>OY970828.1:63613193-66097360 GCA_963853835.1 Calendula officinalis
ATTGGCTGAAATGTTAACCCGGTCCTTACAACGTGTCGCGAAGCCATATTTCTCATGTCGTGAGTGTCAAATGCAGCGGAAACATATTTAACATATTTTTGCCCTGATGCATGAGAATTTTTTACCTAGAAATACTAGTGGCCATTTTTCAAGAGGAAGAAGCTCAAGATCAACATTCTTCAAGTTTGGATTCGGTTATTTCTTGTTTTCCATCAAACAATGTTTAAAAGTTTGAATCTTTATGTTTGTTTGTCGATTTCTAGCATGTATATGTGCTAGATCTTTTTATTCACTACTAGGATAAAACCCGCGCGATGCGGCGGGCTGCGAAATATATAAACCTGGCGATTAAAAGTCCATTGGTTTCATATTTTTATAACGAATACAATACATAATCATAAACTGTGTATACAATAGAGGTAAAAAGCAAGAATTAACATTGTGGTTGAAATGTTGTTTGGTTACATGTTTTGATATATAGTAGGGTACTCGCGCAAATGAGGCGGCGGGTACACTGATACATCTATTCCGCGATGATGTTGATGGTGTTCGTGTACATGTTTTTGTATAACGATTATTATACAAATGACTAATAGTTGGGAATGAAATATGTATAAAACTACATTGAAAACTTATCGGCGTTTAAAATTTGTTAAATTACATGTTTTGAAAAAAAAATCATACATGGGGAAGAATTATCATGTATATTATCCATCATGTAAGACCTCTCGATACACAACATTTGTTGTGTAAACGCCGTCAACATTAAATTGTTTTGCTGGAGTTACCAATACTTTTGTCGTCTACCGTGAAATTCCTCTTAACAAGGCAACGTAAAGTTGCCCATGCGAGAACACTGATTCCGGAGGATAAACGCCGACGTTTGGAATTGTTTGTCCTTGGGCTTTGTTGATTGTCATAGCGAAGCTTAGCCGAACCGAAAACTGTTTTCTTTTCAACTTGAAAGGAAACATGTCGGATTCAGACGGACATAGAGGTATTCTTGGCAAGAAAACCCTTTTTCCAGCATGCTGACCAACAGCTATTTCTGCATCAATCAGATTTGGCTCAAACTTTCTGCATATAAGTCTCGTGCCATTACATAATCCATGCGAGGGATCGAGATTCCGTAAAAGTATTATCGGACACCCAATTTTGAGCCGGAGAACATGAGGTGGCAGACCACTCACACTAAGCGAGTTTAAGAATTCCATAGGATATAAGCCGTTTCTGTCGTCTTCTGCTTCATCGAAACTATAATACGTTTTCTCTTCACCAGAAAATCTGTTGATCAACTTATCGTTAAGTTCATCAACATGGTCATTTTTGTTACTATTGGTAAGAAGTGTACATCAATCCAAAATGAGCTAGATATCATTTGTATTTCATGTTATTGATACATATATTATCTTAATAATGTATAAATATATGTTACGTTATACATATATGTATACGTATACATCCGCTAGCAATGTAAAACTTCTAAAAAAATATTTGTGTGTGTGTTTGAACATTTTTGTTACTATTGGTAAGAAGTGTAAATTTATGCGTAAGAGGGCTCATCCACCACTTTCCTTGTTACATTCTTTTAGTCGAAAATTGCCCTTTCCGTAACTACCAAAAAAATCCCTCCCAATCAGATAATTTGAATCCAATTCCTGTAATTCTAGTATCACCTTCTTTACAGGCAAACCCAACGTTCTATCACCAAATCCTCCTATTACCACCTGTATTCTACATTGTACGGTTGTACCATTTCATTGTTGGAGATTTGTATCATCGATATGATTCTAGTCTAATGAGATAAATTTATTGACCAAAATGATATTTAATGAATATTAAACAAGTAATGATGGTGCAAGTTTGAATTTTAGGGGCAACAAAATGTTAGCCCAATTAATATACTATAGGTTAAAACTCGCGCGATGCGGCGGGCTGCGAACTATATTTTGTGGCGGTTAAATATTATTTGGTTACAAGTATTTTTCTTAAACAAACTGTACAAATAAAGACATGAATGAGAATGTGGTTGTCGGCCGTCACGCTACAATTGATGAAGATGACAAATGTTTTATATAACAATAATAATTGTGTTATTTATTAACATGTACTATGCTTAAAAACAAAATACTTGAATTGTTTAAACACGAACTGAATAGGATCTATGGCTTTAAGAACTAAAATTCAATTAAGTTCAGATTTAGGTAAAAATCGACCCAACCCAGTTTATGCATAGACCCAATGATTGATTATAACATGGTAGCCGCGTGATGCAGCGGGGTACCCTATGTAATGACATTTTTGCGGCGGTCTTAGAGAGGGAGGAACCTCTCATGATCGTGAACCGCCAAAATTATTAGAACATATATTAGACTATGTCCATTTCAATATCTTCTTCTATCACAACTACAAATATTAATATTCCGCATAAATTCAGCATCTCCTTAAGAACTCAGTTTTTAGCTTTTGCGGACTCTAAATCACTAACCCATTAACATACCGGTTTGTTACCGTTTCCCGATTTAAAAGGTTTAAAGTAAAAATGATCAATACACAAATCATGAGCAAAATTTATACACTTAGGAGAAGAAAGGGTGAAACGTTAGAGACATTATGAGAAAGTAGTGTGGAATTGATCTTTAAATTCCCATTAATAAGCAATAATTTCTCAAATTTACAACAAAATAACAGCAAATCACGTGATCCACAAAACCCCCAATTTAATAAGCAACAATCAATACACCGTTGGCAACATGCAAAGCTTTTTATTTTGGATAGATCTTCACAAGAAATTTTCAAAATATGAGCATGGAAACTCAATAGATAGATAACTGGCAACTGTCTTGAGCTAGGCAATTGAGTTTGAGATAACTATTCTTTCAGCTTCTTCAAGATTCATCTATGCTGGTCAACGTCTCTTAATTAGGAAACTTATCACCATTTCTTAGTATTGCCTCTAGCTCTTTAAAGATCATTAGTACAAATATTTTTATGCTCCTATAAATTTTTTTATGGTCATTTTACAGAAACTAACACCACTAATGCAATTCATAGATTCAATCAAAGACATATCATTATATGCAATTTTTACATATAAAGTTATGAACCCTGATTGAAACAATATACTTACTTGGAGAGTCATTCCAATTTCATGTTGTTCTTCAATAAACCACTCAACGGCTAAACTTCCATCTTGTTTCATCCCTGAAATAGAATCACAAAGAAACAAAATCACACGAATTCTCAGGTTGTGTAAATCATTCACCAACGATAACAAATGTCTTTTTTTTATAAAAAATTGACAATATCATGTGGGAGTGAGCAGTTTTTACTTGGGGAACCAGGCATCTTCTCCATTCGTAGTTTCAGCAAGCTCGGTTTTAGTGTTAAATACTATTGCCCATTCATTACGAATAAAGCTATAGTTCTCGAAGCGAGGAAAGGATTCGACATCGGTGTAATCAATTTTGAAATACTTTAAAGAGAAGACACCGCATTCTAGTTTTCGGTTTTGGTATGAGAAAATAAGATGGGGGGATAATGGCTGCGAATTTGTGTCTCTGAAAATAAATGATTAGTAGTTAAAAGCAAAAACAAAAAATAGTATCTTAATTAGTAGGAACTTACAAATCTGTCAAGCAGGAACAAATATAGTTTGTTATGTTTGTGGTCAAGCCAAGCATATTCAACGCGAACAAACTTGCATTTGTACCACAAATGTGGATTCCAGAGGTCTTCAAAGTTTTCAACAGGTTCGTATCCATCAAAATCCATCGTTTGTATGATGCACAACAACTCCATCGTTAGTTGATGGAGTATATATATAGTTTAAAAACAACGTAGAATTCAATATGTATTTAATATATAAAAAAGGTAAATCAAATTATTTAGTATCTGCCTATTTAATATTCAATATGTATTTAATATTTAAAAAAACGTACATACAAAAAAACGTAGAATTAAACATGTAAATTAATGTGTGTTTACTTTGTAAACGGTTTTATAATTTTGGAAGGCTAATAAATGCGAAATATCTGTTAAGGCAGTTGACTTGTAATTGTTACGTATAATACCGTAGTTAATTGTATATTAGTTGAGGTTATCAAAAGGTTAACAAAAAACCACATGACCCAGTGGTTATCACCATGGTTGTTTTCCATACGGACTTGGGTTCGAATCTCGGGTAAGGCACTTTTATTTTGATTTTAAAGGGTGTTTGAACATTGCTAAAAATGGAAGTGTTGAAAATTAAGACTTCCTCTTTTAGAAATGTCAAGCATGCTTTTTAAAGTAGTAAGATAAGATAAGATAAGATTAGACTTTATGTAGTACTTTATAGTAGCACTCCATAAACTATAACGGGTAATTTTCAAGCTCATACATAAAATTTCTCATATTATGGATTTGTTTTTTCCACTGGTTTTTCTTTCTCCGAAACTACATCACTCACTTTAGAACGAACATCCCGTTACATCACAATCATATTATTATCTAATTCTGCCACAAAAAACATAGAAAATCATATTATGTTTTGCCGTGAATAGTCAAATCTTCTTGAAGATTCCTGTATCTTGTGACGTCGATCTTTCCATAATCTGCAAAGTCACCCAACACGAAACATAAAAAAGTGTTTAAAATATAAAAATACATGGATGCTAATATAAAGTACTACCTAAAATCTACTACTAATCTACTATAACAGATACCTGTTTATCAGGCTGCAAAAGAGTCCTTAGATTCTCATAAGGCAATTCAGCTAAGTCAACAAAATTCTTCTATCATATTGCCATTAAGAGAAGATAGTAAACACATTCGGCATAATTAGTTTATTAATTATATCAGAGACATAGAACATTACCCCATGTTTGCGAGATTGAGTGCTGTGGTGACGACGACGCGTCGGATTTCTGGGTGAAACCTTGGAAGAAACGGGTGCCGTGTGAAAAAAAAACCCTACTGCTTGTAACGAATGGTATGTCGATAACTTACTGTGAGTGCGAAATTAGTAGGTTGTAGCTATCGTAACCATCGACTGATTAGGGGTTATAGAAGAATAATTCCATTGATAAACAATCTGAAGCTGGATTCATTTATAATCGTTTGTAGATCGCCTAATCAAGGGCGTATTCGGGGGGATTTGGGCGGAGAGTTATGAAATGGTTCAATGGTTAGCTGAAAATTAGGGGTAATGAATACCGAGCATTTAACATAGCGCCGAGAAAGCAGAATTTATGGACATTAAATGTGGGCTGGTTATTATTATGATCTTAATTTGTTCCATGCGTATGCTGGTACACTTTAATAAGACAGGTTTTGATTCAGAAGCAAAGTATCATTTATTGGCGAGATGGCAAAACTCTTCGTATGTATCCCCAAGGTCATGGGTTCGAAACCTGTTGCTTGCGTTTTAATTTTGTGCCAGAAAAATTAAGACATTTCCGAAATAGCAACGCAAGATTAAGACCTACTATATTTAGAAAGGCATTCGTGCATTATATATAACTAGGCTAAAACCCGCGCGATGCGGCGGCTGCGAACTATATATTCCTGGCTATTAAATGTCCATTGGTTACATATTTTTATAACGAATACAGTACATAAGCATGAAAACTGTGTAAAATAGATGTAAAAAGCAAGAATTAGCATTGCGTTGAAATGTTGTTCAATTACATGTTTTGAAGTATAATAACACAAATGATCCATCTCCAATGTTTCTTGTTATAAAAACGTCATAAACCTAGTTAAGGATAAAATAGATGGAAAAAGATATGTTTATGCGTATTAGTCATCATGTAAAACCTCCTGATACTCCACGTTTGGTGTGTAACTCTGTCGAGATTAATTTTTTTTTTTGCTGGAGTTACTAATACTTTTGTCATGTCACGTGAAATTCCTCTTGAAAAGGAAAATTTTCTAGGCGAAAATATAGTCTGCAATGTGACGGCAAGTACCCTATGCAACTATATCTGCGGCGAGCAAAAATTATCCGGTTACACATTTTTTGTAACAATAATAGGGTACCAACCCTATTAGTAAGTTTCGAGATGAAGAAGATATTGATAGCGATATCAAGGTTTATAACAAATGGACTGATGATATAACTAATTATATTTTTCAAAAGCTTACAAGGTCAAAGGGTTTTTATGCTTCTACCTAAACCCAAGGATTGATGTGCAGTCACCCAACCTGAACCATACGAGCAACGGGCCACGATTCACAGCAATCATCGAATGGGTCCACTAACTTTTTGATTTTATGAACACCCAAATTACCTTTGTAATACTCAGCTATTGCAATACAAATCTACAATTTTGTAATTCATCAACTCTTGTTATTTATATACACTAAAAAAAAGATATAGCAACTAAAATGCATATTTTACATTTTTAAGATAATTAAGCTTGTCTAAAAATAGGATTGAACCAAATAATCATGCTATCAAAAAATATTCTTTTTAAGTCAATTTTTTCGACCATACACCGACCTTCCTAATCTTGCAGTTGATCGCTGTAACAGATTGTGCAATCAAGCCTGTAACAGATTGTGCAATCAAGCCGGTATGAATGTGATTATGTGATACATTTAGATAATAAAAAGCATTAAAGCCGATTGTGGTCGGTATCTCACTTGGAAATGATTACTTGAAATATCAAACAATGAGAAAATGGTCAAGATTTGACTAATTCAAATTCGAGCCCTTTGACTTTATCTTGATAAAAGAATCATTAAGTTGAAAACTTGTAAAACCAAGGTATCAAGAATCATTAAGTTGAAAAACTGTAAAACCAAGGTATTCATTGTTTAATTCCGGTTGGGTTTCAGTTAGAGTAAGGTAATTTCGGGTTCTAAACCAGATACAACCAAACAATTTAGATTTCTATTGAATACCACAAACACAGCTCTATAATATGAGATTTCCTTGGATCGAACACCATTTATGACCTATGGAGCTCATAAAATTAGCTTGTGCTTCTTGCTCTTATGAATAATAAGTTAATATAATACAGTTGATATTGATATAACCGTGTACGACTATTAATTGGAAACTAAAATATCAACAAAGTTCCAATAGTAGCATTTCGAATATTTCTGTTTCGTTGTTATAGTTGATGTGAATCTACCACTCAAAACATACACCACTTTTTCACTACAGTTCACTACTCCAATAGTCTAATGTTCTAAAATGCATTGTTTTAGTCGATCCGATACAATGTTCGGGTCAACCCGGATCACCTAAAACATCAAAATCAAGAAACCAAACATAATTAAACGTAGAGTAGAAACCAAAGAGATATCAAATCATGTCAATAAATATTAAACATTAATCAAAATCAAGAGACCAAACATAATTTAAGTCAGAAATTGATTCATGTAGTCTTGTATCTGTTGGTAGTTAAGAAATATATTCAGAGAATACACAGAAATATCCTCATTTCAGAAATCAAGCAGATTGCAAACGAATTAATTCGAAGATTACAAACATAGAAATAAAATCAGAGATTACAAACATAGAAATAAAATCGGAGATTACACTGGAGTCAAACCAAAGATGACCTTGACCGGTGTTTCCACTGGTAGACGTTGCTGGTTGATCAAATGGCCCCAAGCATTGACCCACCACTTATACTCTTCACAGGGGCAGATGGGGTGCATGTTTTGCTGCAATAGGAACATTGTTAGCATGAGATGCTAAAAATAGAGAAAATTATTATAAAAAAATGTGTTATAAAGTTGAGATTTCTGTAAGATTAAAATGGAGCTAAAGGGCTACGTGCTGGACCACGCAGGTGCAAACAGGTCAAAACGTTTAATTGTATCGAATGCCTCATTCATAATAAACTCGTTCTTTTATTGGTTGAAACAAAGGTCTTATTTCTGAAGTCTAGAAATATGTTGGAATTGTTTAATACAAGGTGAAACTGCAACTGCTAGACCACAAATGCTTTCCCAAACACAAATAGATCCTATCAATAAAAATACAAACCAACATTTGGGGCAAATGCAAGAGAAATTCATGTCATATGCTTGAGTTGACCCTAATTTGATAAAACCCTAACCCTTTGAAAACTATACATATAAAATGTAGTCATAGCCCTAACAAAAAGGAAATTACCTGGCAGCTCAGCTACCTTTTATGAAGATAGTTGATTACCGTTGCAAATAGACTTAGTAAATATTGTTTCTAATACTTGTAGAGGTGAATCACAAAACAATACCCATGTGAGATTAACACAACCCAAACCGACCCATTTAGAAGTAAATTGTCACCTCTAACTACAATTATAATGGACGAAACATTAGACATATTATATAACAGTTCACTAAAATACAGTATAGTTACTCAGTTACATTATAATGTAGTTCACTAAAATACAGTATAGATACTCAGTTACATTATAGATACCCAGTTACATTATAAGCTGAACCTAAACACATAATTATGAATATACATTAGATGCAGTTGACTCTTTAAACTATTTTTATATTCTAATAAAACCTATTACCAAGAACCTAATGGGATTACCAGTTCTTGTTCTACTCAGTGCGGGTTATCAAACCACTGTGAATACCAAACACAATTTCAACCGTACAGGTTGATTCTAGTTACGTTTTGCCAATTCTAACGAAATACCAACCTGTGGTTTTCCAAACACAAGATTACTGATGGGAAATGAAATCATGTAGTGTGGAAGATCGTAGGGCAAAAGCCTGCCTGCAAACACACATCATATATGCATATAAGACGTAACAAAAATTAATCAGAAAAATTAAAATGTCCACCAGATACGTGGTAAGTAAGTTAAAGTGCAAAAGGCAATATTGATAGTTACTTACCAATTCTTTGTTGCTCCGTATTAGCTTTCAAAGCCTACAAATCAAAATAAAATAAAATAAAATGATCAGCTATTAATTGTCTCTAGCACAATAATAGTGACCAAAATTGAAAGCTATAAACCTATAAAGAGGAAAATAAAACTACAAAGGGGTATGATTTCATTCTAAAATCAATCTTAATTAAGTGAGCAAAAAGATTAGGTTAATAGCAAACGGGTCAACCGACTCATCATATGTAATCACCTAAATTGAGATAATTTTTGAGTTTACTCTAAAGTCACATAACGTACCTCATTGGGTTCACATCAAAGTCCTCTTCGGTTATTTCACATATTAAATCCCAAATAATCAGAATTAAACACTCAAACATCTAAAATAATTCCATCTTCATATAGTTGTAATTAGATGCAAAACGTGTAGCCTTCAAATGCCCATTTAAATGAGCACCTACGATCACAAGCTGCATATATTATGAAAAATGTTAGACAAATATAAACTCATTTCATTAAGTCATTAGCTATTAATTAATATTATTTTTTTTGCTATAAAAAGAATATATTACTTTGAATGCAAGCCTGCAACTCGGGTACACCATCAGGCATGCGCACAAGAAGTGTTAAACTTTTTCATCTTCAGATGTTGGTTACTCAGGAAGAGATGCTTCTTTTGCTGCTAATTTCATCCCAATTTTCTGCAAAAAAATTAATATTAGATACATCATCATCTTCATTGACATCATCATTAATAACGACACCACGGAGCCACGAGTTTCAGGCACATTTATACAAAGGCATGGCCCGAATATAAATACTCATAAACTCAATTACCGTTTAGTGACGTCCAAATTAAAGGCTGATTTGGGGATGTGTTGAAGATATGTTAGGAAAGGGGAAATGGAGAGGCTGATTTGTGGGGATTTGGGAGTAGGGTTTAGTAACGTTTGGTGAACTTAATGAGTATAGGGGACGCTAACTTAATGGTGAACTTAATGCGTTTTATGGGGGACGGTTACTTTATTATATTACGTATCAGGGATCTTGAATTTAAAATGGGTCAGTGCATATTCCTTACTTAATTAATGGTTATACTTATTAGAAAGAAATCAAACTTTTACAAATATCTATTGTAGTTGAGCTGGTTAAACTATTGGTTTCTAACCGCAAGGTCACAATTTATGATTTTCCTAGATTAAAACCCGCGCGATTTAACATTAATACCATTTTCCTAGGTTAAACGTGAACATTGAACCACTCAACTTTAAGTCACATGTTCAATTTTAAAACGCAAAACATGAAAATCTGTTTAAAATGTCAATTCTCTCTCACAGTTATTTTAAAACCCATGTTTTAATAAGATTACGGTATTTAAGGCATTTTAAAAGGTTAGAGACGTTTTTTTAAAATAGGCCAATAAATGATTCTGAATTGGCATTCTCATAAATTCCAAAGTTTAAAATAGGCATTCTCTATAAATAAATGTTTAAAAACGTAAAATTTAATGGCTAGGATGAATTCCGTTCCCCATGAAAACATAGGGTTTTAATGTTTCGTTTGGTTACCAAATATTGGATGTGGTGTAGTGGTAAGGTTGATAAATGTGTTGGTAGAGAGCCCAAGTTCGAAACCTGTTAAAAGCTTCTTTTTTTTTCCAATTATGATGTGGGTTTAAGACCTTCCAAAAAGGGAAGGCCAAGTTTAAGACCTGCTAAAAGTAGAAAGACATTCCTCTATTATATATAGTAGAGATAAGGCATTTTAAAAGGTTAGAGACGTTTTTTTAAAATAGGCCAATAAATGATTCTGAATTGGCATTCTCATAAATTCCAAAGTTTAAAATAGGCATTCTCTATAAATAAATGTTTAAAAACGTAAAATTTAATGGCTAGGATGAATTCCGTTCCCCATGAAAACATAGGGTTTTAATGTTTTGTTTGGTTACCAAATATTGGATGTGGTGTAGTGGTAAGGTTGATAAATGTGTTGGTAGAGAGCCCAAGTTCGAAACTTGTTAAAAGCTTCTTTTTTTTTTCAATTATGATGTGGGTTTAAGACCTTCCAAAAAGGGAAGGCATAGTTTAAGACCTGCTAAAAGTAGAAATGCATTCCTCTATTATATATAGTAGAGATAGAGATAATTATATGAACTCTAGATCTGGGTTTCATTTATTTTTAGAATTGCATTATGTTACTTGAATACTTGTCATTTTAATGAAGAACCTTTTAGCTTAAAGCTCTAAATTTTGCATACTTGGAATGTTAAGTATTTAATTATCTTAGATAATGAAAGTGTCGAAGTAGTTTATAGTTTCCTCTACTTTTCGCTTGATGACCTAGTAGCGACTCACTAGACCTAGGGGTCCGAAACCAGATACCAATAACCTAGGTATTAGCTAAAGGACTTATTATGGGAAACAAAAGTTCTAGGATTAGAAGGTGACGGAAATCCGAGGCTTAATTAAAACCGGTAAACCGAAGTGTGACTTTAATATGGTTCTTGAGAGAAGAAATTCCTAGGATCCGTATTAGGTACAGTGTGAGAAGTTGAGAAAAATTTAGCTTCCCAACTTCTAGAGTTTGATGTCAGTCGAGGCTTAACCAACAAAACCTACGTTTGGGGGATTTAGTTATAATGAATGATTTTCTCGGGGATTCAGTTATAGTGAATGATTTTCTCCAACAAAAAACTGTTTCACTTAATTTTGTTAGTTGTTCGTTATCTTAAAGTTCAATTCTTTTTAGTTAAAGTTAAATTCTTTTAATTAGTAGATTTAAATAAATAAAACCCCCTTTTTATAATTATTTGTATCAAATTAATTACTTTAGTTTTATATCTACATGTCGGCTTAACTGTTCCTTATGGAGATGATACTCGTTTTCACTTATCTTAGCTATATTATCCGCGATTAGATCATACTTTCCAAAGAGTGTGGTAGTCTAGATTAGGAGTGAAAAAAGAATATAAATTTTATAACTAAATTTTGCACATCAGTTACCCCATAGACAGACTAAGTCAACATATGTCACCAGTAGAATATCGTAATATGCTTAAGTATTACCTCATGATTCCATTATTTTCATTGATGTGCTACGCCCACTTTATCACAACGAAAATTTGGAATTCTTTGAGGAACATAAGGTTCTTGTAAAGAGTACACGAACTTCAAGTACCGAAACAATATAACTAGAGACGGTATTTTTGACATATGTAGGCGTGTCGGGATATCCGCCAAGAAAGAAGCACATATGAAATTTTTGACTGAATCGTTGGATAAAAGATCCATAATAAGATTGGCTTACATGTTTTTATGGGTTGGAAGAAAACAAATTGTGTTTGGATCTTGCCGATGTTTCTCCTCTCGTGAGTTTGAGTAGTCGGAGATTTAGAGTGGGCAGACCGATTTGATATCTGCCTCGTGCAAAGTGATTAAATACAAGGAAGCTCGAATTGAGAACAAACACATGTTTATTCTTTTCACGTTTGATACATTTGGTTTCCTTGCATGCGGGGCGGTGGAACTCCTCGACATAATTCAACAAGTTATGCATAGTAATGTTGACACCTAAATCTATATTTATTGTTTTCAAAATGAATTAGTTTTACAATCTAAAGAGAGCTAGCGCATATTATTGCTCGTTTGTCTTCCTCCTCTGTGTAAATCCACTTTTAATTAACAATGATACAAGTTTAAATTGTTTTTACCAAAAATAATTAAAAAATACCGCACTTACTAACACGAGTGAATGTTGGAAATTCTAGTAAGGTACAACAGGTTGGGCCAACGTTTCATCTGTTGGCACATTTAGTTGATAAATCGGTTAGTTGGAGTTGGAAGTGAAGAGACCAGTTGGAAGGTGGGCCCAAGCGTATTGTAATCGAGTATTTAGTGTTTTGCGTGTGTATATTTATAATGATGGGACCTAGAAAACAAAATATGATGAGTATTGGTTGCATGAGTGTGACATCTGAACTGATTTGATAAAAAATCAAAATATCGGTTGTGTCATGGTTGGCCGGGGTGTACTTATGACTTTGTGTTGGTGGAATTATGAACTCGTCAATGACATGTACACTTTAAGATGAGTTTCATATGCCATTTTATGTGGGACGTCGTATACATTGTTGCTTACTTTTGAAATGCTAAATGTTTATGTTCATATACCATGTAAAACAATCACTATTAAGATAACAATCACTTGCCTCAAAATGCACTCTTAAATGGCAACTTTGTGTTAATGATCAACATTAAACCACTAAAATGTCATCATAATGTTTATAAATAAAATTGAAATTGATTTCTAATCAATATTCATAATTCAAATTGATTCATTTTCGCTATAACAACCAACTTAGGTCGAGAGTGGACAGCTTCCAAGGTTGTATGTTTATCAGGTGTCAACTCACCAAGGCCATTAGTTAATTATTTATTTGCTCGATGACCAAGTTTGATGGTTGATTAGACAAACAACTTAATTAGCAAGATGGGGCAAGAAGTAAAACCAGAAAAATTGAATTGTATTTCTGTCTGTAGGTCGCACATATTGGTTCATGCTTGCCATTAACCTTAATTAACCCCACTTTAGACGTATCTTAGCTTGCCACGAAAATCTCATCCAAGATACCACAAACCCATAAACCATTAATCATATATAATTAAAGGTATTCAAAACTGATGAAATCCATGAGATTGCGATGTCTAAAGACTCTATAAGTCTCACAGGGATTTTCATGAGAGCAGCTCAGTTTTCGTCGACCAGAAATTGGGTCATGTGATGTATAAGTATTGCACACTCGTGGAATTATCACAACCATTGTGTGCAGTCAATGGGGTGTGAGGATGTATTTTAACGACTTGAAATAATTGGCATCAAAAAAACATTTGAAAAAGGACTAGTTAGCATTCATTGCACTCCAAACGCAAATTCCTCATTTTATATTTATACCTTTAAATACTCATTTAATGATAACTCAACCCAAAACATTATTTTAGGACTCACCAAAATATATCTCACTCACATCACGCACCAAAAAATATAAATAAAAACAAAAACAAAAAAAACTTAGTGGCTCTACGTGTCTAACTGAGACTAGAATACTACATTATTTTAGACACGAGACATCAAAGTTGACTTTGATACAACCTTTGACCAATACGACATCAAAACAGAATGAAATGAAAAAATGGAACGGATGAAAAGAATAACGGCCAGACAGATGAGGATTTCCTTAGTGGTCAAGGCTTATCCCCTGGATTTCTTACCAAATCTTATAAGCAAATATCTTTCAATAAATATGATATTTTATAATTGAATTATATGAAAAATGTCAGGAAACTAATGGATCGTACCCGCATGATACTGCGGGGATATTCTTCATACGCCATCTAAAAGATAGTTTAAACCAATTGGTCTAGATCAATTGGCCACCAAGGATTGCTTTGGTGAGTTTGCCTTCAAGAGGTCTTTGATTCAATACTTGTTGGGGCATTCTTTAGGAGAAACAAAGTGGTGGAGTTTATTCCCCCATAGGAGATATGTTCGAGGAATGCATACTGCCCGCTTGGATGTCACTGCATATGTCGAACCACTAACTTACTAACTTGTCGTTCAAAAAAAAATCTAAAAGATAGTTTATATCAGTACATGTTTAAGTTGTACATCATCAAAAATTATATATAAAAGAATCACAATCGAAATTATCTTCTACGTTAAGAGAAAAAAATATTAAATATTTATATAAAATTAAAAAAAATAATCATATTCTTTATATTATAAAGTTTAGGGGGGTAAATTAAGTGTTATTTAATAAGTGTGAAATATATATTACATTAAAGTTTATGGGATAGAAGGAAAAGAATATTAAAGTCTACGGGGTAAATTGTTATTTTAAGGTTTACAATACATGAGAAATTGGTTATATGTCCTTGCAAATATTATAAATTATTTATATATCCTTGCAAAATTTCAAAATTGTTTTTATATCCTTCTAATCTTTTAGTTACCTCCATATCCTCCCAAACTTTTAAAACTCACTTTTATGTCCAAAAACCTTTTTTATAATTAATTAAATCATTATAATATCAATACATATTATCATTAAATGTATTTATTTAGAGAATTACTATATTACCCTTATTCTATCTACACTTAAACATAACCCTAAATTAAATGAATGATCAACGTGTAAAATTGAGAATGGTCGACTACGTACATAGGCAATTAATGAAAATTGGCATTAATAACTTTCATCTTCACGTGTACTAGACTACTTCCAAGAAATTGCAGGTAATTCTTTATTAAATAATATTTTTGAACGATACTACATATGATTTATTAATATGGTTAATTTTCTTTAATTTGTACTCATCGAACTAATATGGTTGATTTACATGACGATTTCAAATGGTTGCTCCTTTATTTAAACACATTTTATGCAATTTCCAGGAAGTGTCTAGTACATGTGAATATGAAAGTTATTAATGCCAAAGTTTATTAATCGCTTATGTACGGCGGCCACTCTCAATTCATATGTTGATCATTCATTTTGTTTAGGGTTAGTTTTAAATGTAGATAGAATAAGGGTAATATAGTAATTCTTTAAATAAATACATTTAATGATAATAGTTATTGTTATTATAATGATTTAATAAATTATAAAATAGGTTTTTGGACATAAAAGTGAATTTTAAAAGTTTGGGAGGATATTGAGGTAATTAAAAGATTTAGAAGGATATAAAGACAATTATGAAATTTTGCAATGATATATACAAATAATTTATAGTATTTAGAAGGACATATAACCAATTTTCCCTAGAATCAACTACTATAATAAATCAAAACTTATGTGGCCACATGACGTCTTTAGAGCCACAATGTGCCACATGGCAATTCCTCGATAACCATCTTATAAATTTATCGCCACAACTAAATAAATATAATTTAATCATTTTTTACTAAACAATTCGTGTATATAATTTATAAATTAAATGATGTACATCAAAGGTTATCATTTAATACTACTTCGTGTATATCATTTTTTGATACACAAACGATGTGTGTGTTTGTTTATGTTCGGAGTTAAATTCGTGTATATCATTTTCTGATCAAACAATTTATAATTAATCATTTATAAATTAAACAAGTTTATGGCTATATTAACAATTCGTGTATATCATCAATAACAAACCTAATTACCACCTATGTCCACGATGGGACTCGAACTCCAGACCTCAAGGTTGAGAGTCATGCACCATAACGCTAGGCAAAAAATCCTTTGGTACATCATAGGATACATGCTATTCTTTTTTACTTTAACTTTAATCAACTCTTATTTGTGTATGAAATTAGGGGTGACAATTTAGGTAGGGTTCCGGTTCGCAAGCTGGCGGGTCAGAAACGTTCAACCAAAAATCGACATGTTTATATAAACGGGTTAGACATCGAAATTTTTTGACTTTGGTATAATCAAAACATAATTTTATATCTTTTATGGTTTTTTATGATTTGTTATTATTTTTTTCTTTTTTTAGTCAATAGTGAGACTTATGTTGTAGTAATCACGTCATAGGGTATTTTTTTTAAAACGACAAATCTAATCTACCCCTAATTATCACCTATGTCCACGACGGGACTCGAACTTCAGACCTCAAGGTTGAGAGTCATACACCATAACGCTAGGCAAAAAACCCTTTGGTACATCATAGGGTACATGCTATTCTTTTTTACTTTAACTTTAGTCAACTCTGATTTGTGTATGAAATTAGGGGTGACAATTTAGGTAGGGTTCCGGTTCGCAGGTTGGCGGGTCAGAAACGTTCAACCAAAAATCGACATGTTTATATAAACGGGTTAGACATCTCAACCCTAACATGTTACCCTCAATCCGAACTTGACCCATATAACTCATTTAATTAAACTGGTTATGATTTGTTATGAATTTTTTTTTAGTCAATAGTGAGAGTTTTATTGTAGTAATCACATCATAGGGTACTTTTTTTTTAAACGGAAAATCTAATATACTCCTCATTACCACCTATGTCCATGACGGGATTCGAACTGCAGACCTCAAGGTTGAGAGTCATACACCATACCGCTAGGCAAAAAACCCTTTGGTAGATCATAGGGTACATGCTATTCTTTTTTACTTTAACTTTAGTCAACTCTGAGTTGTGTATGAGATTAGGGGTGACAATTTAGGTAGGGTTCCGTTTCACAGGTTGGCGGCTCAGGAACGTTCAACCAAAAGACGACATGTTTATATAAACGGGTTAGACATTTCAACCCTAACTTGTTACCCTCAATCCGAACCTGACCCATATAATTCATTTAATTAAACTGGTTAAACATGTTAGCAGGTCAAACGGGTAAGGTGGTTCAAACTGGTCAAAGATGTTGTTATTCCATAAATTCATAACAGAATTATAAAACACCAAATTATTAAGTATCTCTTTTAGTTTTATCTAAATATCAATTACGTTTGAACTAATAAACAATAAACTAATTATAAATTTTATTTTAATAGTTAAACAGGTTGGCGGGTCGACCCATTTAAATTATTATTGACCCGAACCTAACACATTTAATAAACGGTTCCGTTTAGTCAATCCAAGACTGACCCAAAACTTTTTTACCTCAACCCAAACCTGTTTATTCTCGTGTCGGTTTCTGATCGGGTTTTGTGTCGGGTCAGAATTTTCCACACTTATATGAAATATGAAATATTTGTTTCTTTGGTAGAATTCAAAACACAATTTTATATTTTTTGGATTTTCTTTATTTTTATTTTTAAGTCAATACGAGTACGAGTGAGCCTTTTATTGGTGTAATCACATCATAGTGTACATATTTTTAATCGGTTAAGCGTACAATCAATATGTATTATTGGGGCGAAATAGACAACAATTTTTTTTAATCTAAAATACAATTGTTGAAGCCGTGCAAATTATAGTCCATATTCTAAATTAGCCGTGTAGTTAAGATAAAATGAATTAATTACTATTGACGTGTTTTAACACTTTTGAAGTAGGTTATTAAGATAAAATGATTCAAATTAGCTTATTTAAGCTTGATGTTAAATTTTCTTAAATCCTCATCATTTTACCTGAAAACTTTTTTTTTTTACTTTATTTCACTATCCAAATTGTTTTTCATTTGTTATGATTAACATCACTAACCAATATTATTATTTTTATATTTATTTGATGTTTGGATATTTAACTATCATATTCTATTCACAAGATTGATCCTTAAGAAACTAGAAATATAAGAGTAGCTAGAAATCTATCTTAAAACGTAAAATGTTGTATTTAAGAGAGTCTTGATTATATAATGTACGTAGTATTTGGTTTTATGTTAATATCACTTTTCTTTAATTGATGTTTTTTTAACGTCACCTAATCTACGTCACTTGTCCTTATTAGGGTTTGAACCCATGACCTTTAGCTCCACGGACAACACCATATACACCAATACCACTGGGCTTCAAGCCTCGTGTTTCATTAATTGATGTTATGATTATTATATTGACTTATGTTTATATAATGTGTAAACTTGATTACTAAAATCTATTATATGTCTTCTTATCTTAAACGTAATCAATATACAATTAACAAATTATTTTTGTATTTTATAATAATAATAATTTCTTTCAGTAAAATAACGACAACCCGTGATTTTTCACGGGTCAGAACCTAGTCTTTATCTTTACATATAATAAAAGAAGATTTTTAGACATGTAGACAATGCCATGTCATAATAGCACATCATCATTCCTGCCATGTCACTGCCACGTAAGCTACACCTAACCACATCATGTTTACGACCTCAAACTAACCAATGTTCAACCCTAAAAAACTATAGCGCATTTTTCTCGAATTCTTCAAATCTCGATGTCTGGTTATATAATTCCAGTTATGTTTTTTCTTTAATCTTTTTAGTTTATATTCAATCGAATTGTATATGTACTTGTAAAATTGTGTTTTGCTCAATTTTATGTGCATAATTGTATCACGAAGGATTACAACTGCGTATAGATGCCGATTTTTGAAAACCCCTGCTTTAATATACTTTTATGATATACATTCTGATTTGAATTCGTTATTTTGTTGGAAAAAAATCAAATCTTTTTATGGTTGAAGGATTGGTAGATGTGTTATCTTCATTCTATTTGTATATATGATGGGGAACTTGCTCTGTTCTCCAAAAGGTGTTGGATGTAATACATGTGGACTTGGTGGACAATTGAGGGAAATTGCTCGATTTAGGTAACTGATTCTATATATAATTGTGTTTTGACTATTTGACTTTGGTCTCTAACTTTTGGCAGTTGAACATGCGTGACTGGTATCTTTACTATATTATAAAGAGTTTACACCTTCCATAATTAGCAAGGCTGAAAATTCAGCCAACACACTTGCTAATTATGAAATTAATCCCTTTGAAAATAAAAAATGTCTTTGCCAAGTTTCGAACACGCCTCCTTCATGTTACATAACAGAACCGTTACCAGTTGGACAAGCCTTCGGCTGCAATAAAAATCAGAAACAGCGTATCTATATCCGTTAACAGGCGGGTTAAGCACACCAAAGAAAGTGTGGCCCATTAATCTGGTTGGCCATTGTTTCTCTTCTGCGGCCTATCGGCTTCGGCCCATATGGTCACAGTAGAAACCTGTTCGTTATCACGCATGTTCGTTCATCCGACTGTTTGATTTCTGCGACAATGATGTAACTGAGAACCCTAAAACCAGTCATCTTCAACCGGCTCCTCGATTCTTTAACCAACGTGATTATCCTTCTGAAAACCTCTCCTCGATTCCGTACTAAATATTCACCCTATAAATACAACACAATGTTTGGGGAATCTACAATTCCATACGAAATCTCCAGCAAATAATTTGAGGTAAGTGTGTAATTGAACCATTTAATCGTAATTTTCTCCCCCAATTTTCATATATGTGAGGTTGGTTGGTTCATTATCTGTTTGATTGGTTTCTCTCTGATTATGTTTATCGTTATTTTTACTAATTTACATGCCTATGTATCTGATTACGCCTAATTGAGTAGTTAATTTCAGAAACATTTCATTTTACACAATTTGAACTTATTTTGGACGGATAATCTGCTTTTGAGATTGGACTGTTGCTTGCATACATGGGCAAATTGCTGGTTTATAAAAGTGCAGCTGATGTAAGTTGTAACTCCTGATCTGGATTCCATTTTGGTCAGCTTTAAACTTGAGCAGTAGTGTAGTACTACCTGTTGACAAGAAGAATATTATGGTATGGTTTGTAAAACTTTAGAAACTCTCAGTAACGTAGAGTTGCTTCATATTATTTTTGCATTAACATTACATGAAAATATTATTTTTGCAAGTGTTTAGGACCTGGAGACCAGGGTTACTACTTACTAGCACGATTAAGAGAACTATAACAAGCATGAAAGAGGTTTTTAGTTTCTTCACAAATGGTTCAGTGGTGCATCATCTCCTGTTAAAAATTAGTCCCGGATATTGAAGTGTTTTACTTAACATATGCTTTGGTAAAAGTATTCTGCCACTTTATCAATTGTCTAAATTGCCATTTGTATCAATTAGTAATGTAATGCTATTGATTTTGCTCAACATTCCATCTTAAGTTGTTATCATGTAAGGTTAGTTAAGACATTGCAATTGTCATGGGATTTATATGGTATGTTTGGCTTTCAAAGTCAAAACATACGAGAAAAATCATATCAGTTTACAATCTTTTTCATTTTCCACTCTTAGCCTCAATGAATGGCTTCCAAAGTTCTTCGAAATTAACAAGCAGGTGAAAAGTAAGCCTCCCGGAAACATTCATATATGAAATATCATTTTTTATTTGTTTTAATATGTATATCGGATGTTTATAGCTTCGTTGTGGTATTATGGGACATTGCTACTTAGAAAAACCCTTGGGATAGTCTCATCTCAATGTGCAACTGTACTTTGATTACTTGGTTGATTTCATGTGTTATTTTTATTTGATTCTATAATGGAAACACATTTTTATTTTTGGTTGATGAGTGCGTGCATTGAATTTGTTGCAGATTGATTTATCATTGTATCATTGCTCTTGTTTCTTTTCATTTCAATCATTTTTATCAAAGGGTTGTAACTATGATTTTTTTGATGATATGAGTTGTAATTTTGTTAACGAAGAAGTGATTTTAGATGCAAGATATCAATAGAAACAAGAAAACATAGAACAAAGTTTTTTAAGACACCGGTCTTCATTAACTAAACATGTCAAATTTTTAAAAAGGTCAACATAAGAGTGCATTTAACTCGATTCTGAACATAGGATTGTAGGATCTTGATTCTTAACATAGAATGGTAGGATCTCAATCTGATTTTCTGTTCCGTCAATTAATTTCTTCAAAAGTTACAAGTAGACTAAATGAGTCATGTAATTAAGTGACTCCTAGGAGTAAGGTAACTTAATTTTTCTATAACTTAGATCTTTAATTATAAAACTACTCATCTAAATACTTATAAGTTGTTTCGTAATATCACAATCATAATTATAGTATGAATGTTTCATAAATTTATATAATATGACTGGCCTTTGATATAAAAAGAACTAGGGCATATGATCTGAATTTGATCTTGTAGACATGAAAACGATACATAATATGATATTAAGATCTCAATCTAAACATCGTGTCATAGAGAGAAACAAATACAATAATGTGCTGTTTGGTAACATCTGAAAGATTAAGATCTGAATGATGCAGGGGTCTGAATGATTAAGACTTACCCTTACATATGTCCTATTAAGAGGCTGAATATGTTCAAATTCTGATTCAGAGGCTGATTAAGAGGTCTTACCAAACACTCTGTAACTGTCTAATTAAGAGGTTGTCCTCTTAACTGAATCATTAAGAGGCTTACCAAACAGCACCTAAGAAATTTAAAAATATAGGAAAACAAATATTTGAAAAATACAAAATACATGTCTAGAAAGTTAATACGCCCCATCACCCACCACCATCACTACTGCAGTCACCCACCATCACTATCACCACCACACAAAAAAATAGTTATAAGGTACCTGCCGCCGTATTACGCGGGTACCTGCTAGTAAACAATAATGAGTATCAGATAACAGGAGAAAAGGTAATTTTTCTTATGATACATTACATTAGTTTGTGAATTTTTATGTTTTTATATATTTCTTTAGGCATTGAATCGTGTGGTTGGAGTTGAACATACTATTGATTATACAAAGGTCAGTCTCTTTCAAACATCAATTGTACAATACTGGATAGTATAGTATAGTATAAAGGTGGCAATTCAGGGTAGTTGACTAAATTGGATATTATTCATGTGCTTTGAGTTGATATTTTTAAAATTATTTGTGCCTGATTTTTTAATGATTTGGGGGGGACATTGTTGGAGATAAAAATGTTATTTAGAGGTGTGAATAACATGCTTTATGACTAGATTGGTTCACCTTCTTCAGATTATTGTATGTGGAGAGGTGTCTTCTTGTGTTTTTTGTGATAGTGTCACCTTCAATGTGGCTGCACTGTGAGTCTCCCATTCATGAAAAGATTTTGACTTTTCTGGGTCAAGATCATGGACTTTTCTTACGGATCAAATTATGATTTTTTGGAAATCATTTAGTAATAATTTCATGTTTGAATCTTGATGGGGAACTGTCACCGAATATTGGAGACCTCAAGGGTTTACTCTCTATGTACAAATTTTTTCCTTGACCTAAATGTTAGATGAACTCATTTTTATTTTTATTTTATAAAATGGCTTTTCATTTTTTCGATGATGAAACTAATGATTAGTCATTATTTTATATATAGATACCTAAGTTTATGTCTTTGATATGAGGTGTTAATCAACTTTAATTTGGTTATAAATGTTGTTTGACAGGTTTACCAAAAGATACTTAAGTTTTTGTACATGATCAGCTTTGTTATTTTATTTACTGGTGGAAAGGTATGTTCAGAATGGGCACATTTGATAATTGGTCAACGGGTTCAGGTCAAAAATGTGTGCAACGTTCCAAGTTGACTGAACAACTTCTTTTGTCCATTTCGTTTTTTAGTGGAACAATTTGCGAAGTCGTATAAAATTAAATCAACCAAAATAAACTGGTTAATGTTCCCACAATTTAATTTTCATACCAATTTTGTTCATTTATTGAGAATTCATGTATCCAGGCCTGATGGGGAACTATTAGGGCTTAAGCAATATCTTCCGAAAGTAGTTGCAGTATTTGCAGATGTAAACTGTCCACCCTCATCTTTTCATTAATTATATTTTTATTATTTTTTCATTCTCTAATTTTATAAATACTATGTTTATGTTCTTTCTGCTGGTAAAGATTTGGCATTTGAACAAAAGGTTAACCGAATTGGTTTACATTAGCGATGGCTACAGGAATGGGTTGACTAACGGGTCAAAATGAATTTCTGTTGAAAGCTTGACTTCCTAACATTTCTAATAAAAAAATATAATAATTAGGCACGTTAATTATGATATCATAAACAATATTATTACAGTTTTAATCCAAATCTTTGAGCAAGACAATGTAGGATATTGTATGCATTAAGAATAAAATTTGGGCTATTTTTGACCCATTTACTCAGTTTCCTTTAAGCTAATTTCTTTTTGTTTTAACTGTCTTAAAACTACTTGAATCATAAATTCTCATAATGACAAAACAAATATGGAAAACTGTGGCAACTTGAATCTTAATCAGTTAATGATTAATTTGTGAAAAATTCCTAAATACCCTTTTAATTGGATAAAAGGTTAAAAAATATGAGTAAATTTGCACGAGGCTTACAAAGTTGGCTTTATTATACTGTAAAAAAGTAGGTGATGAAGCATTATCAGAAGTTGGTTAAGGTCGCAAGCATTTAAAAACACTTTATTTAGTGGATTGCTCAATTATTGGGGATGATGATATGTATAGTTAGCAACAGGTTATAAAAATTTTAAAAAGCTTTACATATGCAGATGTAATGAGGTGCATAAATTATATGTTTTTCTCAGTCAGTTGCTTAGATTTAAGGTAACCAAAAAATTAAGTGCTAATTTGATAATGACTAATGAGTTGCTAAATGTATTCATAGTTTGAGAGCAAGGGAATCATAGATGTTTGTAACAATTGTAAATACCTTTAAAGATCTTGGCATTCGTTTCTAACTACGGAACTTTTTCAAAGGTACCAATTTTTAATAAATAAAATATTTTAAAGAAGTAAAAGATTATAAAAATTTCTATAAGCCGCCTGCGATTTATCACGGGTTATAGGCTAGTAGAATATAAGAGAAAAGAAAAGGTTGAACCTAAAAGGTTTCGAACACAGATCAGACATAGCAGGAGTTTTAACTCCCACTGATGGAACCGCTGGGACAGACCCAGTTTTGATTAAGATATGCGCTATGTAATATTTAAATCATAAAATAATTTGAATAAGACAAAAATGCAAAATGTTATATAGTAAATATATTAATAATCGTATATTAATTAATAAGGATTTGCTAACATATGGTTAGGTCATTAATTAGGATAAATTTAATAGGGCAATTTTTTTTATTAATATGTAATAAATAATATTAATGAACTATAATCTTTACTGTTTAATAAAGAGTTTTGCTAATGGGTGTCTATGGCTATACGACGACGAAAATTTAATAAATCAAATATTTTCTTTATTAGAGTAAAACAATATTTATGAGTTACTAAATTTTTTTTTGTTATACTAATTTTACCCTTATCGTAACTAAAAATAAAAGCTTTTGATGAATTAAATGCAGTGGCACAAAATTTTTAGTTTTTTTGGAAACGGAAAATGAAAACAACGGAAGCCAAATCGCAATATTCCAACGAGCACCCCGGGTTCGAGCTCCTATACAGGGCAAACCCAGCTCCCACATGGATATCCAGGGAAAATATTTCCCCATATTTGGCACCACAAGAGGTGTATTACAGGAATCGAACTCTCAACCTCACGCCTCATATGGGAGTAAAACTCATGTATCAATCCAGCTGAGCTAGACATCATTTGTGCAGAAAAAACATTTAACATTACTATGATGTGCCCATGAGGCACATATTAAAAGATCTCTTTTAAAAAATTTATTAAATATAATTTTCTGTTTAAATGAAAATTTTATGTAAATCAGATGCAGTAATGTATACCCTAAAGACATACATTAGAAATAATTACCCTGTATTTTGTGAAAATTTCCTAGAATACAAGATAATAATACATTTAATAATTTTCTAAAGACAGCCTGCTTAGACTTTCGTTCAAATGTAAAGAACAAATGTTACCCTTGTTTTTAATTCTGCAATCTGAGCAAAGAAAAAATCTAAAGAGTGAACACTAAAAAACACAACATTTTGTGCCATTGAAAAAACATGGGTGAAACTTGTACATTGTTGGGGACTTTTGATGTACCTTTTTCCCACGTTCAGTCACCTGGGAACCAACGTGGTGAAAATGATCGGCGAAGATGGAAGAATGACGGGAGGATATAAAATTAGTCACCGGCACTGCTAATTGGTAGTTTAAAGTGGAAGAGAAGGAGGTTGTAACGGTGAACTTTTGTTGGAGGTTGGTTTTGGGGTAATAAAAATAGCAAGAAAACATGAGATACATAAAGTAAGGGCAATTAAACTTCAGATTCTCAAGTTCTAACTGCATTATACTTCGCATTCGAGTTATACAAGATCAAATTCCTAATCAACAAGTCACAACAGGTCTATCTATATAAGATTCTACAAGATTCCAATGGGTAAGTCACTAAATCTATAATTCACTTTCAAAATACAAATTTTTATGACTAACTGATTTGATGATCTACCACCAAGATTAAAAATGACTATTAGATTGTCAAATACCAAACCAATTGATCTAGATTAACTGGCCATCACCATAAGGGGTTTGTCTTCAAAAGGTCATGGATTTAAGATTTGCTGAGTACATTTCTCAAGAGATTAATAAGGAGGTGAGGTTTATTCCCCAAAAAAAGGAGATTTGTTCAAGGAATGCATATTGTCCGCTTAAATATCACTACATATGTCAACCATTAACTCACTAACTTGCCGTTCAAAAAAAAAATATTGTCAAATACCAAAATATGGAAATTTTTGTGATGTGATGTGGAGAAGATTATTAAACGTAGTCTTTAATTTTCTTATACTTAATAAGGATAAATCTTAACCATTAATCAATAATAACTAATGGTCAAAATCAATCATATATTTTATAAATGAAGAGGTATTTTTATCTTTTGATACCCACACAAATTTTAATTCAAATTTTTTTATACATATTAATTCCGTTCAAAAAACATATTATGTCATAATCACATATGATTATATATCTAATTACATATATTATTTTATATAATCACATACTTCCTCCGATTTAAAATAAGTGATACATTGTTGGTTTCACGGGTTTTGAGGTAAAATATGATAATGATAATTAAATTAGATTAATTGGATAGTTAGTGGGGAATGGGTCCCACAAATTTTGAATAAAGTGAGATTAATGATGTTTAAAAGTAAAAGTAAGGGTAAAGATGTCATTTCACTTTATTAAAGTAGATAGTTAGTGGGTGTGGGTCCCACTACTTTTTACCAAATAAGGTAAGTTTTCAAAGTGTATCACTTATTTTGATACACCCAAATATAGTAAGTGTATCACTTATTTTAAATCGAAGGAAGTATGATTTTATACTTGATCACATGTGATGTTTTATACAATATTCGATCATATGTGTTTATCACATTATGTTTTCTTCTTTAACGAAAATAATTAGTTAATTAAAAAAAAATATGTGTGTCAATTCAATAGAATACACACCAATGCATAAAATAAGTAATTTAATCTTGACTATTAGTCTATTATTATTGATTAATGGTTGAGATTAAATTGCTAGTATATAAAAACAAAAGATTATCTTAAACACATATATATATGATGTATGTAATATTGTAGTACAAAACTAGCAAAATTAACGAATTACTCAATTGCAAGGCCGATTAAATAGTTTTAGTTTTGTTATTGGAAATCTCGTGATCACGATCACTTGATCAGTAATGCTATCAGCTTCCGCCTTTTTTTTCATTTTGGACTGGGCCATGCTATTGGGCTATATAGTATACGAGAGTATTGGGTAAAATATGTAGGCCCATGAAGGATTATAAGCCAGCTCCTCGTGCTGCACAACGCTAAAAGCTTACGCTGTGTTCCAGACTTTTTAATGAAAGAAAAGAAAAGAAGGTAAGAGAAGTGAAGAGAAAAGAAGAGAAATTAAGAAGGAAATAATTTTCATTGTGTTCCTGAGTCAGAAAGAAAATAAAAGAAAATTACCATTTTATGTGTTCCTACGTTGGAGGGAAAGGAAAGTAATTAACATATTTACAATTTTATCCTTAGAATGTAAACAAATTTGGTAATGACAAGGTTAATTTGGTAATTGGAATTAATTAAAATTTCTCTTCTCACCAAATCTTCCCACTTATGGGAGGAAGATTATGAGAGAAAAAATGCCCATAATTTCTTTCCCCTTCTTTTCCTTTCTTTTATAAAAATAACTCTGGAACGCGATAATATTTTTATTTCTTGCATTTTCACTTCTCTTCTCTACATATTAACTCTGGAACACAGTAAACCGGCAAACATTTAAGAAAAAGTGGCTTAGTAACAATTATCATATGTATTCATGTTAATATACAGAATCCATATTGGAAAAAAGTTTGTTCCGTCTAAAATGAAGCTCACAAAAAGATTGGGATCTCAAAATACCCATAGGGA
Organism: Calendula officinalis; assembly: GCA_963853835.1. NCBI lineage: Eukaryota > Viridiplantae > Streptophyta > Magnoliopsida > Asterales > Asteraceae > Calendula > Calendula officinalis. Next base: position 63,640,839 of record OY970828.1, read on the forward strand.
GATAATGTAACACCCTAAAATTTACAAGATTTTTAAAATTTTTGAAAACAAAATTATAATCAAAAGGTCCCATAAATAAGTCTCAGATATAAATATTTAACCTTTAAAACGTATTTAATGCGGAAATAGTTAAAATAAAAATAAAGTGTTTTAAAATATTAATTGCTGTCCACATCAGTATTGATAAGATACAGCAGTCGACCGTCCACCTTCTCCTTTCCTTTACTGGTACCTGAAACAATGTGGGGGAAAGTTTGGGTCAGCTGGGAAGCTGAGTGAATAGTCTCAAAATGTAAACAATTATAACATACAACACATGAGGGCACATCGGTGTACTCCTACTCAGAATCTACTCGATTAATTACTCAGATTTATTTCTCGGATTTTATTACTCAGATTTTAATTTATATAGCGCGCTTGTGTGATTTGGGACGAGAGATCAACCTCGCCCCTCCTCACACCTCAGATAGGCGTAAGCCAAAACTCAGACGGGAGTGATCCCAAAACTCAGACGGGAATAATCCCAAAAACTCAGACGGGAATAATCCCAAAAACTCAGACGGGAGGTGATCCCAAGATAGGCATATAGCCAAAACTCAGATGTGTGTTATTATGTTTTATTATCTCTTTAACATAATTATCTCAGATTGCCCTAGCAAGTAGTAGCACAGAATGACCCTGTGCCGAGCTCAGTTACCCAGGCACAATGTCTCAGATCATGAATAAATAAACAGATGCTCAGATACTCAGATAACAGGTCAAACTCAGATTACAGATCAAACTCAGATAAAAGATCAAACTCAGATAACAATTATGGTGCAAGAAATGTAACACATAAGTCATGCATGTACAACGTTAAAACTGAATACACGGTGAGAATACTCACCTCGAGAAACGTAAGCTCCAAAGGGTTCCCGACAATCAAAAGGACAGCACGTTATCTCCTAGACGGTCCTAAAATCCAAAAACGAAACCCCGAGTTAAAATTCTACCCGAGGGCTTATTTCAGAAAGCTGACAGCACCCGTCAGTCTCACGGAAACTGCCATAATTCCTAAACGGCTCATTAGATTTTTCCCATCTTTTTACCACGACAACTAGACAATCAGAACTACAATTTTCTGTGAGACGGTCACTGGCCAAAACAGACTCTAAGTGTCTCAAAACAGTGTTGCAAGGCAGACATGCTGCACAGGTCAACTTCCTAACAGCAGCATACTAAATTAGCTATAACTTTTAAACCGTAATTCGGATTTACGAGAGGGTTGCGGCGTTGAAAAGCTAACTCAGAAATCAAGGTCCCAGCACGGGCCAAAAACTCTAAAGATTATTTTAAGTACCTCAAAAACAGGTTAGAACAGTAGGGCAGATTCTGCCAGAAAAGTATTGATTTCTACAACTCATTTTAGCAACCCGACTCGTCACCGAAAAACCCGAGCACTAAAATTCATTACCCGACAGCCCCCACATCTCAGATATTTTGGTAAAAAAAGATTTGTATTAAAACTTTGATGCTACAAATTTCCCGGTTGGAAACCAAGAACCCTAGGGGTTCGGTTTTCCTTTCGGTTAAACATTCCCGTGTCCCTATTTCATAACACAAATTAGACCACTTGATCTCAACCCATTAAGGTATCCCGAGGCTCGGTCTTGGCTCCCCGGTCCACAGATTTTAACCCGACAATTGTCTAATTATCATGCTAATTTAACTAGACACAACCATAATATCGACCCGTAAGAATAACAATGGAATTAGCATTAAATCCAAATTTGGGTTCGGTACTAACTAATAAAACTGCAGCCCTATCGAATTCGGTATGACTAAATAGTAATGCGAACACCGAAAGAATGCTAGAGTTCGCGAAACAGGAAGAGAACAAGGGATTACCGAATCGGATATTACCAACAACTCGGAATTTCTGCTCGGTCGGCCAACAATTCGAGTCTGATCTTCCAGAAATTCGAACCACAATCTTGTCGGGCTTCAAACTATTATAGCAACCATCGATCAGCATGAACGGATAATTGCAACGAATAAATAAGGAAGCAAGACGAGAGTTATTACCGAATCAAAGTGTGATCTCGACACCGGTTCTTTTCTCTCCTCAATCGATCGGAAAAACCCTGGAGGAATTCTCCCTTCGGCTGCAAGGAACGAGAGAAAATAACGATTGGGGATGCTCTTCTCGACGACTGGATTTAGACAGAATCCAGATTCTGTCGGCAATAGGGTTTGGGAAGGCTAAATACCGAATAGAATTACAAAGAACAAGATTTCGGCCTTAGAAGATTGGGCTCGGCTAGGAAGCCCATAACAGTCCACGGCCCTCTTCATATTCAAGAATGTCCGAGTCCAATTAGAGGGGTCTAGATCGGTTAGTAGCAATCTTCACGGGTTCGATTTAGCATCAACTCCTTACGGGTTCGATATAGACGAGGGAAAGTAAGACTTTGATTAATCAAGTTCGGCCTTGGCCTACGGCCGGCCTCGAGAATTAACAAACGTCTATCTAATTAAGTTAAATTACGTATATAACGTCTGATAAGAAATGAACCGTCTAATTTCATTATAATTAATTACTAATTATCTCTTTTAAAATTAAATATCACAATTAAATTAACATTATTTAATTACTACAAATTTCAGGGCGTTACAACTCAACTCCACTTGAAATAGACTTCGTCCCCGAAGTCATTGCTCGGAAGGAACTCCGGGTAGTAATCTCGCGTCTCAACTCCTACTCGCCAACGACACACGTCCTCAAATGAGGAAAGAAAACAAAATGATAAGGTTAAGAATGAGAAAGGAAAATCATCAGGGTGACCTACGACATGCATACTCAAATGGAAAAGAAGAATAAAACGATAAAGTTATGAATAGAAGGAAGCTCTTCATGGTGAATTTACTTAATAGGTAATGAACTCCAGATCACGTAAGTGCTCATACAATTATCCGCCTCTAGTGGCGCAAGACGACAAGGCTAAAAGAAATAAGGTCAGGATGCTCACTATGGATCTCAGTATGCAAAGAAAATGATGATAATGAGCATAAAATACACCACGATACTCTACTGAAGGCGTCTTCTTGCTCTCGCATTCGGATACAGTTGTTGCACTCAGTGATTAATGTCGCGTTGAATCTCCGATTCAACTCCACTTGGAAATTTGCTACGGATTTGTTGACGATACCAGATGCTCAGCGTAGTACCAGGTCATCCAAACCATTTGCACAATCACACTCGGATCTCTCATGACGATAACAAGTTTTTATGGAAAATTTTCTTCCCGCACAACTCCATCAAATGACCACTTACACATTTTAGCAACAGGTAAAAATTTCATTATCGACAATTTTCCACCAAAATGACTCGGAAGGTCCTCTACTCTATGGGTCAACAGTTTGTTAACAGCATAATAAATAATTTAGCGGTTTACACCATTATCAATTAATATAGAAACCATGCACATAAATCACAAGGAATATACATATCACACAGAATTCTCATATACCCAGGTATATAACTCCAAAATATGATCTGGAAATATAACTCAGAAGTCCCACTCAGAAATAAACTCAAAACATATATCAGGAGTATAACTCGAAAATGTATAACTCAGGAGCAAACTCATAAATCTTAACTCAGAAGCAAACCCAAAACTCTAACTCAGTAACAACTCATAAGGTAATAATATTTACAAGTAATAGCATTAGGTATAAATCACATTTTTACTCATTCTTATTTACTACTCGCGTGTTCCAATTTACCAGCTTATAATACTTGGAATGATATACTCTCTCTCAACCGTGTTATTGGTTCTCAAAATAACTCTTCTTTAACATTATATTGTTACCTTACTCTATTAGGTTTGCATATTACCGATGTTGATAACCCTTTAAATAGCTCAAATTAACGATCTTGTCATTTAATTCCCTTTAATAGGTTATCATCCTATTACATTTAGTGGTTTCTCGATAATATTTTAATAGATGTTTTCTCATTCATCTAGTTTAACGATCCTTTAATAGACCGTTTCACTGATTCTACACAATTTAAAAATGTCTCTTAATTATTTTGACCATATCTACTCATTAATTTCATGTTACCCACTAAAATTCCAATTAAATTTCATACTCTTATTTATAATGATTTCTCGTTACTCAAATTACGAATTAATTCCTTAGTTCTCATTTACTCAATTCGCAGTTACACTTTATTCTAAATCTTACGGTTTACTCATGGTTCATCAATTCAGTACATTCTCGTCTTTTCGAAATTTCTCCTAAGTTCAATATAAATTTATTGAATAGCTGTTCTCATCTCAAGTTTAATAATTATTCATCAATAGAGTTTTCTCATATAATTTTATAATACCTCAAAACTCATACCACTTTATAATACTTCAAAAATTTGAATAAAACTTCCCGTTAATTTAATACTTTTCTCTTTTGACTCATTTTACTAATTTGCTTATGTAACTCGATTTGTAAATTTCTTATAACTCAAAATTACTCCATAATTAATCAAAATAAAATTTTATCATTTAGCTCGTTTTAATAATAACTCATTACTAGCAAATTACCGATCTCATTTTAACTCATTTTCCTCAAAATTTCATTGTAGCAGTTTTCTCATATTAGACTCATTAATAAGTTCTTATCACTTTAATTTAATGATTTCTCATTATCACATTTATAACCACCCCAGAATAAGTATACTGTCTTATTTTGTATATAATTGTAGTATTACTACTTCCCTTTTGCACGATATTCATTCAACCCAATTAACTTGATTTGTTAATTTCTCCAGTAAACCCGATCTATCATTTTGTTGTAAACTCTATAATTACCCATAGAATAAATTTAATTATTCTCAACTGCTTGATTTGATAGTTACTCTTATATTTTATCTGATCAATTATATGTATCTAGATTTCGCACTTTAAATTCATTCCAACAAAATCTCTCTGCATAAGCATCATGCTCATAATATTTATAAATAATAATTAATGATAATTATTTCTTGACAATTTTCCTTTTTATCCCTACTCAACTCCACTTGGAGAAAAACTCGTCCTCGAGTTTGGAACTAATATTGTTTACCAAAATAAACAAGCAAGTATGTAGTCACACAAACAATTAGGATACACATACTAAATTCACCATAACAAGCATTGGTCCATCGTTCCCTTCAAAATTTCCCCCTAACCAACCAAAAGTCCTGTGTGTACGGTAATAGGGGCCCTCTATTACTTTCGACACCTACTTCTGTTTGGTCACGAGTCAATCCCAAAGTTTACAACTTCCCACATATAAACCCACCAACAAATCACACTCAGAAGAAAGGAATTTTAATCACACTCAGGAGAAAAGAAGTTTATTTTCAATATCTGATAAATACAAATATGCAGTCAACAGTGCATACTCAAAATCTCATAACCATTACTCAGAAAATCATGCGTACATTTAGTCTCGTACGCGATACTCGGATAACTCAGATTCATAGAAATATTTCCACTTAGTTATTTTCACAATACAAATCTCCTTTTAAACTTTTCATTTGGATATGCCATTTATCATTCCTCATAAATATAACTTATATCCTCTTCACAGTTATATTAAATTTATTGTAATTTGTGAGCATGTCGATTAATATCCTTTTGATCAGAGTTCTCAGTTATTGCGTTCCTCGTTTAATTTGATTCAATTTATCGCTCTTTTAACTCGTTTTTAAATAGATCATCATCAAATTGATGACGTTAGCTTCCTCTTAATCCTCTTTAATAATTACTCTTTAAGATGAGCTTTAATAATATCTAATTAATTCGACTCAGCAATTTCTCAATTAATTAGTCTATTAAACTTACATAGTTTATTTTAAGCTATCAGTGTGAACTCATTAATATGTCACTTAACTTGCCATCCACATTTAGTTTTGCACTCGGCAATTTAACCTACTTACTCGAAATGTTTTTCCCATTTTATCTCAATTTAATGATTCTTAAATACATACTAACTTGTTGACCTTAATATGGAATCTGTTTAACTATTATATCTCGTGATTCGTTGTATTCACGAAAATTTTAATTTCTCATCTAGATAACTCCTCTTTTAACCCTGATCAATAATTCTCTTTTAGATCCTGTTAATAATTCTCGTTTAGCTAAATGTAATTATTTCCCATTTGATTGACTTAATAATTCTTTCTTTTACTCAACTTGGTAAATCCTCTTAAAAATATTCTTAATCAATTTGATTTACTAATCTCTGATTTACTCGTTTTAATTGATTCAGTCTATTAAGTGTTTTCTCCCATATGAAAGATTTTAATATTCTCCCAATACGAATATTAAGTACTCCTCTCTAATGTTAATAATTTCCTCATTTCTCATTTACTCAAATCATGTTTCTCATTACACAGCCTATGAATCTTATATAATAATTTAATATCCCATTATTACATTTTTGGTTCGAATTTCTCAGAATTTATAAAATTTCACCTCAACTCTATTAGGTGTTCCTCTAAATTGAAACTTTTATTATTTTCTCATTAGTATTTATAATTTCACATTTCTCCAGTATATATTTTTCATATATATAAATATAGAACTCTAAGAATTAAAATCGAAATTATGCTCAAATTAAGCTCTAAATTATTCACAAAATTATGGAATCTCATAATAGTATATCTATATACATATATGTTTAGCCATACAATCACAAGTAATTCTCTCAGGATATAAACCGAAAATTCTCAGAATATGCTACTCGTCTATACTCAGAATATAGCAAAATCTCAATTAAATAATACTCTTAAATATTACCGGCAGTAGGAAGCGAGAGGTCGACGTGACATGATGTATGTTCGATGTGGAAACTTTTCTCAGAAAAATATTTGACTCTTTTCTCGTTTTTTAAAAAAAAAACTCGATACTCAAACTTGAGTTTGAATTCGCCCCTTGCGAACCCAAATCCCTCAAGTCAGAGCTCTGATACCAACTTGTAACACCCTAAAATTTACAAGATTTTTAAAATTTTTGAAAACAAAATTATAATCAAAAGGTCCCATAAATAAGTCTCAGATATAAATATTTAACCTTTAAAACGTATTTAATGCGGAAATAGTTAAAATAAAAATAAAGTGTTTTAAAATATTAATTGCTGTCCACATCAGTATTGATAAGATACAGCAGTCGACCGTCCACCTTCTCCTTTCCTTTACTGGTACCTGAAACAATGTGGGGGAAAGTTTGGGTCAGCTGGGAAGCTGAGTGAATAGTCTCAAAATGTAAACAATTATAACATACAACACATGAGGGCACATCGGTGTACTCCTACTCAGAATCTACTCGATTAATTACTCAGATTTATTTCTCGGATTTTATTACTCAGATTTTAATTTATATAGCGCGCTTGTGTGATTTGGGACGAGAGATCAACCTCGCCCCTCCTCACACCTCAGATAGGCGTAAGCCAAAACTCAGACGGGAGTGATCCCAAAACTCAGACGGGAATAATCCCAAAAACTCAGACGGGAATAATCCCAAAAACTCAGACGGGAGGTGATCCCAAGATAGGCATATAGCCAAAACTCAGATGTGTGTTATTATGTTTTATTATCTCTTTAACATAATTATCTCAGATTGCCCTAGCAAGTAGTAGCACAGAATGACCCTGTGCCGAGCTCAGTTACCCAGGCACAATGTCTCAGATCATGAATAAATAAACAGATGCTCAGATACTCAGATAACAGGTCAAACTCAGATTACAGATCAAACTCAGATAAAAGATCAAACTCAGATAACAATTATGGTGCAAGAAATGTAACACATAAGTCATGCATGTACAACGTTAAAACTGAATACACGGTGAGAATACTCACCTCGAGAAACGTAAGCTCCAAAGGGTTCCCGACAATCAAAAGGACAGCACGTTATCTCCTAGACGGTCCTAAAATCCAAAAACGAAACCCCGAGTTAAAATTCTACCCGAGGGCTTATTTCAGAAAGCTGACAGCACCCGTCAGTCTCACGGAAACTGCCATAATTCCTAAACGGCTCATTAGATTTTTCCCATCTTTTTACCACGACAACTAGACAATCAGAACTACAATTTTCTGTGAGACGGTCACTGGCCAAAACAGACTCTAAGTGTCTCAAAACAGTGTTGCAAGGCAGACATGCTGCACAGGTCAACTTCCTAACAGCAGCATACTAAATTAGCTACAACTTTTAAACCGTAATTCGGATTTACGAGAGGGTTGCGGCGTTGAAAAGCTAACTCAGAAATCAAGGTCCCAGCATGGGCCAAAAACTCTAAAGATTATTTTAAGTACCTCAAAAACAGGTTAGAACAGTAGGGCAGATTCTGCCAGAAAAGTATTGATTTCTACAACTCATTTTAGCAACCCGACTCGTCACCGAAAAACCCGAGCACTAAAATTCATTACCCGACAGCCCCCACATCTCAGATATTTTGGTAAAAAAAGATTTGTATTAAAACTTTGATGCTACAAATTTCCCGGTTGGAAACCAAGAACCCTAGGGGTTCGGTTTTCCTTTCGGTTAAACATTCCCGTGTCCCTATTTCATAACACAAATTAGACCACTTGATCTCAACCCATTAAGGTATCCCGAGGCTCGGTCTTGGCTCCCCGGTCCACAGATTTTAACCCGACAATTGTCTAATTATCATGCTAATTTAACTAGACACAACCATAATATCGACCCGTAAGAATAACAATGGAATTAGCATTAAATCCAAATTTGGGTTCGGTACTAACTAATAAAACTGCAGCCCTATCGAATTCGGTATGACTAAATAGTAATGCGAACACCGAAAGAATGCTAGAGTTCGCGAAACAGGAAGAGAACAAGGGATTACCGAATCGGATATTACCAACAACTCGGAATTTCTGCTCGGTCGGCCAACAATTCGAGTCTGATCTTCCAGAAATTCGAACCACAATCTGCTCGGGCTTCAAACTATTATAGCAACCATCGATCAGCATGAACGGATAATTGCAACGAATAAATAAGGAAGCAAGACGAGAGTTATTACCGAATCAAAGTGTGATCTCGACACCGGTTCTTTTCTCTCCTCAATCGATCGGAAAAACCCTGGAGGAATTCTCCCTTCGGCTGCAAGGAACGAGAGAAAATAACGATTGGGGATGCTCTTCTCGACGACTGGATTTAGACAGAATCCAGATTCTGTCGGCATTAGGGTTTGGGAAGGCTAAATACCGAATAGAATTACAAAGAACAAGATTTCGGCCTTAGAAGATTGGGCTCGGCTAGGAAGCCCATAACAGTCCACGGCCCTCTTCATATTCAAGAATGTCCGAGTCCAATTAGAGGGGTCTAGATCGGTTAGTAGCAATCTTCACGGGTTCGATTTAGCATCAACTCCTTACGGGTTCGATATAGACGAGGGAAAGTAAGACTTTGATTAATCAAGTTCGGCCTTGGCCTACGGCCGGCCTCGAGAATTAACAAACGTCTATCTAATTATGTTAAATTGCGTATATAACGTCTGATAAGAAATGAACCGTCTAATTTCATTATAATTAATTACTAATTATCTCTTTTAAAATTAAATATCACAATTAAATTAACATTATGTAATTACTACAAATTTCAGGGCGTTACAGATAACCACCAAAACTCAAATTTTACGATTAAAGAAAAGATTTTCTAAGGGTTAGAATTTAAAATTGTTAACTTGAATAAATATTACATAAAAAAGGATGATATTTTACTTACCGGAAAAGAATTGTATGTACACAGTACACAGTAGAGAAGGTAATGTCAGTCGAAACCCAAAATCAAGTATTCGAGAGAAACCAAAGGTAAATCAGCAGGAAAACCCAAAAGACCAAAAGAGTTGGAGAGAGTGATTATGATGGGTAACTTTCCTCTCAAAACGACACCTTACCATTCATGTGATAAGGTAATATATTAAAAGTAGGGTGATAATTCAGGTCGGGTTCAGGTTCAGGTTCATAGGTTCGTGATCGCGGGTCAGAAATGTTCAAGCTGAAACCAACTTTTTATATAAACGGGTCAGATATCTAAACCATAACCCGTTTACATTCAACCCGAACCTGGCCTATATAACCCGTTTAATTGAGCGATTTAAAGAAGCTAGCATGTCAAACATGTTAAACGGGTCAAATAGGATTAAATGTTATTATCATTCCACATATTCATAACAAAATACCAAACACAAAATTAGTAGGTAGCGCTTTTAGTTTTAATAACTATTAGTTACGTTTGAATTATTAAACTATAAAGTAAGTATAAATTTATATATTTTTTAAATATATTTTATTAATTAAACGGGTTGACAGGGTCAACCCACTTAAATTATCATTGACCCGAACCTAACCCATTTAATAAGCGGGTCAGTTGAGTCGATCCAAGACTGACCCAAATACTTTTTACCTTAGCCTGAACATGTTTATTTTCATGTTGGTTTCAGTTCCGGTTTCGTGTGTGTTAGACCGGTGCCAACGGTCCGCCGGTTGGGCACCGCCGGTTGGCCGCCGGTTCCGGCACCGTTGGCACGGACCGCCGGTTGGTCCGCCGGTTGAGGTGCAGCCGGTTTCGAGACGGGAGAAGAGACAGAGGAGGAACGTGCGATGTGGGGCGGCCGTACCCGATAGCCAATAAAAAAAAACTTTTTTTTTTAAATGGTAAGAGACGAAGTGCTGTTGGCATTGGTACGTCAGTTTAGTGTTAGTTAGTTTGTATGCTGACGTGGCGCTGAGTTGGCAGCAACTGACGGCGTCAGTTGCCGTCACCATTGGCACCGGTCTTAAAAATTGTCACCCCTTATTAAAAGTGAGGGGTTGGGGGCTTTATTGATGTTGGGCTGGCGATTACAGAAAATACTTGACAATTCTGCATTAGTGGGCCAATTTGGACCAATCCCACATTCCTCAAAATGAATCAAAACTAGAATGAGAAAAATCAATGTGTTAGGTGTAAGTTTGCTAATTCAATTTGGTCGAGCATATTTAGATGGTAGGAATATTATCAAAATATTATCAAAATTTTTACAAGACATACATAATTTATTACGAATTATTGGTTACTATTATTTAATGGGATTTGTTAATGACAACCTTTAGGGCTGTCACTAACATACATAAAAAGCTTATACATTGATTAAAATATTAATATTCCTAAAATTCAGGAGGTTGTCTTCTTAATAAGGGCGGTTATTATCATTTTCCTTATTTAATAAGCACCATCTTATATGAAAGGTAATAAGATATTTTGTAAAAAAAATTCGAAGTTTTTTTCTTGACACTAATCGGATGATATCAAAGAATACTATGCTTGGTATGTGCCAATGGTCACTTGAGCTGATAATCCGGTTGCCTTCGGTTTTTTCTCTATGTCAAGCGGGGCGGAGTTGGTATGTATCCAGCACTAGCACATGCTACTACTTCAATGTTTTTTCCACATGGTAAATTTTGCAGAATTTCTTTTGAAGTACTACAGTGCAGTGATTCTATCATATTAAAATACCTACCAATAGCTCAAATCAGTCTTAAAAAGAAATTATCGTATTAATCAATATTCCAAACTTAAAGCCCAAACAAAAATCAAAACCAAATAAAAAAGAATCCAAAGTTTGTCTTGAAATTTTTAATTTTTGGTATGTAAAATTAGTAGTTATCTTGTAGGTTTAGAAAATTAATAATTAGTTATTGAAGAGTTGATGTATATAATCAAATATGATGTTTATGTAATAGAGTCATTTATGTCAATTCGTTTTTATTTCGACGCACTGCCCTTTGAAAGTCACTAGGAGAGAGGATGCTCATGTCTTCGGATATTCAAAGGAAAAGGACGAGGTAGAGGCGGCCACACGGTGTATTTTAGTTTGATATTTAATATTTTATGTGTATGTATAATTTAGATAGAGTTAATATGAGTGTATTGGTTAGATTATGAACTAGTGATATTGATATGACAAAAATACAGATAATGTTAGTAGTCTTACTTCTCTCCTTTTAATTTTACACTTCCTTCAAGAATAATTTTCCTATATCAATATTGATATTAATACTAGTATTATATTATAAACCATTGCAGGCATGAGTGAGCATGTCGTGTGCCACTATCATCATATAAAATAATATCTTATTCTCTACCAATTTCAAAGTATTATTTTTTTAATCTTTAAATAAATACTACCTCTATGGGTGGCTTTTTATCTAACAATATAAAATTTGTTAATATATAATTATTATGTCTAAATACATGAATTATTCAAAGGATTTTTTATTTATTAAATGGGACCTACTTGTTTGGTTCTTAGAGATTATAAGAGATAACCTTAACTAATAATATTTAGTTTAAAATAAAGAACTATTTAATTATTAAAATTTAAAAAATCTAAAGTGGGATAAAAGTTATTGTATGATATTACACGCTTGTCGCACTTTGTGGACTTTTGATAACACTTTTATTAAAAATTATAATTATAAACTGTAATCTACGAATTTGAGAGGTGTGAGCCATTGGCCAACTCGAGTGGGCCAAAAGGATTTGTCACGTAATGTTTTTTATATGATATTAAAACCATACACTAGCAATTAAAATTATATCTATAATATGGAATATGAATCAAGAAAGAACTTAGTTTATTTAAAGAAGTTAAAGAAGTAATTAAAAGCATTAATTTAGTTAAAATATTTAAGGGCATTTAAGAGTATTATTGTCATTTGTCTACTCCTTCATAACATATACGTGATTTTCAATTCCCCCAATTTCTCATCTTCTTCCCCATCTCCTTCAAGAGACTCATACGAACCAGAACTCCCATATGAACAGAACCCACACCTCCTTAATCGAAATCTCGTGATCAAGTAGATCCAAGTAAGTCACAACTCCTAATTTTCGATTTCTATTTCATTTATTACCGAATCTCCATGTCGCACAGCTCCTAGACTCCTCAATCAGCTCCAGGTCCAAGTATGTCACAGATCTTCTAACAACCAATTTGTTGTTGTCTAACTGAGAATTGTAAGCACCAAGTGATTTTAATTTCAGTCATTGAACTTTCATTTGATAAACATCACGTGTGTAATGAGTTGTGAATTGATACTTATTCTTAGAATGTTGGTCTTTGAATGCTTTCTGACATAACTTGAAACTATGAATATTCTAGAATTTTGGCTTTGATTTGAAATTACTGAACCAAACTTTTGGGTTATGCAAATTAATAGAACTAAAGGATATGCAAAATTTTTGGATATGCAAATTGATGGAATTAGCTTACACAAATATTTCAACATCGACTGGAACACAAATATACATAAATTTTAAACATTTTCTTAAATCACTAGCATTTTCATTTGCAAATTCATACTCGCATTTGCATTTGCATTTTTATACTCGCATTTGCATTTGCGTTTTGATCAGAAATTATAAACAACTGACCGGAACTTGCATTTCCATTTTCATCTGATATATTATATAGATAATTGGAATTTGCATTTACATTTTCATCCGAAATATTAAACAGCTGACTGAAATTTGCATTTTTATATGAAATATTAGATAGTGACTATGTTGGATCCCAACAACACTTAACGTGTTGCGTTATGACCGAGAATGACGAAGAGATAAAGAAATTAACAACAGGATTTCAATGATTAAGAGTTTATTAAAACAACTTAATACAGTACAAAGTTTGCGGAAATAGATAGTACACAACTAACTAAAACTCTATACTTGAATTGACACTTTAGATCGCTCAAACTAGAAGAGTATGCACTGAGAGTTGTATCAGCTGATACTAACAGCTGATATAAATGCCTTAGTAATAACTATGGAGGAGTTAATACTTAGACAAATAACTAACTCTCAGAGAATGTTCTTGTGCTATGATTCCTAAAAGGTGTGTGTAAATGCAAGCATTTACGTCTCTATTTATAGCCCAAGATCCATGTTCCTTTGTCCACAAGTTAGACGACGTGTAAACTTATCATTCGTCGATGTAGACTTGTCCATGGATCATTAAATGCTCTTGCACAAGTTATTGTCCCAAGCGTACTTTGTGTCAACTACTTTCGGTACCCTTTCTGACGCACAGTGAAAGGTGTACTACATAAGTACAGAAATAGTTGACTTTCTCTTTACATGCTTGGAGGGACAAAGGATGATAATGTACTGACATTATCTTCTATTCCAAAATAGAAGATCCTCATCGTTTTCTTCTTCTTTGAGCGGGAAAGGGAAATGTTCAAAGTGTCAAGAACATTTCCACTAAGTCTTCATCTGCAGCAGGTATTATCAGCTGATTCCACAATCAGCTGAATAGTCTTCTTCTTGTCTTTGTCCTTCGGCCATAGACTTCGAATGAACTCTCGTTAATAGCTGTTGATTTGACTTGATTTCCTAAAGCTAAGTACGTACTCAGCTGAAGGTTATTGCATATACTTGCTTCAGCTGAGATACTTACTTCAGCTGATATTTATTCTTCTTGGCTATCGATCATCAAATCTTATTCACTTAGTCTTGGGACCAACAGACTACATTTGCATTTCATATTTTCAAACGCATTTTCATCTTATGTTCCTAATTACTCAAGTTTAACCATGCCTAGTAGTTTTAATTTATTCTGTTTTTTTTTACAGATTTTCATGTTCCAGCTTCTCCTCGAATTGCTTTTGAAAAAATATATGCGCTTGGTGATAAGTATTGGGTTCCTAATTCTAAAAGACCTATTAATGATATGAAATTTGATTCTTGGCCGATGCTTGGAATTTCTATAGAGAGTGTGCTATTGTAGGTGACTTTGAGCCCATTAAAACTACCAAAATGGTCTCTTTTTAAGGAACGGTGGACTTGTTACTCTAAAGATTTTTAGATGTTCTAAGCATGGTAAGATTGTAAATAATAGTAAATCTGTGAAAACTTTGAAAGTTGTTGATGACTTGCATTTATCTAATGAAATTGGTGTTGGAGTTAGTAGATATGTTGATGACAATAACAACATTGAAGTTCATAAAGTTAAAAAAAGAAAGTCATCTTCTAAGAAGACTGGTATGATCCTCATAATATTCGCACTTGTCAATAAAAGAAAAGAGTAGAAAATGCACTGGAAAAAATTGCAACAAGTAGATGATGATGCAAGAGTTTATATTGAGTGGCACATTATTCTTTCATAAGTTATTTTTATATTCTTACCAAATTTAGTTGAACATACTTTGATATTTACAATTTCATTATATCTAGTTTTTCCCTAAATTTTTAAATATTGATTATGTTTTGCATTTTCATACTTACAATTTCATTTTCATTTTATTTACTTATTCCCTGAATTTTACATACATGTGTTGTTTTAACAAATATTGTCACTTGCATTTGCACTTTCATACTTGTAGATGCATTTGCATTTTCAGTATAGGGGTGATTTTCATAACACAACTTTTAATTCATCTACCACAACTGTTGCTTGACATGTTTGTATGGTTAGTTATTAAACGTGTACAGTGTTGTATAAGAAGTAAAAGTTGCGGTACATAAATAAATTCCCTTTCATTATATGTAGTTATTTTTGGTTTTATAACCAGCTGTCTTGGAAAATTGACATTTGCATTTTCATGCTTGCATTTGCATTTCCATACTTGCACTTGCATTTTCATTTTATGTAGATACTTCCTAAAATTTTACATACATGGTCTGTTTTAAATACTATCAGTTGCATTTGCATTTTCATATTACACACACATATTCATTTTATGTAATCCCACATGACATTTTATGTACCTGCACTTATCTATTGCACTTTTTAATCCATACAAACAAAACCCAAAATAAATAACAATATAGGTTACTTCAACGACTGTACATCAATCCATATAATAAAACAACCAACCTAAAACACATTTAAGCACCTAAATAAAACAACCACCAAAATCCAACTATCCATATGATAGGGAAAAAAAACCATCTATTGTATTGTAAACATAAAAACCTACTTCTTAGTTTGACCGACATCCATCTTTTACCTTCTTGAATTTCTTCTATATTGTTTTTCCTTTCAGGTTCAACCCAAAAAACTTCGTCATCATATTTATTCGTTTTATTTTTTCTTTTAGCATCATTACGAACATTAGCTTGCATTACTGACCATCTTGTTGAATTTCATGTTTTTGATCTTTTATCCATCTTGTACCTGCAATTTAAGAAGCATGTCAACATTTTGACAATATTAGCATATTATCATATGAAAATGCAAAAGCATATGATCATACTTTCTATGTTTGTAACCGACATATGAAAAAAAATTGTTTTGCTTTTTTTCCCTACTTTCGTTATGCTCATATTCACACAACCAAAACCAACTATTACTATTATTATAAATGTACTTACTCGAAATGTACTTACTATATTGTGATCGAAAGAACCACATATGTCATGAACCCTAATTACTCAAGATTCGGCTTTGTAGTTGTTAAAGATTAAATTTCAAGTTCATTTTGATTTACAACCCTAGTGTTACCTGCAATTTAGGATGGATATTAGCATTTTGATAACATTAGCATATTATCATATGAAAATGAAAATGCAAATGCAGAATCATTCACAAACAATTATCATAATCAAATTTTTGCCTAAACTGTAATATCCATTTAATTTTTGAAAACCATAATTGCTTTCAGATTTCATCTATCTTTCCTTTGTTTTTACTTCACTCGTTTTTGTCAATCTAGGTTTTGGTTCAATTACCCAAATACGCTTTCTCTGTTTGGAACCTACTCTTGACATGAAATTTAACAATTTAACACACATCAAAATTGGCGGTACAAACACAGAATTTGCTTTGACCGACTTCCCAACCCGAATCAACCCGTTTCAAACAGTATCATATTAAGAATCGTGGACAGATAGACGAAAAATGGGCAGTTTAAACACATAATCTGCTCTTGACATGAAGTTTAAATTGTTTCAAACCCTAAAATTTAACACAAGAAAAAGAAGCACTTATCTAGTAGCACTGAAATCTGCTTGAATCGCCGAGAGTAGCCTTGAAATCGTGACTATGAGAGTAGCCCTGAGACATAAACGGACGTTGAAATGGTTCGATTAAAACCCTTCGATGAATAACAGTAATCGTATGCGAATTAGTAAACGTTTGATTGCAACCTTATGTCCGATTTAAATCGTCCGATTGAAGCCGTTGAAAACCTGAGTTGAAACCCTAGAATGGTCCGATTGAAACCCTTCGTTACCTGCAACTTGTGTGAGAGAGAAAACCATAATTGAAAAGTTGCCTTGCCCCATTACACGACAAATTCTAGGGATAGAGTTGTAGGTCAATTGATATACCTAAAATACCCTCATAGCCTAATTTTTTGTCCAATATTGTTCCCTGGCAAATGAAGGCGCGTGTTTTTGGACCTCTTCATCTGGTCCACTTAATTTTTTATCTAAAGGTTACAATTATTTCTTTATATTCTTTAATTAATAGAGGTTTTCTATAGATCCCTACCCCTATAATATGATATAAAAATTTTGTTTATCAAATCTTATTATAATATATATTTCAAGTTTAAGAAAACAAAAAATTTATATAAATTAGGCTCACTCGACTCGTTTGACTCTCTTAACTTATACGTCAAATGAGCTTTCAAGCGAGTCGACCGGAATTTTTATTTTAAGCTTGACTCGTAAAAGTAATCAAGCACTCTTGTTCGAATTCGACTTGAGCTCATACATTATTAATTCAAACTCGAGTTAAATAAGGCTGAACACAAGTAGCTCTACTCTACTCGTTTAAAACCTCTTTGTTAGTCCCGTAATAAGTGAAATTCAACACCTATACGCTTTCACTGACCAATTTAAATTAATGGAAACACTCAACACTTTTTAAACTTTTCTTTATTAATAAAAAATGATACAATAAAGATGCACGCAGTTTGCGGAATAGCTAAGAGCAAATCCTAACTAAACTGCTTGAATGTAATAGACAACAACAGATATTATCTAAGACAAGTTTATGATCAACAAATGATCAAGTACATGACCAGAAACCTTTGTTAAGAAGATTCAATTCTCGAATCAAGTAACTCAGGTTAACTGGTGGTTTACACTCTGCTCAAAGGAATAAAGTTCTGGAGTAATTTCAGCAGTGTGTAACCTTGTTGGGTGCACACAGAAATCGATCGCCTAAGTCCTCAATTTATAGCATTGGGAAACGTAGAGCCAAAGGAATGATCGATCGATTCCACATGTGAGAATTCTGTTGGTGCAGAGGATATTTCATGGGACGAGCACGACTAACGGAATTCTAATAGTACTTTCTGTCGTCTTGTGATTGCCGATATATTCTAGAAGATTTGCAAGATATTCTCATAATCAGCGATGCCCAAACTTGTGCTTTACTTGTGTCTTTCTGTGACAATGAAACTTCGGGCCTATGTATACTTCTGGCAGCCATGAGTCTTCGGATACTCATGCTTCTTCAGATGGCCTTCAGCTTCAGTGACCTTCACTAAGAATTTTGCTTAGAGAACTATCCGCACGGGGAACTGATCGTTGTTTCAGATAGTGATCAGATAGTGTAACTGGGTAACTGATATCCGAACTGATCAGATTCAATTACCCACAATCTGAGGAACTAATCCTCAGATTGTCTTCTAACTATTTGCCTTTTTGTCTTCATTAAATCCCTTCAGTGGGGGATGCTTTTCAGCGACCCAACACTCTTTTTTGACTACTTTATTATTATCCTTTGAATAAAGAACAATGATCCAAATTATATCATCAATTTAAAGATTTTTTGCGCGGTGGGGCATATCAGTCATTTTATTTCTGATATAACTCCTATCAATTTGTCATTCTGCTTTTCCCACTCTGCCGAAACCCTTCCTCTTTCTCTCTCTCACACAAAACCACTCGAATCCTGTTTGATTTTTCACTTGTGATCTGGCGATTTACGGCGTATCATACTCGATTTTTCACTGTGCGCTCTCTCTCTCGCATTGTAACATTCGAAGAAAAACTTCTTCAAATCGTTTCAATGTTTGATTTACGATCTTCTCCTTCTCCAAAAGCGTCTGGTGAAAAATCTGACAATGCCGAAAACTTCATGCTAATTTTAACTTGTTTTTGTTGTTTTTGTTAGTTTTTTTTATTGTTTATGCATAAATAGTTGTTCATTTATTGTATTTTTTTTATATATCGACTTTTCTAGGGTTTGTATTTGATAATCCGTTATTTTATATGACGTTTGTTGATACATTTCTCTTTATTTTGTTGTTTTCCATTAAAATGAAAAGTTTATTATTAAGTACTCCAGCTTTCTAATGTTTTGTATTAGTAAATCATAAGTGATTTTCTGAAATGTTAATAGCTCCCCTGTTTTTGTAAATCTTTGTTTTAAATCACATGTGATTTATATATGTTTAGGTTTAAAACAAATGTGTTTTAGTTAATCACATGTGATTATGCATTTATTTGGTTTTAAACCACATATTTGCTTTAGTTAAGCATCTTTAATTTATATTCGTTTATCATATATTTGTTATCAGTTAATCACATGTGAAATAGATCTGTTTAGTTTTAAAACAAATGTGTTTTGGTTAATCACATTTGATTGTGCACCTGTTTAGTTTTAAACCACATATTTGTTTTAATAAATCATATGTGATTTTAAATATGTTTAGTTTTAGATCAGGTGTTTGTTATTAGTTAATAACATATGATTCTAAATTTTTTTCGTTTTAATCATCTGTTTTTTATTTTTAAACATATGTGCTTGTAATTCTGTTTTAAATCACATGTGATTTTGAAGTTATTATTTGTTTTTTTTGTGTTTAACTATTCCCCAATGTAATCATTTGTCATATCTTATCCGTTTCTTTCTGTTTATAGGTGGCGACAAAGAGTTAGATATGTTAATATCCAAGTTGCCTATATTGTAAAAAAATAATGAAAAACGAAAAAAGAAAAAGAAAAAAAGGACCTCCATCAAAAGACACATTAGAAATTCAACCAAAAAAACCGAGAATAAAATTCACAAAACATTCTGAAAATCCACAGCGTGCATCTGTATCAAAAATTGCAAAGAAATCTGAAGTTCCCATAGATCGACAAGTACTTTTTCTATTTTGCCTAAACAACCAACAAAATCAAAATCGAAAAAACAACAATTCTTGAACCCAATAAAACCTCAAATCCTAAATCCAAAAAAACCAAAATTCCGGAAGCCAAAAAAACCACAAATCCGGAACCCAAAAAAAACCCAAAACCAAAATAAATCAAAAACCAATCTTCCGATGAACATTTTTCTGTGTCACACACACTTCCGTTCATTCACATTCAGACAACTCCTTCTCAGTTGTCTGTAGGAATTTATTAAAAGTTTTGGTTTTAGTTCTTTGAGTGGATTTCATATAAAAAAGTTACCTGGGAGATTGTCTTATTATGTGGTTAATAGGTTTGAAACTAATCTCATGGTAACTAAAACAGAAAACGGAGATATACCTATTGAGGTGTGAATGATGTGTTTGTATTCCAAAAGGTGGTATTGATATTCTATCATTACCATTTAAATCTGATCCACAATTTATTCAGGAATGGCATGCTCAGTTTCCATCAACCAAGGACATTAGGTCTTCTAACATTACATCACAAATTTTAAATTCAAATGGCACTTCTGATCATCTCTTTAAGATGAATGTGTTGATGTTGTTTGCCAATACAATGGCCTCATGTGAAAGCAACCAGGTGATTAATGTGAATAAAAAATTTTATTCTGGTCATGCCACTTTATTAACCGTGAGTATATTTTTATTTAAAATTTGTTTCTTAGTTGTAATTTACCAAACATTTTGATTAATATTATGTTGTTTCTTATTTTAATTGTAGCTATTGTATTGTGATCGAACACAACTGGATTATGTCCCTGTTGTTCGTCAATGTCCAATATTTAAGAGTTGGAAGGGATTTATGGGTATGAGAGAGTTGAAAGAAGTGATTTTAGGTTCTTTTGGTTTTCTTGAGCTAGTGCCTGCTTTTGAAGATCAAGATGACGATGTTGGGGAGAGTCATGATAATTTTGATGCTAGAAAGAGTGCTGAAAATCCTGATTTCGTATCGAAAAAGGTTTTCAGATTTAACATTTTGTTTTCAAAAGTTTTCATAACCTACTTCAATCACATGTGATTTTCAATTTGGATCACATGTGATTAAAAACATATTTCTAACACACGAGTTTTAGAAGAGTTTGTACTCTCTATATTCTTTTCATTTATTGCTATCATTTATTCTTCCTTACAGTAGTGTTGTGGGGATCTAACACTAATAAAATAGTTAACTTAGTTATTTAATTTAGATTAGTAAATTTAATCCCTATTATAATTATTATCTTAGTAATCAATAGTACAAATGAAGTAGAATTTAGCTATTACTTTCTTATGGTTCGATATACATTTTGGTTTTACCAATAGTCTATATTATCGCATGGTTACATTGCCTAGTGTATGTATATACTAATTGATATTACAATTATAACTCTCGTGTGTGAGCGACTTGACAACTCTTCTGCTAAATCGCAATACATTTGAGAACTGTAGTTTGTACCAAATTTCACAAATAGTCATTTAGTTTCAAAAGTTACATCGTTAGTTGTTTGCACATTTGGTCTGTTACACAAACTGACATTAAATTTTTCCGTCAATTTACCCCATTACAGATTTGCAGTGCACATTAGGGTATTTTCATCATTTTATAATTTTTTTTTGTTTTAAATTTAAAAACACACACACAACACCAGTTAGATTAAGCGCATATTTGGGAATGCTTATCTAGGGTCTTTTGGGCTTATAAGCTTAGGTGTCGTTTGATTTCGATTTAATGAACTTAACAGGTAAATAACTATATGGGGAAAGTTATAATTAGTCTGTTTGTTTACGTCGTAATCCATACAACATGACTTAATAAAAAAGCCATAGGATGATGCTTTCCCATTAAGTCACTATATTTTATTCTTCTATTTATTTATACAAATTATTTTAATTATTTTAATTACATTTATATGTTTTTATAGGGTTTATTTGAAAAACGTTTAATTTCTAATGTTATTTTTTTTTATATAAAATTTTTATTTTGAATTTCAACTTTATTAGTTTTATATATTGTTAGAAACTTTAATTCAGAATTATATATAACTTAATTATGTTTTTCTACAATAATAAGCCATGATAAATTAAAAAAATTGTCAAATTTTATTATTAAGACTATTTATTCAACATTTAAATTTAACGAGAGCACTAATTTATCCAGTCAAATATAATATATTCAAAACGACACTTTATTCAGACATAACTTAATGAGTAAAAAAAATAAACAAGTCTTAATGAGCTTAAATAAACTTGAAACTTTTAACTTTTTTTAAGCTTACTAGTAGGGTACCCGCGCAATGCGGCGACGAGTACCCTATGGCGATAATGATGGTAGTAGTACCCTGCGGCATAGTGATGGTGGGTGGCGACAATAACGATGTTGTTGATTGGTGGTGCATAGTGATGGTTAATGGTGTCATATTCAAGAACACCCTCATTCAAACATACACTCACTGATCTTAAAAATATTGCTAATCAATTATGTATTACAATATTTAACCAAACGACCACATACACTCATTGATCTTAAAATTGGTGTTTTGTCATGAAATCCTTTATAAGCATTATGAATTCTAAGTAGACTCCGGAAAGAGATTCTCTACACATGTTTGCAAAGCAGTTAGAAATGAATCACAATTTGTAATAAATAAGTTTTTCACTACAAGAAATAAATGGACCATGGAGATTGGAGACATGAAATCTTCAAACAACGAGATATTAGTATAGATGGCAAATCAATTTCAAAGTACTTTTCTCCATGTCAAAATTGGATTTCAAGAGTACAATGCTTTAATCGATCTTAAAATTTTGAAAACCTTTTGATGTAACTAAATCTATGCTTGTCCAAAGCAATTTCAGGTAGTTTTCTCCCAGTCAAAAGTTTTAATCATTTACAATTCCGCAATTTCAAATTACTAAACCATCTCCAAATCTTTGATAGAAAACGAAAGAGTTGTTAAAACGCTAAATGATTGAAATTTGGATATAGAAAAAATAACAAGAAATGATTACGAGTTAAAATTCATGTTGAGGACGTAAATCCGTACAATTAAGAACAAATATATTGAAATTTAAACCGATGCATCTAATTGCAATGTGTAACACCACAATCTTAGAGCCATTTTTTTTTTTTTTTAATAAGCATATGGAAGCGATTTAAGAAAACTATAAATCCTAATTATTACATATCATGAAAGCCATTTACATATTAACCAAAATATATAAAACATTTAAAGGTGTTACTAAAAACAGGCTCGACCCGGTTTACAAAATCAGAGTACGGTCAGACTTCCAAAACCCGACTCTAGTCAAGCTAAATCCACAACCTGAAAAGAGTCAACAAATGAGGGATTAGCACAAAGCTAAGTGAATAGAAATAAACGTCAATTTGCATAACCACAACAAATTAGAAAATCAAGAGAAATCAATAGGGAAAACCCGTCCAAACTTCCACAAGCAATTGGACGTTATAAGAGGATCGGCGGTCGGGCGAGGACCTTCAACTGTTGTCGGCCAACAACAGTCAACCGATGGCTTCTTTACTAGAGGCACGGTGATCCCTCCTTACATAACGAATACGAAGGAGTCCGATCGCCCCCACCAAGAGTAACGAAGCGTAGCCGAAAACCACCATAGCTAACCTCTAAAAAAACATGTGCACATACTACCATTAACAATCCCACAATTAATGGTACCACTGGAAAATCAATGAAAACCAAGAAAAATGAATTTTCCCAAATCAACCAAGAAATCTGCTCATGACCAAGTTCGCGTCGTGAACTCAGAGTTCGCGTCGCGAACTAGGAGTTCACGATCGCGAACATCCTCACGATCAAGCCCCAAATTCCCTGCCACATGTTCGTGATCGCGAACACAAGTTCGCGATCGCGAACTTCCCCAGACAATAAAATCCTGCATTTTTTTTCTCAAAACTCTACCATTCCCTAATTTTGTAAATCACACAAGAAAGAAGGTTAAGTCCACTCACCTTAGCTTCCCTTGTGAAGAACTCAGTAGTCTTATATCACTGAGTTTCTTTTCCTTTTCCTGTAACAAAACGAATACCGAATTAGTTACCCGAAATCATTAACTTTGCAACAAGTACAAATTATAAGTCAAACCATTATATGTGTACAACCAATTGACAACTTAACACTTGCATTTCAAAACATATTAATTGACAATGTCTAGAATTCCATTAAGTCACTTCCAAGCAATTCATCATGTATTTTTTATCCAAGTTGCACATAATCGGCCCAAACGGGTCGGGACACTTAATCAAGTCAAACTTGCAATTTACTAATACCACATTGTCAAGTTATCCATTTATCACTAATTTAAGTTATTGACATACTACTTGCATCCATATACAAGCTTAACCAACTTTGACTTTATTTAAGTCAAATTGCACAATTTAACAACCAAACGGGTCAAGACCCAAAACTACCTCAAACATACTTCCAATTAATCAAGTAACACATTTATGACATGAAATTGATAGTCCCAAGTTTACAAGTCATCCAAGACTAAAGTCAACTTCCAGGTTTGACCAAAGTCAACAATACATGAATTTAACTAGCTATTCTTGAAAACGGGTCAAAACCACAAACAATCATTTAAGACATGTTAATATACTTTATAAAACTCTTATATGATCAACTTATTGAACCACAATAATGCCTAACAATTTCCAAGTTAAAATCACATATTACCAATTTGACTAGTTTTTATGCCTTTTACCTAAAAACATCCAAACACTACCATATAAAGATCAATTCATCACTTAACACTTTCATAAACATACTAATGCCATTTTACTTCCAACTAAACATTCAAAGTATAAGTCCAATGTTAAAATTATGCATTTAGTCAAGTTTCATCATATAAGGCCCAAACGGGTCAAAATCATTTTATTAACTTCCAATGTTTACAAACACCTAATTAACATTTCATCAAGTATACAATTACCATATATTAACCAACTTCATGTTAATTAGTTACACACTTTGAAACACCCAATTTTGTTAATACATGGTTTACCCAAAAAGACACATACAACCACCTGTTACTAACTCAGAATTCTGATCACTTATATGGCAATATCAGTCCTGGAAAATATGATATAATTAAATTAGACTCTTAGACCTTCGAATCGACTGGTCGCACGTTCAAAACGGAGTTACGGTTGATTTTATATGATTTTTACAAAATGGTCAAAATCTGCCATATTTTTTGTGCTTACGGGATTTTTACAAATTTCACCCAAACACTACTTTTAATCCATCAAGAGCAACCAATTCATGATATAGTTAATTACAAACTACAATTATCATCTTAAACATGTTATTTGACTTAAACAAACATATAAAACACCAAAACTTCATAAATTCATGAACTAATTAAAATCTCATCTTCTTCCCTAAATCTCCATTGATGGAGCTTACTCACAAACATAATCAATTCAAGCTATTTTAACCAACAATTCAGCATACTATAGTTAAACGGTCAAGTATAAACATGAAATAAACCATCAATTTTCACTTTCAACAAGAAATCATCAAAAACTCAAAAACCCATTTCATCTTTTGACAAAACTATGAACCCTAGAATAGATAGAGGATTTCTTACCTTAAGCTAGCTTCAATTTCGGAATTTAGGGATGGAGATTAATAGACCTTGGACTGATTTTAAGAAGAAACCAAGAGCATGCAAGTTTTTTTTGTTGTGTGAATGTGTATGTGTGTTATGGAACGAGCAAAAGAGGAAGAAGGAAAGGATCACAGGTGTTTCTAATTCACCTCTACCCCAACACGTGCATTACTCCACTCACAAATCAATTTCATTTAATTAACAGATATTATACTGACTATCCATTTCGCAGTTAATTTATTTAAACCTAACTAACTCCAATTTTAACAACGAAGATATTTTTGAAACCCCGGTTCAAAAGTGAACCCAAATATGTAAAAATCATTTTAATATTTAAATATCTCAGTTTTACTAATTTTAACCCCATGGTTAAAATACAATTAAATATAATTAAATCAAATAAATTATATAAAACAATAAACAATTAAATTACTTACCGAAAGTAATTAAAAATTCTAGGCCAGGTCTCGGGATGTTACAATTCTACCCTCCTTAAAAGATTTCGTCCTCGAAATCTCATGATTACACATATAAGAAATAAAACAAGTTTACAAATATCATTATATCTTTGTCTCATATTTACATGTCAAAATAATAATCCTTATTGTTTCTCCATATTACTAACATTATCGAAATTATAATTTATTAAATCCTCATTTTCTTTTCTTTGTAGTTTCAAACTTGGTGTCTCATTCGGTAGTTCTCTAATTACGTTGTTTTTAATTTATCCATTTAGCGAGAAGTCATTTCTATTTAAGCAATTCGCATATTAATCATAATTTCTTCAGATAATCACACACTGTAAACTCTTTCGGTATGTACAATTTGCACGTTCTATATTTAAAAGTTGGTAATTACGCAATGTCATTTATCACAATTTCCAAGTCATGGTTCGCATAACTCCACTTATACTATTATAAACATTAAAAAGCATAGACAATCTATTTTTATTTAATGTAATTTAACATTTAAGTGTCTTAGATTCTCAAATATCCTCTTTTGTTTATTATTTCAACGAAATTTTGCACTCCTAAGCAGTTAAAATCTCAAAATTTCAGAATTATTATTACTAAATCCACAATCATAATTCACTAATTCTCAAAATTACACAATTCGAATTCTAAATTCTAATAAATTTTCACATATAACGGCATTAATTCTCATTATTTCAAAATGTATCTTTAATAAATTTCACAATATTATTAAATTTTATATTCACTCTGAAATTTATTCATCAATATAAACGAAAATCAATTCAATATGGTCAATAAATTTAATTCTTCATGTCAATTTTCATTTACACATTGAACATAAAAGGCATTTTTAGAAAAATCCAACCTATAACAATTCGAGTCATGGAGAAATCATTCAGATATATTTCATTAACTTTCTTTCTTATTTAACATCTATAACACATGAAAGAAAACAATTAACACTTTATAAGCATACAACGATGTATTTCAACTAAGTGGCCATGCAATATAAAAGTCAACATGTCAGTCTTCACTTTTTTTTAAACCACTACTATCTTCATTTGTTAGCAATTCAGTATATCATTTAACAATATAATCATAATTCAATATACAATGGTCAATAAATTCGGCTAACACTTATCGAGTCACTACATGTGACTTGATAGGTCACGGTAAATAATTAAATTTTCTTAAATCAAGTAGCAATCCTACATAGGACTACTTAGTCAATGCCTAAGATTACACCAATTTAACTATAGGCATCACATTAACGGACGAGTACAACAATCATTTACCACAATAAATTGAACCTCAACAAATAGATGAAGACTTAAATCCATATATCACTAACTATCTTTATTCCTAATGGAGTAAACACACACGTAAACAATTTTCAGTTCATCACATACTTCATAATCACAAATAAGCAATTTGCTTCAATACAATTAACATACGTATAAGTAATTAGTTTATCGAAACATACCTGTGATATCATCATCATCAATGGAGGTAGTATCTCCCACGATCATCTGAAATGACCTACCCTCGGGTGGAGGGTGATTCTTTCTCTTCTGGCCTGTTGAAGATAACGATCCACTCATCGACCCCGACCCTGAACCCAATTTCCTCTCTGAAGGACAATCACCGGCCCTGTGACCCTCTTTCTGACAATTCCAACATACCTTTCGCGGGAACCTACAATCATTCCACTCGTGCCCGAACTGACCACACTTAACACATCGCATAGTCTGAGTTGTACAACCACCCGTGTGAGAAGATCTGCACCTAGCACACCACTGTGCCTTCTGACCCGAACTACCTCCTGACTGTATATGATTCGAGTTTCCATGATTTTGATTTCCCTGTCCTTTCTTATTCTGTTTGGAATCCGATTGTGCAGACTTAAACTTTTGATACTCTAACCTATCTCTGATCACCCAATCTCGAGTATTCAAATCACCTTCTACTATTTTGGCCAAATCGAAGGCCTGTGACAAAGTGGTTGCGAGCCTCGCTGTAGTTCGGTATTCGGGTCGTAAAGCTCCGATAAAATGTTTTATTTTTGATGACTCATCAGGCACCCACTGTTGTACAAATCTTAATTTCTCATTAAATTGTTCGATCAAATCATCAACCGTCATCTTCTCGGTCATCCGCAAATTTAAGAATTCAGATCGAATTCTATCCATCTCGAACGAATTACAATAACGCTTACACACCTGTTCTCTAAATTGATCCCATGTTATACTGTTTTTAACTTCTTTGGGTAAATGTTCGATCAAGGTATCCCACCAATTCATAGCACCACCTACTAACTTTCGTGTGGCATACATCACCCGGTGTTGGTCATCACACCCGCAAGCATCTAAGGTTCTCTCCATTTCCCTCAACCAGTTCATTGTGACATTGGGGTTTCTACTTCCACTGAATTCAGGGGGTTTACAATCTAGGAATTGTTTCAAAGTGCAATTCGGTCTCATACCGAATGGATAAGGTTGGTTTGTGAATTGATATTGGGGTAAACCTTGGCTTGGGTTAACATAATAGTATTGTGGTTGGGTCATTACAGGATGGGATTCGGATGTGGTGGACATTAAGGGAACCGTCATTGTAAAGGCTGGAGTTGTAGGTAATTGCATAGTAGTAAAGGGCATTGTAGGGGTGAACATGGGAGGGATGTTTGGCGGTTGGGTATTTTGATTTTGGTTCATACTATCAACAAGATTTTGGAGATGTTCCAATCGACTTTCCATTCTTATAATATAATCTTCTCTATCTGCATTTATATCTCTAGACGTACCAATGATTTCCGGTTCGGGGTTCGAAAGGGTCACCAACGGGTTGGGATCGTTATCGGCCATACCTGTAACAAACACAACATCTCACAAACTCTTAGTTTAATCCGTTAGTACCTATTATACTAACTACTACTAAACCACAATTCATATTCACTCTACTAATCCACTCAAAATTAAGGAAGTTTGACCAACTCGAGCCACGATTTGGGAACGGTACACCTAAATGTGCAACCATCGCCAAACCGAGGCTCTGATACCAAATTGTAACACCACAATCTTAGAGCCATTTTTTTTTTTTTTTAATAAGCATATGGAAGCGATTTAAGAAAACTATAAATCCTAATTATTACATATCATGAAAGCCATTTACATATTAACCAAAATATATAAAACATTTAAAGGTGTTACTAAAAACAGGCTCGACCCGGTTTACAAAATCAGAGTACGGTCAGACTTCCAAAACCCGACTCTAGTCAAGCTAAATCCACAACCTGAAAAGAGTCAACAAATGAGGGATTAGCACAAAGCTAAGTGAATAGAAATAAACGTCAATTTGCATAACCACAACAAATTAGAAAATCAAGAGAAATCAATAGGGAAAACCCGTCCAAACTTCCACAAGCAATTGGACGTTATAAGAGGATCGGCGGTCGGGCGAGGACCTTCAACTGTTGTCGGCCAACAACAGTCAACCGATGGCTTCTTTACTAGAGGCACGGTGATCCCTCCTTACATAACGAATACGAAGGAGTCCGATCGCCCCCACCAAGAGTAACGAAGCGTAGCCGAAAACCACCATAGCTAACCTCTAAAAAAACATGTGCACATACTACCATTAACAATCCCACAATTAATGGTACCACTGGAAAATCAATGAAAACCAAGAAAAATGAATTTTCCCAAATCAACCAAGAAATCTGCTCATGACCAAGTTCGCGTCGTGAACTCAGAGTTCGCGTCGCGAACTAGGAGTTCACGATCGCGAACATCCTCACGATCAAGCCCCAAATTCCCTGCCACATGTTCGTGATCGCGAACACAAGTTCGCGATCGCGAACTTCCCCAGACAATAAAATCCTGCATTTTTTTTCTCAAAACTCTACCATTCCCTAATTTTGTAAATCACACAAGAAAGAAGGTTAAGTCCACTCACCTTAGCTTCCCTTGTGAAGAACTCAGTAGTCTTATATCACTGAGTTTCTTTTCCTTTTCCTGTAACAAAACGAATACCGAATTAGTTACCCGAAATCATTAACTTTGCAACAAGTACAAATTATAAGTCAAACCATTATATGTGTACAACCAATTGACAACTTAACACTTGCATTTCAAAACATATTAATTGACAATGTCTAGAATTCCATTAAGTCACTTCCAAGCAATTCATCATGTATTTTTTATCCAAGTTGCACATAATCGGCCCAAACGGGTCGGGACACTTAATCAAGTCAAACTTGCAATTTACTAATACCACATTGTCAAGTTATCCATTTATCACTAATTTAAGTTATTGACATACTACTTGCATCCATATACAAGCTTAACCAACTTTGACTTTATTTAAGTCAAATTGCACAATTTAACAACCAAACGGGTCAAGACCCAAAACTACCTCAAACATACTTCCAATTAATCAAGTAACACATTTATGACATGAAATTGATAGTCCCAAGTTTACAAGTCATCCAAGACTAAAGTCAACTTCCAGGTTTGACCAAAGTCAACAATACATGAATTTAACTAGCTATTCTTGAAAACGGGTCAAAACCACAAACAATCATTTAAGACATGTTAATATACTTTATAAAACTCTTATATGATCAACTTATTGAACCACAATAATGCCTAACAATTTCCAAGTTAAAATCACATATTACCAATTTGACTAGTTTTTATGCCTTTTACCTAAAAACATCCAAACACTACCATATAAAGATCAATTCATCACTTAACACTTTCATAAACATACTAATGCCATTTTACTTCCAACTAAACATTCAAAGTATAAGTCCAATGTTAAAATTATGCATTTAGTCAAGTTTCATCATATAAGGCCCAAACGGGTCAAAATCATTTTATTAACTTCCAATGTTTACAAACACCTAATTAACATTTCATCAAGTATACAATTACCATATATTAACCAACTTCATGTTAATTAGTTACACACTTTGAAACACCCAATTTTGTTAATACATGGTTTACCCAAAAAGACACATACAACCACCTGTTACTAACTCAGAATTCTGATCACTTATATGGCAATATCAGTCCTGGAAAATATGATATAATTAAATTAGACTCTTAGACCTTCGAATCGACTGGTCGCACGTTCAAAACGGAGTTACGGTTGATTTTATATGATTTTTACAAAATGGTCAAAATCTGCCATATTTTTTGTGCTTACGGGATTTTTACAAATTTCACCCAAACACTACTTTTAATCCATCAAGAGCAACCAATTCATGATATAGTTAATTACAAACTACAATTATCATCTTAAACATGTTATTTGACTTAAACAAACATATAAAACACCAAAACTTCATAAATTCATGAACTAATTAAAATCTCATCTTCTTCCCTAAATCTCCATTGATGGAGCTTACTCACAAACATAATCAATTCAAGCTATTTTAACCAACAATTCAGCATACTATAGTTAAACGGTCAAGTATAAACATGAAATAAACCATCAATTTTCACTTTCAACAAGAAATCATCAAAAACTCAAAAACCCATTTCATCTTTTGACAAAACTATGAACCCTAGAATAGATAGAGGATTTCTTACCTTAAGCTAGCTTCAATTTCGGAATTTAGGGATGGAGATTAATAGACCTTGGACTGATTTTAAGAAGAAACCAAGAGCATGCAAGTTTTTTTTGTTGTGTGAATGTGTATGTGTGTTATGGAACGAGCAAAAGAGGAAGAAGGAAAGGATCACAGGTGTTTCTAATTCACCTCTACCCCAACACGTGCATTACTCCACTCACAAATCAATTTCATTTAATTAACAGATATTATACTGACTATCCATTTCGCAGTTAATTTATTTAAACCTAACTAACTCCAATTTTAACAACGAAGATATTTTTGAAACCCCGGTTCAAAAGTGAACCCAAATATGTAAAAATCATTTTAATATTTAAATATCTCAGTTTTACTAATTTTAACCCCATGGTTAAAATACAATTAAATATAATTAAATCAAATAAATTATATAAAACAATAAACAATTAAATTACTTACCGAAAGTAATTAAAAATTCTAGGCCAGGTCTCGGGATGTTACACAATGTGGGCCCCACAAGTTAGTCGTGATCTGCCTCCTCTATTTCTTCATCTTCTGGTAAATCCCTGATTAGAACGGCAACATTATTGTACATGTACATCAAACACAAAATAATAAACAGCAACATTTAGCCAATAATATTTACAAAAAAGGTAAATCCATTTTTCTTTAAATCCACAAAGATCCATATTTTATACCTGATTAGAATCTCCCTAAGGTTTCCAGTGAACTGCCCATCAATGTATTCTTCAGAGTTTGTGGCATAAAATAAAACATAAATGTTAGAAGCAGAGTATATCGTTGATCCACATGACCTACTTTCGCGTCTCCTGCCCACATGAAAAACAATATATAGAGTATATCATTGTACCCAAAAAATAACGAACAATTTTTTCATAAAAATAATAATAAAAAATCAATATAAAGAAAGAGTTGAAGATCAACATTCTAAAAACCACTTCAAAAAACTATATTTTCATTGTTATACTTGAAAAGCTGGACTGGTATACTTGAATGAATTATGCATTTGGCTGTTTCATGCTTTAATAAATAATTAATGAAAAATTTATCGATTTACATAATGCAAATAAAGGATCATAAAGACACTATTTAATGTGACATATAAGCAAATAAAACCACTTTGTTTGACTATTGACTCGGATGACCCATTTTCCTTTGACAACGAAAATCGACCCATCTTTTGTTCTTTTACATAACAATAGATATTTTGCTGCAAAAAGTCAATTACTATAAAGTAAACAGTTAATACAAAATAAGTCTTTATCAAGAGAAAAGAATGTGATGCACTACATTTATTAGCTCAATGACCTTCATTTGTTACCTTAGTTTCAAGCTTAGTGAGCTTCATTTTGCGAGTCGGATAATCAACTTTTTTCCGTATATTATTGAATCATTTTGTTAATCAACGGCCTGCTCATTTTCAACAATAACTTTTTCAAAATCAAAGTTAACACATGCATCAAAACATGATAATGGAATTTAATATTATTGAAGTAATGTACAGGGTTAGGTTTATTTACCCGTTTCCCGAAGTGTAATATAATGTCTGCCCAATCTTTTATCCAATGAGACATTGCCTATGACTCGTGTCCGTCCATTATTCACGCCATATCAATTAAATGTTTATTTATTTTTTTTATATCTAAATTCCTTATTTGATTCACAACTTATATAAATATAAAATGGGTTTTTCTAACGTATGCCCCAAGGGCATATATTAATTTTGATTGCAACTAATGTATGCCCCTAGGGCATGTGTTAGAAAAACGCATATAAAATATATCATTTCCATTTATTATTAACAAAACTTTTAATGGAAATTTAAAAGGTAAAATGGACAAAAACCATCAAAAAGACTATAGTTGACAAGAAAGCTTCTCTTGATTCAAGATTTAGAGATCCTGCACTAGCACATAAGAAAGTAATTTAACATTAAACAAATCAACATCAACATTAGTTACATACATAATCGCAGAAAAAATAAAAAATTATCACTATTTGATACAATTACACAAACAATGAGCATACAATTATTGATTTTTAGGATTCAAGTTGGTCTAACAGACTCAAGTTTTAAGAATGAAACTTACTTATGATAACGATGAACACTGATTTTTATTGAAGAACGAATTAGCTCAAAAAGTTGACTGCTTTAACAAAAGAATTGAGATTTTTGAAACCCTAATCCGAGATTTCTTCGAAGATTCCCACTTGAGTCTGTGTGAGGTATTAATACGACAAGCTGGATTAAAGCGTCAAGAAGGTTTTACGCCAAACATTAAACGGGTGCAGACAATCATGGAAAATTAAAGGGAAATGAAAAAGAAGTTGATCAAATTATATAGTAATTTTTAAAATGTTGCGGCTGTTACTATGAATCTTAATAATGGTTAGGCGGGTACATAAAACACGAAGACGAAATTATGGGGTCGTACTAATTACGGAGACGAAATATGTTTTCTATTTAATGTTGGTTGTTTATTTGTTCTAAAACAAAGTATCATTTAGAGCAATCGGTTAACACACAATCAGTACGCACAAAAGGTCTTGTGTTCGAATCCTGTAAGCAACATTTTTTTATTTTTGTGGTGTTTAAGATGTTACTAAAAGTAGAAATAAGTTTAAGTTTAAGTTTAAGTACTTCTATATTTAGTAGTCCTAAACATAATATAAATGATTAAAATTATGTTAATAAGCTTAAAAGCCACTTTAAGTATAGGTTAAAGTTAGATTAGAATAATTCCAATAAGAATATTTGGTTTTGTGATCATTTTTATTTTTGATTTTCATTAGTATGTTTAGTTTAGTTAGCTGAGAAACGTTCAAGTTACTCTATTATTTTTGTTAAGTTTTGAGGGATAAATCTTAGATCTTTGATTAATTAACCCCCCAAACCACCATCACATTTGATTCAATATACCCACACACCCACCACCCCATATGTATTAAATCACATGTGATTGCACACCGCTGACCACCACCACCTGGACCTGGCAATGGAGCGGGTTTGGAGCGGATCGGCCTTGATCCAAACCCTTTTAACAAATTTTAATAGATTATCCAAACCCACTCCGCGATCCGCAGGGTTTTCAAAAATCAAACTCATACCCTTGTCCACCGAATTAGCGGATATCCGACCCATTTACCGTACATGATTCTTGATGTTAATTTGTAAAACACTTGTCAAGTTTAATATTTATTATATGAGTTTTGCTAATATGTGTCATAATATCTATTGTGTCTTTGTATTAAATTTCAATTCTCCTTATTTCTTAACTTTAGTAAGGAACATTTTGCATGCATAGCATATATTAATTAATAGTTTGATAATGTCAAATTACATTAGTTAAGAAAAAATTAGCTCATTAAATGCATAATGTCATATGTCACATTGTAGAAAAACCTTTTACATATAATTATGGAGGTCAATAGCAACTCTGCAAGTTAATGAATAAAGTTGAAAAATTAAAAATTTTGAATTGATTTACAACTTCCAGCTCCTAATTTCTATTGGTTTTAAAGAGGTTTATTAAGTAAACTATAAATATGAAAATTATAAATTAGTTTTTTCCTAAATTTAAGTGCGGGGCGGGTTAAAACAGATCGGGTCAAGATTGATCCATACCCGACCCTTTTAGTAAAAGGGTTAACAGGTACGGGTCGTTAGCGGGTAAACGACTCACATACTATGATCCAAACCCATATAATTCTTGTGGGTTCAGATCGGATCAGGGTTAAAACCCGCTCCATTGCCAGGTCTACCACCACCACCCATGTGTATTAAATCACATGTGATTCAATACCGCCGACCACCACCATCACAACCAACATCTGCCTACCACCGTCTCCACCGCCGGCAACCTCTCGCCACCGTATGCTGCTTTCAGTCACACGTGATTGTGTATCCAATTACATGTGATTGTGGCGGGCGGCGACCAGCGGCGGCGACAGTGGCCGAAGATGGTGTTTGTGGTTGACGGTTGTGGTTGTGCATTCAATTACATATGATATTGTGATGGTGATTGTTAAAAGATTTTTGGATTCAATAGCTAAAATTTCTCCTTTAGAATATTATTTCAAATATATTATTTTTAATTCAATGACTAAAATTTATATACTTCGTATTTAGTTTAGTTAGCTTCTTACTAGTTTGTGCCTTTTGCCGTTATTAAAAATAGAAAATGTTAAATAGTTATTGAATATATTAATCGGAGTTTGTCGCTGTCCTATCAACTAATATAATAACTAAACACTACAAAATTAGCATTGGACCACTCGATGCCTCATATTGCAATAAACAAAACAGATAATAACAAAATATGGTTATTAATATTAAAATGTTTTTTATACTCGAAAGGAGCAATCTAATGGAATACTTGGGGATACTCATGCATAATTTTAGTTACAAGCATATCTGGCAAGCAACTTATAATAATTAATAAGTGATTCATTCATCATTAAACTAATACGTAGTATAATATTTTCTTTTAAATATACTTTAACCTTTCAAATTATTAATTGCTAGTGGTGGGTCCGTTTTAAATCATTCTATTTAAATAACCAAATATTAGATAATATTTTAATTTAGAAAAAGTATGATTATAAGATATACGAAGTATTATATTTTAATATTATGCGGAGTAATAAAATATAATAAAAGAACGATTACACGTAGTTAAGTATTAAAAATTGCTAGTTGGGTTAAGACTAAACATAATGTGTCGCTCTCCTTTCGTGCTCTCCTTTCGTATCCACCCATCCCACCTTCTACCTTCTCTGACGCTTCCTTCCCTTAACGAGCTGAGCTTGCAACACATTCTTTCTTCTTTAATTTATACTTTGTTCTTGCTATTTTTTCTTCCTCTTTCTATTATTTCTTCTTCTTTCTATTTTTCTAATACATATTGATATATTTAAATATAAATTAAATATCATTTATCAATCTATTTATTAATAAAATATTAGATTTTTAAACAAATCTGGTCATGAGTTTGGTCATCATTACGTGTATTTAGTCGTGATTTATCATATGTTTTGTTTGGAGAGAAAATATCAACGTGATAGCAATGACCAAACATGAGTTTGGATACTATTAGATTGCTCGTAATGGGTGAAGGTTAGAGACCCCCCCCCCCTATTACGGCGACTGACAACCGCAACAAATCCCATTTTACCTTGTATTCGGTTGTCACGACAACCGGTGGAGATCATTGTGCGTTACGCATTGGTCGATTGTACATCATGTATGGTAAGTTGTACATGTATTAATAAGCCTTAATGTTAAGGTTTGGTTGTGGGTTTGTTCATTACTAAGATTGTTTGATCGGATTCTATCATGTGTTTGGTCTAAAGAGAAAAATCTGACGACGATAACATGACAATTGTGACCAAATCATTACATTTAATCTTGCACTTAGTCTAAGATTTAAATTGTATAATTCTGAATATGATAAGTTGAGTTAACGTTTGGTGTAAAATATAATGACTTTGACAATATTATTTTAATGTATAAATTGATTTTATGACGGCCAATATCATCTTTCTATCAAAATCCAAAAATGTTAAATTGACTAATTATTTTAAAAACTAGCACTGTTTTGATCGCCACCTAAAATGGGTCCATTGTATAAGACTGGCCGTAACGCACGACCCCTAATCCGGTCGCGACCGCCACATAAGCTGACCTCGACGCGTCCCGCCCGTTACGGCTCATTGCGTCCGACGCGTCCCAAGGACTTATCGGTCGAATGCACGACCGTTCGTGCCTTGCTGGTCGCCTCCCTTGCCTTCTTTCATTTCCTACACACACACTCACACACATATATATGTATATATTAATAAATTAATAGTTAAGAATTTAATAATATATTATATATAAAATAAATAATATATATATATATATATATTAATAATCTACAATTTAAAAAAAAAAATTTGGTCGCCGATTCGGTCACCCATTACGCCACTTTGGTCGCTGTCTGGTCGTGTGTTTGATCAGGAGAGAGAAAGCTGATGTGGCGCAGATGTGGCAGAGGTGACCAAACTTAGTTTGGTCACCCATTACGGGTAGTCTAATGGTTTTATAGGTCATGTGATTTGATGCTCTTTTTGTCTCCTATCTCGATTAGCATTTCACGCTCAATTGTTAATAGAACGGTAAAATATTACTAGAACTAGGTTCTAACCCGTGAAAATTCACGGGTGGTCACTCTTTATACTGAACGTTAAGAATATATAATACAAAGTATTTTTACCAGATTTAGTTTGAGCTGTATTAAAATTTTCTCGTATAAAATAAAGAAGGAATATATTAATAACTGGACAAAGTAGGTTGCAAAACACGTACAACATTTCAATGACAAATATCGAAATATAACTAAAAGGAAGTCCAATATCCAATGACAAATTATGAAAATTATTTAATAAAAAAAATCAAGATAAATTTTTAAATACTTCTTTAAATACAACGTTTGAAGTTTTATTCGTCACACCGCCATCTTTATCTTCTATTAATATCTTCAGTCCTTTTCTGCTTTTTACTCTAGATAAGGCTACATACAATTGACCGTGTGAAAAAACTGGTTCTCTCAAATAAAGACCCACCTTTGATCACAATGATTGTCCTTGACTCTTATTAATTGTCATAGCAAAGCAAATAGAAAGTGGAAATTGCCTTCTTTTAAATTTAAAGGGAATTTTGGCGTCAGATGGTGTCAAAGATAATCTTGATATAAAAGTACGATATCCAACATTGTTACCAGATATAACAACTGCTTCTATAACACGGACACCCAAAGCCACAATCTGAAGTCTAGTACCATTGCATAAACCATTTTTCTGGTCAATATTTCTTAATAACATAACAGGAACACCGACTTTTAAAACTAACTGATGATTTGGCAATCCACCTATTTTAATACCATTAAGCACGCCTGGTGAGTACAAACTTTCATCAAACTGTTCATTCAAAAACTCTTCAGGACAAATGCTATCTGAACTTAAATATTCCTTGGCTTCTCCGGGGAAAATTGCTAAAAACTGATCATTAATATCCCTAACAACTTCATTTTTAGGGGTAAGTATTGCTCTTTCTTGAAAATAGCCAGGAGTATTTATGTTTTCTAGCAAATTAAGAAGGATAAACAAAATCAATCAACGTACTTAAGGGGTCTGCAGATGTAGAAATTATAAGATCTGGGTCAATATCAATAATTGCATTACCATCGTTCGGCCCACCAATTTTACCTTCGCCAATATCCAAAAGCCATTTTGCAAATGATGTGGTTTCTTCAATATCAGCTATATCACTTCCTACTGTCAACCTCATGTTTTTTGTTAACGTTTTAACTTTGCAGTTTTCCCATATATATGAAGGACTCAACGATGCATTTACTATATCTTGTCTACTCCCGTTTGGAACAACCGGTAGAATCTGTCTGAAATCTCCACCAAAAACAATAACTTTTCCTCCAAATGGTAGATCATTGTTCACATGATTACCATCTCTTAAAATATCTCGCAGTGTTCTATCCAACGCTTCAAAAGCATGCTTATGAACCATTGGTGCCTCATCCCATATTATAAGTGATGTTTTTTTAATTAACATCGCCACATCGTTGTTTGGCGTTATAGAACACACTGAGTCTTCATTAAGAAAAAAAGGAATGTGAAACCGAGAGTGAGCAGTCCTACCTCCAGATAGTAATAAAGAAGCAATACCACTCGAAGCAACATTTAATACAATTTCTCCTTTAGACCTTATGGCGGATGAAAGAGTTCTCCATAAGAATGTTTTACCAGTTCCGCCATAACCATAAACAAAGAACACACCCCCGTAATCAGAATCAACAGATGTCATAATATCATCAAAAACACCTCGTTGTTCATCTGTTAATGAATGCAAATTTTGATGAAATTCATTTTGCAAGGTTGTCTTATCATAAGATAGCTCGTCTGCAATCATACGATTGTTTGAAGGTTCTAAAGAAGTGTCATCAGGATATGGCATATGAGCAAAAATTTTCAGGCTCGAATTGTTAAGGTTTAAAAGAGATTCTATCTGGTACAATGTATAATTTTTTAATTGATCATTTGTAAGAGATAAATCTGAAATGGAAAAAAATATGTAAGTATAAAAATTAAAAAATAATATGGTAAAATAAAGTTATATTATAAGTGAATAAAAAATTTCATGTATTACCTGGATTACTGAACATTCGTTGTTGACGATACAAAATACCATCTGATAAATACTTGCATGTAGTTTCCCATACTACTTCTGGTCTAGACAAACTATTTGTTGTTAACATTATTGCAAATAAAGAACGTAAATAATAACCAGTACCAGAGAAGCTTGCTTCTTTAATAGCATCTATGTATTCTCTATCATCATCTAATAGACCCCTTTCAAAACACGCATCTCTAAATGTTGGACATAAACGACCATCTACAGTACGAAGATCTTCAAAAGATTTTGGGCATACGACTTTGTTTAATAAAATTCTTAAAAAATATGCTTCACCGAGGTTAGGAGGAACGGAATGAATTCTACCGATTGAAAAACCTTGCTTACGTGGCTCCCAACAACGTTTATCAGTTTTCCAAACAAACTTTGTTGGGAATTGAATGTAGGTAAGGTCTTCAGCTTTTTGATAAATGCTGTTACACTCCATCCAAGATAAGAACATAGAAGAAGCAACTGACGGTTTACCTAGAACATTGTCCATATGATCAGTTTGAC
Organism: Calendula officinalis; assembly: GCA_963853835.1. NCBI lineage: Eukaryota > Viridiplantae > Streptophyta > Magnoliopsida > Asterales > Asteraceae > Calendula > Calendula officinalis. Next base: position 63,681,461 of record OY970828.1, read on the forward strand.
CGTAAACAACACTCTGTTTACCAAGAAGATGGAAAGGAAGTCTGACAACAGACGGAGTCCTATAATGGACGTCATACCCAAAAATTCTCCATGTAGCTTCACAAGCAGATAAATACCTACAGTCGTAAAATTCTTTAATTTCATCTGCCGATTCTTTATTTACTCCTTCATTGTTTGTTTGTACAACTTCAAGAGTAGCTCTATCAGGACCTTTGTTAATATATTTAAACAAATATTTTATTGACCCGGATTGATTACACCACTCAACATTAATGTGTGCTTGATATCGTTTCAAAAGATAGGGGTTATAAGCAACTACACTTCTGTTATCCAATTTCACTCCCGATTTCTCAACAAAAGCTCCATTATCTCGCCTTTTATACACAGGGTAATCGTTGCCATCAGCGGATGTTTGATTGTTAAATTTTTTTGAAAAATTCTTTGAACATTTATTGTCTACCATACACGGGCAATGTATGTTTTCACCACCACACGGGCCGTGAATCATAAACTCACTTACAAGAGAATACAAATCCGGATCATCATGAACATTAGGAATCTCTGCCGAAATGAAAGGATCAATATTTTCAACTGTATGAAGCTTTGCATCAGAATGTAAAAAAACACATATATGACTATGAGGCAATCCACGTTTTTGAAACTCGATTGTATACACAACTGCATTATAAAGATATGACCATTAATACAAAAATTTTAAGGTGAATTATAAAAGCATCGAGCTTGATTTTAAATAATCTACATAGTATATCAGGTCTGTCTTCTGCACGTAGTGTTGTGTCATTAAGAAATCTCTTAACTTCTGGCCACTTCGGGTTGCATGTTACTGTTATGAAAAATTCAGGATACCCATACCAGCTACAGAGGGACATGGCATCTAAATAATTTTGCCTCATATAACGTGCACCACCCGTAAAAGAAGAAGGCAATATAACACGTTTACCGATGCTTTCCATATTTTTATTACCTTGGTTGTTTTGATTTAGTATATTTTCGAAAGTATCACACCTAAGATCAGCTTGTTTATTCCGTATGTAATTTAATCTCTTGGTCTCAATCATAGATAGGCCGTCAACCAAAAATTGTTGTAACAATCTTCTTGAATTAAGAATTAATGAAAAAATGTGATCTCGGGCTTGAATTCTATAAGCGAACCATTCACGCATTGTACATTTAGCCCATGTTAACTTTGTTCTATCAGTAACATGTCTATGAGCAATGTCAATTCTGTATCCATCTTCACCGAATGGAAGTATTAGTGGATATTGAAGTGCAATATAAGAAGCATGTGTCTCGTTAACACGTTGAAGAGAGCCATCTTTAGTTTGAACAATAATGTCTAAACTTTTGTTTGTATCACCGATGTCACCTACAATTAAGGCAGCAACTTCGGAAGCGGTCGGTAAATTGTATGTTCTTCCATCTTGTACTCTGTTTCCTATAATTCGTAGTTTGAGATCTAGGTCAGGGTAACATTTAAATGTTTCTCTTACCATCATATAAACCTGAACTAAAATATTATTTTCATCTAACATCTGTTTAACTTCTTGAATAATAGATAGCTCCATTGTCGAATCCTTTGCTGAAGAACTGTTTTTAGATCAAGTACATACGAACACAAATAAGTAATGATCATAACAATATGTAATAACAATTCAGTCTAACGTTTGATATAAAAAATAATTAAGTAAAAATTATAAACTAATAATAATAATAAGGATTACTTATTTCTATATACCTGAAACATGACCTCCTATTTGAATTCTCATTACCGGTATCATATATGTATAGCTGTGAGAATTTGGGTTTGACTCCATCAGTTGGTAGAAGACTTCCGATATTATGATCATTTTTTCCCTTTAGTCTGAATGTGTATGGAGCATTGCCTTTATTGATGGAGTTATCAATTTGTCCGGTCATTGAGGTAAATGCAAACATTGAGTTAAATTTGCGAATGTTCTTAATGAAATATTTGCTCTTTCGATCCGTTGCACGAAATAAATTTTGGTAGCTTGGCGGTGGAACTTTTAAATCAGGCAACTCAACTTTACCATAATTACAGCAGATTGAATAACTTTTGTTTTTTGTCTTTTTGCATCTATCGGCTTCAGCCTTCCAAAATTTTGCATGGCACATTCCACAGATAAAATTTTGATCACCATGATCCAGATAATCTGTTAAAAGAAAAGTTTTATAATGTAATTTGTACGTTCAAAAGATGATTTTAAAAATATGAATAAAATAGTTATTTTAGAGAATTTGTCATAAATGGATACCTTTTGACAAGCCTACATGATCACCTTGAATTACATCTTCAATAATATCATCTTCATATATTGTCAGATCAAATACAGGAATATCTGATATATTATGACCAACCTTTCTTTTTAATTTATGATTGTTAGTTTGTAACTTGAACGGTGGTGTACTGTTAACAACGGGAGACGAATGTGTAGCAGAAACACCTTTAGATAATAGAAATTGTTGTCCTTCACGTGATGAATGTGTTCTAATACTACCGTTGCTAGATGAGTTAACTGCAAAATGATACATTATATGTTATAATGTGTATGGAATCACATATTAATAGATTATAAAAATGTATACTTTTATAAATTTTAAATACTCGAAAAATATACTGGATACAAATTACCATTTGAAATGTTAGAAAATGGAGTTCTAACAAATCTTGATGAAGCTGATGATGTTAATATTGTGTTTTGATAACCACAATCTATATGGATTCTTTCATTGTCATTTCGTTGTATGAGGTTAGTTGTGGTATTTGTACGTGTAAAACCAGGAGTCGTACTTGAATAAACTGCAAAACACATATAGAAAAAATTATATAACTTAAAAAAAATTATATTATAAATTGTATTTAAAACAAACAAATACCATTTGTTATGTTAGATAAGGGTGTTCTAACATTTTTTGATGAAGATGAAGATGCAATATCTGAATTTTCATAACCTGTGTATTTATGGATATTTTGATTTTTATTTCGATAAATAATATTATTTGCGTTACTTATACGTGTAAAACCAGGAGGAGGATTCGACAGAACTGCAGAACACATTCAGTGAAATATATAAGTATTTACAAAATTCATGTTATAAATAATGATACAAAGAAGAATAAAAAATACCATTTTGGTAGCTTTGATTAACATTTGGAGTTAATGGACTTAGGATGCTTGACATTGTAGATAAATTTTTGATCCTCTTATTATCCAAATAAAGTTTTCGAAGTTTCCTCCTCTGTTTTGCATCGTGTAGTTCATTATCATTACCGACATATGTATTGAGTTACATTAAAAAATCACATAGAAATACAATTAAATATAAATAGACAATTCAGCAATGCAAGTTTACTACATATCAATAACAGTTTGGAAGAAATAATGCAACTTGGAAAAATAATCACCACATGACAAAAAAGTAAGAATTAGTATATTCATATGTAAGCATTGGTGATTTTAAATTTACCTGTTGGAAGAATCAAATTATTCCAAGAAAGCGAAAGATGTTCCACTCAATAATGTGCCCGATAATTGTGAATAAAAACCTAAAGTTTACAAATGTTTATATAGCCTAAAAGTTAGAATTATTATTCGAGTGATATACTGAATTTACGTTATTTTAGTTGAAGTTTGTTTGCTCATATTTTGATCTGAAATTTGAATTCTATAATTGTCGGGGATAATTAAAGTTTGTTACCTTAAATTAGGCAATATTCAAATTAATCAAAAAATTTGTTGGCATGTTACCTTAGAATTCCGATAATGTCTTATTTTGATTTGATTTCCATTATACTATCCTAATTATCAGCATTCAATATTAAATATTTTCGATTTTTTAAACATGATTCAATTGTCCAGATTTTTTTAAACAGAGTTAAAGAATATACATAAAGGTATGTTTAAAAATGTAACAAAATATATATACTTATAATTTGCAATATTTATTTTGTATTTCGTTTTTTTTGACATATAAGTTGACTTTGGAAAATTTTAAACTTTGCCAATAAGGATTAACATAATCACATCCGAAAATAAATGGTTATTAAAATATTATTTATAAATTTTAACTAAATTTAAGAGCAATATAATTATGTAATTTTTTTTAAAATAATATACCAAATTCGTTTTTTAATTATGCCCACATATTCCGGAATTGTAGTTTGTTTCTAAGATTAAACGCGTTTCATTTAAAATTGATAAAAGAGGTAATTTAAGGATTTAATCGTTTCTATGAATATAATTCTGGAATTGTATGCAGTATTCAAATCTTTTATTTAATTTCGTATATTGGTTTTCGTTTAAATTTATATTTTCTATCATCCATATTTTGGTAACCAAATTCGGTTTAATCTATTTATTTTTAAGTCTAAAATGGCGATTCTTAACAATCATTATATCATTGAAATTCTATGATAAATTTTTTTAATTAATACCGGAATTAAAGGATTAAATATTAAAATATGGGTCGAATAAAACAATAAACGATAGTTAAGTTTGGTTTTTGGTTTTATAAGATTAATATTATTTATATAGTATCAAAAAAATTAAAGTCAATATTTTATGTCTGGGATTAAATAGTTTCCATTCGAAAAATACCTTATATGACGTTTTTTACTATATGGTTGAGAATTGACTTTTGAAGCAGTTAATACTTTCCATGTGAGTTTATTGTTAATTGTTTTGTTTGAATATAAAATCCTTAAATTGGGCCAAAAACACGAAATCTGTGGTTCCCTATAATTAGATTAGATTTGTTTTAATTAATTCCGGAATTAAAGGATTAAATATTTAAATATGGGTCGAATAAAAAAAATGGAAATTATATGGAATTGCCACGTGTCATACTTGCTTCTAAGGGGGGCCACGTGGCCACTTCAAAAGCTTGTTTTATTATTATATAGATTTTCTAATTGGGGAGCACAAGATAATTTCTCTTAAAGATAAATGTTACTATAACAAGGTATGATATATCCGGCTTCGTCCGGGGTTAAAATTTTTATTTTTAATAATCATGATTTATTTTAAACTTTATAAATGATATTTTTATAGCTATAAATTAACATGCATAATTATACTATGAGATGTTATTATATTTACTTTTGTTCTAATTATTATATAAGGAAAAAGAAACTTAGTACTTATAATATTTTTGTTTTTGAGTTAAATTTTATTAATATTGTTGACATTGCATATAATAAAAGTTTAGTGTTTGTAAGAAAAAGTTATATTACCTAATGATTAAAGTGGAAATTTATTATAAAAATAAAAAACTAACATAGTAAAAATTTATTATGAAAACAAAAAACTAACATAGTGGAAATTTATTATGAAAACAAAAAACTAACATAGTGGAAATTTATTAGACTGCTGCCAACGCCTCGCCGGTTGGCCGCCGGTTGGCCACGCCGGTCCAACGCCGTTGGCACGGACCGCCGGTTGGTCCACCGGTTTTCCGCCAGTCGGTAAAGTGGCGAGGGAAGCGGCGAGGGTTTTGATTTTTCTTTTTTTTTTCTTTTTTTCTTTTTTTCTAACGGTCATATAACCGTTATATATATATATATATATATATATATATATATATATATATATATATATATATATTCCCTTTTAAATCCCTATAAATACCCCACTCTCATTCTAAAATTTTCACAAAAAAAAATTCTCTTTTCTCCCACCCAACCATACTTACAAAATGTCTAATGCTTCTGATTCCTCTACCGAATATGATTCCGATTTGGAAGCTATTTTGACGTGTGCCAATTCTTACAATGCCGAAATGGAAGCCATTGTTAATGCTCTTTCATTTGATACAGAGGACGATGAAGAGATCCAGCCGATCCCCAGAGCGCCGAGAAGGTATGTGCCACGAGATCGTGAAGGTGCCGGTGAGCGTTTGTACGCATACTACTTTGCTGAAAATCCCACGTTCCCGCTGGATTATTTTAGGCGACGTTTTCGTATAACCCGTTCGTTGTTCCTCCGTATATGTGACGGTATAACTTCTTACTCTGAGACTCCTTTACCTGCGTATTTTTTGTATTTTCGTCAACGGGACGACGCTACCGGAAGAGCGGGTTTTAATATTCTTCAAAAATGTACATCCGCTGTACGACAATTGGCCTATGGTTGTTCAGCCGATTTGTTTGATGAATATCTACACATGGGACAACAAACATCGTATGATTGTTTGGATAATTTTGTCAAATGTGTATTCCATCTATTTGGTGCTGAGTACTTAAGAAAACCCAACGCGCATGACGTCGAGCGCTTACATCAACGTCATGCTGAGGTGCATGGTTTTCCGGGTATGCTCGGCAGCATCGATTGCATGCACTAGCCTTGGAGGAATTGTCCAGTGGCATGGAAAGGCCAATACACACGAGGTGACCAGGGGGAGCCAACGATCATGCTAGAAGCGGTCGCATCTTATGATTTGTGGATTTGGCATGCTTACTTCGGCCCAGCTGGTTCGAGCAACGACATCAATGTCCTTAATACATCAGACTTATTCAAGGACTTGCTGCAAGACAGAACTCCCACTATTCCTTTTGTCATTGCCGGGCAACAATTCACTAAAGGATACTATCTTGGTGACGGGATATATCCGGAATGGGCAACCATTGTGAAGACATTTAAGTATCCGCTATCTGAACAACAAACTCGGTTTAAAAGGTATCAAGAAGCCGCAAGAAAATATATCGAACGAGCATTCGGTGTGTTGCAAGGTCGTTGGCAAATCCTTCAAAACCCGGCAAGACCATATAGCGTCAATAAAATAAGTCGAATCATGTATTGTTGTATAATTTTACACAACATGATAATTGAGGACAACGGTCGCAACATGTGTCCACTTGAGGAGGCGTATATGGATAACCCGGCAAACACGCCGCAACGCTCGTGGAATGAGAGAGTTGCAACACACGCTCGAATGGCCAAAGAACTACGGGATCAAGCAACGCATCATAGACTTCGCAATGCACTAGTCGACCACATTTCGCAACTTCCACCAAATTTCCGCCAACGTTAATTTATGTTTTTAAATTATTGTAATTTTTTTCTTTTTTTTTATGTTTTTAAATTATTGTAATGTTTTTTTTATTTTAATAAAAGTATTATGTTTTAGTTATATTTTTGTTTTAATTAAAAAGAAAGTAAATTAATTAAAGTTGGTGAAATGACGGAGTGCTGTTGACATGGGTACGTCAGTTTAGTGTTAGTTAGTTTGTATGCTGACGTGGCGCTGAGTTGGCAGAAACTGACGGCGTCAGTTTACGTCACCATTGGCACCGGTCTTATGAAAACAAAAAACTAACATAGTGGAAATTTATTATGAAAACAAAAAACTAACATGCGCATTTGGTAGGAATTGAACCTACGTTGTCTATGTTGAAGGCAAGGGTGTTTACCACTCTTACCAACTTCTGATTTGATAACATTTCCACATATTCAGTATATATCATTGGTTTTTATTTTTCCTTTATGAACAATAAAAGTGAATGGGGTGATTTCTTAATTTGGAGCAATTAAAAAAAAAATTCCAAGAATAAACTTAACTTTCAATTCTTCTCAAAATATACCGTGCAACTACCCCGCGAGCGTGCAACCGTGCAACTCCACTAGAACGCTGCCACGTGTCCGAGTTAGTGCTGCTCAACCTTGTTACTACTATAGGTTAGTGCTGCTTAATCTTGTTACTACTGCTCTAAACCTTGTTACTACTGCTCGTTAATACTACTCAACCACTTAGTGTTGCTCTGTTAGTACTGCTCACCACTTACTGCTGCTTCGTTAGTGCTGCTCAAGTCTGCTAGTCGCACGGGGTATTTGGAGAAGATTAAAGTCTATCAATATTAAATGGGAGACTCTCACTTTTTTAGTCTAAATTGATAATTAATTCTTTAGCATATATGACATCAATGTGCAATCTTTGCTCAATGGGCAACCTTATTTTTATGTTATAAATATTTTTTACCAATGACTTTGAGAATAGGAGCAAGAAGTAACCAAACTTGGTTGGTCATCTAATGGCACGTCGCCGCCACACAGCTCGATCAAACATATTTTAAAATCAAACCAGATCCACATAGTTTAATCTATTTATTTTTAAGTCTAAAATGGCGATTCTTAACAATCATTATATCATTGAAATTCTATGATAAATTTTTTTAATTAATACCGGAATTAAAGGATTAAATATTAAAATATGGGTCGAATAAAACAATAAACGATAGTTAAGTTTGGTTTTTGGTTTTATAAGATTAATATTATTTATATAGTATCAAAAAAATTAAAGTCAATATTTTATGTCTGGGATTAAATAGTTTCCATTCGAAAAATACCTTATATGACGTTTTTTACTATATGGTTGAGAATTGACTTTTGAAGCAGTTAATACTTTCCATGTGAGTTTATTGTTAATTGTTTTGTTTGAATATAAAATCCTTAAATTGGGCCAAAAACACGAAATCTGTGGTTCCCTATAATTAGATTAGATTTGTTTTAATTAATTCCGGAATTAAAGGATTAAATATTTAAATATGGGTCGAATAAAAAAAATGGAAATTATATGGAATTGCCACGTGTCATACTTGCTTCTAAGGGGGGCCACGTGGCCACTTCAAAAGCTTGTTTTATTATTATATAGATTTTCTAATTGGGGAGCACAAGATAATTTCTCTTAAAGATAAATGTTACTATAACAAGGTATGATATATCCGGCTTCGTCCGGGGTTAAAATTTTTATTTTTAATAATCATGATTTATTTTAAACTTTATAAATGATATTTTTATAGCTATAAATTAACATGCATAATTATACTATGAGATGTTATTATATTTACTTTTGTTCTAATTATTATATAAGGAAAAAGAAACTTAGTACTTATAATATTTTTGTTTTTGAGTTAAATTTTATTAATATTGTTGACATTGCATATAATAAAAGTTTAGTGTTTGTAAGAAAAAGTTATATTACCTAATGATTAAAGTGGAAATTTATTATGAAAATAAAAAACTAACATAGTAAAAATTTATTATGAAAACAAAAAACTAACATAGTGGAAATTTATTATGAAAACAAAAAACTAACATAGTGGAAATTTATTAGACTGCTGCCAACGCCTCGCCGGTTGGCCGCCGGTTGGCCACGCCGGTCCAACGCCGTTGGCACGGACCGCCGGTTGGTCCACCGGTTTTCCGCCAGTCGGTAAAGTGGCGAGGGAAGCGGCGAGGGTTTTGATTTTTCTTTTTTTTTTCTTTTTTTCTTTTTTTCTAACGGTCATATAACCGTTATATATATATATATATATATATATATATATATATATATATATATATATATATATATATATATATTTCCCTTTTAAATCCCTATAAATACCCCACTCTCATTCTAAAATTTTCACAAAAAAAAATTCTCTTTTCTCCCACCCAACCATACTTACAAAATGTCTAATGCTTCTGATTCCTCTACCGAATATGATTCCGATTTGGAAGCTATTTTGACGTGTGCCAATTCTTACAATGCCGAAATGGAAGCCATTGTTAATGCTCTTTCATTTGATACAGAGGACGATGAAGAGATCCAGCCGATCCCCAGAGCGCCGAGAAGGTATGTGCCACGAGATCGTGAAGGTGCCGGTGAGCGTTTGTACGCATACTACTTTGCTGAAAATCCCACGTTCCCGCTGGATTATTTTAGGCGACGTTTTCGTATAACCCGTTCGTTGTTCCTCCGTATATGTGACGGTATAACTTCTTACTCTGAGACTCCTTTACCTGCGTATTTTTTGTATTTTCGTCAACGGGACGACGCTACCGGAAGAGCGGGTTTTAATATTCTTCAAAAATGTACATCCGCTGTACGACAATTGGCCTATGGTTGTTAAGCCGATTTGTTTGATGAATATCTACACATGGGACAACAAACATCGTATGATTGTTTGGATAATTTTGTCAAATGTGTATTCCATCTATTTGGTGCTGAGTACTTAAGAAAACCCAACGCGCATGACGTCGAGCGCTTACATCAACGTCATGCTGAGGTGCATGGTTTTCCGGGTATGCTCGGCAGCATCGATTGCATGCACTGGCCTTGGAGGAATTGTCCAGTGGCATGGAAAGGCCAATACACACGAGGTGACCAGGGGGAGCCAACGATCATGCTAGAAGCGGTCGCATCTTATGATTTGTGGATTTGGCATGCTTACTTCGGCCCAGCTGGTTCGAGCAACGACATCAATGTCCTTAATGCATCAGACTTATTCAAGGACTTGCTGCAAGACAGAACTCCCACTATTCCTTTTGTCATTGCCGGGCAACAATTCACTAAAGGATACTATCTTGGTGACGGGATATATCCGGAATGGGCAACCATTGTGAAGACATTTAAGTATCCGCTATCTGAACAACAAACTCGGTTTAAAAGGTATCAAGAAGCCGCAAGAAAATATATCGAACGAGCATTCGGTGTGTTGCAAGGTCGTTGGCAAATCCTTCAAAACCCGGCAAGACCATATAGCGTCAATAAAATAAGTCGAATCATGTATTGTTGTATAATTTTACACAACATGATAATTGAGGACAACGGTCGCAACATGTGTCCACTTGAGGAGGCGTATATGGATAACCCGGCAAACACGCCGCAACGCTCGTGGAATGAGAGAGTTGCAACACACGCTCGAATGGCCAAAGAACTACGGGATCAAGCAACGCATCATAGACTTCGCAATGCACTAGTCGACCACATTTCGCAACTTCCACCAAATTTCCGCCAACGTTAATTTATGTTTTTAAATTATTGTATTTTTTTTTCTTTTTTTTTATGTTTTTAAATTATTGTAACGTTTTTTTTATTTTAATAAAAGTATTATGTTTTAGTTATATTTTTGTTTTAATTAAAAAGAAAGTAAATTAATTAAAGTTGGTGAAGTGACGGAGTGCTGTTGGCATGGGTACGTCAGTTTAGTGTTAGTTAGTTTGTATGCTGACGTGGCGCTGAGTTGGCAGAAACTGACGGCGTCAGTTTACGTCACCATTGGCACCGGTCTTATGAAAACAAAAAACTAACATAGTGGAAATTTATTATGAAAACAAAAAACTAACATGCGCATTTGGTAGGAATTGAACCTACGTTGTCTATGTTGAAGGCAAGGGTGTTTGCCACTCTTACCAACTTCTGATTTGATAACATTTCCACATATTCAGTATATATCATTGGTTTTTATTTTTCCTTTATGAACAATAAAAGTGAATGGGGTGATTTCTTAATTTGGAGCAATTAAAAAAAAAAATTCCAAGAATAAACTTAAGTTTCAATTCTTCTCAAAATATACCGTGCAACTACCCCGCGAGCGTGCAACCGTGCAACTCCACTAGAACGCTGCCACGTGTCCGAGTTAGTGCTGCTCAACCTTGTTACTACTATAGGTTAGTGCTGCTTAATCTTGTTACTACTGCTCTAAACCTTGTTACTACTGCTCGTTAATACTACTCAACCACTTAGTGTTGCTCTGTTAGTACTGCTCACCACTTACTGCTGCTTCGTTAGTGCTGCTCAAGTCTGCTAGTCGCACGGGGTATTTGGAGAAGATTAAAGTCTATCAATATTAAATGGGAGACTCTCACTTTTTTAGTCTAAATTGATAATTAATTCTTTAACATATATGACATCAATGTGCAATCTTTGCTCAATGGGCAACCTTATTTTTATGTTATAAATATTTTTTACCAATGACTTTGAGAATAGGAGCAAGAAGTAACCAAACTTGGTTGGTCATCTAATGGCACGTCGCCGCCACACAGCTCGATCAAACATATTTTAAAATCAAACCAGATCCACATAGCATGCAACTAAACATTTCCTCTTTGAAATTAACCTCGTCCTCTTTGAAAATTTGACGACCTATATCAGTCGCGTAGGCGACCAAATGCACTCGGGGACGTGTCGCGGAAGGGGTTGCATCAAGTGGAGGACGCGTCGAGCACTAAAGGACGCACGGGGACACACTCCTTACGCTCAGTCTGACATTCGGTTAGGCGGCGATAGGGGAGATGTGGAGGTAGGGCCCACAAGCTTTAAAAGCGGCGATTAACAACATACAAAACTTAATGAATTTTTTTAAAAAATTTCAATTTTTTAAAATTTTTTTTCTTCTTTTTATAAAATGTTTTACCCGTGTATTATCATTTCATCATTATAAATATCCGCTTCAAATATTTTATCCCCACACAATGTTTGCATCCCACAACCTTATTTCACAATTCATATTACTCTTTTTTCACCTACAATCTTTAAACTACTCTTTTTTCACTTTACAATTATAATTCGTAAGCAACAATTTCGGTATAGAATATTTCGTTAAACTGACGGCCTCTTTCGATCCGCTGAAGAGGAACATAACTGCAAAAGCACAAAAAAGTGCAATAGGTAAACTTACTAAGTTGGCCGAAAAAAATGGTTTGCACTGAAATTTTCTTGCAACATATATACCGAAGTGTACTAGAAAGCGAGAAAAAAATACTAAATAAATATCTGAAAAGAGTTAACTGCAAGAATGGTCCCTGTGGTTTGGCCAAATTGCACGTTTGGTCCTTGTGTTTCATTAAGTGCAGGCGCGGTACCCATAGTATACGTTTTTGTGCTAGTGTGGTCCCTCCCCCTAACTCTGTTAGATTCCAGCCGTTAGTAGACGCATGTGCATGGCACACGAGGGTATTTTGGTCACTACACTCATTTGGTCCTACCAAACCCCCAATCCTTCTCTTTCCCCCTTCTTCCCCATGTACACAAATCTTCTTCCTAATGAACTACAAACTAAAAAAATATGATTTGGAAATAAACCTGCAAAATCATTTAAGAAATTGCTCGATTTAAGACCTGCATAATTACAAATCATTTAAGACCTGCAAAATCGAAACATCAAAAGCAAATCATTTAAGAAATTGCTCGATTTAAGACGTGTAAAATCAACTGGGTTCATAATTCTGCTCCTTGGCCACTCAGAAGATGACGAAGAGTACTGAAACCGAACCCACTTCTAAATCGCAAAGAGAAGATGATGAAGATGGATTTGTTGAACCTGATTCATGCTTGTGAAATCGAAACCCACTTCATAATCGGGATTCATGAAGATGGATGTGAAATCGAAACCACTTTATAATCTGAAGATGATAAAGATGGATGATAAAGATGGATGATGAAGATGGATTAAATCGAAACCCATCTCATTCTGCGAAGAAGAGGGGAAACTGCCATAAATAGGCATCGAAACCCACTTCAGTAATGTACTAATGTGTGTGTTAGTGTGTGTACAGGGGAAAGAGAAGGATTGGGGGTTTGGTAGGACCATATAAGTGTAGTGACCAAAATACCCTCATGTGCCATGCACATGCGTCCACTAACGGCTGGAATCTAACAGAGTTAGGGCGGAGGGACCACACGTGCACAAAAACGCATACTATGGATACCGCACCTGCACTTAATGAAACACAAGGACCAAACGTACAATTTGGTCAAACCACAAGGACCATTCTTGCAGTTAAATGCAAAAATATCTTAGTCATATTTCTTCATGATATTTGGCCCTTAATGCATTTCAAGTTATTAATATATATTTATTAATATGCATCCCCCCAATCAATATAAGTAATACATTTTCATTTTTGAGGTGAATCAAAATAAGTGATATATTTTGAAAAATTACCTTATTTGTCAAAAAATAGTGGAACTCACACCCACTATTATCTACTTTAACAAAGTGAATTGACCTATTTACCCTTACTTTTACTTTTAAACAACATTAACCTCACTTTATTCAAAAAGTGTGGGACCCATTTCCCACTAAAAATTTAATTAATTTAATTTAACCATAATTATAATCTTTTGCCTAAAAAATATAGAAACCCAAAGTATATCACTTATTTTGAATCGGAGGAAGTACTTCTCTTTAATAAAAACTGTTTTATTTAATATGATATTTTAAATATACAAAATAAAATAATTTTTGAGACACAAAATATGAAGTGAAAGTATATTTCTTATAGTGGTGTGACAGTTGAGTGTTAATAAGTATTGGTTGACGTAATACTAATATAACAAAAACATAAACATCAATAATTTCTCGATTGAGAATTATCTAAAGAGTTTTTTTTAACGTATGACTTATGAGCGTACATTAAATTATATTTACTAGAGCGCTTATTTTATAAATTTATATTAAGTAACACTAATAAATTTGAGCATGCTAACTACGCCTGTGGAATCATAAGGGGGTGTCATTAGAGATGCACAGTAACCGGTTATGCCAAAAACCGGTTTCGGTTTTGACCATAACCGGTTTTGGTCAACGCTTCCAGTAACCGGTTTCTCCAATAACCGGTTCGGTTAGTAACCGGTTTCGACCCTCGAAAACTATAACCGTGTAATGGGTATTGTAACCGGTTCGGTTCGGTTATAAACCGGTTAACCGGCCAAAACCGGTGTGTTGACCAAATTTGTGGTCGGTTATGGTCAAAACCGGTTTCGGGTAACCGGTTACTAACCGGTTCGAACCCTAAGAACCCAAACCGGTTCCTAACCGATCGGTTATTCAATAACCGAACCGGTTACGGTCAAAACCGATTTTGACCGGTTATGGTTTCGGTTCGGTTACCGGTTTCAGTTTCGGTTTCGGGTATTTTGTGCACGACTAGGTGTCATAGTGGTAAGAGTTTGACCTCTATTAGCGAAAGCGAGTCCGAATCCAAGTTACCAAATATAAAAAAAACAAAGAAAAAAATAGACTTGTGCGCGGTTTAAGAACCGGACCGAACCGAGAACCCAAAAAATAGTTTTGGCCAAACCGAGGACCAAACCAATGATGCTCATAATCGAACCGAACCGAGAACCGGCCGGAACCGAACCGAACCGATAACCGGCCGGGACCGAACTGAGAATCGGTGTAATTTCTTCGACCCTTTTCATTTTTTCTCGATTTTGGACCGAACCGAACCGTTCGGAACCGAATCGATTGGAACTGATAACGATTTTTCATAAAAGTTAGAACCGAGATCCGAACCGATTTAGCTAGGTCCGGTCCGGTTCGGTCAGCTCCGGTTCTGCGGTTTCGGTCGGTTCTCGGTCCAATTCGCACATGCCTAATGCTAACTAATATTTTGCTAATTACTAAAAATTCATCCCATACATAAATTGAATGTATATCTTACGTATTTGGTATTTTTTCTTAAAATTTAACTTTGAAGACAACATAAATTACTAATATGATCTTGCAATTTATAACTTTAATAAAAGAAATAGTTAATGGAAAGTTTATACAAAATAATTTCCTACTCTCTCACTCTTAAATAATTATAGCGAGTCAATGCTGACCATCTTTAAAAATAATTAAAGCAACATAAAATACGAATAATTACTAGCTCTACTTTACACTGAGATAATACTAATATGTTAAAATTTTAAGTTTACACCAATTAAAATGAAGGAAGAAAGTCAATATATTACCTTTTATATGTACATATTTCGAAATATAACTAAATTTAATTACCTAATCATCATTTAAATACTCAAATCTAGTAAATTATATGATGTACAATATTTATCGGATTGCCAAACTTAAAAGAATTATTATCAATTAGAATTTGTAACTTAAAAATAAATACCCTTTTAAATAATATTTATTACTTTGGTACTTTAATTATTATTTAAAAATAAATACCCTTTTAAGTAATATTACTTTGATAATTAAAAATAAATACCCTTTTAAATAATATTTATTAATTTGTAACCAGAAACCCTTGGGAGGTTTTTTTCTTGATAAGGTATCGGATTCGAGTATTTTTAAGGCTTTATTTCATATGAATAAGATGGTAGAGTGTATTCCCCGTAGATGAACAATTTAAAGATATTACTCATTGTTAATGTCATTGTCCAACTCGAAATTCTACCTAACTAACTTGTGTAATAAAAAGTTAATATAGTAATTAAAAATTAAATTGATCTTTTATGGTTTGTCCAGGAGGGAAAGAAGTGGTTAATAGATTTATTATTATCTTTCCATAAATATTTATTTCTTTATTTTATTAATCTATATTAATATTAATTAATTTTAATATACTTCATCCGATTTAAAAATAAGTGACACACCTTATGTTTCACAGTTTTTGAGGTAAATGATTATATTAATGGTTAAATCTTAAATTAGACAAATTAGATGGTTAGTAGAGAATTAATCTCACACTTTTTGAATAAAATGAAGTTAATAAGGTTTAAAAGTAAATACTCTCTCTGTCCCACAAAAAAGTTCTCATTTCCCATCTAGATTTTATCCCAAAAAAAAGTTCTCATTTCTCAAATGGGTGAGTGACAACTTAATAAAATAATATTAAAACTAATGACTCCACCACTAATTATCTTTTAAAAACTTTTTCACAAAAAACCTTATATTTTAATCAAAAATATCACCATGGACCCTACCACTAATTATCTCCTAAATACTTGTGCCCATTAGAAATGAGAACTTTTTTATGGGACGGAGAGAGTATAAGAGTACAAGAGTAATTTCACTTTTTGAAGTAAATAGTTAATGAGTGTATGCTCTATTATTTTTTACCAAATAAGATAATTTTTTAAAATATTTCACTTATTTTGAATTATATTAAAAAAATAACGCGTGCCACTTATTTTGAATCGAGGAATTATTATATGAGTTTTTTCTAATATGTGTCCTAAGACACATGTTATGGTGCATTTAATACTATCAACTATTCATTAGAATTTTAAAATTCATTTAATACATCTCTTTAAAATACTACCTCCGTATCAAAATAAGTGATACACTTCTTGAAATTCGATTTTTGAATCAAAAGATTAAAACTAAAAATAAGGGTAAAAGAGTAATTTTATTTTATTAAAGTATATAGTTAGTGGAGAAAGAGTCCAACTTTTTTACCAAATAAGGTAAGTTTTGAAGTGTATCACTTATTTTGTTCCACTCCTAAATATAAAATGTATGACTTATTTTGATACAGATGTAGTATAATTTATTCACTTCATTAATTTTTAATTACAAATTATTAGAAAACTTTTAAGTCAATTAATGTATCCTAACACGCGCCATGCAGACACATGTTAGAAAAACTATTATTATGTGGGTTTTGTTAATGACAGTCCTTAGAGATGTCATTAACATGCATAAAAAATTTATACAATGATTAAAAAATTAATATTCCTAAAATTAGGAAGTTGTTTTTTATTATTTTGCCTTTCTTAATGACTGTCATTATCATTTTTCTTATTATATTTAACAAATCATGAAAGCTTGTCGAGTAAGCAAAGACCGCCACGTGTAGGTTTTTGATCGACGGGTGATATAATGACATGTCAGATGCAAGGTGAAGGTGAGCCGTCGGATATTTTTAGTGGGAACGAAGGGTGAAGATAAAATTAAATGTGGAAAAGGTTTCATCTGAACCGTTCGTGAGGGTTCGGAGTAGGCTTCGTGGAGATTAAAATACCGAAAAGATGATGAGATAGATAGAGAGAGTGAGTGTGTGTGTGAGAAAAAGAAGGGAGAGAGATAAAGGTGAGAAGATAGAGAGAGAAGCCAGAAGAGCAGAAAGAGATCTGAGAGAGTGAATCATAAAATCAATCTCTCTGAAACGAAAAAAATATCATTTCTGATTCGATTGTATTTCAATAATCGGTATAGGGAACCCGCCGGAGTAGGCGACGTGGTTGTCAGGGAATCATTCCGGCGACTCATAGAATTAGGTTTCCGGCGAATTATGATATAAGAAAGCCTGTGATGATATATACAACAGTAGTAGATCTGACGTTATATAGATCGAAAGAAGTAATTGATGGATAGAAATAGAGAAGCAAGACGAGCTACTAATATGGCTGCTCCTCCGAATGGCTTATCTTCATCGAGACGGAGACATCGAAGCAGCAGTTTACGAGATTCGCCTGGTAGGTTTTGTAATTATTTTTTTTGTTCTTCTTCTCAGATCTACCATCAATTTTGATGTTTTGGTTTGTTTTATTTATTTGTGACGATTTTTTGTTGTAGATGAAGATGGTGGTGTGGAGCTACAAGAGCCAGGTAGGTTGAGAGACCGAGGTGTGGTTAAGAAGGATCGAGGAGATCGAGATAGGGATCGAGAAAGGGAGAGGGAGCGGTCTAGCCGGAGTAAGAGAAGGAGAGAAAATAGGATGATGATTCATCATGTGAACACGGGGAGTAACAGAGACGACGGAGATGATACGTCTGAGGAGAGTGTTAATGACGAAGATGAAGAAGACGACGAAGATGCCGGAAATGGTGGTGGTTTGCGGATGTTGCCTCCGCCGGCTGCAAATTCGTCTACTGTAGCAACAGCTATTACGAGTAATCATCATAATCATAATCCTCATCCTCAACAGCTTCACCATCGCAAAACTTTTCCTCCGGCTGCTAATAAAGTCTTCAGACCTGCAGCGCCGCCGCCTGCTTGGAAGGCTGCCGATGAAATGATCGGTGTTTCCGTACCAAGGAAAGCTCGGTCAGGTAACAGTCGGAGCAGCAGAAGACAATTTCATTAATTATTAATATTAATCTCCAATAAAATTTCTGATTTTGTTTTAATCTCCTGTGTTGATTGTTCAGCATCTACAAAGCGGTCACATGAATGGATTTCCGGTGGTGCGGTTGTCGGTGTAGGTGGAGGAACAGAACAAGGTCACCGGCAATCGTCGACTTCACCTACAAGGCATG
Organism: Calendula officinalis; assembly: GCA_963853835.1. Lineage (NCBI taxonomy): Eukaryota > Viridiplantae > Streptophyta > Magnoliopsida > Asterales > Asteraceae > Calendula > Calendula officinalis. The sequence continues at coordinate 63,700,250 of OY970828.1, forward strand.
CTACAGCAGCCGCCTCACCGGCTCCGGTGGCTCCTCCATCGCCGTCGTCTTCAAATGTTTCAGTTCGCAAGAAGATGGTCTGTAATCTTCAGAAAATTAAATCATCAGTTCCGATATTGCTCTTCTTAAATCTCTCTGATTTTCTTGTTATTTTTATTTCCAGAAAGCAAATGGAGGAGGTTCTAAACCACGGCCACCAAAGTCTTCCTCCAAATCTTCATCTTCAAACCCAGAGGAGCTTGAAATCGAGATAGCCGAGGTTTTATACGGTCTTATGACTCAATCACAAGCTCCTCCTTCCAAGAAAGAAATTCCATCAAACGATTCAACAGCAAAGTTCGATTCTAACAAATCCACCAGTGACACAAAATCTCCTCATAATTTCACCTCGTTGTCAACCGTAGGTAGGATAGCTTTATTCTTCACTTTATGAATACATTCTTTTATTCTTAAATTCTAATCATATTCTTCATTGATTTTACAGCACCAAAGAGGAAAAGACCACGGCAAGTGGCAGAGAATCCGTTTGGTGTACGAAGCAGTCCAGTTTCTTCAATAAAAACCGAAGGTGATCATCATCAGCATCATCAGTCTCCTAAAACTGATATTTCTTCTCCTTATCTAGAACACAATAACTCAGGATCTGCTACCGAAAATGGCGTCTCTTTTGGCTTCACCGGCCACCAGACTTCATCGGCGCCACCACCGGAGCCACCACCGCCGGCCGATGAAGAGGGGAAATGTTGTGTGGGTGTGGTGTTGACTAAAGAAGAGGTTGAGAAGGAATCCCCTGCAGTTGGATTTCCTGATGGAAATAAAGTTACCGAGGCTGTGATTGTGACAGCTTCATCAAATCTGTGAGTAAATTTAGGGATTTTATGCTTTAATTGTTTGGTATAGTGTATTTATTACACAAATTTTCCAACTTTATCATCTATAAAAGGTCTTTAATGATCTGTTGAGTGATTTTGGTTTTCTTTTGTTGGTGTTTTCTGCAGAAAAGCAGCTAATCCGGAAACTGAAAGTCAAAAAGAAGAAAAATTTGAAATAGATCTGATGGTGAGACACATTTCAACACATATCAAGATTTTATTTCTTGATTTTTTTTTTCTGGATTCTTATTGGTTCCAATTTTAGGCTCCTCCTCCTCAACAGAGAACATCTCCAGAAAATGATGGTTTTTCGGACCACAAGCAAATTCCTACGCAGGTGATGCATATATATTTTTTAAATTTTTATCTTTTTTTAACCAATTAAGTGTGTCTTATATTTTTCTCAAATCATGGCTCAAATTTCTGAACTTTTTTTGGTTTTATAAAATTTTTACAGGAAACGAGCAAGAATAAGGAAGATGAGAAGCTGAGAAAGAGTAGCAAAGAGGAGCCATTGAGTTTGACCGATGATAACAAAAAGTCAAAGCCTGGAACAGTTCTAGAAACTGGCGAATCATCAAAGCAAGCAATGAATGAAGAACAACTTCATATCGATTTAGAAAAACCCAACAAGGATAATTCCAGCAACAGATCACTGCATCAAGCTCTCAAGCATCAACAGTTAACAGCTAAATCCGAAACCCAAACAGAGAAAACAGGTAATAATTTACTCATAAATTTCTTTCCTATTCTTTTTTTTTTGGGTTTTAAAACCCAGAAATTTTACTTCTTTCTTCTACTCCCAATTTTTTGTCTGAAAAATTCTCAATTTTATTATTTTAAATTCACAGGTCAGGCGAGTTCTATCCCAATGTCAATGGCTAATTGGCCTCCAATGGGGTAAGAATTAAAATTATTAAAAATAAATCCAAAATTACTCCTTTGAAGTATAAATAACTAAATATTGATCATATGACATTATTGGCAGGTATGTTGCACCATTACAGGGAGTCATATCTATGGATGGCAACAACATGCCTTCAGCTCCAATTCAGGTACTTACCATTTATTATTATTTTTTTAATTTTTTAATTTTAATATAATTCATCGGTTGAAATTGATGATTTTCTTGCAGCAGCCAATGCCAATATTCACACACCCAAGGCCAAAAAAGTGTGCAACACATTGCTACATTGCAAGAAACATTCACTACCTTCAACAATTCATGAAAATAAACCCATTTTGGCCACCTGCATCTGCTTCTGCACCCATGTTTGGACCCAAACCTTCAACCGAGTCAACTCAGGTCAACGTCTTTCCAGGTCAACACACCACCACAAAAGAAAACAAGTCTTCTCAACCAACTGCTGTTCCAGAACAAAGGAAACAACAGGTTTTGCTTCAACAAACAATGCCACCTGTCGCTTCAAATAATATATTAGTAAGTTTCTCCATTTTCAACATTCATCTTTTCAAAATTTAATGGCTCAAATGACCAAAATTGCCACCCAAAATATATCAAAAGAGCAATTTTGCCACTGGCAACTTTTCTATTAAAATGTCAAATTTGATTCTCAATCCTTTTAACTTCTTCATTTTTATTTTCTAAAGTTTGCATCTTTTAAAATTATAATATTACTGATTTTACCCAAAATACATCATCAGAGCAATTTTGCCACTTCTTTTTAAATGCTTTGCAAATTTGCTATCAAAATGTCAAATTTGATGCTCAATCCTTTTTAACTTCCTCATTTTTATTTTCTAAATTTTGCATCTTCTAAATTTATAAAATTACCGATTTATTTTACCCAAAATACATCAACAGAGCAATTTTGCCACTTCTTTTTATATGCTTAGCAAATTTGCTATCAAAATGTCAAATTTGATACTCATTCCTTTTAACTTCTTCATTTTCATTTTTAAAATTTTGCATCTTTCAAAATTATAAAATTACTACCGAAAATAGAAAATACATCGACAGAGCAATTTTGCCACTTCTATTTGCTATCAAAATGTCAAATTTGATACGCAATCCTTTTAGCTTCACCATTTTTATTTTCTACATTTTGCATCTTTTCAAATGCTCCCAGCAAATTGCTATCAAAATGTCAAATTTGCCATGCATTTTTTTACTTAATATTCCATTTAAATTTATGTTTTTACTTTAATAGAAAAGTCAGTTTTGGACACTTGATGTTGATGATTTTGCATGCAATATTTACCATTTGGAAAAACAAATATTGCGTCAATTATGTAACATGTCAAATTAAATAAATTAGTTCTTTTAACCGAAAGTTGTATTTGTTTTGTTTTCTATGTAATTTACAGCATGGGCCAGCTTTCATCTTCCCATTTAACCAGCAACAAGCAGTTGCAGCTTCTGCATCTGCTTCTGTTCGACCCAAGCAAAATGCCAGCTCAGCAGGTGGTTCAGTTGCAGCAGCCAATTCAGCCACAGTGAGTGCCACATCAGCAGCTGCAAGCACCCCTGCACTGAGCTTCAATTACCCCAACATGAGTGCAAACGAAACCCAATACTTGGCAATTTTACAAAACAACCCCTACACTTTCCCAATACCTGCAGTTGGAGCACCGGCAAATTACAGAAACAACCCTCACTCCCAACCCATGCCTTTATATAACGGTAATTTCTATTCTTCACAAATGCTTCACTCCTCTCAAATCCCACAACCGCCCCAACAACCACCAGTAACTAACTCTCAACAACTCCAACAAACTCACCAGAATAGTAGTGGGTCCACCTCATCGTCACAAAAGCATTTGCAAGCTCAACAAAGGCAACAACAACAACAACAAAATAGTAACGTTGCGGTCAACGGTGGTCAAAATGGAACGCATAAAAGCAGATCACATTCACAACAAATGAACCCACCACTACAAGCCCGCCACCTGGACAACGATGCTGCTGCTGGCAGGGGTGAAGATAGCCCTTCAACAGCTGAGAGCAGGGTTTCGCGGGCCCCACCTACCATGAGTGTTTATGGCCATAATTTTGCAATGCCTGTACAGAATTTTGGTTTGATGAATCCGAATGATAAGAAGCAGCAATCTCAATTGAAACGAGGCGGTGCTGAGTCAGCATCTCTGCCACCTGGCACGCCTCAGACTTTTGCAATGTCGTTTGCTCCTATGAATGGCGCTACTGGTGCTATCTCATCCATGGCTCAAAACCATGCCATTTTTCAAAGCTTACCGGAATCATTAAGGCAAAGTTATCATCACATGATGTCATCACCCGCACCTGCACCCGGTCACCATTCTCAACAGAAGAAGGATTTCAGAGTTACAGAAGAAGCTTCTAGAACAACAGGTCAAGGTCATGATTCGGGCAATGGGGACGATGACAGAAAGGGAAGTTCCGGACTGACCGTGAAATCCGGGCAGTCCGGTCAATCAATTGCTTTCTCAAGACCAGATCTTGCTGCAGACGCTTCCGGTTCATCACCGTCTGTTATCGACAGTTCTACAAGGAATATAAACCTGTCAACTCGGTCTCCTATTCCGTCTGTTTCAGCAACACCTCCATCTTCTCATCATTTACATGCTCAATTCCAACAACAACAACAAGTTCTTCAGCTTCAAAAGCAACAACAGCAACAACAGCAACAGAATCATAACCATAACCAGAACATGAATGCTAGAACGAAAAACCCAGATCATTTAATAACTTCTTCATCTTCATCAATGGCAGCCAAGTTCCCAAATTCTCTCTCCTCATACCCACTACAAAGCACCAACACAAACAGTAGCAACCCAGTTCAATCGCCCCAATGGAGAAACTCAGTTAGGGGGCCCACTTCTTCATCTTCATCAACCACACCTTCACTCAAAAACCAACAACAGCAGCAGTCAAGTAGGCCCCACCAGCTGTCACACACCCAGATCTCATTTGGTAGTCAGAAACCTCCACCAACAACAACATCGTCACAAAATCATAATCCAAATCAGAATTTAAATCCGGTTAGTAATAGTAATAATAACAATAATAATCAATCACCTTCTCCACCAATGCTAGTTGGTTCTCCTACAACTTCTTCACTTTCAAAAGGCGGTAATACTAACGCAAGCCCTAGAACAAATACTGCATCTTCTTTATCTTCATCACAGCCGTCTAAAAATGCACCCCAAAGATCTTCACCCTCCATTCTCGGTAACCCAAATAAACCCCAACAGCAGCAACAACAGAAGCCAACATTACAACAAGCACAAGCCCAAGCCCATGCTCAAGCCCAAGCACAGGCCCACATGTTCTTCACACATCCATACATGCAAGTGCAACAGGCTCAAGGTCAACAACATTCTGGCGGCTCGACGGCTGCTGCAGGGTATTATCTTCCAAGAAAACAGCAGCCGCCGAATTCATCATCGTCAATGCTGTCACTTTGCCCGCCTGTGACTTTAGCAAACGCCACCACCACTTCGGACCCAGCAAAAGCGATTGCGGCTGCTACTAGTAGTTTAAAAGGCGGTGTTTCACAACAAGGGGTTTTGCATGGAGGTCAATACGGTGGTGGCCCAATGCCAGCTGGCTATCCTCAGTATGTACACAATGGTGGTCAAACGGCGGTTCAGGTCAAACCAGCTGAGCAGAAACAACCGGCCGGTGAGTAGGGTTTTTGGTGGGTGTTTTTTTTTGTAAATCATTGATTCAATTTTATTAGTTAGATGGAACATTTGGAAGTCTTTTGAGGTTTGTAGATGGTGGATTAGTTAAAAAGTGGTCTTTTTTTGGTACCAATTGTTCTCAATTATTGAATGAGAACATTAAATTCATGAGGAATACGGCTCACTTTGTTGGCCAGGAAATGTCAATTTGCTTACGTGGCAGCCTGAGAAGAAGTAGAAGTTACAAACCAGAGCTGAGTTATGCTGAGCTGTGGGTGGGCCAGGTCGGGTCGGGTATGGATAAATCAATGGCCAACAATTTTCAAGATTTGTGAAAGTGATGAATATTTTTGAGGGGGTTAAAGAAGTTTGGTGCTTCTTTGTGTTAAGGTGTTAGTTTTTGGAGGGATGTGAGAAAAAGAATATATCTTGTTGGACATATTATATAAAAGAGAAATGGGAGGGTGTGCATATGCAAGCATATATAATATGTGTATATTTTGGCACATATAAAAAGTGAACCCTTCAATTTTATTTAATTTAATCTTTTGGTTGGTGGTGGTTGGTGCTACTTTATCTTTTATTTCCGTATCTTGTGGTGAATATTGATGCATGACGTGTTCATATTTCCAATGTATATTAAAGTATTATTTTCCGAGAAACTTCACGGATGCCTATAACTTAGTAAGTTCCAAATACTTTTCATTTGATGATTGAAATCAAGAAAAGTTCAAAAATGACTATGATAACTGTTAAGTTGGGTATATATAAACATAAATTCTGCGAGCTTTTGTAATCGCTTTTTTAATGAGGATACTTTTTAAAAAATGTGATAGAAAATTCAGGGGTTGTTTATTAGGTAGAGAAGTAAGTATTCACATGAGAGATATAGAGACATAGAGTTGTCTCTTTATCTATGTTTTGAGGTGAGAAATGTCAACAATCTATATATGCATCGGAAATAATGGAGGGAAGTAGACCCAAATTTAATATTTATTATTATTTTGTCATATGTGGTGAGACCACTTCACTGATACATTGTATGCAGGACTCAGGAAGAAGTAAACAAAACTACTTTGTGTTTCTGTTAATGTTATTTTATTAGCTTTAAAATATTTAAGAAAAAGTAGAAATCATTTTGACTAATTGTACTGTTCTTGTCTTTTTGTTCAATTATTACTAAAAACCATAGTTTTCAAAATCTGAACACTGAACGGATTGTTATTGACTCATTGGTTGGTTCTACGGGTGGGACCATCTAAGAAACTACACATGTCTTTTACTTTGAACAACCGAATATATATCCTTTAAACTAATCTTAAATATATATCATATTGTCCTCATGCCCGAACCCATAAGGCCAATAAAGATACCTTATATCATTAGATAACAAGCTAATTTGAAATCTTTAAATTGTCATTCAAAAAAGAAAAAGAAAAATTCTAAATCCGGTAAAAATACGGTTTTTTACCAATTGTACTGGTTCTCACTAGTTCGAGCGCTGTTACCGGTTCTTAAAGGAGTTTGACCAGTTCAATAATAAAGTGTTCGACCAATTTTTGAAAACTTGTCTCTATGAGTTTGTTAACCCATTGATTTTTTGTTCAGTCAGTTCAACCAGCAAGTTTTCAAAAGGGAGATGATTTTTATACTACATAAAGTACTCTACACACTACAATCACTGCTGCTTTATAGTATTTGAATAATATGCTTTAAATATTGTGAATAGTGATGTGTGAATTAACTTATGTGGTGCCGAAATCACCTCCCTTTTCAAAATTATGATAAAAACAAAGAATATATATTTTGCCTTCCCATCATCAGAATCAGAAGGGGGGGGGGGGGGGGGGGGGGGGTGGACTCTGAAATAGTGTGTGCCTGTGTGGTGCAGAGTTTGTCAAATAATTGTCAATATCTCCCACGTGGATGTTGTTGCCTGATTTTGAAGACTTTATCGTCTTTTTTCCACGTATCGCTTTTATGTCTTTGTTTTCAACACCTTCAAATAATGTTTTCCCTATTCATATAGTTATTCTTAGGGGTGTTCGTTTGGACGGTTTGGTTTTATCCAAACCAAATAGATGAAACCAAATAAAGTCCGGTTTTCAAAAGTTCAAACCGAACCGTCCAAACTAATTCGAAAACCAAACCGATCCGAACCAAATAACAATTTGGTTGGTTTGGTTTTATCCATTTGGTTTTTCCCTAAAATTTTCAAAATACTACAAAAGTATATAACATAAATAATATTAAGTTCGGTATGTAAAATTCTAAAATGATAAACTATTTTGTACATAAAAACAAGTCTAACTCATAGCTTGTGACATTTACAATCATATATGCAAAAATGTTGATATCAACTTTATCAAAAACTCCAATAAGATTGGTACATCGCCAATTGATACAATATAAAATGGAACAAGTGTTAGTATATAAATCAATTTACTATTTACTACAAGAAATGTAAAGAAAATGAGTACCATAATTGCTTATAATGGAAACTAACAAGTGTTAGTATATAAATCAATTTACTATATATTACTATTCGGTTTATTTGGACAATCCGGTTTTCACTTGGGAAACCAAATCCAATCCGAAATCCAAACTATTAATTTGGTTTAAGTCCAAACCGATCCAAAAAACCAAATAACCAATCCAAATAGTCCGATCCAAAATGTCCAATTGGACAATCCGGTTATATCCGAATAGTGAACACCCCTAGTTATTCTTGTTTCAGTTAAATAAATCTATATTTAAAAATAGACTTTGTTACATGATAGCATTAGAAAAATAATTTGATTGATCTAATATAATTTAAATATATTTAATTCATTTAGAGTTTGACACATTACAGTTGAACGAATAATCTAAAGAAATTACAATACTTTTGCAGCAAACATACTCGTGAAGAAATATAGTGTAAAAAGTCACGTTGTTCATTAATTTAGTTAATTAACACGAAACATAAAACATAAATTTAGTAAAAGTATTATAGTTCATACAATTGCATCCAATGTGTTTTTATACATCAGAAAAACTTTGTAAGTGTATCAAATGAATCTAACTATAGTGTAGATGTTTTACCTTTGCTGCGATTTCTTGCTCATTAACTGAAGAACAACAAGATGATTGAGTCCTTTCCTGCGATTCCTTGCTCGTTAACTACAATTTAATCACAAAGCGAACCCAACTAGGATTTGTATATATGTCACTGTTAATTATGTTTTTAGCATACTGATTTGCCACCTGATTTGAGTTTTAACGATTAAAATACTTGTTATTATCATCAAAAACTACTTCAAACACTTTTGGAATATAAATTAGACTTGAGTTATAAGAATTGGAATCTGAAAACTCGAGTTATTAATGAGAGGTGATTTATCACAATTTTTACTTCATACACCACAGTGTGCACGTTTTACAGCGAAATGTACAACTATACCAGACAATAGTTGTGACAATTGAAGTAAAATTTGCGGTAATTAATTTCTAACAGGTGCTGCAAAATAAATCTTGATCTTCCTATATAACATCCTTACAGTCATTCATTTCTAACACGTGCTGAAACATATATAGATAAACTAGAGTTAATTACTTCTGTAAATAATATAACCAAAAATTGATCTTAACAATTACTAAACAACTTACAAAATTTATATTGTGTTTATATTGAAGAGTACAACATGCCTTTACAGTCAATATTAGTCCTTGCAATTTTAAATGTTAATTGACAAACTGATTACATGCATACAAATAATTAATTTTCCCTAAATCAAAAAAACTAGGTTAAAAGAGAAAGAAATTGACCTCAAAATGAAGAAATCGAGTAGGTTAGTCTTTATGGTGGACGAAGACGGCTCCTGTGGTGAAAAGAGTGGTGGTCGCCGATGTCATCAAGATCAGAAGAGTTGGAGTTATGGGGGAGCTTTTAAATTTTAATTTCGTTTTCACCTTTCAGGACGACTGTTTAGCGACGACATCGTCTCAAATATAAAATTTAAATTATTTTAATGGATTTTGCTAATGACAGCCTTTAGGGCTGTCAATAGACATGCATCATAATTTTGTACTTTAACCCTTAACTAACTCCTAAATTTTAGGAATTACCACACCATTTGAATTGATGTACAACTCTTTATGCCTTATTAGCAAAACCCTTATTTTAATTAAGAAAATAACTAATATATTCGAGCAATTATTTATAAAATTCCTCTGCAACGACAATGTCGTTAAGTAGGTGAAACATAATTTTCTCTTTTAAATTAATCAGCTCACGGGATAAAAAAAAAAGAGGAAATTTTCTCGCATGTTGTTAGATATGACACGTCTATCACGAATTTTATATGTCGTCGCAAAGGAACTAGTCGTTGCAAAAGAGTGTTTTTCACACAAATTTTAGGTAATCACATGGTATTTGGCTATTTGCATTGAAATTTTAGGTAATCACATGGTGGGATCTAAGTTAAAGACATAGAGCTGTGACCTATGTCTCATATTTGTATCTGTACTTCTTTTTCTTTTACAAAGTGTTGTGTCGAGTGGGCTTTAATTAAGAAGAGGCCGCGTTTTGAAGGAACGGGCCCTTCTATCTTCCTTTCTAAATTAATCTATCTTCTTGTTTGTATAAACTATAAACTACAAATTTTGTCTTTACATTTCACAAATATTTCCTAATTTTATGCTTCTTCCTTCTTATAATTTATATGTAACATAAACTAAAATTGGTATGATATGCACCTATGACAACCAAGCGCACAAAACCCTAGTATGCATCGCCCCATCTAAAAAGTCATGTACTAAGAGAAGTATCCACACCATTATAAGGAATGTTTTGTTCCCCTCTACAACCGATGTGGGACGAATTGTTACATGTGCAGTTGATGTTATAATTGTGGAAAAAAATGCCAACAGCATCAGCCATATGATGGCGTTCCAAACAGTTGCAAATGAGAAATTCAATGAATCCGCCTGTTATTACACAAAAATAAAAGGTTATATTAATAAGGCGATTAAAAATAATTTGCGGAAGGGTCAAATGGGTAAAAAAATAGCTAAAAAGGAAGTAAGTTAAAAAAAACATTTTGCCAAATGTAGCGGTTCATTTTGCTAGCGTCATCTAATCAATATGAATCACATGTTAAAAGGTGGCCCAGAAGGCACTAAAAGTTGTTTGTAAAGAAGCAAAGTAACATGATAAAAGTGATATAATAAAGTGGATAAAGGTTCTTTGATGAATCAGGAAGAGTGGGTGACATATATTTATTTTTCAAACTATTTAATTTCACTACGATTTCTATCTATTCAAGAAGTTGATTATTGCAGATTGAGAATTTGAGATGACGAATATCATCTGCAAAATAGGTTATCATTAGCCATATGGAAAACACTTAAAGCTGACCTCTAAACTACCTTTTCAATAAGAGTTTTTATAACTTATGCACCACGTACATTAGATGCAATTAATGAAAATTGAATTTGTATTTAAACATATAATCGTATTTAATGCAACTTTATTCAGAAATAACCATTTCATTAAATGCAACTTTATGCGACCAAGACATTCGTCAGAAAAACGCTTTTTATAATAATCATATAATGGACCAATTCTATCTATAGCAACAGGAAATGTTGATATTTGATTAGAAGCATATAAACATAGGAAACCTGTATGTGAGATTTGATGATTGCCTTCCCAAGAATTGTTGCCAGAAAAAACTCCCAAAATGGAATTCCAAATTGGCCACACATTAGGCCACGAAGGTCAAATAGAGGATTTTGTACCTACAAATTGCTTCATTTAATAAATTGAGTCCAAAGTAATTAACTGAAATAGATGCAATAATATAGGCGGATTGGCCCGAAACTCTTTTTTGATAACTAGATGTAAGTCAACTCGAAGTCTTCTTCGGCCGGAATTTAATGACTAACGATCACTCTTCAGTTTGTTGTTAAATTTCCGGTTAGAATTCACTTTATTAACGCTGATATAAGTCAATCCGAACTCTTAAACTGTCAGATCTGAAAACTTGTTGAGTCCAAGTTTGTAGAAATGATCGCTGAAGTGTAAATCATAATAAGCAAATAATACAACGATTAAACTAAGGTTCAGTCACATTATCTTCAGTTATAAAGTGAATTAGCAAAGAAAGAAGACAAACTAAATGATGAAAACTGACCCAAGTAAAATTGAGTAAAAATTCAGATATTGTCATTGACCAATTTTTGCTAAATTGCATAAAAGTTGAGTTAAAAAAGGTAGTAACAATGAACGATACAGGAACTGGAACTAACATAAAATCATTTTCTATACCAACAGCTTCCAAAAAACCCTTTCCCACTTCTTCTTCACACTATAAAGTAATTAGTGTTTTCTCGATTAGACTGTTAAATACTGTTACAATGCATAAGTAATTGGGTCTATAACTTTTGTACCGGCAATCCATGTTTCAGATATGTAATTTAAAGGAGCTCTTAGATGCCCGATTATTTCTTCAAAAATAACAAATTTTCACCTGGCTAAAAGAAGAAACACACACATTTTTCTCACATCTTTTTTCAGAGTCTGCACGCAAACTCTTCACAAATCTTGTTAAATACAGGAATGACAAAAAGCTCGATTTCAAATATTATGTTGGTATTGTGATTGGGCAACGATCATCACATAATTGTAAAATTAAAATGGATACAAAAGGGACACCTTGATTCAAACAATGTATTTGTAGTATGATTTAGATTTTGATTAAGTTAATGGGCAGTGATTATGGTACAAGAAATAACGTTTAATGCAGTTTTGTGATGTTTTTGTTTGTAGAATATTGGCACTGGGAATTATCTATTAAATTGTTGGATCTTTCTGGTTGTCGTAAATTTTGGGGTGGCAATTTGTGTGGGGTCACGGCCCGTTTAGTTAATCATATAAAAAAACCCGATCTTTACCCGTTTATCTAACTTTAATATGCGTGGATCAAATATTGTTCTGTTATGGCCAATAATGAGGTTTTATTCCTTTTTTTTGGTTAAAAAAGTTAAATAAATCATAAAATTTAGCCTGGTCATTAGAAATTTACGGTTTATTTTATTTATTTAATAGAAAGCGGGTAATCAAGGTTAGAAGATTGTGCTCTCCAAAACAAGATAAACAATTTCATATTGATATTGGCCAAAGTCAAAGCCTGAACGTACATATGGACCAACCCAATTTTGGCAAGCTTACTTCCTTGCACTTACAAAGGAAAGACATATTTTATATGGTTAAATCATCATGATTTTAAATCTCTTTGTTTGTTATTATTGGCAGGTAAACGAAATATGGGTTTGTGCACTTACAAAGGAAAGACATGCAATTAGTGTGATTAAATTTGTGTGGTTTTAAGATAATGAATCTTTATGATGATGGTCCAAAATTATTATTGATTAGAACAATATAGGAGTGGATTGCAAAATTTTCTTGCAATAATTCCATATATTATTACTGATTAATCAAAACAAGAACTGTATATTAATTGACTACCTTAATTCTTATCTTTTCTCTTACACATGGTACACCGATAGAAACTCATTTCATATGTTATGATGGTATAAATGTAGCCGTTCATTAATTTTGAGAATCAGAATTTAAATATTTTGGGTTGGTCCCGTAATTTTAGAACTTGGTGATTCGCTAGCCATTCCAATTACCCGCTTTGTTGGCAGCAAAATACAGTTACACAAGGTACCCGCCACTGCAAAATAACATTGCTCGATGCAAATATAATAAACAGGGTACTTGCCGCTGCATCCCGCGGGTATTCTGCTAGTATACACATATGTGTTTACATAATATTTAAACTTATCAAACTTATTTTATGGATAGATTTTTAATTGTTGTTTTTAATAGAATTATTTTGAATTGCTTTTGATTTTGCATTTAATATTTGATTGGTAAAATCTAAAATATATTGACTTGACATAATCATTTATGAAATCTGTAGTTGTTAAAAGGGGAAATATGTAATTTCACTTAAGTGAATAAGACAAATATTTCCATAATCTACAAAACCCCCGTACCAGCATGTTTGATACGGGCTCACCACTTGTGCGAGATACAACAGAAAAGAGAAATGTTACCATCTTACTCACTAGATCAAGAAAAACATTAGAATTAAAGGATTATAAAGTGTTCACAAATAGTAAAAAACAATAACAGATTTCAACAGAATAACCAGCAAAGAATTTTGTCAGGATCGAATAACTCAATAAGTTATTAAACCACAGATCTACTCACAATGAGAAGTTACAGCAGATTAACACTCTTGTGATTAAATAAGAACAATAAAACTGTAAATTGTATAAGAACAAGTATGGACACAGTTTTCACAAAAAGCTTCAATGTATATTAATTGATCTATCAATAAACACGTATGTTTACAATTCATAAGGAACTATATATAATAGTCCTTGAAGCCTAACGATTTACCCTAGTTATTCTAGGACTAGATTACAATCGAATTACATAAAGATCTAAATTCTAAACTAATTCTACGAAGATCTCGGACACGATCAGCTCCAAATATCGACATCAGTAGTAACGGGAGACATCAGTAGTATCTTCCAAGATCAGTAGTAATTCACATTTAAGCACCATCAGTAATAATTCATCAATATTACCTGCAACATCAGTAATAGAACGTTTATATCGCAACAAATCTTTTTCCTGGTCTTTTTCTTTTTTGCATATTTAAATTTATTTTCACATTTATCTTTACTAATGTATAAATTTCGTACGCACTTATTAATGGCATTATTTTCCTGTTTTTATTCCATTTTTGTTTATTTATCAATAATTATAAATAAAATTTTACACCCTTTATTAACGTGGACAAAATTAGATAAAAGTAGACGTTTATAAAGCATTGGACAAACTCCCCATGCAAAATTAACATCTTTATGTAGTGCACGTCTATTTTCTGAACTCGTGTGTGACTGCATTATAACTATGGTCTCCGCAGATCGTGATGGGGTTGATGTTATCCTTACCTTGTCTGCCATGGAAAGGATATTTGAAAAGCTTAAGCATCCAAATGTCAATTATAACCTCTACTTTTTATCCAAGTGTTTATCAATAAATTAAAGTTTGATAATTTATAAACTTTACAACGCATGGTTGAGAGATGACAAAATAGGCATGCATCACATGATGATTTTTTTCTATATTTTAAAAAGGGTATGCGTTTGATATACACATAAGAGTATGGGGTGTAGTGGCGAGGGGGGTGGTCCGCCGGATGCCACGCGGGCTCGCCGGCTCCGCCACTGCACCACCCGCTACGCGAGCGGTCCTGCGCGCCGGACGACCCACGAAGCCAACGAGCCAATCCCGTCGTGCCACGTGGCACTAGCCGTTGGCAACGGCTATTTTCCAGAAAAAAATATATATTTTTTTTAAATAAACCTATTATAAATAACCCATTTAACCAATACATTTTTTCACACCATCTCTTACACTTTCAATCTCTAAAACTCTCTACAATTTCTTACCCTTTCACTCACAAAAACTCTCCAAAATGTCTCAATCACCACACCCCGATTGGATGAACGGTATTTTCGGATGGGGAGGTTCCGGCTCATCGCCGTCCAACCCGTCAACACCTTCGTCCCAACAATCGGTATCGTCCACCCAAAACACCGTGATGCCGACATTTTCCCAAGAGCAATACAACCACTTTATGCTTCAACAACAATTTCAAAACCTTCAACAGCAACCACAATAATTTCAACCCCCTCCTCAAATGTGGTCACAACACCAATGGTCAAAACCACAATCTTTTCAACCACAACAATCTCAACAAAACCAACCCCCTCAAGACACCGACGCCGTTGAAGAGGCGAGACGAAAGGGGAAAAAAGTTGCCGTCAACTTAAGTCGGAAGGTCATGCGTTGGGACGCCGCCGAAGAAGTTTTATTGGCGGAGTGTTGGGTTAGCGTTTCCGAAGACCGCGAAAAGGGCGCCGACCAATCCGATGATTGTTTTTGGAACAAAATCCTTGTTGAGTTCAACAAGGATGTTGGTACGCCGCGTACCAAAGACATGTTGACGGGGAAGTGGACGACCTTAAATGGTAATTGTCAAAAATTCAACGGTAGCTACAAACGTCTACAACGTACAAGCCGAAGCGGTGAAAATGAGGTCGACTTTATGGCCCGTGTCCGACAAGCGTACCGTGACGAGTCGTCGTCAAAAAAACAATTTAACAACGAAGGTGCGTGGGAAGTTTTGCGCCATTGCCCGAAATGGGACGCCCCCGCACCCATTTCGCTCTCCGATAACGAAGAACTTTTCGGGGAAGATACGAGACCACGTTCGGCGGGAAAGTCTCGTAAGGCAAAGAAAAGTAGGTCGGAAAGTTCATCCGGCGCTAACACCGCCGGAAGTGCCGCACCGCCGGACCTTGGCGAGGCTATGATGGCCGAGTTTAGGCGGAAAAATGAAGCCGCTCAATCGGCTTACGAAAGGGCAAAGGCGCGGGATGACCGGTTCGTGCGGTTGGAAGAATTGCGATTCCTAAGCACTAACACCCACGGTTTGGGGCGCGAAGATAAGGCGAGAATCGTCAAAGAAAAAAAGGCGATCCGCGAAAAATACCCCGTCGACGAAGATGACTTTGACGTGGACGACGAGTAGTTTTTTTTTTTTTTTAATTTTCGGTATTTTTTTCCTAATTTTCGGTACTTTTTTTAATTTTTCGGTATTTTTTTATTTTCGGTAATTTTTAGGTATTTTTATTTTGTATTTTGTAATATTTATTTTAATGAAGTATTATGTTTTTAAAAAAAGAAAAAAGAAAAAAAAAGGTGGTGGGCCCCAAATGGCTTAAGTGATGGTAGAGGGGGTATTTGAGAGTTTTGAATGTGAAATATGAAATGGTGATGTGGTGCATAGGTGGCGCAAAGATGACGAAATGACTTAAGCCACCACACTCCTTGCTCTAAGAGTTACTTAAAATGAATGGGTAGTTTTTGACTCTATAGTCTATACGCGGTATAAGTAAAGTATTTGTGGTCATTTGCGCACTCATTCCCTGGCCTCCTCGAGAAATTATTCCGGAGTTTATACCACTAAAAAGTAGCCAAGTAGGCAAGCACTAGATAATTTTATTTTCGATAAATGCATGTATTCTTGTTTAGATTTACGTTATATATACTTTTATAGAGAAATTTACGTTATCTATATACTTTTATAGAGAGATGTTCAAAATAATTCTTAAATTTTGTGTAGTTTTACGAGAAAAATCTCAATCATTAATTAATAATATTTAATGATCATAATTAATTCTATATTTTATATATAAAGGGGTATATTGGTCATTTGACACCTACAAAAAAATATTTTTTTATTTATTATTTTAAAATTATTTTATTTATTTATTATTTATTTCGTTAAAAAAATAATATTATTTGATAATTGTGGTACTTAATCACATGTGATTTTAATGATTATATTTAATCACATGTGATGTTTTAGTATAATCACTCACATTATGTGTTATTAACGAAAAATAAATATTTTTTTAAACAAAACATAATAATAAAAAAATAATTCTACAATAAATAATAGAAAATAGAAAAAAATATTATTTTTTTTTTGTAAAAATGACCAAAATACATCTCCGTGTATAACATGCATGATTAATACTGACCATTACTTATATTAATCAATGGTTGAGATTTTACTATTAAGACTAAAAAAAATTAAAGGCTAAATTGAATACAATTCTACTTTTATATATTAACATGAACCAATTAATAATAAGTTAGAACTAATTATAATTTATAAATTTACTTCATTCAACCAGTTTATCATAAAATATGTAAATTATTGTTTTGTTACTGTACAACTTAAGATACTATCCTTTAAGAAGGAGGGGTGGCGCCGAAATCCCGAAGGTGTTCGACGGCGGCGATAGCCGGTGGCGGCGCTCGGCGTCGGTCATTGGCCAGAGATGGTCAACTGAGAAGGGGCTCGGGCGAGTGTAGACACAAAAGGGTGTCTCAAATTCTTATTGTTCCAATTGCGTCTTGTGGGCAACCTAATTAGGACTTTAATTTTACACGAATTCTAACTACTTATTTGATGACGTTGAACACTATATCTATTAGAGTTATGAGTGACTTGGTATTTGGAATTCTTAATATGAAACGTGAGATGTTGATATGACCACCGAGGTGGTTATATTATTCCTTTTTAAAGTTTTTAAATTAATTTACAATAAATTAAGTTACATATTCATTCAAGTGCATAGGTAATGAATTTTAAAATCAGTACACGTTTCCTTATCATCATCATTAAACAAACCAATTCCTGTTGGAACCAAAGATATTATCGTGATTAATTATGTAGAGTTGTGTTCTAGGTAGTTTAAAAGTTTTGTATAATTTTAAAGGACAAATCCTAGTCACTGAATTAAAATGATCAAAATCAAATCCTATAGCCACTGTCACCTACAACCACCTCCGACCACCGTCGGCCGCCGCCTCCGGCCGCCGACCACCGCCTCCGGCCGCCGACCACCGCCATTCACCGCCGGTCGCCGCCTCCCGGCGGTGGCGGCGGTGACTGACAGTGGTGGTGGGGCTGGTAGTGGTATTGAAACACATGTGTTTCATTAAAAACAGGGGTTCTAATATACAGCAAGCATATTATCTCGAATCATATGTGTTTCAAGTTACGAGACACATGTGATTCACTAATAACACGAGTTTCTAAAACATAGTGGAGCATACGAACTACGAATCACATGTATTTCAAAAGGTGAAACACATATGATTCACTAAAAACAAGGGTTCCAAAATACAGACGAGCATATTACTTCGAATCACATGTGTTTCAAGTCGCGAAACACATGTGATTCACTAAAAACAAGAGTTTCTAAAAACAGTGGATCATACGAACTATGAATCACATGTGTTACAAACACATGTGATTCACTTAAAACAGAGGTTCCAAAATATTGACGAGCATATTATGTCGAATCACATGTGTTTCAAGTCACGATCACCACCACCGACCACCTCCGGCCGCCGTCCGCCGCCGCTCGCCGCCGTCCGCCGCCTGCGGCGATGGTGGGGTATTGATGTATTGAATCACATGTGTTGGTAGTGGCGGTGGTGATTTGAACTTTGATCTTAAGCTTTGACTTTTTGTTAATCCAAAGGCTAATAATTATCCCTTGAAACTTAATAAAATTGATGGACTATCTAAAACAAACCACTAATTATATAATCAAAATATTTTAAATTGTAATCCAAGATTTGAGAATCAAACACTTCATATGAATACTTGAATGATTCCAACTCCACTAAAATATTGTATTAATGATTTTTGTGAAAGTGGCCGTTGGAATTTATATAATGTTTAGTAATATTTCAATATATAATAAGCGAGTTATGCTCTACAAATTTCATCTCTAAAACAAAGTTCTAAAAGAAAAATTTTAGCTACTGGACAAAAAACGTCAAATGAAAGATCAGTCTTTTAAACATCGTCATCATTAAAAAATATTATTATTTTCTTACAAAAATGACCAAAATATTCCTTCCTGTATAACATGTATGATTAATATTGATCATTACTTATATTAATCAATGGTTGAAATTTGACTACTAAACTAAATAAAAATTAAAGACTAAATTGAATACAATTCTACTTTTATATATGTTGCGTTCAAGGAGGTCTATGATTTTTACAAAGTCTCGAAGAACAAATCTCAACCATTAATTAATATGATCTAATGATCAAGATTAATCACATACTTTATACATAGAGGGGTATTTTGGTCATTTGGCACTAATTTTTTTTTTTTTAAATTTTTTTTATATTTTATTTTTTTTATTTTTAATTGGAGGGTATTTTGGTCATTTTAAAAAAAAATTATTTTTATTTTTTATTTTAAAATTTTTATTTTTTAAAAAAAAAATTATTTTGTTAAAAAAATTATTTATTTATTATTATTTTATAAAAAATTATTAGTTTTTTTATTAATAACACATAATGTGATTGCATAATGAATCACATGTGATTGCATTCTGAATCACATGTGATTTAACTAAAACATGATTTTACACGTGATTTTAGACTAAAATCACATGTGATTTTAGACTAAAATCAAATGTGATTAAGTTATTCACGTAATTATCAAATAAATATTATTTTTTAATAAAAAATTAATAAAAAAATAAAAATAAATAAAAAATAAATAAATAAATTTTAAAATTAAAAATAATAAATAAAAAATAAAAAAAAATCAAATTTTTTTTAAGTGCCAAATGACCAAAATACCCTTCATAATAAAAAATAAAAAAAAAATTAAAATTTTAAAATAAAAAATAAAAAATAATTTTTTTTTTATTTTTTAAAAAATGACCAAAATACCCCCAATATATAAAATATGTGATTAATCTTGACCATTAGATCCTATTGATCAATGGTTGAGATTTGTTCCTTGAGACTTTCTAAAGATAATGGACTTCCTTAAACATTTCTCATTAACATGAACCAACTAATAATAAGTTAGAACTAATTATAATTTATAAATTTACTTCATTCCACCAGTTTATCATAAAATATGTAAATTATTGTTTTGTTATTGTACAACTTAATATACTTTCCTTTAAGAGCATCCACAATGGTTAACCACTTAACCTCTTCAATGACTTATTACTTTTGTCACATCTTCTAATAACCTATTAGTTAAAAATCTCTCTAATTGTTAACCTTTCCAAAGACTTTTTCTTATCAATATTAATAATTTACCTTTAACTATATCAAATGTTTTATAAATACCCCTTACTTATTTAATTTAACAATTTTTATAGCATTACAAAACTTAACATTTTTTTAAAATGTCTTTTACAAAACTATTATAATACTATTTTAAAAAGAATTGTAATATATGATAAAGTTTTAATTTATAGTTATAGAAATAATATATGATTCACATATAAATATATACATGGGTTTAAAATGTAAAATTGTTAAATATAAGGAATAAAAGAATCAAACATTGAAAGATGTTCAGGTGATTGGGAAAGAATAAGTGGTTAGAGTGACCTCTTAAAAAAGTCATTCATTCTAATGGTAAAAAGTCATTTTAGAGGTTATTCAAATAGTATTAACCTCTTAAAAAACCTCCTATTGGGGATGTTGTGTGGTGGCGCCACTTTCCTCCTTCTATGTGGCACACAAAATTCTCACCATCACCACACTCCAAGTGAGGTTAGTAAGCTGTCAAACCATTTGAGTGGCGGAAGTAAGTCAGTAATGGAGGATAGAAGGTCTTTTGGGATGTTTTTTATAAGATATTTTGCGAGTTAGAGGTATTTTAATGTATCCCAAAGGGGTATTATTGGTTGAGTTTGTTAGGTTTTGTGCTATCAACTAGATACACAACGGAAACTCGAAAATACAAACAATTGCTAGTTGATATACGATAACTCTATTGACCGATTAGATCTACACAACCAAAGTAACTCGAAAAACCTAAACGTAAAACATACCTCATTCGTACTCGGCGGGAATCCTTGCGATCTAGTTCTTGTGATCTTGTGAATGGTTAGGATCCAAAGAAAATCTCTTTACTGGCTTGTGTAACGACCCGAAATTCGTAAATAGATAAATTGTACAAAAAATATGATAATTATGGCTAATTCGTTTAAAACACGTAGGAATTGGTTTCATGTCGTTTGGACACCGTATGATAAAGTTATGGACGAAACCATGTCTAGACATAGACGAAAAACTGCAGCCTGGGCTGCGTACAGAGTTCGCGACGCGAACTTATGTTTGCGATCGTGAAAACGAGGCAGAGAGTTTGAGAATTCATAGATCGAAGTTCACGACCAGCTCCCGATCGCGAGGAGTTCACGCACGCGTAATTCGCGACGCGAACTATTGGTTCGCGACGCGAACTTCCCTGACACGGGTTGGCTCATTAAATGCAGAAACAAAACCCTAAAACTCTCTCTCAACTTGTGTGTACGAATTTTGAGTGCAAAGTGGCGATTTGAGCTAGATCTTGAACAAATCTTGTGGATTATTGCTCCTAGTTGAAGATTGAAGGTAAATCTTCATCCTTCTTGTGTTGTAAGCCTTAGATTCAAGTAGGGAAAACTTGAATATCAAACCCTAGTTTTAGGTTTGTGCTTTAATGGGTAAATGGAAGTTGTATAACTTAGATCTTTGGTATTTTAACAAGGAAAATGTATACATAATATATATTTATGAAAAGATGGAGATTTATGGAATTAGGGTTTGGTAACTTGGGGGAAATTGATGCTAGTAGTTAACTAGCTATGGAATAAGTGATTATTATTGATGATTGATGTAAACCGTTGTATTGGCTTTGGTATTAGGTCATTTGGTGGAAGAACTTGAGGTTCTAAGTCTTGAGAAGTGATAAATGTGTTCAAGGGACACAACTTTGGTTAAGCTCGGCTAAGGTGAGTACATGTGAACTTTCAAAACTGAGTACATAGTTAGGAAATATTTTATGTTTAAATGTTTTATTGAGTCTATAAGTAATGTAGTTATTTATGTGATTTATGAAGAATTGCTTATATGATGATGTTATGGTTAATCGATTGAGAAATGATGGAGCTATAAGCTCATAAGGATAATTGATAAGTAATGATGATGATGATGTCCCTAGGGCCGTGATAGATTGGAGGCATTCCGATTATTGCGGTACCTTAAGATTAGTGGTAGATTGGAGGCATTCCGATTACCCAATACCTATGATTCCCGGTAGATTGGAGGCATTCCGGTTACCGTGGAAATGACGGTCTTGATAAATTAGAGGCATTCCGATTATCTTGACATTGGCCAATGAGGAATGAAATGAAATGACCCGAACAAATTTAATAATATTATTTTTATATAAATGATATCATGTGACTAGTTGTTTATCGGGTCTAAAACCCATGTATCTCACGAGGTAATTTTGTCTCACGTACTATGTTTGTGTTTTTGCTATGTACTCAGGTTCGGGATCGAAGATATAGGAGACCCGTTTAGAAGAGGCCTTGTTGAGATTAACTCGGTGTTGATGATTAGAGTCCTTATCCTATAGTTAAGATATAATTTGTAACACCGTTTTTGTATACTCTGATAATCTCAAACAAGAAACCTTTTCGTTTTTTGTAAAACCGGTATTTGTCACCGATACATTGTTGGGTATTTTGGGATGAAATTTATTTAAATATTATTTTAAAATTTGAGGTGTTACAGCTTGTACCCAAAATCATGATCAGACGATACGATATACACTACGTAATATAAGAACTCGGTGAGATCCCTCGACTACTCGAACCGGAACCGAAATCCCGAAGGTGTTCGACGGCGGCGATAGGCGGGGGTGGCGCTCGGCGACGGTCATTGGCCAGAGATGGTCAACGGATAAGGGGCTCGGGCGAAGGGTGTAGACACAAAAGGGTGTCTCGAATTCTTATTGTTCCAATTGCGTCTTGTGGGCAATCCAATTAGGAGTTTAAATTTACACGAATTCTAACTACTTATTTGATGACGTTGAACACTATATCCATTAGATTTATGAGTGAATTGGTACTTAGAGTTCTTAATATGAAATGTGAAATGCTGATATAACACTGAGGTGGTTATATTATTCCTTTTTATATTTTTAAATTAATTATCAATAAATTAAGTTACATATTCATTCAAGTGCATAGGTAATGAATTTTAAAATCAATACACGTTTCCTTATCATCATCATTAAACAAACCAATTCCTACTGGAACCAAATATATTATCGTAATTAATTATGTAATCAAAATATTTTAAATTGTAAACCAAGATTTGAGAATCAAACACTTCATATGAATACTTGAATGATTTTAACTCCACTAAAATATTGTATTAATGATTTTTGTGAAAGTGGCCGTTGGAATTTAAATAATGTTTAGTGATATTTCAATATATAATAAGCGAGTTATGCTCTAAAAATATTATCTCTTAGACAAAGTTCTGAAAGAAACATTTTAGCTACTGGACAAAAAAAAGTCAAATGAAAGATCAATCTCTTAAACATCACCATCATCAAATAATATGTGATAATATGTGACTGAATAAACAATCACCATCACCGTCCACCACCACCATCATCGGCTACTACCGGCGCCGACCACCGCCGCTTGTCGGCGGCGGCCGACTCACATGTGAATGGATACACAATCACATGTGACTGAAAGCGGCCGACGGTGGCGGGGGGTTGCAGGTGGTGGAGATGGTGGACGACGACGACGGTGGTCGACAATGGAAGTGGTTGGTGGGCAACAATAGTGGGGTGAGGGTGGTGTTTATGTATTTAATAACATGTGATGGTGGTGATAGTGGTGGTGGTTTGGGGGTCGATCTTGACCATTTGACTCATTTTTTATCCAATGACTGAGATCTATCCCTCAGAACTTCACATAAAAGATATACTACCTTGAACATTTCAATATAATTAGTTTTGATATTTCTAGTAAATTATATATCTCTACTATACTATTAAACACAAGTTACTTATATGTTTAATGCTTACTTATGTCGATAATATGTAACCAATTGGTCTAGATCAATTGGTCACCAAGGGTTGTCTTGGGGGCTTGTCTTCAAGAGGTCTTGGGTTCAAGACTTATTGAAGACATTCCTTATGAGATAAAAAGGAGGTGGGGTTTATTCCCATAAAAAGGAGATAGGTTCGAGGAATGCATAATGCCCGTTTGGATGTTACTGCATATGTCGAACCACTAACTTACTAACTTGCCGTTCAAAAAAAATGTCAATAATATGTAGTAATTCGTCGTCTATTAAAGAAGTTCTAATTTCTCTTGGGTATATATTTTTAGGAGGTAATTAGTGCTAAGATCCTTGGTACTTCATCTGTTTCAAAATAGGTGATACACTTTTATTTGGGGTGTTTCAAAATAAGTGATACACTTTGAAACTTTCCTTATTTGGTAAAATATAGCGGGACCCATATCCACTAACTATCTTCTTTAATAAAGTGAATTGACTCATTTACCCTTACTTTTACTTTTAAGAGTAAATTACAGTAGTTGTCCATGTGGTTTTCCCGATTATGCGTTTTTGTCCATGTACTTTTTTTCGGTTTTTTTGTCCCTGTGCTTTTCCAAATTATGCGATTTTGTCCTTCCGTCCACCTGTCGTCTCTTTTTGGCCGTTAAAGCCCTCACATGCTGAAAACGTGAGGGCATTTTGGTCTTTTTCCATTTTCTATTTTTTTCACTGTTTAATTTTGTATAATTTTGATCATTAATTATTATTGATCAATAATTGAGTTTTATCATTTAAGAATTTAAAACTTTATTATTTATCTTTTTTGTAACAAATCAATACTTATGCATTTTTTTTAAACTTTTTTTTAGATTTTTTTTTTAAATTTTATTATTTATTATTTTCTTTTATTTTTTTAATTTTTTTTACTTTAATTTTTTTAATTTTTTAAAAACTATTAAATTTTTTTTAAAAATTTTTTTTTATTTTATTTTAAAAGATTAATTTTTTATTATTTTTAAAAGATTAATTTTTTATTATTTTTTAGAATTTAATTTTTTATAAAAAATTAAAATTTTTATTTACTTTATTAAAATTTATTTATATTAATTTTTATTTTTTTATTAATTTTTATTAATTTTAAATTTTTAAATATTTTTGAACGATTTGAAAATCTGAATCATACAAAATATTTAAATTTGTTAGTTAATTAAAGGACAGTAATTGAATTTATAGGGTGCCGAGATGGAATTCAATTACAACAATATCATAATTCAAAATTACGTCGTAATTGAATTACGAAAAAAAAGTCCATCAAAACGTCCCTCCATAATGTAATTGAATTACAATTACGGAGGATTACGTCAAAAACAAACTGGACCTAAGTATTTCTTTTAACAATTACCATGTTTAGTAATTAAGAAATGTTTACATTGTTTACTAAGACTGTTTCTCACACATAAAAATATTCTTTATGCTTCCTCCGATTTAAAATAAGTGATACATTGTTGGTTTCACGGATTTTGATGCAAAATATGATAATGATAATTAAATTAGATTAATTGGATAGTTAATAAAGTGAGGTTAATGATGTTTAAAAGTAAAAGTAAGGGTAAAGATGTCATTTCACTTTATTAAAGTAGATAGTTAGTGGGTGTGGGTCCCACTACTTTTTACCAAATAAGGTAAGTTTTCAAAGTGTATCACTTATTTTGATACACCCAAATATAGAAAGTGTATCACTTATTTTAAATCGGAGGAAGTATATTGTTGACCGACTTAATTAAGCTATAAAATACGGATAAAAAGTAAATTGTTAAGCACCTAAAAATGTATCGACGTGTACACAATATTCTGTTTTGTGTAAATCAGTACATAACTATTATTTCTGTCAGGATCGTATAACCAAACAAGTTATTATAAATCCAGATCTACTTAACACAAGAAGTTACAGCGGATTAACACTTATGTTATTAGATTAAGAACAATGTAAACTGGAATCGAATAAGAATAAAACGAAGAACACAGTTTATCACAAAAAGCTTCAATGTATTAATTCGTTCGATCAATACACGTATGTTTACAATTCATAAGGAACTATATATAATAGTCCTTGAAGCCTAACTTGTTAAACTAGTTATTCTAGGAATTGATTACAATTGAATTACATAAAGATTTACATTCTATAACTAACTCTACTAGAATCTCGATCACGATCAGCTTTAAATATAACATCAGTAGTAAACTTGATCGTCAGTAGTATTTGCCTTTAACAGTAGTAAAATCGAGATCAGTAGTAACTTCCTTCAGTAGAACCTTTATGTTCCAACAATCTCCCCCTAAACTTATTAATTCATCTTGAATTAATCAAGTTTCTTCTTGTTCTTTCTTCCTTTTCTCTTCTTCAGCAGCTCGTCTCTCAAGTGTTATTTGATTTTGTCTTTTCCGTTGAGCTATTATATACTTGCTATTTCTTTTGATAAAGTAGTTGAGTTTTTCTCTGAACATTACTTCATCATAAGGTTTCATCATTGTGTTTGTGAATATCTGATACATAGTTTCTTCAGAGTGTGGATATTCTTTTTCAAATAAGTATAACTCACAGTTCTTACTTGATCTTTCAAAGAAGTACATTTGAACTGTAGGTAAAACATTCCAAGCATATACATTTTCTGTGTTAGAAAATATTTCTGGATAGTTATCTGGATAAAATGCAACATCAATCATCTTGGTTAAGTATCCAGCACCAGAGTTCTTCCATGTTTTCTTGCTCATTCTTGGTTTTCCAATAATCAGAACTTTGATTATATCACTTCTTGAACAAGATCTGATCATTGGCTTCCATCCAGTAAATCTCTGTACTTTTCTGTCTTCCCTTATAACCTCAATCACATTATTATCAAGAACTCTCCAATTGATGATTGGATTGTCTTCAAGGGGAGCAACAGGAACTTCAAGAACAGGAATAATTTGTTCTGTTTTAGATTTCTTTTTGTCTTTCTGTTCCTATGGAAGAGCTTTTCTTTTCTTTATTTGGGGAGTGGAAGTTTCACCAGTAGTTGATATACTACCAGTTTTAATCAATGTTGGATTTATTGGGATTAAAGCATTTGCTTTTTCTTCTTCTGCTTCTAGTTCAGCTAATTCTTTCTTCTTGGCAGTACAATATTTATCTACTATTGTAATCATTCTCATTTTGCCAAAAGATTTTGCACTATGCCCTTTTGACTTCAAAAAGTCAATCATATTTTTCTTCTGTTCAAAGATGTCATCTGGTAATTCACCTTTTGTTCTTTTGCTTTCAGCTACCAGATCTTCAAGGCAGTTTAGATGTTCTTCTTCAATTTTTCTATGTCTTTTAAATTCAGCTTGTTGGTCTGCTATCTGAATATCTTTTATTTGTGGAACATCTTTTTCAGCCCTTTTCTTTTCTTCAAGAGCTTGATACATAGCCACTTTCTTCCAATACCTCATATGTTTCACCTTCCATCTGGATCGTTTCTCAGATCTGACATGATTAATTTTGTTCACCATGTGGTAACCTAATGCTCTGTTGGGATAATCATCATCATAAATCTCTTTTCCCTTTCCAATACAAGCTGAAAGTATAGATGGAGGTGGAGAATATTTCATATCAGGAATACCATTTATTATAATTGATGGAGAAAATAATTTGAGTTTGTCTTCTGATAGAATCTTTGGATGTGGAGGAAGAGTACATTCAACTACTTCAAACCAGTTCACATTATCATCAATGTCAGGTATGATAAGTGGTTGATCAGGAGTTGGTGGTTTTGAGATGATAACATAACGTTCTCGTTCAATAAGTTCATGAATTTCTTCTTCCTCCTCTTCAGTAGTAACCAAGGTAGTTTCTATTGGTATATCTGCTACTGGCACAATTTGTCTTTCTTCATTTACTACTGGTGAGGTTGCTGTAGGAATTACTACTGCTAGGGCATCAGTAGTATCCATGATATCTTCTTGTGTAACATTTACTACTGGTGTATTTCCTTCTTCAACACGATCAGTAGTAACAACCTCATGATCCTTTTCATCAGTAAAAACCATAGGATCAGTAGTCTTCATTACTTCAGTAGCAATTGGAGATTTTATTTGTTCTGCTGTTTGCGATTGATTTGCAGACACAAATACATCCTCATCCATTTCTCTGTACAAGTCTTCACCAACATTTTGACTTGTTTCACCATGAACCTCTTTCAAGTTAAGGAGGGCTGCTGCTGCAATAGATTGATCAATCATCCCTTGAATTTGATCTTTCTCCCCCTTAGTGATCTCAACTTGTTGAGACTCACTACCTGCAATCTTTTGTTGTAATTGCCTGATCAATTTTGATTGCCGTTAAAGTCTTTGTTCAAATCTCTTCTGCCTTTTGTTCAAGGTATTGATGTAGTGTTTCATGTAGGTCATGGTTTTCCCTTGATTGTTAAGTAACTCCAGACAATTTTGTACAGTGGTTTTAAGGTTTTCCTTCCTAGCCGTCAATTTAGTGGTTTTAATACTGCCCTCAGCCCCTTTGGGTGGATCATTGGGCTCAATAGGTACATTGGCTTTAAGGTTTTCCATCCTATCCGTCAATTCAATTTGTTATATTCTACCCTCATCACTTCTTGGTGATGAAATGGGTTGTTTGGTCATACTCTTCTTCCTAGAAGAAGCAGTAATGCCCCCCCCCCCCCTTGTGGTTTCTTGGCACCAGGGTCCTCTCAGTAATTCCTCAAATTCTGAGTCATCACTAAGAGTTGCCGAGGTCTGGGTCCTAATGATGTTCTCACTATCCTGTGAACCCACCTTTGGGGCATCAGTAGTGAGAGCCCTTTCCTCATGACCTCTCTCCTCCTGTGAGGTCAACTCTTGGAGCCTGGGGTTTGACTCAATTTGTCCCCTGGTGTCCTTTAAGGAAGATTTCTTCCTTTTATAAGTTTTTGAAATTTGTTTGGTTAAGGTCTGGTCTTCCTCAGAGTGAAGAGTAGCACTCTGGGGATTAATTTCATGTATCTGGGACACTTGCAGGACATCTGTGGGTTCATTTATTTGAGTGGACTCAATGGGTTCTGTTTGGGCTGTATTTGGTGGTGGAGTGGGTTGGGGTTCAATTGGGAGATTTGAACCTTGTCCAGTGGGTGGTTGATCATTGATCATATTTGAGAACAGTGGAGTGACTTTACCAGAAAATTTGAATTATTTTCTCATGTTTGCAAAAACCTTTTTGTTCAACTCTGGTGTTACAAAAATGTTTTTGGGAGTTGATAAATTTTGTAGTTCACAATTTATGATATGAGTTAAAAATCTTGGGTACATTAAAAATTTTGAGGATGACAGATTTCCAAGCATCCCCTCAAATATCATGTTTGAAAAATTAAATACTTGTCCTGTGCTCAGACAAACAATAGCAGATGCTATTGATTTGTTGAATTCATTCCAAGTACTTCTTTTTGGAGAGATACATTGTTGAATAGTGTGTACCAAAAACTTCCATTGAGGTGAAAGAAGACCTTTTTGAAAAGTAACTATGTCTGGTCTTCCTTCATACCCCATTTTCTTTAAAGTTTCAACAAGATCTTCCTTTGGTAAAGAAAACATACCTGACTCATCATGTAGTTGAAGATGTTGTCTAATGGATTGTTCAGATATGGTGATAGACTTTCCATCCACAGTTGATTTGATCATTAACATGGTTGAACCTTCAGTTCTTTCAGCATTGGTCTAGAAGTCAACTAAGTGTTGTTGATATGCTCTAGGATTGACAGTGAGAGCAAACTTTGTGTATGAGTTCTTTAGGAACATCACAATAGGACGAAAATCCTTTGTACCATCTGGATTTCTTAGGAAGGCACACATATTGTGGAATTCGGAATATTTAAGATCAGTATTGACATTGAGTGATTTTAGGGTGGCCATGGTGCTTGATTTTGATCTTTTGGTATGAATCTTGTAGAGAGAGTGATCGGTTATGCACGAATTTCAGATTTGTGGAAGTAATTGAGTTGTTACTGATGTTGGGTTTTGATCGGATTGTGCAGAGATTAGGGTTTAGCGTAGGGTTTATCAAATCGAGGAAGAGATAATGCTAAACTAATTTCAGTTTGGTATTTATATTTTTCGATTAAACCTGCAAAATGACCAAAGTATCCTTCGAATAATAACCTAACGGCTATTTTCATGAGGGTCAGTAATGTAATTGTCGTATTTTACAGATAACGGCCGATCAGTAGTAACTAAGTATCAATAGTAGAAACATCAGTAGTAACTTTTGTTTCTATACTTGACTTAATTTCTACTGAGAAACCCTATCAGTACTAGATTGTGGCAGTAATAACAAGATCAGTAGTAATGAATAACCAGTAGTAAACAAAAAAAAATTTTAAAATTTGTACAAAACACTTTACACAGGAAAATAGTATATCTTTATTAGCTTAAAAATTTAGTATTTTCTTTTCCTTTTAGACTTAACTTATTAAAATCATTCCAATACTGCTAACCAAAAAGTTGAATCTTCCTACATCAAATGCTTTTGTAAAAAGATCTGCTAATTGATCATCAGTATGAATTTTCTCTACTTTTATTAATTTCTTTTCATTGCAATCCCTTATAAAGTGAAATCTAATTTCAATGTGTTTTGTTTTAGAATGTTTTACTGGATTATTCACAATACTGATTGCACTTTGATTATCTATAAAAATTGGAGTTTTAAGTATAGAGATACCAAAGTCTAGAAGTTGATTTTGAATCCACAGCACTTGAGCACAGCAGGCAGATGCAGCTACATACTCTGCTTCAGCAGTTGAAGTTGAAACATTAGTTTGTTTCTTGCATTGCCATGACACCAATCTTGATCCAAAGAATTGACATCCACCAGTAGTAGATTTTCTGTCTTGACATTCACCACCATAGTCACTATCCGTGTAGGCTATGAGTTCAAATGGTGATGTATGTGGATACCAAAGACCAAGTGAAGGTTTTCCTTTCAAGTATCTGAAGATTCTTTTGACTGCTTGTAAATGTAACTCTTTTGGTTTTGCTTGATATCTGGCACATACGCAGACACTATACATAATGTCAGGTCTTGATGCAGTTAAATACATCAAAGATCCTATCATTGATCTGTAAAGGTGCTCATCTACATCCTCCCCCTCAACATCAGGATGTAGGTGTTTGTGAGTTTCCATTGGAGTGCTTGCACTTTTGCTATCTTTCATTGCAAACTTCTCTAAGATATCTCTGACATATTTTGATTGATTGATCAAAATGCCATCTGATTTCTGATTGATTTGGAGTCCAAGAAAGAAATTCATTGGACCCATTGAACTCATCTTGAACTTGATCTGCATCAGTTCTTCAAATTCTTTGCATAATTTATCATTTGTTGATCCAAAGATGATATCATATACATATATTTGGACCAGTAGTATATCATCTTTGACCTTCCTTGTGAATAATGTCTTGTCAATGGCACCTCTCTTGAAATTGTTCTTCAGTAGGTATGAGGACAATGTGTCATACCAAGCTCTAGGTGCCTGATGAAGGCCATAAAGAGCTTTGTCTAGTTTGAATACATAGTCATCATGTTCTGGATCTTCAAATCCTGGAGGTTGACATACATATACTTCTTCTTCTATTTTTCCATACAGGAAAGCACTTTTTACATCCATTTGGTAGACTTTGATTCTTTTGTATGATGCATAAGCTAGAAATATTCTGATTGCTTCAATTCTGGCAACTGGAGCATAGACTTCATCATAATCAATGCCTTCTTCTTGTGTGTATCCTTGAGCTACAAGTCTTGCTTTATTTTTGATCACTATTCCTCTTTCATCTTTCTTGTTTCTAAAGATCCATCTAGTTCCAATGGCTCTTTTTCCTTTTGGAAGAGGGACAAGTGTCCATACAGCTTGTAGTTTAAATTCAAGAAGTTCTTCTTGCATTGCTATGATCCAGTTTGAATCTTTCATAGCTTGTTGAATCTTCTTAGGTTCTTCCTGTGACAGAAAACATTCATACATGCATTCATTAGATATTAGACTGATATTGCAAATATTAGAGTTCAAGGCAGAATTAAATTTGCTTCTTGTCTACATGGATGAATTGACATCACTCAGGACTAGGTCCAAAGGATGATTCTTTTCAGTTCTGGTTCCAGGGATTTTGTCAACAGTTAGTTGAGAATCTAAGTTTGACTCATTTGATTCAGGAATTTGTGCATCTATCCCTGATTCTTCTTGATTGTTTGCATTTTGATGAGGTTCATCATTACTACTGGTGTCAGTAGTAACATTCTCTTCAGTAACTTCAGGAGTATCATTGTTGTTATTGGCATCAGTATTACTGGTATCAGTATGAAGTACATTATCATCACAACTCTGAGGTTCAGAGTTACTACTGGGATCAGTAGTATCTTCAAGATTTGAGTTGTTACTGGTATCATTGAAATTAGGGTTACCATAGTTACTACTGTCCTCAGTATCAACTATGGGAGCAGTATCAATTAAGATATATTTCATGATTTCTTGCCTTCCACTTGATGATGGTCCTACTTGTTGGCTTTGATTGTTTGAATTTCCTGCATTAAGTTCATAATTGACAGCAAATGATTTGGTTAGATTATCAATATTAAACAACCAATCTGGACCATTTCCTTGTTCATTCATAAGATTTTCATTAAAGGATACATTTACACTTTCTTCAACGATCCTCAGCCTTTTGTTAAATACTCTGTAAGATTTGCTTTGAATTGAGTATCCTACAAATATTCCATCATCTGCTTTGCAATCAAATTTACCAATTTGTTCTCTTGTAATTAAAATAGTACAAGGACAACCAAATGATTTTAAGAAACTTATTGAAGGTTTTCTTTTATTAAAAAGTTCATATGGTGTTTTAAAGTGAGGCTTAACTATTAATACTCTGTTCTGAACATAACAAGCAGTATTAACAGCTTCAGCCCAAAAAGTTGTTGGTAATTTTGAATCTGCAAGCATAGATCTGGCTGCTTCAATGATAGTTCTATTTCTTCTCTCAGCTACACCATTTTGTTGTGGAGTTCTTGGTGAGCTGTACTGTCTGTCAATACCCTTAAGATCACAAAAGTCAATTAGGTTAGTATTTTTAAATTCAGTTCCATTATCACATCTAATTGCTTTCACTTTGAGATCTCTTGTATTTTCCAGCTTTACAATCAGATTCTTGATTATTTCACTTGTTTCATCTTTGGTCCTGAGAAAGAATACCCAAGTGTATCTGGAAAAATCATCAGTAATAACAAGGCAGTATTGTTTCTTTCCAATACTCATTACATTTGTAGGTCCAAAAAGGTCCATATGTAAGAGCTGCAAAGGATTAGAAATAGAGTTAATTGATTTGGTCTTATGAGAAGTCTTGTGTTGTTTACCTTTTAGGCAGGCAACACAATGATGATCACACATAAATTCTTTTTGTGGTAGACCAACTACCAAATCCTTCTTGACTAAGTTGTTCATATTTTTAAAATTTGTGTGACACATCCTTCTATGCCAAAGTTCTGATTCATTTGTGTTTGCCTTAGATATAAAACAGTTGATCTCATTTGATGAAATGAGTTCTCCCCCTAT
Source organism: Calendula officinalis (assembly GCA_963853835.1). Taxonomy (NCBI): domain Eukaryota; kingdom Viridiplantae; phylum Streptophyta; class Magnoliopsida; order Asterales; family Asteraceae; genus Calendula; species Calendula officinalis. The sequence continues at coordinate 63,733,904 of OY970828.1, forward strand.
ATCCAGGCAATACACATTGTTTCTCCTTGGTGTTCTTAATACAACATATTTTTCATCAAAAATAAAATCAGGAGAAAGAATGATGCACTCAACATCTGTAAAAAGAATTTTGTTCTTCTTATCACACACTTGAGACACACTAACCAGATTGTATTTAAGTTCTGCAACATAAAATACATCATCAAAAGTAATTTTACCATTTGATACAGTACCTTTACCTGTAATCTTACCTCCCCTAGGATTTTCTCCAAAAGCAACATACCCTCCTTCAAAAGACTTGAAATCTCTGAAAATTTGAAGATTTCCAGTCATGTGTCTAGAGCATCCACTATCGATATGCCATGTTCTACCTTCTTCAGGGATCTGGATACTCTGTACATAAAGTAAACGGATTAGTTAATTTTGGGAACCCAAGCTTGTTTTGTCTTGGGTTCATCCTTTGGAGAATAAGATTTTTTAACTGAATGAGCATGAGATGCAGTTTTGTACTGATGTTTTGAGACACTACTGATCTAGGTTTGTACCCGTAGTTTTTAGCTTTTGAAAATTTCACTACTGATGGACCAGTAGTGTTTGGGTAATAAGGGTTTTGAGCATAATCAGTAGTGTTTTTGTAGTTATACCAGACAGCATTGTAATTAGGGTTTTTACCAGTAGTAAACCTTGAATAGTTTCTACTGATGTTTAAAAACTTTGAAAATTGAGGAAAACGATTTTGAGTTCCATTGTTTTTAAAATACTTGCTTCTGCTTGGACTGTTATACCTGGTATTTTGAACAAATCTTGGTGCAGTTCTTCCAAATTTATGAGTGTTAGCATATGTTTTATTGAATTCCTTTTGTTCTGGTGTTTTAGATTCCTTTGCTTTTGATTCTTTAGTTTGTTTTAACTTTAATGCTTTTTCCTTTTCTTTGTTAATTTTGAATTCTTTAAATTCTTTATTGTTTATAGGATTGAAGTGACAGTTTTTAGCTATGTGATTAACTTTGTTACAGATTAAGCATGATAATTTTGTTGATTTAGAATTTTCAGATTTTCTTTGTTCTTTTAATTGGTTTAAATTCCTTTGATTTCCTCTTCTTAAAATTGTTGGTATATTTTCTGAGTTGTATTTTGGGGATTCAGTTTGACTTTGTGTGGTGTGAAAACTAGTATCATTTGATTCAGTTGTTTGATCATCATCAGAAGATTCATTTGATTCATTACTGGTTTCAGTTTCAGTTTGACTTTCAACTTTTAAATCATTTAAAATTCTTTCTGTACTAGATTTTAATGTGGAATAAAATTTGTTGGAGGTGGGACTGCTGATATCCCACTCCATGAATAATTTTTTCTGTAATTTGATTACTAGTTAATTCATTTATAATTTTAGAACTTATTTCAAAGTTTTTAATGGTTAGTTTATTATGCTCTAGTTCCATTTGACATTCTTCAAGTTTGATTAAAGTTTCTTTTAATTTCAATTCAATATGTTCTTTTTCATAAGTGGTTTGTAGCAATTCATCTTTTATCTTTTGATCAGTTATTTTATAGATTTTAATTTGATTTTCCAAATCAGCTATACAACCATTGTATTCAATTCTTCTGTTTCTATTTAAAATCATCTCTTCAAGAGTTTCTTTATTTAGTTTTTCTAATTCTTTGTATGATTTAATGCATTCAGGAGTGCAGGATTTAGAATGTACCTCAGTAGTAGACTGATCAGTAGTAAAGGCCATGAGAGCTTGGTTTTGTGCATGTTCTTCTGCTTGGAAGCTCCAGTCATACCCTTGTCCTTCTTGAGATACTAAGGCAGTTGAGTTGGAAGTGCTGTTTTTGTTGTAGCTTGATCTTTGATCTTTGCTTGGACATTCTCTGGCAAAGTGACCCAGATTGTTACAGTTGTAACATTTGACCTTGGTTTTGTCAAATCCAGCTCTATCACCTTTGTTGTAAGACAGATTCTGCCTTCCAGTTCTTTTAAGAAATCTCTTTGTCCTTAAGCTTAGCATGGCCATCTGCCATTTAATATCCATCTCTTCCAAATCATCAGGATTGAGTTGTTCTAAATTCTCACTAATCAATGCAGTATGCACGTGACTAGTGAAGAAAGATTCTCTGGCTAAATCTTCTGTTCCTGCATTCTTCATAGCCTCCTGACCTGTTCCTGTATTTGACACAAAAGCAGCATTGTTTGAAGGTAGATTTGGAGTTTTAGTACTTACCTCAGATTCAAACACTCTCAGTTCATTGTAGAGTTCATCAAGTTCTTTTTCTTCTAGTGCATCTCCTTGTCTATATATCACAGTGTACATAGACCATTCTTCACCTAGAGGCCTGAGAAACTTTCTGTTGACATCATCATTGTCTGGTTTGTAACCAACTTGATTTAGTTCACCAATGAGTTTCTTGAACCGATCAAATACTTGAGACAATGATTCATTCTTTTGTCCTTTGAAGTTTTCAAAGTCTTGTTTCAGAACAGACTTCATGTTTCTTTTTGTGCTCTTTGTACCAACAAACCGCTTTTCCAAAGCCTGCCATAGTTTCTTTGCATCATCATAATCAACAAAGAGATGTTGATAGTCGTTTGGAATGGCAAGCAAAAGAGTACTTAGAGCTTTGAGTTCAATTCCTCTGTCTTTCTTCTCTTTTTCACACTTAAGTTTGTCTGCTTCAGTTAATGAACTTGATGCTTGAGTCTGAATAGTTTTGTTGCCTTCAACAACAACTTCCCACATGGAATAATCAGTAATAAGCATATACTGCTTGATTATGTTTTTTCACATCCCAAAGTTATTGGGAGTGAGAATGGGAATTTTGTTTGCTTGAGTACCTTCATTGTTATCAGACATGATTAACAATTTTAAGATCGAAAGTATGAAACTTTTTGCTGTTCTTAATTCGTAGATCTAGAACCGTATAGCTCTGATACCACTTGTCAGGATCGTATAACCAAACAAGTTATTATAAATCCAGATCTACTTAACACAAGAAGTTACAGCGGATTAACACTTATGTTATTAGATTAAGAACAATGTAAACTGGAATCGAATAAGAATAAAACGAAGAACACAGTTTATCACAAAAAGTTTCAATGTATTAATTCGTTCGATCAATACACGTATGTTTACAATTCATAAGGAACTATATATAATAGTCCTTGAAGCCTAACTTGTTAACCTAGTTATTCTAGGAATTGATTACAATTGAATTACATAAAGATTTACATTCTATAACTAACTCTACTAGAATCTCGATCACGATCAGCTTTAAATATAACATCAGTAGTAAACTTGATCGTCAGTAGTATTTGCCTTTAGCAGTAGTAAAATCGAGATCAGTAGTAACTTCCTTCAATAGTAATCCAATCTTCAGTAGTAGAACTTTTATGTTCCAACAATTTCTTCTATTGTGTGCAATAAATTTACCATGTAATCAAGTTATTATAAAAGGCGACATTACATTGGTAACAGGTTACACTGATATGTTTAAATTGTTGATTGTGCTGGTATATGACGTGACAATTTTATATGCTTGCCACATCTAACAAAAATACCTGCTACTTGATGAAAATGTCACCAAGGTACACAGAGCAGCTTAGCAGCATATAATTGGAATTTTTTGCGCATAATTACGGGAATTAATTTCTTTGTATCATATTATACAAGTATTACCGTAGACTGTACAAATATATAAAACAATAATTGTGTTGTAAACGTTAAAATGTATGGTGTAAAAGTCACCGTCTATATTAAAAGTAACGATAATAAGATACGTAATATAGGATAATCAGGTAAAACTAAATATTTTTACATACACTTAACCTTAAAATATAAAAAAAATAACTTTTTTTTGGGTGCAAATCCAAAAGTTTGGTTGATAACTAAACATTTAAAATGTTGTAACATGTCAACCGAATAAATAAACTATTTGTAGAATGTAAACCGAAACTAAATATTTTCAATATTCACTACCTAAAAGTTTGAGTTATAGTTCAGTTTGAGTCCATAAACTCCCACACCACCGCATCATAAAGGTGTCGAGTCGAGATGATATAGTGGCAAGGTCGATCTCAACACGATTATATGATTCGAAACTCGTGTTGAGCTCGATCAAGCCTGTATCTTAAAGCTCGAGCTAGGTTCGGTTTACTAACCGTCGTAGTCAAACTTGGCTTGATTTTCAAGCTCAAAGCTAGGCTCTATTATCATACGAGCCAACTATTTTAATACTCGAGCTCGTTTTGAAAGTCTAATTTACAAACTCAAGCTCGACTTAAACATATCCGATTTTGAATATACTGCTAGTCAATATCGAGTATTTACACCCATACCACCACATACTCATTCGTGTGAGAATAGAAGTTAAGGGCATATTTAGGGGGCTAATTAGCTTAATAAATTAAATAAGTTTGAATTTTCAAGTTTAATTAAGTTTATTAAGCTAATAAGTTCTATACTAAACAAGCCCTCAATACAAAATCACATATAACGCCAGACTCGTTGAAATACATTTATCGACCTTGTCTTCGTGTGTAAAGTCTAGTCAATTATTTTGCAAAGACTTGTGAACATACTTCTGATATTAAAACGAAAGAAATAAAGCATGGATGAAAATATAAATATTACTTATTAAATGAGAATAACTATATTGTCCTTTCAACACACTTGCACCGTGAGTAGGTGTGTGTGGATACAAATGATAGAAAAAGTTAAAATAGTGTGTATATGAATTGTCTTTGCAAGTCAAGAATCAGGAATAAAAACCATTCCAAACCACCACCAACAAACAGCTGTTTATACTTATATATAAATCCTCAAAACCAACATAAAACATATAACCTCATAACTTGATCAATACAGACACTCTCGCTTTCTTTCTTTCTTCGATCATCTTCTAAAACAAATCATGGGGGTGAAGAACATAATCACGTGCGGCAAGGACTCAAACAAAAGTCCTAGTGACGAAACCAAGAAGAAAATAAAAGGGACAGTGGTTTTAATGAAGAAAAATGTTCTCGATCTTAATGATTTCGGGGCATCGTTTCTTGATCGGGTTTATGAAGTATTTGGCAAACGTATATCGATTCAACTAATAAGTTCTACTCATTGTGATCCATGTATGCCACTTAATCTCGATCTCCAACAATTTAGAATATAATTTTTGTTTTTATTTTTACTTACGCACACGTGTTAATTACTGCTTGAAGTCAAAGTCAGTTTTCCTGATATTGTTTGCGTGCTGGTTTTTTAGTGAATGGATCGAACGGGAAGATTGGAAAAGCAGCTTTTGTTGAAGATTGGGTTACGAAAATGACGGCGGTGGCTGCCGGAGAAGCTTTTTTTCCGGTGACATTTGAGTGGGATGAATCGATGGGAGTTCCCGGTGCATTGATGGTAAAGAACTACCATCGTAGTCAGTTTTACCTTAAGATGGTCACATTGGAACATGTTCCGGGTCATGGGACTATCCATTTTCTTTGCAATTCATGGGTATACCCGACCCATCGATACAACTACAACCGTATCTTCTTTGCTAACAAGGTAAAAAAGCTTATCTTTTTTTCTTTTCTTTTCTTTTCTTTTATGAAAAATGAAATTCTCCTATAACAGGTAACTAGATCGACTTATACTTAATAATGGTAACTTATAGTTAGATTAAAAATAAGTTTTAATTGAGTGAGGGGATTTAATAAAGAAGAAAATGCTACATGTCAGTAAATTGATTTTGATTCTAGGGATATGATAAGGACATCATAAGTAGATGTCATTAATATGCACCATGAATTTGTACACTAATCAATAACTATTCTTTGCATTTTACAACTAATTCACTATTAATCAAAATACAAATTTTTATGCATGTAACTACCTTTAAAAGACAATCGTAAGGACTATCATTACCAAATCTCTTGATTCTAATACAATTCGATCTTTGATGATCTCAATTTTGATAAACTATTTGATGATGACATACTGATAAATGAATTTGAATTTTGATCATTCTTTGGATAAACATTACCATATGGTTATAGAAATGTTTGAAAACGGTCACGACATCGATTAGTTAGGTAGCGTATATCGCGTGAGCATATTCATTAAGCTCCATTGTCGTAACTAAATTTAAACGCAACCCGAGGAAAAATGAACTTCTAAATTTTAATGATAACCTAATTATTATTATTATTATTGAACGACAAGTTAGTTAGTGGTTTGAGTCATGCAGTGATATCCAAGTGAACAGTTGATTTCCACTAACCTATCTTCTTTTTTAAAAATAAACCTCACCACTTTTTTTATCTCCTAATTATTTAATATGAACATAGCAACGACAAAGATGGCACCTCCCAAGTGTCAAAAAGAAAACCCTGTTGTCTCGGTTAAGAAAAGCAACTACGGATTTGAACTTTAAAGAAAGCAATTTCCGGAGACGGGTTAATTATTATGTGGAGCACAGGCTTTATGTCGTTATTCACGTTTTGCACCTCAATAAGTGATAGTATCTTTTTATTTTTCTCTTTATTCTTTTTATTTTTTATTAAAAAAAAATCGACCATTTGTGGATCTTTTTATATAGGTTTGCTAAAGTTACCCAAGGCTTCTAGCTTAGTGGTATAAGGTGTTGCCCATGACACATAGGTCATGGGTTCAAGTCCCGTCGTGAACGTTGGTGGTGGGGTTTATTCCCCATAGGTGGAAGGTTTGAGGGAAGACATACTGCCCCTTGTGGATGTCACTGTCTAGGTTCAAACCACTAACTTACCGTTCAAAAAAAAAGGTTTGCTAAAGTTGGTCAACCAATGACAAGACCCCAAGAAAATATGTTCTTTGTAATATTTTATGCACGTTCTATAAATAAAAAAATACACCATATAAGGTAGCAAAGACTTGAGATACCATAAGCTTCAATGATAATCATAAAAACTAGGGTGAAATAACATTTATTTATAAGTTAAATATTTAATATGTTTCAAAAATAAGTGATATATTTTTAATTTTAGGATGTTTTAAAATAAATGATACATTTTAAAAACTTGTCTTATTTGGCAAAATGTAGTAAGACACATCTATTAATTATCTTATTTAAAAAAGTGAAATGTCATATTTAACCTTAATTTTACTTTTAAACACCACTAATGTCATCTTAATCAAAATGTGAATGCCTCATCATCTACTAACTATCCAATTAAATCTTATTATAATCTTGTGTTTCAAAAAACGTGAAACCGTATCGCTTATTTTAAAATGGAGGGAGTATTAAAATTTACGGGAATAAACTTTTTTTACCAGTTAATGTAAGTATAAGAATATAAGATAGTAAACTGTTATTTCAGAAAACTTAAAAATAAAATAAAAGTTTGAAATGAGCAGGCAAGAATGGAGTCACTCAGTACACATGCGCAGGACCACCCCAACAAAAGTTATTTCAGTGAATAATATCTCCTATAATTGATAAATGGTGAAAAACCGCTAAAGGACAAAAGTTGTTTAAAAAACTTTTAAATGTGTACATAATTTCGGTGGTAATATATACTTCGTATTACATTTATACAAAGAAGAAAAAAATAGTTAATTTAGATGTGTAACATTCTCTTTTTTAAAAAATATACTCCCTCCGTCCCACAAAAAACTTTATATTTCTCCTTTAAATTTTATCCCACAAAAAAGTTTACATTTCTCAAATTTGGGAGGCCCACCTAATAAAATAATAATATTACCAATCATTCAACCAATAAAACACTTTCTCTCTCCAATCTACCATTTATATTTTAATCAAAAGTATTACAAATGGCCCCACCACTAACTATCTTCTAAAATATTGTGCCCATGAGAAATGTAAAGTTTTTTGTAGGACGAAGGAAATACTTAATTTGGGTGTGTAACAATTCTCTTTCATTCGCTAACTATAATATAAAACGGTTAATCCCTTAAGTGTATATTTATATTGTTTTTAAAGTTCTTCCATAAGAACTTATCAATAATATATGAGTGATAAAGATTGCGGGGCCCTTTAAGGATGGTTGTCAAGTGTCAATTACTAATTATTTTAGGGAAATATTTAGTATACTATATCGTTATTATCTAGCATCAGGTCACATATACATATTATCTATGTTACTATATACCCGTTCAAGAAAAAATCTATGTTACTATATATGAATCGAGTTAATATTCATTCATCTTGAAAATTTTAAGCTATAACAATAAGCCTGTAATTACGATTTTGAGGCTACGACCGGTCATCTGGACAGGAATTCAGGATATGCTGATGACAACGTAGCTTTAGGTTTAAAAAATGTGGTCCAGAAGTGTGCAATTCCTTGCTTGGTCCTCTTCCTATATATTGAACATTCATATTTAAGGATATAATCATACAAAGTGTGTGATTATTACTCAATTTTGAAAATTAAAAGGATATAGTAAATAATAATTAATAGAATGATGATGTTCGCATTAATCTAATTAATTAATTCTTTTAATTTCAATAATTGTACTATTATTCTTGATAATCATTCTTATGGGCTTCATGTGTAAATTTTGTAGTAATATTATATATTCATATATTATATTTCTGACCAATAAGATTTAAGTCTCCAATTTTCTCATATTTTTATATTCATAAAGCAAGATTTCAGACAAGTTGGGAATTATATATGTTGTAGTGTTTTGATATTTTAATATTATTATGAAGCATCATATAAATTTAGAATTAGTCAAGGATTAATAGGGGTTGATCTCAGAATGATATCATTAACTTATTATAAAAGCAATAAGAATATATGTGGCCTCCAACATAACACGACTTATCACGTGACAGTTGTTCTTTATCTTTTTCTACCCTTTAAAGAAAAACAATGCTTTTATGTCTTACACATATTTGTTTGAGATATCTTTTATTCATGATTCATTTTATTTCAACAACTGTAATTCCAAAACATGAAGTAATCTAAAATATTTACGATTTGATGTTAGTGTATAAGTTGTACTAGATACTGAAGGTATTGCTAAGTGACTAATTGAAATATATTCTTAGTAACTGATTGAATAACTACTAACTGAACTTCCACGTTCAGTTACTAGATAAGCTAGGCAAGCCATTGAAAACATCTTAACGTCCTTTCCCGCCCCAATTATATACGTTTTAATTGGACTATATCATCATGGTCTTGTCAGCTTTGATCTTTCAATTTCAACCCTTCGATTACCAATTTCAGGTCTCAATCATCGATCATTTCGTCCCACGTACTATTGATGTCACTATAAAAACCGTCGAACTTACTGATCCTTAGTCATTCACCTCTAAAATACGTTGCGTACAAAAATCATTCAATTCTTTCGGTTAAATGTTTTGCTTTCATTCTTAATCAATCACTAAATATGTCTCCTAAAAAGGAAATCGCTCGTGATGTCGTTCTTGAATCAACTCTAAAAAAATAGACTTAATAATTCTATAAAAGTAATGGTATTTATGCCTACTAAATGTGTCTACTCATATGCCTACCAATTTGATCATGACAATTGTCAAATTCAATGGATGATATGAAGAAAGAAAATTGGTGGATGACACATGTCAAGTTTAGGAGTGAGTATGCCTATGAATAGGCACAAATCGTAAGCACAAACCCATTCTATAATTATGCAAGGAAATTTGAGTATAGTGAACATTTCCTATCTCATTAGGCATTAGTCAATTAGCCATACCTACTATATGAATAAGAGACCATGAATAAACCTACGATATGAAGTTATGGTGTAACATAATTTTGGAAATTAAAGTTTACCTCTACGATTACTCTGTCTACAACTAACATTTGGAAGCAAACTAACAAAATAAAATAAAAAAACATAAAAACATGAAGGGATGAAATTCGGTTAATTGCATATAGAGTAAGAAATAATAGCACTATTTTTTTAGTATAAAATTAATATTGCATTCTAAACATGATCTGATGAATGCAACAATTACGAATTCATTGTAGTGGCGATTTATTAGACAAAACAACATTTAACTCGATTATTAATCAATCATGACAGGCATATTTACCTTCTTCAACACCCGAACCATTGCGCCACTATAGAGAACAAGAACTCGTGAATCTTAGAGGAACCGGTTCAGGAATGCTCAAAGAGTGGGACAGGGTTTACGATTATGCTTACTATAACGATTTGGGCCTCCCAGATAAGGGGCCCGATTACGCCCGGCCCGTTCTTGGTGGATCCAAGGAATACCCATATCCACGAAGAGGGAGAACGGGCCGCAAACCAACAAAAACGGACCCAAATAGCGAGAAGAGATTGTTTCTACTAAGCCTTAACATTTATGTACCCCGAGATGAACGATTCAGTTATGTCAAGTTCTCGGATTTCTTAGCTTACGCGGTCCAATCCATAGGCCAAGTGGTTCGTCCCGAACTCAAGGCCATATTTGATAAAACTCCAAATGAGTTTGATTCTTTTGAGGATGTTTTGAAGCTTTATGACGGCAGGCTTAAGCTCCCGAAATTCGCTAGCAAGATTAGGAAAAACATTCATTTGGAGTTCGTTAAAGAAATCTTACACTCTGATAAACCTCATATATTCCCGATGCCCGATGTTATCAAAGGTTTAGTATACATGTCGATTTACTCGACAGTATAACCTTACTTTTGGGACGGAAACTTTAATCTTTTTTTTTTTTTTTTTTTTTTTTGAGTAAATTTCACAAATGATCCTTTAGCTTTATACCATATTACATATTTGGTCATTTAGTTTCATTAATTATACTCGTAGTAATTATTACTGAAACTATTGAAATGTTTGGTCCTTTAACTAAACAGACGTTTATTTTTCCCATCATGTATGGTAACGTGTGATGCACGAGGGGGTATATATGTCCTTTTCCGTTTCCCTTCACCAATTTGAAACACATAAAAAGCCGCCTGTTTAGGTAAAGGATTAAACATGTCAATAGTTTCCAAAATAAGGAGTACCAGTGTAATTTATGAAACTAAATGATCAAATATGTAATATGGTACAGAGCTAAAAGATCATTTGTATAATTTACTATTTCTTTTTTTTTCATTTAGACTTGAATGTTTATAAAACTGAAGTAGCTAGCATCGTATACTTTGCAGTGGACAAGACTGCATGGCGAACGGATGAAGAATTTGGACGAGAAATGCTTGCTGGAGTCAACCCTGTGGTCATACGTAGACTCGAAGTAAGTTAGGTTCAATCAAAATCATTGGGTGGCTAATTACATGCTCTTTAACCACAAATTATAATTTAACCCAAATTTATTAATTATTTGTTCCCCGTCAGGAGTTCCCACCAGCTAGCAAGCTAGATCCAAACGAATATGGCAACCAAACAAGTTCGATGAAAAAGGAACAGCTCGAACCAAACATGAACGGACTAACAGTAGAAAAAGTAAGAATATCGAGTCTCTGTTTTGTGTTTTCTATTATTTCTCAATAAAACGTTAGAAGACTCCTGTGGAAAGAATTTAGGAGTTTAGGATTGCAATTTGTTTGTAGTGGATTATCCGCTTATTGGGTTTTGAAAATGCAAATATTATTTAGAGTGTTTGGCAAAAAGTTTGAAATTATCAATTATTTGTGTTTTTGCGCATTCAAAAAGGAGTTTTGGAAAGCATGTGGCCGTGTTAAGTGTTTATTGCGTTTTCAAACGGGTTATTTGCCTTTTACATATTAACTAAACAAATAATCAGTTTTATCGTACATAAAATATTGATTATCTGATTATTGTGATTTCGAACAACATAATCAAATCTAAAAACTATTTCTCGAATCACGTATAATCTATTTTTCAATAAAAAGTCTCAAACACCCCTAAAAAGAGGTTAAATAGCTGCTGAACTAATTTGTTAATCAAAAATTAATTTTTTAGACAAAAAGTATGTTAGGTCAAACATTTTGACTCGGTCCAAAATCTACCCTTTTGACTAAAAAATGTTTAACCCGTTACCTTACCGTTACAAAATCCTAATTGTGTGTGATTTCTTTAGGCTTTGGAAGACAATAAGTTGTTCATCTTGGATCACCACGATGCATTGATGCCATATCTAACAAGAATCAACTCAACCGCATCAAAAATCTATGCAACCCGAACTGTGCTCTTGCTTCAAGCCGATGGGACACTGAAGCCACTAGCCATCGAGTTAAGCTTGCCCAAAAGTGAGTCAGACCACCATGGGTGCACCAGCGAGGTCTTTACTCCATCTGAGGATGGTATTCAGGGCACCATATGGCAGTTGGCCAAGGCGTATGCAGCGGTCAACGATTCTGGATATCACCAACTTATTAGCCACTGGTACCTACTCTTGCATTTCAACTGATTTAGTGATGTAGACTAAAAAGGATAAAATATATTGGTCTTGTTGATTTTAGGAATATCCAGGACAATTTAAACCAAAAACTACGTTGATTCAAGAATATCGTGGATTTGGATCTTCAAGATCTGTTGAACACAAATAACAAGAATTTTTAAAGAAAAAACTCAATTTTCTTAATATCAACACTTTGAGAGTCTCAAACAAACATTAAATAAGCCCAAGAATTTCGAATGGGCCAAAAGCACAAATGTGCGGGAAACTAGACCTAAAATAAAGTCCAAATATTAAAACTTAAAATGCAAATAACTCTCCAAAAAACAGCGTTTTTGGGGCCGAAAGTTCCGTTGAATCCCTCGTTAATACGGAACTTTTGACTTGTCTCATGCCTAAAACAGGAGACCTGAGGCAATAATTATGCATATTTCAGTTGAGTCACTTTCCCACGCAATCATGGATTTCAAGAAATAAATTAAAAGGGCTAATTCCTCCATAATTGAGTCATAATTTGGAAACATGTATTAGTTGATTGATTGTATTGTTTTTTTGAGATGGTTTTGGTTTGTGCAGGTTGAACACCCACGCAGTAATTGAACCGTTTATAATTGCTACAAATCGGCAGTTAAGTGTGCTTCATCCGATATACAAGCTTTTGCAACCACATTTTCGTGACACGATGAACATAAATGCGTTAGCTCGACAAATACTTATTAATGCGGGTGGTGTACTTGAAATGACCGTGTTCCCGGCTAGATACGCCATGGAAATGTCCGCTGTTATTTATAAGAATTGGGTCTTCACCGAGCAGGCCCTACCCGTTGATCTACTTAAGAGGTACCTATTTAGTTGAATAAATTTAACTTGATACTCATTGTTGTCCTAGAATATAGGTTACTATTTTCGTAATATAATTTGGTATATTTTATACATTTTAATTAATTATTATAATTCTTTTAATACTCATTCAAGTTTGTGAATTATTTATAGAGGTGTAGCGGTGAAAGATCCAAGCGAACCTCACGGGCTAAAATTACTAATAGAAGATTATCCATTTGCCGTAGATGGACTTGAGATTTGGTCAGCAATCCAAACATGGGTTAATGACTATTGCTCTATATACTACCCGTCGGACGAAATCGTTCTAGTTGATTCCGAACTCCAATCATGGTGGATGGAGTTAAGAACCGAGGGCCACGGTGACAAGAAAGACGAGCCATGGTGGCCTCAAATGCACACACGGGCCGACCTTATACACACATGCACAATCATTATATGGGTAGCTTCTGCTCTCCATGCAGCAGTCAATTTTGGTCAATACCCGTATGCCGGCTACCTGCCTAACCGCCCAACCATTAGCCGTAGGTTCATGCCAGAGCCAGATACACAGGAGTATGCTGAGCTGGAATCAGACCCTGAAAAGGGCTTTCTGAAGACCATCACCAGCCAACTCCAAACGTTGCTCGGGGTTTCTTTGATAGAGATTTTGTCACGGCATTCAACGGACGAGATTTATCTTGGACAAAATGAGTCTCCTTATTGGACGTCGGATGGTCAAGCGTTAGAAGCGTTTGAGCGGTTTGGGAAGAAATTGGTGGAGATCGAGGAAAAGATAAAGAAAAGGAATGATGAGAAATCGGGTTTGAAGAATAGAGTCGGACCCGTTAAGGTTTCGTACACCTTGCTTTACCCGAACACGTCGGATTATAGTCACGAAGGCGGACTTACGGGTAAGGGGATTCCGAATAGCATATCGATATGAAAGTATTGAAGTTAGTTTATGTGTTTTTGTTTTTCCATGTATATTAAATCTTTGTGTTTGTGTTTGGGATTTGTTTGAATTAAGGCGACAAATGTAATAGAAATAAAGTTTGCCAATAAATTATCCGACTAGGAAGGTCGTATTAGTTTAAAATAGGGTTAAGTTATATTGTGTTTGATTGATTTTCTGTAAACATGTGTTTAAATAAGATTGTTATGTTGTCTATGATTGTGTAAACTCACCTCATACGAATGTGACATCTTTAAAGAACATAAGAAAGCATATATAAGGTGTTCCATTAAGAATGTGATACATCGTAGGAGTAAATAATTTTATAGAATAAAATAAAAATTGAAACTACAATTACAATTACAATTGTATATATTTGAAGCAATAACCAAAAGGTACATGAAAAATATCTTCTCATCCCATTAACCATTGATTCCAACGTAGGGCTATGGTTCAAATACAATTGTCGGAATTATATATTTATATAGTATTAAACGGGGCATTTGACTAAGGAGATTATTGAAAAGCACCAGATCGTTGATTTCAGGGGCAGTCCTGGGCTCCCTACGCCAGACCCATAAAGGCTAAGGACAGTTTCGGCCCACAAAAAATGGAGACATATTGTGGCCCGTAGAAGAAAACTGGACTACAGACATCAGGCAAGAGCTTCAATAAAACAAACATCTTCAATAAAAAACCTTTACGTAGATCTTTTGCCAAAAAGCAAACTAACTTCAAAGCCCGATGGGCGGACTAACTTAAATAAATAATTATGCACAATAATGAAAACACTTAGGAAATCATATTATTAATTATTATTGAAATGATGAATAAACATTTTGTTAGATAATCTCCAACCACATTCTATCCCCAACTCTATTTATATGTTTAAAGTTTTTCATCTCCAACCCACATTTATCCCTCACTCGAAATATAGAGTTTCTTAAAAGTCACTCTATATTTAGAGTGAGAGAAACTCACTCTATTCATGGACCCCACATATAATAATTTACTTTATATTAATTTTTTCTAACTTTTATTTTCTATTGATATGAGTCCCACTAGTTTTATAGGAATGGATAAAGTTTATGATTGGAGTTGATGTTATGTCTAAAGTGAATGAGTCCACCAATTATAAGAGTGATTTTTATAGAGTTTGTGGTTGGAGACGCTCTTATAGATGGATAATTGATACCGAAATTTTAAAGACGACATTGAACTTTCCAATAAGGGGACTTAACTTTGAGACGTTGTTGATTCCACCGCCTAAATACACTGATCACCAAAAAATTAAAATTATGAAACCGGTATTTAGTCTCGTCGGCGATGCTTCTCACCATTGCCATATTTGAAAACGCCATTTGTTGTTCGGTTATATGCAACCACCGAGGATTGAAGGTCTGAGAAGGATTTTGGTGGTTGGAAGTGCGAGAAAGAATCTAATGGTTTTGGCGGTGGTATAATTTTGATGAACTAATTGAGCCGTCTGATTTTTTCGGCGAGCAATAATCATATTGAGTACAGCAGGAGGCGTTTGATATTTTGGGAGATTTGTTTCGGGAGAATTCCCCTAAATTGTCGGCCATATAACAAAGTAGAGAGATATCCGGATTTGAAGGAATTTTAATTATTATTCTTTTTTCAAATTTACTAATTTACCATTTCTATTTATTTATTTAAAAAACTGTAGTCACAAAAGTGAACTTAGATTCTTTCTATTTGTATGAAAAATAAATGAAAAATGACTTTTTTACCCTCATGTGCATTATATATAGTTAACAGAAAAAATTAACGCCAGTTAGTGTAAATGAGCATCGGTGAAAAAACTTTCAAAATGAAGGACAATCAGTATTATTTTTAAAACTAAAGAACCACTCATGAAATTTATTATAAATTTAAAGGAACATCCGTGTAATTTACTCTATTTTTGTTGAATTTGTGTTGCAGGCCCATGCTCTACCTTTGGACTATTAGTCTATTACTAGTTTATGAGAATGGACGAATTCAAAATTTTAACTTTATATCCAGATCAAAATTTTATTTTCCCATTTATTAAAGTCATTAACTTTTTGCATGACGGTTAAAACAAATGTATGATTATGGTGGTTTCAGGGGTAAATTAGTAAATTAATTTATCAATTGTAGTTTGTACAGACATGCACAAATTAGGATCCAATTCAAAACCGAAATGGTTTCAAAACCGGGTTTCGGTCAAAATAATACGAAGTATAAATTTAAATTTTGTATTATAATTAGGGGTGCACAACGAAACCGGTTTTTAAACTGGTACCGGTTTTAAAACCGGATCAAAACCGGTTTTAAACCGGTTTTTTAGTCTAATGAGCGGATCGGTTCAAAACCGGCGGATCAAAACCGGACACTCATCCTCAAGCACGAACCGGATTAAAAACCGGTTTCAGAAAACCGCTTTAAAAACCGAATTTTTCTAGCCGTTACAAAAACCGGTTTAAAAACCGGATTTTTCTAGCCTTGGGGAAACCGGTTTAAAAACCGGTTTTCAAATTCTGCCCAAAAAATAGCCTTTAGTTCCCGTTATTCTAGCCGTTGGAATCGATTTCTGCCCGTAAATCCGGTTTTTAAACCGAAATGCGATCCGATCCGACGAAACCGATCCGATCCGATCCGGTTTGAAACCGGTCCGAACCGGTTTTTGCATATGCTCGTCAAACCGATTTCGAAACCGAACCGGTTTGGACAAAACCGGTTTTGACCGGAGTTGACCAAAACAGATCCGGTTTTCAGAGAAATCCGGTTTGTGCACCTCTAATTAGAATTCTAATCGATTAACTAGAAAACTAAAATGAAACTACAGTCTCTTAGAGTGGGCGTAAGGGTAAGGTCAGATAGTGCGTCCTCCCTTGAGTCCCAATGTCTTGTACGCGTCATCCCACTTACAAGTGTTCGAACGCGACACGTCCCCTCCGCTCAAAGGTCGTCCAGGCGATCATCACCGGATGTTTAATTTTCAAAGGGAAGGAGTTTTTTCAAAAAGAAATGATTTGGTCGCCTGCTTATGTGGGTTTGGTCGGGATTTATAATGTGATTAGTCCAGCTGATGTGACGCTAATATTTCAGGGAGTGATCACCTCTTATGCATAGTCTTATGGGCTTTAAATTTTGAATTGGTGCATTCCCATACACTAGTAATGGTCCAAAGGTAGTGGGCCTGCAACACAACTTCGAGAAACATTATATCGATTGGTTTAAATGGTTAAACTTGAGAAACATTTTATCGATTGGTTTAAATGGTTAAACTTAAAACGGTGTTGACGACTTTACAGAGCGTGGGCTCCAGTAAACTCTCAACTATTTTAATTATTTTAAAATTTAATTCGGCTTCCAAAAGCCCATTTTCCTTTCTGCTTAAGTTTATGGTAGACTAAGGTGTTGTTTGTTTTTTAAGAGGAAAAACGTTTGCAGTCTGCGGATTACATCTGCAGATAAGATGTGGACCAAATTTCTACAGTTTATAAGAAAAAGACCGTTTGTTTTTCAATGTCTGCAGACTAAATATTTTATTAGTGGCGGTATTGGTAGTGGTGGTGGTTATGGTGGTGGCGGTGGGTGGTGGCGGCGGCGGCAGGTGGTGGCGGCGGCAGGTGGTGGATATGGTGGTGGTGGCGGGTGGCGGTAGATGGATGTAGGTGGTGGTGGTGGCGGTAGGTGGTGGCGGGTGGTGGAAGTAGGTGGTGGAGGTGGTGGCGGTATGAGGTGACCGGTGGTGGTGGCGGCGGGTGGCGGCGGTGGATGTAGGTGGTGGTGGTGGTGGAGGTAGGTGGTGGTGGTGGTGGGTGGTGGAGGTGGTGGCGGTATGTGGTGGCAGGTGGTGATGGTTGCGGTGGTAGGTGGTGGTGGGTGGTGGTGGCGGCGGGTGGCGGTGGCGGCGGGTGGTGGTGGTGGCGAGTGGTGGTGGGTAGGGGCGGCAGTATGGGTGGTAGTGGTAGTGGTGGTGAATAAACTCTTTTTTTAGGTTTAGGTAAAATGTCTTCCAAGTTTAGAAGACTTTGGTCCAAGTCTTCCCACAACAGACCTCAAAAAGAGTTTTCATCATCTTCTGACTTCCAAAAAACAAACGCTCTTTTTTTTAAAATGTCTTCCCGCCTACAGACATAAGACCCCAAAAAGACTTTTTGCCAAAAAACAAACACCACCTAAATTATAAATACCGAAATTCAGGTTGGTAAATTATTTTATCAAATGTATCATTTATATTATAAACGAACATTCAAATAGGTTGAATGTGCCATTTATATTAGAAAATGGTGTTTTCTCGGATTTAAGGAGAGATTTTCTTTTACAAGGGATGAAAAACAATTAAATAATATTGAAACATACATATTAAAACAGACTGCGTAGTGCATACATACATTCAAATGCACTGTTTCATTTAAACACAGATTGCATGCATACATACATCAACTCACTTTCCAACAACTAAAAATGACATTTCATAATCAATTTGAATACATGAAATTGGGTCAAAAGTCAAAGTAAATATGTAAATTGTCAAAAGTGTTTGTATTCAAAAGCGTATTGCCAAAATCGATCACCTGATGTCCTAAACTGAAAATGGGGGGTACTGGGAGTTGTATCCAAATAATTAAACACGTGATACCCTTGTCGAAACACTAATAGAAAAGACACATGTTCCTTACCCTAACGTCTACTTCTTCCCTCCGTGAATAAAGATAACGGTAATAGTCATGTGCATTGGGTTGAGTTAGGGTCTGAAAAATCAACTCCGAGTCGGACTCATTTACATAAAGGTAACCCGAACCTAACATGTATGCTTGTATGTCTCATATAACTTAATATATTGGCGAGTCAAATAGGTTAGCGGGTCAGAATCAGGTTGGCGGGTCAAGAAAAGAAAATGGACCCAGATACAAGGCTAATATCAATACAATAAATTATAACAACAAAATAAGTTCAAATTCGGATCCATAATAAACCAGCTATTTAGCCTAAGGAATTGAAAGGTCAATATGTAGGCGGGATTAGAAGCTTTATTTATAGTATTTACATATTTTGATTAAAAGATAAAATAAAACTAAACGGAGTTGCGTGTCGACGTGTTTATACATAAGTCAACCCAAGCCCAACCTGATTTATAAACAACTTAAACGAGTCGACTTGTTTTGTTTACCCGAACTTATTTATGGTGAACCCAAACCTGATTATATTCGTGTCGGGTTGCGAGTCGTATCGGGAATTACCACCCCTAATATCACATGACGGAGTCTGACTGAGTCGAGTATATTAAAATGATCATTTTTTCAAGTACGGGATACTATATTGCATCTTCAATATTTTATGATAGTATGATACCTAGTTGACCAAAGTGAAAATACTAAAATATATTTTAGTCTATATAAAATCATCTCCACAAATATATGGAGCTAGCACATGAAAAACCTTTGATGACATGTCCATTTCGCAACTTTCTATTGGCTATATTTAGTGATGTGCAATGATGACTCAAAGTTATTTCTGAAATTTAATTATAGTCATCAAAATTAGCCTTTATAATTAGGGGTATAACTGTTAATTAACTTATCCCTTAATTTGTTATTAAAGTTTGTGAATATTGTATTTTAGTTATACTATTGATTGTTTTATATCATTTAGATAATGATTAGTAGACATAAGTTACTCCTATCAACGAAATTGATCCAATGTTGGATGATATATCTGTTTAAACAAGATGTATATCAATCTGGCATTCACACAAGTTGAATGTTGCACATGATTCTTATTCACTTTTGTCTTTCTTATTGTTCTACCTTTCTTATGGCCGTCGTCTCAAGAGTGAAGAATGAAAATGTTTGAAATTTATTTGTTGCGACTAATATGTCAACTACACTAACTCAACAACAAATGTCATATACAAAGTTTTATTTCGTCTTATAATTTTCGATATCAATTATCAATCTATAACAATAAGTCTATTCATCATTTTAATAATAATTGACAATATGATTGTAACACCTCAATTTTTAAAACAAAACATTTGTCAAAACATATCATTTTATAAATAGAAGAACCGTCCCAAAATACGGATTTACAAAAACCTTTAGTATGAAATCAGAGTATAAAGTTTCGGTGTTACAAAATATATCAAAACCAAAGCTAAGCATAAATCCGCTCTTATGTTCTTCTATTCTAGGCCCCGCATATCTCTATCCATGCGTACCTATAACTCCGATCCAGAACCTGAGTACATAGCAAAAACAACAAGGAGTACGTGAGACACAAAAATGTCTCGTGAGCTACATGGGTTTAGACCCCGATAAAACAAGCAAATTTCACATTATATATAAACATATATATATCTATGTATATATCTCATCATCATACGTCTAGTCACCCTATTGTGACTCTATCATTCTTGCTTCCTTAGCAAGTCAATCTAGTTATTTGGAACACCTCCAAACAACCCGTCATCTCACATACTTATTAATCGGGGATCCCCCGTCTTAATAAGCCTCATGGTAACGGCAAGAGGGAATCGCCCAATCTACCGTTACCCGACTTCTAGCCGGATCTCGTCCGGTAGCAAGCCTCCTAACACATGATGGTCCATGGGTCGATGCCCAATCCGCCCCATCCCAAGTGACCGGGGATCCCCCGAATCACCGCCACACTATCACACGTCATAACTCCTCGAGTTATTCCATCTAAGCCCTTGGCTATTTCATAATTCACCAAACAAGTTATTCATAATATTCATAATAATATATAACTAACTCTACATACTAATAGTCTACACAATTAATCAAATAGACCAAATCACAAGTAAGAAAACATATTTCAATGGCTATGTACTCAGTAAAGTCCACACGTACTCACCTTAGCAATATAATGCCCCAACCGTATTATTTCCGCCGGTTTCCTTGCCCCAACAATTTGATCAACTCCAAGACTTCACCGGAAGCCTAATACAATAATCACAAGATGATCAACATCACATACTACTACCAATGTGTCCATCTATCTCTAGATAACACCTACTAACACATTTCCCCCAATTATGGTGATTTACCAAACCCTAGGTTTAACCAACCCTTAAGATTCTTACAAATCTTAATCATACACTTGTTTCCTTTGATAATATACCATCTATTAAGTGTATACATCACTTATTTCACCATAACCCATAACCCCAAGAGCTAGGGTTTCAAACCCATACATCCAAATACATAGATCTTAAACTACGAAGATCAAAGAGTGAAGATATACCTTTAATCTTCAACTAGAAGTGAAATCTACCAAAGATTTGTGAAGGATTCAACCCCAATCGGTCTCCAAGCTCGAAAATCGCCAAAGAAGAAGCTAGGGTTTTGATATGGCATCAAATGAGCCAAAACCCGATTTTAATGTTCTGGTCGGAAGAGCTCGCGCCCCGCTCGCGCCGAGCTCGCGCCGCGAAGAGACGCGGGTCTGCCCACTAGTCGCCGCTTTTACCAGACTTCGCGCCAGGCTCGCGCCGCGAAGTCGACGCGAAGTCGACGCGAAGTTCTCACGTTCCAGCTCTGGTCCTTCTGTCCAACCTCGCGTTTCGCTCGCGCCAGGCTCGCGCCGCGAACCTGCCTTTGCAGCAGGGCTGCACTTTTCGGTCTAGGTTTCAACCCGGTTTCGTCCATAACTTTCTCATACGGTCTCCAAACGACACGAAACCAATTCCTACGTTCTTTAAACGATTTATCCTTATTTATCATATTTTTATCCAATTTATTTATTTACAAATTTCGGGTCGTTACAACTATCTACCCCTTAAAAGGATTCCGTCCTCGGAATCGCTAAGAGTTTCATCTCACATCCTACCGAGCATTCCGCTCTCAATCACTTGTGGTCATTACCACCAAACTTTCCTCATTCCTATTCCGTCAACATTACATATTCCCACATTCACTTAACTCTGTTAAGTCCGAACGGTCAAGACCCAACTTTAAAGACTCATAATACCCAAACGGGTCAAAATTTCACAACTTGACCATAACACCGTCATTTTCTCGACCAATCCTTTCATCCTCATAACAATGGTATGACACAATCATACCATTAACTAATTGATTTAAACGAATGTCAAATTCTAGCCTTGACCAAGCCGATATATCCCGACATTGGTATATCCCCACATTGTCTACCCTTTGACTTAAGCACAAAGTCAACTATACCTTAACATTTTCCCTTCTCGTTAAAGGTTTCATAAATCCTTCTTTCCTTTACAATTTACCTTTAATTTATGATTTAATTACAGTCTTACACTCGATTCCCAATTTCATCATTGAAATCACCCAAACGGGTCAAGTCGCATAGTTTAACCATAACCCTTTTTGATTATTTCATTACCCCTCTCCCATACACACAACTAATACATTATGCTCTCATCATCGCGAGTCATTCGACTCGAAAGTCAAAACCCATCCTTTACCAAGTCAACTAATCACATGCTGACTGATCTTGACTTTTGCCCAAAGTCAACTATACTTTTTCCAATTAACAAATTCCCTACCCTTGGGATATCATTCTCGACTTATCACTTCCGGTTACACCCATTAATGTTTCCTTAACAATCGTCCATATTTCCAAAATTCCCATCTTTTCACATTTTTCCGAGTTCTCACATTACCTTATGGTCACATCAATCCTTACCGTTTCTTGACCTTCATTCGGTCACTTATACCATTACTTAGAACCATTTCAATCATCATTGCATCACATACCATAATTTCATACCAGTTGACCATATCTTGGTCTCCAATAGCAATTGCTTTCCAAAAGTAATCTCTTACTCACATTCTAGAAGTCGTAGGCATCCTATACTCATACATGACCTAATGCAACCCGCATTTCACACCAATTTCCCATTTACCGTAAAATCATAACAATACACGTTAACCGCATGGTTCTACATTCATCACATAAATACATAAACATTATCATATGGACATAACAATCCATAATTTAACTATCACATCAAGATGACTGGAAAGCCTCCAATCCATCAAGATCTAAGTTGTCACAGTGATTGGAACATCTCCAATCTCAGAATGGAACCATTGGGATTCGCCCAACCGATTCCACCCCCAAATATCATAGTAGCCGGGGATCCCCCGAGCTGATCACATCCTTTCTTTCTTATCCTATCACGCATACTTCACAAGTATGCACCTTTTCACATCACATACCTTACCACTATCTTACCCATTTAATCGTCTATTTATTCACCATGAAATTTAGCACATTTCATATAATATTATCTTTCCATTATTATATGCCTTCCAAGGCCATCACATAATGCACATGCATTGTACCCCGCGGGTATACCGATAAAATCTCCGATTGTCATTTACCGTTTCACTTAAACATTAATCACTCTTAACCGGTCCATTTCCTTATTACCGATTTCCAAACCTCTTATTACCACCGGGGTAACCATCAATCTATTCCTTTAACCAAAGTTCACCGGCCAACCCGGTCACCTTTGAGTCAACCAATCGACCCCGGTATACATTTGTAACCCATGATTTGGCACCCATTAGCCCAACATTCCATGTTCCCGTCTTTCTACATCGCGATACCTTGAAATATCTATTTCCCAGTCGTAGTCTCACACACACTATGTCATATTATATCACATCATTATTATGACACTTTGCCCATAATCGTCATCTTACCCTTAAAATCAAATCGATCATCCCTGTCACGAAACTTGTTATGGCTACCTGCCAAATTTTTTTACTCAACCATTTCTAACAATTAAATTATGCCATTCCTGACACTTACTCTTTTCCACCTATGTTACATTTATTAGTTCCAAGGCATCACTATACCTTTAATCATTCTTTTCTTTCCCATTTATATATATTAACATTACATTACTTATCCGGATTCCCGCCAAATACTCAATTTTCAATTCCAAGGTTTCTATTTCCAAATTTCCATCCTTACTACAATTCTTACCAAAACTTAGCACTTCATGGTACTACTATCCATTTTTTGGAAGCATTTACCGTCCTTGCGGTTCATCTTTTGATACTATATAATAGCATCAACCCCTATATCCTTACTACCTGCGACACACCGAACCATAATCCTTTCTAAAAATATAATTTCCATACACATAACTAACCGGAAAGATCATTCCCCAAAATAAATATCCACGTCATACAACTTATCTCCAATTCCTATAACCACCAATCCGTGCGACAACCCAACAGTTAAGCTATAATCACACAATATCTTGGCTTGGTGCATACCCAACCAATCCATACCGATAATCATATCAAAATTCTTTATCCTCACGGGCAATAAATCGACTTTAAACTTTTTCCCACTTAATTCTAACTCACAATTTCTATAAACGTATTCGACCATTGAGATTCCCCACTGGCTAACTCTATTTAACCGACTTAATCTAACAATCCCGATATCACATTCAACTTTCCACCAAATTTGTGAGACACAAACGAATAAGTAGATCCCGAATCAAATAATACATGAGTTGACAAGAAATTAATGAATAAAGTACCTGATATTACGTCGTGCGCCTTTTTTGCCTCCTCTCGAGTCAGTTGAAAGGAACGCCCCTTCACTTTAGCCGGTTCCACTTTCTTTTGAGTCGTGGTCGTCATTGGCTCGATCCCCTTTTTCGGGCACACATTGCTATAGTGTCCCATTTCATGGCACGAGTAACACTCCACCTCGGAAAACGCCTTGGATCTACAATCCCGTGCCATATGCCCCGTCTTTCCACAATTATAGCACGCCTTCGAATCTCCTCGGCACTCGCCGGCATGGTTCTTCCCGCATCTCTTGCACGGGGCAACGCTTCCTTGCTTGGAGGAATTTGATGTGAACCTCCCCTTTTTAGAAGTTCCCGAGCCACTCTCGGCCCTCCTTTTCTCGTTCACATGGGCCCTCTCGGCATTCCTCGTCGCACTCACCTCTTCCACGCCCCGGGCGGCACCAATGGCCTCATCGAGTGTGACCGCTCTCTTAACCTCCAATTGGTAATCCCAAGGTAGCCCACAAGCATAACGGACTACCCTCGATCTTTCCTCAAAATAAGTTCTTGCAACAAACGGGAGCAATCCCGTGAACTCCCTTGAGTACTCCTCAACCGACCTATCACCCTTCTTTAGGTTTACAAACCTCTCATGCATCTTCTCCAAATCCCTTTCGGGGCAAAACTTTCTCTTCAATCTCGTGGTAAAGTCATCCCATGACATCTTTTTCACCACCTCCCTTCCGAGGGTTTCGTAGACGATATCCCACCATACCATCGCATCTTCTTTCAACAATTGTGACGCATACGCCACCGTATCGGCTTCCCTACATTTGCTACTTCCGATGACCCATTCGGTCTCTCGAATCCACCTCACAGTCACCTTCGGGTCCGAACTACCCGTGTACACGTTGGGCTTACAAGCCATAAAGGACTTAAAAGAACAACCATCTTTTTCATCGGGCCTTGCCCTAGCATCACCACCACCAGTTGAGGACTTATCCTTTCGGGTACCACTACCCTCGACTCTATCATCCGATCTAGCTTCGGATTCACGGTCACTTCCCGATTTTTCACGGTTTCTCATAATACGGTGCACTTCTTCGGCCACCATCCCTTTGACTTGCTCAATGATAGTTTGGAGGTCCGCCATAGTCACCGGAGTCTTATCAGCTCCGACCCCCGACTCCTCATGCATCGACGGTTGACTTCCTTGTTCAACCACAACCTCAACACGGGGTACTTTATCCCCTTGATCTTGTGGAGCCTTTCCACTTCTACGAGTATTTACCATTTTCTTTCGTTCAAGTCTATATGAAAGACACCAAACAATTTAGTACCTTGTGTACAACCCATTAGTCTCATAAGACTCAATATCCAAAATCATATCAAATTTCATCGGTCCCCTAGGTTCAACCCTAAACTTAATATAAAGTCTCAAGGTCAACCTATGATCTCAAGGAATCTTACAATCCTAATGCTACAGTCTAAGACTAGGATGGTCATCAATTATCAATCTATAACAATAAGTCTATTCATCATTTTAATAATAATTGACAATATGATTGTAACACCTCAATTTTTAAAACAAAACATTTGCCAAAACATATCATTTTATAAATAGAAGAACCGTCCCAAAATACGGATTTACAAAAACCTTTAGTATGAAATCAGAGTATAAAGTTTCGGTGTTACAAAATATATCAAAACCAAAGCTAAGCATAAATCCGCTCTTATGTTCTTCTATTCTAGGCCCCGCATATCTCTATCCATGCGTACCTATAACTCCGATCCAGAACCTGAGTACATAGCAAAAACAACAAGGAGTACGTGAGACACAAAAATGTCTCGTGAGCTACATGGGTTTAGACCCCGATAAAACAAGCAAATTTCACATTATATATAAACATATATATATCTATGTATATATCTCATCATCATACGTCTAGTCACCCTATTGTGACTCTATCATTCTTGCTTCCTTAGCAAGTCAATCTAGTTATTTGGAACACCTCCAAACAACCCGTCATCTCACATACTTATTAATCGGGGATCCCCCGTCTTAATAAGCCTCATGGTAACGGCAAGAGGGAATCGCCCAATCTACCGTTACCCGACTTCTAGCCGGATCTCGTCCGGTAGCAAGCCTCCTAACACATGATGGTCCATGGGTCGATGCCCAATCCGCCCCATCCCAAGTGACCGGGGATCCCCCGAATCACCGCCACACTATCACACGTCATAACTCCTCGAGTTATTCCATCTAAGCCCTTGGCTATTTCATAATTCACCAAACAAGTTAGTCATAATATTCATAATAATATATAACTAACTCTACATACTAATAGTCTACACAATTAATCAAATAGACCAAATCACAAGTAAGAAAACATATTTCAATGGCTATGTACTCAGTAAAGTCCACACGTACTCACCTTAGCAATATAATGCCCCAACCGTATTATTTCCGCCGGTTTCCTTGCCCCAACAATTTGATCAACTCCAAGACTTCACCGGAAGCCTAATACAATAATCACAAGATGATCAACATCACATACTACTACCAATGTGTCCATCTATCTCTAGATAACACCTACTAACACATTTCCCCCAATTATGGTGATTTACCAAACCCTAGGTTTAACCAACCCTTAAGATTCTTACAAATCTTAATCATACACTTGTTTCCTTTGATAATATACCATCTATTAAGTGTATACATCACTTATTTCACCATAACCCATAACCCCAAGAGCTAGGGTTTCAAACCCATACATCCAAATACATAGATCTTAAACTACGAAGATCAAAGAGTGAAGATATACCTTTAATCTTCAACTAGAAGTGAAATCTACCAAAGATTTGTGAAGGATTCAACCCCAATCGGTCTCCAAGCTCGAAAATCGCCAAAGAAGAAGCTAGGGTTTTGATATGGCATCAAATGAGCCAAAACCCGATTTTAATGTTCTGGTCGGAAGAGCTCGCGCCCCGCTCGCGCCGAGCTCGCGCCGCGAAGAGACGCGGGTCTGCCCACTAGTCGCCGCTTTTACCAGACTTCGCGCCAGGCTCGCGCCGCGAAGTCGACGCGAAGTCGACGCGAAGTTCTCACGTTCCAGCTCTGGTCCTTCTGTCCAACCTCGCGTTTCGCTCGCGCCAGGCTCGCGCCGCGAACCTGCCTTTGTAGCAGGGCTGCACTTTTCGGTCTAGGTTTCAACCCGGTTTCGTCCATAACTTTCTCATACGGTCTCCAAACGACACGAAACCAATTCCTACGTTCTTTAAACGATTTATCCTTATTTATCATATTTTTATCCAATTTATTTATTTACAAATTTCGGGTCGTTACAATGATTTCCTAAGTTTTTTCATTATTGTGCATTTTTACTTTTTGAAATTAGCCCGCCCATCTGGCGGGCTTTGAAACTAGTTAGCTTATATACTTGTTCGTTGAGCTAATTTTCTTTTGAATTACAAGTCACTCTTCTATCTATTAGTACTTTCTCCGTTGCAAAATAAATGATACATTTTTTTTCAATTTCAAAATAAGTTAGAGTAAATTACACAGATAGTCCTTGTGGTTTACCCAAAGTTTTGGATTTGGTCCCTAAGTTCAAAAATTAGACGGATGGTCACTAAGGTGTTGTTTGTTTTTTGGCAAAAGATCTGCGTGAGATCTTTTGTCTGCACCACACAGGCCTCTCCTCTAAGCCACGCACCCCCCTTTTATCCTCCGCCTCTAGCAGACCTCCTCCGCCCAGCTCCGGCCTAGCCTCCTTCTCCGGCGAACTTCTTCTTCTCCAGTGAACTTCTTCTTCTCCAGCGTGCTCTCTCTCCGCCGTACTCGGTCTTCTTCTCCTATCTATCTTTCTCTTTCGCCGTCGCTCTCTCTCTCGGTCACCTCTCTGTCCACCGTCGAGCTCTCTCTCTCGTTGTTGATCTCTCTCTCTAAGATTTGTCTTTCGACGTTGATCTCTCTCTAACCTCTGTCTCGTCTTCGATCTCTCTCTCTAACCTCTGTCTCGTTATCGATCTCTCTCTCTCTAACCTCTGTCTCGTCTAGGGGTGAACATGGTACGGTACCACACTTATTTTCATCATAACGTGTACCGTACCAACTATACTTGGTATATTAATTTAGCTACCATTACCGTACCAACTATACTTGGTACCAATTTTTTTGGCTACCAACAATCATGGTTGGTACGAATTGCAACTGGTATATACCAAGATCACAAACTTATTGGAATTATTACTAAAAAAACAAGACATTTTTTGTAACGCCCCGAAATTTTATAATTTGATTTAGTTACGTTTATTTATCTATTATTAAACTTTTTGGTATTGCTTATTTGGTGAAATAAATATGTGACTTGATATTGTATGCAATTGTGTGTGTATCAGTTATTATTGGGGTGCAATGTTCGTCTAGACAAGCTAATTAAATTTGTGACGGTTCTTTGAGACGTTTATTAGTGCTCGTAATTATTAAAAGTCGAGGGTACGACTTAAGTAGGTGTCGTATGAAATTCCGAGTCTTGAGTAGATTTAATCGAGCATGCTACGGGTTAGGAAGAACCTCGAGGCCCGGCCGATAGGCCAAGGGCCGAACTCATTCTTTCTTTGTTCTTTTACGGGTTGATCTCTAGCTGGCCACTCCTAGACTTTCCTTGGGCTCGGTTGATGCGCAAAAGGAGAACCCACGTGTGAAGGCCCATTTGAAGTGGAGCCCAAAGTCCTCATCTTAGCGGTGTAAGACTATTACTGGTATTTATTTCGAGTTAGCCCTAATCATTCCATTATAATCTATTCGGCGTAAGAAAAACCCCTTCAATCTAATCTGCTATCCGTCGCCAAAGAGGAGTCCAAGCAAGAAACGTTTCTGCATTCTAGCCGTGATCGTAGGTGGTGCCTTCGTATCTTGCAATTCTCGTTAAACCTTTAATCTATCCGTCTAACTTATTCTCGTTTTTCTCTGTAATGTGTCGGGTGGTGTGCTGGATCAGGAACAGATTGTAACCACTTTGAATTGGTGATCGAGAGCAGGAAGCAGCGACGTTATTGGTGTAATCGACGCAAGCCAAAGTGTAGTGGTAATCTCGTTATCGGCTAATTCTTGTTCCTCTTAAATTCTACGTTAATATTAACCGATGATACATATTTCCGTGTTGCGGGAATTATCATCATCATTCATGCAGTAGATTGCTATCGTGACAAGTCGGAGAGAGAGAGCAATCGATCGGATTAATCAATCGAACCAAGTCAAGCAGAATTTTGGTCAAATTCGGTAATTCTCGACCTTGATCTGCATTTAATTGTTTCCGTAAAGCTAGTCGTGAATCTGTTCCGATAATTCTTTTACCGTTCTCATGATTGTCATACTAATTCGTTTATCAAGTTATCATAGGGCTGCTGCAGTTTGATAGTTCGGTTTCGATTGTTGTGACTATTGTCCCGTTTTGATATAACCGTCATTAGTCCGATTTTTAGACTAACATAGAATTGTTGATGGATTAACCGGGCTAGAATTTGTGGAACGGGAAGTTGAGGCCGAGCCTCGGGTTATCGTGATGGGTTGGGAACTTTAATGTTTTTGTAAATTGAAATCCTAGGACCGAAGGGGGGAAACCGAACCCGTAGGGTTCTCGGGTTCCCCAACCGGGAGAATTGTTACCCTTAAGTTTTAGAAGCGGAATTTAAATTCAAGTAATTAATATTTTCAGCTATCGGGTTAAATTCTAAGTTTTCGGGATTTTCGGAAACGGGTCGGGTTGCTAAACGGATTTTATAATCAACACTTTTTGGCAGAATCTGCCTTCTGTTCTAAACTGTTTTTGAGGTGCTTAAATTAATCTTTAGGGTTTTTGGCCCGTGCTGGGACCTTGATTTTTGAGTTAGCTTTTCAACACCGCAACCCTCTCGTCAATTCGAATTACGGTTATAGCTAATTTAGTATGCTGCTGTTAGGAAGTTGACCTGTGCAACATGTCTGTCTTGCAACACTGTTTTCAGACACTTAGAATCTGTTTTGGCCAGTGACCGTCTCACAGTAAATTGTAGTTCTGATTGTCTAGTTGTCGTGATAAAAAGATGGGAAAAATCTAATGAGCCGTTTAGGAGTTATGGCAGTTTCCGTGAGACTGACGGGTGCTGCCAGCTTTCTAAAATAAGCCCTCGGGTAGAATTTTAATTCAGGGTTTCGTTTTTTTGGTTTTAGGACCGTCTAGGAGATAACGTGCTGTACCTTTGACTGTCGGGAATCCTTTGGAGCTTACGTTTCTCGAGGTGAGTATTCTCACCGTGTATTCAGTTTTAACATAGTACATGCATGACTTATGTGTTATATTAGTTGAACCGTATGTGTTATCTGAGTTGATATGTTATCTGAGTATCTGAGCATCTGTTGATTTATTTTGATCTGAGACATTGTGCGTGGGTAACCGAGCTCGGCACAGGGTCATTCTGTGCTACTACTTGCTAGGGCATCTGAGATAATTATGTTAAAGAGATAAACACATAATAACACACATCTGAGTTTTTGGCTATATGCCTATCTTGGGATCACCTCCCGTCTGAGTTTTTGGGATCACTCCCGTCTGAGTTTTGGCTTATGCCTATCTGAGGAGTGAGGAGGGGCGACCGACCCGAATCACACAAGCGCGCTATATAAATTAAAATCTGAGTAATAAAATCCGAGAAATAAATCTGAGTAATTAATTGAGTAGATTCTGAGTAGGAGTACACCGATGTGCCCTCATGTGTTGTATGTTTTAAATTGTTTACATTTTGAGATTATTCACTCAGCTTCCCAGCTGACCCAAACTTTCCCCCACATTGTTTCAGGTACCAGCAAAGGAAATGAGAAGGTGGACGGTTGACCGCTGTATCTTTTCAGTACTAATGTGGACAGCATTTAGTATTTTAAAACACTTTATTTTATTTAAATTATTTCCGCATTAAATACATTTTTAAATGAAAATATTATTATTGGGATTTAATTATTCAAGTCATTGGGAGCTTTTTATTTAAAATCCTGTATTCAAATTTTTTTTATTTTTGTAAAATTTTGGGTGTTACAAGTTGGTATCAGATCTCTGACTTGAGGGATTTGGATTCACAAGGGGTGGATTCAATCTCAAGTTTGAGTCTCGAGTTTTAAAACGCGAATTGAGTAAAATATTTTCTGAGAAAAGCTTCCACATCAAGCATACAGCATGTCACGTCGACCTCTCGCTTTTCCCATTGCTGGTAATATTTAATAGTTTTTATTTATCTGAGATGTATGTTGTATTCTGAGTATGGATGAGTAGAGTAGTCTGAGATTTTTGTGTTTATTTTCTAAGTATATTTTTCCGAGTGTTGTCTCTGATTACATCTGTGAAATAAACCCTAAAAGTTATAATAACATACGAAAATTACATATGAATTGTACGACTAAGTACTAGGTATATATAGATATACGAATGCGAGGTTTGATAATTTTGAGTATAATTTAGAGCATAATTCTGAGTAAAATTCTGGTTTTAATTCCCAGTGTTTAATATATTTATGCATATACAAATACGCATACTAGAGGAATTATAAATTTTTATGAGAATAATAAAAGTTTCCAATTTAGAGGAACACCTAATAGAGTTGAAATGAGATTTTATAAATTCTGAGAAATTTTAACCAAAAGTGTAATAACGGGATATTAATTTATGATTCACATGCTTTGAGTAAATGAGAAAAGAGAAAATTATTAATATTAAAGAGGAGTATTAAATTTTCATATTGGGAAAATATTAAAATCTTTCATATGGGAGAAAACACTTAATAGACCGAGTCATTTAAACGAGTAAATCAGAGATTAGTAAATCAAATTGATTGAGAATATTTTTATGAGGATTTTCCAAGTTGAGGAAAAGGAAGGATTATTGAGTCAATAAAATGGGAAATAATTACATTTTAGCTAAACGAAAATATATCGAACCAAATTTTGATAATAAGATGAGTATGCATAATGAGAAGTTATTGAATCAAGATTAAGCAACCAAAAGATACATTAGTATGGAATTCCAAATTTGTGAAAGAATCTATAGAATGTATTAAAGAGAAAAATTTTATGTGGTGATCTTGATGAAACAAAGAGTAATCATTAATCGAGTTATGAAGAGTTATCAAAATGAAGTATCTAGGAAATTGGTGTTTTGAATTAACCGAGACATTATTGAGACAAGAGTATAAGAAGTAATGAAGCACGAGTAAAAGGGAAAACTTATAAAGGGTTGTAAGAATTAATCAATTTAATTTAAAAGGGAAAAGGATTGAACATAGTTTTAATAAAACGATATATAGGTGTATGTCTAAATAAATGAGAAATAGTTACATCAAAATTATTAGAAAATTTAATTTATATTAAAAGTGTAATTATTGAAGCGAGCTATATAAGCTTATTAGAATAATTAACCGAGAATGTTGAACTAGAAAATATTAATTGTCGCTCGAGACGGCAATAAATCGGATAAAATTTTGAGAAAGAGTAAACGTTATTCATGAGAAATGATAAATGAGATAACTAAGAGTAGAAGATAAAACGATATTCGTATTGTGAAAGTAACAAAGTGGAAATATTTCTATGAATCTGAGTTATCCGAGTATCGCGTATGAGACTAAATATACGCATGATTTTCTGAGTAATGTTTATGAGGTTTTGAGTACCCACAGCTGAGTGCATAATAACACACATCTGAGTTTTTGGCTATATGCCTATCTTGGGATCACCTCCCGTCTGAGTTTTTGGGATCACTCCCGTCTGAGTTTTGGCTTATGCCTATCTGAGGTGTGAGGAGGGGCGATCGAGCCGAATCACATAAGCGCGCTATATAAATTAAAATCTGAGTAATAAAATCCGAGAAATAAATCTGAGTAATTAATTGAGTAGATTCTGAGTAGGAGTACACCGATGTGCCCTCATGTGTTGTATGTTTTAAATTGTTTACATTTTGAGATTATTCACTCAGCTTCCAGCTGACCCAAACTTTCCCCCACATTGTTTCAGGTACCAGCAAAGGAAAGGAGAAGGTGGACGGTTGACCGCTGTATCTTTTCAGTACTAATGTGGACAGCATTTAGTATTTTAAAACACTTTATTTTATTTAAATTATTTCCGCATTAAATGCATTTTTAAATGAAAATATTATTATTGGGATTTAATTATTCAAGTCATTGGGAGCTTTTTATTTAAAATCCTGTATTCAAATTTTTTTTATTTTTGTAAAATTTTGGGTGTTACATTTTTCTATACTATTATATTTGGTAATGATATATGTTAAATGTTATATAAACACTATCTACGATGAAGTACAAATTATGTGGTATTCTTGTCATAACACACTAACTTGTAGCATTCTCGTCTGCTTGACACGCTTAATTATTAATATTATGTACAAACATAATAACAAAAATGTAATTTATTGATCGGTTATGCTAAGAAGTTGTAATTTGAATTTTTCATTTTATGATATTTTAACTTTTATTAAAAAATAATACATACCTAGTTTACCTTTTTTGAAGTCTTCTAAATTAAGTGTGTATTTATACATATATACATATAAATATAAATTATTGGTTGGTACGGTACTACTATAATATTAAAAATTTTGTAACATTACCGTATCATGATTACTTGATTAGTATGGTACTACCGACCAAACATGTTGGCTACCAGCATATTGACTACCAATTATTCTTGGTATGGTTGGTAGCATGTTAGTTGGTTTTGTTGGGTACAAATTTGACACCCCTAGTCTCGTCGTCGATCTCTCTCTCTAACCTCTATCCATCTCAGAAGCTACATCACCTGGCAGATTGGTATGCAAACTGCAGACTTTTTTCCTCTAATAAAACAAACAGCACCTAAGTATGAAATATCGTAACGTTTTGGTTCTTAATACTAACTGTCGTTATAAAAAATCTCTGTTAAAACATGTAAATGTGTCTTTTTAACCTATCTTCTTCCTCCTTTCTCTCCATGTCTAGCTGTCCTAATTTCTCTCTATCCCTTGTTCCTCCGACACTAGCTTCAACAAAAAAAAATATTATAATTCAAGTCAAAATTAAACTTTCTCGAAACTTCACATCGAAACGTCTTCACCAACCTTCACATCCTTCTACACCGGGATGAAACGTCTTCTTCTAAACCTAACAAGCAATTCACCGAGGAACCAACCAATCTTCTGATTTATTTGAGCTTTCTAAAAGCGATTCGATTGATGAAATTGATTCGGGTTTAGTCGGAAACAAGAATAACCCGAGCTGTGATGATTTGTTACGATCAGAGGATGAATCCGAATTCAGCCTCTCATATTCATTGATCATGTTTTCCAAGTCTTCACCTGTGGGAACTGAGATCCATGAATTGAGGTCTTCAGTCGGCGGTCAATCACACCGATATGTGTATCTCCACCGACGTAACAGAGAGTCTTGTCGTGGGGGCGAGGGACTATGTGTAGCTGTACATCAATCGGAGTTGTCTTCTCTCCTTGAATCATGAATTCATGATTGTGCAAACGAGGGGGAGAATCTATTGAATCAGGGTGTGCAACGGCGGCGGCGGTGGTGTTGGTTGCCGTTGTGGCGGAGAGAGCCGGTGGTTGTGATGGAGCGACGGTTTGTTCCATTGCTTAAAAACCTTGACAAATCCAGATCTGAAGAAGGGGATGGTGATGGCGTCACGCTGTTATAAAATTGTTTGTAAAAATTGTTGATTTTGACTCTGATGATAGTTATGGAGGAGTTATATAAATTTGTAAAAATTGGTGA
Source organism: Calendula officinalis (assembly GCA_963853835.1). NCBI lineage: Eukaryota > Viridiplantae > Streptophyta > Magnoliopsida > Asterales > Asteraceae > Calendula > Calendula officinalis. The sequence goes on from OY970828.1 coordinate 63,769,315, forward strand.
TGCTAATATATTGTTTGATTTTGACTTATAAAAATTATTTGTTGAAGCATGAGAGAGAAATTAGGAGAGCTAGAGAAACCAGAGGAAGAAAATAGGTTAAAAAGACACATTTATCCTCATATGCATTGCACATGACATGTTTTAACGGAGAATTTTAACGACACTTAGTATTAGGGACTAAAACGTTACGATGTTTCATACTTAGTCACCATCCGTGTAATTTTTGAGACTTAAAGACTATATTCAAAACTTTGAGTAAACCACAATGACTATCCGTGTAATTTACTATATAAGTTATTCACTTTGATAATTTACATTATCTGGTAAAAAATAATAGTGTCGAGATGCAATAATTATATCCTTTAGTATTGTGTAATTACTATTTTTCTCATCTCTTATCTTTAAACATCATTAATATCACTATATTTAAATGGTGTGGACTCCTCCCACTAACTATCTAGTTTAATCTATTTAATATTCATTATAACCTTTTGTTGGAATATATTATGATACTATGGTTTTTCACAAACTTTAGACTTATATAATTATATGTATATTCGTTATATATCATTAATTTTTGGTAGTTTTGCGTTTTTTTTTTGTAAGAGCTATATAACGAGCTAAAATATATCCATAATGGAACGATGGTGAATGAGATGTCAACTTTCAAAATATTGAGTTGGAAAGTTGTCCCACATTAGAAAAATACCAAACTAATTTGTGGTCATTAGGTAGCGAGTGAGATGAAGGTCAACCCCTTCTATTTGGATTTTACCCGCACGCCTACGCATGCGCACACTGAGTGCAAATAATTCAGACTGAGTGCCCCAAAAAAAGCTTGAATTCATGTGCGCTGAGGCAACTTTAAAGCTTTTTTAATTCGATAGTCTAAAAAAAATTGTGAGTTAGTTTGTTATCTTCGGTATTTAAAAATTATTACTACCTCCATATCAAAATAAGTGATACACTTTCTATTTATGGGTGTATCAAAATAAGTGATACACTTTTAAAACTTACTTTATTTGGTAAAAAATTGGGATCCTTTCTCCACTAACTATCTACTTCAATAAAATGAAATTATCTTTTTACCTTTACTTTTACTTGTAAACATCATTAATTTCACTTTCTATTTTTCACTAACTATCCACTTTAATATATCTTAAACTACTTTTTTAATCTTTTGCCTCAAAAACCGTGTTTTTTCAAATATATCACTTAATTTTGATACAAGGTTAGTATTTAAAACAAAACATAATTGGTGGAAGCAAAATTTGAACATCGTTGATATCAATTAATTGGTGAACATATTTATGTATTAAATACTTTTAAATATGCATGTATAGTTAAGACATGGCTTAGAAGAACAAAAAATTGGGTTTTGAACTTTTTTTGGTTCTAGAAAACCAAATCTAATTAAATCACTAAATTTGTAAATAAATGAAGACCAAAGTAATTTAATCAGACTGAAACGTACTCATAACATAGTTTTCTAAATGAGAAATATTAAAAAGGGTAAATTACAGCTTTTGTCTCTGACTTTTTCCCGATTCGGGGTTTTTGTCACTAAACCTTTTTCTTCTGTTTTTTTGTCCTTTATGTTTTTTAAATTCTGCATATTTGTCTTTCCGTCTATTTTTGGCCGTAAACTGACGAAAAATGCAAGGCATGTGAGAGCATTTTGGTCGTTTTTGTCACACCCCGCCAAAAATGAGTTTTACTTCATTTAAAATGTTTTGCGGAAGAACGAAGGTGTAACGTTCATGACAACATAGCAAAAATTAAGTAAACAAACAACCATGCAATAATGAAAAATAAAGGTTTGTTTCACTTTCCAAAAATAGAAAGTTTCCAAAGATAGCAAGTTTCCTAAAATAGAAATTGTTTGAAATGAAATGATTGTTCGTAAACTTAATGTTTTAATCATGGCTCACGACAATCCCAATGCTCATATCCTCCAAACTCCACTGCACCTAATTACCTGGAAAAACATAAATAGTAAAAGGGTCAACAATAATGTTGAGTGAATCCACAGGGTTAATGTAAGAGTAAAGTAAAGTAAAGTGTTTTGCTACTCGAAATGTTTGTTATGAAAATGTTTTATGACTGAAAAGTATAAAGTTCAACACTCATATGATATGAGTAGTAAGTATGAAATGTTTAGTGTAGTTGTAGAAAGTATACAACTACTAGTTGTGTTTATGAAAAAGTGTTGAACAAATGTTGTGTTTGACATCGCATGAACCGTTATCCCCAACAGGTAGCTAGTCTATTGAGTTAATATACCAACCCCTAAGTCCACAATCAACACTTCAACTCCAGTATGTTATGTTATTTTATGGATATACACTCCCGGAGATGTCTTGGATAAACCAAGTAATGATCAAACGTTGTTGGGAGGATGAGTGTCAGCCAATAGTACTATCTGCATATCCATGGTCTAGATCCACTAGTTAATGATTGCTGGTAACCTTAGTCCGGTATAATAATTGTTTGTCATGCCAATGCGATAATGAAAATGTATAGATGTTGTTGTACAGTCATAGTAAAACAGTAGCAGTTGTGTTTATGTTTTCCACCCCAAAGTTTATAAAACAGTTATAAGAGTAAAGGGGTCTGTGGACTCACCTGGCAAAGCTTAGCAATACGAGACTTAGGACAGAGAATCCTTGGGAGACTCCTAGCTTCCTAAATAATTTAACTAATGATTAAACTAAGCTAATACAGGCGATACTACATACGATATAAGTTAAACAATATGTATTTCATGTTATGTTTTCATGTTTTGTGACATCGAATGAACTTAGGTTATCGGACCTTAACAGGTCGAAATGAAATGAAATTAAATGAACTTCGAAATGAAATGAAATGAAATGGACTATGAAATGAAATGAAATGAAATGGGCTTGGGTTAGGCTTATTGGGCCTAGATTGGGCCTATTGGGCCTAATGGGCTTAATGGGCTTAATGGGTTGGGCCACTTGGGCCTCTTATTGGGCTTAGGTCCACTTAGGTTGGGCCTTGAATTGGGCTTGGCCCAATTGGGTTCGGTTTAGTTGGGTATGGGCCAAAGGTTTGGGCTTTGGTCCAAATGGGCTTGGATACTAATGGGCCAACTAATGTTTGGGCCCGATGGACTAAAGTAGATCGATATGGGCCAAGTACGGGCCTTGGCCCGATTAGGTATTCGGGTTTGGGTCCACGGTTTGGGTCAAGATCCGGCCTTGACCCGGTTTGACTTATTGGTCAACATTGGTCAAAATTAGTCAACAAAAGTCACTAAAGCTTCTAGATTTCGGTTAGGGTCTAGGGTTTGATGCAAATCAGTCAACCAAGGTCAAATATGGTCAAATGTGGTCAACCTAGGTTCGGTTTTGAGGGTGGTTCGGTTAGGGTTGGCCGGCTAGGCCGAAACCCTAATGGTTCGGTTCTAGTTTGGCCTAGATCGAGTGTAGGTCCGAGTATAGTGTCTAGATCGGGTAGGGTTCGAGACTAGAGACTAGATCTAGGGTTTATCATGTCAAAGTTCGGGATCTAGGGATCTAACATACGGATCTAGCAATAAAACAACAAAACAATTACAATACACACACACATGACCCGATCGGATGAGAACACGCATGTGTATTCGATTTCTATAGCTAACCGAGACCACATGGCCTTGGGCCATGGTCTCGGGTTCAAATCAGTAGGTTAGCAAGGGTTTAAGCAAGTAGAAACAAGGGTTTTTAGGGTTAATACCTTGGATTAAACGATCAAGAACGAAGGAAGTGTTTTGGGGTTGCTTGCGATCGGAAAGTGGACGAACAAGATGATGATGGAGCTTGAATGAATCGGTTTTGGTAGGGTTTGGGAATGCTTGGCCGAAATTGATAAAGGGATTTAGGGTTGTGATGGCTTGGTTTATATAGGGTAGAGATCTAGGGTTTCCAATAAGAAGTTGAGTCAAACAAGGACTCATTCAACATAGATGTGGATAAGATTTGGAGGCTACAAGATAAACCTCACCACCCTAGGTGGTTCGGCCGAATGCAGTAGGCAACAAGCAAGGTAGGCCGGCCACATTGGTGGTCGGTCTAGGTTTAGTGTCGGGTTTACACTATCGTTCAATTCGAGTCACGTTTATATTAAATTGTTACGTTTATTGTTTAACCGATAAAAGTTACCGTTTTAAGTATGTTATTAGCTCAAATGTGTCACCATAAGAAAATAATAATGTTGTGTTGACTAAAATAGTCAAACACTAATGTATGGTGCAAAAATAGATGTGTTGTTGTGTATCAGGAATGCCAAATATAGAAATGTCTATAAGTAGAAACTTTCTAAATAAGGAAAGTTCTAGAAATGAAATGAGGTTACATACCAGAAATATCGAGTTGTCACATTCTCCCCTGGTTGAAGAAATTTCGTCCCGAAATTTAAGACGAAGAACGAACAGGAGAGACAACGAGAAAAAGATGAGGATATTTCTTTCGCATCTGGTCCTCACGTTCCCACGTGAATTCAGGACCTCTTTTGGAGTTCCATCTGACTTTAACGATTTTGATCTTGCTTCTTCGCAACTTTTGCTCTTTCCAGTCAGATATTTCAATTGGTTCCTCAGTGAAATGGAGTTTGTCGTCGATAATAATCTCTTCAGTAGGGACGATAAGCGAAGGATCATGAATGAACTTTTTAAGATTAGAAACATGAAATGTGTTGTGAACATTGCTGAGTTCATTAGGAAGACGAAGGCGATATGCAACAGCACCGATTCTTTCCAGAATCTCAAATGGTCCGACATAACGAGGACTGAGCTTTCCTTTCTTACCAAAACGTACAACACCTTTCCAAGGTGCTACTTTCAGTAAAACGTGGTCGCCAACAGCGAACTCTAAAGGCTTTCGACGATTATCAGCATAACTCTTTTGTCGATCTCTGGCAGCCTTGATACGATCTTTGATTTTGAAAATCTTGTCAGTCGTTTCTTGTAGCATCTCAGGACCAGTGATTTGACGATCACCAATTTCAATCCAACAAAGTGGCGAACGACACTTTCTTCCATACAAAGCTTCAAACGGTGCGGCCTTAATAGTTGTATGATAACTATTATTATACGAGAACTCAGCTAACGGAAGATGAGAATCCCAACTTCCACCAAAATCAATAACACAGGCTCTCAGCATGTCTTCCAAAGTTTGAGTTGTTCTTTCAGTCTGACCATCTGTTTGAGGATGATAGGCAGTACTCATATCGAGGCGAGTACCGAGAGATTTTTGCAACGATTGCCAAAAACGAGACGTAAAGCGACTATCACGATCAGAGATGATCGCGACTGGCACACCATGCCGAGATACAACTTCCTTCAAATAAATTCTTGTTAACTTCTCCATTTGATCAGTTTCCTTAATAGGAATGAAGTGAGCTGATTTGGTCAATCGATCGACAATTACCCAAATTGTATCATGACCATTAGATGTTCGAGGCAATTTGGTTATAAAATCCATGGAGATTTCTTCCCATTTCCATTCAGGGATCTCTGGTTGTTGTAGAAGACCGGAAGGCTTCTGATTCTCTGCTTTCACTCTAGCGCAAGTTAAACATTTGCTGACATAAACCGCGATCTCTTTCTTCATGTTTGGCCACCAATAAAATCCTTTGACATCTTTATACATCTTGTCGGCACCAGGATGAATAGAATATTTGGATCGATGAGCTTCATTCAAGATAACGTTACGAACACTTCCGAAATTTGGAACCCATAGACGATCCATGAAATAAAGAGTTCCATCCACCTTTGCTTCCAACTGCTTCTCCATACCACGCAAAGCTTCACTTTTGATGTTCTCTACCTTCAAGGCTTCAATTTGGAATTCATGAACTTGGGAAGATAGATTTGAACGAACAGAGATTGGAAGGGCTCGAACACGACGAGGTTTAGGTTGCTCTTTCCGACTTAAGGCATCAGCTACCACATTAGCCTTACCAGGATGATACTTAATTTCACATTCATAGTCGTTCATCAACTCTATCCATCTACGCTGTCTCATGTTGAGATCTTTCTGATTGAAGATATGTTGCAAACTCTTGTGATCAGTGAATATTGTGCATTTGGTACCGTAGAGGTAATGTCTCCAAATCTTCAACGCGAAAATAACTGCACCCAACTCAAGATCATGAGTTGCATAATTCTTCTCGTGGTTCTTCAGTTGTCGAGAGGCGTAGGCGATTACTTTGTCATGTTGCATCAATACACAACCTAGCCCTTGGTGCGAAGCATCACAGTACACCACAAAATTATCGATTCCTTCAGGGAGAGATAGAATAGGAGCAGAACATAATTTAGATTTTAGAGATTGGAAGGCTGATTCTTGCTTTTCACCCCAGACAAATTTCTCATCCTTGTGTGTTAACACCGTCAAATCCTTTGCAATCTTTGAGAAATTTTCTATGAACCTTCTATAGTAACCAGCAAGACCAAGGAATTGTCTTACTTCAGTTGGGGTCTTCGGAGCTTCCCAATTCTTTATAGCTTCTATCTTTGCAGGATCAACGTGAATACCTTCTTTGTTGATAATATGACCCAGAAATTGGACTTCACGCAACCAAAATTCACACTTGGACAACTTGGCGTACAGCTTCTCTTTTTCCAACAACTCAAGAATGATTCTTAAGTGCTCTTCATGCTCTTCTCTAGAATGCGAATAGATGAGGATATCATCTATGAAGACGATAACAAATTTATCAAGATACTGCTTGCACACTCTGTTCATGAGATCCATAAACACAGCAGGTGCATTGGTCAAACCAAATGGCATTACCAAAAATTCATAATGACCATAGCGAGTTCTAAAAGCAGTTTTGGGCACATCTTCATCACGAACTTTTAACTGATGGTAACCTGAACGAAGATCGATTTTGGAATAGAAACTCGATCCTTGGAGTTGATCGAATAGATCATCAATACGGGGAAGAGGATATCGATTCTTAATTGTTACTTTGTTCAATTCACGATAATCAATGCACATTCTCATTGAACCATCTTTCTTCTTAACAAAAAGGACAGGAGCTCCCCAGGGCGAGAAACTCGGTCGAATGAAACCAAGATCAAGAAGTTCTTGCAATTGTGATGAAAGTTCTTGCATTTCAGACGGTGCAAGACGATAAGGAGAACGCGCGATAGGTGCGGCTCCTGGAATCAGATCAATACGAAATTCAACTTGTCTCTGAGGCGGCAGTCCAGGCAATTCACTAGGAAATACACCAGGAAATTCACGAACAATAGGAATGTCCTCAATCTTACGATCTTTGGACTTTGTGTCAACGACATGAGCAAGAAAGGCTTGGCATCCTTTACGAAGATATTTTTGAGCTTTCATGGAAGTTATGATTTTTATGTTTTTGTTTCGTTGTTCACCTTGAATTATTAATGTTTCTGTTTTGGATAAGGGAATTCGGATTTGTTTGGTGTAGCATATAATTTCAGCACGGTTTTTAGACAACCAATCCATCCCTATGACGATATCAAAACTACCTAGTTCTACAGGCACAAGGTCTATATCAAAAATGTGATCATCTAGGTCAAGCTTACAACCTTTAAAAACTTCACTAGACCTAACAACTTTGCCATTTGCTAACTCGATTTCATAATTCACTTTCAAACGATCAGGACTCTGATTTAAGAAACTTTTAAAGTCGGTCGATACGAAACTCAAGTCAGCTCCCGAGTCAAATAAAATAGAAGCAAAATGATTGTTGACGATAAACGTACCAGTAACGGTATCAGGGTTCTCACGAGCTTCTTGAGCATTCATAACAAATGCACGACCACGACCATTTTGACGATCATTGTTGTTGTTGGCATTGCGATTGTTGTTACGATTGTTATTACGATTGCCATTGTTGTTGTTGCCATTCTGGTTATTGTTGTTCTGAAGTTTAGGGCAACGATTACGATAATGGTTAGAATCACCACACTCGTAGCAGACAGGATTCTTAGGAGGATTGTTGGACGAACACTTTCTGAAATTATGACCCCAGCGGTCACACTTGAAACATTTCTCACACTGACCGTCATGATGCCAGTTACATCGGTTACACAGGGGCTTACTTCCAGCATAAAACTTAGAATCTGAATTAGGCTGATTGTTGTGCTGATTAGAGGCAGCATAATTCTTAGTCTTTTGGTATTTGTTCCCTTTGTAATCACGCTTGTTGTCGTAAGAACGCTTTCCATTCTCATTGCTCACATTATCAGAAGATTTGCTAGACACCACTAGCTTGTCTTTGAACGATCCACTTCTCACTGCATCATCAATCAACCTTGTTGCACGATTCACAGCATCTTCAAATGTTGTCGGTTCGGAGGCAATAACATGAGTACGAATATGATCATGAAGACCTTGAAGATACTTCTCAATACGCTTGAATTCAGGAGAAACCATATGAGGAACGAGACGAGCGAGTTCTTGAAACTTAGTTGTGTAGGTAACAATATCAGATCCAACCATGGACAGATTCCATAGTTCCACCTCAACTTTTTGTAGCTCTCTCCTTGGGCAAAACTTCTGAGTTAACTGATCCTTAAACGTATCCCAAGTCATAGCATCAACAGTTGCACGACCTAAGACTTGCACTTGAGAATTCCACCAGGACAACGCTTCCTTGGACAACGTACTAGCAGCAAACTTCGTCATATTCTCAGGGGTACATTGAATAACACTGAAAATGGATTCCACCTTCTCAATCCAGTGGATGATAGCAATAGCACCTTCAGATCCAGAGTAGGTCGGAGGATGACAGGACGTAAAGGTCTTAAATGACTGACCCTGACGATTGGGATCATTGTTTCCCACATTAGATGCACCAGCGGCATTTCCTCTTGCAGCATTCATTTGAGCCATTGCTTCAGCGATACGGCGTTCCACCATTTGTTCGACAGTCTCAGCGTTTCCTCCTCGAGCCATTGATGAATTACTGATACAAGTAATATGACAAGAAATTAAGAGATGAATAATATAGGAGGACTATAAGGGAAAAGAAATAGGGATCAAAGAATAGATATACAATAGACGTAATAGTAGTAGTAGACGTAGATATAAATAGTCGTAATTATAGTAGTAGTAGTAGAGATGTATAGAAAATACAATTATAAGAACAATAGAAATTACTAAAATATCACTTTTATTAAACACATTCCTAATACATAATAGTTTTAAAAGTAGGGCATATAAGCCAATACTAAAGAACAAAAATACTAAAATAGTTAAACATAAGTCCTAAAAATAGAAATAGAAAACACATATAAACGATAGGTAGATGACTAATCATCTTCTTCAGGCTCAGAGTCTTCCATAGGCTCTGACTCTTCTTCTGGCTCTTCCTCTGGTTCTGATTCTTCCTCTGGCTCAGAGTCTTCTTCAGGCTCTGATTCTGATATCACTTCTGGCTCTGGTTCTCGACGTCGTGGAGTTCTTGGGGCAACATCACGCTTAGGTTTAGCAGGCGAACATAGATAAATAAGACCGCCCTCACGCTTACGATAGACAATAGGACGCTGACCACGAGCTGGAGTAGGAGGACCATTAGGAATGATAGGAAAGGGACGTCTTCTTGGGCGACGATGCCATGGGACAACAGGAGGTTGTACCACTGCTGGCACTGGAGCAACAGGCACTGGGACTACTGGGACAGCAGCACCATGATCACTATCGGAATCATACGAGATATCGAGGACACTAGCAGGCGACATTCTACTAAACACGACGCACAAAAATCTATTAGATTATGAAGTTGTAAGGCTTACTGACATATGCTAGCTATATCACTAGGGCAATGCTAACTAAGGCAAATGTTCTAAACTATGAACAATGGAACTTCAGGATATGAGACTGAGCATGCCATGATTATTTTGACTTTATAAAAGTGTTTGTTTTTCCCAAAAATCTTTTGTAGTTATAGACTAGGCTTGCTAATTCACTATAACTTAAGCTCTGATACCACTCTGTCACACCCCGCCAAAAATGAGTTTTACTTCATTTAAAATGTTTTGCGGAAGAACGAAGGTGTAACGTTCATGACAACATAGCAAAAATTAAGTAAACAAACAACCATGCAATAATGAAAAATAAAGGTTTGTTTCACTTTCCAAAAATAGAAAGTTTCCAAAGATAGCAAGTTTCCTAAAATAGAAATTGTTTGAAATGAAATGATTGTTCGTAAACTTAATGTTTTAATCATGGCTCACGACAATCCCAATGCTCATATCCTCCAAACTCCACTGCACCTAATTACCTGGAAAAACATAAATAGTAAAAGGGTCAACAATAATGTTGAGTGAATCCACAGGGTTAATGTAAGAGTAAAGTAAAGTAAAGTGTTTTGCTACTCGAAATGTTTGTTATGAAAATGTTTTATGACTGAAAAGTATAAAGTTCAACACTCATATGATATGAGTAGTAAGTATGAAATGTTTAGTGTAGTTGTAGAAAGTATACAACTACTAGTTGTGTTTATGAAAAAGTGTTGAACAAATGTTGTGTTTGACATCGCATGAACCGTTATCCCCAACAGGTAGCTAGTCTATTGAGTTAATATACCAACCCCTAAGTCCACAATCAACACTTCAACTCTAGTATGTTATGTTATTTTATGGATATACACTCCCGGAGATGTCTTGGATAAACCAAGTAATGATCAAACGTTGTTGGGAGGATGAGTGTCAGCCAATAGTACTATCTGCATATCCATGGTCTAGATCCACTAGTTAATGATTGCTGGTAACCTTAGTCCGGTATAATAATTGTTTGTCATGCCAATGCGATAATGAAAATGTATAGATGTTGTTGTACAGTCATAGTAAAACAGTAGCAGTTGTGTTTATGTTTTCCACCCCAAAGTTTATAAAACAGTTAAAAGAGTAAAGGGGTCTGTGGACTCACCTGGCAAAGCTTAGCAATACGAGACTTAGGACAGAGAATCCTTGGGAGACTCCTAGCTTCCTAAATAATTTAACTAATGATTAAACTAAGCTAATACAGGCGATACTACATACGATATAAGTTAAACAATATGTATTTCATGTTATGTTTTCATGTTTTGTGACATCGAATGAACTTAGGTTATCGGACCTTAACAGGTCGAAATGAAATGAAATGAAATGAACTTCGAAATGAAATGAAATGAAATGGACTATGAAATGAAATGAAATGAAATGGGCTTGGGTTAGGCTTATTGGGCCTAGATTGGGCCTATTGGGCTTAATGGGCTTAATGGGTTGGGCCACTTGGGCCTCTTATTGGGCTTAGGTCCACTTAGGTTGGGCCTTGAATTGGGCTTGGCCCAATTGGGTTCGGTTTAGTTGGGTATGGGCCAAAGGTTTGGGCTTTGGTCCAAATGGGCTTGGATACTAATGGGCCAACTAATGTTTGGGCCCGATGGACTAAAGTAGATCGATATGGGCCAAGTACGGGCCTTGGCCCGATTAGGTATTCGGGTTTGGGTCCACGGTTTGGGTCAAGATCCGGCCTTGACCCGGTTTGACTTATTGGTCAACATTGGTCAAAATTAGTCAACAAAAGTCACTAAAGCTTCTAGATTTCGGTTAGGGTCTAGGGTTTGATGCAAATCAGTCAACCAAGGTCAAATATGGTCAAATGTGGTCAACCTAGGTTCGGTTTTGAGGGTGGTTCGGTTAGGGTTGGCCGGCTAGGCCGAAACCCTAATGGTTCGGTTCTAGTTTGGCCTAGATCGAGTGTAGGTCCGAGTATAGTGTCTAGATCGGGTAGGGTTCGAGACTAGAGACTAGATCTAGGGTTTATCATGTCAAAGTTCGGGATCTAGGGATCTAACATACGGATCTAGCAATAAAACAACAAAACAATTACAATACACACACACATGACCCGATCGGATGAGAACACGCATGTGTATTCGATTTCTATAGCTAACCGAGACCACATGGCCTTGGGCCATGGTCTCGGGTTCAAATCAGTAGGTTAGCAAGGGTTTAAGCAAGTAGAAACAAGGGTTTTTAGGGTTCATACCTTGGATTAAACGATTAAGAACGAAGGAAGTGTTTTGGGGTTGCTTGCGATCGGAAAGTGGACGAACAAGATGATGATGGAGCTTGAATGAATCGGTTTTGGTAGGGTTTGGGAATGCTTGGCCGAAATTGATAAAGGGATTTAGGGTTGTGATGGCTTGGTTTATATAGGGTAGAGATCTAGGGTTTCCAATAAGAAGTTGAGTCAAACAAGGACTCATTCAACATAGATGTGGATAAGATTTGGAGGCTACAAGATAAACCTCACCACCCTAGGTGGTTCGGCCGAATGGAGTAGGCAACAAGCAAGGTAGGCCGGCCACATTGGTGGTCGGTCTAGGTTTAGTGTCGGGTTTACACTATCGTTCAATTCGAGTCACGTTTATATTAAATTGTTACGTTTATTGTTTAACCGATAAAAGTTACCGTTTTAAGTATGTTATTAGCTCAAATGTGTCACCATAAGAAAATAATAATGTTGTGTTGACTAAAATAGTCAAACACTAATGTATGGTGCAAAAATAGATGTGTTGTTGTGTATCAGGAATGCCAAATATAGAAATGTCTATAAGTAGAAACTTTCTAAATAAGGAAAGTTCTAGAAATGAAATGAGGTTACATACCAGAAATATCGAGTTGTCACAGTTTTCACCATTCTTCATCTTCTTCACAAATCCTAACCTAATGAACCAAATAAAATCAAGAACATTATGAACACCCTTCAATCCTTCCTTACCAAAATATGAAGAACAAAAATCCAAAATCAAATGCAAAATCATTCACAGACCCCAAAACCCAAAAATCAAACCCAAAATAAAAACAAATACATGTTTTTATTCTTCGAGCATAATTGTGCTAACTAAATCAAACCGTAAATCTACATACATCACTTCTTCTTCTTCCTTCGAACATTCAAACCACATTCAAACATTCAAACACACACATAAATTGTTTATTAATGTCACCACCGTAACCCGACGGAGAATAAGGTCGGATGTTCAGATTTTCAGATGAAATTAGGTCCGATTTTCAGATCTAAGATCTCAAAGGTATTGCCGGAGAAGAACCGTGGCGGTGGTCGTCGGAGAATAAGGTCGCGGTGGTGTTCGCCGGAGAAGATCTTTGTTCAATGAAGAAAGCATTTTGGCGTGATGGATTTGGTTTGTAGATCTGATTGATTCCATATACAAGCACAAGTTCAGAAATTGATTCCATTTCAGTGCGATGGATTTGGATTTGGTTTGTAGATCTGATCTAATTTGGTGCGTCTGATTGATTCCGTCAATGCCCTCGCTGTGAAACCCTTCCTTTCCTCCACTGCGCTTCCACCACTGCCGCCATTTCCGTCACCGCCCTCGCTGCTAGACATCAGATCCGTCGCAACATTGTGGCCGCCGGAAACGTCGGGAGTGTACGACATCTGCTTCGAGGAAGATTAGATCTGTAAAAAGAAGGAAGATGGTGGTCACGGTGGTGGCCGGCGGTGGTTGTGGCGGTGGAGTTGTTGTGGTGGCGGAGTTCACAGAATGTTTAATTGGGGAAGAACGCCATAAATGAGGAAGATGATGCATGGGTAATTTGGGTAATTAGACAAAAAAATTGTAACGCCCTGAAATTTTAATAATTAAATAATATTAATTTAATCGTCATATTTAAGTTTTAAAAAAAATAATGATTAGATAGTTTAGACGGTTCGTATTATTTAGACGACCTGTAATTAGACGGTTCGTATTAGTTCAACGTTTTAATTATTTGGACACTTTATTATTTTATAGACATTTGTATATCATTAACTGTCAATAAATAGTTCGTCTCGGGTTTTGACCGGTTAGTTAACCGTATGAGTTGAGTGACATTCTTTTGAGTCGGGTTAAATTAGTGTGTCAGGTTTAGCCGGTTAATTAATTAAGTAGACGATATTTTAGTTAGTTAGTGAGTTGGGCTTGGGCCAAGTAGGGGCTGTAAGGGGCTGGCCACCTTAGAATAAGACGTGGTTAATATACGGAATGTAGGGTTGAAACCTTTTCTTTTCTTTTGTCTTGTATTCTGCCGAACCCCTAAATCCCTAGTCGTGCCTCACTCGTAGGAGATCAGCCATGTGAGAAGAAGAAAATGGTGGAATTAATCATGTTGGTCACCAATCAAATAAGTAAAGAAAGGAATGGCTTGTCGGTGGCAAATTTAATTGGAAAAGGAATTTTGAGATGGCGGAAGCATGTGCTGGCGATGTTTTTTTTTTCATTTGTATGTTGGCAGCCAATTTTTGACCATTGTTACTCAATATAATTGGTGGTGGTCGATGGCTTAGAAGTCTATATTTCCTTGTTGGTTGATTTTGAAGCAGCGGAAGGATAGAGCGGAAGGATAGAGTGGAGATTCGATCGTGATATTTGATTCGTAGGGTATATCTTTAATCCCTTTTCTTGTAATCTTTTATTCGATTGATCGTTTTAAAATTTTCTAGCAAGTGTTACTGTTTTGGGGCTGAGTTCGTAGGGGTTGTGGTATGCCCGAATTCTGACGGGTCGGGTTGGCTAAATCAAGTTTTTACATCAAAACTTTTTCTAGCATATTTATGCTCTTATGTTCTCAGTTGTTTCGACCTGCTTAAAATAACCTTTTGTATTTTTTGGCCCGCACTAGGACCTTGTTTTCTGAGTTAGCTTTCCAATGCCGCAAACCTCTCGTCAATCTGATTTACGGTTTAAAAGTTATGCCCGTTTTAATCTGTTGCTGTTAGGAACTTGACCTGTGCAGCATGCCTGTCTTGTGACAACATTTTGAGACCCTTAGTGTCTGTTTTGGCCAGTGAGCGTGTCACAGTCATTTGTAGTTCTGGTTGTCTAGTTTATGAGGTAAAAGGATGGGAAAATTATAATGAGCCGTTTAGGAGTTATAGCAGTTCCCGTGAGACCGACGGGTGCTGCAAGTTTTCTAAATTAAGTCCTTGGGGTGGATTTTAATTCGGGGTTTCATTTTTATGTTTTAGGATCGTCTAGGAGTAACCGAGCCGAGCCTTAGAGTGTCGAGAATCCTTCGGAGCTTACGTATTCCAGGTGAGAATTCTCACCGTGTATTCAGTTTTAACGTTGTACATGCATGACTTATGTGTTATACTAGTTGAACCATACTTATTACCTGAGTTTGATATGTTATCTGAGTATATGAGCATCTGTTTATTTATTTTGATCTGAGACATTGTGCCTGGGTAACTGAGCTCGGCACAGAGTCATTCTGTGCTACTACTTGCTAGGGCATCTGAGATAATTATGTTAAAGAGATAAAAACATAATAACACACATCTGAGTTTTTGGCTATATGCCTATCTTGTGATCACCTCCCGTCTGAGTTTTGGGATCACTCCCGTCTGAGTTTTGCCTTACGCCTATCTGAGGTGTGAGGAGGGGCGATCGACCCGAATCACACAAGCGCGCTATATAAATTAAAATATGAGTAATAAATTCTGAGAAATAAATCTGAGTAATTAATTGAGTAGATTATGAGTAGGAGTACATCGATGTGCCCTCATGTGTTGTATGTTATGATTGTATGCATTTTGAGATTATCCACTCAGCTTCCCAGCTGACCCAAATCTCCCCCCATTGTTTCAGGTACCAGCAAAGGAAAAAAGAAGGTGGACGGTTGACCGCTGTATCTCCCAGAGTTGATGTGGACAACACTTAATATTTTAAAACACTTTATTTTATTTAAATTATTTCCGCATTAAATACAGTTTTAAATGACAATATTATTCTTGGGTTTTAATTATTCAAGTTATTGGGACCTTTTTATTTAAAATCTTGTACTCAAAATTTTTAAAATTTTTGTGAATTTTTGGGTGTTACAATTTGGTATCAGAGCTCTGACTTGAGGGATTTGGGTTCGCAAGGGGCGAATTCAAACTCAAGTTTGAGTTTCAAGTTTTTAAAACGAGAAAAGAGTAATATATTTTTGAGAGAAGTTTCCACATCAAATATACAACATGTCACGTCGACCTCTCGCTTTTCCCACTGCCGGTAATATTTAAGAGTTTTATTTGAGATTATATGCATATTGTATCCCGAGTTTCGCCAAAAGGCTTATTTCAATAATTTTGAGTAAAAATATCAGAGATAGATTCTGAGTATATTTCGCGACGTGGATCGCTTTTCTGAGTATATTTTTCCGAGTATAATTTCTGAGTATACTTTTGTATGACTAAATCTATATCTATATTATGTATATATAGATATACGAATACGAATATGAGATTTTTATATTCCTGAGTATAATTTTAACACTCAGTGTTTTATATATATTTATATATATACAAAAAACATATACTAGATAAATGTGAAATTATAAATTTCAATGAGAAAGTAATAAAAGTTTCCAATTTGGAGGAACACCTAATAGAGTTAATGTGATATTTTATTCTAAGAAATTATTTACCAAAAGTGTAATAAGAGGGATATTGATTTATAACAATTTAATTAGAAAATGAGGAAGTTATTAATGTTAAAGAAGAGTAAGAATATTTTTCATATTGAAAAATATTAAAAGCATTCGTTTTGGATAAAACACTTAATATAAGAGTTATTGAAGTGTGTAAATAGTGAAACGAGTAAATAAGTGATTATAAAATTAAATTGATTTAGAATGTTATTATTCAAATGAGGGTTGGTCAAGTAAGTAAGGAGAAATTATTAATTCAAGAAAATGAGAAGTTATTGAATCAAGATTAAGCAACCAAAAGATACATTAATATGGAATTCCAAATTTGTGTAAGAATCTATAGAATGTATTAAAAAAATAATTATGTGGTAATCTTGATGAAACAAAGAGTAATCATTAATCGAGTTATGAAGAGCTATCAAAATGAAGTATCTGGGAAATTTGTATTTTGAATTAACCAAGACAGTATTGAGACAAGAGTATAAGAAGTAATAAAGCACGAGTAAAAGAGAAAACTTATAAAGGGTTGTAAGAATTAATCAATTTAATTAAACGGGAAAAGGGATTGAACATAGTTTTAACAAAATGATATATAGGAGTATGTCTAAATAAATGAGAAATAGTTACATCAAAATTTATTAGAAAATCTAATTTATTTTAAAAGGGTATTTACTAAAACAAGCTTAACGATAATTAATAAAGTGGGTTAATAAGAAGCAAGCGAGTCGAGTTAAACGGGAATTATTAACGTGATCTAAAAGAGAATTATTGATCCTGGTTAAAAGAGAAGTTATCTAAATGAGAAATTAAAAATTTCTTGAATACAATGAGTCACGAGCTATAATAATTGAGAAGATTCCATGTTGAGAACAACAAATTAGCATTTATTTAAAAATCATTAAATTGAGATTAAATGAGAAAATATTCAAAGTATGTGATTTTGATAGTTGAGTGCAAAACTTTATAATCACTAAATTTGAGTAAGGAGTTAAGTGAGAGATTAATGAGTTAACGATGAGAGCTTAAAATAAACTTCGTAAGTTTAATAGACCAATTAAGTGAGAAATTGCTGAGTGAAATTAGTCAGAAATTATTGAAACTCATCTTAAAGAGTAATTATTAAAGTGGATTAAGGGGATGCTAGCGTCATGAATTTAATGAGGGTCTATTTAAAACGAGTTAAAAGAGCCATAATTGAATCAAGGTAAATGAGAAACTAATTAACCGAGAATATTGAACTAGAAAGTATTACGGCAATAAATCGGATAATTTATGAGAAAGTGTAAATATTATTCATAAGAAATGATAAATGAAATAACTAAGATTAGAAGACAGAACGAGATTTGTATTGTGAAAGTAACAAAGTAAAAATATTTCTATGAATCTGAGTTATCCGAGTACGTATTGTAACGACCCGAATTTGGTGTTAAATAAATTATGAAACAAATATGATAAATAAGGATAAATCATTTAAAGAACGTAGGAATTGGTTTCGTGTCATTTGGACATCGTATGAGAAAGTTATGGACGAAACCGTGTCGAAGCAAAGGTCGAAAAGTGCAGCCTGGGCTGCACAGCCCAAGATAGCGACGCTATCTTGAATAGCGACGCGATTTTTGGCGATTTTCACAGAAAGCCGAAATAGCGAGTGGGAGATCGCGATTTTTAGCAAGAAATAGCGACGCGATCTTTGAATCGCGACGCGATCTCTCCGTCTGTGCGATATTAAATGCGGGAAAGCTCATTTATTGCAGACCAAAAGCCCTAGTTTCTCTCCCAACGACTTTGTATACGTTTTTGAGTGGAAAACACCATTTGGAGCCAATTTCTTCATCAAATCTCGTGATTCTTCACTCCTAGTTGAAGATTAAAGGTAAATCTTCACTCCTCCATCTTTGTAGCTCAAGATCTATGGATCTTGATGCTTGGGTATGAAACCCTAGTTCTTGGGGTTTTGGGTTATGATGAAATAAATGATGTATACACTTAATAGATAGTATATTAACAAAGGAAACAAGTGTATGATTAAGATTTGTAAGAATCTTAAGGGTTGGTTAAACCTAGGGTTTGGTAAATCACCATAATTGGGGGAAATGTGTTAGTAGGTGTTATCTAGAGATAGATGGACACATTGGTAGTAGTATGTGATGTTGATCATCTTGTGATTATTGTATTAGGCATTTGGTGAGGTCTTGGAAGGTTGACCGAATTGTGAAGCAAGGATATTGGCGTAAAGAATACAGTTGGAGCATTTCATTGCTAAGGTGAGTACATGAGACTTTTAAAACTGAGTACATAGTAAATGGTTTTGAAATACATATGATATTTCATGGGTCTTTATTAATAAATGTTTTGATAAAGATAGTGACTGAAAAGATGAGAAAATAGGTATATTGTGATACTAGAATATGTCTAGTATGATTGATGATATTGGAAGTAGTATGCTAAACTAAGTAATAACTGAATCTTTATTAATGTGCTATAATAATAAAGATAATGAGTAAAAGAGTGCATATTGAGTCTTTATTAATAAATATGTATTAGTAAAGCAATTGGAAATGATTTTGTAGTAATGAGTATCTATTGGTAAGATTTACTAATAAAAGTAAAGAACGAATATATATATGAAAATGCTTATGATGTGACTAGTAATAATTATCTATTATTGTCAATGGAAAGATAAAAGTATTATGATATCGATATATAAGAAATGTATCTTATGGGATAAGTAAGTATGGACCTCCTAGGGTCATAGAGGTAGAAGTAAATGTGGGTTGCTTATGATCGGGTCCGTGGGACCATACAAGTACGTTCACACTATGTTGAACTAGTTATATATAGTTATTATTAGATAACTAACTTGTTTGATGATTACTTGATAGCCGAAGGCTTTGATTGGAATAACTGATGAGTTATGATAAGAATGAGATGATGTGATGACGCGGGGGATCCCCGGTCATGAGGTGTGGAGTGAGGGGCAGTTGGGTGGATTCCCATCGACTCATCCATGTTAGTAGTCTTGCTAACTGGACGTATTTCGGCGAGTAAGGCAGGTATCGGTAGATTGGGCGATTCCCTCTTGCCGTTATCTTGAGCAATGCGGGGGATCCCCGGTATGTTTCTAGTACGTATATGTTTATGTATTAGATATGGTTGAAGCTTATTAATGCGGGGGATCCCCGGTTAATAAGTTAATGTGGTTCTAGTTAGTTCGGGGGCAACCCGATAACTAGATATGATTGCTAGGAAAGCAAGGATGATAGAGTCACATTAGGGTGACTAGATGGTAGTGAGATAGTTTTTATATATGTCTATATATTTATGAAATGAGTATTATTATTGGGGTCTAAAACCCATGTATCTCACGAGACTATTTTGTCTCACGTACTATGTTTGTTTTGTGGCTATGTACTCAGGTACAGGTTTGAAGTGATAGAAGGTTGCACTAGAAGTGGCCTAGAGATGTTTAGCTCGGGAGCTCATAGGTAGATCTCGTTGCCTATGGTTTTGATATATTTGGTGACACCGTATTTTTGTAAACTCTGATAAAGGTTTTAAGGTTTTTGTTAAACTGTATTTTGGACAATATGTCAAATATTGGGAAAAATGTATTTTAAATGATTTAAACGATGTTTTAAAAATACGGGTGTTACACGTATCGCGTATGAGACTTAATATACACATGATTTTCTGAGTAATGTTTATGAGATTTTGAGTACACACTCTTGAGTGCATATCTGTAATTATCAGATGTTGAAAATAAACTTTCTTTCTTCTGAGTGTGATTTGTTGGTGGATTTAAATGTGGGAAGTTGTAAACTTTAGGATTGACTCGTGACCAAACAAAAGTAGGTGTTGAAAGTAAGAGGGCCCCTAGTACCGTACGCACAAGACTTTTGGTTAGTCATGGGGAGATTTTGAGGGGAACGATGGACCAATGCTTGCTATAATGAATTTATTATATGCATATTATTTGTTTGTATTATTTGGGTGGAGAATGCCAAGTTCCAAACTCGAGGACGAGTTTTTCTCCAAGTGGAGTTGAGTAGGGGTAAAAAGAGAAATTTCTAAAAAAATAAAGTAATTATCATTATGTATTATTTATAATTATTATGAGCACGAAGCTTATACAGAGAGATTTTCTGGATGAGGATTTTAAAAGTATGAAATCTAGATACATATACTTGATTGAAAATGAAAATTTATAAGACTAACTACCGAATAGAGCAAATAGAGAATAATTAAATTAATTCTATGGTGTAACTATCGAGTTAATAAATTTGATAATCGGGATTAATGGAGAAATCAATAAACCAAGATTTATCAGGTTGAGTGCAATTGTGCAAAAGAGAAATGGTAAGTACTATAATTGTATACATAATGAGATCGGGGTACTTATTCATGTGTAATTATAATGAGATAATGAGAAATTATTAAAGATTTAATTAATGAGAATTTAATAATGAGTTAAAGGAGGAAAATTTTAATTAACATGAAGTTAATATATCGGAGCAATGAGAAGAGTTTATTTATGAGTAATTATTAAATTAGGTTTAGAAGAATTATTAAATGAAATTATTGGATTGGATAAGATATTTTATTATTTAAAGTTATCAAATAATATACTTTATTATTATTAAATTATTGAATTGAGAATAGTTATTGAATCAAGCAAGTGAGGAATACAATAAGTGAATTATACAATAATATTTTATTGAATTAATGAGATTTTCTAAAAGATGAGAAAGTAGTAAAGTAATGAACAATGAGAGAACCTTTAAATTTGGAAATCAAGGGTAACTGAATATTGAGTAAATGAGAATTAATGAATTGATTCGTAAACTGAGTAATAAGAAATCATTAAAATAAGAGTATAAAATTTAATTGGATTTTTGTGTAAGTAACATGAGTCTAATGAGTAGATATATGGTCAAAATAATCAACAGACATTTTAAATCGTGTTGAATCGGTGAAACATACTATTAAAGATCGGTAAAGTACATGAATGAGAAAACATCTATTAAAATATTATCGAGAAACCAATAAATGTAGTAGAATGAGAACATATTAAAGAGAATTAAATGACAAGATTGTTGATCTGAGCTAATTAGAGGGTTATTAAAATGAGTAATTAATATGCAAACCTAATAGAGTGATGTAACGATAATGGGTTAAAGAATAGTTATTCTGAAAACTAATAACGCGGTTGAGAGACAAATTATCAGCCCAAGTATTATAAGCTAGTAAATATTATTATTTATGAGTTTATTTCTGAGATAGATTTCCAAGTTTATTTCTGAGTCAGATTTCTGAGTTATACTTTTAGAGATATGTTTTGAGTTCATTTCTGATTAGACTTCTAAGTTATATTTTATGATCATAATTCTGAGTTATATACCTGAGCATATGAGAATTTTGTGTGATATGTATATTCCTTGTGAATAACTTACCTGTTTTTGTATTAGTTGATAGCGGTGTAAACCACAAATTTGATTTTTTTATACCTTAAGGAAACTAGTGTCCTATAGAATAGATGACCCTTCTGAGCCATTCTGATAGAGAATTGCCAATAATGATGTTTTACCTGTTGCTAAAATGCATAATGACCATTTGATGGAGCTGTGCGGGAAGAATTATCCTATAAAACTTAGTGTTATCGTCATGAGAGAGCCGAGTGTGATTGTGAGGATGGATTGGATGACCGAGTACCATGCCGATATCATCTGTCGCCACAAACAAATCCGTAGAAAACCTTCAAGTGGAGTTGAATTGGAGATTCAACGCGACGTTACCAGCTGGGTGTAGGAACCGTATCCGGCTTCGAGAGCGAGAAGACACCTTCAACATAGTATCGTGTATTTTGCATATGTTATCGACACCATTTTAGACGATAAACCGAGATCCTTAGTGAGCGTTCCGATTTTTAGCCCTTATCGTCTTGCGCCGCAAGAGATGAAAGATTTGTATCAGCAGTTGCGAGAACCGGAGTTCATTCGGATCGAGTAGCTCACCCTTAAGAGCTTCTTTTTATTCATAACCTTTTCGTGTTTCCCCATTTACGGATGTGCGACGTTGGCGAGCCTAAGTCTGAGATGCGAGACCGCTACCCTGAGTTTCTTCCAAACGATAACTTCGGGGACGAAGTCTATTTCAAGTGGAGTTGAGTTGTAACGCCCTGAAATTTTAATAATTAAATAATATTAATTTAATCGTCATATTTAAGTTTAAAACAAAATAATAATTAGATAGTTTAGACGGTTCGTATTATTTAGACGACCTGTAATTAGACGGTTCGTATTAGTTCAACGTTTTAATTATTTGGACACTTTATTATTTTATAGACATTTGTATATCATTAACTGTCAATAAATAGTTCGTGTCGGGTTTTGACCGGTTAGTTAACCGTATGAGTTGAGTGACATTCTTTTGAGTCGGGTTAAATTAGTGTGTCAGGTTTAGCCGGTTAATTAATTAAGTAGACGATATTTTAGTTAGTTAGTGAGTTGGGCTTGGGCCAAGTAGGGGCTGTAAGGGGCTGGCCACCTTCGAATAAAACGTGGTTAATATATGGAATGTAGGGTTGAAACATTTTCTTTTCTTTTGTCTTGTATTCTGCCGATCCCCTAAATCCCTAGCCGTGCCTCACTCGTAGGCGATCAGCCATGTGAGAAGAAGAAAATGGTGGAATTAATCATGTTGGTCACCAATCAAATAAGTAAAGAAAGGAATGGCTTGTCGGTGGCAAATTTAATTGGAAAAGGAATTTTGAGATGGCGGAAGCATGTGCTGGCGATGTTTTTTTTTTTCATTTGTATGTTGGCAGCCAATATTTGACCATTGTTACTCAATATAATTGGTGGTGGTCGATGGCTTAGAAGTCTATATTTCCTTGTTGGTTGATTGTGAAGCAGCGGAAGGATAGAGTGGAGATTCGATCGTGATATTTGATTCGTAGGGTATATCTTTAATCCCTTTTCTTGTAATCTTTTATTCGATTGATCGTTTTAAAATTTTCTAGCAAGTGTTACTGTTTTGGGGCTGAGTTCGTAGGGGTTGTGGTATGCCCAAATTCTGACGGGTCGGGTTGGCTAAATCAAGTTTTTACATCAAAACTTTTTCTGGCATATTTATGCTCTTATGTTCTCAGTTGTTTCGACCTGCTTAAAATAAACTTTTGTATTTTTTGGCCCCCGCTAGGACCTTGTTTTCTGAGTTAGCTTTCCAATGCCGCAAACCTCTCGTCAATCTGATTTACGGTTTAAAAGTTATGCCCGTTTTAATCTGTTGCTGTTAGGAACTTGACCTGTGCAGCATGCCTGTCTTGTGACACCATTTTGAGACCCTTAGCGTCTGTTTTGGCCAGTGAGCGTCTCACAGTCATTTGTAGTTCTGCTTGTCTAGTTTATGCGGTAAAAGGATGGGAAAATTCTAATGAGCCGTTTAGGAGTTATAGCAGTTCCCGTGAGACCGACGGGTGCTACAAGTTTTCTAAATTAAGTCCTTGGGGTGGATTTTAATTCGGGGTTTCATTTTTATGTTTTAGGATCGTCTAGGAGTAACCGAGCCGAGCCTTAGAGTGTCGAGAATCCTTCGGAGCTTACGTATTCCAGGTGAGTATTCTCACAGTGTATTCAGTTTTAACGTTGTACATGAATGACTTATGTGTTATACTAGTTGAACCATACTTGTTACCTGAGTTTGATATGTTATCTGAGTATATGAGCATCTGTTTATTTATTTTGATCTGAGACATTGTGCCTGGGTAACTGAGCTCGGCACAGAGTCATTTTGTGCTACTACTTGCTAGTGCATCTGAGATAATTATGTTAAAGAGATAAAAACATAATAACACACATCTGAGTTTTTGGCTATATGCCTATCTTGGGATCACCTCCCGTCTGAGTTTTGGGATCACTCCCGTCTGAGCTTTGCCTTACGCCTATCTGAGGTGTGAGGAGGGGCGATCGACCCGAATCACACAAGCGCGCTATATAAATTAAAATCCGAGTAGTAAAATCTGAGAAATAAATCTGAGTAATTAATTGAGTAGATTATGAGTAGGAGTACACCGATGTGCCCTCATGTGTTGTATGTTATGATTGTATGCATTTTGAGATTATCCACTCAGCTTCCCAGCTGACCCAAATCTCCCCCCATTGTTTCAGGTACCAGCAATGGAAAAGAGAAGGTGGACGGTTGACCGCTGTATCTCCCAGAGTTGATGTGGACAACACTTAATATTTTAAAACACTTTATTTTATTTAAATTATTTCCGCATTAAATACAGTTTTAAATGACAATATTATTCTTGGGTTTTAATTATTCAAGTTATTGGGACTTTTTTATTTAAAATCTTGTACTCAAAATTTTTAAAATTTTTGTGAATTTTTGTGTGTTACAAAAATCGTCAGTTAACGGTCAAAAATAGACGGAAGGACAAATATGCAGAATTTTAAAAATATAAAGGACAAAAAAACAGAAGAAAAAAGTTTAGGGACAAAAACCCCGAATCGGGAAAATGTCAGGGACAAAAATTGTAATTTACCCTATTAAAAAATACAAACTAAAACTACAAATATGTGATCAACGAGGTACTGAGGCACGCGCTTCGCGGCAGATTGCAAAAATACACATCATATTTATAAATTAACATGTTAGTCACTCCGTCCCTAAATAAAGTTCTCATCTCTCTTGGGCACAAGTTTTAAGGATAAAGTTAGTGTTGAGGTCATTAGTAATAATTTTGATTGAAATATAAATTTGTTTTGTAGAGAAAAAGATAGTTAGTGGATAGTTAGTAGTGGGGTCCTTTGTAATAATATTATTTTATTAAATGGACCCCATCAACTTGAGAAATGAGAACTTTATTTAGAGAGAAATGATAACTTTATTTAAGGACTAGGGAATATTCATTTTTATTCGAGTTGATCATAATAAATCAAAACTAAAACATCGTAAAAAAACTACTTAAGAAAAAATAACAAAAAATGTAAAAAACTTAAAAGAAAAGAATAAAGAAAAGTTAAAGACTATTCATGAACTGTTTGGCAATTGTTATTATAGTAATTTGAGAATAAGCTCTAGAAGCTAGTCAAATAGTCACTTCATTATCACCTCATCACTTCTTGTTTCACATTCACATCTCATCTCATGTATCATTCATTTATAACTCAAGTCATTAGAACATAAGATACTAGGGGTGGCAATTCAGGTCGGGTTCGGGTTCGCGGGTTCGGGTTCGCGGGTTGGCGGGTCAAAAACGTTCAACCCGAAACCGACCCGTTTATATAAACGGGTCAGATATCTCAACCCTAACATGTTTAACTTCAACCCAAACCTAACCCATATAACGCATTTAATAAAACGGGTTATACATGTTATCAATCAAACAAGTTAAACGAGTCAAACATGTCAAAATCCTGTTATTATTACACAAATTCATAACAAAATACTAAACATCAAATTATTAAGTAACATTTTTAATTGTTATCTAACTATTAATTACGTTTTAACTAGTAAACTATAAATTAAGTATAAATATATATTTTAAAATAATTTTAATAATTGAACGGGTTGGCGGGTCGACCTATTTAAATTATCATTGACCCGAACCTAACCTGTTTAATAAACGGGTCAGCTGACTCAACCCGAGACTGACCCAATTATTTATTACCTTAACACAAACCTGTTTATTTTCGAATTGGTTTCAAGTCGGGTTTCGTGTCGGGTCAGAAACTACCACCCCTATAAGATATGGTTGTGGGTTAAATTTGTGTTAAAAACATTTTTTTTCTTTAATATGTCTTTAATATACATATCAAAAAGACACTCTCTCCTTTAAATTAATCTTATAATACTCATTTTGGACCCATAAAAAAAACACATAATTAGGGGTGTTCGTTTGGACGGTTTGGTTTTATCCGAACCAAATAGATGAAACCAAATAAAGTCCGGTTTTCAAAAGTTCAAACCGAACCGTCCAAACTAATTCGAAAACCAAACCGATCCGAACCAAATAACAATTTGGTTGGTTTGTTTTATCCGTTTGGTTTTTCCTTCAAATTTTCAAAATACTACAAAAGCATATAAAATAAATAATATTAAGTTCGATATATAAAATTCTAAAATGATAAACTTTTTTTTTTTGAACGGCAACCTAATCTACTCCTAAATCCACCTATGTCCACAATGAGCGAACTTTCAACCTCAATGTTGGGGGCAAACACCTTTACCGCTAGACCATTAGGCCTTTGGTTCCAAAATGGTAAACTACTTTGTACATAAAAAAAAGTCTAATTCATAACTTGTGACATTTATAATCATATATGCAAAAATCTTGACATCAACTTTATCAAAAACTCAAAAAGGATTGGTATATCGCCAAATTATACAATATAAAATGGAACAAGTGTTAGTATATAAATCATTTTAGTATAAGAAATGTAAAGAAAAGGAGTATCATAATTGCCTACAATGGATACCAACAAGTGTTAGTATACAAATCAATTTACTATATAGTACTATTCGGTTTTTTTGGACAATCCGGTTTTCACAACGGAAACCAAATCCAATCCGAAATACAAACTATTAATTTGGTTCAAGTCCAAACCGATCCAAAAAACCAAATAACCAATCCAAATAACCAAATAATCAATCCAAATAGTCCGATCCAAAATGTCCAATTGGACAATCCGGTTATATCCGAATAGTGAACACCCCTACCCATAATCAATCATGATTAACAAAAAATCAAAATTTTCTTTTTGAAGAAAGCTTTGGCAGACGTTATCCTAATGGAGCGGACGGAATTAGCGACACCCTCAGCGTAGTTTGGTGGGCTTTAGCGCATGTTAACCTTCTTTGGCGAACATTTGGCATGTACAATACCGGATACCGTGTTTTCTTACTCACAAAAACACTCTCTAACTCATACTAGACACAAAAACACAAAATACGTTCTAAACACTTTGTTGTTCTTTTACTCCCTAATCAGTGGCGGACCCAGGAAATTGTTTGAGAGGTCGCACAATTTTTTATTCATACCATATAAAAAATATAATTTTTTTTTTTTTGTAAAGTACGATTTCATTACATATGTAAAAAAAACCGTCTATAAATTACATTTTAAAGTTGACCTCTTTGTTTTTTCATTTTCTAAAAACGATTGATTACACTTTCAATTGTAACAACTAAAAGCGTTTTTTCTACTACACAAATCAACACTTGATTCAAAAACTCATCACCCATTTTAGTGTGCAAATCGGTCTTTAAAAGCTTCATTGCGGAAAGACATCTCTTCAACTGGTGCAGTTGAAAGCAGCAAAACCAAAACTAACTTTAATAACCTATATAGCAAAGGGAAAAACCATGTTTTCCATTTTCAGAATTAGTTAATAATAGAAACTTAATAAATGAGGAGCAATGAGCTTTATTTAATTTTTTTATTGAACTTAAATTATATGTTATTTAGCTATTTTTTTACAAATATTTAAGTAGAATATATATTATTAGTTTTTTCTATACATAAGAATATTCGTTACATTTTTTTTCTTAGGGATGTCACCTACATTAAAAAGAATAAAATTAAAACTAATTTGAAAAGTTTGATGAGTTGCCCCGGCAACCCCGTGCATCATACTAGGTCCACCCCGGTCCCTAATACACAACCGTTAGAGTATACTATTTTAAAGTGAATATATATTATTAGGAAATTTCACCTTTGCATGATCAAAACTTACCGTTTGTAAGCTTTAATGCACCTTAAATTTTGTGCACTTCTTCCCATCTTTGAAACCTACACATAAACTTAGCAAATAAATAAACCAAAGTACGAAACGACATACAATAAGTAACGAAGGCCCATGTTTTGAGATTACACGTAGCATTAAATTAATAAATTTGTGTGGAGTTTGACTTTGAGTTCTTGAAGTTGACAGTCGGTGGAAGTAAGTATTTGTTTGATTCCACTTGGAGTTAAGAATATATTTTAAGTCAAGAATGTTTTCTAAGTGTTAGGAGGGTTAGCATCCGCCGTAGACACGACGGAGCTTAGGTTTTTTACATTTATGGGTCGACTGATATCAACAAAGCTTTGACTTATGGGGTTTCTGACTTGTGCGTTTATATTTATTCCAATACTGTCCTTTTTGTCCATCTTTCTTCTATTCTCGAGGTTATATAGTACGTATTTACTCTACTTTTTCAAAAAAATTATCAAATTTGGCCTTAAAAAAAATAAAATAAATCCTAATTGTCTTTTCTAGTATATCTTGATCAAGAATGTATTAAGACGGGTTAAATTTTGATGATGGATGTTTTTTCTTGATGGAAAAATTGTAAAATATCCATAATTTTATAAGTTATTATTAAGTGATACTCCCTCCGTAACCAATTGGTCTATATCAATTGGTCACCAAGGATAACCTTGAGGTTTTCCTCCAAAAGGTCTTGGGTTCAATCCTTGTTAAAAGTAAAACTTGGAGATTAAAAGGTGATAGGATTTATTCCCCATATGTGGAGGGTTTGAGGGAAGGCATACTGCCCCTTGTGGATGTCACTGTATAGGCTCGAACCACTAACTTACTAGTTTAAATAAATTAACCGAGAACCAGACTTTTCGATATATAATGAAAAACTGAAAATAGATGGTAAAAACCAAGAGGCCCCAGCCCCTTGCTTGGCCGGTTTTGAGAGAGGGGGGAATACCCTCTCTTTTTCCTTTTCTCTTCTAATTCAAACCTTATCCTCATTTACACTATTTCATTGCTTAAACTTCCTCCAACTTTTTCTCCTTGGTCTTGAGCATTTTGTTGGCAAATTCTTAAGATAATCTCGAAATCTTGTTGCTCTTGGTGTTAGAAGAAGCTTAGAAGTAAGTTACACCTTCTACTTTACTTGTTCTAGCTTGGTGATTTTGAGTTGTGGTATCAACCAAGGTTTATGATTCTTGTAGTTTTGTTAGTAAATATTATGTTAGATGTTATATTATGTGTTTATGCAAGCTTTGACATGTAATGTATGATTATTTGTTGGAAGAAACCTTGGTTTGGTGAAAATCACCTCCAACCTTCATTAATGGTGGTTTGTAGAAAGTGGGTTTTTACCAAATCTTGGATTTCTTGATGTTTTGTTGGTTGTTGATGTTTGTTATGTTAGGATAACATATTTGGTAAGTTATGTATGTTAAAAATCAAGTATTGGTGAAATGGTGAAATAAACTAGCTAAGTATTGGATGTTTCGGTCAAAAGATGAACTTGTGATTTTTGGAAGTAAATACTTGGATTCTTGGTAGCTATGGACTTGTTGAATTGTTTAGCTACTTATGA
Source organism: Calendula officinalis (assembly GCA_963853835.1). Classification (NCBI taxonomy): domain Eukaryota; kingdom Viridiplantae; phylum Streptophyta; class Magnoliopsida; order Asterales; family Asteraceae; genus Calendula; species Calendula officinalis. The sequence goes on from OY970828.1 coordinate 63,799,094, forward strand.
ATTGCTAGTTGTATTGAATAGATGCTAGTTGGTGGAGCTTTGGAATTGTTATAGTTATATTCGGGTTTTGACCCATTTGGGTCAATTAGTTGTAAAATATTGGCTAGATGGTCATAGTTGGCTTAATGATATGTGGTTGTCTTTGAACTAGTTGGAAAATGTCATAAAATGTGTATTTTATGAGTCTTGGATTGTTAATTGATAAACTTGATGATTTGGACAATTTGATGAATTAGTTACAAATTCAGTATACTTGTTACATGAACCGAGAAGGGGACTCGGTGATATTAGACTACTGGGTTGCAGGATTTGAAGGTTGAAAGGTGAGTGGATTTAACCTAAAACTTGTGTTTGGTTACATTCGGTTTGGTATTCGCATACTTGTTGAAAATGCAGGAAATCGTTGGTAGATATCAGAGCTCACGCCGTGAACTATTGTTCACGGTCGTGAACCATCGACATAGATTTTGGGGTTGAAACGCGAACTCAAGTTCACGAGCAAGTTCACGAGCGTGAACTTAAGTTCACGATGCGAACTTGGGGTTCACGGCGTGAACTTGCCTTTTTCGATGCGATTTATTCGTAACTAGCCTACTTGATATGTAAACCTAGTTGCTTGAGGACTACTATACATGACTATGTGCACATTCGGGAAGAGGTCAGTGTCAGATGGATAACGAATGAGCGTAGTGTATCGGTGATCGCGGTATTCAGACCTTACCTGCATGCATTACACGTAAGGGGATTTACCGGGCCATTGGATAAAGTGCTATCGGTTACCATAGTTATGACCAACCATGGTTTAGGGTTCGGCATAGCCGCTGATCCTCTTATATTGGTTACCCCTTCGGAGACGTTATTTGCTTGATTGCTCTTCGTAATTAGCATAATATATATGTTTTATTCATTGACTTAGTTTTTTTGCTAATCCCTCCCTTATTGACACATTTCAGGTCGGTAGGCTTGGAACGGGCCGGGCTTTGGACAGAGCGTTTGACCAAACTTATTAAAACGTATTTTTGGAAATTGAGCATTGTATTTTGTAATACCGTCTTTTTAACTAATACTTTGGATTGTAATATTTTGTGGGACCATGGCTGGTAGACTTGTTTTACTTGGTAACTAAACTTAATCGCTTCCGTATTTAAAAAAAATGGATTCTAAAAACGCGGTGTTACATGATATATATATAACCGAAGGATATCCGAAATCCGAATATCTTTATTCATATATTTTTCGGATCTTTCAGGGTTTTTCCCGGATCATTTTTATATTGGGTAATTTTTCGGATTTCCGAAAAATTTGAAGACGCTATCCGGATTTTCGAAGATCCGGCTTTTGAATACATGTTTTTTTTTATACCGGTTATTTTTTTATACCGATATTTTCTCGATACCAATTTTCGGATATTTTTTAACGTTTAAACCCTTTATTTTTTGGGTTTTGATGTCTAAGAGTTGTAAAAAAAATGGTTAAGATCGTATAAAAGTGAACAAATTTAATTTTGATTGGAAGAGGTATTTGAATGTTGCTAGAAATAACGAAACGAATTTGACTTATGAAGTTTAAATTGGGTTAATGGTATATAATTTAACTAATTATTATTTTTTAATCCTATTATTCATTTATATTGACAATCTTTAGAGCTGTCATTATCAAAACTCTTGTTTTTATTTATTTAATTGTTGTGTGGGTCCTTAATATAATATGGAAAATGATAATAACAACCATAATGGCTGTCAATAAGACGTTAAGACACACATAAAAAACTTGTATACTAATTAATAACCGCCTTTGTATTCTACGAATCAACCACCCGCATTAATAAAAGTACAAACATTTTATGCATATAACTACCTTTTAATGATAATCATAAGAGCTGTCATTAACAAAACCCAGTATAATATATATTTGTAAGAAAACAGTTTGGATGATATTTAAATCGAACTTTACGACTGGAAAGTGAAGAAATGCGATTCAAAATTGCGTTTGAGGAGTTAATTTGAATTTGGTTGACCTTGTTTACTGGTCAAGAAAAAGTCGTCATCATCACCAATCATTATTTAGATTAACATACTCTCTCATGCTTATATTTTACTTACAGCTTAAATCCCACTGATCATCGACCACCTTCATCCCCCACATACTTATTGCTTTTGTGTATGATATTGTTTTACTTACAACTCATTTTATTCCCAAACTTGTAAACCTATTTCAAAACAAGTTTTCGAATCTTGTTGCGGTTATAATCATGGTTCCTATCAAACAATGATTTTCTTACTTTTTAATATGGCCACCAAAGCTTATAATTCATAAAGTGTTAGAATTAAAGTTAATCCGACAATTTTTAAGTATAATTAGTAGAGAAACGTTCAAGGAGGTCCATCATTTTTATCAAGTCCCGAGGAACAAAGCTCAACCATTGATCAATAAGATCTAATGGTCAAGATTAATCACATATTTTATACATAAAGGGGTATTTTGGTCATTTGACACTTAAAATTTTTTTTTTATATTTTTATATTTTTTATTTTAAAATTTTAACTTTTTTTTTGTTTTTTTGGTTTTTAATTGAGGGGTATTTTGGTCATTTTGAAAAAAATAATTTTTTATTTTTATTTTTTATTTTTTATTATTTTTTAATTTTTTATTTTTTTATTATTATATTTTAAAAAATTATTATTTTTAAAAAAATTATTATTTTTTCATTAATAACAAATAATGTGATTGTATAGTGAATCACATGTGATTGCATTCTGAATCACATGTGATTGAACTAAAATATACAATCACATGTGATTACAGTAAAATCACATGTGATTAAGTCATACACGTAATTATCAAATAAATATTATTTTTTAATTAAAAAAATAATAAAAAATTAAAATAAAATTAAAATAAAAAATAAAAAAATTGCAAATTATTTTAAGTGCCAAATGACCAAAATACCCCTTCATAATAAAAAAATAATAATTCTAAAATAAAAAATAAGAAATAAAAAAATATTTATATTTTTTAAAAAATGACCAAAATACCCCTCTATATATAAAATATGTGATTACTCTTGACTATTAGATCTTATTGATCAATGGTTGAGATTTGTTCCTCGGAATTTCTTAAAACTAATGGACATCCTTGAACGCAACTCTAAATTAGTAATAGGCTTGTGCAGCGTACAAGAACCGAACCAGACCAAACCACACGGAACCGAGCCGAGAACCGAGAATATAGTTTCGGCCGGACCGAGGATCGAACTGATGTCACTCGGATGCGAACCTAATCTAGAACCTGTCGGAGCCGAACCGAGAACTGAGAAAGTTTTTTTGATTTTTTTGGTTTTTTCTCATTTTTGTACCAAACTGAATTGCTCATAACCAAATCTGACCAAGAATCGATTTTGCATCAAAATTATAACCGATAAGCAAACCGATATAACTCGATTCGGTCTGATTTGTGGTTCGGTCGGTTTTCGTTAGACCCTCAGCGATACCAGCGAGCCCATTGAAACGTGCCACGTGGCACTAGCCCTTGGCAACGGCTGGAATTCTATTTTTTAAAATTAATTCTTTTATAAATACCACAATTCCCCCTTTCATTTTTCTCACACCACATTTTCAAACTTACGTCAAATGTGAATACGTGATGTAATGACATAGTCAAGTATTAAGCCTTAAAAGTCATGGCGTGACCACTAAGACGTGGTGCAAGACAATAGTATTGTATATGAATAAGGGATATGTTAATTCGCGCGTTGCTGCAGGTTTTTAAATCATAAATTGTTTATTATTTGAGATTAGGATTCATTTTTTATTTTTCATTGAATTTATATTCTTTATCTTGTATTTATGAAGAAAAAAACAAATAATAACAAGCATAGCAATAATAACAATAATTATAATAATAACATCTGCGTCATATGCCAAATCAATGCAAAATCATTATATATTATATATGTGGCGTCTACATGGATATTTAACCCGGTGAACCAATTAAATCGACTATTTTAGAAAGTCATTCAAATTTAAAGATAAAAACTTACACAAAAAAAATGATTAAATAGGAAACAAAATCAAAGTTTAAGGATTAAATCATTGTTAACTCTATGTCAAATCATCAAATATTATAAATCTGACATTTATATGAATATTTAACCTAGTGAAAGTTAACCAAAGTTAAGGATAAAAAAATATTGCAAAAGAGTTAGACGATAAAACATAAGAGTCGCGTTCAAGGAGGTCAATTATTTTTACGAAGTACCGAGTAACAAATCTCAACCACTGATCAATAAGATTTAATGGTCAAGATTAATCATATATTTTATATATTGAGGGGTATTTTGGTCATTTTTTTAAAAATAAAAAATATTATTTATTTTTCTATGTTTTTTTTATTATGAAGGGGTATTTTGGTCATTTGGCATTTAAAGAAATTTTTGATTTTTTTATTTTTTTTATTTTAAAATTTAATTTATTTTTTATTTTTTTCATTAAAAATTATATTTATTTGATAATTACGTGTATGACTTAATCACATATGGTTTTAGTGTAAGATCACATGTGGTTGTATATTTAATCATATTTGATGTTTTAGTTCAATCACATATGATTCAGAATGCAATCATATGTGATTTACTTTGCAATCATATGTGATTTACTATGCAATCATATTATGCATTATTAATAATTAAAAGATAATTGTTTTATAAATTTTAATAAAAAAATAAAACAAATAGTTTTTTTTAAAAAATAAATATTTTAAAATAAAAAACAAAAAAATATTTTTTTTTCAAAATGACCAAAATACCCCTCTATTAAAAATTAAAAAATATTAAAAATAAAAATAAATCAAAAAATTTAAAATCAAAAATCAAAAATAAAAAAAAAACAAAATTTTTTTAAGTGCCAAATGACCAAAATAACTCTTTATGTATAAAATATGTGATCAATCTGGACCATTAGATCTTATTGATTAATGGTTGAGATTTGTTTTTCGGGAGTTGATAAAAATAGTGGACCTCCTTGAACGTTTCTCTAAAACATAAACATGATAATTTTTTTAGGATTAAACCGTTATTAACTCTAAATAGTTATATCTAACTTTATTAATAAATTTAGGTGTAAACTACACGGATGATCCTTTAGTTTCAAAAATTACACTGATGGTCATTAATTCTGAAAGGTTTTTCGTCGATGGTACTTACACTAACTAACGTAAATTTACCCCATGTGCAATGCACATGAGGGTAAAAAAGTCACTTTTTATTTCTTTTCTTTTTATTCTTAAATTAAAAACTTTTATTTCTTTCTTTCATCCCCATCTTCAACATTCATCCCCATCTTCTAAATAAAAAGAAATTAAAAATGACTTTTCTACCCTCACGTAGGGGTGTTCGTTTGGACGGTTTGGTTTTATCCGAACCAAATAGGTGAAACCAATCAAAGTCCGGTTTTCAAAAGTTCAAACCGAACCGTCCAAACAAATTCGAAAACCAAACCGATCCGAACCAAATAACAATTTGGTTGGTTTGGTTTTATCCGTTTGGTTTTTCCTTAAAATTTTCAAAATACTATACAAGCATATAACATAAATAATATTAAGTTCGGTATGTAAAACTCCAAAACGATAAACTACTTTGTACATAAAAACAAGTCTAATTCACAGCTTGTGACATTTACAATCATATATGCAAAAATCTTGACATCAACTTTATCAAAAACTCTAAAAAGATTGGTACATCGCCAACTGATACAATATAAAATGGAACAAGTACCATTTTATATAAGAAATGTAAAGAAAATGAGTACCATAATTGCTTACAATGGAAACTAACAAGTGTTAGTATATAAATCAAATTACTATGTATTACTATTCGGTTTTTTTGGGCAATCTGGTTTTCACAACGGAAACCAAATCCAATCCGAAATCCAAATTATTAATTTGGTTCAAGTCCAAACCGATCCAAAAAACCAAAAAACCAATCCAAATAGTCCGATCCAAAATGTCCAATTGGACAATCCGGTTATATCCGAATAGTGAACACCCCTACCCTCACGTGCATTGCACATGAAGTGAGTTCACAAAATAAATTAAAGTCAGTTAGTGTAAAAGATCATTGGTGAAAAACCTTTCAGAATTAAGGAACATCAGTGTAATTTTTGAAATTAAAGAATAATAATAAAATTTGCTATAAATTTAAAGGAACATCCATGTAAGTTACTCTAAATTTAGTGACATTTAATAATAGTAAAACAATGTATATATGCGTTAAGGAAAGAAGAAAAAAAACCAAATAAACCTTACCCTTAGACTTAAAGTCACTGATATATTAATAAAAATGTGAGTACTAAAAGACACAAAATGTCCACGTATATGTTCAAGTGAGTTTATTACTCTTCTTTATTTTCAATATATATCAAACCATTTTTATAATTGTAACTTTGTGGAGTTAAATCTTAAAACCAAATTGGTTGTTACACCCAATCGGGTATTCCACCCAATGCCACTTGTTAGGCTTTTCATTGGTTGAGTTTTTCTCCACCCACTTTTTTTTTCGACCATATTTTTTTATTTTTGTAAAAAACAAAATTTAAAAATGGCAAAGTTTTTAAAATTAAATTTTCTACAAAATTGAAAGAAAAAATATTGGATTATTTTTGTTATTTAGTGATCATTGTTAATGTTGCATAAACATAATTTTGCATACATTAACAATTAGTCAATAAAAACTATCATACATAATTTTGAATCATACATTTTGTTACTTTTGGATTATTTTATATACTTTTGCATCATTGTTAGTTTTCGAATAACTTTGTTAATTTTAACTCATTGTTAATTTCGCATCGTTAAAAGTTCAAGATGAAAATACCTTTAATGACACGATTGGAGAATGATCATCGTTAACCCTAGCTATTGATCTCCTAATCCAATTGTCAAAAAGTTTTTCTCGCAGTTCTAGCAAAAGAAGAAGAAATCACAGAACAAAGAGAGACAACCGACATCGATCGTCGCCGCAACAACCGTACTTTCGGAATTGACCAGGTGGGACGTGTTACCGGTATCTCTCGTCACGAGGAGGGCGCGTCACGGGGGGGGGGGGGGGGATACGTGTGGTGATGAACCGCGTACTACACACCACTGAAGTGTAATGTACTTTAATAAAATATCACTTCGTGTAGTGCACTTTTTGTCATTTACGTCGCATAGTGAACTGTGTATGTCATATGTGAACCATTGAGACCGGTGTCAACGATACGTCGGATTGGTAACCAATGACCGTCGGCTTCTTCCAACCGTTCGTACGGCCCCTCAGTTTTTAGGCATCAGTAATTTGAGTCGGCTAACCGAAGTGGTGGGAGGGATATGAGTAGGCTAGCTCAAAGGTAATTTAAAAAGGTATTTAATATTTTGTTGTGTATATATATATATATATATTTGGTAGTTCAAAAAAAATGAAATATAAATGATATTTTTAGTATGTGTGTTTCAATGGAGTGTCGACACAAATCTAATTGGAATACAAAAAAAATATTTTGAACGTAAAACTAGTTAATTGCTTAATTTCAAGTATAGAAAAAAAAAAATATAGGTAAAATGATCTCTTCTAAATAACCAAGATAAAAGTACAATACATAAAATTATCAGTTTTATAGATTACATTATACTTAAATAACTTTAACCTATTAAATAACATATTTTTATAGAACTTAGTGAATAAACAATTGATGTTATAAATATTATGATTTATATACTTTGACATTTGAAGTTTGAAGGCAAAGAAGAAAGGGGTAAAAGTGGAAAGCCAAGAATGGGTCCCAACAGTTGCCGTTAGGAATGGGCTTTCCGGCCGTCATGATTTTGACCCCCCTCACACTATTAACGTGTTTCAAGTTCACATAACGGATTCCGTTAACCTTATAAATACGTCCTCCAGACACCCCCCAAAACACATACAAACACACAAACACACAGAGAGAATTTTTATTCTCAAGTGAAGTGGAGATTAAAATGAATGCGTGAAAGGGAAGTCACATTACCGAATCTCTGTTGCTCCTTGTTTTTCTCCACAGATTAATTACAACAACATTAACAACAACAAAAACAACACTTGTTGTTTCTTAATTTCTTCAAAAATGGGAAACAAAGATGAAATTTCTTCTCAACACCAAACGCAGATCGACAAAAACAGAGTCGAAGCTGTTCTTCATCTCCTCAAAAAACCTTCTCCCCTCACTCCCAAACAGGTTTTGATCATCTTCATCTGGTTTTGTTTATGTAAATCGGTTCTATATACATACACACACACACACACACGTATTTAATTAACTGATAAAGAATTTTGCAGGAGAAATTTTGTAACGAAGCTTGCGTGGGGAGGTTTTTGAAAGCCAAAGGCGAGAGTGTGAAGAAAGCTGCAAAGCAGCTGCGTGCTTGTCTCTCATGGAGACAAAACCTCGGCGTCGGTAAATTCATTTTCCATATTTTACTCCAAAACAGCTCCATAATTTTCAAGAATAATTACTTATTTTTAATTAAAAATGTAATAACTACAGCTCTAAATCTAATGGAAACCGTGATAAGCATGATATTTCAAAATGAATAGTTGTTTTCTAGTGACTATTTGATTTTCCTAGTTTTTGTTATTGAAATAGTTCAAAATGAATAATATTTGTTTGAGTTTTTACTAAAGTGGGCTATCTTTTTTTTTATTTTAGAAAATAATTAATTATTAAATAAGTTAAATTTTTTTCCCGAAAATAACAAGGACTTTTAAAGCTTACTTTTATAAGAAGTTGTTTGTAAATAAAAGTTTTTTTTTTTCTAAATTGGTTTATGACTCGTTTTGAGAGCATACTGACGTCCAAGGATATAAATAGTATTTTTTTGAATATCAAATAAATCAAAATAAGAATGTAATATGGAAAAATAATAATCATAACAATGTGCTTGTGATTATAATATCATTACACATGATTTGTAATTATTTCTCTGTAAAAGTAATATTTTTTACTTTTTCTTAAAAAAACCACGAGAGTGTAATTTGAATCTCCCCTTTTCATACATGCTTGTATCGAAATATATATCTTCCTTTATTTGTTCGATTCATGCCTGTGACACACCCGTAGAATCTTGCTTTCCGGCTTTGAATAACTTGCGCCATTAAAGTACTCAACATACTGTCTCATGATTAAAGTAATCTATCCAAAAAGTAAATAAATTAACCCTAGTAAAAAAAAAACTCATTTTCTTACTTTTTTACTTTTTATGTTTTTAGTTGTCTTAACATTTGCCGTTTTGGATTACAGATAATCTAATAGCTGATGAGTTTTCCGGCGAGATAGCCGACGGAATGGCTTATGTAGCCGGTCATGATGACCAATCACGGCCTGTTGTGGTATACATTACTCATTTCAATATGCTTTTTAATTGTTAAAAGTTTGTAATATATGTTGCGTTATGAACTATTTAAAACTGGTCATAATGATTATCGATACATGATATTGTTGTAGATTTTCCGAATCAAGCAAGATTATCTCAAGTTTCGGTCACAGAAACAGTAAGTTTTTACTCATATATATTTCTCTATACACTAAAACATATAAATTAAGTTTATAATCATATTAAAGAGATAAAAATACTTTTAATATGATTTTAATATCGATTCATATAGCTTTTAATAAGGTTAATGTAAGAAATTTTGTACCATTTGCATTTATAATGATGTTATAAGACAAATGTGTATTAAAAAAATAGTAATAAAGGTCTTATCAAATTTGAATTCAAAATAGAATAATAGATTTTGACACTAGAAGAGACATTTGTGAATAATTTTTATAGGAAAACCAGCCAATGACAAAAATGAGAATAAAAACAAAAGAAAAGAAAAAGGTGATACAAAATATTGCATGTCACAGAGACATTCTCTCTCTATATGTATATTACATTAATATTAATTATGTATGTATTATTAATATTATTTTTTAATCGTATTTAGGTTCACCCGTTTGTTGGTTTTCACTTTGGAGGTTGCAATTCAAACAATGGCAAAATCCGTGGAACAGTTGGTTGTCTTATTTGATGCAAGTAAGTCTCCATAGTTTGAATAAAAATACTTTACTATTTGACAATTGTCACATAATTTAAATCTAGATTCCCCCCAACTTAATATTTAAATACTAATAGTCAACAAAGTAGTTCATAAATTAGAAATCAGTAATAAGACCTTGGAATATTATTCCTATTATAAAATCAAAAAATTCAATGTTACTTTCTATATCATATTCTAAACGTTAAGGTTAAACTTTCTTTTACCGGAAATAGATAGAGAGCAAAATCGAAGGGCAGAAAAAAAGTAGGGGGTAAAAATGTAAATTTAGAGGAAAACATTTAGAGGAAGAATAGCTTTACGTCAGTTAGATGTTGGAAATTAATGTACATTCTTCCAACGTTGTCCTTCCCCAAAACCCACTTTTTCACAGTCTGAAATGCTTCTTTGTCACACACGCCCCATTCCATTCTCTGATTTTTATACTTCTATCACTATCTCTCTCTTGATACCTTTAATTGGTTCAAGTCACGCCTAATGACACAATTAATGTGTGATTATGCCTAACTTTGATGCCGATTTGTGTGTCGGATAACTGCTGATCTTTCTCAGTCTTGTCCCAGAGATTGCCGGAATTTCCCTTATTGTGTCCTGCTCACATCAGTAATTAATTTTGCCAACCTCATTTATTGTTTTCTCGGCAAAATTAAATTAAAAAAATATACTTGTATTAATTATAAATAAAGTTGATATTTAGTAAATGCTCTTTTAAGTATTCACTTTAATAATTTAATTTATGCCATATGTATTGTTTGACATTTGACCATACAGTAGTAGCTTAGTTGTAAGAGTTTTTAAATAATTGTTTAGAGGATACGAGCTCGATCCCTCATTGTGTAAATATTTACCAGATGGTCAGATTAATATTTGAATATGACCACGGCCATGATTAGGTTGCGAATACTACAAGCATAAGCTCGCCAATACTGTGAGCTATATATCATTTAAAAAAGTATTATTTAACATTTAAAATATAAGATCCATGAATGACTTTAATTGTCAGTCACAGATCAATGATTTTAAACAGAACTTTTTTTGGTGGCCATTGATAAGATTGTTGACTATATATATAGCTATCATGGATAATTGGTCCCAGGACAACGTTAACACAACACTAGCTAGTGAATGTGAATCGGAATCCATCATCCTTTTCATAATGCTTTACCTTTTTCATTTTATTTCAAATTTTCAAACTTCTCGTTAGTCATTTTCAGTTTCAAATTAGGAACTCATAAACACCAAAATATGCGATATTCATTGACCTGAGTCACCCCTGGTAAAAGGTCTTATAAAAAAATGGTAGCTAATTACTTAATTAATACAGAGTATATGTTATGAAGTACTCCTATTTATATTTTCAAAGAATTGAACATTTTAGTAAAATACAAAATTGAACAAGTACTGATAATAATATATATGTATAATATGTAAACAGGCTTTTTCAGGTCAGCATCAGGGTTTATGAACATATTGGTGGCAGCACTGAAGACGATAGGGGAGCACTATCCTGGTCGTCTACATAAGGCTTTTGTCATTGACCCTCCTTCCCTTTTTCCATATCTTTGGAAGGTATAGCAATCCCCTCTCTAGTCCCTACACATATACCAACAAACTATTTTCCATTATTTTTTATGTAACATATATATTAATTTCATATTCTTTGATCTAATTTATTGATTGTATATGATGTTAATGTGTAGGGTGTCAGGGCATTTATGGAGCTCTCATCGGTCACATCGATGGTATCCTCACTCGATTTTGACGATTTCCCCGATTTCAATCACTTTACTTCATACCCACGAGCCGCATCCCTCAGATTCAATCCTTCATCCGTGCCATCTAAAGCCAAAGTTGGCTCATGCTCGTCTTCCCGATTTTCTTTCCAAGTTTCCCATCATTTTGACTCGCTCAAACCTTGGTATCTCACTTTGACCGACAAACCGTCTTTCAAAGTGGGTCCCGCATCCACTCCCGTTTTAGGGCCCGCACTCATATCGCCGGTCAATGCACGGTCTTACTCATTTGCATCACCAACCGCAAGGAACATGAACACGATGAGAAAAAGCTTTTTTCCATCAACCCCGTTACCACAAAAGACCCAGGTGATGGACCACTCGGGTATCAACCACCCGAGAACCCCTAAACCATCGTTCCTACACTCACCCGCCCTCTTTTTTAAGAAAGAGTGCCACATCAGCAAGACCGAAAAGTGTCGTGAATCTTTCCTTCCCTTCTTACGATTCTACCGACGACCATATGATGAGATGATCTATAGATCAAAGATGAAGCCTCCACTCGGAGGCCTCATCTCGATTGTGTCCCCACAAATTAGACGCCGCCACATGTCCGTCTCTCAACGGTTTTGATAGAGCATCCTAAAGAGTCGTACATATCAAATATCATATTGACATTGACAATGACTTTGACAATATCAAGTGTAATAATTAATATTTTTGAATTCTTAATTATGTGACAAGGCAAATTCAATGTTGCTTTGATATGTGTCTAGTGCATTGATTGTGTTAGAAATGTTATGCAAAAAAGGGTGTAAAAAAGAAATAGACGACGTGCAAAGTGGGTTGTGAATTAGCGTGCATTATATATTATTTAATTATTATATAATATATGTGGGATATGATGGCAATATGCATGGTACATGGCGTGGTCGAAACGGTGAACACATTCATCGAAAACCGACTCTTAGTTCCAAATAAACAATTCATTCAACAGAAGAAAGTCAATTTTTGCTTTGTTATTTTCCCGTTGTTTTTTCTGTTGTTTCATATCTCTGTTTGAATATATCATATTATTTTACTTCTTTATTTTTACTGTTGTTTCATGTCCCCGTTTAAATATTTCACATTACTGTTAGTTATGCATATATATTTATTTAACTTTTCCAAGTTACATCGTTACCAAATTATTAGACCACTCCAGTGTCGTCAACTGACATTTCAATTTTTATGACATACTCATTAATCGATACCCTTTCTTTTCATTTATTTTGTCGGTCCACACTATTTTAAAATATATACACATAAAATATCAAATATATTATTAAAATACCTTAGGGCCCACATGTAATCCTTCTCCGCTCGCCGCTTAAAGGCCAAAACCAACCGATGGATTTGGATTGACGGACCATGCCATCGGCACTTCACTCGTCAAACCGACACTCATGTTGGGAGTGGTCTTAAGATATGGGATCAAACCCTAAAATGGGTATGTTTGTTAGGAGTGACAACTAGGCCTGGTTGAGTTAGCAATTCAAGTTGGAATAGTTAACTCAAATTTGACTTGTTTATAATTTCGGGTTAGAAAAACAACCCTAAGTTGGACACATTTAAAGCATCGCAACCTAGATCCATATGACCCATGTAACTTGACATGTTGGCGGGTCAAATGAGTTAGTGGGTCAAAATCAAGTTGACATGTTAAAAAAAATTAAATAGATCCAAATACGAGTTTATTCATTACCGAATTTAAGCAAATTTAGTGCTAACAAAAATTAAAATTAATCACAAATTAATTAATGTTGAGATGTCCCACATTGGATAAGAAATGGACCAGTAATGTGCTTATAAGGGTCCTAGCCTACTCCTCTTACAAGCAATTGGTTTTAAGATGAAACTCCACAAACTGACATGGTATCAGAGCAAGGTTCATCCGTAGTTGGTCAAACGGCCACACGGACCCCACGTAACCCAAAATATCCACGTGCTAGGCGCGGAAAAGAAAATGACGCCACACGTGAGGGGACGTGTTGAGATGTCCCACATTGGACAAGAAATGAACCAATAATGTAATCACAATCCAATTAATAGTATTATGTTTGGTTGTCATATAGGAAAAAAGACATTCATTAATGTTAATTTTAATATTATATATTAATCTCGATTTATATTTTAACTTGTAGTTAACATATGAGTTGATATTCGCAAAAGCTAAAACGAATTCAAATCAACTGTTCAGAAGGCTCCTAGTCAAATACATTTGTTCTGTGCAGCCGGAAAATTAGAAAACGAAAGTGGAAAAGTGTAAACGATGGGTATGAGCACGTACAAGACTTTTCTTATGCAATTGATTTTGGTACCACAATTTTTAATGCTTATACCACACTGTACAGATTTTATGGACAACTGTACAAGTATATTAAGCATTGGATGTGGTATATACATTAAAAGTTTTGGTATCAAAATCACTCCCCTTTTCTTATAGGCTTTGTCAGTAGCAAAGCAATATAAATATCTATTGTATGTTGTAGAATATTGCAGAGCAGAGCAAACTGAGTGAGGAACAACAAGTAGAGCAATAGCTCCTTAGTTTAGTGAAAGTGATTTGAGTGATAGCTCAATTAATGAAAAGAAAAAGTGTCGGTCTCTGTTTCGTTTTGAAAGATTGTATGTTGAGTGTTTTAATATAAAGTTGTTGGTTTCCTTCTTAACGGAGTAATTTGAACTGAACGAACTGAAAACATGAACAGAACAAAAGAAATAGGAAGCACAACACAAAATTATAATCAAAATCTCTCTTCTTAGTTAATTTTGTAAATCGATAAAAAATGCAATTAAAGATAATAATGCTTTTAAGAAATTACAATTTATACAAATACAAACTATAATTTTGTAAACTTTGACATTTGATAAATTATTAAGGTTTTGAGAATTTGAAAAGAATAAACAAATGGGAGTTTTGTGTAAGATAGTATTTGTAAGGATTCGGCAGATGCAGAGAGGGTAAGCAGGAATATGTGTCGTTTGGTGTCGTGTTTGTTAATAAGGTCACAAAGTCAATATGGAGCTTTCCACACCCGTTTCTACTTGTCTTACGTCCCCATGTGTTTTTACTTACGGAAATCTGCAATTAACACATTTTTAATCGTAGTTCACACAAACTCAACGGGGTTTTTCCCCATCACTTCTGGACCACTATGTGGTTTTTCCTCGACTTCGGTGCTCTAATAATAGTAAATTACATAAATGGTCCTTCTAGTTTCCAGAGTGTTACAGAAGTAGTCCTTAAGTATCAACTATTACACTAATGAAGTAAACTAACCGAATGAATGCGAACAGGCCGGGCCTAGTTCGTATTCGTTTGTTAACGAAAAAGTGTTCGTGAAGGTTTGTGAACACTTAAACGAATGGACTTTTGTGTTTGTTTTCGTTTGATAGGAAAATTAAGTGTTCTCAAACTATTCGTGAACAATTTAATTTGGTAAGAAAACATACACAAATGAACTTTTACAAACGGCTTAACGAATGTTCACAAACAGCTTAAGGAATGTTCGTGAACGTAAATGAACGAAGAAGGTTAACGAACGTTCATAACCGAATATATTTTAACAATATATTGAAGATAATGTATAGTTAGATAATATTGTGTAAATCCTTGAAGAAAGGAAGTCTGTTAATACTTGTACATAATAAATATTATTCAATATACTCTTCACATATCACGTGGAGATTGTTTTCTCATATGGTATCAGCCAGCCCTACGATCTCTCTCTAAACCTAGCTGTCGTCTTCCTCTTCCCTACACAATAATGGCTGGCGGCTCTCCCTCCACCTCCACCGATTCGTCGGACTCACACCTTTCCCTCTCTACTATCCTTCATATGATTACCCTCAAACTTACCTCTACCAATTACCTTCTATGGCACAAACAAATGGTCCCTCTCTTAGCCTATCAACAACTTAACGACTATGTGGATGGGTCTATCCAAGCTCCGCCGTCTACAATCACCACCGATGGCTCCACCACCGTAAACCCCGTATACACCGCTTGGGTCGCCTCTGATCGGCGTGCACTCATTATCCTTCAATCATCTCTCTCCGAGGAAGCTATCACAGAAACCTTGGGCTACTCCACTTCTGCTTCGGTATGGAATGCTCTCGGGTCCGCCTACCGTCACGACTCTGTTGAGCGAGTTCACACCTTGCGTGACTCCCTCCGGACTATCAAAAAAGGCTCCTCCTCCGTCGGTGATTATGCTCGCAGGTTGAAACAGATTTGTGATCAACTAAATGCCATTGGTCACCCGCTCGAAGACAATGACAAAACCCACTGGTTTTTATGTGGTCTCGGCTCATCCTTTGAAACATTCTCGACAACTCAGCGTCTCATTACTCCTCGTGCTCAGTTTCGGAATCTCATTTCTCAAGCCGAGAGTCACGAGATGTTTCTTCAAAGCATTAGTGACAACACCGTAGCTCCCGTGGCGTTTAATGCCACCTCATCTCGTGACAACAGCAGCAACTATTCTGCTCGTGGCCGTGGGAATTCATCCCGTGGCAATCGTGGACGTGGTCGTGGTAACCGACGTCCCCCTCATTGTCAATTATGTAGAAAAGACGGGCATTATGCAAATCTTTGCCCAAGTTTGCCCACTTTTGCACGTCAATCTCCATCTTTTGACGTCAATTTAGCCGAAGCTTTCCAAGCTCAATGCAACACTACCACCCCTGATTGGTATGTTGACACTGGCGCTTCCGCACACATGATTTCATCTCCGGCACCACTTGATTCCTCCACTCCATATTCCGGTAATGAACTTGTTTATTTTTGCAACGGTGGTAGTGCCTCCATATCAGATATTGGGAAGTCTCATATTACTCCTAATATATCTTTACTTGATGTGCTTGTGATTCCTTCGTTAACCAAAAATCTACTCTCTGTTAGTAGGTTGACACAGGACAATAAAGTTGATGTTTTATTTTCTGACCCTATGTTTTTTATTCAACCGTCAGTCAAAGGAGACCCTCACTCAAGGCAAACGTAGGAACGTTCTCTATGTTCTCGAGCAAGGTCAAAGAGCTTTCTTAGCTAAACTTTCCTCTCGACGATTGCAAGCTTCTTTTGTATTATGGCACTCTCGCTTAGGTCATGTGTCTTACGATATTATTTCTAGTTTAAATAAGTTGGGTTGTTTGTCGGTTAATTCCCTTTTACCAAACCCTCGTTTATGCTCTTCGTGTCAATTATCGAAGAGTAAACATTTACCTTTTTGTGTTAATTTGAAACGTTCTTTGCATGTGTTAGACTTAATTCATTGTGATTTGTGGGTCCTTCACCCGTTACTTCTTTGGATGGCTTTCGTTATTATGTGATTTTTATCGATGACTATTCACGTTTTTCATGGTTTTATCCATTGAAAGCCAAATCCAATTTTTACAATGTATTTGAAACATTTATAACCTTTGTGCAAAACTCAATTTTCATGCAAGATTAAACAGTTTCAATCCGATGGTGGCACCGAGTTTAACAACAACCGGGTTCGGTCTTTACTTGCTAAAAATGGCACTCATCATCGGTTCTCGTGCCCTTATACACCGCAACAAAATGGTCGTGCCGAGCGTAAACATCGCCATATCACCGAAACAGGTTTAGCTATGGGCACATGCTTTTGGTTCGGCCACCTATATTATTAACCGTTTGCCAACCAAATTGCTTAAAGACAAGTCACCGTATGAGCTACTATTTGCATCGCAACCTAATTATGCTAATTTTCGGGTTTTTGGTTGCCGTGTTTTCCCATACTTGCGGGACTACTCATCTCACAAATTAGCTCCCCGAAGTGCACCTTGCGTTTTTATCGGTTATAGCACTCAATATAAGGGTTATCGGTGTCTTGATTTGTCAACCATGCGCATCTACACTACCCGTCACACGCAATTTAATGAGAGCATTTTTCCTTTTTCGGGTAACAATTCATCAAATTCATCACCTACTTTATTTTTAAGTACTTATTGTGATGACTATCCCACACCTTCCCTTACAAATCCCAATGAAACTTTACCTAAAAACCATCCCCAATCCACTGTTGCTCCATGCAACATTTTCCAGACCCCACACATTCCTTAAATCACCAAATACCTATCCTACCCACTAACCCATTGCCTCAAAATCCACCAAACCCACCCGACGCCCCACAAATTATCATACCCGATCCCGTACCTGATTTACCACCTCAAAATCCCATACCCGATCCCATACCCGACGCCCCACATCATACTGTTCCCACCTCACACCCTATGATTACCCGATCCAAAGTCGGAACCTTTAAACCTCGCCACATTGCCGACCTTACCCACGTTTACTCATCACCATTACATCAAGCCCTCTTTGCCTCAAAAGAGCCAAAGGGTTTTAAAACCGCGGCCCGTGGCCCAAAATGGTTTTCGCCTATGCGTGATGAGATGAATGCTCTCAACCTCAATGCTACTTGGGAACTTGTACCACGACCTCTCAACTCAAATGTGGCCGGTTCTAAATGGGTTTTCCGTACCAAATTTCATGCCGATGGTACAATTGACAAATACAAGGCTCGATTAGTTGCCAAAGGCTTTACTCAAATACCGGGGTTAGACTATTCCGCTACTTTTAGCCCCGTTGTCAAGGCATCCACGGTTCGTATTATTCTTTCCATTACCACTCTAAATAAATGGCCACTACATCAACTTGACGTTAAAAATGCTTTCTTAAACGGGCATCTCTCGGATATTGTGTACATGGAGCAACCACCCGGTTTTGTTGATCCCCGTCAACCGAACCATGTTTGTCGTTTAAGGAAAGCCCTTTACGGTCTCAAACAAGCACCACGATCTTGGTTTCAACGTTTAAGTTCGTTTATTGTTAGCATTGGATTCACTTGTAGTCGAGCCGATACATCCCTATTCGTCTATAAGAAGGGTTCTAACATTCTATATTTGTTGGTTTACGTTGATGATATCATACTCACCGGTAATAATGCTACCCGCATCCGTGATTTTATTACCCGTCTCAACATGGAATTTCTTAATATGGATCTCGGGAAACTTAATTATTTTCTTGGTCTTGAGGTCTCTTACCATGACTCGGGCATCTTCTTGAGCCAATCAAAATATGCTCACGATATTCTTGCTCGAGCTCATTTACTAGACACTAAACCGGTTGGCACTCCATTATCGACCACCACTTAATTTACTAGTCAAGGTACTCCATTTGAAGATCCCACCCTGTATCGATCTCTTGTCGGTGCTCTTCAATACCTTACTATCACCCGACCGGATTTATCGTATGCCGTTAATCAAGTTAGCCAATTTTTGCATGCCCCGACTCACGATCATTTTCAAGGTGTTAAACGAATTCTACGGTATGTTAAAGGTACCATTTCTCATGGCATATCGTTTTCGCATGCATCTAAACCAACCATTCTTGGTTATTCCGATGCGGATTGGGCACGATGTAGTGAGACGCGCCGCTCCACTTATGGATACTCTATTTTTCTTGGTGGTAACTTAGTGTCGTGGAGTGCTAAAAAGCAACCAACGGTCTCTCGGTCTAGTTGCGAATCGGAATATCGGGCCCTAGCAAACACGGCGGCCGAAATTATTTGGGTCACTCATTTATTACGGGAGCTACATATTCTTCCCGCCGGACGGCCCACCGTGCTTTGTGATAACCGAAGCGCCCTTTTCTTAAGTCAAAACCCGATATCTCATAAACGAGCCAAACACATCGACATTGACTATCATTTTGTTCGCGAGCTCGTGTTATCCGGAAAATTGTCGACCACATATGTATCTACGCATCTTCAAGTTGCCGACATTTTCACGAAGAGCCTTCCAAGACCGCTCTTTGAGGAGTTTCGTTCCAAGCTTCGTGTTGGTCCTCCACCATCTTCGCTTGTGGGGGGGTAACCGAATATATTTAAACAATATATTGAAGATAATGTATAGTTAGATAATATTGTGTAAATCCGGAAGTTTGTTAATACCTGTACATTATAAATATTATTCAATATACTCTTCACATATCATGTGGAGATTGTTTTCTCATAGTTCACGAACATAAATTATTGAATGAACCTAAAAAAGTTTTGTCCACAATCCATTAAGATTTTTTGTAATATCTAATCTTTATATGAAATGAATTAAATTATTACTTTTAATATAAAGCATACTTACAAAATTTGAAATGAAGAATAAAAAAAAATTAAGTTGTTCATAGAAGACAATGGAATCACCATGTAAATCTTAAATAGATTCCACTCAGAACCATTAAACCACCCCAAAATAAAATAAATAAGTTGTAAAACAAATCTATAACTTGTATATGTATGAAAAAGCAAATACGTGAACATGAACATAAACAAAACTATTAATATTTGATACAGGATTTGAATTTAAACGAACACGCGTAAATGAACACTAACGAACGAATGTAAGCAAATACTAGCGAACGAAGATAAAGGAGCGTTAATAAACAAACACAGACTCATGTTGACGAACGAAATCTCTATATCCGTGTTCGTTCATTTAACTAAAAGAACACAAAACCATGTTCATGTTTGTTTGTTTAACTAAATATACGAACATAAATGAACTCTCACTAAACAGTTCATGAATGATTCGTTTAACGTTTGATTCATTCACAGAGCTACCAATAATCTTTAGTTTGAAAGTTGTAAGAGAAACAACCTCTAAAATGTATGTCCTTCAAAAATACAGTTAAATATTTCATTTTGATGACAATTGTTCCGTTTAATATGTGTAAGAGAAACAACCAAACACACCCAAACCATAAGACTACGCGTAAAGGGGTGCGTCCTTCCTTAAGTCCTCAATTCGATCGCCCACAAGAGACGTGTCCTCCCCCTTACACCATGTCTTCTGCGACGTGTCCTCGATGCTCAATGGTCCTCTAGAAGACCGTTGCAGGTCGCCATATTTCAAAGGGTGGTGTGTTGTTTTCAAAGGGGATGTGTTTGGTCGCCTGTTACGTGGGTTTGGTTGAGATTTTTCATGTGTTTGGTTGTAAGAGAAAAATCTGATGTGTCAATGAGGTGACGGGCGTGACCATTATTATAATGGTTACCCCTTACGCCCGATCTAGCATAAACCAAAACGTAGATATAGACCTACCACATACTAAACATACCCTCTCCACACCATTTTCCCTTCCTTGAAACTTGTTAAAACACTTCTAAACACCCCTAGAGATGAAAGGCTTAAGGACTTGACACATTTTTATCCAACAAACGTGCTTAAGGACCCGACCCCTTTCAACGTGCACGAAACGTTACCCCTGTAAGTCATGTAATAAGTGAATTTCAACACTTCGACGTTTTCACTGACCAATTTAAAAATTAATGGAAACACTCAACACTTTTTAAACTTTTCTTTATTATTCAATAATGATACAATAAAGATGATTCGAGAATTGAATCTGTATAATGAAAGTGTCTGGTCTTGTGTTTGATCATTTGTTGATCATAAACTTGTCTTAGATAATATATGTTGTTGTCTATCACATGCAAGCAGTTTAGTTAGGATTTGTTCTTAGCTATTTTGCAAATTGCTTGCATCTTTATTGTTTCAATTATTGATTAATAAAGAAAAGTTTAAAAAGTGTTGAGTGTCTCCATAAATTTAAATTGTTCAGTGAAAGCGTATATGTGTTATATTTCACTTATTACGGGACTAACAATAGCATTGGGAAACGTAGAGTCAAAGGAATGATCGATCGATTCCACGTGTAAGAATTCCGTTGGTGCAGAGGATATTTCATGGGACGAGCACGACTAACGGAATTCTGACAGTACTTTCTGTCATCTTGTGATCGCCGATGTCTTCTAGAATATTTGCAAGATATTCTTATAATCAGCGATGCACAAACTTATGCTTTACTTGTGACTTTCTGTGGCACTGAAATTTCCAGCCTATGTACACTTCTGGAAGCCATGAGTCTTCGGATACTCATGCTTCTTCAGATGACCTTTCAGCTTCAGTGGCCTTCACTAAGAGTTTTGCTTAGATAAGTATATGTTCAATGGTTCAACGTTTTTGTCCAATGTGCGCTGAACCTGTTACACTATCTGATCTGTTAACCAGTATCTGATTATGCACGGGGAACTGGTCGTTGTTTCAGATAGTGATCAGACAATGTAACTGGGTAACTAAAATCCGAACTGATCGGATTCAATTACCCACAATCTGAGGAACTAATTCTCAGATTGTCTTCTAACTATTTGCCTTTTTATCTTCATTAAATCTCTTCAGTGGAGGATGCTTTTCAGCGACCCAACAACCCCTTTCAGATTGTGTTTTACTTAACTCAAACGTCATGCCTCCCCTAATTTGGTCGGTCAATCATATGTATGTATTTTAAGTGCTTACACAACTTATATAAATTCATTATGCTTGAAGGGTCTAAATACTAAAAAACTTGGCATCATATGCTTGTTTCTATTAGAAACTCCAAGACTATCGCTGATTACGAAAGATGCCTGAAACAAATAAGGGAAATCAAATCAAGTTTAAAATAGATAATAAATGTAGTCAGTGTTAGTGTTGTGATTATGAACCTCATTGCTTGTAGGGTTAAACCCATTTTGAACCCTTGGATGTGTGAATGTTTGCAGAATGTGTTTTGTTCATATGCTGATAGTGAAAGGACTTTAGAGATTGGATGGTACAACTACTTGATGCTTATTTTAGTCTAGTACAAGTACTTGGTTCCTTTATAAAAATTGTATTGATTCCTATTAAATCTTTCAATGATACCTATAAAATGATTAACATTTATAATTTACTAATTCTCTTTCATAGTCGTATTTTTTGATCTGGACATGTATTGATTAAAGAGAACTGATATTAATTCTTACATTTTGTGCATATTTATGTGTTTACACCCACTTGATAATATTGCTATCTACTAAATTTCTCTTCCAATGTTATTTCTTAATTTTGCACATGTTTTGATCAAATGGGTAGACGTATAATTAGTCATAAAAAATAGGCACCAGTTCCATTATTCTTGATTAAATGAGTAAGAAAATAAGTAGTGAAAAATAATATTTTCTATGGTGAATTAATGACAATGTATGGGACACCTGAATATTTTTGTACATAATAGGTTAAAAGTGGTCAGAATTTGAAGCATGTTTTTAGGTGATGTACTGCTGTCTCAACAGTAGATGCCCTTCCATGTAAAATTGGTGATACATATGGAAAGGAAACGTACATTTTGTTCTTTTTTTATTCAATTATATCTGATCGAGTGTATTATATCAAACTCGTGGTAGATTTAACTTAAAGCGTAGAGACAAAATTTCATCAATCTATATTTGGCCTAGCAGAGGGTAAATTTGTGCCATTATTTGGCTAGCTCTGAGTACTTGTTGCACATCGGAATATGCTTTGTATATTGTTTTTTTTAGAAATATAGTTCAAAAGCTTATATTATATAGTATCTGGCTAAAGATGTTGATAACAAGCATGAGAGTTGTGACTAGTATAGCTTTTAAGCTATTTAATTTGCAAGTTTGATAAAAAAAAAAAATACATAGTCAGAAATTAGAAAAAAATTTCAAAAGAACCAAAATAACATTTTATAACAATCTTACGCAATTAATGTTTGATCTACCTTTGAAATTACACTATTTATAAAGATAGGGAAACGTTCAAAGAGCTCTATCATTTTTACGTAGTCCCGAGAAACAAATTTCAATTATTTATCAATAAAATCTAAAAGTCAAGATTAATCACATAATTTATAATGAAGGGTATTTTGGTCATTTGACACTTAAAAAAATTTCAATTTTTTTTTATTTTCTATTTTCTATTTTTTTTGTTATTTATTTTATTTTTCCCTTTAAAAAACAATATTTATTTAATAATTACGTGTAGCATACAATCACATGTGATTTTAATGTAAAATCACATGTGATTGTATATTTAATCACATGTGTTTTAGTACATCACATGTGAATTAATACACAATCACATGTGATTCGATATACAATCACATTATGTGTTATTTATGAAAATAAATATATATTTTTAAAAAGAAAATAAAAAATAATAATCATAAAATAAATTATAAAAAATAAAAAGTAAATAAAAAATATTTTGTTTATTGAAGATTAACTATAAGTAATGGTTAAGATTAATTACATACCGAGTATTATAATTTTGTCATTTAAAAAAAATATTTTGGAATCACAAAATTATAACATTTTTTTATTTATTGATGATATTGAAGAATATTGAAGAATGAAGAACGATAATGACCGAAAATAAATCATATCGAATTCTGGAATTTAAGTATGTCGTCCCTCTTGTTAATTGCATTCAATGGCCAAATTGACTACATCTAAAGTCTACTGCCCAATTTTGAGGCCGACTTAATCAAGAATGCAATGTTCATGTTCAAAAGTAGATTTTTGAAGAATTCTGCGGCAACTTACGATTAAATATTGATGTAGACTAAAATATTGATAATACGGATTGGACTCGTTGATTCTATGAATACGGGGACAATCTAAAAAAACCACGTTGATTCAAGAATACCGTTGGATTGGGCTTCAAAACTTGTCCAACGCAAAGAATACAATTTTGCGAAAAAAAATTTAATTTTATAAAATCACAAACTGATTATTCCAGCTATGCAAATACACTTTAAATATGACACGTAATTTCAAATGATACAAAAAAAAAGAAACATGAGTCATAAACTGGAGCTAAAACAAAGTTCAAAGTAATAAACAAAAAACATAAAAATGCAAATAAGTGTCCAAAAAGAGCGTTTTCGGGCCACAAGTTCAGTAACAGCCTACAAAATTTAATCATGGTGTAGTCGTCGTCGCAAGCTTTGATTTGGTTACTCATGGACCTGAAATGGAGACCAAGGCGAAAGATATGTCATGTTCAGTGTAGCTCATTTCTTGACAACATCATGAGCTACCAGAAACAAAAAGGTCTGCCCCTCTACTTCAGATCTTATTAGATGATCACGGTTATATTTAAATTAGTAGATATATTTAGATGATATCTCTTGTATCTTTGTATCTTGTATCTTCTACACCTCCTGTTGCATTCAATGCAGAACACAACAACACCAATGGTGGCTATAATCGCGGACGGTCAAACAATTCTTATTCGCGTGGCGGCAGTAACCGTGGTGGCTATAATGGTGGTCGCGGAAGGGGTGGTCGCCGGCCCCCTCACTGCCAATTGTGCCGCACAAACGGGCACTATGCGTCGGCATGCCCAAGTCTACCAACTTATGCATCTTAACAGCGAAACCCATCAATGACACAAGATAATGATGCAAACTTAGCACAAGCGTTTCACTCTCAGTACAACATCACGCAGGACCGCCCCAATTGGTACGTTGATTCTGGTGCAACCGCTCATATGACTTCGTCTACATCAAACGTATCAGACTCTACTCCATATACGGGTAATATGAATGTGGCTTTTGGTAATGGTTCTAAACTCCCAATATCTCATATTGGTCGATCTATGATATCGAATAAAATTTCACTAAACGATATTCTTGTTATTCCACATTTATCCAAGAACTTACTTTCGATTAGTAAACTAACTACGGATCATCCGGTTGATGTGCTTTTTTCTCACCCTCTTTTCACTATTCAGGACAGGGCAAGCAAGTAGGTGATAGCACAAGGTTGATGTGAGGACGGTTTGTATGTGCTTCGGGATGATCATATTGCATTAGTTTCATTTTCTAATAATACTCGAAAAGTTTCTTTTGAATTGTGGCATTATCATTTAGGACATAGCTCTTTTGATATTATTTCTGTATTGAATAAATTGGGTAATTTACAAGTTACTTCTATTTTGCCTAAACCCACTGTTTGTGAACCTTGCCAACTCTCGAAACGACAACGTTTACCTTTTGAATTAAATCCCAAACGATCCGCTAAACCTTTAGATTTAATACATTGTGATCTTTGGGGACCGAAACCGATTTCCTCACACGGTTATCATTATTACGTTGTTTTTATCGATGATTATTCCCGTTTCACATGGTTTTATCCATTAAAAACCAAATTTGGTTTCTACGATGTTCTCTCCACGTTTATAAAGCTTGTTCAAACTCAATTTGAATGAAAAATCAAGGTATTTCAAAGTGATGGCGGTACTGAATTTGTCAACACTACCGTTCGGAAATTTTTAGACGAAAACGGTACTTTTCACCAAATTTCTTGTCCTTACACGCCCCAACAGAATGGGCGTGCCGAACGCAAACATAGACATATTGTGGAAACGGGTCTCACAAGGCTTTTTCATGCCCATGCACCAGCTTCTTTTTGGGTTGACGCATTTAGCTCGGCAACGTTTATTATTAATCGATTGCCTACAAAGCTTCTTGGTGATTGTTCCCCATATCAGCTTCTATATACTCGAACGCCGAACTATGATAATTTTCGAGTTTTTGGGTGTCAAGTTTATCCATACTTGCGTGATTATTCTGCACATAAGCTTGCCCCTAGAAGCATTCCATGCATCTTTCTCGGGTACAATTCGCAATATAAGGGATATAAATGCTTTGATCCAGTCTCTTCACGAATGTACATCACGCGTCATGCACGGTTCAATGAGGTGAATTTTCCTTTTACAAATCCTACTACTAACTTAGATTTTTCTGCTTCGGATTTATGCACCTTTTTAAATGATGGCCCAAGCACTCCACCTCAAGCAGATGCCTCAGTTGCTCCATCACCTCCCACCGTGGACTCAAGCTCAAATGTGCCACCATGTGATCTTTGCAAAGATCATAATGCTCCTGATGTGCAAACTGCTCAAAGTAATCTCGGGCCACCGCCAGCTGATGCAATTCCGCCTCAACCTGAGCTACAACCTGAAGCACCTGAGTTACAACCCGAAGAACCTGTTGCACCACCCGCACCCCATGCAGCCCCAAATCAGGCTCCCGAGGCCACACCTGCTGCCTCTTCGCATCCCATGGTGACCTGATCAAAAGATGGTATTTTCAAACCCCGTCATCAAGTGAATCTTGCTACTTTATCGGTGACCAAACTACACCATTGTCTTTTCTCTGCAACTGAGCCTAAAGTTTATAAATCAGCGGCAAAATGTCCAAAATGGATGGCCGCTATGCAGGATGAAATGGAGGCTTTACGACAAAACAACACATGGACTTTGGTACCCAGACCCTGAATACAAACATTGTGGGATCTAAGTGGGTCTTTCGTACTAAATACCATTCTGATGGCTCGGTTGAACGACTAAAAGCCCGTCTTGTTGCTCAAGGGTTTACTCAAATTCCCGGGCTTGATTATTTTACACACTTTTAGTCCAGTTGTTAAAGCCTCAACGGTCCGTATTGTTCTATCACTTGTCGTTACAAACAAATGGCGATTGCACCAATTAGACGTTAAAATGCATTTTTACACGGTCACCTAAATGAGACAGTCTTTATGGATCAACCCCCGGGATTCGTTGATTCTCAATTCCCGAACCACGTTTGCAAGCTGTCAAAAGCTCTATACGGGCTAAAGCAAGCACCTCGTGCTTGGTTCCATCGTCTCAGCACATTTTTGCTTCAAAATGGGTTTGTATGTAGCCGTGCCGAGACATCGCTTTTTATATTTTCTCGGGACTCATGCATCATGTATTTACTCGTTTACGTGGATGATTTAATTTTGACCGGAAATAACGAAGAGGTCATCACATCGTTTACAGCTTGCCTAAATCAAGAATTTGCTATTAAAGATCTTGGTGACCTAAGCTACTTCCTTGGTTTGGAAGTAAGTTACACTAACGATGGACTTTTTTTGGCACAATCAAAATATGCACATGATATTTTGACTCGTGCAAATCTGCTTGATTCCAAACCCGTATCAACTCCCTTGGGCACACATGAAACCTTCACCAAGGATGGCACCTTATTCCATGACACTACCTTGTATCGATCATTGGTTGGCGTTCTTCAATATCTTACCATCACACGCCCGGATATCTCATATGCCGTAAATCAAGCAAGCCAGTTTCTTCAGGCACCTACCATCGATCATTTCCAATCAGTTAAACGTATACTACGTTATGTCAAAGGAACTATCACTTTGGGACTCATCTTCCGCCAACCTCAAACGCAAACTGTTTTGGGGTACTCCGACGCTGATTGTGCTCGATGTTTAGAAACCTGTAGATCTACATACGGTTACTCAATTTTTCTCGGTGGAAATTTGGTCTCTTGGAGTGCTAAAAAGCAACCCACTGTCGTTCGTTCAAGTAGTGAGTCAGAATATCGTGTCATGGCAAATACAGCAGCCGAAATCGTTTGGGTTAAGCATCTATTGCGCGAGTTGCATGCTTTACCATCTGTACGTCCAACATTACTTTGTGATAACAAGATTGCTTTATTTATGACTCAAAATCCGATCTCTCATAAACGGGCTAAACACATTGATTTGGACTATCATTTTATTCGGGAATTGGTTGCCTCAGGTAAGCTTCACACCAAGTTCATACCAACCAAGCTTCAAGTGGCTGACATATTTACCAAAAGTCTTCCGCGCACTCAGTTTGAATACTTTCGTTCAATGCTTCGTATTGGTCCGCCACCGATTCGCTTGAGGGGGGGATATTAGATGATCACGGTTATATTTAAATTAGTAGATATATTTAGATGATATCTCTTGTATCTTTGTAAATGTTTATAATTATCTACTCTCCATAAATGTAGGAGTTATAAGTTGTAATCTATTATTATAAATAGAAGAGTATCCCACACGTATTTGGTGTGGTCAATTTTAAACACTTCTACAGATCTGCATCAAATATCCTCGTTAGGTTTTTGAGATTATAGATCGAGAAATGTATGCTCAAACTTTTTGAATAAAATCATGGCCCAAAATAAGGAAAATGTATTCTCTCTTGAATTATACTAAACTAAAACGAAGGTACATCCCATCCTCGCCCGCTTCTTGTCTCCAATAGAAAATAATTTATCCCAATGAGATTCCAGGGGGGTTATATTTTAATTTTATAATGTAGTATAAATAAAAGAGAAATAATATTAGAGCATGTATGGATAGGTTTTTCAAAAGTGATTATTGACTTATTGACTTCTTAAGAAGTCAAAATCAAGAAGTAAAATATTTTACTTCTCAAAAATTCGTATGATTCCCTTACTTTTTGATTTTTGCTTCTCAAAAAGTCAATAAGTAGTTTTTCAAAAATATTGCCAAGCATGCCTTTAATACCTACTTTTTGTGCCTAATTTATATTGTTACTCACCACAAGTTGACATATGTAATCCACTAATTTTTTTTTCTTCATACCAATCTTATTTATTTGATATTTATCTTAATTAAATGAGTAGGTATATAAGTAGACACCAATAAATGTATAGTGAGAATTCCTCTTCCTCTATCCTGGCCCGACCAACTTAAGACGGGCATGCGAGACGTATTTATCAAACTTGGGCCATCGAATTGTACTACTGTATGCGTCGCATGATGTCAATTTTCACTTTTTCCCATTACAGACAATTTTTGCACATTTATTCAATTTGTAGTTTATTTAAAAAACCCATTTTTATATATTACTGTGGACCTAATTTGAAATCAAACGATTTTTAGCTCGAAACGAAACTCAAACTGGTTTAAACTCATCTCTCGTGTGTAACCCAACATCCAGCCCTGGTTTGAGTCAAACCCTTTCAATCTATAGCCTAACTAGTTTTATCCCCATGCATTATCTTGGGCTTGAAGAGTTGTTTCAGTAATTTAGGATTTAACAAAGGAATTATAAATGACATTTTCCTTGTTACATATTTATGCCTGAGTTTCCCAAAATTTTAATTATACGGATGATTTTTAAGAATTAAACTAGAAATTAGGCACAATTTCTAATTCACATCATTAGATGATTTTAGATTATTCGTATTCAACGGTATGTTAGGAGAGAATTTAAACTTTATTCTCGCCTTTTGAAGAATTCTTATGTCTTATTATAATTAAGAGATCAAATCGATTCCTCGAAATTAGGAGCAGTTATAAACAATTCCCAATAATTAGAAAACTACCAGTAGCATCCCTTTAGCAGCTGGCAGATGCATCTAGTCGCAGTAGCAGCTCATTGCTCATTGCTCATTGCTCATTGCCTAGCAGCAGCTCACTGCATTATCTTGGCTTATACAAGTGTGCTCTCCGCACCATCTAACTAGTATTATAACCAATGTATGAAATCTATAGGAAAATGATAATGACAGCCCTTAGGGCTGTCATTAATAAGGCAAAATAACAAAAGACAACCCCCCTGAATTTTAAGAATATTACTTTTTTAATCAATGTACAAGCTTTTTATGCATGTTAGTGACAGTCCTAAGGGCTGTCATTAACAAAACTCAAATCTATAATATAGACTTATTTTCATTATATTAAAGTTGTAACCATTATCACCAACGCAACTCTCTTTCATATGTTTGTATTCGATTTAGAGACATTATAAAAGCTATGAAAAAAAAAACCTATACTTAAAATTACCAAGGGGAGGAGATATAAAGTCTTCATTGCATAAGAATCTAATGGTATGTTGACTCATGTCTTTTGGTTTAAAAAAGAGTTTTGAAAAGTAAAAAACCTCTTTATCTCTCAAAAATTCCTTTATGAAGGTAATAAGTCAACATAACCAAACATACTTTTAACTTATTGCTTTTTAGCAGGGGTGAGTATAAGGCGGTTTGAGGATGTTTTTAACTAGAATCAAACCTCGAACCGCAAACTTCGATTTTTTAGAGATTAAAAACCGTTTGGTATTGGTTTTTTCGATTTTTCTCAATAAAATCGGTTCGTTTCAGTTTTTTTTTCGATTTTTGTTTTTCTTAAAATTTACCAGTTTGTTAACTTAAACGTTTATGATCAAAACTTTAGTATTTATATAGTTATAATTCTATATTTTTTTTCAATGTCAGGACTAAAACCCACAACATTTGAGACATCATAACACGTGATACCGTTGGGCTATAATTGGTACACCTCTATAAATGATTATACACAATGATATTAAAAGGTTACATTTATGACCAGTTATTGAAACCGCCAACTAAATCATTTTCGAAATAGATTAATGGTAGTTGGTCAGGATCTTTGAATTTGAAAGTTATCAACATTTTATATATCTATTCTTTTTGTTTGATCTTGTAAGCGATATATAACAACGTATGTATTTATAGCATTTGACCATTTGTGTAGATACGAAAGATGCGAGACTTTCTCGATTGTAAGAACTTGGTCTCACTTAGTTACGTAATTACCATCCAGGCCCAAACGATGATATGGTCCAATCTTTGCAAGCCCAACAACAACTGGGCCAATTACCATCCAGGCCCAAACAAATTACCAAGAAACCCAGCAGGCTACTTGAAGTAGGCAACAATAATAAAGTGGTTTAGCCACTATCGCATGATTTGCATTAGAATAGGTTAGCATATTTTTTTCTTTTAGTCAAGGTTTAAAAAGCATAAGGTGTTACGTGGTGACATCTTCAAGTCTCAATTAACAGCGAGTCATCTTGAGCTATGCTGTTTTTTTCAATACGTAACTTAATGTGACAAAAAAATTTTATATAATTTATATGTGTGTGTATAAAGTTCACAAAAAATTATAAATTTATTGATTTATGTGATAATTCATATACTTGTGTAATTTCACAATAAGTTATACACTTTTCAATTAGGGGTGTTTCATAATAAGTGACATACTTCAAAAATTACCGTATTTGATAAAAATGTGAGACTCATCTTCCACTAACTATCCACTTTAATAAAGTGAAATTATTTTATTCCTTTACTTTTACCTTTAAAACTCATTAATATCACTTTATTAAAAAAAGTGGGACCCAACTTCCACTAAATATCTACTTTAATATATTTTAACCTTACTTTAACTTATTTCCCTCAAAAACTGTGAAACTCCAAATGTATCACTTATTGTGATACGGAGGAAGTAAAAAGTTATCAAAAAGTATTTAATCTAAATTTATAATTATATATATTATCATTTTTTTCAAAAACAAATCGAATTTTCGTATTTAGATTCTAAAAACTTGTCATAAGGCGTGACTTATCAGACCTTATCGCTTCTTTATCTCACGTCACGCCTTAAACAACCGTCATGGTCTATTTCATAATGTCGACGCCGCGTCACGCGCCTTGAGGCCAGCATGACGCGATTTTTAGAACTTTATTTTTTTTACTATTTAAAGCATTATAAATTGTTTGAAGATGGTACGGTACTATGTATATTTTCTTCATACCGTGTACCGTACCAACTATAATTGGTACACTGATTTAGCTACCAATACCATACCAAGTTTACTTGGTACCATTTTGTTTGGCTACCAACAATCTTGGTTAGTACAAATTGGTAATGGTATACCAACATTACAAACTTATTAACAAGTTTTCCAAACACAAAAACAAAATAAGCAAAATGATATAATAAGTAACAAAAGATGTAGATATCTTGTCGTAACATACTAGCTTGTAGCAATCCCGCATTCTTCACACCCTTGATTATAAACAATATTTACAAAGATGTTTTTTGGGCACATCCATAATTAAATAAAATATCGTATACTTTAACATTTAATTAGAGTCTTGGGCAAATAAGTTGGTAGTTTGGTACAGTATAGTAAACTAAGAATCATATAATACATGTATATTGGTTGGTACGGTATACCATGGTATTTAAAAACTTTGTACCACTAACGTACCATGATTACACAATTGGTACGGTACTACCAACCAAACATGTTGGCTACCAACATATTGACTACCAACTATTCTTGGTAGGATTGGTAGCATGTTGGTTGGTTTTATTGGGTACAAATTTGACACCCCTAATACTACTGGTTTATAGTGATGTGACGTGTTCTTCTTAACGAGAATTACTTAAATGTTAATAAAAATTCGTCATAGGGACTATTATTGTCAAAATAAAGTTCAGAGGGGTGGCGTTCGTTAATAATCAAAAAGTTAAGCGAGATTATCGTAATTCACTGATAAACTTAAACTAGTACAAATATGCAAACAGAATTCTTATTAATCATATTTGTTTAACCCATTTTAATATATCCAAAAATGAGCAGCGAACAAGACACTCGTGGCTTCTTGCCACCAACCACCACCGACGAACACCACCGCCACCAACTTTCAACTACCACAACCTCAACCGGGAACAACCCTCATCTCCTCCCTGGGCTCACCGCATTACATCTCCCCCAATTCCAAACATCTCTACCGATACCCACAACCACCACCACTTCCGACGTCTCAAACATCACCCAAGAATCACAACTCTCCGCAGATCTTGCTCGTGCATTCTATAAACTTTACGATGCTGTTGCAGCAACCACAACCACCACCGGCAATACTCAAAACCCAATTCGCCGGACTAAATCAGACATCACTTCATCCGTCAATCAAAAAACCACCGGAAAAAGAAACCCACTTAGCCGGACGATGTCTGAGACCCTTTCAACTGCTCACCAAGAACATCAGAAATCCACCACCACCACCACCACCACAACACCGCCAGCCGGAGACAGAATCGAACGAGAAGAGAGTCCCAAAATTAAGGTATGTTTCTACGTTCTTCAATACTAGTCCCTTTTTTTCCAACTCGATTGCAATTTCTTGTTTGAAGGTCTTTTTAAAATTTAAAATTAGAAATAATTAAAAGAATAACTTCTTTTAAACAGAGATTAAAGAAAATGGAAGAAGTGGTTACGGCGATCGAACAAAGATGTTCAGAGTTTACGCGGGAATGTGAGTCTGAAATAACAGAAGAACTTGCTCGAGATGGCAACCCTTCTCAGGTAATTAAGTTTTAAATTATTTTACATTTATTATTAAGTATACAACAATAACGATACAAAATTTATTAAAATAGTAGTATTAGAAAATGCGTCTACAGAAACCTCTAGCAAAATTGCGAGAGTAGGATTTTATCATAAAATATGATTTTACTAATTTGTTGTGATCATGTGTTGATAAATTTCTTAGGCAAGTGAGGAGAAATATGAAGTTAGTGAGGAATGTTTGCGGTTCAAACTACTTAAAGACGGGGGATTTAATATTAGGCTGAAGTGTTCATGTGGTAAATCCTTCGAATTGTTGCATAATCACGAAGGGTGTTTCTACAGATTGATGTAGCTAGCATGGTTTTTAATAACACTTAATAGGTACGTTGTTCATGTACATATAGATGACATGTTGTTTAAACTACAAGTTTGTACTTTTTTGTAATTTGTTTAGGGATTGTTTAAGTTGAAATAGTTATATAGGTAACACATTGTCCAATGAAAGCGAATATAATGAATAATGAATGTAGTATATCAATTTTAGAATTTTGTTTCTAGTATTGTTTTTGTTTGATGTCGATAAATTAAATCATGAAACATTTGTCGTATAGGAAAATTGCTCTTTAAATTTGACTATACGAAATTGACAGTCTCCTGACCAAATTTGTAGTGACAACATACGTCGTCGCTATAACTAATTCTATGATGATGTAGTAGGTTGACCTGAATTCAAGTTTGACCAATACTATCGCGACGACAAGTCGTCGCAATAGATTTAGAGGGAAAGGAAAAAATTAGACGCACTTTTGAAAACTTTAACCAACGCTATAGTGACGACATGTCGTCACAATATAATAAACGAAAATCTTTTTGATTCTTTTATTATTGTTTAACGGAAGAAAAAACGACTTCGTTCAGTGTTCACCTACAACGACGACATGTCGGTGCTTTAGGGAAAATAAAAATTGTTATTGGTCTTCTATTATTATACTCGCCGGAAAACAAAATGGAGTCCACCTTGCCATAGATAAAATGGAAATTATTTTTATTTTTCTTTTATGATCGTCACCGTAGAAAAAAAACAACGTCGAAGTTCGGTGTCCATCTATGGCGACAACATGTCGTTTCCATAGACGAAATTAATGATTGGGGTATTAGAGACTAGGTAATGTTAATATTCCTAGTGGATCACCAACTAGGTCACTAAAGTGAAAAGTGAGGGAATCAACAATTAATTTAAGTTTTCTCAATACCTAAACGAGTTAATAACAAAGGAGATAAAAAAAGATCATAGGATTAACAAAAAGAGTAACTCAAAAACCAACAATTGTTTGAACATTACCGTAATCTTAAAATTAAATCATACTTAAACCTAAATCATTCAAATATAGCGAATATAAAATATTACTAGCACATAGATATGCTAAGAATCACCAAACAAGTATTCAAAAGTAGAATTAAAACCATAGTATCAATTCAAAATAAAAAGAGACCAATAATTGCTTGAGACGTTGTTGAGAATGCCTTGAGAAACCTCTAATTTCCCTATGTAACTGCCCAAAAACACAGCCACTTCCAAAGTTACCTTCAAGTTTGAATTGATTTTGTATTTAATAAGTCTGGGACGCGACATGAACGACGCGAATTCCATTCTCCGTGTATGTTAGCGGGCGTGATCAATGATTTGTCTCGAACTACATGCAACGTGAAGTCAAACAGAAACTCGTTTTCATGACCAGGCATATCTTCGCGCATGATTCACGCTCGGGATCAGCGTCGCAAAGATATAGTTCGCGACGCGAACCCATTAGAATCTGCGTCCTTCATTTTTCGGCTTTGTTTTGACCCATTTTCGCCATCCTTTCATTCTAACATCTGAAATACACAACAAGTAACAAATTGAGTAATATAATAATGGTTCTCAACATAAAACGTACACATTTGCATGATAATGACGGGTATAATTATGTATAAAAACGTCAAAAATTATCATTCAAATTTGCAACTTTGTGATTTTGCAGTCACAAAATTACTTACCCTATCAAATGGACTGCAACTCATTTTGTGTCGAGGATTTCGATTCTGATGAAGTTTTGCCATGCCAAACTCAAATACCAGAAACCCAAAACTCAAACACCCAAAAAATCTATAAATGAAGTTTCTAAATAAGGAAAAGAAACAAATCAACAAAGTAAACAAGAAGATTGGAAGGATGTAGAAATCGCTTGTGGAGGCGCTTGGAAACCTACTTTATATGAAGCTTAACAAAAACCCCAAATGGTGTGCGTTTTTAAATGTCATTACAAATAGATAAATGGGTTTTTAATTCGCTGACCCACACGAGTTTTAATGGTATTAACGAATGTCTTAAAACACACACTAAGGCAATGCACCCATGTGATAATATAAGCTAGTGGTAGTATCGAAAATTATATACACACCCAAGTAAAAGTGGGAGTTAACTTACTTCTATCGAGTTATTGAATTAATTATTAGTTAGGTAGAAAATAGCAAATAGTGATTGGTTTGGATATTTAAGGTTTTTATAAACTAATAAACTAATTATGCAAGAAACAATATTTATAAAGGTATTTACTTAAAAAGAATCTACTTAGCAAGTTGTACAATGTAATTATTATGGTTTATAAGTTATCATAATTGATTTATATAAATGCATACATAGAATATTTATATGCCCACGATCATGTGTATAAGGTCTCCTACTCAACATAAAAGTGATACTCCCGTATTATCGGTATGGTCGACGTGTAATAAAGGATAAAAACTTTATAGCCTCGCAGTGGCGGTACTTTAACCCAACATCCCAATTTAGTCCACGGAAATATGTCATATACTAGTGCATCAATCCAACACCCTAATTTGGTCTATAGGCATATGGGAGATTGTTCTGTCAACACAATAAATATATCAACAACCATACAAGTATGATTGACAGTGTCTCCATATGACTTGACCTAAATTATTAAGCTTCATTATCATGCGAACTAAGACATAACATAAATCAACACAAATATCACATAATAATAATAACCACATAGCAAACTTGACTAAGCTTCATTTAAATAAGTAAATTAAGAAACTTGTCTAGTTACATTACACCAAGCACAATCAACACATTCATAGACATCATAAATGAATAAGGAAAGAGTGTATCGATTATGAAGAGTATAACCAAAAGACAGACTTGATTATAAGATAAACAAATGCCTCCAATACTGTACAAAGACAAAATAACCAAACTAATTACTAAAACAAACTACAAAATGTGATTTCTCTCTTGGGATACAGTTTCTCTTAAGGTGTGTTTGGTACAGAGAGTTGAAGGGAGAGAAATGAAAATAGCAATGGTATCACTTGTTTGGTTACATTGAGAAAGGGAGATGGAGAAATAAAACATTTCCTATTCTCTAATTTTAATTCTCTACTGAATGAAGGGAAAAGGGGAGAATAGAAAACCGAGAATTAAAAAAAATGACGGAGATTTGAAAGCCCATCAAAGCCTCATTCGTTTCTCTCTACCTAGCGCAGCTTCTTCTTTCCCTCGTAGCCGTCTTCGTCGTCTCGTACAATCCAGTCTTCCGACGATTCTTCTCCACAGTCAAGGTAATTATTTATCTGTCTCTCGATCTCTATCTATCCATCTCTCAATTTCGTCTGTATTAATTGATTAATGTCGCCTTCTCGTGCAATCAAATCGATTAATCTCGTCTCTGGCTTCAATCCAATTGAATATCTGTGATGTTAATAACAAATTG
The DNA here is from genome assembly GCA_963853835.1 of Calendula officinalis. Lineage (NCBI taxonomy): Eukaryota > Viridiplantae > Streptophyta > Magnoliopsida > Asterales > Asteraceae > Calendula > Calendula officinalis. Next base: position 63,836,593 of record OY970828.1, read on the forward strand.
ATGTTTTGTGATGTTAATAACAGGTTGATGTTTATGATTCTGCAGATAAACTTGTTCAGTTGTTTGTGCCCTCCTATCCTTATACTTATCCAATCATGGACAAATTGAATGCTTATTTTGCTTTAGCATGATGTATTGTTCAAGATGAACAGTTATTCAAAGCAGTGGAGATTTATGTAGTGGTTGTAACATTTTTCGCACATTTGTCACCATCAATAATTGGTGCAGTTTTGGAACTGGTTGAAAGTGTCATCAGGTTGTTAAATTCATCACAAATTGGGACAACTGAAGTTTATCATATCATATGGAATTAAATAAATCAATAGACATTTCTAGTTCTCGAATTTCTTTTATTGCTAATTTGGAATCTGCTAGTGTTGTTGTTGACCTTGAAAATGGTTTAGAGGCTAGTTACACATTATTCTTGAAGTGATGTTATGATTTATGTTTTTGGATGATATTATTGATTTTATTAATGCATTTATTATCATTAATTTATCCATAATTTTTGTATGTTTTATGTACTAATAATGATTGTTGTTGGAAAACAAATGTTTGCTAATTATAAAGTTGGTACATTTCTCTAGTTTTTTTGTTACACCAAACAAGAGAAATGATTCTCTATTATAATTCTCTGTTAAAGTCTCTGTGTTACCAAACAGAAGAGTCAATTCTCATTCTTCAGACTAATTCTCTTTCTCTGCAATTCCATTATCTGCAATCATTTCTCTGCAATTTCATTCTCTATACCAAACGTACCCTAAGGGTGGTGTCCATAAAATGATGAGTGGAAGACTCTCTTTCATAGCCTCTAAAATCGCGTGGAACGCGTTGCATTTGACAGACGCGTTGCGTTTTTGGCCGTAATTAGAGATCATGGGCTATATGAAAGGTTGAAATAAAATCTGTGAAGCACGACGTGTTGGTGAAAAGGCATTGGGTTGTCGAAATCGCGCGTCGCGTTTCGTACCTTGGGTGTGTCGCGTTCTTGCGCTTTTCTTCATTTTTGCAGAAAAAGCTACACTTTCACTTCATATTTGATAAGTAGCCCAAAATCATAAAATAAACAAAGATTAGAAGTATATGCTCATCATTCTAATTAGCTAAAATATGTTAGATATGAACGAAGTTCGAGATGTATATTATGTATAACTAGCTTCAAAACCCGCCCGACTGGGCGGGCATGCTTCGAGAGATGTAAGAAAATAACGAAATATTGATACTGTTTTAATAACATACCAATACATAATTGTAATAATGAGAAATGATTTTTGATTGTACTGTTTATTTTGCATCTAAGTACAAGTTAAGATGTGGTTATATAGACAAGTGAAACCAATGGTACAAAATGGGTAAATATGAAACCTTGGGAGAACCACTACATGTTCAAGGAGGAAGTGCAGCACGAAGGGCATCACAACAAGTCCCCACCCAATGACCTTTAATCACCAAAAGAAAGATGATGTCATGAAAAAAATATTACAATAATAAAATTCATATTATTTGTGTTTTTGATAAAAAATGATACCATTATTCTGTGTATATAAAAAAATCATGTAAGAGACAAGTAATGTTGTCAGGTCAACCCAAATGTAGAAAGTACTTGTTTCGACCCGTTTGATAGAGGGCTTCTAGGATTCTAGCTCAAAATTAAATTCAATGCTTACCTGGAAAAAAAATCCAAAGGAAAAAGGTTAGTAACAAAGGTAGCATAATCTATTTTATGAATTTATATTTAAAGGGATCACTTTGGAGTGTATTTTATTGATAACTGGTCAAACGGGTTAAAAAGGAAAAAAATACAGTTTTATAATTTTAATTTTTTCAGCAAATATATGTAATTTTACCAAGAAATAGGTGATCGGATTTTCACCAATAACTAAAAAACATAACATGTAATCATAATCCCTAACCATAAGGTCGAAAAAAGAGAAGACTGTTCTACACTGATCTAAATTGTAACTAAACATGTACATCAAGTCTTGATTTTTACCATTTGAATTCAGAATTATTTTCATATCAGGAAATTAAAGCATACATATGTTTACTTAACATCATACCTTTAAAATTAGGCAAAAAAATGATAATTTAGAAACCAAAACAATTTAACATAACCTAAATTAAAATTTCCTAATTGATCATTAACTAAAAAAATTAGACCGAACATGTAAGAAATGGATTTGGAATCAAATGATGCCTAGTGGTTAGTAAAATCTAAATTGTGATTCAGAAAGAAAGGGGGATTTTTATGGATACAAACCTTGATATTTCGACACTGTAATACATATTTGATTTGCAAAGAATCAAATAATTAGGTTAGTTCAAAACCTCTTGAACACCTGCAAGCATAAAAGCAGACACGAATATAGATTTACACACAATTGCAGCCCTAATTGAACATGGATGATAAATGGGTAGAAAGTTACCAGTTTGGACACAGAGATGACAAAAGTCTTACATTTGCAACCCTAATCGATTGCAACATTAGCAGACAAGGAGCCTTATGGACAAAGTGGATTGGGTAATATCAACCCATGATCCATCAACCCAATTGTCACACACCTACCATATATATCTACTTCAATGTATATTATAGTGTTCAGCTCTAGCACTCTGTTTTTCAAACCATTAAAATGACAAAATCCTTTAAATGTAAGTACTTCACAGGGGTTAAAATTGTGTTATAAACAAATATTTTAAAAAAAATATATATATATTTAAGACCTACCAAAAAGACGATTTTCAAGACTACCGAGTGGCAAGTACTCATAAACCAAAACTCTTGATTCCTTTGAAGCCCATTAGATTAAGTTGCTTTACAGCAACAACCTATTAATCCTAACATTCTAATAATTTATTATCACAATAATTAATATTAGTATAATATAATATGGCAAAAGAATAAAACAGAATAATATAAAAACTTACTTTCCCAGATTCTAAGTTCTAACCGACCCTTGTAAACACTTCCAAATCCACCTTCACTGGTCAAATTAGCATCTTTAAAATTCTGTGTTTCAACAGCAAGCTCGCGAAACGTAAAACTATGTGCCACATTAGCTCTCTGACTACTAAATCTTTTCTCATTCACAGAATCTGTCACTAAACACAAATTATTATTACTATTAAAGGTGTTACATAAACATATGTATCTATATCTATATCTATATACTATAATAACCTTACCAGTAGCATCATTGCATGTATTCCCCCTTCTATCAACCGTAAGAAATCAAATTTTAAATACAATGAATATGAATATATAATTCAGAGTCATATTTCTAACCTGCAAATTCATTGGATGCTATATCACCATCGAAATTTTCGACATCTTTAGTGCAATAATTAAAGCACGAAAAAAACCTCATCTGAAAATGACGGTTTTCGCACATGTTCACACATAGACGTTTTAAAATCAATTAAGAATTAAGTATAACAAATCAACAGAATTACACACTGTATCAAACAAAAACCCTAATTGAGCAGACAAGTACTAACCTTTAGCAGCGAAAAATGCTTGGAATGCTTGGATCCGTCGTAAATGCTTGGAATTTAGCAGCGAAAAATGGAACACAAACTTTGAATCTGATGACGTATCGGATCCGTCGTAATAAATTGTTGAAGAACAAATAACAAAAGAATTTGAACCGAGTATCATAGTCGAGATGCAAGAGAAGTTGAGGTGTTCGGGGATTTTGCCATAGAAATCGTGAAATAAAGGGAGGAGAGTGATTATTGATCAAAGAAACCCTAGAAAGAGGCGAGATGAGCTGGTGTTCACGGAATTGGCTGAGTAATTCGTTGACTAATGACATGGCATATTGGACCAATGATAGAGCTCCAAACTGATGAGTTGGCATGCAAAACTAATAGCACAAATTGACTTAACTTACTGGAATTCGGTCAAATTGTCACAAAACTTTGGCAAGAAAATACCGAATGAATCACATGCTGGAGAAACCTACAATAAAGTCAATGTTGGTCCTGCAAATGAGTAAATTAAAGAACAAATTTCAAATTTGCCTTCAAACTTACAAAAAGATGGAATCTTGAATATGAATTTAATCAAATAAATGTACCATTAGATGATCTTGCAGCACAAGATAGGTAGCACATGTTACAGTACATTTAATTTGTACTTCATTTACTAATAAAGCTCTCGACATTTGTTGATACTGCAAGATCAACAGTATCAACTTCAAATTCGGTTAGATTTTCCACATACATACGCTTTTTAACTGAAAAATTATAAAAATTAGCACAAAAATGGCATTATATTGTTAGGTCCGTCAAATATGGGTCAAACTTACTTGTAAATATGCTTAATGGCTTTAACTGACTTTTAACATATTCTTAATGGCTGCAAACAAACCATGAATAATTTTAAACTAAGACAAATTATTACTACATTCATTTCATAACTATGCTTACGTTAAAAAATTGGTGATTTTAGTAAGGTCAAAATCAAGTTCATAAAATTTACCAGATACTTGTAGCAATCGATTCACCACCTTATACAATTGCTTCTCATTTGTACAAATGCTCATGATATTACAAAAAAAGGGCTCTTTATATTACAAAAAAAAATGTGTAAGATTAGTACAATATTACAACAAAGAAACTTGTAAATGACATCAGTGCAAATGGTATATGGAAGAATAGTGCTGGTAAATTTTTATTGGCAAATCGGGTTATTTATATGTAACATGTTCCGTAATTGAAATATAGCCAATTCCCAATTACTTAAATCAACAGTAAAAAATATAGCCTTACCATTTCAAATTGTTTAGTTTGATGATTGGCTTGATGCTACATTCATTTTCTAATCCACATTTTTTTATTTCACAGGTAATTTCCATAAACACAAGCAATTTCCATGAGCACAACTTTTGATTCTAGCACACAATTGTAACAATCAAGATTAAGATTAAAAAACTGAACCATTACCTCCTTGAATTATCAAATTAAATTAAACTCACTTTAGTAAAAAATTGTCAACAAATTGCGGATGTCAAAAGCGATAATCAGGAACATTTAGAGCAAAATCACAGCTCCATAGGCTAAAATTACAATTTCAAAGGTGAAATCAATACAGATTGAAACAAAAAACTTACCTAATTATGATTAGTGATTGTCGGATGTCGATTGATTCTTCTTAAATGGAGAGGGGAAAATACAGAAATGGGAGCAGAGTGGCAGAAGATGGTTGTGCTGGTGCCGGCAGTGGCGGTGGCGGGGTTATGGAAGAAGAGCTTTTGGGTTGTGGGAGAAAAGGAGAGGGTCGTCGTTGAAGGTTTGGTCGGATGTCGATTTGATTCTTCGGGGATGGAGATGGAAAGCAGAGTGGCGTAAGATGGATGCGCTGGTGGAGGGGTTATCGAAGAAGAGTGATGGGTTGTGGGATAAGAGGAGAGGTAGAGAGAAGACTGCAATAGTGCTAGGGTTTAGCAGAATGTCGATTGAAGCACGGAGTAGAGGGAGTAGAAGGAGAGATATGGGATGCCACGTGGACGAATGGGGGAATTATACGTGGCATTATGGACCAATGAAAATGGTTGAAAGTGATTAGTTGGCAAAATAAAATCATACGTAGCCTCATATATAGGTTAACATTTTAGCCATATCACCAAACGTACTATAAATTATCTTCATGTTGCTCCTCCGGCGCTTCCAAAATTAAGGAAGGGCTATTTGATTACATACAACTAGGGGTGGTAATTTAGTTCGGGTTTCGGTTGACTAGTTCGGGTTGACGATTGGTGGTTTAGAAACGTTAAACCTGAAACCGACTTGTTTATATAAACAAGTGAGATATCTCAACCCTAACATATTTACCTTCAACCCGAACATGATCCATATAATTCGATTAATTAAACAAGTTAAACATGTTAGCAGGTCAAACAAGTTAAACGAGTCTTGTTATAATTGCACAAATTCATAACAAAATACCAAAACACCAAATTACTAAGTAACACTTTTAGTTTTTATCTAACTATTAGTTACGATTGAACTATTAAACTATAAATTAAGTATAAATATATATTTTTACAATACATTTTAATAATTAAACAATTTGACGGTTCGACCTATTTAAATTATTATTGACACAAATCTAACCCATTTAATAAATGGGTTTGTTGAGTCAACCCGAGACTGACCCAAAACTTTTTTACCTCAACCAAAAACTGTTTATTTTCGTGTCGGTTTCAGGTCGCATCCGTGTTGGGTCAGAATTTACCACCCCTACATACAACCAAGACTCGGGAGTTTAAGTCCCAAAATGAACACAGTCGATACTTAAGAGTAAATTACGGGAGTTTAAGTCCCAAAATGAACATAGTTGATACTTAAATTAGAAAAAATCTCAAAGAAGAATAAAAAAGAGTATTTAAGGTAGCTCGTCAACAAGCAAAACCAATCGTAGTTTATGCACCTTAAATTATGAATTTCTTTATTTTTGTATTTTATGCATTTTAAATTATGTAATGTTTAATTTTATGCTTTTTAAATTATGTAATGTTTACTTTTTAAGTAACAAAATATTAATTTAGTTTATTTATATGTATTATTAAAAACAATATATTTTGAAAGAAAAAAAGTAGTTTAGTGGTGTAGGGGTGTAATTAAGCCGAGCCGAGCTCAAGCTCGACTAGGTTCGGGCTCGTTTAAGTTTTAAGGAGCTCGAGCTCAACTCGTTTCGAGCCTTATATGTAAAGCTCGGGCTCGGCTTGTTTAGGTTTTCGCATGTTCGGACTCGACTCGATTAGGCTCATTTAAGCTCTCATATACACAAAAATATATATTTTTTATTTAATTATAATATTTAATATATTATGTAAGCACTTCATTTTTATATTATGTTATATACATATATGTATAGTATACACACACACATAAGTATAAAAATATATAATATATAATTATATTTTCGTAATAATTAATATATATTTTTTCGTTTAGGCTCGCGAGCCTAATCAATCTTAGTGGATCAAGCTCGGGCTCGGGCTCGTTTAATAAACGAGCTCTTAGTTAAGCTCAGACTCGGCTCATTCTCGTTTAAGCTCGGCTCGTTTCGAGCTTTCAACGAGCCGATCCCGAGTAGCTCACGAACGGCTCGGCTCGTTTTCACCCCTAGGTGCATCACATGATATTTGTAATATTTAGTTTAAGTCTATGCACGGTCAAGACTGAACCGAACCACATTGAACCGAAGCAAAAGTTGAACTGATACAATGGTTTCGACCGGCTCCGAGAACCGAACCAATGACGTTTGGATACGAACCGAACCGAACCGGTCCGAAAACCGAGAAGGTTTTTTGATTTTTTTCGGTTTCTCATTAGCTTTGGACCGACACAGCTTGGAACCGGACCGAGAAACCGAACCGATATAGCTCGGTCCGGTCCGGTTTTGTTCGATGTTTCCAATCAGTTCGTGGTCCAATTTGAATCGGCCTAATTCAGATTATCTTTTTGTGCTACTAGTACCTACTATTCTCGGTTTGTCACTACCCATTACCCGTTTCTTTCTTACTAAATAATTAACACTAAAATCACATAAAAATTAAATTAAAATAAATTCGACTTGTATCTTTATCTATTATTTGACACCTTTTTATTTTAGTAAGACATAATTTTCAACCAACCTACTTTCTATTTCGGGAAATATTTGCGTTAATAAAAATTGGCATCCCAAAGACAAACAACAACGACCTTAATGTTATTAGCAAGGAGTTTTAAGACTACCCGTAATGGGTGACCAAACTAACTGCCACCTCTGCGCCACATCATCTTTCTTTCTCTTGATCAAACACATGACCAGACAGCGACCTATAGCCCGTAATCGGCGACCGAATCAGCGACCGACTTTTTATTTTTTATTTTGCAAATTATTAATATATATCTATATTACTTATATTTTATACTTCCTCCGATTCAAAATAAGTGCTACACTTCTACTTTCACGGTTTTTGAAGCAAAATAGTGTAATGATGGTTAAATTAGATTAATTGAATGATTAGTGAATAATGGGTCCCACAGCTTTTGAATAAAGTGGGGTTAATGATGTTTAAAAATAAAAAAAGGGTAAATGAGTCATTTCACTTTGTTAAAATAGATAGTTAGTGGGTGTGGATCCTACTATTTTTTGCCATTTATGAAAACTGTAGCATTTATTTTGAATCACCCATTTATGGAAAGTGTATCACTTATTTTGAATCGGAGGAAGTATATAATATATTATTAAATTATTAAATTATTAATATATATATATATATATAGGGGAGGGTTCCATTGTGAATTGATATATAGGTGAGAATGTGAGAATTAGGCAAAAAGACGCGCGGTGGCATTTTTGTAATTAAGTCCAACTTTTATGTCCCACACGCGGTGGCATTTTTGTAATTACGTCCAACTTTTCTTTAATCATCGATGATTAAACTGGGTGTAGTGTTTTAATCATCAATTATTAAACTTTTGAGATTGTATTTAATCATCGATGATTAAACCCAACCCCAAGTTTAATCGTTAAAATCAAAGATACTGTTTAATCAAAGATACTGTTTAATCATCAACAATTTTGTCTTTAAAATCAAAGATACTGTTTAATCATCGATGATTAAACTTGTCTCCGTTTTTTAGATTCCTAATTCTTTATAAGATGTTGTTTAATCATCGATGATTAGCGTGTCTGCTTTCTTTATTATTTGATTAAACTTTTCTTTAATCATCGATGATTAAACTGGGTGTAGTGCTTAATCATCGATGATTAAACTTTAATCATCGATGATTAAACTTTAATCATCGATGATTAAACTTTATCTGTGTAATAATCATAAGATGCTCTTTAATCATCGATGATTAAACTTTAATCATCGATGATTAACCTGGGTGTAGTGTTTAATCATCGATGATTAAACTTTAATCATCGATAATTAAACTTTATCTGTGTAATAATAATAAGATGCTCTTTAATTATCGATGATTAAACTTGAGTTTGGGTTTAATCATCGATGATTAAACTGAGTGTAGTGTTTAATCATCGATGATTAAACTTGACTATATGTTTAATCATCGATGATTAAACTTGAGTTGGGGTTTAATCATCGATGATTAAACTGAGTGTAGTGTTTAATCATCGATGATTAAACTTTATCTGTGTAATAATCATAAAATGCTCTTTTAATCATCGATGATTAAACTTGATAATGTGTTTAATCATTAACGATTAAACTTGGGGTTGGGTTTAATCATCGATGATTAAAAACAATCTCAAAAAGTTTAATAAAAGTAAGTTTAATCATCGATGATTAAAGAAAAGTTGGACTTAATTACAAAAATGTCACCGCGTGTGGGACAGAGAAAGTTGGACTTAATTACAAAAATGCCACCGCGCGCGTGAAAGAAAGTTGGACTTAATTACAAAAATGCCACCGCGCGCGTGAGGGCGGGGAGGAGATGAGTGACTGAGATCTATTCTCACATTCTCACCTAATATATTAATTCTCAATGGAACTCACTTCTATATATATATATATATATATATATATATATATATATATATATATATATATATATATATATATATATATATATATATATATATATATATATATATAATAGGGCAAGAAAGAGGGCAAGTCGACCAACAACCATGAGTGGTCGTGGAGTCGACCATTCGGCCATTAGGACGCGTCGCCGGAATTACGTGTATGGGGGAGGGACACGTCGGCGGAGGGGAGGTGGCGGTCGTAACCGAACGAACGGTCATACGTTACGGGTAGTCTAACCAACTAAGAGAGGAAGGTGTGGTGGCAAGCCACCCCTCGCCAATCCTGAGTGGCACCAATTTGGCTCAAAACTCCCTTCGCCACCACACCCTTCGTGGGTTGAGTACTTGAGTGAGGGGTTTTGCCGGTGGTTTGGCCAGGAGGGATGAGACTTGAGAGAGTGTCTTTTTAAGGGTATTTTGTAGGTAAGATATTGTTTGGTGGCTCTAAAGGAGTATTATTGATTAGTTATGGTAAATTGGGTTTTTTGGGGGTTTTGAATGTGAAATGTGAAATAATGTTGTGACTTATAGGCGACGCTGATGTGAGCATTTGACTTAAGCCACCATACCCACCTCTCTAAGTTACAATGATATATGTTGATTATTTGACATTAATTACTTATCTATCATATTATATTTATTAATAAATAAACTTATATTATTTTATTGAATATCATCTAATACTACCATCACTACTCAGTCACCACTGAAGTACGCACCTCCATCACCTTATGTTCTGGGTATGTCACTACTCAGTACCTGTTTCTTTCTTAGTAAATACGAGTACTTAATTTTACACATTTAATTCGTAAAATTTAAAACAAAAATGAATTCAAGTTGTATGTTAATAAATGCATACAAATTATCTACGAGCGTGCAATACTCTCTTGAAAAATAGAATAATTAGATATTATAGTTTACCATATACACTTGTTCCCTATAAAAAGTAATGGGGCCGGCCAGCGAATTTGTGGGTTGGCACGACCACATTTTAAAACATGAAAATAGGACGTGACATTCACGACACTCGCCCCACTTCGATTCTCATTTTCTTAACAAAAGCCGTTAAAATCAGTGTTCTCTGAAACCCTTTTTATTATTTTTATTCCTTTTTTTTCATTCTTTCTCTCATTTCACCCAAATCTCAAGCAACTCTGCTTCAATTATTTATATGGGTTCCTAGATTTCATCCATAACTCTTCTGGGTTTCTCTTAAATTCCCGTAAAAATGAAAGACTTCCCTTCTTGTTTTGGTGAAAATGGAGTACAAGTTGCAGATGCATCTTGTACAAGTACCGCAGACGCAGCAGCAACAACGATTGCATCTAATGTAAGTAAAGTTAAAGCTTCTCAAAACTTGGTGACTTGTGTTTACCAATGTAAATTACTTGGTAAATCTCGTTTAATTATCATTAATTGGAGCAAGAGTATCGTGGGTTATTGTTTCACCGTTGAAATTGAAGATTTATCACATAAATGTCTCAACAAAATCGATGTTAAACCTTCAATTTTCTCAAAAAGAAAAGGCTCCAAAACCTTAGAAGTTGATTTCGTTACGATTGATGTTTATTGGGATCTCACGAATGCTAAATTCGGGTCAAACCCGGAACCCATTGAGGGTTACTATGTGGGTCTCGGTTACAAGGGTGAAATAGTTTTGTTAATTGGGGATCTGAGAAAAGAAATGTTCAAGAAAACCAAATATGTAACAAATTCGATGAGAATATTGAAAAGGGAACATATTTTTGGAAAGAAATTTTACACCACTAGAGCTCAATTTAAAGATAACGGGCCGACCCATGATCTTAAAATAGAATGTGACACATTCGGGCTCGATGATCCTAAACTTGTGGTGCGGTTGAATACGAAGATAGTTTTGCAAGTGAAGAATTTGGTGTGGAAATTTAGAGGGAATTACACGATTTCGGTTGATGGGATTCCTGTGGAAGTATATTGGGATGTGTATAATTGGTTGTTTGGATCAATAACGGGAAATGCGGTTTTCATGTTTCAAACGTGTTCGGGTTCTGAGAAATGTGGGGTGTTTGGTGATCGGTCTATAGTTTCATGGCCTAATTCACAGAGTTCTAATTTTTGTTTGACACTTTATGCCTGGAAGAATGAATGATGTAATTTATTTATTTTTGAAATCGCTAACTATGTTCGCGAAAACTTTGTTCCTTTGTTTACGGTTTTTTGTTTGAATATATACGCTTAAGTTATATGTGAGATTTGAGATCTTGATTTTGGTTCTAAATTTCCAATTACGGTTTATAGGTGATTCTTTGATAAGTTAAATATTTGATGTTTATATGTAATATCTTGTTATCTATGTGTATAATGTCATGTTTTTGCCACTTTCCTTGGTAAGATTTAGGTGATCTGTTACATTTAATTATTTATTTATTTGCCAGTGAATCGTCCAATTGATTACACTCATGCCGGGTTTTTCTTAGTACTACTATAAAAAATTGATGTCGAGTGTTCAACTAGAATCTCCTGCTGCTGCTTACAATTGTTGCCTTTAGTGTCAATCACGATTTAGCTTATTTGGAATCAAGTACATTGAAATCATCTGGTTATGGCGTCTAAAATAATCTCCTAAATGTCATGAGTTCGATTCCTTTCTTGGGTAATCATTTATAATATGGTTTTTGGAAACTGTTATAGCAACGGTTATGTCGTGTACATTAGGAGCAAAGCTCGGCCACCTCGATGAGTATTATAAACCGGAATACCCTTTTCTAAAATAAAAAAAAACATATGGCAGTGGCTTAGCGGTGAAAGCCCCCAAATTATTTACCAGAAGTCACGAGTTCGATCCCTTACTTGATAAATATTTTATTAAATGATCTGGATCTAGGACAATGATGTTTGGTGAAGATTGTGGTGGCTAGTATGTGACAATGGATGGTTTGTTATATGGGTGTCGAATTTGTACTGAATAAAATCAACTAACATATTACCAACCGTGCCAAAATAAGTCGGTAGCTAATATGTTGGTAGCTAACATATTTGATTGGTAGTACCGTACCAATTAAGTAGTCATGGTACGATAATAATACAAATATTTAAATATCATGATTGTACCACAAAATATAAGTATATAACAATGTAAAACTAAGATTACAATTTTAATAAAAGAGTTAGCCTCTAATTTTACGAGTTAGAATATCGATGAGATGTTTAATAATTTTCTTATAAAGTTCATAATTTCTAAATGGTAATTTTTTAGAGCATTAGATGTGGTGGTTTAAGCCACTTCGCCACTTCTGCGCCACCTATGCGTCACATCACCAATTCACATCTCACATTCAAAACCCCCAAATACCCCATCTACCATCACTTAAGCCATTTGTGTAAAGACCCGAAATTTGTAAATAAATAAAATATGTAAAAATATGATAATTATGGATAAATCATATAAAACACGTGGAAATTGGTTTCGTGTCGTTTGGACACCGTACAGGAAAGTTATGGGCGAAACCGGGTCAAGACACTTGATGAAAAGTGCAGCCCTGCTGCCTTAAGGAGTTCGCGACGCGAACTATTGATCACGATCGGGAACTAGCTCCAGGGAGTTTGGCCATGGGTCGCTAAGTAATTCGCGTTGGTTAACGATCGCTAAGTTGGCATACGATTTGCAAAGTTAGCGACGCGAACTATTTCGCGTCGCGAAGTCTGGTCGTGCAGCATTAAAGACGGGTTGAGCTCATTTATTGCAAAGAAAAACCCTAGTTTTCTCCCACTCGAGCTTGTGACCGATTTTGGGTGTAAACCATCATTTGGAGCAGATTTCTTGGTCAAATCTTGTGATTCTTCACTCCTAGTTGAAGATTTAAGGTATATCTTCAATCCTTTGTAGTTGTAGCTTTAGATCTATGGATTTAGAAGCTTGGGGTTGAAACCCTAGTTCTTGGGGTTATGGGTTATGGTGATATAAATGGTGTATACACTTAATAGATGGTATATTAACAAAGGAAACAAGTGTATGATTATGATTTGTAAGAATCTTAAGGGTTGGTTAAACCTAGGGTTTGGTAATCATCATATTTGGGGGAAATGGATTAATGGGTGTTATCTAGAGGTAGATGAACACATTGGTAGTAGTTTATGATGATAATCTTGTTGTGATAATTGTTTTAGACATTCGGTGAAGTATTGAAGTGGTCAAATTGTGAGCAAGGAACCGGCGGAAAGAATACGGTTAAAGCATCTTTATTGCTAAGGTGAGTACGTGTGGAATTTTCTGAGTACATAGCCCTTTTAAATATTTTCATTACTTGTGTTATGGTCTATTTGCTTGATTGTATAGACTAGTAGATGATAGTTAGTTATACCGATGATAGTATTGAACTAACTTGTTTGATGATGAAAGTGATAGCCGAGAGCTAGATTGGCATAACCATAGGGTTATGAAGAGATTGAGATGATGTGATGATACGGGAGACTCCCCGATCATGAGGTGTGGATTGAGGGGCAGTTGGGATGGAATTCCCATCGACTCTTCCACGTTAGTAGTCTTACTCATTGGACGTATTCTGGTGGGCAAGGCAGGTATCGGTAGCGTGGGCGATCCTATTGCCGGTACCTTGTTTCTAGTTTTCTCGGGGGCGACCCGATAACTAGATATGTATGTGGTTCTAGCTAGTTCGGGGGCGACCCGATAGCTAGACGTGATTGCTAGATAAGCAAGGTTGATAGGGTCACACTAAGGTGACTAGACTGGATAGTTGGATATATATATGTATATTGATTGGTTATATGAAACGTGACATTTCATTTTATTATCGGGTCTAAACCCATGTAGCTCACGAGACGTTTTTGTCTCACGTACTCCTTGTTTGTTTTGCTATGTACTCAGGTTCGGGATCGAAGATTTAGGTACGCATGGATAGAGATGCGGGGCCTAGATTAGAAGAACACTAGATTGGATTTAATCTTAGCTTGGTTATGATCTATTTTGTAACACCTACTTTTATACTCTGATTTCATACCAAGGTTTTTGTAAATCCAAATTGAGGATGTTCTTCTATTTATAAAAATGTTTTATTTTGGCCAATATTTGGTATTAAAATTTGAGGTGTTACAATTTGGGCCCCACCACCATTTTTTTCTTTTTTCTTTTTTTAAAAACATAATACTTCATTAAAATAAATATTACACAATACAAATTAAAAATACCTAAAAAATAAAAAAAATAACCGAAAATAAAAAAAAATTACGGAAAAAATAAAAAAATACCGAAAATTAGGAAAAAAATACCGAAAATTAAACAAAAAAAAACTACTCGTCGTCCACGTCAAGGTCATCTTCGTCGACGGAGTATTTTTGGCGGATCGCCTTTTTTTCTTTGACGATTCTCGCCTTATCTTCGCGCCCCAAACCTTGGGTGTTAGTGCTTAGGAATCGCAATTCCTCCAAACGCACGAAAACGTCATCCCGCGCCTTTGACCTTTCGTAAGCTGATTGAGCGGCTTCACTTTTCCGCCTAAACTCGGCCATCATAGCCTCGCCAAGGTCCGGCGGTGCGGCACTTCCGGCGGTGTTAGCGCCGGATGAACTTTCCGACCTACTTTTCTTTGCCTTACGAGACTTTCCCGCCGGACTTGGTCTCGTATCTTCCCGAAAAGTTCTTCATTATCGGAGAGCGAAATGGGTGCGGGGGCGTCCCATTTCGGGCAATGGCGCAAAACTTCCCACGCACCTTCGTTGTTAAATTGTTTTTTTGACGACGACTCGTCACGGTACGCTTGTCGGACACGGGCCATAAAGTCGACCTCATTTTCACCGCTTCGGCTTGTACGTTGTAGACGTTTGTAGATACCGTTGAATTTTTGACAATTACCATTTAAGGTCGTCCACTTCCCCGTCAACATGTCTTTGGTACGCGGCGTACCAACATCCTTGTTGAACTCAACAAGGATTTTGTTCCAAAAACATTCATCGGATTGGTCGGCGCCCTTTTCGCGGTCCTCGGAAACGCTAACTCAACACTCCGCCAATAAAACTTCTCCGGCGGCGTCCCAACGCATGACCTTCCGACTTAGTTGACGGCAACTTTTTTCCCCCTTCTTCTCGCCTTTTCAACGGCGTCGGTGTCTTGAGGGGGTTGGTGTTGTTGAAATTGTTGTGGTTGTGAAGATTGTGGTTGTGACCATTGGTGTTGTGACCACATTTGAGGAGGGGGTTGGTGTTGTTGAAGGTTTTGAAATTGTTGTTGAAGGATATAGTGGTTGTATTGGTCTTGGGAAAATGGCGGCATCACGGTGTTTTGGGTGGACGATACCGATTGTTGGGACGAAGGGGTTGACGGATTGGACGGCGATGAGCCGGAACCTCCCCATCCGAGAATACCGTTCATCCAATCGGGGTGTGGTGGTTGAGACATTTTGGAGAGTTTTGAGAGTGAAAGGGTAACAAATTGTAGAGAGTTTTAGAGAGTGGAAGTGTAAGAAATGGTGTGAAAAAATGTAATGGTTAAATGGGTTATTTATAATAGGTTTTATTTATAAAAAAAAATGAAAATTCAGGAAAACTAGCCGTTGCCAACGGCTAGTACACGTGGCACTCGCTCATTGGCTCGCTGCATGCGTCGACGGTCCGGCGCCTCGCCTCACTCACGTAGCGGACGGTGTGGTGGCGAGGCCGGCGAGGTGAGGTGGCATCCGGCGCCCCCTCTCCTTCGCCACCACACCGGATTCTCTTATGATGAGTTCTCCCGCGGTGACCAAATCTTGATTGTTATATACACAACTTAATCATTATCAATCATCCAATAAATAACAGCGCTGAACACGAAAATCTCAAAGGGATTCCTTGCGCGTGGTTGGCTTAGCCAACATTTAAATTTGGGAGAAAATGAGAATGACATTAGAAACTATAAATTTCCTTTTTTCTAAATGTAGTTTCTTTTAGGTAGGTTGTTTTAATGATTTCATTTAACAATAATATTTAATACATGCCTTAGTAGTATGTAATTAACCAAATAAACCAATAGATTGCTGGTTCAAATTCCATAAAAGTTGTTGGTTAAGTATAAAATTTAGTTTAAGATTTGAATCCATGTGGTAGTTTAATTTAGCATTTATTGGTGAAGTATAATTTACGTATATATATATATATAAGAAATAGAAACTAATTTATGACCAAACTCTTTATATAATTGTTTTGGAAATAATTATAATAAATAGTTGCTAATATGAATTAAGTTGAAATAATATAAAGAATCTTCTCCTATATATGAGTTTACATTTGATTTACGTTTGTCAACTTGGCAGTTTGGAGCTCTCTCAATGGTCCATATTGTCACGTGTAATTACACCATTAGCCAACGAAATCCTCCCTATATTCTACAAAGCAACTTGCGTTCTCTTCTCCTTCTACACTTAAACAAACTTCACGACATTTACGGAACCATCTGTAACGTATCTTCCACTTCTCAATACATCTTCTTCACGATGCCCTACTTTTCGTTCAACCTGCTGCAATTGATTTCAGATTCATGTGGATTAACTGAATTCTGCTGGGTTTTTTCAACTATCCTTCTTCACGCTTTTATATTTGACGAATTTTTAAAATATACAATCCCCTTTACGATGCCCTAATCAAACCTTCAACACGCCGCCAATCGTCCACCTATCCCATTGAATCACGCTTGATTTGATATCCCCAGTTTCAATAGCCATGTTGTATTGTAACAGCTTCGGCAATCCCTGAAGAAATTATGATAAGAAGAGCGTTGACGAATAGCTTTCTCCGGCTACACAGATCAGGTTTGTATCCCTAATTTCTAACGTTACCTTCAATTTTCCTAGCCATTATAGCTAAAAACAAAATCTAGGGTTTAATCTTTAACATTTTGCACTATGAAAGTTAATTACTTTGAAGGATTCGTGACTCCTGAGATATGCTGCAGTTATGTGATTGGAGGACAATGTAATTGACTTTCGTAATTACCATACATCTTTGATTTACAGTTATTCAGAAATCATGTATGATTCATAGTTTTTGTATAGTGCTCACAAACTATGTTGCATGCATGTTTTCCTCAACTAAACAGTTTAATAAATGTGTTTTATTGCTTCTTTCTTATAGAATACAAAGGATTCACACATAATGATAATCTATATAAAAGTGTTTGGTGCATTTCACAGGCTAACCTAAATTTGGTTACTTGATTATTTTTTGGTGTTTATTTCCATATACATTGTAATGGCAAGATTACAAGATACTTTTTTATTTATTTCATATTTTTATTTCATGTTTGTACATAGATGCTAAGATACAACTCCTGCAAGGCTGCAACCAAACATTGTTGTGGCTGCAACCAAACATTGTTGATGGTCTCACCGGCTGCTGCATATGGGTATTATACTATTATGGCTAAAAAAGTAACTATTATAATGTGGTGTCATGGGTTGCAGTTATATGTCTAATATGATTGTTTTTCTTAGTTTTAGGTTGGTTTAAATAGTTATCCTCTTTTTGTTTCTTTACTTTAGATTTCAACAGCATGCCAACTATGCATTACTGGTACCAATGAATCTATGTGGTCTATACCTGAGTTTGAGATTAAACAAACTCTTTTTCATTAAGTGAACCACATGCGTCTACAACTAATTTTAGTGGGAAACAATCCTTAAACAAGGATGTTATTGTACCTAAAGATTCGGAAAATCATGCAATTTAGCAAGAATAAGATTTCCCAGAAGTCAAAGTTGACTATTAGGTGAGAGATCATAATTTATTCTCATTATAATTATAATTCACACTTTTCATTGTTTGTAATTCGTATTTTATTGTGTTCTGCAGGAGACCTTTTTGGGTCGCACAAGTCCAATTAGTTGTAGGTTTTCTACATCTGGTTATAACATTGCAAGTGCTTCTGTGGGTTGTAGAGTTATGTAAATTCCTTAGTAATAGCTAATTGATGATGATCTATCTTATAAACAAGAGAAAATTTCAATGTATATTTTTCCCCTTTTTACATTTTAATGAAGGATATGGAGATACGTGTGACAACTCGACATTTTGGGTATGTTACAATTTTTTATTTCTTACTTTCTATATTTAGAAAGTTTCTATTTTTAGAAATTTTCTCATTTCGTATCATTTCTAATTTTAAAAAGTTTCTGTTTTTAAAAACTTTACTCATTTCATATCATTTTTGTATTTAGAAAGTTTCTATTTTTAGTAACTTTCCTCATTTAGTTTCATTTCTACTTTTGGCATCTAAACACATAACTAGTTCACCGAACATCTAACATTTTCACCATACATCCGTGTTTGACTATTTTAGTCAACACAACATCTTATATTACTTGTGGTGACATTTTTACTCCAAAACATTTCTAATAATGATATTTAAGTAATATTTAATCAATAAATCAAAATAATTAACGAAATGTGACTCGTAACGAATTTTATTCCAAACCGACACATCAATTGTTGTCCCGACCATCAAGTGGGCCGAACCCCTTCACCCTTGGGTCATAATTTCGTCCAATCCACCCCGATTATCCCATTTGAACTTATCATTATCTTATTTTTAGTTCTTATCCCTATCTTGATTTAAATTGAATCCATATCCTTCTCTTAAACCCTAATTTTAGCCACTATATAAGTACCAACACATCTAAACCCTAAGTTTTTTGTTGATTTCGTCCAAGTACCTCCCCAACCACTGATCCCGAGTTCGAATTCGTCCCAAGCAGTTACAAATCCTTGTTCTTTCGAAGTTAGGTTCGTTAAATCGCAAAGGTATACCGAAAATCCCTACTTGTTACTCTTAATTTCGGTTTTATGCTTACAAAACCGAGACCATGGCCGAAGGCCAAGTGGTCTCGGTATCGCCACATATTCGAACCATGGATGTATGGTTAACCATGCATGCATTCGTGTGTTTAATCGTTTCCGTTTTCGGTATCGTTCGTATTGATTTATTAATTGTTTTGATAGTAAACGAAACCCTTTTAATCCCAAATTTTGACACTTTAATCACAATTAAAAAACCACACAAAACCCTAAAATTTCATAATATTTGGAATTCGTTTGCCTCGTTTTTGACCTAAAAACCGATCAAAGCCCTAAACCGAAAACCCTAACCTTGAACTGGATCTTGAACCCTAACTCGCTGAGTTGACTCGGTGACCCACTAAGTTGACCAAGTGGACTGAGTTGACCCATGTTAAACCGAAATATTGATCGGGCCAAGGCTCGAACTTGGCCCAACCCGATTTAGCCCATTCGGCCCATTTGATCCTTAAACCCTAATTGGGCCAAGCCCATTTACTTGAGCCCAATCCGACCCAAAAGCCCTTTGGGCCGAGCCCATATTCGGTCCAAATCAGGCCCAAACCCGAGGCCCAATATCCGTTGGGCCGTAACCCATTAAGAGGCCCATATGGCCCATATCGTGGCCCATTAGCCCGTTTCATTTCATTTCATTTCATTTCATTTCGGCCCATTTCATTTCATTTCAGCCCATTTAGTTCATCCAAGCCCAATAAGGCGGGCCTTGGCCCAAGTGCCGGCCCGTTAGCCCAAATCTAGGCCCAATAGGCCCATAACCCAACATCGTTACAAAGTTGCGTAAACATTAAACGTTTTCAATAAATCAAAACTCTTTTTATAAACAAACAATCAATACAAACAATATCAATACACAAACAATACCATTATAAATCACCTATACGTTATAGCTTAGACTAATTATGAACCTTGCGTTCAGGCGCTAGGAGTCTTTGTAGAGATTCTTTGAGGTTTATCGAGAGCTAAGCTTTGCCCAGGTGAGTCCACAAACCCCTTTACTTCTTTTACTGTTTTAGAATCTTTGGGGTGGAAAACATAAACAAATGCTACTATTTTACTATGACTGTACAACATCTATACATTTTCATTATCGTGTTGGCATGACAAACAATTATTATACCGGACTAAGGTGCCAATAATCACTAACTAGTGGATCCAGACCATGGATACGCATATAGTACTATTGGCTGACACACATCCTCCCAACATTATTTGATCACTACTTGGTTTACCCAAGACATCTTTTGGTAGTGTATATCCATAAAAGAACGATAACATACTGGAGTTGATGTGTTGATTGTGGACTTAGGGGTTGGTATATTAACTCAATAGACTAGCTACCTGTTGGGGATAACAGTCATGCGATGTCAAACATAACAACTTGTTCAACACGTTTTCATAAACAAAACTAGTAATTGTAGATCTTCTACAATTACACTTCACTTTTCATACTTACTCTCATATCATATGAGTGTTGAACCTTATACTTTTTCAGTCATAAACTTATTTTCATAACAAACATTTTGGGTAGCAAACACTTTACTTTCAATACAACATTTACCCTGTGGATTCACTCAACATTATTGTTGACCCTTTTATACTTATGTTTTTCCAGGTGATTAGGTGCATAGTGGAACTGGAGGATATGAGCACTGGATTGTCGTGAGCCATGAATGAACATTTAAGTTTACAAACAATCCTTTCGATTTCAAAACTTACCATTTTAGGAAACTACTAATTTTGGAAACTTTCCATTATTATAAGGTAAACCATTTTCATTATGAACGTTACACCTCCGTTCTTCCGCAAAACATTTTAAATGAAGTAAAACTCATTTTTGGCGGGGTGTGACAGAATGGTATCAGAACTTAAGTTATAGTGAATTAGCAAGCCTAGTCTATAACTACAAAAGATATTTGGGAAAAACAAAACTTTTACAAAACAAAAATATTCATGGCACGCTGAGTCTCATATCCCGAAGTTTCATTGTTCTTAGATTAAAACATTTCCTTAGTTAGTATTGCCTTAGAGTAATATTTAGCATATCGTCTGAGTGCCCATTTTTATGTTCTATCAGTAGTACGAATTATTTATCGGAATGTCGTCAGTGAGTGTTATCGATTTTTCGTCCTAATCCGAATACAACAGTGATCAGAATATTGCTATGCCAGTAGTCCCAGCGTCAGTGGTAATGAAACCACCAGTTGTTCCATGGCATCGACGACCAAGAAGACGTCCTATCCCTATTATCCCAAATGGTCCTCCGACGCCAGCTATGGGCCAATGTCCTATTTTATTTCGTAAGTGTGAGGGTGGTATTATATTCTTATCGTCGCCAACGAAGCCGCGTCGGAATTTAGCTTCAAGAACCCCTCGATGACAAGAACCAGTGCCAGAACTAGAGCACCTATCAGAATCAAATCTAGAAGAAGACTCGGAGCCTGAAGAAGACTCTTAAGTAGAGGATGAACCAGAAGAAGACGAAGAGTTGTCGCCGCGCGTCTAATTGAACTTTTCATTATACACATATTTTATGTTCTTAACTATTTCAAAAATTAGTTTTAAATTAGTTATTGTCTTTTTACCTTGTCTGGCTGGATGTGCCATCTTTTCAAAACTTAACCATTAGGAATTTTTAATAAAAGTATTATTTTATTAATTAGAAAGATCATCTTATTTTGTTGTTTGAAAATTTATTTCATACTATAATAAGTAATTTCCTTATTTAGTGATTCCTACTACTACTACTACTACTACTACTACTATTAGGTCTACTGCTACTACGACTATTGTATCGATTTTTCCCTATTTCTCTTAAAAATTTCTACTATGTCTACTCTATAAAATTTTCTTTCTATAAATTCTCTTTATCGTCTTGTCCCTTATATGGGTTCTCCTGAGTTTAAGCGAATTGAGTAGACACTGATGATGAACAAATCGAGCGATCTTCATCCAAGAGGGGAGAAGGGAGAAAAGTGTTTCCCAACACATACCTTGTTGATTGCTTAAGATAGATCCACTGATGATGAACAAATCGAGCGATCTTCTAGTTGATCTAAGCAATGAACTTAGATCTTCAAGACTTGAAGAACACGAAGAACACGAAGAACACAAAGGCTTGTGTTGGTGTGTGTATTCGGCCGAAGCCAAGGAGGAGGAGGGGAAGTATTTCGTGTGAATGGTCTAAGGGGTTTAGGGTTACCCTAAGCCTCTTATTTATATACAAATAAGTTACGCTTAGAAACCCTTCTAGTTTAATTAATATTGGATCTTTAATTAAACTTCCTTTTAACATTTTCATCCCTTATAGTTTAACTAGTTTATTATTGTTGCACTTAACTATTAAATGTCTAGTATTAATACACTAATAAATCGGTACCCATATACACGAATTATATACTTGTATTTATACTTTCAATAATTAATTATATAATTACCTTTATATAATTTATACAACAATATTATCCAATTACTATATGATTTAATAGCTTTAAATCATATCATGGATAACCTTTAATTAACACATTGTATATTTACTCAACTAGTAAATGTACAACTACTTATATTAATTAGTTAGTTAAACTAATCTAGTAATAAGTTAAACTTAACTTAATACTTAACTGATTCATAATAACTATTATGAATCATTCCTCTTCGTAGTATCATTGATTATCTTGCTCGTATTACATGCACTCACCGGTGTGACCCTTAAGTGTTTCGTAGGCATGGATGTATCATCATAGGTTGACTAACTGTGCACATAATTCCTTCAGACTCCCACTTGTGCAAGTTTGTAACCTTTGTCTTAATGATACGAGCTACAGTGGCCTTCTAGATGGGCATATAGGTAACCAACCCATAAAAAACATCTTACGTAACCCAGGTATAGTTTATGAAAAACTCTTTAATAGCGTCTCCTAGTAAAGAACACTCTGTCTCTACTTCTTGGGCAAATATGTTAGGCTTATCCCTTGCAGCACGATATTTGTGATAACGAATACTAGCATGGTAGAAATTATCAACTCCTATATTCGAAATCATTTTATGACTTCTTGATTCAAACTGTTGTGATAAACGACAAAGAACAGATCAGTTCGTTTGGGCACGGCCGTGCACTTGCCAGTTTCTTATCAAGTCAAAGGACCTATAAATATCTCTCCTAAAGAGGAGGTGCAATTACCATCTTGTTATATTTCGATTTAAAATACAACTTCCTTTGTACCTAGTATCGCCTCGTATGACAAACGTATTTCAGAATTGTCTGAGTTGAACCAAAGCACATTAGTCATTGTATCCTAAACCAAATACCTCAGGCTTAAGGACAATCCTAGTGGACAATACTTTTGAACTTTTCAACCACGAAGTATTGTCACGGTGGTCAATCCAATATTCATTGAGCCTCCAACATAATATCACTGATATTTGGTTTACACAAAACTTGTATAGCTATCTTCGAAGAACTTAATTCGAATCTACCACCAAATACCGCGATGACGTTAACGTCCCATCGAGGTTCCCACCAAGACGAGTAGTCACGGATTTTTGTATATTTTTGAATAAATAGACTTTTATTCATGGATGATGTAAAACATACAAAGTCTGAATAAAAATGATACTAACTCATGTACTATTCCTCACTGGACATATATACTGAATTATTACTGGATCATTACTTATTCCTTTCGTTCGTGTTGATTACTTAATGATTCTTACAAACTTAATTGTAATTTTATCACTAAACCAATCATTTCTATTAAACTAAAGACATAAGACGAGTATTTAGGAATACTATTACTTTTGCCTTTGCTAGATATTGTTCTTGCAACAATCTAGAACATATTCTAGTCTTGCATTTTATGCAATTCGGTAAACACGGGAGGATTGGAAATTGACTCCTTAGTTTCTTGAATTCATAAAATCATCCTTGTAACTAAAGCCTCTTTTAGTTACTTGATTTGTACATATTCTTACTAGTTAAAGAAATTTCCTTAAATGACTGTGTTATCCACTGAAGGGTTAACAACCTATTAGATATGCAATAATTAATCACAAGACTTGTGATCACGCTATTTGGTTTGCAATAATCTAATCAATGATCATTTAATATTTCTCTTAACTCTTTGGCTAATGACTTGGTAAAACCTTGTTGTTAATGTCTTACTAACTTACTGAATTCATCAACATCTTTAATGAATTGCGTTAGTCATAGCTCCCACTTACTTTTATGGAATTTAAGAATCTCTTAAACTACTTTGACCTAGTCAATAATTAGTAGTTTAATCTTTTAAGAATTCTATCAATAATTAAGATCATCCTTTGGATTTGCGAATATCCAACATTCCTGTTTAGGGAATTATGATCTTTATTGATTACTGTATCTAACAAGTATAAAACACTCCAAATGATAATATCAATTCTTAAACACATTAGTATTCTTTTAAGAATCTTATTTAATGCCAAAGTCATTACTTGGATTTCTCAAATATCCATTATTCCTATTATTTCTCAAATATCCATTATTCCTATTAGGGAATTATGACTTGATTAAATATTGTATTTATTACAAGTATAAAAGACTTGTAATAATACCTTTTAATTCTTAAATACTTTAATATAGTTTGTCCCTTTTTAAGAGTCATTTAATGTCTAAGTCATTTTACTTGGATTATGCGAATATTCAATTATTCCTATAAGGGAATTATGACTTCATTAAATCCTTTACTACAAGTATAAAAGACTTGTAATAATACTCTTAAAGTCTATCTTGATTATATCCAATATAATCATATACTATATTAATACTAATACTTTAAAACTTTCTATCATAAGTAATGACTATTACTTAAGATGTTTTAACTAAGTTCAATAACTCTTGAACCTTATGCTTCCATAAAACTCTTAAATACTTTTATTAGAAAAACTTTCTAATTACTAGCATCTAAATACCTTGAGCTATCAAGACATTATTTATACAACAATCAAACAAATATATATAAAAACATGAAATATAAGTAAATCAAAACTTGACTTACATTCTAGTCATAAACCTTGACTAGTGTAATTATCACACATGCACACAATATAATTCAACCATGGATTCGAAATTTAATTAAAACTAAAATAAAATTGTTTTAACAAAAATAAAATTATCCAAAACAATAAAGTAAAATTGTTTAAAACGAATCCACAAAATACTGAATTATAAAACTTGGTGCTCGTGGGATCATCACCATCTCATGCCGGTCACTATCACTTTCCATCTCCTCCTGCAATAAACGATTGCAAAAGTTAGATTACTCGTAATGTACTTTACAAGTATCTAAAAGTGATTAAGAAGTGTGGTTGTGTTACCTGAGGAACTTGCGTTTCCTCCACTACCACTTGCACCCTTTGGACAATTCCTTTTCCAATGCCCAGCCTCACCACACTTGAAGCACTGGTTCTCGGTCCTCGCAGTGTTAGGCTTAACCTTCTTGACCTTTTGTTTGACACCTTTACCATTTGGCACTCCTTGGTTAGGATAGGTTTTACCCTTTCCTTTACCACCATGCCCTTTTCTCTTCTTCCCACCGCCACCGCCATTACCGATCAAGAGAACGTCCTTAGATTTGGTCCCCAAACTCAACTCAGTTGTCTTGAGCATGGAATGTAGCTCAGCAATGGATTTCTCCATATTATGCATGTTGTAGTTGACCACAAAAGACTTGTAGTCATCAGACAACGAGTTGAGTATAGTGTCTGTTGCCATTTGCAACGGTATAGGGTGACCAAGTCTAGCGAGGTGATCCATGTGTCCCTTCATTTTCATGACGTGGGCACTCACCGGCGTTCCTTTGACCATCTTGCAAGAGTTGAAGGCTCGATTGATGTCAAACCTCTCAGTGCGAGCTTGCTCTTGAAATGAATCCCTAAGTTGCTGGATCATCTCAAATGCAGGCACATCCATAAGTCCCGCTTGTAACTCAGGACTCATAGTGGCGAGCATCAGACAGCTCACATCGAGTGCATCACTGACATGCTTATCATAAGCTTGCCTCGTTTCAGCTCTGGCATTAACAGCAGGGGTGTTTGGTACTGCTCTCTCCAAGACATACCACTTTCTCTCATGCCTGAGCACAATACGAAGATTGCGCTCCCAGTTGAGAAAGTTTGACCCAGTCAACTTGTCCCTTTCGAGGATTGAGCGAAGTGAGAGATTGTTGGTACTTGTTGTCGCGATTGCGTTTATTGTTTCCATCTACAAATCAAACCCAATTTAATTAGTAATCATCAATAAACATTCTCTAAAATATATTATAAACCCATAATTAATATTTTAGGCCTAGGATCCATATATCACACTCTCGCCGCAAGGTATAGGCACTTCCCGACGAGACATGCTATTTCTGTAGGTAACATCCTTACCGATCGTATCAAGACTTGACACGATTCCTAGGGTTCGTAGAATCTTTAGACTTATAACTTATTACAACTTTGTACAATCTAGTTGTACATTTCTAAGTTAGTAATAAAGTCTAGTATGTTTATTCTACTCAAGTACTTTTTGGGCCGGGACTCCCGATTATCACCAAAGTAGATCAGACCATCTAAGACAGTGCGATGCTCTGCGTCGGGACTCCCGATTATCACAGAACCTTACGCACCCTAACACTCGCAATGATTTGAATCCATATCTAAGGTTTTTTATCCTTACAATATGAATATCGTTTAACAAGTGAGGTGTTCCATTAGGTGGATAGTACTTAGATCTAAGATTTTCTTGGGTTTGTTTAAGTCTTAAACTAAACTTAAACCTTTATTCCAATCTTAATCCTTGTTTAAAATGTGTGACTTGCGAATTGAAGAGTTCTACAAGACACGCTTTTAAAACTAAAGACTATTCTTTAAAACTTATAGTTTCAATAATTTGCACGATTTTACATGTATACCTAAAACGAGGTGTACAAAACGTTTTACTAAATTTTGTGAAAAATCTTATCTAGAATAAAACTTACTTGTTTTATCTTACTTGAAAAACTTATAAACTTATGTTAAACTTTTTAATTCTTTTATGATTTATGAACTTGAAACATAAATCTAGTTTAACACACCTAGTTCTTCATATGTCTAATAATGAAATTAAACATTTGTTTTGACCTACTAGATTCGACCAAGACTTATGTCTTAACGACACACTTATAAACTTTGTGATTTTCTTGTGTAGCTCCCACTAGCTCCAACAATCATGATGGAACTTAAGCTAACACAATCACCGGTTTATACTTGGTGAAACTAATAAACTTATTATATAAAGACTATATATAATAATTCTTAGTTTGTTTAAACCTTTCCTATATTTAACTTGAACTAGTTAAATATAGGCTCTTGTTATTTATTATTATTACTTGATCATTAATCTAGTATATTACATGACTTGTAAAATAATTATATTATACTTGTATAATTATCTAGTTATAATAACTTATAACTTTATACATCTTAATATATGATAATATATATATAACTTTGTATATTTCTAGTTAATCATATAATTTCAACTTGTACAATTTCTAGTTATAATGAAATCATAACTTTGTACTTTCTAGTTTTAATTATATTATAACTTATACAATAACTAATTATAATGTTATCTTTAAAGATCAAAATAACATTACCCTTTTTAATTGTTCCATTTTATCTTGTATTTTAATGTATTCGTATATATGTATATTTTATAATAAACTTGTAACATTCTAATAAGAATATTACATCTAATTTATACATATATATTTTAACTTAATCTAATTAAAATACGTATAAACTTATTATATCTTTTAAAATTCAATTTTACTTAATAATTAAAAATTCCGAAAATTTTAATACATATATATAAATAATTAAATACACCTTGTTAATTTTAGAACTTAAAAATTAACATCCTCTTTATCAATTCCCTAAATTAACTAGATGAACCCTAATCTTGTTTTTTATCAATCAAAATTAGGGTTTTGACTTTCTTGATCAAAGACATTATTTTAGTTAAAAGATCAATTTTAATCAATCCTATTTAAATAATAAACTTTGTTTAAATTCTAAGATAGATTATAACTTTTAATAAATTTATTTAAACTTTTTTAATTTAAACCTTATAGACAATAAAACTTTGTCTAAATTACTAGGTTTAAAGAACTAGCTTTAATAAATCTATCAAAAATAATAATTAAACCTATTTGACATAAACTTGTCTAATTAACTAGGTTTTAGATTATTATCCTAATTAATACTTTTAAACTATTAAACTTAAACTAGTTTAATGTTCTAGGGTTCTTTAGGGTTTCGAAATTCTTAAGCTTAGGAAACTTTTCCACCAAGTAAACTAGGCTAGTTTAATAAACTTGGTGTCCAAGTAACCTCTAGATTTTTGAAATCTCTAAGGGATTAGGAAAGAATCCTTTTGATCAATTAAACAAATCTTGTTTAACATACTTGATCTTAGGGATCTTCCTATGTCACGAAAAATTTCAAGGAAGTAAAGAAAAAATCCTTTTGATCAATTAAACATATCTTGTTTAACATACTTGATCCTAGGGTTCTTCCTAGTATTTTCAAAAATTTGCTAGGGTTCTTTAGAAACCTTCTTGACCAATTAAACTTAGACTAGTTTAATATTCTTGGTCCTAGGGTTCTTCCCTTTTACGAAAATTATAAAGAAGAAGAAGAAAACTTGAAACAAAAAAAAACTTAAAAATAAAGTAAACAAACAATCTTTGTTAATCTAGTCTGGATCTCTGAACCAACGCTCTGATACCACTTTAGGGTTTTAGCTACGCACCATGCGACTGATCAACCACTTGGGTCGACCTCCTAGTGTACTTGGTTCGAACCATGACTGACCAAGAACATGAACTTGTTCTTGGTCGGTTAAAACCAACTAGCTGATTTAATCCCTAAATGCGGAACTGTGATTAAACCTAATCCTTAAGCCCTAAAGGATTGGGATGTTGGAGTTCTAGATTAGGTTAACAAGAAAGAAACCTTGTACGAAGAACTCGAACACACACATTGCTTGTGTAGTTCGTTCGACCATCAACCAAAGAACCCTAGGGTTCTTTGGTCGAATTTGTCCAAGAGGGGAGAAGGGAGAAAAGTGTTTCCCAAAACATACCTTGTTGATTGCTTAAGATAGATCCACTGATGATGAACAAATCGAGCGATCTTCTAGTTGATCTAAGCAATGAACTTGGATCTTCAAGACTTGAAGAACATGAAGAACACGAAGAACACAAAGGCTTGTGTTGGTGTGTGTATTCGGCCGAAGCCAAGGAGGAGGAGGGGAAGTATTTCGTGTGAATGGTCTAAGGGGTTTAGGGTTACCCTAAGCCTCTTATTTATATACAAATAAAATACGCTTAGAACCCTTCTAGTTTAATTAATGTTGGATCTTTAATTAAACTTCCTTTTAACACTTCCATCCCTTATAGTTTAACTAGTTTATTATTGTTGCACTTAACTATTAAATGTCTAGTATTAATACACTAATATTCGGTACCCATATACACGAATTATATACTTGTATTTATACTTTCAATAATTAATTATATAATAACCTTTATATAATTTATACAACAATATTATCCAATTACTATATGATTTAATAGCTTTAAATCATATCATGGATAACCTTTAATTAACACATTGTATATTTACTCAACTAGTAAATGTACAACTACTTGTATTAATTAGTTAGTTAAACTAATCTAGTAATAAGTTAAACTTAACTTAATACTTAACTGATTCATAATAACTATTATGAATCATTCATCTTCGTAGTATCATTGCTTATCTTGCTTGTATTACATGCACTCACTGGTATGACCCTTAAGTGTTTCGTAGGCATGGATGTATCATCATAGGTTGACTAACTGTGCACATAATTCCTTCACGTTGGGGTCACAATTTCAGAAAATGTACATCTAATTCTCCTCCCAAAATTCACGTCTGTACGAGTATGGTGACCCAAAGCACTACCGTAATCGTTGTCCAAAGCTACAGAAGAACAACAATAACAACAACAATGATCACCAGAATGGTTGTGGTCGAGCGTTCTTCATTGGTGCTCAAGAAGCTCGCGAAGATCCTAATACCGTTACCAGTACATTTATTATCATCAATCACTTTTGCTTCTATTTTATTCGATTCGAGAGCCGATTTGAGTTTGTGTCAATCGACTTTAAAAGATTCTTAGATATTGAATCATCGCCTTAGAGGTCAGTTATGAGATTCAGTTAGCAGATGGCAAAGTTATTAGGTCTAGTGAGATTTATAAAGGTTGTAAGTTTGACCTAGATGATCATATTTTTTTTTGACATTGACCTTGTGCCTGTAGAGCTAAGTAGTTTTGATATCCTCAATTCTAAATTCAAAGAAGGTTAACTACAATGGAAACCAACTAGATATTGGCAGAGGAGATAGAAAGCACGTTAATAACTTTTTTAAATGAACATGATGAAGTTGTTTCTAAGATCAAAAGTGAAAAGCACATGCGGAGATGCTTACATGTAAAGAAATGGTTTCCATAGATACCTGGGTCAACCCGTAACCCAGTCAAGTTTAAGTATCAATATTTTAAAGGGTTTTGATAATGACATCCCTTAGAGTTGTCTGTAATACATAAACAGTTGTACACTAATCTATGAAAATGTGTAATTCCTAAAATTAAGGAGTTTGTTATAGTTAAATGTATAGATTTTTAATGCGTGTCTTATGACAGCTCGTCATTATTAAAACCCTATTTTAAGTACTTAGTTTTGTTTTATGTAGATAAACAGAAGCCTAATGTTGTAAGAACAAAGACAATTTTAAGACAATAAAGGACATATTTACTTGAAATTATCATAGAGATTATCAGAGATATGCTTTTTTTTTTCTTTTTTTTAATGGCTATCAGAGATGTGCTAATAGATTAGATTCATTGTAGTGTTGTGTATTCAAAAGTTCACGAATCTGCGTGGGCGTGAAAACTAAAATGTCTTCTTTTTAATATATTTTTATTAAATTTCATAATACTACATAAAATTCAAGCTTCTATCTCTTTAATAGTCCCACCTTCATTTGTCTTATATATCTCTCGAAGCATACCCGCCCATTCGGGCGGATTTTGAAACTAGTAAATATATATATATATATAAACATATTTTGGAGGATATGGGTAGTGTTCCTCTAAAAGTAGTACATATTTGGAGATAATGTTTTAGTTTCAAACTCCAAATTAGAAGGAAAAGTGAGGTTTGATGCTTGAAACTATTGTTCAAATTTCATTGTTGGTAGGCCGAGCTACTATAATGGCCATGTCGCTTTCACTCGGCCACCCATGAGTGTTTGATCCCACGTTATCAATCAAATGATTGAGAAATTTGTGAATTATTTTACAAGTTTGTCAATAATTGTTATACGTGTTCTGATCTAAACAATCAGATCTTGTTTTAATATAATCTTTTGTAATTCTTTATAACTGCAATTTTTTTTCACTACTAATAGATGTTTGGATAACTTTTAATTAGTAATTCAATTTCTATGTAATTTAAAGATTACATCATTAATTATAATTAAGATTACTTAGCTAATAACTAAGAAGTCAATTACGTTCTAGAGTGAACTAAAAAACTTGAATATTTTATATGTTTCTAACTTTTAAATTGTTCAAATATGTTAAAAAAACTAAAAAATATAAAAATTATAAAAAAAAGAAATTATAAAATAATCAAAAATAATAAAAACAATAAAAACAATAATAAAGTTAATAAAAACAATAAATAATAAAACAATAAAAATAATATAAACAATAATACATAAATATATATAAATTAAAAAAGGGGATAAGTATAATTTAAATTTCAGCTATAATTTTTGCAGCCACACACAATAAAATTCAATTACAATATAATTTAACTCATTCAGAACTCAATTCCTTTGAAATTCAATTTCATTCCCTACTATTCCCACAATCCAAACGCACCCTCAACGTATTCAAAAAATAAAACCCCCTTGGGTCACAGAGGTTCGCCCGCGCTAACTCTGATCTACTCACAAAGCGAGTGATCGTCCTGAGATTAGTCGGCTCGCAAAGCGAGTCAGAATCCAAGTTAAAAAAAATATATTACTTAGTTGGCTACGTTTGTAAGAAATCTGTATTATTTGTATTTACTTATTTTCCCCAAAACATGGCAAAGGTTGTGTGATTCAATTGCTATAATTACGAAAGAAAAAAAAACAAGAAATTTGACGCAATAAGAAGTTCAAAATACATCATCACACATTTGCTTGGTAATGATTCTGCTTACCAAGTAAAATTAATCCATAAATAATAATTATGATATATCATTACAATTGATGATAGCTATTCAGCAGCACCAACAACTGGACATCCTGCAAAAAATTAACACAAAATAATCACATTAAGATTGAAAATTTAAAAAAAAAATTAAAATGATTAGTTTAAGAAGCATCAAATGTGTAGCATTTTATATACTTGGAGAAAATAATCATAAAGATGAAGAAGAAGAAGAAGTACGGTCAGATAACCACTCTTTAAAAAATGTTTGGCACTCAATATCTGCATGACTCAACGCCCCAAGGGGAGTCACAGTTATCTGAAATTAAACACAATTAAGATATAAACAATAATAATTCGTGCTTTTACATAATCAAGACAAATTTACGTACATATCCTTCTTTAAGTGAACAATAATCCGTTTCACCCTCTTCCACCTCTCCTCCCTTCACCTAAAACAAAATACAATTACAAAAGACAGAAGTACCCTTGATGAGGTGTCAACACTTTAAGGGGAAAATGACAATAATAGAAAATATTATTTGAAATATGCAGATATAAGAACAAACCTCTTTTTCGAAGAAAAGTTGTTGTGAAACAGGTTTAACATCAGAAGAAACTTGCTTCCAACCCGTTTTAATGATACTTTTTCCTTGTTTCGTCAGCTTGTAGCCCTATTTATAAAATAATAAGACCTATTTAATGGGTCCGGATCCGGTGAGGACTCTTTTCCTCGCGAGGACTGTGAGGACTCCAAAAAAAACTCTAAAAATGATCCAAAACAAACTTTTTTCAAAAAATTCATTTTTTAAACATTAAAATCGCTATGTATAAGATCCAAAAAAAAAAATTTCCAAAAATGATCCAAAAAAAAAATATGGATCATAATAATGATCCACAAAAAAAATCTGGATCATTGTTATGATTCGCTAAAAAAAGTGGATCATATTTTTTTTTTTGAATATTTTTTTTTGTCAAATGTAGTAATAATCATGGTGGGTTATATATATTTTTTTCGGAATTTTTTGAAATTTTTATGAGGTGTCCTCGCGAGTCCTCACCGAAAAAAGAGTCCTCACAGGATCCCACTTCCCTATTTAATAAATAAAAATACATAAAAAAAGTTAAGTAACTTGCCTTATTATTGGGAATATTTGTGGGCAAATCTACATTTAGAAAGCATTTATGAGGAAAAGTTTTATTGTTGATCTCAATAAGAATGGCACTGATTAATGGTAAGCAAGCCTCTGCAGCCAGTGTGAAGTCGTTGTTATTGCTCGTACCTGCAACCCTGTAAATTAGAGGACCTAATTAATAACTACTAATTAACTAGAATTTAAAAAGGATAATTAACAAAACTACAACCTTTAAACAAGTTTACATACCAATCATATGATATTGAGACAGAAGGTATGCCATAGAAATATGCCTCTCGAGCACCTGCTACTGTCCCTGAGTACACACTGCATGCATTTTAACGACTTCTATTTAAAAAATAAAAAATAAAAAAATCAAGTGAGGCATTTAACTTTTACTAACATATGATAACCACAGTTGCTACCCATATTTATGCCACTTAATACCTGTAATATTAACAGAGTTGTTATATTTACTATAAATATGCCAACAACAAACAAATCTAAATTCTAAACATATATTAACTTACATCAACTAAAAATATAAAATAACCAACACTAAGCACAAATTTGTAATATAAGTAATTAATAAGATAAAGTAGAATATGAATAAAATACCAGATCAGGCACATAAGGAAATAGTGCTTTTGAAACCCCCAATGAAGTACAGTCAGCAGGAGTTCCTTCATCATCAAATTAATGCCACCAATGTAACAAAGAAATATTCTCCAAATTCAATATTGTTGTGGATAAAATAATTAAAGCTACCCAGCAACAGCAAAGGCAGTTGCTCCACTAATTTCGGTTGGCTTTACAGAGAGTGCATGACGCCACGTGATGGAATGACTAACTGCTGATTTTTCTCTAAAAACATCCAACAATATGCATAAAAACTTAAAATTATAATATTTTATTTTTGCAACACAAAAGCAAGATAGTAATGAATATCCAATGATATTTGGTCTTTTTTCTATTGATTTTAATCATACACTAATGGCCACACCATCTTCTTCATTAAGTTTTACTGAAATTTGAAAAAAACTATAAAAGTTGAACGAAAATTTCATCTTCTTCACCAATTTTCACTAAAATTCCAAAATTTTCGGTTCAAATTGACTCCAGCAGCTGCTATTTGAAAATCAACAGAGAGAGTATCTTGTGTAGAACAAGGGATTAATATTAAGAAAATGCGAAATAATATTGATAAATTAAGGCAGTAATTGTGGGAGGAAATAGTTGACGTACGAATCAGGTGCACAGACCCAAACACGGTATCGATTGGTAGAGACGAGGACACGAACTAGAGCCTGCAGACCCGGTGCTTCAATTCCGTCGTCGTTTGTAACCATGATCGTCGGCCGGTCACCGTCGGCAACTTTATTAGTAAAAATCCCCAATTGAGACGACGGAATTCAAACTTAAGAAGCTGGTTATAGATTCAGGTGTTGGAGCTAATTGTGTTTTTCCGGAAATTGGATTACAATAAATCCTGATTAGGTGAGGAACACATGTACTAATTATTAGCTAGAGTCATTTTGCAAATTGCAATAAAGAATTAAAAATTAGTGGAGCAGTTAGAATTAGGAAGTGTAGGCCCTGCAAATTATATAAATCAATAAAAACTCGTACCCGGTGGAGCACATGACCCGAATGACCGCACGCCCATCAAACTTCATGATGTTCTCAGACTGAAAGAATTCGATCAACACTCCATAAACTTAGGGGGCGTTTGGCTTAACGTAATCCCCGTAATGTAATTGAAATCGGTTGTAAATGAATCCGGTTATAATTGAATTAGGTTGTAATTTAATACGGTTACGCGTTTGGTTACCAAAATTTTGAGTTGTAATTCAAATCAATACTTATGACTTTTTTTAAAAAAATTTTAAAATTTTAAAATTTTATTATTTTTTATTTTTTATATTAATATTTTATTTTTTATATTTTTTATATATATTTTTATTATTTGTTTACTTTAAAAAAAAATTAAATAGTTTTTATTTTTTAAATTTTTTTCTAATTTTTTTAAATTTTTAAAATTTTTTAATTTATTAAAAAAAATTTAATTTTTTTTAAAATTTTAAATTTTTTTATAAAAATTTTTAATTTTTTTTTTAATTTTTTAAATTTTTTTAAATTTTTAAAATTGTTTAAAATTTTTAATTTTTTAAATTTTTTTTTTAATTTTTTAAAATTTTTTTTAAATTTTAAATTTTTTTTAATATTTTAAATTTTTTTAAATGATTTTAAAATCTGAAGCATATAAAATATTCAAATTTGTTAGTTTATTAAAGAACCGTAATTGAATTCGTGGGGTGTTGGGACGGATTTCAATTACAACGAATATCGTAATTCAAAATTATGTCGTAATTGAATTACGAAAAAATAAGTTCATCCACTCAAAACGTTCTCCGTAATGTAATTGAATTACAATTACGGAAGATTACGGAGGATTACGTCAAAACAAACGGGACCTTAGTTATGATGAATGGGTTGAAATTGTTATTAATCACAAAATCTCTAACACTCCATAAATAATAGTAATAAATTTTGAGTTAATATAAGTATATATTGTTTATTTTAATCTCATATATTTTCTCAATTTCAAAATAAATGATAAACTTTTCATTTTTCTTAGTTTCAAAATAAGTATTACACTTTAAATACTTATCTAAATGGTTAAAGACAGTGGCGCACATTTACTGACTTTTTTTTAAGGAAAATGCTAAACAATCCCCTTAGGACAATGTTTAAGAACAAATTTTGTGCTTTAAAAAGTTGTGAAATAACTAATAAAAACCACCCATGAATTTTACTTCCTCTGATTCAAAATAAGTGATACACTTTGGGTTTCACGATTTTTGACGCAAAAGATTATAATGATGGTTAAAGGAGATTAATTGAATGGTTAGTGGATAATGGGTCCCACACCTTTTGAATAAAGTGGGGTTAATGATGTTTAAAAGTAAAAAGTAAGGGTAAATGAGTCATTTCACTTTGTTAAAGTACATAGTTAGTGGGTGTGAGTCCTACTATTTTTTTTGCCAAATAAGGTAATTTTTCAAATTGTAGCACCTACTTGAATCACTCATATAAGGAAAATGTAGCACTTATTTTGAATCGGATGAAGTATTAATCATCCATGCTTGTTTTATTTTACATTAACCAATGGTTAGCAAAACCCTTGTTTTAATATAGTGAAATTGAGTTGTTATCGAGGTAGTCCTTAATTTTTTTTAGTCCTAATGGATAAATTTCAATCATTAATCAATAATATTTAATGGTTAAGATTAATCATATATTTTATACATAGATGTGTATTTTGGTCATTTGGTGCTTAAATAAATAAATAAATAATTATTAAGTTTTTGTAATATCCTTTTACTTATTTTTTCGTTAAATAAATATAATCACATGTGCTTATATAGGAGATCATATGTGATTGTATAAAAATATCACATACGATTATTCAAAAAATCACATGTGATAAAGTATTTAATCACATATGATTATCACATAATATTATTTTATTAACGAAAAAATAATAATAATAAACAAAAATAATAATACAATAAATAATGAAAGAATTTTGTCTTAAAACTTATGGGGCTGTCAAATGACAAAAATACCCTTCATATATAAAATATATGATTAATATTAACCATTAATTATTAATCAATGGTTGAAATTTAACCCTTAAACTACAAAAAAGTTAAGGACTATATTGAATAATTACCGATAATTTATAAATCTTTTTTGTTTTCAAACAACACAACTTACATATGATCCGTCCCAATTTGCTCATATTGCTATAGTAATTTGAATGTTTTAAAAACTCAGTTCAATCTGCCGGTCGAATTGGAAAATGGGAAAGCAGCCGATGGAAATGAGTCAGTTAGACTGTTAATTATAGTTCGACTGGAAATGAGCGATTAGACATAAAAAACTGGGTAAACAACTGAAAAAGAAGCAAACCATCCCAACCCAAATTCCCTCCAAAATTTGTTACAGAATTCTGTCCGGTTATTAGAATTACCAACTGTATTATAGATTCGCTTCACTACTTACTAAAACACCCATTTATCCATCTTTTCACATAATTAATTTCTCAATTACATCTGCGTCTTAATTTCACCCAATTAAAGACTGATCTTCATCTGGGTAACTTCTATTTCTCCAACTACATTCTTCCTTCTAATATTAATACGATATATTCTAACAAAATCAACTATATTAAAATATATATGGTATTAATACCATATATTCTAATATTAATACGATATATTCTAACAAAATCAACCATTCTTTACACTTATCAATCCTAATTGTTTCTTTTCAGAGATTAACCGATTTCAATGGATAACAGAAACGAACTGTGAGTTTTTGTTTCCAAATTTTCTACATATTATACACAGGATTATATGGTTGTAATGAGCGTGTGAATTAAATTTGTGTTTTGCAGACTGGATAAGTACATTCTTGATTACATGAAGAAGAAAGGGTTTCATACAGCCGCTGCTCTGTTTTCCCAAGAAGCAAAAATCAATCAAGAACTTGTAGGTATGTATAGATCATCACATTTTACACATAATTTCTTGTTATTTTTCATTTTAATTTGAATATGCTCAAGTTTTCACGTTTTCCTGATTATGTATTAAATAAGTATTTCACGTTTTCCTGATTGAAGTTTTGAAGTTTGATGTGCTTCAGTTAATTTATTGCAATCGATCTTCTGTTTAGTGTCTGTGTATGATTACATGTTTCTCGTAACAGAAATTTTAATCTTCTTTTTTATAGCAGCAAGTGGAAATTTGAGCGATTGGTGGAAATTGTCTGAGAAGGAACGTGAAGAATACATTTCTCAGGTGATTAGGGCTTTGAAATACTAAAATCTTACTTGGAAAATATCCTGATCAGGTTTCATTTTCTTGATTTTTGTTCACTTGATTGCAGGAAGTGGAGTCTCCTAAAATTGTACCCGAAATGCCAGAACCAACAAGTGTTGCTAACTTGTGTTCAAGTTCACATGATAAACAAGTAACTCTAATTAATGACCAACAAAAACTCCTAAAATGGAACCAGTTAGATAAATGATTTTGGTGTTCATTTAATCGTATAATTTTAACAGTTCTGTTTTCAAATTTAGATGGGATCAAAGAAGATTCCTATAAGGGATAGTGGAGAGAATGACACGAAAAGTCAACTGAGATTGAGCCCAAAGTCAAACAAGGTTCGTTGCAATCACTTAAGTTGCTTAATTGTTGTTGAATGCCCATTTCTCATGGTTTATGTTGATTTTCCTTTTGTAGGGTGGCAATGTTGCTAAAGTTGATATGCCCATGGAAAAAGATGATGAGATTTCATAATGTGGTAGTCTATGCATGTTGAATATGAAAATGTAGTAAATAAAAGGTCTTAGTTCAGTTGTATATCATTTGGATAGTAACACAAATATTTGATGATGATTGATTGCTCTTGATTTGAACAAGTTGTGCTTCCTAATCACTTTGTTTATATTGCATCATCTAAACATGGAGAGATTAGAGTGAGACCACTTTGATTTTTCTTTCTTTCTTTCACGTGATCGGGGCAAAGCTTTCATCCGGATACACTAACTACCATAGTTATCTTTGGTAAGACGGGAATATTGGAATGAATTTATCATGTTCAACATCTTGATCTTCAAGTTCTGATATCACTTTGTTAGAAAGGTTTCTAGGCTTACTTTGATAAAAAAAACTTTTAAGGAAAAGAAATGAAAAAGAATTTAGAAGAGAGGGATACTTGTATTTTACCAAGTATTAAATTGCATTGTTTTAACTTGATTACAAAATGAGAACTCTATCACCTATTATATCAATTCAAGGAAGGTTCTACATATTAGAGATTTCTATTGATAAATATCTAGTATCCTATACTTTTACTATGTATTTCTAATACATCATTCCATAAATACTTATGGATTTAAGCCTAATTATCATCGTAATCAATGTTTGGGTAGTCCAATACTATAGGATAAATTAAGTGTATGATCAAACAAAGTTTAGACCATTTTAATTATGTAAAAGAATTTTAAAGGCATAAAGTTCACATTTGTCTTTAACCTCGAAGCACAAAATCTTTATTAGCCACCATCTAATTAATTATAAATCCTTTTTGTTAATTTAACTTTAACAACCCATTTAGGATCCGACCAATTTGAGCATATTGCTAAAGGGACACCACATATTTTAACTCGTATACCATAATAATAGTTTTATATGCTTGTACAGTTTGTATAATTACTTGTACAGTGTTGTGGATGTATCAAAAAGTATAGCGTGAAAATTAATTCCTAGCTAAAGTAATTTAATTATAAAACAATTGAAAAAGATGGCAAACCATCCACCCAAACTCCCTCCAATATTTGTAACCGATATTTGCCCGATTACAAGAATTAACAACTGTATTATAGATTCGCTTCACTGCTTACTAAAACACCCATTTATCCATCTTTTCACATAACCAATTTCTCAATTACATCTGCGTCTTGATTTCACCCAATTAACACTGATCTTCATCTGGGTAACTTCTATTTCTCAAGCTACATTCTTTCTGGTTTTTAAATCAACCATTTTTTACACTTATCAATCGAAATTGTTTCTTTTCTGCAGTTAATTGATTTCAATGGATGATAAAAACACACAGAATCTGTGAGTTATCGTATCTACATTGTCTACGGTTTATATAATTAATTGGTTGTGATGAGTGTGTGAATTGAATCTGTGTTTTGCAGAGTGGATAATTACATTCTCGATGACATGAAGAAGAAAGGGCTTAATACGGCAGCTACTCTGTTTTCACAAGAAACAGAAATCAATCAAGATCCTGTAGGTATGTATAAATTATCACAGTTTACATACAATTTCTTGTTTATTGTTTGTTTTATTTGAATTCGCGCAAGTAATTTGGAATCCTAATTGTGTTAATTTGTAGCAGCTGGTTTAAATTTGAGTGATTGGTGGGAGTTGACAGAGAACACACTTGAAGAAGACAATCGTCAGGTGATCTCCTAGAAGAAAAAAAATATTAAAATTTATATTTATTGCACGACTAAAATCTTTTAATTTCATAATCATCAGGGTAACGACATCCAAATCAATTCACAAACTCAGGCAGCAGCCCATCATGCAGTTAACAGAGTTCATCCTTCCACCATTAATTCACGAATTATAAATCAAGCTGCACATGCGGGTCAAAACATGGCACACACCATGCGATACTTACTAGGAAAATCTCCGAATCAGGTGTCTTTTTTTTTTTTTTTTATATATGCAACTAGACACATTAAATTTTACTTTTTTGAGTTTTTTTTTCTTTATCTGTTTGCAGGAAATTAAGTGTGCTTCTAAAGTTGCACCAAGAGTCAAACCGTTGATCATAGTTCTAGACGATGAACCTGAAATACCAGAACCAACAAGTATTGTCCCTCAAGAAACCATCAGTTCTAACCCTGATTCAAGTTCATGTGATAGACAAGTAGGTCAATCTAATGACAGAAAACAGTTCCAAATAATCATTTTGTTGTTCATTTGATCTTATAATTAACGGTTGTTTTTTTCAAATTTAGATTGGACCGTTTAAGATTCCAAAGAAGATTCTTAGGAGGGATATTGGAAAATCGCGCCACACGACTGGTCAACTGAGACTGAGGCCAAAGTCAAACTAAGTCAGTTGCTATCACTTAAGTTGGTTTATTGTCATTTAATGTCCATTTCACAGTTTTAATGTTAATTTTATTCTTTTTGTAGGGTGATAAAGTTCATATGCCAATGGCAAATGATGATGAGATTTTATGATGTAGAAGTTTATGTCAATATGAAAATGTAGCATATAGATGATCAGTTGTATATCATTTGGAAAGAAGCTCAAATTTCTAAATAGATAAAAATATATTTGACTCATTTGGATGCACATTCAACATAACAATTTTAAGAGAGTGACAGATTTCACTTGTTGGAAGAACACTTGCATATTTGGAATTTCCAGTTACCACAAATTGTTTTTCTATGCACAATTTCAGAATCTAAATAAATTGTATGTTGTTTCATTTTTCAGAAAATTTGAAGTTATAAATAGCAAAGGGAGATCCAGTAACCAAAAATACTTACATGTGGCTACTTCACTTAGGAGTGTCAATCATGTCGGGTTTGGGTTAACAGGTTCGGGTAGGCGGGTTGGAATCATTTAACCAGATTGCGATCTGTTTATAATTTCGGGTCATAAACATCCACCCTATTCTCGACACATTTAAACCAATGTAACTTAGACACGAATCATCTAACTCATACAACTTAACAGGTGGTGAGTCAAATGGGTCCAGGTCATATATAAAAAAATGATCCAAATACACAGATAATCTTTCCAAGATTTCAGTTAATTAAATGCTAATAAGATAGACGGAAGGAATGGGAAACTAAAAGGTCAAAATATATTCAAACATAATTTCGAACATTGAGATTGATTTAGTTCGAGTGTCAAGTTCATAACAATATCTTGTAGAGCAAATGAATTTTGAACAATCATCTTAAGGATGTGTCGTAATTTCATTCAGAGTTCAACAGCTGCTTTCGATGTCACACTTTATTAATTATTTGTGAATATTAGACCACTTATAGAGTTATATAGTTGATGACTTGTACAATTGGGAGACTATTAGATATAGTGTCTAGTGTCATCAGATAAGTCGGTAATATTTGATATAATAAATAGAATACTTTTGTATTGCTCAAGACGCAACTTGATTATTTTTTTATTCTCCTTTGAATCATCCATCCAACATCGTAGCTAAAGCATGTTCCAAAGGATTGTATCCGCTAGTCTTGGATTTGTTAATTAGTTACGTCATGTTTTGTGTTAATTGCATGAAAACCTAACAATAAGAATTATTTAGGATCCTAACCTCTTGGCAATAGCATGCTCAATCTTTTGCATTTCTTTATAGTTGCATTTCAAATTCATATCTATAACTTTCACCAATCAAATATATAATTACTGATTCATTAAATATCAAGTATGTTAACAAGTAATAGCTTATAAGTAACTGTATTGACAACAAATAATCACTTCCACTTTCATAATTCACAATTACAAAACAATTCTGTGTGAACCCATCGTAAACGGAAGTTGTTTTCAAAATAGTCTTTCATATTCTTTATGCGCTTTCATGTTTCCTTCTCGCCTACATTAAATCAATTTCAAATAAATCAACTTTGATAATTAAACTCAAGATTATTACACAAATCCAGAAATAGACCAACTTACCAGCTGTAGTACATCCAGCTTCTACACCTTCATCTTTTTTGCCAATTGAATTAGACTGGTTAATGCTCTTGTTTGCCACAAGAGGCTGCATCATCACATACAAACTTTGATTAATTACAACAATAAAAAAAGTAAAAGTTATTTTAGGGAGTGTTTGGATGGTTAAGCATAGGGTTAAGTGATTTCACGTAACCATCTGTAAAAAAACGAGTTGTAGAAAAAAGCATCGATTGGTTAATCTTATTCCATACAATACGATAAAACGTTTTTGCTACAATTGGTACGAAACCCATCATCTAAAACTATGTGAAGCAAATTTTCTTTATCCAAAATTAAAACCTAATCATGAACGACTTCAAGTTGCAATAATCACACAATCAATTCCAAAACGCACACCCAAACACCCTTCTAGTATTTAAGAAACAAATAGTTCATACCTGATTCGATAGTTGCGTGGTGACATTTGGGCCCTTGGAACTTGGGCCCACATCTGAGATTTGAGCCTGTGGCCCAATCTGCCTAACAGAAGGAATCCCTTGTTGAGGGAATAACATTGACATTCCTTGGGTATGATTCCCATACATTGGTGGAGGCTGTCGCAACCCTTGTGTAGCAGAAGGAGGATACGGAAACATACCATTCATTTCCATTCCCATTCCCATTCCCATTCCCATTCCCATTCCATAACTCATTCCCATTCCCATTCCCATGGGGGAGAAATGAGGATGCATATGTTGCATTCCATTTGGGAACATCATTGGTGGCATACATAACCCACTTCCCATTGACATTATCTGAAATGGTATGAAATAATTATTAAGCTAAAATAAAAATAAAATGATAAAAGCAAAAAGATTAGAAATTTACCTGTACTTGAAGTTGAAGTGTCTTCAAATACTCAATTGCCTCATCAAGCATTGATGCTTTATCCACCTTTTAATTCAAAAAACCCAACATTTCAGTTCAAAAATTACGAATTTGCCCTTCAGGAATCATCCTTGTGACATTTACTAAATATATTTACAGAAAGAGATACCTTGTTGCAATTTGGTATTAGTTCTTGTAATGCACGCATCTTTTCATTTATCCTATCCCGTCTCCTCTGTTTTCAACAATAAAAACCTAAATTTATATTCATATTCATATTAAGATGAAAAATTAATAAATACCCTTTCTGACAAATTATGAACTTCAGCAGCTCGGCTTCTTTTTGAACCTGAACCACTACGAGAACCACTTGCATTTTTAGTCCCCAGTGATTCTTCTTCAACATCCTAATAAACAAAACAATTATTACAATTAATCCAAATAAAATTAAATATTAACATTAATAATTTCTTTTTAACTTACTTGACTCTGGCACTCAAAATCCTCAGTATCACGCGATTTTCTTTTACAACTTTTGCTCAAATCATTAGAAGCTCTTTCACCACTATTTCCTGAACAAGCAGAAGAAGAAGCACCAACGGGCTCATTACTTTTTACAGTTTCTGGGCTCACTTTACCATCAACCACCACATTCGTTGACTTTTCTTGACCCGGTGTTGACTTTTCAACGCATTGTGGTTCATCAACGGGTTTACTCGCAAACGGGTTTGAACCAACTTTGACCGAATCCAACCCAGATTGACCAACAAACCCAATTTGTTGTTGTTGTTCACGGTTTTGTAGATGAGTTTTAG
This sequence comes from Calendula officinalis, assembly GCA_963853835.1. Classification (NCBI taxonomy): domain Eukaryota; kingdom Viridiplantae; phylum Streptophyta; class Magnoliopsida; order Asterales; family Asteraceae; genus Calendula; species Calendula officinalis. The sequence continues at coordinate 63,881,383 of OY970828.1, forward strand.
CAATTGCAGCCGGTCTTGAGAAATGAGAAAAATTCAACAAAGAATCTTGTTTTTGCACCTTTTTTTCAAGATTTTGGGTTGTACCTTGAATTTGTATGGAATCTTTATGAATAATATTATGGGGTTTGCTTCTATAATTAATGCTACCTATATCTGAAACTCCCGATCTGACCGTTGGATCTGAATTATGAACTTGATCAAGCGACCATGAAAAAAGATGGCTATTTCTTGGAACTTTAGACGTGTTTGACTGGTCAAACCCGATACCATCACGCATAGAAAGATTATTTTTATGCATATTATTATTGGGTTCGTGTACTGTAACACCAGAAATTTCTGGTAGAAGATCAGAACAATAATCATCAATTGGATAATTTAACCAAGGTACCATATCATCATCTTGGTTTAAACCAATTTCTTGCATCGATACATCTAAAATACCATCTTTTTCATGAACTTTTGGTGTTTGAAATTGAAAATTATTAGAAACAGGTGTCTTTTTAGCTTTACTAGACTGACCCTGCATCATAATCTGACCTTTTTCCCATATTAATTCCACAAATTCATCGTTCGGACTGCAATTAACATAACCCATAAACATTAATTCATAAATTATAACAAATTAAATAACTTTAATGGAAATAAAAACTTACATATATGGAATATCATTTGATTTTTGCTGAGAGGATTCATTCTTCCCATTAATAGATCTGTAGAACTCTGAAAGTGGCATTTTAGAATTTTTAAAACAAGAAATTTTCTCAAAATTCATAAACTTGTATTTGTTGTATATACATCCAACCACTTGATGGAACACCTGCAAAAATCATGACATTAGATAATGAAATTATATATTATATTAATATTTTTACTGACAAATATAATTAATTTTATCTATATCTGGACATGTTCTGTATTGACATTTTTTATATATTTTCATTCATAGTAATGTCTTAACCTGACAAAATATATTATCTGTAGCCTAGCCGCAATAAATATATAACTTAAATTAATTAATATTATTATCAGTCAAACTCATTCTTTAATGGTGCCCTAAAAGCTAAAACTCAATCTAATTAGCTTATTCTAATAACTAAAGTAGAAACAAATATGCTCTAATCATAAGTCAAATATAAGTAAACAAAACCCACAAACGATTTCAACGGGGAAGTAATGAATTATAAATTAATTATGTAAATCGACTGAAAAAAGGCACAATTTGTCAATTAATTTAATAAAAAAGAAACCAACCTCTGTCAGATGATACTCGATCAAAAAAACCCCCAAAAAATCAGGCAAAGATCAAGATCAGTTCTTTCTTCCTAATTTCTGGAAAGTGTTAATCGAAATGTATAAAGTAGTAATCCTGTAAAAACCCAGTTGTTTTTTAGTGTCAATTTCTTGAAATTTGTGTAAGAAAAATAGAAAAAAAAGGTGAGAATTGAAGTGGGGGAGAAGTAGAAGACGGCAAAAGGCTCGTGGAAAATGGAGGTAACCAAGAGAAGAATCACTTTTAATAAGTTGCAACACAACTGTTGCCTTCCTTCCAAATTTGTACACCTTTTTATATACAGTAATTTCTAATAAGTTTTATTACAAATTCCTTTTAGTTCTTTGTTGTTTTCTATTTTTTATGAACAGTGTGTTTGTACATTTTTTTGTTTAATTTTATTTACACCCAAAAGATGAATATGAATAATATTAAGGGGTGGCAATCATGTATGGTCATGTTATTCTGGAATCAGTCAATCCGAATACAATCGATTGAAAATTCTTGGTCAGAAAAATAACTTAAATTGAGACTTATTTATACCAATGTAACTCATACACAACTCGTTTGATTCAAATGAGTTATTTTCACTTTTTTATTTGTTTTTTTTATTTTGACTTATCTAATAGATTGGTGAGTAAAATGGGTTAACAAGTCAGAAAAATTAAGATGTGCTTCATTTCAACTTCATCTTTTGTTACTTTATTGTACTATATCCTACCCTATATATGAGGCCTAAATTTGAAGAGGGTTTGACACCATGGCAATTCCAAGCATTCCTATTCGTCCATAATGCCACTTGGAATTCTCTGATTGGTCCACGTCATTTGCACTAATACAAACGAATCTGGTACGGCTTACGGTCTACATTCATATTCATATGCTCCATATACGGCAAACGAATCTGGTACGGCTTACGGTCTACATTCATATGCTCCATATACGGCTTCCTACATACAAGGAAACAAATAACTATTTAAAAGATCGTACATACAAATAACTATTTAAAAGATCATACATACAAGGAAACAAATAAATATTTAAAAGATCAATCAGCGAAGGAAACAAATAACTATATGTAACATTTATATGTAACATTTCTTCATTTACCATTTTTTTGTACAAAATCATCATCACATCTATCGATTATTATGTCATTTAGAAGTATATAAAGTTTTTGGACATTTTTCTACATACTAAAATTTACAGCATACCCGTCCTTCGGGCGGGTTTTGTAGCTAGTTATGTTTATATAGCACGTAACATACTATATCATTTTGCTTATTTTGATTCCCTGTTTGGAAAACTTATTAATATGTTTAATTGGTCGATAATGATAAAATATCATTGTTTTTTTGTTATTAATTCTTTTTTAGTTTTATATATGTTTGTGATGTTTGTATATACCATTACCAATTTATACCAACCAAGATTGTTGGTAGCCAAACAAATTGATACCACGTAAATTTGGTATGGTATTGGTAGCTAAATTAGTATACCAATTATAGTTGGTACGGTACATTGTATGAAGAAATTATACATGATACCGTTACCATGTTCACCCCTAATTACTAGGACCATGCACGTAAGTATATATATATGTGAGGATAATTTGTGCACCAAAGGCTTTGAATATGATTCAACAATTTTACCTCTTTTGATCCAATAACTTCTAAGCCTCACAAAATCTACTTACCTAAATATAAAGGTTTGGTAAGTGCTCTAATCTACTTACAAATAGGTTATGAGTTCAAATATCGTTATTGAGTAAATCTTGACGGTAGCAAGGGAAGAGTTAAAATACTGTCGCAGAAAAACTCAATTAGGTCGTATACATCTTTGAGTCTAAGCATCATTAGGCACCACCTTATTTTGTCCAGTACGATTTCTCATATCTTTGTATCTACATATATTAATCATTAACACATTTATCTTTTATCTTTTTAAGGTTTTTCACAACAATGATGGCTCATTACAAACAGTCTAATACCATGGTACTGCATTAAAAATTAAACATATGAAGCTCGAAAGATTTCATTCGAAAAAAACATTCAAGCAATTAAGTTGTCAAACAACTTGTATTACAAAGTGTAGAACCATCGCAAGCAGAATTTTATAAAATATGGTTTAAATGTAACTGCGGAGGACGCGGTGTCGACACCAATTGGCACCACCGAGGAGTGCAAGTGGTGGTGGGGGCGTACTGGTGTTCATGATCATCGACTAAATGATCACATTTTTTGGGATCATGTTTTTGACTCATCATTGGAATCTTCAAGATAAATAATATTTTATCCTAACATATTAATTGATGAAAACAATATAAAAAAAATGTATTCAATTTCTTTTTACTAGTTAAGGAGATCTATTTATTTAATTTCATTTATAGGTTAAATTATAGTCTTTACAAAAATAAAAATATACAAACATGTTTGTTATCGGTCACATGTTTTGTTTTTGACCGACATTGATATAACTGAAATCAAATATAGAAGAAATAGAGGGTTGTATGTGTGATCAACCATACATTATTTTCGAATAATGAGATGTAATTCATTACCATATGACTCGAAACATGTCGGTTATCATATATCTTGTCAATCTTTCATTATAACATTTTTCTTTTATTTGAATATATATACTATTGCAAAATGTAAATAAGTTAAGACTAATGAGTACGGATCATATGGCGTTGTGCCCACATAAGAACACACTACACTATTGCAACTACATTGAACAGCATCCCCTTCTATGGTGTGAAGGGGATCTCACCAAATCTGCCACTATTGTCTCGCAAGGAAACTCACCACGTTGTTGCAAGATGTGGTCGTGGCCCTCCATATCACCGCACACATCAGATCCACTTTATACACCACACCATGCATACCGAGTTACCGACTAGCATAAGATTTAAAATTTAGTTGACGTGGTAAAATAAATGAATAAATAGTGAATTTTCTAATATTCTTTGTCTTGGTGGTGTCATTGGCTATCCTACACACATTACTAATTAGGTTGCGTGTGGTATGTTAAATTAAAGAAGGAATTGAAGGGTATATTCCGTTGGAATGCAAAAAAAACTTTGTTTTATCTAGTGGAAGAATATCAATATTATGATAAATGACTTGTAATTGAAATGTATGTTAGAAACTAGGAATATATTCGGAAAATGGATAGCAGTCAAAGAAGAAAAACAAAATAGAAGTATTAGTTCCATTTTCTTCCTTTTAATCTGTCTTTTTAAACATATTATTCAAAGAACGAAAATGAAGGCTATCATTAAAAAGATAAAATAATAAAAGATAAACCTCTAAATTTTAGAAATATTACTTTTTTAATCAATGTATAAACTTTTTATACATAATCACCCCAAGGATTATCATTAACAAAACCCTTTAAAGAAATATATTTTTCATTTGGTGGATGCTGATAAATACACGTGGCATAACGCTTGGTCATGATGCACTGAACATTTTCTTTTGCCAGACCTCATATACTGATTCGATTTGATTTGTAGCACCCATAGGCACAAAGCTTATAATTAGTCATGGCCTCTTGCCACGTGGACCCTGTTTTCAACAAGATACGGATGTGAACGTTATCCGAATGGGCCCTTTCTTATCTCCTATCAACCAACCATCTTAAGCCTGAAAAACAATTACTTCCTCCGATTCAAAATAAGTGATACACTTTGGATTTCACGCTTTTTGAAGCAAAAGTTTATAATGATGATTAAATTAGATTAATTGGATGGTTAGTGGAGAATGAGTCCCATATTTTTTGAATAAAGTGAGATTAATGATGTTTAAAAGTAAAAGTAAGGGTAAAATGGTCATTTCATTTTGTTAAAGTAGATAGTTAGTGGGTGTGGGTCCCACTATTTTTTGCCAAATAAGGTAATTTCCCAAAGTGTATCACTTATTTTGATTCACCCCAAAAAGAAAAGTGTATCACTTATTTTGAATCGGAGGAAGTATATACAAGCAGAGAGCCGACTAAAGATTAAAATACTAGAGGGAAGGGGTGCGTCGCAACTCTTAGGACTTATTTGTTGTAAATAATAGTCTAGGAGATAGTTTGTAATATTGCATATTGTATTAGGCTAGTTAATTAGGATTAACTAGGAATTTAGTGATTAGTATAAATACCAAGAATGTAATCACTAAACACAACTTTTGCCATTAATCAAATCAAAACATTTCATCAAAAGCTCTCTCCCTCTCTCTATTTTCTCTAACTAAAACCCTAAATATTCTTCACCAAGTTATCTTAGAAATCATCATAAAACCTTGAGTAAAAAATATATATACATTCATACACTAATAATATGTGAATAAATTTACACGCGTCTTTAAAATTCAACTTATTAATAAGTTTGCCGCCTCACGTATCTCTCAAGTTCAATTTATCTATATGTTTATCAACGCCAATAAATTCTCATATTTCTTACGATTTTTCAAATTCTCAAAGTAACTATACTCTATATATAGTCAATGACATCAACAAAAACATGGAAGATTAGTATGTTTTTTCATAATGTTTTTAGTTTTTACTTCCTCCGATTTAAATTAAGTGATACACTTTCTATATTTGGGTGTATCAAAATAAGTAATACACTTTGAAAGCTTACCTTATTTGGTAAAAAGTAGTGGGACCCACACCCACTAACTATCTACTTTAATAAAGTGAAATGACATATTTACCCTTACTTTTACTTTTAAACATCACTAACCTCACTTTATTCAAAAATTGTGAGACTCATTCCCCACTAACTATCCAATTAATCTAATTTAATTATTATTTTCATATTTTGCCTCAAAACCCGTGAAACCAACAATATATCACTTATTTTAAATCGGATGAAGTATATGTTTTCAAAAATTTTACGTACAGTCTTTTTTACTTTCACATTGTAATTTGTTTTTTTTTACTTGAATTAATGAAAAAAATTAAGGGTAAGTATGAGGCAGTTTGAGGTGATTTTTAACTAAAACTAAAACCCAAACTGCATATTTCAGTTTTTGGAGATTGGAAATTTTCGGTTCCGATTTTTTTGGTTTCGGTTTTTCAATTTTCTTCAATAAATCGGTTCGGTTTCGCTTTTCTTTTCGGTTTTTTGTTTTCCTTAAAATTTATCAGTTTATGAACTTCAAAATTATGATCGAAACTTTAGTATTTATACAATGATAATATTGGAATAAAATATTGGAATAAAACATGTGAAAAATTACAAATAGTATACTCAAAACTTGATTTAAATAGTTAAAAATAAATTTTGTTATTATCATAAAAATTATCTTTACAAAATTTGAGAAATGTATATATAATATATATATATATATATATATATATATATATATATATATATATATATATATATATATATATATGGCGGGGTGAGCTGTTTTTCGGTTTGGTTTTTGGTATGCACCCAAAAACCACTCAAACATCTGGTTTTTACAAAAACAAAAACCGCTCGCATCGGTTTTTTAAATTGTTCAATTTCTTTTGTTTCGGTTTGATTTTTCTGTTTTTGTACTCACCCCTGTAAAAAAATGTTGGTTTGACAAGTAGAAAAAAAATGAATTTCAAAATATGTGCAATAACTTAAGTGGTAAATGAAAAGTTATTTTGGTATGTGAATTAAAAAAGAAAAATACTAAGATGACAGTAAGATGACTAGATGATTTGAACCATACACCTGATGTTCTAATATTCTTTAGCAGCAATTTTCTTTATATGTTGGGTAGACACTTGGAAGTTGGAAGTGATGGCATAACTTTTAAATTATGGTAGTGCATGAACCTTCTCAAGTTATGATTGAAAATTTACAAAATAAATTTTTTTATTGCCTTTTACTAAATCTCCTTACTTTATATTTTTATTTATAAAATAATTAATATATAAATTCATTAATGTTATTTTCTAATCTTCTTATTTGATTTGAAACTTGTATTAATTTAAATATTAAGAAAATAAATATAAAAATTTAGTACTGTAGTAAACAATATTATCTATCTTTCCATAAATGAGGCTAGTGGATACGGTGCTATGCTCGAACACATTAACAAAAGCACGTGGAGTTCACATGTACTTCCCCCCTTTAATCTTTTCCAAAGTGAACTATCATGAATTGGTCTACTTGTCAACGTATTATTTCCTTCCAAATAACATAGCTTGAAAAACGAATTTCATGCTATCAAAATCTCTCTACAGCAGGCAATGCTAATCAATATTGATGGTTTGAAATCTGGTAGCATCTTAAGAAAACAAAACGAAAAAATTGTCGCTTATTTATTAATAGAAAAATGTTAAACATTACCCCTAAGTCAATGATTAATATTTTTTTCCTTAAAATAATTGTAAGTTAACTAATAAAATCACTTCCTTGAATTTCATTAACTACCTTTTAGTTTTATAAAGTTTAATTAATTAAAAAAGATAATTGTGTAGTATATGACATATTATCTCAGTCGGTTAATATGTTGTGCTAAAGACAAAAAGTTTATATGTTCAAAACCTAGTGGTTTGTTCAAAGTAGTCCATTAATATTATCTAGTCCCAAGAGATAATTATGAGTCATTGGATCAAGAAAAAATCAATGTTCAAGATCAAGATTCAAACCACCACCACAACTACAAACACATGTCCTTCAATACATCAATACCCCACACACCTCCGGCGGCCGGAGACGGTGGCGGACGGCGGCCGGAGGTGGCCGCCGGCGGTGGTGATCGGTGGTGGTGGTCGTGACTGGAAGCACATGTGTTTGAAACACATGTGTTTCACCTTTTGAAACACACGTGTTTTGAAAATAAAGGAATGTATATGTACAACCAAACATATGTGTTTCATGGCTTGAAACACATGTGTTTTGTTACTAGAAGCACATGTGTTTCACTAATAACAGTTGTTTTGAAAATAAAGGAGTGTATATGTACAGCCAATCACATGTGTTTCAAGTAATGAAGCACATGTGTTTGTAAGCTAGAAGCACATGTGCTTCACTAATAACATGTCTTTTGAAAATAAATGAGTGTATATGTGTTGGATCCCAACAACACAAATGTGTTGCGTCATGACGAGTAAAGACGATAAGATAAAGAACACACAAGTTTTCAATGATTAAGAGTTTTTATTAAAACAACTTAATACAGTACAAAGTTTGCGGAAATAGATAGTACACACTAACTAAAACTTTATATTTGAAGTGACACTTTGCTCGCTCAAACTCGAAGACTATGCAAGGAGAGTTATATCAGCTGATACTAACAGATGATATTGAATGCCTGTGTAATAACTATGGGAGAGTTAATACCAGACAATAAAAACTCTCAGAAAATGTTCTTGTGCTATGAATGCTAAAAGGTGTGTGTAAATACAAGCATATACGTCTCTATATATAGCCCAAGATCCATGTTCCTTTGTCCACAAGTTAATCGACGTGTAAACATATCATTCGTCGATGTAGACTTGTCCACGGAAACATTTAATGCACTTGCATAGGTTATAGTCCCAATTGTACTTTGTGTCAACTCCTTTTGCTACCTTTTCTGACGTACAGTAAAAAGGTGTACTATGATAGTACAAAAGTTGTTGACTTTCCCTTTACATGCTTGGAGGGACAAACGATGATGTACTGACATATTATCTTCTATTCCAAAATAGAAGATCTTCATCGTTTTCTTCTTCTTTGAGCGGGAAAGGAAAATGTTCAAAGTGTCAAGAACATTTTCCGTTAAGTCTTTATCTGCAGCAGGTACCATCAACTGATTCCACTATCAGCTGAATGGTCTTCTTCTGGTCTTTGTCCTTTGGCCATAGACTTCGAATGAACACTCTTCTATAGCTGCTGATTTGACTTGTTTCCTAGAGCTAAGTACGTACTCAGCTGAAGGATTATGAATATACTTGTACTTCAGCTGAGATACATACTTCAGCTGATTTATTCTTCTTATCATCGATCATCAAATCTTATTTACTTAGTCTGGGGACTAACAGTATGTACTGAAGGATTTATGTGCACAGTTAGTCAACCTATGATGATACATCCATGCCTACGAAACACTTAAGGGTCACACCGGTGAGTGCATGTAATACGAGCAAGATAAGCAATGATACTACGAAGAGGAATGATTCATAATAGTCATTAAGAATCAGTTAAGTATTAAGTAAAGTTTAACTTATTACTAGATTAGTTTGACTAACTAATTAATACAAGTAGTTGTGTATTTACTAGTTGAGTAAATATACAATGTGTTAATTAAAGGTTATCCATGATATGATTTAAAGCTATTAAATCATATAAGTAATTGGATAATATTGTTGTATAAATTATATAAAGGTTATTATATAATTAATTACTAAAAGTATAAATACAAGTATATAATTCGTGTATATGGGTACCGAATTATTAGTGTATTAATACTAGACATTTAATAGTTAAGTGCAACAATAATAAACTAGTTAAACTATAAGGGATGGAAGTGTTAAAAGGAAGTTTAATTAAAGATCTAATATTAATTAAACTAGAGAGTTCTAAGCGCAACTTATTTGTATATAAATAAGAGGCTTAGGGTAACCCTAAACCTTCTTACACCTTGAAGTCGAAAATCCCTTGCCCCTCTCTCTCAATTTCGGCCGAACACACAAGAACCCAAGTTTGGTGTTCTTCGTTCTTCGTGTTCTTCAAGTTTTGAAGAACAAGTTCATTGCTTAGATCAACTTGAAGATCGCTCGATTTGTTCATCATCAGTGGACTAATCTTAAGCAAACAACAAGGTATGTTTCGGGAAACATCTTTCTCCCTTCTCCCCTCTTGGACAAATTTGGCCAAAGAACCCTAGGGTTCTTTGGTTGATGGTCGAACAAACCACACAAGCAATGTGTGTGTTCGAGTTCTTCGTACAAGGTTTCTTTCTTGTTAATCTAATCTAGATTTCCAACATCCCAATCCTTTAGGGTTTAAGGATTAGGTTTGATCCCAGTTCCGCATTTAGGGATTAAATCAGCTAGTTGGTTTAACCGGTCAAGAACAAGTTCATGTTCTTGGTCAGCAAGGTTCGAACCAAGCATGCTAGGCGGTCGGTCCTATGGGTCGATCGAGTATGTAACACCTCAAATTTTAATACAAAACATTTGGCCAAAATAATCATTTAATAAAGAGGATAACTATCCCAAAATACGGATTTACAAAAACCTTTGGTATGAAAATCAGAGTATAAATTCGGTGTTACAAAATATATCAAAACCAAAGCTAAGTCTAAATCCGTTCTAGTGTTCTTCTACTCTAGGCCCCGCATCTCTATCCATGCGTACCTAAACCTTCGATCCCGAACCTGAGTACATAGCAAAACAAACAAGGAGTACGTGAGACAAAAACGTCTCGTGAGCTACATGGGTTTAGACCCGTCAATAATAATAATCATAAGACATATAAATACATATACAAGTAGTTCATCCATCTATCTAGTCACCCTATTGTGACTCTATGATCCTTGCTTTCCTAGCAATCATATCTAGTTATCGGGACATCCCCAACTAACTAGAACCACATTAACTCATTAACCGGGGATCCCCCGCATTAACAAGCTTCAAGGTAAAGGCAAGAGGGAATCGCCCAATCTACCTATACCTGCCTTACTCGCCGGACTACTTCCAGTTAGCAAGACTACTATCATGGAATGGGTCGATGGGGATCCGCCCAAATGCTCCCCATTCCATACCTCATGACCGGAGATCCCCCGCGTCATCATATCGTCTCAACCTTACTATAACTCGACGGTTATATCAATCAAAGCCTTTGGCTATCACATCGATCATCAACAAGTTAGTTAACTATATTCAACAATATACAACTAACTCTATTTACTAAATTCTACACAGTTATCAAATAGACTCGACATATATAACAACAAGTATTTTCATGGATATGTACTCAATAAAGTCCACACGTACTCACCTTAGCAATATAATGCTCCAACCGTATTCCTTCCGCCGATTTCCTTGTTCCAACAATTCGGTCAAACTCCAAGACTTCACCGGAAGCCTAATTCAACAATCATACAATGTTCAACATCTCATACTACTAATAATGTATTCATTAATCACTAGATACCATCAACTAACACTTTCCCCCAATTATGGTAATTTACCAAACCCTAGGTTTAACCAATCCTTAAGATTCTTACCAATCTTAACCATACACTTGATTCCTTTGTTAATATACCATCTATTAAGTGTATACAACATTTATTCACCATAACCCATTACCCCCAATAACTAGGGTTTCAAACCCAAGCATCAAAATACATAGATCTAAAGCTACAAAGATCAAGGAGTGAAGATATACCTTTAATCTTCACTTAGGAGTGAAATCTATCAAGCTTTGATGAACAAATCGACCCAAATCAGCTCTTGCACTCGAAAATCGCCAAGGAGAAAACTAGGGTTTTGGAAATGCATTAAATGAGCCAAAACCCGACTTTAATGCTGTCGACCAGAGTTCACGGCGCGAACAAAGTTCGCGTCGCTAACTTTCCCCCACACGCAAACTTAGCGATCGTTATCAACTCGTGAACTACTTCACGCACAAAAGCCAAATCCGCTGAAGACGGTTCCCGATCGGGAACTATAGTTCGCGGTGCTAACTCCCAAATGCAGCAGGGCTGTATTTTTCAGTTGTTGCCTCGACCCGGTTTCGCCCATAACTTTCTCATACGGTCTCCAAACGATACGAAACCAATTCCTACGTTTTTAAAACGATTTATCCTTATTTATCATATTTTTATACAATTTATTTATTTATAAATTTCGGGTCATTACAGAGTACAATGAAACCCTACATGTACAGCCAAGTACATGTGTTTCAAGTAATGAAGCACATGTGTTTGTAAGCTAGAAGCACATGTGCTTCACTAATAACAGGTCTTTTGAAAATAAAGGAGTGTATATGTACAGCCAAGCACATGTGTTTCAAGTAATGAAGCACATGTGCTTCGTACGCTCCCCTGTGTGTTTAGAAACTCATGTTTTTAGTGACTTGAAATACATGTGTTTCGTGACCTGAAGCACATGTGCTTCGAAATAATATGTTGTGTTTTAGTGAAGCACATGTGTTTCAATACATCAATACCACAACCACCCCCATTACCACCAGCACCTTCACTGTCAGCCACCGCCGCCCCCGCCCGCCGGCCACCGATGGCGGACGGCGGTCGGCGGCGGGCGGTGGTTCGAGGCGGCTTTCGGCGGTGGTTGTAGGTGGGGGATTTGATCTTGACCATCGTGATCTAATGACTAGGATTTGTCCCTTAGGACTATGCAAACCTTTAGACTTCCTAAAATGCAAAACCTTTTTATAGAATACATCTTTCTATAAAAACAAAAAGTATTCTAAGTTAACAAGTGTGTTTGAATTTTAAAAATTGTTAAGTTAAGAGGTTACAAATACTTTATATATAGTTAAATATATTATTCCTTTTTCCTATGATTCCAAAGTTTCTTTCGTTGATTAAGATATAAAGATATTTTCATTTAAAGGGTCGAAGGTGCCGGTGACCAAAACACGATGAGAGGCTAGAAACGAAAGAGTGATATACTTCTATGACATAAATCCTATGAAATTAGTGGATGATATGTAAATACCAAATGACGATGACAGACATATTTGGCCAAATATGGTACAACATTAGTCCCCACTTCTGACTTCTTAACGTGGCCTCACCATGAATGCTCACTATTTTGTGTCCACATCAAAGTATCGATACAAAACCTGAAAATTGACACTCGAAATCCGACAAAATTTGGGAAAACAAACAAAGTCGCTTGGATTGGACATCTTAATAGCAATCATCCTATGTTGATATTATTTAAAATTGAAATTAGCAAGATTTTGTACAATATTAATACTATGCAAGGTTTGGTTTGGTTACGCTTTAGTAGAACCTTCGCTCGAGGGTTTCCTGGCAAGATAATTCACCTTCGGTAACACTAAAGCATGTTGTGTTCAACATCGGGCAAGTATCTTTCAAGACAACAAATAAGGTGTTGTGAGTATACAATCTATACTTACCACTAAATATTAACGCTTGAGCGTTGGAAAATCCGCATTTAATTTAATTGTCGAAGGGGCTAGTTATACTCGAAAATTTAATTGATGAATTCCACGTTTATGGCTACATGTCAACTTCTAATTCACAGAAAACTAAAGTACTTCCTCCGATTCAAAATAAGTGCTACGCTTCTACTTTCACGGATTTTGAAGCAAAATATTGTAATGATGGTTAAATTAGATTAATTGAATGATTAGTAGATAATGGGTCCCACACCTTTTGAATAAAGTGGGGTTAATGATGTTTAAAAGTAAAGAGTAAGGGTAAATGAGTCATTTCACTTTGTTAAAGTAGATAGTTAGTGGATGTGAGTCCTACTATTTTTTGTCATTTATGGAAAGTGTAACACTTATTTTGAATCACTCATTTATGTAAGTGTAGCACTTATTTTGAATCGGAGAAAGTAAAATGCATGTACTTAAATAGAAAACAAGATGCACCAACATTTTCCTCCTTTTTAGGAATAGTAGATAAATTGTACTTTGGTGTGCTTGGTTGGTTAATTTACATAGGTTCATTAAATTTCATTTAAAGAGTTGCGTTCAAGGAGGTCCGTGATTTTTACAAAGTCCCAAGGAACAAATCTCAACCATTGATCAATATGATCAAATGGTCAAGATTAATCACATATTTTATACATAGAGGGGTATTTTGGTCATTTGGCACTAAAAAAAATTATTTTATTTTATTTTTTATTTTAAAATTTTAATTTTTTATTTTTTTTAATTTTTACTTTTTAACTGAGGGGTATTTTGGTCATTTTGAAAAAAAAAAATTTTTTTATTTTTTTATTTTAAAATTTTTAATTTTTTTTAAAAAAATTATTTTTTTAAAAAAAATTATTTTTTTATTATTAATTTTTTAAAAATTATTAAATTTTCATTAATGACACATAATGTTATTCCATAGTGAATCACATGTGATTGCATTCTGAATCACATGTGATTTAACTAAAACCTGATTTTACACTAAAATCACATGTGATTTACACTAAAATCACATATGATTTTACACTAAAATCATATGTGATTAAGTTATACACGTAATTATTAAATAAATATTATTTTTTAATTAAAAAAATTAATAAAAAATAAAAAAATAAAAAAAATTTAAAATAAAAAATATCAAAATTTTTTTGAAGTGCCAAATGACCAAAATACCCCTTCATAATAAAAAATAAAAAAAAAATAAAAAAATAAAAAATAAAAAATAAAAAATAAAAAAAAATTATTTTTAAAAAAATGACCAAAATACCCCTCAATATATAAAATATGTGATTAATCTTGACCATTAGATTTTATTGATCAATGGTTGAGATTTATTCCTTGGGACTTTCTAAAGATGATGGACCTCCTTAAACGTTTCTCTTCATTTAAATATGTTAACCATAAAATATATTAACAATGTCTTTTACTCGAGCATATATTTGTCTTATAGAAGATATTATCCGATAGATAATATGAAAGGTCTTTTAGAGTACCTAACAACTCTAATAAAATGTTAAGTATTCTGCTATCTAATGACCAATGTCACAACAACGAGTCAGATCGCTCATGTACTAATTCATCAACTTCGTTTTCGACTCTGTTGAATGTACTTCTTTTTTTTTTTTATAGGAAGAGCATACTAATCTAAGTATATGGATACAAATATACAAATGTCTCATAACCTATACTAAATGAAATTAAGTTTTTATACATCGAGTAATTAAGTTTTTATACATCGAGTGACTTCACTTTAGAATAAAACTATACAATTTACTAAATGTTCAATATGTATTGTCATCATTAAAACTTTATATAATTGGACTAACAATTTCACTTGTTTTAATGATGATAATATAAAAGTAGTATTTTTTTTAACGGCTAACACCCCTCCCGGTTCTCCATCTTTTTGTCCAAGTCGGAATTTGTACTCCAACCATGCGAGAAACTATAAACACGGGATACCGTTGGATTATAAGACTAATTTTACTGAGACTTGGGTTCTTTCTCATCATTGGCTGTCCAATAGACTAGTTTGAGCAAGTTTTATTCTTGGTGGGAAGACTAGTGCTCGGATATTAGAAAGGCTACAAGAGGTTTTGATTTTGTTTTGCTCGTTTAGTAGTGGCATGTTTGTGGTGTTCTTTTGTTTTTTTTCCCGTTTGAATATGGTGAGATGTCAAACCAAATATACATTTTTTAATAATTGTTTGAAGGGATTTGTTTCATTAGAAATCTTCAGTTTTGTAATTTATAATCTTTAATGTTTATCTTGTTTCCTAAATTAAAAATATGTAATTTCCTAAACCAAAGGAGGTGCAAAATCAGATATTAAATACTGACCCGATAATTGGATCGTTAATCGGGCTACAAGAATTCAACTTTACCGTGCTCTAGTCAAAGTATAACAACCCGTTCCCTTCTTCCCCGATAATTTCGTCACGTAAAACCCTAAAATCTCAACACTGTTAATTTAGAGTTTACCATTGATCGGAAAATCATGGCGAACCATGACTCATCCTCAACAACCACTGTCTGCGGCCAATGCGGCATCGCCGATCAAAAAATCCTTCACCACGTCCGTCACCGAGGCACTTTCCGCCGCCTCTGCACCACCTGCGTCCTCCGTCTCCACCCTCAGTCCTTTTGCTCCTATTGTCTCACTGTCTATGAAACTTCGCCGCCTGAAAACACCGTCGCCTGCTACAAATGCTACTCGAGTTCCCACTGTGCCTGCGTCTCCCCTCCGGTCACCGGACCTACTCCCTTCTCACGTCCCCGTACCCCTTGCTTCACTTGCGTAAACCCTGACGCCATCGTTTTCGACCCTAAAACAGCCGGAATCGATTTACCTGCTGCCAGATTGCTGCTAGCTGCTGCCGAGATTTCGTCTTCTTCGATCCGTAAAGCAGAGGTGGCGGCGGTTGCGGTGGCTGATCAGAGAGCAAAGGATGCTTCGGACACAAGGAAGGCGGCCAAAGAAGCGCTTTATCGTCTTGCGAAGCGTACTGAAATTGAAAGGAAGAAATCAGCCGTGACGGATGTTGAGGTTAAAAATTCCAAATTAATTGCTTCAAATGAGGTTTCTGATGCTTTGAATGCAGTGAAATTGGCAGATGAAACTACTGCGTGTAAAGTGGAGAGTGATGAAGATGTACGGGTACAGAATTAACAGCAGGTAAATTGAGTATAATGGTTTCTATGGTATATACCAGTTTTGTTTGATTGATAACTCATATTAATACATGGTACATTTTTTTGTGAAATTGGATTCCTCTTTGAGTACAAATTGTGGAGAATTTCAAGTTATGATTTTTGGAAAGTTATAAGACTTTTTTTTCTTTTTTTTTCTGTACATCCAAGTGATTAATAACTGTTCATGATTTGGTATCCATGATTGTGTATGTTTCTAATGCACATTCTTGTTTTCTATTTTATGCTTAACTAACAAATTTCTTAGCTGTAGTGATGATTTTTAATGGTTTGAATGTTTGATATAGGACCAAACTGGTTGGTTGACAACGAAACTGCTAAATAGGAGTGTACAAAACTCATTGGTATATTCGGTATGATACTCATATAATCAAATTTTAGGTACGGTGCAATATGAAAAGTTAAACCCAAACACAAAACAGTAAGTGCCATTTAGAATTAGTTAGTCCCAAAGTAGAATTGGTTATTTGCTTTAGGTAATGTTGAATGGCTTAGATAAAACCATATTGGGCTGCATATATGACCATTTTTGGGCTGTGCGTCTGAAAAGTTCATGGACTAATGCTTATACTTCCTTTCGACCCTGCCCTTACAACCCCGTGCACCATACTATGTTCACCCCTATCATAGAGCTAGGGAGATTTTCGAGTAGTGAATTTTTACCCAATCCGGTATCCGAAAGAAACAAATATTCATAAATTTTTTAAATATTTATGATATTTTCCAGATAAAATTTCGAATAATTTTTCAGATATCGAATATTCGAAATTTTTGAAAACACTATCTGGATCCTGTACCGAAATTTAGATTTTCGGATACCTAGATTTCGGGATTCGGATACAGGATATATTTGTAGGATACTCGGTTTTCAGATATTTTTGAACACCGCCACATAGAGCAATATATTGTTTACACAGGATGCAGTGAGGATTTTCATACGACCTTCAATATATTGTTTACATCAATAAATGTTCCAGTTGTACATCATCGAGTTATATGTACGGTTTGTCAACCCAACATTATGGTAGAAAAAAGAGAATATAATTTGCTAAATTGAAATTTAGGTCCCATTGAAATCAGAGTTGTAAATGAAATTATTAATAATAATACTAACAAAATAATCAAATTACTTTAAAAAATAAAAAAAAATCATTAATAACATTTATCGTATTCAACAAAAATAAATATATATTATGATTATTGGAGTTAAAGTAAAACCATCATTTTTAGCTATGTAAAATTCATTAGTTGTATAAAAATATAAAAGTTTTGAGGGTAAACTATTTGTTGACAACATTTAGATACTAACACATTAAAATTAAGGACAATAAATTGTCATTTCAAAAGTTAAAGTTTAAGTGAGAACTGATGACTGGCAGCGGCAGTAGTGATGGTGGGTGTTAGGGATGGTAGTAATTTCAAAATATTAAACTTTAAGGTAAATTACAGTTTTTGTCCCTGACCTTTTTCCGATTCGGGGTTTTTGTCCCTAAACTTTTTTCTTCCGTTTTTTTGTCCTTTATGTTTTTTAAATTCTGCATATTTGTCCCTCCGTCTATTTTTCGCCGTTAACTGGCGATTTTTTTTTGTCAATTCCCAAAATTACCCCTATTTTAACTCTTTTTAAGCAAACTACTTATACCTTATGCTTCAAAAATTGTACTTTATGTTCATCTTCCTCAATCCTCAACAACATCAAGAACACCTTCATTACCAACCATCTTCTTCAAGAACACCTTCATTACCAACTCTCTTCAACAAATTAAACCCTTTTCCGTTCAACAAATCAAACCCCTTTTTCGATCAACAAGATGATTTTGTGTTTGATTTCTGCAAACATAAACCCTAGATCGGAATCTAGAAGCTCAAATTAGAATCTAGAAACCCTAAACTTGCAAATATAATTTACTGGTGGGGAAGATGGTGGTCGAGATCTAAAAACCGTTATGAATCAGAATCGTTATGAATCAGAATCTGTAAATCGTTTTTAGAACTTGCAACCAGAATCTGCAAATCGTATATAGAAGATGGTGGTCGAGATCTAAAAACCGTTATGAATTAGAATCGTTATGAATCAGAATCTGCAAATCGTTTATGAATCAGAACTTGAAATTAAATCGTTTTTAGATCTTGCAAATCGTTATGAATCAGAATCTGCAAAGCGTTTTTCTAGTGGAGAAGATGGTGGTCGAGATCTAAAAACCCTAACTTGCAACAGTGATGATGATGGCGGTGCAACAATGATGAAGATTGTGAAGATGGCGGTGCAACAGTGATGAAGATGGTGGTTGAGATCTAAAAACCCTAACCTGCAACAGTGATGATGATGGCGGTGCAACAGTGATGAAGATGATGAAGATGGCGGTGCAACAGTGATGAAGTTGGTGAAGATGGTATGAAGGGAATGCTAACCAGATTTGATGTTTTGGGTTATAACTTGATGTTTTGGGTTATTAACTTGTTTCAGATTTGATGAACAATGAAGAAGATGAAGAATGGTGAAAAGGACCATAATGCCCTCACATGCCTTGCATTTTTCGTCAGTTAACGACCAAAAATAGATGGAAGGACAAATATGCAGAATTTGAAAAACATAAAGGACAAACAAACGGAAGAAAAACGTTTAGAGACAAAAACCCCGAATCGGGAAAAGGTCAGGGACAAAAACTGTAATTCACCCTAAACTTTAAGTAATGAACAAATGGTCCAATCGCTCAGTTGGTTAGAGTATTGTGATAATAATGCAAATGTCACAAGTTCAAGTCATGATACATATTCCTTATAAACATAAATCTATCTGAAAATAACAAGTATGTTGGCTGCATGAAAATGGAATTATTGATTATAATGCCATTAGATATGATCTAGTAAGTGGAGATAAGATAAAGTTTTAGTCCGACATTTGGATTGATAATCAACCGTTGAGGGATAAATTTAATCGTTTATTCCGGCTTGATTTGGATAATAGTAGTTTTGTAAAGGATAAAAGGGAGGAAGGGGTTTGGGTTTGGAATTGGAGACGACAATTATGAGGTGGAGTTGAATGGAGCAATTTGAAAATTTAAAGTTAATTCTTGACATATTAATATTAATGTCGGAAATGATATAGTGTGTTGGTTTGTGGACCAACAATCCAGTTTTTCAGTAGCGGGGCTCGAAAGATAATTGATAAATCTCTTCACCCGGGTATTGGGACTAGCACTATATGATGTAACACTGTTCCGATAAAAGTAAACGTTTTTTTTTTGGCGGTAAGATTAGATCGCCTTCTTACTAGACTTAATTTGTCACGGAGAGGCATGGAAATCGAGACCATCTCATGTCCTGTTTGTTAAGGTAGTGTGGAATCAACATTGTATTCTTCGGTTGCGATGTAGATGTAGCGAGTCAGATATGGGAGGCAATTCGTAAATGGTGTGGTTTGGGAAGGTTCTCGGGCATGTCTTTTGATGAGTGGTGGACGTTTATCTCTGGATCGAGAGCTTCGAAGGTTGATGTTGTAAAGTTGAAGACGATCGGGATAGCTACATTTTGGATGATTTGGTGGTTCAGAATCTCGATTTTGTTTGATATTAGTAGCATTAGATGAGATATTGTAGGTTTTATTGTTTTATTTTCGTTTAATTAGTTAACTCATCGAAATCAAGCTTGTAAGTTTTCGTGGGTTGATTGGTTAAAAACCCCTTTGTTATGATTTGGTTTAGTATTTTGCTAAACTAGTTTAATGTAGTTTGGAGGTCTTCGGGAGGGTGATGACAATGCTGAAGTTCTTTCCGTTGCCTTCTTTTTGCTGTTAAAAAAGTTATTGGCTGAAATTTAAGTTTTACTAATTTGGAAAGATTCGCACGATAGATAACCTAAAAATTTTACATAGGTGATGAAGAAAGTGCCGTCTTTTTCTTTCTTTTTCCGTGTTTGTCTCGTTTTCCACCTAGCCCTGTTCTTTCTCCAATCTTGCTTCTTTCTTCGTTATCATTTTGAGAATTTGGAGTTGATTTTGAGTGAAATCCTAAAAGAAATGGCAGAGAAAGATGACTGGGAAAGTGATCTCAGACTGTGCATAATGGGTGACCAAACCCAGTTTGGTCACCCCTGCCACATCTGCGCCACATCAGAATTCTCTCTCCTGATCAAACACATGACCAGACAGCGACCAAATGCCCGTAATGGGTGACCGATCGACTTTTTTTTTATTTTTAAATTTCATTAATAATTAAAACATTACATTAAAAATAATTTAAAACATTACATTAAACATAATTAAAAAAACATTAAAAAAAACTACTGGAGGGTTTGTCGATTCCAAATGTGTTCCACCAAATCAGATCTAAGATTAAGATGAGTTTGTTGATTATTGATCTCCCTGATAACTTGTAATACTTCTTCATGTGATCGTACGGGGTCGGCTTCACTATGTCGCTCTTCCGGATGAAAGTCGGGACATATGGCCCTGCCTTTGTCTTTGATAATCATATTATGTAATATGATACAAGTGTACATTATATCCCTTATTTTGTTAACATTTGGGGACCTTGCAACCATTTTTATTATACCCCATTTTTTCTTTAGAATGCCAAATGCTCGTTCTACGTCTTTCCTTGCAGCTTCGTGTGCTTTCTTGTAGTTCACCCGCTTAACATCATTCGCATTTGGGTGTGAAATGGACTTAACAAGAACAGACCATTCCGGATATATCCCGTCAGTAAGATAATATCCCCATTTGTAAGACACCCCGTTTGCCAAAAAGGGTACCTCAGGTGCTTTCCCGTCTTTGAGATCATTGAAAATATGGGATGCTCGTAACACGTTGATGTCGTTGTTCGACCCGGCGACACCAAAGAACGCGTGCCAAATCCACAAATCTTGTGAGGCAACCGCTTCAAGTAAGATGAATGGTTCGTTCCCGTGATCCCCTCTAACATATTGCCCACGTTAAGCATTTGGACATTGAGCCCAAGGCCAATCAGTACAATCAATGCTTCCTAGCATACCGGGAAACCCATGTTTCTCCTCATGAAAAGCGTATAGCTTCGCCACATCAGTATGAGTAGGCTTTCGCAGAAACTCATCTCCATACAAGTGCATAACCCCTTTACAGAACTCTGCGAGACTATCACGGCTAGTTTTCTCACCAATTGTAAGTATTCGTCTAGAGCATCCGGTACGGTCCCGTATGCTAACTGACGAATTGCAGACGTGCACCTCATTAGGGGAGAAGTACCTGGGTTCCCAAGTGCATCATATCATTGCGCAAATAATGGGACGGTATTAGTGAGATCGCGAACAATGCGTGTGAAAAGATCACGACTCATCCTGAAACGTTTGCGAAAATCATGCTCGTTATACGTCGGATTTTCAGCGAAGTAAGCTGCCACGAGACGGTCGTTCGCACCGCCACGGTCCATATGCACGTATCTTCTAGGAGTTCTAGGGATAGTAGAACTAGAACCTTCAAGAAACGCGACCGCCGTTTGTAAAAAACCAAGATGTATAACCCTGTCCTCTTCCTCGTCGCCAAAAATGAAATTAGCGACATTCATTTCATCGTCGGAACGCATTTTTAAGATAGTGTGTGTGATGTGAGTAAGTATGAAGAAAAAAAATGAGAAGTGTGAATTTTTTTAGAAAAAGATTGGGTATTTATAAGGTAAAAAAAGGGGTAAAATTTGAAGAGGTGTGGGGCAAACTAGCCGTTTATAGCCGTTGCCCCATTAAAATTCGTCCGTTTCCACCGTTCGCCAACGGTCGACTTCCCGACCGTTCAAGGGGGTCGACGCGTCGAGCAAGGGGGCGTGTAAAGGGGGCGACGCGTCGGGGTCGTCCGAGGTGGAGGTCGCGACCGAGATTTTGGTCGTGCGATACGCATGATCTCAGAGAAGAAGGATGATAGGACAAAAGATTTTATGAAAAAGAAATAGTTTTAGATTCAAAAGTAATAAGAAAATAAATTACACATCAAAATTTTACCATCATGTGCATTACATATAGGGGACTTAAAAAAAGAATTTAACACCATTTAGTTTAAAAGATTACGGATGCAACAAGTTTCATAAATAGAGAATACCAATTTAATTTTTGAAAATAAAATACCAAATGTAATATTACTGTACAAAGTATAAGAATCTCTCTATATAATAAAAGAAGGTTTTTGCCAACTAGATAATACCACGTCATAATAACAGTGCCATATCATATGCCACATAGGCTGTAATAGATAAATTTATTAATTATCTATTATTTGTAATTATCTATTATTCGTAAACTTATATTAAAGATAATTACCGACTTTAAAAAATAACAAAAAAATTATAATGGCTTTAATAATTCAAATTTTAAGGTTATCTTACTTATTTACATATAAATTTCAAATAGCAAGACGTAAATTAATAATAAAAAAAAAATTTGTAAACATTCGATAATTAAAATAACATTCGACTAATTCCTATAAATGTATGTAAAGTTTGTATTTCTGCAATTCTACATCGGTGACCTCGGTTTCAAAGTGACGGGTTCAGTTTCCAATTATATATTTATTTAGTTTTATTATAATTTATGACACAATTATAAAAATCACAATACTCGTGAATTTCACGGGATATAACCTAGTGATTAATGTAATGCATGTGCCCTAGAACATGTTATGCAAAATATTTATTATTTGGTTAGTAAATAATACAAAACGTGGTAGTTTACTCTTAAACGGCACCATGCGATGAGATCGAAAACGTGGTCCAGCAAAGAGACAGATAACAATAATGGCACTATTCAGTATGGCTAATATTATTTTTTATTAAATTTTTGTATCTATTTTTGTCCTTATTTAATTATTATTTATTATAAATATTTAAATTAAAGAATAGGATTATTAAAAAAAACTAATAATAAACTAGAAAGATGAATAAACAGAAAGATGAATAAATACAATTTTTGTGACAAGAAATATCATTGACCACATTCTCTTTGAAATTCAGGGTTCATTGATTTGGATCTACTCAAATCCTCATAACTTTCATAGGTCTCTAGCATTTAATTTCAATTTCGTTTGTTTCACATAAAAAAACCCTAACAATCAGATCGCTTACTGTAATTTTTACCTAGTGATCACCAATTTCGTTGGAAAATCATTTGTGTATCTAAATTTTAGTTCAATGAAAGTGATTCTTTTAAATCCTTAACCCTAAGGCCCTCCAAATTTTTTTCCTATTCTTAGATTTGCGTATCTTATTGTTAATATCACTTTGATCGTGAAATCATGCAGCAGATTTGTTCATAAGAGTTTGAAGAATCAGTAATTTGCGTATTTAGAAGAACAGTCGACTTCCATGGCCGAACCGAAGAAGATAATCATAGACACTGATCCTGGCATCGGTAAACTGTTCTTATCACGATTCTATCGAATAATAATACGATCATCATCAGTTCATCACTTACCTGCTTAATTTTAATTCCTATTTATCCTGCTTTTGGTGCTGTTGCTGATTGTTGACCTTAATCGCTGATTTTCTAATCCAAGTGCAATTGTTCATTCAGATGATGCTATGGCAATATTTCTGGCATTAAAATCACCAGAAATCAAAGTGATTGGGCTTACAACAATTTATGGCAATGTATACACCACTCTTGCCACTAGAAACGCATTACATTTGGTATGAGATGAAGAACAAGCTTTCAATTATTATTCTCTGATTTCCTTCTGATTATATATTAATCATGTCTGTTTATTTATATTTAGTTGGAGGTTGCTGGAAGAACAGATATCCCTGTCGCAGAAGGATCTCATGTTAGTTATATGGTACATCCTCTTCAATTTCTATCATTTCAACAAATATATCAAGTTACTCAAAACATCTCTTTTGGCTGATTATCAAAAATTGCAAATTAATCATGATTTTTTTTCTTTTTTAATTTTTGAAGAAAGCAACAAAGCTTCGAGTTGCAGACTTTGTTCATGGTGTAGATGGGCTTGGAAACCAAAATTTCCCTCAACCAAATTCAAAACCAATTGAAAAATCAGCTGCTGAATATTTAGTCCAACAAGCTAATCTTTACCCTGGAGAAATTACAGTTGTTGCATTGGGCCCACTTACCAACATTGCATTGGTCTCGTTTCTAACCTTTTTATTATTCGTATAAATACAGCTGCTAATTTATTAAAAATAATCTTTAATTTGCTTTTTAATTAAACCAGGCCATTGAACTAGACCCTAAATTTATCAAAAACATTGGACAAATTGTTATTCTTGGTGGTGCTTTTGCAGTAAACGGGAATGTAAATCCAGCTGCTGAAGCTAATGTAAGTAACTCACTCTGATATTATTCCAAATTTGTTTTAAAAAAAATACTTTAGCCGGTGGTCCGTTTTGGTAATTATAACTTTATATTGTCACTTTTGTGAATTACAAGTTTTTAGTCAGCTTATATTGCTAATTAACGTTGTTTTTCCGTCCATGGTAATTAAAATAAGCTTTTTGGGCTCTGTGTTTTTTCATTTTTTACGTTTTTAACACTATTATATTCAAAATACGGCCAGGCTAAAAGTTTGTAATTACCAAAATAGACCTTAAAAATTATAATTACCAAAATGGACTACCACCTAAAGTATATTGCTATTCTATGACATTTGCCCCAAACAATATAACAAGTATTGCATTTTATGTCAACTTATTTGTTTAGCTGGCTACATATTTGGGACGATTATTTTTTGAGGAATATTTATTTCTATTTTGTTGTAATTAATATAAATTTCAGATTTTTGGTGATCCGGAAGCTGCTGATATTGTGTTTACTAGTGGAGCTGATGTTTTGGCTGTTGGGATTAATGTTACTCATCAAGTTATATTAACAGGTTATTTTGGGTTAAATGAAATCTTATATAAATCGATCAAATAAAACATTAATTTCCAATGATAATAGACTTACATTTTCTAATATGTTTGTAGCTCACGAGCGTGACAACATGGCAGAGTCAGAAGGAACATTTGCCAAATACTTGTGCAAGATTTTAGAATTTTATTTTTCTTATCATTGTGATGCGTATAGCATGAAAGGTCGGTTCATTTCATTATATATAAATTAATTAATGCACTTCCTTTTTTGTAATAAAAAAAAGACATTAATGAATTCATTTGCTGACTGTACATTTTCATTTTTTTAGGTGTTTACCTTCATGATCCAACAGCATTACTTGCAGCTGTTAATCCTTCACTAATGACATACACAGAAGGTGTTGTTAGAGTCCAGACAACTGGCATTACAAGGGGCCTCACATTGTTTTACAACAAACAGAAAAGGTGGGAATCATGAAAAAGAAAATTTATTTATTTTTTAATTTAATCAAATTTGTGATATTATTGAGTTATGTAATTGTAATTTTTTGTATGCAAGGTTCCATGAAGAGACTGAATGGTGCAACAAACCGAGTGTGAAAGTGGCAGTTACTGTGGATGCTCCTGCAGTTGTCAAATTGCTTATGGATCGCCTCATGTCTTCATAGATTTATTATTTATTTCTTCGCATATTATCAAATAACAAACATTTATGTTTAAAAGCTAATTTAATTTGTGATTGTTGCATCGAATTTCGCAGGTGCAGTAAGTGATAACTGTATAATGTATTATTGATCATTTAACAGTCTACCAAATAACTTGTCTAACTTTTCATAATCGGTAAATGCTCCTATTAATGAAATTTGTTTTATATAAAATGTTGTATTGAGTAGATTTTGTATGCGTATTTGTATGGTATATTTGTCACTAATAAGGCATGACAGCTTATGGAGTGTATGATTGTTGATTACACAATAATATGATGCAGGATGATCGGCAATATTATTTTCTTTGAAACAAAGTTTACCCCTTAATATCTCATTGTCCTTGTTGAGGCAATATGTAGCCTAATTAAAAAAAATCTTTGTAAAATAATGAAAATCTTGTAATGATAACTTAATACAATATAGAGTGAGAATACTAGAAAAAGAAAGAGACTAGCTCTACCTATAACTCTATATTTCATTGAAAGTTTACAGCTCGAATAAACCATAGAGTATATAGTTGGGGTTTCACCCTTAAACTCGCAAGGCATTTATATGGTATTTATAGGCTTATAGCACTATGAGGCTTCTATTCCTTTTACGTCGTACTACCACGTGTGACTGTCAACAAACAATACATGACTTGATGCTTCTAGAAATCCTTAAATGCACGCTCAGGACTTTGTCCTTTGGTCAGATCACATTTAAACGTTCTTTTCATAACAAATGATAAAAATTGACTGAGACATTACCTACCATAGTACAATTAAAGTTGACATTGTCATTTACATACAAGTGCATCTTTCAAACGAACATTTCAAATGTTCCTTTGGAGCAATCCTTCGATATATTTATAAAAATCTTTTCATTGAGCGAGAAATGAGAGGAAAATTCAAGTATAAAAGTTTCCTTCAAATTTTTTTCGTAGTTGTTGGTACTTACCGGCTTGTCCAAACCAGCTGTGAAGTTTCCTCTTTATCTTCATCCTAGAAAAATAATACGCAACACTTAATGTAAATCATAACTTTGTAGTTGATAATCATACACCTAAAATCCCTCTTAATAATGAAATATATTATGAACTGAACAATAAATACATATTTTTTGCTAACTTTACGGACAAACAACTACTCCACTCTTGACTAATATGAACTTAGAAGGAAGGAACTGGACTTGCTAAACTAGATACTATTTTAATCTTGGATAATAAGTATACGAATTCAATTTGAAAAAAAAAAACACCATATAAAAAGTTCGGGAGAACTGAAACCAGACTTGATCGATGAACCCCAATTTAAACTCGTAAATAACGAATCGTGCTAAATTGTTTTTTTTATCCACACGTAACCTTTATACATGAATACATTAAATATAATTACTAGAACCACATAATTGTAATAATATAGCGTTATTATTTTGTACTCCGTATAAGGCAACTTATAAGGTTCAGTAAATTACACAAATGATAGTATATTATCCCTAATTCGTTGGTAGTTTGCCAAAAGTTTCACCAATAATCTATATGCTTCAAAATTTACACCAATATTCCTCAACTTTGACTACTTGTAATATAAATGGTCCTTAAGATGGATTAACGTTAAAAATCACTGTTAAATAATGTCAAGTACACATTAATAATGGATCTATTTAACAATATATTTTAAATAACATACACCTTAGAACCATTTGTGTTACAATTAGGGATGGGATATAGAACCGAAGAACCGTACCCGGACCCGTACCAAACCGGAATTTAAGGATTACGAGGAGCATATGCCCACGCTTCACGATAGATTCTCAAAGATACACTTCATATTTCTAATCTAACATATCTATTGCACAACAACAACAATATTCAATCATTTCAAAGAAGGGTGTGAAATAATAATGAAATATGTACAATATATATAGACAGTCATTACACGTTATTCACGTATTATAGATAAATAATAACATTTACCATTCGTGAAACTTTTCAAACTACAAAAAGCTTGAGTAATTTACACTGAAGTTTTATATACAATAATACCTCATTGTAAGTCACATTTGACATATTCGAGCAATTAGAAGAATTCAATTTTAACTACTTCCTATTTATTTTATCAATTTGACCATAAAACATGTCTACATCATTCATAAAGACATGAGTCAAAACTAAGGCCTCCAATTCATTTACATCATATGAGCATGTGTAAGTTGTAACCATAGTTAAAGACCATTTATGTTGGATATAGTTCATACAAATCTACAATGAATTTGAATTCTTGTGGCTTGACCAAGTTGCATACTCAGTCAACATTCTTCCTCTTTTCCCATTAAGATTCTCTCCCCACATGCCTTCCAATCATTTCTACGTCTAATTCATATTCATCCCACTTCATACACTAATCACAAAAAGACAAGCAATCGAAAAGCAGTTGGTAACACTTTTCTAAACAATCCAAAAATGGACGGATTGTAAATTACAAATATCGACTCATAATCATCGAATCGAAATCAGTTTGGCCAATTCAACAAATTCTACAATGAGCGGCTGGTAACTACACCAATTAAGATGCTAGCTAGCCATGTGCTATAGGAATCAAACCTACTCCAATCATTCATGCATATAGTTTCAAGCAAATCATATATAAGCATGTTCCAACTACACTAGTATACCATCACATTGAATATGGGCTTCCAAGAATTGATCGAAAGATGTCACAACAATGGCTACAAGAAGTTAATTATCGGTAAGAAGCCGTTGGGTACGCCTAAAAGGCGCGAAATATTGAAAAAATTGAGCACAAGATCTAAGGGTTTTAGGTTAATGGCTAGACGGAAACTGAAGTGGAGGACGTTGAGAAGGACATTGAGTGTATGTTGTGACATTTTGAACCGGTTGAAGGTGGACGATGCATATCCCGCCATTGTTTTCTCTTCGCAGTGGGGACTTCCCGTGCTTGTTCATCCTATTTCTAAGTGTCGAAACGCTAATGGTTCTCTTTATAGAAAGCCTGCTAATATTAATCGTGTTGTATTTGCTTAAGGAGTAATAATGTATAGATATACAACTTTGAAATATGAAGATCGACCATCTACTTGTATAGTATTGATTGAATTGTTTCTCGATCGAATTGATGAGCTAGCTACTTCACTTGCCCAATTTATCTTGGTGTTTGTTTGCTCAAATATAGTGTTCCTATCTTGTTTGAAATTTTGGTTGATTTGGATTCTATTTGTGTGCTTGTTCATCCATCATTTAGTTTATATTTTGGCTAAAGTGAGATCATAACAATACCCCCACCCTTTGAAATTTGAAGAACCAATGTCCTCGTTGGTCACGACTATGTTGGTTAAGGTCGCCGGTTGGCACCCTCCTTTCGGGTCCGAGCCACCACTCCAAAAGCCACCACTTCGAGCTCATTGGCCACGGCTATGTTGGTCACGGTTGGCACCCTCCTTTCGGGTCCAACCACCACTCCATAGGCCACCACTCCGAGTGTTGGAACCTCGATACGTAAGGCTAGCTCTAATACCAAAGAAAACTGAAGTTTATAAAAAACATCCAAAAGGTCAACAAAGCTTTGTGTGTAGCCCAAAGTCAACGTGGATGAACCTCCGGTCCTAAAAAATAGTTTGGAACCTATGTTTTATTTTTTTTAATATAAAATAACATCAGATATAAAATTAATATATTTATTTGAGAGAGATTCGAAAATATCTTGAGACTCATATTTTATTTTCTTAATATAAAACAAGCTTTTGGTTTTATGAATATATCATTAAACAATTTTTTTTTTGGTGTCATGAAAATCTACATGAGTAAAAATCTACTAGTTGACTAGATAAATGAACCGATATCTAAAACATACATAAAGAGATCGATATCTCCTAGAGTTATTTGGGTCATGATTGCAAACTCTTACACCCAAGCTATATATACATAACACTAATACGTGGTATATAAACTCTTATCCTCAATCAATGTTAGATTCTAATGCCAGAGGCAACGTACCCATAGGCAATCCTTCAAGAATTTGTTCATATTCAAAGTATGGCTTAGAAAGTATAGCCTCACATTTGACACTTTAGGTTTATGTACCATGTTCGTATTTAGATCAACTCTCAATTTGGGGATTTATAATATATTGTCCTAGGTTAAAATGATTAGAGAACATGCATAGATAACCTCAAGCTGTTGAAAAATAGAGATAATGTAACATTTGAAATAAACATGTTGCGACACAAAGTCAAATGGAAGGAAATAAAAAGACACTATCACTTAGATATTAACTTTAAATAAGCTAACACAAAGCGATAATTATACTAACATTTTCATACTTGCATTCAAGTGTCAAAGGTCAAATTCTCTGCCTCTTTTCGCACCGATTCAAACAGTACAGACGACAGGTATCGCTCCCCAAAACTCGGGAAAATAACCTGCATTTATTACACATACCAAAATTCACATAAATCAATTATAATCTAATTTGTAATAAAGCATATATAAAATGAGTTAAAATTTGTAGAAATGATGAAAAAACTTACAACAATGAGCTTTCCAGCACTCTCTGGCCTTTTTGCAACCTTGATTGCAGCTGCAGCTGCTGCACCAGATGATATCCCCACCTGCAACAAATTACAAATGGGCGGGTTAGGGTCAAAAGTCAACACAGGTCAACTGCCACCTGTACCATGTAAACTTACAAGTAATCCTTCTTTAAGTGCAAGAAGCTTTGCAGTTTCAATGGCTTCTTCACTTGAAACCTTAAACATACAAACATCAATTTAATTAAAAAAAAAAAAATCCTAAAATCATAGCAACCTTAAAAAGGATTGTCTTACTTGAACAACTTCATCAATAAGATCGACATCTAAAACACCAGGAATAAATCCAGCACCAATCCCTTGAATCTTATGTGGACCTGATGTGCCATTATTTAAAAAAGTAAAATAAGAAACAAATGTGTTATTCAAATGTACATATGAACTCACTCGTATCCACTAAACTCTCATAATGAAATTGTTAAATTATTTAAATAAAAAAAATCAGTGTAGCATACCAGGCTTTCCTCCGGACAAAATAGGACTTTCAGTAGGCTCAATTCCAATAAGCTGATGTCAAAAAATTAAAATTTAATAAATTACATGTATTCAAAACAGGAGTAGAAATTAAAAAAAAAATAAAATCAAACCTTTATGTTAGGGTTTTGCTCTTTAAGATATTTCCCTGCACCTGTAATCGTACCACCAGTACCAATACCAGAAACAAATGCATCAATTTTCCCATTTGAACCTTTCCAAATTTCAGGTCCAGTTGTTTCATAATGGATCTTCAAATACAATAACCAATTAGAGTTTAAACACAAATAATTAAATAATAAAATGCAACAACAAAATTAGTTTTTTTAATAAGAAAAAAGAGGCTACCTTTGGATTAGCAGGATTCTCAAACTGTTGAAGAATATAAGCATTTGGTGTTTTAGCCAATATTTCTTCAGCTTTTTGAACAGCACCTTTCATTCCTTTTGCAGGATCAGTTAGAACTAACTCAGCACCAAAAGCACGAAGAATAATCCGTCTTTCCAAACTCATGGATGCAGGCATGGTGATTATGAGCTTGTAACCCTTTGCAGCAGCCATGAAAGCTAGCCCAATTCCTGTGTTTCCACTTGTTGGCTCGATAAGAACACTCTGCAGAAATAACATAATAAAATCATGTCAGATGAAGTTGAATTTTTATAATTATAATTTAAAAATCTGTTACTGATGCTAACAAACCTGTCCAGGTGTTATGAGCCCCTTTGCTTCAGCATCTGAGATCATGCTATAACCAATTCTGCATACCAGAAACAAACAAAAGTAATCATAAATTATAATGCAATCAATTTGAATTTAATAAATGAATAAGCAATTTAAAAGGTGATCGAGTAGTAGAACTTTAATCTAAAATGAAAGTGTTGTAATGAAATTAATTAACATAATTATTTGGTAAATACACACCTGTCTTTAACACTGGAGCAGGGTTCCATCATTTCCAATTTGGCTGCAATACGCCCAACACAGCCATCAACAACATTGTTGAGATAAACCAAAGGTGTGTTTCCGATCAACTGCACGTATAAACACAATCTAACAATTATTAACATAATCACACAATTTGATATCATATAATCGATCAAACAAACACAAACTTACTTCTGTAACATCCTTAGCGATTGCGATCTTCCCTTCCGCCATGATTTCAGATATCTAACTAGAAATCAAACACAATCAAATACTTTCAGGTTATTATTCTACAAGAGCAAAGAAGCACAAACTTAAACACAGATCTATGTGCTGGCCGGCATAATAATCAGGATGCACGATTAAAAAATTACAATTTTGTGTCGCAGACAAAAAATATTATATTCAATTGAGCACGGGTATCACAAAGTTATGCGTCGGAATTTTTTATCATATCTCAAGGATAACAATTTTCAATTATAAGATTTTATACCAAATCATGTGTCGATTAGCGAAATTAACGTGAAATGATACCTCCGTCCACAACGATTACAAGAACAAGATTGAAGGGATAAAGCTTGATAAAGTCAAAACTCGTTACAACCAGGAGAGTGAGAAGTGAGAATCGGGTGCTTAAATTGTAGGGTTTTTTTAGTGCAACCGTGCAAGTATGCAATTATACTAGCAGCAGAGTGTCCGCGAAATGCGGCGAAGGATACCCGTAATTAAATTATAGAGTTTTTTTTTTTTTTTTTTTTGCAATAGTCAAGACGTTACCTTTGATAAGTGTTGAATAAAATGGGTAGTAAGACCTTCTAGAATACATATTAAATTGTATCCGAAATAAAACATGGGACAAAATTTTGACGTTTTGCAGTGTTATGTTGTCTGTTTATTTGGGATTAAACAAAGTGTCATTTAGATCAATCAGTTAACACACAGTCAGTACTCACAAAAGGTCTTGTGTTCGAATCCTGTAAGCAACATTTTTTTATTTTTGTGGTATTTAAGATGTTAATAAAAGTAGAAATAAGTTTAAATTTAAGTTTAAGTACTTCTATATTTAATATTTAGTAGTCCTAAACACATTATAAAAGAGTAAGATATTTTCAAAATTTCAAAGATTTTTGAGGGTTTTGATAATCATAGTCTATCAAAACAACATATTCCTCTGTATCATAATAAGTGGTACATTTTTCATTTATGAGTATTTCACAATAAGTGATACACTTTTCATTTATGGGTGTTTAACAATAAGTGATACACTTCAAAAGTTACATTATTTGACAAAAATGTGGGACCTAACCTCCACTAACTATCTGCTTTAATCAAGTGAAATTACCCTTATACCCTTACTTAGACTTTTAAAACTCATTAATATCACTTTATTCAAGAAAAATGACACTCATCATCCACTAACTACCTACTTTAATATATTTTAACTCTACTTTAATCTTTTGCCTCAAAACTCGTGAACCTCAAATGTATCACTTATTGTGATACGGAGGAAGTAATAAATTTGTACATTCATGGAAACGACTCCGGCATTTCAGGAACTACTCTCCATAAAGTGATGTATAATTTTTTATGTACTTAAAAACAACCCTTAGAAGTTAGAACTGTCATTATTAAAACTCTTCTTGTAAACATTTATTTGCATATAATCATAATCCCTCGTGATAGTTTTTAAGTTTATTAAGCTAATAAGCTTAAAAATAGGTCTGTGCACGATCTAAAATTAGGAGTAACTAGAACTCATAACCAAAAAATGGTTTTATCCGGACCAATGACCGAGCCAATGATGCTCGAAACCAGACCGGACCGAGAACAAGCCGGAACCGAACCGATAACCGAGTTAATTTCTTCGACTTTTTTCGGTTTTTTCTCCGTTTTCGACCGAACCGAACCGCTCGGAACCGAACCGATTGGAACCGAGAACAGATTTTTCATAAAAATTAGAACCGATAACTGAATCGAGGCAGCTCGGTTCTGTCTTGTTCGGTCCAGTCTGGTCCAGTTCAAGTCAGATCGGTCCAATTTGCACTTGCATATTAAGAGATCTCTTAATAAAGTTTTCCCGAACATGCCTAAAATTTTAATTCAACTATTAATCTAATACTATTTTTTATTAATATTATTAAAAAATTCCATTTACATGCTACTCCCTCCATCCAAAATTTATTTTTCACAAATAAACAGTTTAAGAAAAATGCATTTATTACACTATGTAACCAATTAAATCTCATTTTTTGCATGTTTAACGATATTATGAATTTACATATTTTAATGAATGATTTTTTTTAATGAACGGGATATTTTAAAGTTCACTTTCTAATTACATAAATTAGTAAAAAGTTTTTTTTAACATCCACTAAATCTACACAATTTTATTCGTAATAGAACTTGAACCCAAAACCTTATAAGATAACTAATCACTTTGATACCGCTAAAATATAAGTCTTTTAGTAAATAAATAAAAGGGTAAATGTCAGAAATTATCCTTGAGGTCTTGGGTTTTCTGGCTTTTTGTCCCTAATTTTTTTTTTTTTCAAATTTTTTGTCCCTGTACTCTTTAAAAATCTGGTTTATCGTCCTTCTGTCCAAATTTAGTTAACTAACGGAATATGTCAAAAGAGTGAGGGTATTTTCGTCCGTTTGCCTTTCCCCAACATTCACATTTGTCTTCTTCATATCTTCAAGTGTTCTTCATCAACAAACCATAATCTTATGAACCTTAATCCTAAATTACGATCTACGAATGAGATTTATGATTCGCAATTAAAGGTAACGATTTATGTAGAACACATTAACAATAGTGAGGTGCGATATACATAATAATACGTCAAATAACAGAGTTCGTGTATAGATCTGGGAAGACGATCGTGTGAGTGTTCAGAGTGAGTAACCAAAAAAGCCACAAATATGGAAGAAAAGCACAATTCATCGACGACCGCCACCGAACCACCACCACCATCTTCGGCCGAGATACCGTCTTCACGGAGAAGAGGCGGAGTGTTGAAGAGAAAAGCCTCTAATTTCAGCAATAGCAACACATCGACTCCGCCACCGTCTTCGTCGTCTTCGAAGCGTCAAACTCGAGAGAAGCCCTCTCCAGTGTTCTTCCATCCGATCCACAATGGTCTGTTAACCAGAGCTCGTCTTCAACCTAATTATGTTGATTCGAATTCGTTTTGGGACGCCGTAATTGTGAACGATGAAGGGGAAGGTTCTTCGGCGTTTTCGACGCCGGTGGGGGTGAAGTCAGAGGCGGAACCCTAACTTGAAGAACCCTAATTTCGAGGGTAGGAAGAAATCTGATGGTGATGATGAAGAATAGAGATGGTGTTGACGATAAATAGAAGGACTGTGACGATTTTCAAGATGAAGAATTAAGATGATGAAGAATAGAGATGGTGTTGATGATTTTCAATCTTCTAATAAAATTGAATAGGGAATGTTGGATCCCAACAACACAAACGTGTTGCGTTATGACCGAGTAACGAAGATATGATAAGTAAACAACAAGGTTTCAATGATTAAGAGTTTATTAAAACAACTTAATACAGTACAAAGTTTGCGGAAATAGATAGTACAAAACTAACTAAAACTCTATACTTGAAATGACACTTTAGACCGCTCAAACTAGAATAGTATACGCTGAGAGTTATATCAGCTGATACTAACAGCTGATATTAATGCCTTAGTAATAACTATGGAGGAGTTAATACTTAGACAAATAACTAACTCTCAGAGAATGTTTTTGTGCTATGATTTCTAAAGGTGTTGTAAATGCAAGCATTTACGTCTGTATTTATAGCCCAAGATCCATGTTCCTTAGTCCACAAGTTTGACGACGTGTAAACATATTATTCGTCGATGTGGACTTGTCTATGGATCATTAAATGCTCTTGCACAAGTTATTGTCCCAAGTGTACTTTGTGTCAACTACTTCCGGTACCCTTTCTGACGCACAGTGAAAGGTGTACTACAAAAGTACAGAAATAGTTGACTTTCTCTTTACATGCTTGAGGGACAAACGATGATAATGTACTGACATTATCTTCTATTCCAGAATAGAAGATCTTCATCGTTTTCTTCTTCTTTGAGCGGGAAAGGGAAATGTTCAAGGTGTCAATGAACATTTCCTTTAAGTCTTTATCTGCAGCAGGTACTATCAGCTGATTCCACAATCAGCTGAATAGTCTTCTTCTTGTATTTTTCCTTTGGTCATAGACTTCGAATGAACTCTCGTTAATAGCTGCTGATTTGACTCGTATCCTAAAGCTAAGTACGTACTCAGCTGAAGGTTTATTGTATATACTTGCTTCAGCTGAGATGCTTACTTCAGCTGTTATTTATTCTTCTTGGCTATCGATCATCAAATCTTATTCACTTAGTCTTAGGACTAACAATCTCCCCCTATTTGATGCAATCGAATAGATGTATCCTATAAGAGGACAGCTGAATACTTATGTGCTTTGACCCTTATGGTTCTTTTGTATATGTTTATCTTCTTACAATTTTTTTACAAGTATATTACACAACTTTTGATTTTCTATTGATAAGATAATTAAAATTACAAGGAAAATAAAAAAAAAACTATAATGCCTTGGATATAGCTGATCCAACGACATTGCGATACAGTGAGTTGAAGGCTGAGGTTATTAATTTCTTCATTTCTCTTCCCTCTTCAGTGGAGGAACTCAGCAGCTTGTGATAGATCATAAGTTGATCCACATCACATAGATCCAACTCATCTGCTCGCTGAAAGCACTGCTCCTTCTTCTTCTCCAGATAGCAAAAGCCATGAATTGGTTCTTTTACAATCAGCCCAGGGACAAAGTTAACTCCCGTGGGGACGACTTTTGTGATATTGGGTCTTGGTCGTTTTGCAAATATGATTGATGACCCGATATCCAGTGGTCTGGACTCAGCAAGAGGCTCGAGGAGAACGGACTTACGTTTCTCCCCTCTTGCTGAGGAGCTTTCACCAGCAGATCCTCCGACAGTAGCTGTTTGAGATTCACACAATTCAGGAGGTATGCGATATACCAACTCAAGAGCTTGTCTCCTGATTGTCTCGCATAGAATCTTGAAAGAGTGGATTGCGAATTTTATCTCGTTTTCCAGATCTGTTATAATCCGCGATGGTTTTGCAGATCTGGCAGCTACTTCAGCTTCTTTCCATTCATCATAATTGAGAACGAAGCTGATCTTGTTCAGAGGAAACTTTTCGTTGACCACATTTCCTACAGCTCTTGTTATTACAACTTCATCAGGAGAGCTGGGATCGAATCTGGGGGCCCTTACGCTGGTGATCTTTGCCTCTTGCCTACGCTGATAAAGAACTTTGTTGAACAACCTAATGTTCTCAGCTCTTTGGGCTTCAGCTCTTTGATACAGCTTTTCATGAGTTTTTCTTTGAAGGGCAATGGATGTATCAAGATCAGCGGCGGTTCCAACTTCATTTAGGATGAAGTTTTTAACCACAACAGATGTAGGCTCCCCCTCAGCAGGATAAGGGATCTCCTGTATAATAGGCTGAGGGTTTTGGATTTGCGGGGCTTGGACTTGTGGGCCCTCAACTGATTTAAAGGAATCAACGATTTTAACAAAATCAGTTGAGGGTACAGCTTCTTCTTCTGGTGTTCCAGCAGAGGTGATAAGTGGAATTCTTGAGTTATCACCTGCTGGAACGTCTTCAGTATTGGCTCCAACAGCAGAGGTGACTATAGGTTGTGAACTATTTTGTTCACCTTGTTGTTCACCTGCTGAAGTGGCCTCTTTCTCCCCCTCAGAGAGTGCCCGAGGAAGAGGGGTACTCTCTGGTGCTGAAGCAGGATGGACAGCAGCGACACCCTCATTGAGCTTAGCAAGAATGAGGTTAAGGGTGCCTTGGAGACCAGCGACTTGGGAAGTCAGCGAGCTGACTTCAGTCTCCATTTTGTCCAACCTGGTGGACACAGCAGAAGCTGACTCCTCAGTAGCCTGAGAAAGGTGGCTATGAGTAAGTGTCAGCAGAGACTCTTGCTTTGATTGGGCAAGAGCCAGGCTGTCCCGAACTTCGGAGAGAAGTTAGTCCTGATCGACTCTGTCAGAATCGCGAAGGGAGTTCAACGCTTGACGCACGTAGTCGTTAAGAGAGATGAACCCGTTGGTGTTGATGCGAATCTGATCAGAAAGAAGAGCCAGCTGAGGAGCCTGAGAATGAACCTCAGTGTGCAGAGAAGTTATGCTGGAAGAGAGATTCTCAGCAGTTTGGGCAAACTTCTTTGGAACATCCTTTTGAAGGGAGTCCATCTGCTTACTCAGCGTGGCCATCCCAGGTCGAATCTGGGATGTAACAACTCTATACATCAGAGCAGCAGCTGCTCTGATGGGAATGCGTCCTCCAGCTTTGCTGGATTCAGCATGGGACACTTGGACGCTTTGGGGGTAGGGGTCCGGCATGTCTCCAGCTTGAGGGGTAACCTCAGCTGTGGGAGTGAGTGTTCCTGAGTTAGGAGGAATGGCTCCTATGGGTTGCTCAGGGACTTTGGGGGGTGAGTTGGGTCCAACTGAAACTTCTGGGGTTATAACAGAAGTGCCGACATCAGTTGTCAAAACAGTTTGAAGCTCAGAATGTTCTCCGTCAGATGACGAATAGTAAGACTGAATAAGATCATCAGTCGATTCAAACATTAGATGAAAAGCTGTTTGAATCTCTGGAGCTTCGTTCTCACCAGCCGGCGATACTGGTATGAAGACTGGAGGAAGAGTTCCTCTGGGTGGTGAGTTAGCTGCCTCACAGCTCGGTTGGCGATTACTTTCGCGATCATTGGCAGCTGGGGTTAGTGCCTCAGTAATAACTTGGTTTAAAGTTGTCTCTTCATTGGCGGTGGTGGTTTCCTTGATCACCTGCTGGTTTAAGTCGGTGACGTCGTGGGAAACAGAAGGGTCAGCTTCAAGATTGACTTGGTTTCCAGTCAATCTATCACCAGCTGAAGACTCAGGGAGTGATGAAGAAGTTGGGGGTGGAGTGTGTGCAGCTGACTCTTGGGTGGCTTGGGTTGAGCCGAAAACTTCACCAACAGTCTGTTGAGAGACTGAGGTTGCTTGTTGAGTTTGTTCCCGTGTTACAACGACAGATAATGAATCGGTCGAGGAGCTACGCAGAGGTGTGGAGCCGGCACTAACTCCTGAAGAACGAAATTTCCGTTTTGAAGTCTGCTGACTTGTTGAGAAATCAGCAGAGAGAGAGTGGATGAAAGGAAAGGGAAAAAGAGAATCTGCCGGAAGTGTTTGGACAGGAACTCCAATTGTTGGTAGAGTTCCTGGAACAACACTGTAAGAGTGAAAATGAGAAGGACTGCTCTCAGATGCTGATACAGCTTCTGATTGTAATCCTTCCAATTGGGATCTCGAGTGAGAACCCAACGGATTCCGGCTGAATCCTGATGATGCTGCGATCGCTAGCTCAACATCATCAACAACATCATCATCTCCACAGGTAGCAGACCCTCTTACCCTCAGCTGAGGAGAAATAGGAGCGCTGGCAGTGGAAGAAGATGATAAAGAGAATGAAGAGGAAGAAGGAGGGCGGTGAGCAGATCGCTTCACACGCTTCTTCCCACCACGTGGAATATCACCCGTTTCCACATTTTCCACGTCAATGGGCATTGAGATCCCAGTGGAAGTGGTGGTATTTCCATCAACAGTTTGTGTACGATCAGTTGATGGAAAACACTTCAAATGAGAAAAGGACGAACCTTCTTGTAGGGCAGATTTCTTCGATGTTTTGCCCTTCTTTCGATCCCTTTTGGATCAGACTCGATCATCTATGATCTTCAGCATGTACGAGGTGAGGGGCAATGCCTTCTCATCATCCTTCTTCTGGAAGATGAGGCTGGAAATGGAACGGACCATCACCGATTCCCCAGGGATGTCCTCATAATCTATCTTCAGCTTTTCAAGCATCACATGTGCGACGCACAATGTGAAAAAGCGAAGATAGGGAATATGATTTCCCTTGCTTTTCAGCTTGGTCTTGACCTCCTCGTACGCCAGTCTCCCATAGTCGATCCGCTGACCGGTGACTAGGGCTTCAGCAAAGACTTGCATGTTGGAATTGCACTGGTTGAGAGACCCGGAATTGCCGCCTATACCATGGATGATGTGGGTAAAGAAATAGGCCCAGGGTCTTGTCAGCTGAGACTTCTTGAAGATCGGCACCTTGTCTTCTTCATTTTCTAATCTGTATCCAGTGATACGGATTAGACTCGCTTTAGCTTCATCAGCAGATTTAGTCTGCTGATATTCTTCTCCAGGTTGCAGATAATCGAATCCGCAAGCAACTCGGAAATCATCAAGAGAAATGGTGATTTGATGATTCCCTACTTGCGCAGTAATGTCGTGTCCAGAGTCGGAGGCGGACATCCAGAAATCACGCAAGAGTTCGATGATACTCTTGGTGACTCTGGTAAAAGCACCACGGATAGGGCAGTGACGCACAAACGTCACAACCGGTCGATAAATATCGGCAAGATCATCCGGTGGGGAAGTGTTGGTTACTAGGTTTGAGTTCTGAGAGAACTCAATGGCAACCCTATGTATATCTACAAGGGTGTATATTGTTGCTCCTAGGATTCAAACTTGTGACCTTCAAATTTTTTCGCCAATAAAGACCAAATTATTACCACTAGAACACTCCCTTCTGGTGCAACCCTATGTAAGTTGTGACAATGGTAGTGGACAGATAAGTTGTTTAAAAAATGTTGTAAGCGGTTAAACGGTAGGGATGCAAATTTAACCCGCGGGTATGGGTACCCGCGGGTACCCGAGTCTTACGGGGCGGGTATTACCCGTCTAAACGGGTAACGGGTCGGGGATGGGTTTAAATTTCATACCCGATAGCGGGTACGGGTCGGGTACGGGTTTTATAATACTCGCACCGTTTATACCCGACCCGAATATATATA
The DNA here is from genome assembly GCA_963853835.1 of Calendula officinalis. Taxonomy (NCBI): domain Eukaryota; kingdom Viridiplantae; phylum Streptophyta; class Magnoliopsida; order Asterales; family Asteraceae; genus Calendula; species Calendula officinalis. The sequence continues at coordinate 63,922,437 of OY970828.1, forward strand.
TATTAATGTGTAATTTTTTTAATACAAGTTTAGCCCACTAGTCACTACTCAAACTTAGTCCAACTCTTAATCTCTCATTAGCCCAATTTAATAATGGTTATAATATGGCTCGTCTCCCGTTAGTCAATTACGTATTAAACGAAATAAGCTTGAACGAACTAAGAATATTAAATGTTTTAGCTATTTTGTTTAATTTTTTTATTGCACGTGTACCCGTACCCGGCGGAAATTTTTTCTACCCGAACCCGACGGTTATTTGACCGGGTACGGGGCGGGTACGGGTATGAAAATAGCGGGTCGGGTACAGGTACGGGTATTGCAGTACCCGCTGCTACCCGTACCCGTTTGCATCTCTAGTAAACGGAGAGGGATTCCTATTTAGGCTAACCGGACAAAGTCAAATCTTTAACTCGGATGTACAAGGTCTAACCACTAACCAGTATTTAGTTGAATTGTTGGTGAAATTTGAACTTCGGTCTCTTATGAGACAAATTACCTCATTTTTACCTTACGCTGATTTTTTTAGAAACTGTTATGTATCTGTCTAATAGTTAAATGTTTTTTTATGTAATTTTCTTTAAATAAAAGGTCATAGTCATTAATGTTATGGTTAGAGGGTCTCAAATTGACAATGAAGGTAACAATGCATATGTTTAATTGATAGTAGTATGATCGGGCGTACGTGTCCCTAACATAAGATTATCCGTACGTGTCCCTAACATAAGATTATCCGTAGTGATGATATGGGTTTGGTCGCTACTACCAGGGGCGGATGTAGTATGTAGCACACGGTGGCACGTGCTACTACTCGAAATATTTCGGTACGGTAAATTTTCGGAACTTTTTTTTTTTGTTATTGTATTTTGAATACATTAATATATATCCGAAAAGTCATAAAAATACATGTATGTTGGCTAGCACAGCTGGCTAACACCTTTTGCATGTATAGAGGAGGTCTAGAGTTCAAATCTTGTCTTTCTTACTTTTATAAATCAACTTTTTTTCCTTTCTTAGCGCCTCTATATTACAAGTTTTTTTTTTCTTTTCTCATCCCATATATTTCAACTTTTTTCTTTTTAACCCTATATATTTCAAAAAAAATTCTTTATATCACCACAAGGGTGCTACTACTGGTGGAATTTTCTAGTTCCGCCCCTGGCTACTACTATATCAGCATCATATTAACTTTTTATCTACAAACCAAATGCATGGAAAAACACGATCAAACTCACATAGTAATGACCAAATCCACGACTGAACCTTTTCTTAATTTTTTAAAATTTTTAATAATAATTTATAAAACATTACATTAATAAATTCAAAATTATTACAATAAAATTCAATGGTTATTAGTTTGGTGTCAAATATGTATCACTAAATCGACTCTAAGACTTATATGAGCTTTCTGACGGTGTATATCTCTAATAACTTGTAATGCTTCTTCACACGTCGCCTCGAACTTGGGTCAAGGGGTGAGGAACACACCATTACAGATGGTCTAAGCCTTTATAAGGTAATTATGTAAATGATAGAAGTATGAATTTGATTGTTGTTTCGCCACACTTGTTTCCTTCTTTCTCACTGAATTTGAATTTATGTTGCATCACTCCTCTCGTCATCAAAATTGATTCTGCGATCAATTTGATTCCCACTTAGGATTTAATCAACCATCGGGCTTGCTCTCATTCTTGATTCATCTAAAAAATCATCATGTATATTTTACTTTATGATGCATAAAGATATAACATTTCAGTCCCACATAGTTACACTAAATATATTTTAAACAAGAAAATGTATTTGTCATAATAATAAAGAGAAATGTTATAAATTTCTATTATTTGTGTTTATATCATGTTTCTACTCACTACAAGATGATATTTATAATCTACTAATTTTATTTTAGAGTGATTTCCTAATTTGGATCAAATGAAACAAAATTTCCCCAAGTATAGACTTGTATTTCAATTCTTCTCAAAATAGAGCGTGCGACTATGTGTACGACCGTGCAATCGTGCAACTCCACTAGAACGCCGCCACGTGTCCGAGTTAGTGTTGCTCACCTTGTTACTACTGCTCGTTAGTACTGCTCAACCTTGTTACTACTGCTCTAAACCTTGTTACTACTGCTCGTTAATACTGCTGAACCTTGTTAGTACTGCTCGTTAGTACTGCTCAACACTTAGTGCTGCTCAAGTCTCCCAGTCGCACGAGGTATTTTGGGAAGATTGAAGTCTATCAGTCTTAAATATAAGACACTCACTTAAATTGGTCTAAATTGGTAATTAATTTTTTATTTTATAATCTTATCTACTGATTTTGACATTTATCTTGATCAACTGAATAAGCACACAAGTAAACACAAATAATAGACTCCAATATTATTTCCCAATAATAAATTACTAAATATAGATTTATCTTGATTTAAAACGTGTTACATTAAAAAGTGCTAAATAAGCTTACCCAAATAAAAGTAACAATAAAGTATTTTCTTTTTCACATCTTTATTTAGTGGAAATGTAAAAGTACCCCAAATATCAGGGTAGATGTATAGGGAGATAGATACTCTCTTGTTTGTACTTTGTAGGTAGTTACTTATAAGATCGTTAGAAGAGTTAGATTTATATGATTATATGCTCTTATCTATTTATATGTTTATCTCTTGATTGATGTTTTTGGTGGATTCATGTTACTTTGTGCAAACAAACTCATATTTTCATGTTTTTTTCACACTCTCCACATTTTCACACACACATCCTTTGTACACATATACTATGTAGCACTTTTGTCAGAGATTCCATTGGAAGCAGTCTTTTTACATTTAAGTAGATATATGACTGTTTACATCTCATATTTCTCATATCTCTCATTTAAAGGAATTAATTATCGTTGTTTTTGCAAAACGACCCTAGTAAAAGGGAAACTACAACACATAATGTGAGCAACTATCTTGCTTTACAATTTTTACAATTTACACTATGATACTTAAAATTTCTTTTTTGCAAAAAGATTTTGTTGGTTTAATGGCGTGTTTACATTTGAAAAAAACTTACTGACTTGTTAATTTTATACAAAGTAAATAAGTTAAAAAAGAAATAACTAATCAAAAAAACTTTTTATAACAGTTTTTTGTTACTTTTCAAGAAGTCATTTTAAAAAAGTCACGCATACTTGATTTTTCAAAAAGCTTGACTTTTAGCTGTAAAAAGTCATTTTACACCCAAAAAAATAATCCAAAACACCTTTTGAATTGATTTGTTTAACGTAAATACTAATACATATAAGGCAAATTAAAATTATTTGACCTTTATACCTTTTAAATTTTATACCCTAATTTTATATGGATTAACCATAACCCTACAATGAATTATTCGTTTATATCATTTCTACCTCTATCTCCAATTCTCCATGTTAGGATTTTCGGGTATAAATGTCAATTAATTTCAATTTGCCTTAGATAGAATAAAATGTGCCTTGAACAAATCAATACCCTTTTAAAAATGACTTGTCAACCTTTTAATATCAATAAGCTAAGTCAAATACTTTTATAAGAAACTCTTTTTCAAAACCAAAAACACTTGTTTAGAGTACAAAAAAATTATCCAAACACCCCCCTAAATAAAAAGCTCTAAAGAAGTTTACTTTGATGCAATATTGTGACTCAAACAAGAAATCATGACAAATACATGAAGAAATGTTACCAACTACAACTTATTACATGTAAACCACTTCATTTTGTGGGTGTAACATAAATAGTTTAAATAACCTCTAAAAAAAACTCTACCACTAAACCTACCAAATTCAACAAATTACATAGCGTCTCATCACACTTTTCATATGCTATCAACACTCCACACACCTCTAAAGCAGAGATTTTAAGATCGAAGTTGTTGATACCACACTTTAAAAAGAGATAATTACCAACCAAATCCCAAATTTAATAATGTAGGGTATCAAAAAGTTTCTCGTTCATCAAAAATACAACACAAGTTCAATTTTACAAACAAAAATTGAACTTTCACTTATTTTGATGACCGAGAAAACTTTTGGTACCACGCATTGTCGAATTTGTGATCTTTAATTACCTTTTTTTTTCTTGGCGATTCCCTTGAGAAAAAAAGTATAATTTAAAAAAAGAATGAGAAAATTTTCATTTCAAACATCGATTGCATCAACGGGAAGTGAAGTAGTCCTGTGAAGATTATGAGGAATCAAATCTGTTGTGTGTACTTTTTTATCCAAATTCACACTCAATTGTTGATCTCTAAGATCCCTTAATTGCATTTGATACTTTGCTTTAAGCCACCTTAATTCATGTCTAATTTCATTCTCATAATCATCGTTTAAATCCCTAGCTTCTGATTGGTCAGACGATTCTTGCTGACGTGGATGATCATCATGGTGTACCCAAATATCAGATTGACTTGAAGCAAGTGGCGCCACGTCATCAGGGGCGATTTGGTCAATTTGATATGTAATTTCTTCAAAACGGCCGTGAATTGTGGGAAGTTGGTGGTGTTTTGAATGACAGTTTAGGGCTTCAAGTTTTTTTTCTAAATGGTTATTTGCTTGTAACTGTAATTGTAATCCAGTTTGCCATTCGGGTACTAAATATGAAATTTCACCATCGATCATTTCTGCTATTTTATGAACATCTTGATTTGCAATGTCCAAATCGGATACCATTTCATTAGCAACACTAAATGCTGTGTCTGTTTCTATGTCGAACCGGAAGTAAATGTTTCGAACACGGCCTACAATATTTATTAAATAAAATAAATATTAATTAATTAACTAAAAGAATTAAGAATATAGGTGCCAAGGTGGGTAACGGGTGTCCAATTTCCATAAAAAAAAGATATAAATAAATAATGTGTCATAATAATAAAATTAAAAAATTAAAAATAGCCCAAAATACATTTTAGTACCCTGAAGTCATGAACTTGGTTAACCGGGTTCTTTACTACTCTGAATTATTATTAAAGGCGCAACATGATATTTATGAACTTGAAAAAATAGTCAATTTAATATCTTGAATTACTAATTTGGTCTTGAATTTTCACGTTATTTGCTTCTAATTTCAATATATTAAAAAGCATTTATATTTTTTTGTTCGTCATAGGTTATAATTGAAGTAAATCATGTAAGAAAACACGATTAGATAAATGAGTCAGGGTAATAAATTGACCATTTTTGCAAGTTCACGGTACTATGTTGCACTTTTAATAGTTCAGGGTAGTAAAGGACCCGGTTAACCAAGTTCAAGGTACTAAAATGTATTTTGGCCTTAAACATACACATTGCGCAAGTTTTAGTAGGGTCAAAATGGGTCGTGATGACCCACAAACACGTTTTTCTGCATTTAAAAGATTTTATTAACAATTAATATGTTAAATATGATTACATAACTAATTATATTGTTAATAAGTAAAATAAATGAATGAAATAATTTAGTACGTTGCATTCATTAAAAAGACATTTTGACCTATTTTTATCATGACCCGTTTGAAATAAAAGATAACTCAAATCAACTCAATTGCAATAAATGGGTCAATATATACTTTGGGTAACTCTTCCAACCATTTTAGCTATTTTTATTTGACCCATTTGAAATAATACATAAAATTAGGCATATGGAAATAAAAACATACCTTCTTTATCTACAATCCGTATTCTCAAAACGATATCATCGTCTTCATTTGTCCTTCCTTTAATAGAAATATTAACATCACCAAGATGATTTTCTTCTTCACTATTATTATTAAAATGTTTATTATTTTCATTTAATTCAAATCCACCTTGTTGATTATCCAAATCTGTCTCCCATTCATAACCAAGATCATTTGAATAATTCTCAACATGATTATTATGATGATGATAACCATTATGATGATGATGATTATTCATAACATCAATTCCATCAAATTCTCTCCAATAATCAATTGATCTAAAATCATACCCATAATCATCCGGTTGAAGAAACGGGTCTTTAAGTAGTTCTATTGCTGGAAGACGGTTAGAAACTGTAACAAGACATTTCTCCACAAATTGTCGTACCTCGGGATCCTTAACTTTGTACAGTGCATCAGGTTTTTTTCCCTAATTTCAGGAGAAAATAAAATAATTAATTGTTAAGTGGAATTTATAATCGTATAAGTGGCAATTTCGACCCCTTTGATAATAAATATGGTGATTTTCCCAAAATTGAACTATTTTTTATATCCCGTATTTTTTAATTTGAGATCTTTAATTACCTTTCTTGGCAAATTTCCTTAAAATTTTTCAAATTATCATTATAATAGTAGAGTTTTTTAATCATAAATACATAAAAATAATTTATAAAAATTGGCGAGCCAACCCGTATTTATAAATTTCCTATTTGAGCTGGAAATAATGGAAGATAAATTGTTACCGAAATAACTTTCTTGTAGATTTGAGCAGGATGTGTGCATTCACTGTAAGGATATTCAAAAGTAACCATTTCCAAAATACACATTCCAAATGCATATATATCAACTAATTCATTGTATTCCTCAGCATAAACCTCTGGAGCCATAAATTCTGGTGTTCCTGATACAAAACAATATAATATAATATTTCTTTATGTTGAAACATGCTAATATAATGCACCCACACGTAAGAATCCTTAAGTTTATGTATTTTTGTAGTAATTTTACTATTTCCACAATTAAGAAAATAGAGATTAGGAGAAAATATATATATGTATTTGTACTAGGTTAAATTAGGCAACTTTGAAATCCGGTCAACCTTTTCGCTCGTTATTAGTTGACTATTTAATAAACTTTGATTGCCATGAATAGACTCATGTCCGCCTGTCAGGTTGTATTAATAGACTCACTCCTATATTTGTAACAAATTAAACTGTCACTCCTAAATATGAATTGAACTTCCACTCCTTTTAATGAACGAGAAACATTAAAAAGTTGTATTTTTAGTTACTTTTCTTGACAATTTCCCCTTATAATACAAAGAGAATAGTACCCACCATTCTAGTCTAAGAATTTAAGATGATTTAAAATGCTACCTTAAAATGATTTAAAAATTAAATTAAAAAAAAAGATTAAAAGTTTGCGTGTGGGACGACTTACCGACACAACGAGCAGCATGAGATTTATGGAGGATAGCTGCAAGGCCCAAATCACCAATCTTAACTTCCCCTTGATTTCCATTAATGAAAATATTGTCACATTTAAGATCTCTATGAATAACAGGTGGATCATGACTATGAAGGTACAACAATCCTCTCAAGATCTGCCTACACCAATGCTTGATTGCACTTATATTAACTCTCTTGTGTTTTTCTCTATACCTAATTTAATCAAATCAAATAAGATGCAACAATCTGTTTAGGTTAAAGTGATTATGATTCTAACAAAATTGTTGTAATAAAACGCGTTATTCAAATAAATGTCGGATATACTAAGTATCTCTAGCTTTAATTGATTGATTATCCGATTATATGATTGTCTAAATCGCAATAATTACTTTCAAAGCACATCCATAAAAGCTTATATAAAGGACAAATCAATAACTGCCACTCAAATATCATCAAACAACAAAAATGTTGTATGCAGAATAATGTGAAAGTTTGGATGTAACAGTGACACTAGTGGCAGTTAATCAGTTACAGATTTACAGCATTAACAAAAGCTGAAATGAGAAAATTTAATGAACTTACTGTCTAAGGGTACCAGAAGTAAACATCTCAGTGACAAAATTGATGTTTCTGTTGCTTGTATCAACCCACCAAGTATAGAATTTCATAATATTGCTGTGTTTTAACGTCTTGAGCAGATGAATTTCACTGTACAATCTCTCAAGATCTTCAGGACTTTGTAAAAAATCATAGAGTTTTACCTGATTCCAGGCTACTTCAATCCCTTCATACTCATCGAATCCACGATAACTGCATCACAATCGGTCTATAAATCTCAAATTAAGAAGAAGAAAAACCTAAAAATTCGGTAAAATCAATCGAGTAAAATGCATACACTATCTTCGAAGCTCCTTTGCCCAGAATTTCATTATACTGAAACAACAAATTTGAACTTCAAATGAACACTTTATGTTGATAAACAAGGAAGAAATCAAACAAAAACACAAAATTTGGGGGATTTAGAGGCTTTACCCTTCCGTATCTTCGCGTAGGATCTAGTTCAACAAACTCGGATTGATATGAATCAGCAGCTGCTGGAGCACCATTCATCCCTTGGTATGATTGTAGAGAGAGAAAGTGATAATTGTTTAGAGAGAGAAGATGAAAAACGGTAACATAGATATTTGTTTCACGAGATGCAGGTAAGGTTGGGTTGGAGTCAGTCGATGTTACCGATTGTGTTGTCTACATGATTCATGCCATTTTTTAACACACATCAGTTTATTGGGTTAAAATATCATATTTCTTAAAAAGGTAACCATGATATTATTTAGATTTCTGCTTTTTTAAACCAATTTGGTATCTATTTCACATATGTGCATAACAATACTAGCTTTGCCAAATTGTCGTTAAAGGATATTTGGTGGCGCCAAACCAATACCATCGGTCTCGCTAATCACCTGATATCGGTTGACCGTTAATATTTTGACAGAGCGTTAAATGTGTTTATGTGTGTGTTTTTTGGGTTTTTTTTTCTTAAATGGATGTTAAATGAATACTATACGAGGAAATGTAATCTTAATGTGTAATTTTAGTGTGAATGTTAAAATCATACTCTCCGTCCCAATATTATTGCCTACCAGACAAAAACATATTTTAAGAAAAATACATTAATTACACTATGTCACTAATCACATTTTCTCTTTCTCGGTTAAATGTGTTTTTATTAGTTGAAATTTAGGAATAGACAATTATTTTTAGACAAACTAAAATAGAAATTTATACGATAAAATTAGGATGGATAGACACCACCTTTTTGTTTTAACATAGCTTAAAAACAGCTTTACCTTAATGCTTGTAAAAAGACACCACCTTTTTGTTTATATATGGATTAATGTAGTATGAATTAGATTCATTCATAGAAACAAGTTTAAGTCTGTATTAATACTCTTTTCACATGAAGCAAGTTCATGTTAAATACTTTATGAAATCTTTCATTTAATTTAACTGTAACGTTCTTGACTCATAATTAGGGGTCTTTACTATTTAAGTACTGATTTATCCAATTAAATTATTAGTATTGAATTATTTGGTTTAAATTTTTAGTTTTTTGAATTGGTTTGAAAAAGAACTAAATTCTTGTTTTTGTTTTCGGATTAATTTTGGTTTTCCATACCAACCAAATAGTCCAAATAAACTGAATAGTAGTTTTGTTTATTTACTTTTCATATACTTCACAACTAGTATCATCATTTACTTTTTGTTACAAATCTCACCTCTCAATGTATTTCGTTTTCATCCTACAAATTTAGAAACTTTCCATAAAATTCTAGCTTATATAGCAGAGCGACAATTAGCCACTCAACTTCATAATTGCCATTGATACCATTGACATCTTTTGGATATATATGAGGGACTTTCTCAAATATTACTTTTCCGTATTGTCAAATTAGAAGATTAATTGATGAATAAATTATTTAATAGATTTATAATTGTAGAATTCCAATTTATTACGCATGTCATGATAAAATTATTATAAGAATAAACCAAATTGTAAAAGTGGACCAACCGAATTAGAATTTGGTTTGGACCGTTTTATATGTTAAAATAGTTGGACAGTTTAATTTTAATTTTTGAGAAGAAAAAATTAATTACTTTTACATATTTAGTTCGAGTAAAAGCAATTCAACCAAACGAACATCCTAATTTATAATAGTATAAAAACTTGTTTTTCTTTACGCTTAAGAAGCAAAATTGCATCGGTACCAATACATCGACGATAGTAATGACTCCATTGGTTATACAAATGCTTACGACTACAAGAATTGAATACATCGAATGAAAATGACTACATCTAATCTAACATAAGTGAGAAGAGGCGAGCGCCCCCTCTCTATTTTGACCTCTAAGTGGTGAGATGGGAGCTTTAGGAGCTCTTGATGTGTGTTGGAATGGAATATATGACCTACTAATTATAGTACACGAAACTATCTGAAATACGTCGCGTTTTGATGTAGTCGTGTTTCTGCCCCCACTTTTGTGAGATCATGGGTAGGCGCAATACCTCCAGCCAACGTGTCGTGCTTTCTTGGGGCGACACCTACTTAAGAGCGGCGAGCTCCGCAGCACAACGCGTTTTGTTCATGCATTCTGGTCTTCAAAACTTGATCAAATGCTACATTTGTTTCCATTGTTTTTGCAATTAAACCTGAAATCATCAAATAAAATGAAAATGAATGATTTTAAGCATATTTAAATTATTTCTTGCTAAAAACGTTATTTTCATAATAAAGGTATGCGTTTTATGTATAATTATGACAATATCAACTACCTAAACGACATTTATCATACATCCAATTGTGTGGAATAACGATTTCATTATGAAGTATGTTTTACATGATTTTAGTTTTACTTAATTATCACCAACACGAAAATAAACAGGTTTGGGTTTAGGTAAAAAAGTTTTAGGTCAATCTCGGGTCGAATTAACTGACCCATTTATTAAACGGTCTAGGTTCTGGTCAATAAAAATTTAAATGGGTCGACCTGCCAACCCATTTTAATTATTAAAATATATTTATTCATTTATATTTAGTTTATAATTTATTAGTGCAAACATAAGTAATAGTTAAATAAAACCATAAGGGCTAATTAGAAACTTGGTGTTTTGGTATTTTGTTATGAATTTGTGGAATAATAACAACATTTTGACATGTTAGACCCATTTAACATATTTGACCTGCTAACATGTTTACCCGTTTATCTAAACGGGTTATATAGGGCAGGTTAGAGTTGAAGGTAAACATGTTATGATTGAGATATCTGACCCATTTATATAAACAAGTCAGTTCCCGGTTGAACGTTTCCGGGCGCCAACTCGCGAATCCGAAACCGTAAACCCGAACTGAATTGCTACCCCTATGTCAAGTGCAGGTGGGGGAACCATCCTGATAAATTCTCGTCTCTATTTTCTTTTAGTTTAATGGTTTTATCTCATTGGGTTTACATTAAGATAGTTTTTATGAGACATCTAGACCGTACACTTTCGTCTTTCGACCATAGTTTTTTCTCTCTCAAATGGTTTTCTCCGACAAAGTTTTTCACTAGGGGGAATATTGTAACTCATATGTCTTTTGGTTACCTATATTTATGTCATTTACTACAAGAAATTTTTTGAATATCTACGGATGAATTTTGTAGCAAAAAGCTGATTTTCCGTAGCTAATCATGAATAGCTACGGAATATAACCAAATTCCGTACCTGGAAAATGAGTTTCGTTGCAACTTTCCGTAGCTATACCAAAATTTTCTTACAAGCATAGGTTACATGTAATTTTCTTACAAACATAGGTTACATGTATTCATTTCAGAACTCTTTATTTATCATCCTTTGCCCTATATAAAGGGATTATTATATACAATTGTATCATAAAAAAAATGGCTAACAAGAATGTTGGAATAATTTTATAAATTATGCTAATTTATTTACAATATTCTTATATTAATAATATTTGTTAACAAAAAGTTTTTAAAATTTTGGATTAAAAAACTAATATTAAATACAAAAGATTATATGAAAAAAAGTACTAAATAGTTAAGCATATCCTTTTTTTTTTTTATCATTTTAGAGACATAAAAAAAAACCAATGCAAATACTTTTGAGAAATGATTAATCAAGATTTTAATATCAATAAAGTCAACAACATTATTTATAAACTTACTTTGAAACTTAAAAAGTTTATAAGTACTTTTATATAAAAGCAATTTTGTAATTCAAAAAAGTTATTCAAACACCTCAATAACTTTTGAAAATATTTCAAAAAGGAGATTTGAATAAGTAAGACTATACATAATGGGTGATCAAACTCATATTTGGGTATGGATGTCACATTAGCTTTCTTACTTCCGACCAAGCACACTTCCAACCAAACACATGATAAACTCTGACAAAACCTGTAATGATTACAAACCCATGACTAAATCTTAAAATTGATTTTTATTAATATAGGTTCGACTTACTATTCATAATGTACAAGTCTCGTTACACACCCCTCACGACCTACATCAATCGCTCTGGTGACCAAACACGGGGACGTGTCATTAGTGGCTTATGTAATAGGGGTGACGCGTCAGAAGCGGAGGGACGACCGAGGATGGTCGTTCGAGACGCATTTACGCCCAATCTAAGGGTTCCTTACCTTTTGAAACTTATTTTCAAAACTAAAAGCACTTTTTGGTCAAAATCCCTTTTGTAATTCAAAAAGCAATCTGAAACACCCGGTCTAATTTTACAATTTTTAGAAAAATTGTATTACTTTCTATTTCATATGTATACGTATAAAACAATTAACATGTGCAATTCAATAATATATATTTTTTTTTAATATCATGTCTTGATTTATACACTTATTTAGATTAAATGAAAAAAATAAGTTAAAATATATAGTAGAAAGTAATACTTCCTTGAATTCAAAATAAGCGATACATGGCTGCTTTCATGGTTTTTGAGACAAAAAATTATATTCATGATTAAATTATATTAATTTAGATTAATTTGAATAAATATGGTTGATAATGTTTAAATATGGTTGAATAAATAGATAGTTAGTAGATGTGGACCCAACTACTTTTGTTAAAAATATCACTTATGTTGAATCACCATAAAAAATGTATCAGAGGGGTGATTTTTACACAAACTTTTAGTGCATCTACCACAATTATTGATTATTATAATTGTATAGTTATCTGTGAAATTCGTAAAGTGTGATATATGATATAAAAATTTTGGTGTAGATTTAAATTCTTTATTTGATTTGGAGGAACTACATATCTTATTTTTTATACATAAGTTGGTATTATTTTGTAATTATTCCTGTTCTTTTTTTTCTTTTTTTCTTTTTGGCGAAAAATCTATGAATAAAGAAGCCGAATTTGACCTTCATAAACCGGGTACAAGATACAACGGAGAAAAAGGGTTTTGCCTGATTAAGGTTACACATCTATACGATTCATACATCAGATCACAGGATTCTTTATATACACACTTCAACACACGCACATATCAAACTTCCTGGATTGAAATTAGGTTTTCTCGAATCGAAATTCATTAATCCACATTTTCCGCTGGAAAACTTCCTTTAATTTTCACTGGTAAGAAAACCTAAGTCTTCTACTATACCTTGTCACTATCGATATCCTTGATTCTTGATTTCTTTCTTCTTTTCAATTTCTCGATCCCAGATCTGTAAACATTCTCAACTGATGTCGATTTTGTTATGTGTAATTCGGTAGAATTCAGGGCACCTGCTGTTAATTTTTGATCAGATGAAAGAAGTAGGGAGATCTGTTCATTCTGTAGACGTGATTAAGAAAAAAAGCTCTTCTGGATGTTTAATTATCAAAAAGAAAGTAACAGATGGTGTTGGGGGAGTTAAAGGGTTTAGTGATCCATCATCAAGGAATTTATTTAATTCCACAAATGAGAAAAAAAGACCTAGAGTAATTAGGAGTGATTCTGAGTCTAGTGATGAGTTCACAGAGCCTTATCATCGAAAAATCGGTAAATTTCATAATGGTTCAGTTTATAGTAATGCAGGGTTTATCGAAAATAGAGAATCAGATACTTATAAAAGGGTAAATAAGTATGAATTTGATGGATTCCATGAAAGAATGAATATGAAGAATGCTAATGATTATAATAAACATCGGTTTAATTTGCATTTGCAAAACAGGGATCAAAATGATTATGGAATTGGAAGTAGTACCAATTTTGGTGCAAAATATAGTAGATTTACTCATGGAATAAATAATCATTACAATATGGATGATGATGATGAATCTAAATTACCAGATGAACCAATTAGGTTACAAGGTAAAAATGGTGTTTTGAAGGTGATGGTAAAGAAACATAGGCAGTTAAATGTTTCACATCAAAGTTATAATAAGCCTGCAGAACCTGAAGTTTATATAAAAAAACAGCCAAATGTATCTTATAAAAACCATGATTTTTGGGAGGAACCTAAAAAGAAAAAAACAGTTATAGATTCTTCATTGTACTCTGCTCCAAATCATTCTGGAAAAACGGGTTTTTCCAAGAAAAGTGAACCAGAATTAACAGATGATGATAGTGGCAGTTCATTACCTGTAAAATCATCAAGTTTGAGAAATTGTGTTACTGAAAATACAGTTAAAATTGATAAAAAGCAAACGAAGAATGCTGTTATTCCAGTTACAGTTAAAAGTAAAGAAAGCAAGGTTAAACGTGGTAGTGGTACTGAAAAACAGTTATTAAGAGAGAAAATTAGGAGTATGCTTTTAAAAGCTGGTTGGAATATTGATTATAGACCAAGAAAAAATAGAGATTATTTAGATGCTGTTTATATTAATCCTTCAGGAACTGCTTATTGGTCTATAATTAAAGCTTATGAAGCACTGCAGAAAGAAGAAAAAGATCATTCACAAATTGGTGGTGAATTTACTCCTTTACCCCTCGAAACTTTAAGCAAATTAACTCGACAAACTCGGAAGAAAATCGAAAGAGAAATGAAAAAAAAGATAAAAAATGAATTTTTGGGGGCTGATATGAATATTGTACATGCACGAAAAATTAATAATTTTGGGCGATGTGCTTTATTAATTCGAAATGATGGAAAAACGTCTAAAAATGACGATTTTGTCCCTTATTCGGGAAAAAGAACGTTACTTTCTTGGTTAATTGATTCCAAAACGGTTCAAATTGGTGAAAAAGTTGAATATATGAACAGAAAAAAGACACGAGTGATGCAAGAAGGTTGGATTACAAAAGAAGGGATTCAATGCGGTTGTTGCAGCAAGATTTTAACAGTTTTGAAGTTTGAAGTTCATGCAGGAAGTAAAATCCAACAACCGTTTTTGAATATTTTTGTAGAATCGGGAAAATGTTTGATGCAAGTAATGATTGATTCATGGCATAAACAAGGAGAGATTGAAAGAAACGGTTATTTTGGTGTTGATGTTAATGGTGATGATCCAAATGATGACACGTGTGGATTATGTGGTGATGGTGGTGATTTGATTTGTTGTGACAGCTGTCCATCCACTTTTCATCAAATCTGTTTAGGGATTCAGGTACGTTTTTTTTTTTTAAATTATTGTTTAATCTTATAAATTTGTCATTTTTTTATTTATTTCAGATGGTTCCTCAAGGTGATTGGCACTGTCCAAATTGTTCATGTAAATATTGTGAAATGGTCAGCACAAGTGCAGAAAGTCAACTTCTCGTGTGCTCTCTTTGTGAGAAAAAATGTAATATTATTAATAGTTTCTTAGTCTTTATTAGTAATATATATATTTGTTTTATTGTGTTTAACAGTTAACTGTTTAATTGGGTATTTCAGATCATGAATCATGCAGCATGGATTTGGATGAGAAGCCTATTGATCTAAATTTGTCATTTTGTGGCCACAAGTGTCTACATGTATTATATTTCTCTCTATTATTCCAATTTAACAGATCTTAATCATCATTACTATTTAAAAAAATATTTTTATTAACATTTTGCAGGTATACAAGCAATTACAGAAGCTTATTGGGGTGAAACATGAAATAGATTCAGGATTATCATGGTCTATAATTCATAGATCAGATATTTCATCATCAGATTCAGATTATAATAATAATAATAATAATAATAATAATAATAATAATAATAATAATAATAATAATAATAATTCACCAATTGAATTATCTGAAAGGGTGGAATGCAATTCTAAATTAGCAGTTGCTCTATCGGTTATAGATGAGTGTTTTATGCCACTTGTCGACAGAAGAAGCCGCATCAATTTAATCCATAATGTTGTCTACAATTGTCGGTTAGTTAGTTATTTAGTTATACATTCATTAAACCCTTAAAATATCCACCATTAACATTTTCAATTTCTTGTAGGTCAAACTTGAGCAGGTTAAACTATAGTGGATTCTATACAGTTATTTTAGAGAGGAATGATGAATTAATTTCTGCTGCATCCATCAGGTAGGAATTCTTTGTATTTACAAGGTTTTATACATTAAAAATACACTTTTGGTGACTTTCTATCTGTTTCTAACCTTATTTTTAATTGACTAAATTACACAATTGGTCCTTTTGGTTTATGTTTGTACCATGTTACATATTTGGTCCTTTAGTTTCATAAAATACACTGATAGTCCTTATTTCTGAAACTATTGACACGTTTGGTCCTTTACCTAAACAGCCGTTTATTTTTCCTGTCAAGTATGATCACGTGTGATGCACGAGGGGGTAAATCTGTCCTTCACCAATTTGAAACCCATAAAAAAACTTTATGTTTGACGTGAAAAGTTAAGGTCTGGTTTGGTTAGGTGCAGGACCAAATGTGTCAATAGTTTCAGAAATAAGGACTACCAGTGTAATTAATGGAATTATAGGACCAAATACGTAATATGGTACAAACCTAAAGGACCATTTGTGTAATTTACTCTTTTTAATTTAATAATAACTCAGGATTCATGGGACACAACTAGCAGAAATGCCATTTATTGGGACCCGCCATATGTACAGAAGACAAGGAATGTGCAGACGCTTATTATCTGCTATTGAATCAGTAAGATAAAAATTATATATATTTATCATAATTAATAGCTGTTCAATTAATTCCTTAATTTTATATATTTGAGTATTTACACACTCTGTGTGTGTGTGTGTGTTTAGGTGCTATCTTCACTGAAAATTGAGAAATTGATAATTCCTGCGATTGCTGAACACATGCATACATGGACTGATGTTTTTGGTTTCAATCCTCTTGAAGAATCACACAAACAAGAATTGAAATCCATAAATATGTTGGTAGTTCCTGGAACAAATATGTTACAAAAACAGTTACTTTCAGAAAACGGTCAACCTGCTCAAATGGGACCAAATTCTTCTTCTTCTTTTCATGATGGGCATACAGATTCTGATTCTCGGCATCATTCTAATCTTCTGTTGGAAAATTCTGATTCCATTGGTGCAAAAAGTCAACAGTTTGACTCCATTGAAGCAAAAAGTCAACATTTCGATTCCATTGATGCAAAAAGTCAACACTTTGATTCCATTGATGCAGAAAGTCAACAATTTGATTCCATTGATGCAAAAAGTCAACTGTTTGACTCCATTGAACCAAAAAGTCAACACTTTGATTCCGTTCCACCAAAAACTGGTGCGCAGGATGGGAATGAGATTACTGACAAAATTGATAATGCTGATTCCAAAGTAGAGAATGATACTGAAACTGCAGAAAACCCAGAAGAAACGGTTTCTTCAGATGCTAAATTTGATCTTAAAGTAGAAGAATTTGTTATAAAAACTGCAGAAAAGGAATCAGATTCTGTATCTGCAGATTTGGATTCCAAAATACAAGTTACTGATGTGCAGATTGCTGGTGTAATTCCACTTGAATCCCGTGATCTAAACGATTCTATTTCTACAAGGGAAGAAAAGTGAAAATTCAGATGCAATCTTCTGATTATTTTGTATTTTAATCTGCAAATGATGGATTTGGGTTTCGGGCCACATGAAAAGTATATTTGTCTGCAAGTTGATTAAGGGCTTGGCTTTGGTGCTGCTGGTATAGATATTTTTGAATTTTTTTTTTTTCCAATTGTTTGATGATGAGTATTGAGTTTTGTGTTGATTTCGTATTCAGTGTTGTATCAGGAAAATAGAAGATAAAATGAACCAACCCATATATGTATAGGTCGAAAAGTTATAGAAGATTTAAATTTTACGAGATTATTTTAATTTTCAATCGTATTCGATATGTAAGAAAATACATCATTTAAACTATAATGTACGTATTAATGATGACCCTTGGCTCTTATATGTTTTTAATTATCCTTGTTATGCAAAAATTGTATATGTTTCAATTGTATAGGTATTGTACTCATGTATAATATGTTGCTAATTGTAAGTTCAAAAAAATTGGCTTTTCAGCCAAATTATTTTGATCGGATTATTGCCTTATAGGAAGATGATTTACACACATAAACATAGTGTACACGTAGAGTACAACACCTTCAAAGCATACATACAACAAGATAATGCATGCACTTAATATGTACCAAGTAAATTTAAATTGCACAAATCACCTCCTATTGTAATCCCCATAGAAAGTAGAAACATACCTGCTTCTAGACGTGTAAATGAGCCGTGTTAAATTGTATATGAACGCTATAACTGCTATTCACAAAACGTTAAACTTTTAATAGATTAAGAACTGAATATTTCACATTCATATATTTCTTGATGGCTAATGCCTTATTTATACACGGGTGGATGCCATTAAAGCAACTTTACAATGCCAACATTACTATAATCGAGTACATTACTATAATCGAGTTACACATGACAAACACTAAAGTAAAGTAAAGAAGGCTAGATTCTTTGCTTAATAGATTTACACTAATACCAATATATGTTCTTTGCTTGTAGTGATTCTTGTAGTGATTGTATATATGTGTATAATTGCATTTGAACGCTCTAACTGTTATTTAAAAAACGCTAAGCTTTCAACAGATTAAGAGATAAATATATCACACTCAAATATTTCTTAAGGGCTCATACCTCTAGTTATACACAGGTAGATGCCACTAGAGCATCTTTACAGTACCAACATTACAATAATTGAGTTACACGTGACTGGCACTAAAGTAAATTAAAGATGCTAGCGAAAGCTAGATTCTTTGCTTACTAGGAAAGACAGTGTAAAGCTCGAACATGACTCGTTAAAGGTTTGAGCTCAACTTAATTGGGCTCATTTAATCTCTCATATAAACAAAATATATAATTTTTTAATTTAATTATAATATTTAACATATTGTATATATATTTTTCTATATTATATTAAATACATACATATGTATAATACGAGTATTGTAGGGCCGCGCTCCGCTGCGATGTATGAAACATATGTTATTAATTTATCTAACTTTAAACTTATAAAAGATCATGGGATTACATGCCAAATTTTTTGTTTATTAATCACGTGCTATTACCGAATTTAATACATATAATCGATCAATTTTAGCCCTATCTATATATTCAGGATATACGTAGAACTTTAATTTTTGAAAATTTTGTGTTTGAAATTGTTTAAATCTTCAAGGTCCGGGCTCATAATCTTTATTATCTAAACTATAATAAGGTCGAAAAAATAAAAATACATCGCGGCATTTTTTTTGTTTAGAAAAATGCATATTTAAAAATAGAGGCAATTATTAAATATATGTCTTAAGGTTATGGTTAAAATTTATAATTATTGTAAAAATATAATAGTTGATGGGCATTTTTGAGACATATTAAACCCCCTTTTTTTTTTTTGCACCGTTCTGTTAAAATATAATTTTGATTTTTTTTTCTTATTAATATTATTAATTATTAGTATGGTATAAGTATGGATAGTTGCTAAATTAGATATAGTTAGGGGTGAAATAAGTGGACCAAAGTGGAGGCCTGAGAGCATCTTCAATGGAAGGTTAAAGAAAAGGTTGATACTATTTGAATAACCTATAAAATGACTTTTTACCATTGGAATGAATGACTTTTTTAAGAGGTTGCTCCAACCACTTGATCACCCCCAACCATTTGAACATCTTTCAATGTTTGATTCTTTTAGTCGCTATATTTAATAATTTTACATTTTAAACCCATGTATATATTTATATGTGAATCATTTATTATTTCTATAACTATAAATTATAACTTTATCATATTTCAATAATTTTTAGGGTCTAGCATATAATAATTATGTAAAAGACATTCTAAAAAAATGTTAAGTTTTGTAATGCTATATGAATTGTTAAATTAAATAAGTGAGGGATATTTATAAAACATTTGATATAGTTAAAGGTAAATTATTAATTTTTAAGAAAATGTCTTTGGAAAGATTAACCATTGGAGAGGTTTTTAACTAATAGTTTATTTGATGATATGATAAAAGTAATAAGCCATTGGATAAGTACCATTATGATGCTCTGAGCTCCAATCTAACTTGGCAGAAATATTTAAATTTTCTAGTAAGCCCACTAAGCCGCCTCCAACTCAACCTCCTGCCAAATATTTTAAAAAGCATGTTTCATTGTGTCCACTTAATTTTATGATATGCCGCCTGCCTTTCATTTTTCTCTTTTAAACGGAACGGAGTTTTTGTTCTAATGAACAGTAATCATGTATGCAGATTGTATATATAGAGTAATATACATAGACACATACTTACACAAATATATAATACTACCTCCGTATCAAAATAAGTGATACACTTTCTATTTAAGGGTGTAACAATATAAGTGATACACTTTTAAAACTTATCTTATTTGGTAAAAATGTGGGACCCTATCTCCACTAACTATATACTTTAATAAAGTAAAATTACCCTTTTACCCTTACTTTTACTTTTAAACATCATTAATATCACTTTATTCAAAAGAAGTGGAACTCATTCTCCACTAATTATCCACTTTAATCTATCTTAAACCACTTTTTAATTGTTTGCCTCAAAAATCATATTTTTTTCAAATATATCACTTATTTTGATGCGGATGTAGTATATAACTTTAGTAATATATTAGCTTGTTTTGGCTCAAGCTTGTTTAACCCAGATTTTTATTGATCTTTTAACGAACCGAGCTCTAGTAGCTCGTGAATAGCTCGGTTCACTTACACCCCTATAATTCACTTACACGTTCATTTCCCTGCTTACTAAGAAGCCCCAAACCACAATAATTCACCTCCTTTGCAAATTATTGGCCTTTCTCCTTATATAAAGCAAATCAATATATCTTTACACTTTGATTGCATGAAAAACTGACTAAAAAAACATATGAACGAAAAATATATTCATATGTTTATAGGTACATGAAAAGGAAATGAGGTGTTCTTAGAAAGATAAAATAAATACAAGTTGTGATATCATATACAAAGAAAGATCTATCACCAACTCAGAAAAATCAAATAATACCTAAAGAAACACGTCACCATCCATAACAATGAACATTATCTGTGACATATATAGGTTGACCTGCAAAAACTTTTTTGACAATTTTTTCCAGTTTTTTGCAAATATGAAAGTGGTAATGCAAAATCATGAATCTGAGAAGTAAGTAGATTTAGATTATTGTTTTTTGTTGAATTTTGACTGTTTGAGACATTGACACTCTGGAAAAGGGTTTTCATAAATAGAATTCTTTCTTGTTGATTGCTTTATTTTAGGTATTGCAATTCCCTTGTGGTCACTTTCTTCTAGCATTACTTGCATTTCGTTCTTCAAGTCATGCCAACTGCACCAAACAACACCATAATTTCTTATTTAAAATACTTCATTTAATTTAATTTAATTTAATTTTCAAAGAAAACAACCTTATGGTTGTATTATCCAGCAAAACAACAAGCTTTCGCTTATCTGGAATAATGGTTTTTGCATGACCATATTCAAACTTTCGATGACCTGTCAGAAAATGTGGGAAATTTCCACCTTGTGTGGTTACAAAAACTTCACTGTAAAAGCAGACAATATAATCCAAAGCAGCCAACCTTGAAGAATACCCCTACATGGAAATATTCATATGCAAAACATAATTATTTTTATTTTATTTTATTATTACTTTATTTTTTTGGTACCTGAAATGATTGAATCTCGTTCTGTGAAAGAAGCAAGTCCTTAGAACGTATTACTGGAAACATTTTCATTAAAGGAGATATATATTTATCAGCCTCGTATATTTTTCCAGATGCCAAATATATTGGAGTTGAGTTTGAAAATCCCATACCCCTTAGCATCATCCCCACCTATATTATTAATTATATATAAAAAAAACATTAATATTTTATTATTTTTTTTAAAAATAAAAAATTAAAAAGTAACCTCTAAAGGGGTCATGGGGCATCTTCCACTGATCCTAAAACGAGCAGGATCTATTATATAATCTTTTCGTTTAAATTTGTCTCCCCAACCTTTTTCACGTATTAATTCCATTTTAGTTTGTTCAGATTTTCCTCCATCATAAATACAGCATGAAAAAGCAACCATATCCTGCATTTTTTTTCCAAAGAGTAAATTACACAAATGGTCCTTTAGGTTTGTATCATCTGACATATTTGGTCCTTTAGTTTCATAAATTACACTGCTGAAACTATTGACACGTGTGGTCCTTTACCTAAACAGACGTTAACTTTTCCCGTCAAACAGACGGGTTTTTATGGGGTTCAAGTTGCGGAAGGGAAAGGGAAAAGGACAGATTTACCCCCCGTGCATCACACGTGACCATACTTTACGGGAAAAATAAATGTCTGTTTAGGTAAAGGCCCAAACGTGCAGTGTAATTTATGAAACTAAAGGACCAAATGTGTAACATGGTACAAACCTAAAGGACCATTTGTGTAATTTACTCAAAAAAAGTATCATAATTCATACCTCCTCGAAGCGAAGGTGTATAGAAACATATTTCCCACGTGAAACTGGACTTGAAATTGAACTAACCATGGTCATTCTTTTAACTATGGTTTTAGCAAGTGTCCTAATGGGAATAGAAAATCTCAATGCTTTATAATTAGCCAAACATCTAAGATATTGAATTTCAGGAGGCAGACTTGAAGCTAATCTATTTGCAAATGGAGCAAACCGAATAATCCTGCATTATATTTTGTAATTATCAGTTGTATTAGCAAAAAAATTAAATGTAGAAATATAATAATAAATAAAAAAATACCTTAAATGGTGAATAATTTAAAGCACCAACCTCTGGTCTCTGAGGGCTGGATAAACTTGTTTTAAATAATATTCTGCAGAGGCCCAAGCTGGGACTTTAAAATTTGGAATATTGCTTATATTAAAATCATAATCTGCCATTAATTCTTTAGGGATTTCCCGTACTACATTAACATATTCCTTAAGTGTATTTATGAAATGTTCTTCATCATATATGTCCCCAAATTCACTGAAAAAAGTCAAAAAGTATAAATTACAAAGCTCAGACATGTAGTATATTATCTTTATAACTTGTACAACAAATAATTGGGTAAGTTTTAATAGTAAAATAATATAAATTGAAATGAATTAACTTGCCTGGAATCCCTCCAGACATTATGGAAATCAAGACGAGGAATGAGTAGTGTTGCATTTAAAAGCCCTGCTACTGCCACAGCATTACATATCTGTCATTTTAAGATTTATTAATATTTAGAGAATACAGTAAGTATGGTGTACTGTAGACTGTAGAGTATATATAAAAAACTCCTAACTTATTTAAATGCTTATTAGTGATTTACTAAACATAATGGCAGATTTACTCTTATAACTAACACAGCATGCTGATCAGAATTCATAGTAATACATCTAGCATATGTGACAGCAAGGCATACAGTAGAATTAAATTAGTCAACCCTTAGGGTCAAAATGAACATTAGTTACAAGTACCGATCCACGTTGCTGGTTTAGACCGCCATTTGCCTCGATAATCAGGTATTGATCAGGTATGTTAGTCTCTGTTAAGAGAAAAAATCATTAACTTATAGATTTATATAAACTACAACATTTTTCTTAAAAGTTATTACAAATAATAATACCAAAATGTTGACGAGAAATTGGTGTCACGCAAGCCTCCTGCTCTTTCAACTTCATTTTATATTTCCATACATCAGACAACTAAAACAAAAACGTTAAAAAGAGACAATTTGCTATCAGCTTCTAGCAAATAATGCTAATTATAATACTCTTGGAATAAAGTTGGTATTTGGATCATGGAAGTACAATTATATTATAGTCATTAAATTCACAATAATCGGTATTATCTGTTTGGATAAACTGATTAGCATTGTGATTGAGAATTTTAAACTTAAGGGCAGAATAATCAAAATCAGATAACTAGCTAAGGCGCAGTGTTAAAAAACTGATTATTGGAATAAATATATAACCTACCTAACTAACTCATGCTTTTAGCAACTTATTATCTGAATATCTTATTCTAGTTCTTCAAGCTGCAATAATCAATTTGAAAAACCATATCCAAATGAACACACTTACATAATCAGGAATGCTAGCGTCCAAATTGTAAGAAATTCCAATAAATTAATCTATAAATGTTATAGAATTGACTGCAGAAGTGAATATATCCAAATTATATATGCTCAGTTTGCAACATTTACAGAATGATGATTCAACAGATAATAATAATAACAATAATGAAATCATCAAAACCACTAAACCTGAATTTCTGAAGAAGTGTCAGACTGAATATCATTCAGAAGGTTCTCGAAGACCTCATGACTACGATAAACGGAGCCAGGCAAAGGACTGGGATAAAACATTGCGAACAATGGACCGACGAACGTGATCACACCGGACACGAACAATAGAAGTAATATAATCAAGTAGCGACAGATCCTTCGCCGGAAAAACTTTCCGATGGAAAGAGATTCACGGCGTCGATTAACTCGCCGGCTAGAGGTTTTAGTTAAATGAGTAGTGTGAGATGTCGGTGAGCTTAATGAGCTTGCACTGCTACTACTGCTGCTAGTGTGGTAGTAATTGAATGTTGAATCCATGGAAGCTTCTTGTACTGATATTGTTTTTCGATTCAATTTGTAGTGACGGTGGGAGATCGAAAGGGAATTGTCATCTTCTGTGTTTCCCCATTCTATGGAGTAATATCACTCGCAATTACCACAAATTTCCGTACAGTTTTTTAAAATTTTTCCTAAGACGCCCTTGTTTTTAAGCAAAGTAACTCATTTCCCTAAATTTCATTACGCCATCTAAATTTCATTACGCCATCAGAAATATTATTTAGATTTCAACTGTATCATGTCAACTTTACAACTTCTTGCAATTATAACACACTTTTAAAAGTAGACCTCATTGTCACATCACTTTTCAGTTATACTTTTAAAATACTAGCCGGGTACCCGCGTAATGCGGCGGCCGGTACCCTGTGACTTTATTTTGAGGCGACCAATTGGTGGTTGGGGTGGATGCCTGGCTGGTGCTGGTTGCCGATGTTAAGTGGTGGCGCATTGCGCGGGTACCTTGTGACTTTATTTTGCGGCGACTAATTGGTGGTTGGGGTGGCTACCTGGCTGGTGCTGGTTGCCGATGTTAAGTGGTGGCGGTTGTAAATTCAACTTTTCAAGGTTTAAAAGATGGGAATTAAGTTTTACACCACATTTAATGAAAATCTTATCACACCGTACAAGTATTACTGCAGAACGTACAAATATATAAAACAATTATTATAATGTATTGGTTAAAATGTATGGTTAAAATGTATCTGTTAATTCAAAGAAACTAATTTCAGGATGCGTATAACATACAACAGTGATGCTCAGATGATTTAAAACAGGATCTTCCCAGAAAATTGCTGACCAACTATATTTAAAAGCCAATTAAGATACTGATTGCTTTATATAAAAAATGAATGAATAACCAAAACTTAAGTATTTTTAGGCCTCTCCCAATAGTGGCGCGTCACTAAACCCGTCAGTAGCGTCACATCATCACATCCTTACCGACACGCTACTGACACGGTCGTGCCAACCATAACCCATCACTAACCCATCACTAACCCTTAAAATATTACATTTAACCCCCTCCCCACACACAAAAAAGCTACTGACGCACAGTGTATCACGTCTTCACCACGACGGGTTTTTGTTGACGCGCTTAGTGACGGGGTGGTGCCAAAGGCGTCACCCCCCGACGTGTTTGAAGATGCTGTTGACGGCCTCACGACGTAGGCGTTGGGACACATCTTATAACTACAAAACATAACCAAAATGACCAGTTTATATTGATTGGGGTAAATCTCTATTTAATTCAAATAGATATAATCTAGACATACTCTCTTCGGAGCTATCAAATATGATTCAGTATCCTCAAAGGGTGATTTCTCCAAAAAGACAGAAATTTCCTCCTTGATTCAAAAAAGCCAGGTCTGCAACGGGTTCACTTGAAAGGATAACATAAGCAACATACTTCTACGTACTTACTGGTGTTATGAAGACTTCAACTTATGATTTTGATCAAAGCATGGCTAATCAAAATCCCACAGGTTTCACTGACTCACAAAGTCTCCTATTTCCTCCTTAAATAATACTCTTGTAAAAAGAAATTAAAAATATAAATAAGTTAGTTGCATTATATGTAGATTATATGTAGAAGATGATAGAAAATACTTCTTGTTGCAGATGATGATTTTGTTATATCATGATCTTCTTCCCATCGACAAATAGGCTATCGTTAAGTTCTCCATTTTGCATAAACTGGTTCATATTTCTCACAATGACTATGATACTCAAATTTATCTACAGTCACATATATTGTGACCGATACCGACATACAACCAATTATCTTCACTTCTCCTGAAGCAAAGGAACAACCAAGGCAGACAATTTCGACTTATCCCAAATTTTCACCAAACATAAGTGAGCAACTTTAAACACATGAGGCACTATGTGTGTGCCGACAACAAGAAAAGATAACTATCTTTTATAACATACAACAATAACATTGATTCAACTAGAACAATCCACACATCAGATCACACTAACCTAGTCCAGGTTCCAATAATAAAGAGACTAGAAAGCATGCATCATTTATATCTATATAAACTCCTGACACAGATGATGTACCCTAAATCAATAATCAATCAATTATTCCACTTCAAGTGGCATAAAACACCAAAGGTACGCAGTTCAGTTCATCACATCATTTCACAAGTCCTAATTAAGCGATCTACTCAATTACCAATATTACACAAACACAAGTATTGAGTTTATAAAAACATACCCGAGCTATCACTGTCGGTCTAACGTTGGTGAAGATTCCCCGACCGCCCCCGTCCTTGACCCACATCTCATTTTCTCTTCCCAAGGCCAATTTCCCTCTTGCCCGAAATTGAACACCTCTAATGCACTTCATTTCCCCAACGTGCGTATATATGCTCCTCGGTCAGTTCTCTCATCGTTTTAATTAAGGTGCCAACATTTCCTAGGGCCAAGGGGGTCGGGTTCTCTTTACCTGTCATATCTATAACAATCACCACGACTCACGAAAGCTTAGTTTAAATCGTTAGTAACTACATACTAACTACAACTAACTTCATTCACCGTTGCTCTAATCCCGCTCGTCCGGAATGTTTGACCAAACTCGAGCCACGATTTGGGAATGAAACACCTAACAGTGTATCCATCGCCAAACCGAAGCTCTGATACCAAGTTGTAACACCGTAAAATTTAGAAAGCGTTTTTTTAAAGGTGCGGAAGCATAAAGATAATAGGTAATAGGTTTAGGTTTACAAACCAAACGTCCCAAATTAATTTCCAAAATAAATATTGCTTAAACGGTGTCACTTAACGACATGGCTCAGTTTACAAAAACATATCCAATTGAGCTTGGTCAATCATCCCGTCCAAAGCACCGATCAATCTAAAAATATTCAACGAGGGAGGGATTAGCACAAAGTTAAGTGAATGGATATAATCTACAAATTCTGTAAAGCACAACAAGCTAGCATAAACATCTCTACGATCGAAAAGCCACATAACCACATAACACTGTTTGTTCAAGAAGCTCGGTGGTGGTCCTGCAGGAGCCTAAAACCATCGTCGGCCCAACGACGGTACCCGAAAGCATGTACCCAACTCACCGGTAAACCCCCTTACGTGTAACGCATACAGGTAAGGTCCGAATACCACGATTCGTCGATACACTATGCCCAGCCGATATCCTTCCGACACTGACTTCTCAAACCTCGGTCACCTAGTTCAAACCAAGTGGTTGCTACCAATCAAGCAAAACCTCTTCACCTATGTGCACTTAACCTATTTAACTTAACACAAGCAAATAGGTACCAAACAAACAAGCTAGCTACGAAAAACTGCATCAAAAACATCACATGCAAGTTCACGTCGCGAACAACAGTTCGCGTCGTGAACTCCGTTTCGCGTTTGGGAAACCTGTCGCGAAGATGTTCACGATCAAACCCAAATTCTCTGTCCATAGTTCGCGATCGCGAACTCCCCAAAGCTGGTACATTTCCTGCATTTACAACAAGTATGCAAATACCAAACCGATTGTAACCAAACACAAGTTGGAGGTTAAATCCACTCACCGTAACCTTCTCCTTGTCACCAACTCAGTAGTCTAATGTCACTGAGTTGTCCTCCCGTTTTCCTGTGAATCCAAAGGAATACCGAATTAGTATATAATTCTACCAAATCTATAAACAATGTTAAATATACATTTAACACTAACACTTGCACCACATGAGTAACTAAACACTTGCAATATCATATAAACATGTCATGGTCATGTTCCACTTTTGCAATTCAAGTCAAATACAACCAAACCAAATCTAACCAATTTAACATATTACACCCAAACGGGTCGAGACCCTAATTTAACTACAACAAGTCAACATATTACAATTTACCAAAATATGTAATTATTATGTTATTGACATTTCTAGTTCAAGACAAAGCATACTAAAACACATCTAATCAACTTTCACAATATTTACCCAAACGGGTCAAAACTTTATATTTGACTTTAGCACTTTCCAACACCACTTTAAACCAATAGTCATATCATTTAGCAATTCATGACTAACTAGTCATTTTATCAAGGTCAAAACCCAAGTCTAACTATTTTTTTACTAATATTAACAAACACCAAAAATAACATATCTAACATGTTATTTTAACATAACTAGCAATATAAGTCATAAAACATACAAATGACATTTTACACCAACTAGTCACTTAAAGCTAATAATTAGTCCACAATTTAGACATGAAATCCAACTAACTTTTAACTAATACTTTTTACCCAACACTATCACAACTAGTCATACAAGCCATAAACTTTTTAATCAAAATAAATGGATAGTAAACAAAACTATTAAATTCTTGACTAAACACGACTGTACGAAGGAAATTGGGATTTACATGCATAGATATATAATAATAATTTAATATATATAAATGTATAATTATATGCAGCTTAATGTATTGGTTTGCATGAAATCAAATCAATTTGTTCATACATGTACAAGCGACGCAACAGCAAGTACAATGTCAGGCAACTTAGGCTTTATTTATCTCATATGTACAAGTCTAACAACATCATGTACAATTTCATTCAACGACGTAAGGAATCAACCGGTTATACTCCTCCGATAGATACAGACACCGTTAAACACACACACGTACAACCTTGACACCGGAAAAACTCACCAAAATCACACACATTTACACACACACCGAACACACACATTTACACACACATGCTCATATCATCACACATACAATGAGTCTAAATTACAACTAAAAGCATAGAGTTCAACAATTTCATAAGACAAGTAAAATCCACTACAATCAAAAACCTTAAATACTTTAACATTTTTTCAAGAACAAGTCAAACTAACAAGAGACTAGAACTTACCCACAAGCTTGCTCCAACATAAGATTTAAGCAAAGATTAAGGGATTTGAGCTATGTTTTCTTTAGAAATGATCAAGAACTTCAAAGTGGGTTTTATGGTGGATTTGGTTTTGAAAGATAAGAAATGAGGAGGATAAGGGTTCCTCCCCTTATCCTAGAATCCATCCAAAAATGAGGGGGGTGGGGCCCACCTCCAATTTTCATATTTTTAACATTGCTTTTACAAAAGGTACGATTCGTAATTAATGCATTTAAGATACCAAACGAACTTTATTTTCAAAAACGAATATATTTTCGGAATCACGATTCAAAAGAGAATCTAGAAATATAAAAATCGTATTCACAATAAAATATTTCAGTAAAAATATATTTTAACCCCATGGTTAAAATATCACACCATTTAATTAATTAACCAAATAATTTCACATATGGTCAAATAGATATTTATCAAATATCAATATATACCTAAAACTACTAGGCCGGTTTTAGGATGTTACATTCATCATTGCTCTATCTGTTATTATAGAATTAACCTTGTTATTTGGAGCAATGTGTGCAGTATTAGCATTAATGAGATCAACAAGCTGTTGAAACTGATCTTGAGGGATAGGTAAAGTTGAGGACATAGCAGAGTGAGTAGAAGAAGGATTATCATCTCGTTTGGTTTTAGTGAATTTGAAATTCGTTGAAAATCCATTGAGACGATAACATTGTGCCCGAGTATGTCCTGTTTTCCTACAGTGATTGCACACCAAAGTTTTCTTATCAGAATGATGAGCAACTTGCATAGCAATTGCTTCAGGCTCGATAAAAGGCTGAGGAATAGTAATCTCTCTTTGACGTTCCTCTTGAAAAATGATGGAATAGGCAGTAAAAAACCGAAGGCAAAGGTTTCATCATTAGAATTTGAGCCCTAATTGCTTTATATCATGCAATCCCATAAGTAACTGAATGAGACGCTGATCTTCAAGATATTTGACTAATTGAATAGCAGTTCCACATGTACAATTAGGTCATTCCTGTACAATTCTCAATTCATCCCAAATTTTTGATAACTTTGTGAAATAGACGGTGAAATTATCAGAGTTCTGTGAAATTGAGTAGAGTTGTTGATGAATCTGATAAATCAATGCTTCATCAGACTGAGCATATCGTTGATTCAATTCCGTCCAGATCTCATAAGCAGATTGTAGAGACAGAATACTATCAGCGATATTCTTCTGCAATGAATTAAGAATCCAGCTAATCACCATTAAATTAACACGAAACCAGGTGGAATATTTCGCAGATGATGCAGATGGTTGAATGATTGTGCCATCAACAAAACCGTATTTGTTCTTCGCAGCCAACGCTATTGTCATCGAACGCTTCCAAGCCATAAATCCGACGCCATTGAAAACATTGGATACGAGAACAGATCCTGGATTATCTGAAGATCCAAGATAGTAAGGAGTTGAAAGATCGTTAGAAGGATTGGATGATTGAGAAGATTGATTAGATGATTGAGGTTGGATCGGAGGTATAGAACCTGATACCATGTTTGACTGATTGAGAGAGAAAAGACAATTTGTATATTTCTCAAAAATTGAAAGAAATACAGATTACAAGACTAATTTATATCAACAACTAATCTAACTACAGTTAACTAATCATAGCTAACTAACCATAGTTTGTAACAAACTAACAAACTTATTAACAACTTAAACACATGTGCAAGTCTCGTGATGTGAGTTAACAAATAGTCTCTTCCGTATCGACGAGTTACTGACAAATTCGTATCAACGGCAACTTATCACTAACTTAAAAAAGATTAACACCCCTCTGATGTTGAAGCCAAAATAAATGTTAAATTTTGAGAAACCTATAGTTGTTGGGTGGTTAGCCATTGCCTCAGATCGTCTAAGGGGCGTCGTAGGATTGATTGTCTCCCTTTGGCGAGGCTTTGAGTCCAACGTGGGTGTGGGTTTGACGCCACGAAAAAACCGATAACAAGGGTATAATGGTGCCATGGAGTATGCTCTGAGCCTCTGAGGCCTCTTCCAATTGTGACACACTTCCTAATTCGTCAATAGTCTCTTCCGTATCGAAGAGTTACTGATAAATTCGTGTCAACGGCAACTTATCACGGGTTCAAAGAACTCTCTCTCATATTGACAAGATGCTACCGACGAGTTTGAGCAAGAGGGATGTGCCAATAGTGATGAGTTGCCGACGAGGTCAAAACCTACCAATGAAGTTGCGACGTGTCTATTGACACGGGTCTAAAGGCCATTTTAGTAACTCGACTAAGCCACTTGAACCGAAAGTGTAATAAACTAAACTTTCAATTATATTAAGAGCACAAGGTGTGGTAGCCAAGTTATTGGCATGTTATAGCCTTTTTTGCCCTATAATTTGACTATAACTAAGGGATGGAATTGAGGCTCCTTGGGGGCTTAGTTATAGCCAAGTTATAGGGGTCTCACTTTTTTTTTTTTATATATTCGACCGTTACAGGCCCCCCCCCCCCCCCCCCAAATTCCGACCGTTACCCTCCTTTTTGAATTTTCCAGCCGTTGAAGCTCTATAACGATCCGTTATACCATCGGCGGTGGCTCGATAACGGCCCGATGGCGCCACCCACGGTGTGGGTTTGGCGCCGTTATCGGCCTTTAACCGGCCGATGTCGAGCCCGTACCCCCTGCTCTAAAAAGGTAAAAAGTTGCGATAAAAACAAAAAAAAAAACGTGTAATATGAATTTAAAAAGCGAAACGCTACAAAAACAGGGTGTCCAGGTTCATCCTCCCAACTACTTTATATTCCTATTATTCCATTTCCAATAACCTGCACGAGGGAAGAAATCAAACAACAACAACAATGGCGGCCATGGCTTCCCTCTTCGTCAAAACACCAATTCAATCTCCCCAAGTACCCAAAACCAACCGAATCAGTTTCACGAATGTTTCCCCCTTATCAATCTCCTACAAACAGAAACCGATTCGAAAACCTATTCGGATCTCCTGCGCGTTAATTGAACCCGATGGAGGCAAGCTCGTTGAGCTTGTGGTTCCTGAATCACGAAGGGAAATTAAGAAGAAAGAAGCTATGAATTTGCCGAAAATAAAGCTTTCAAGGATCGATCTTGAATGGGTTCATGTGCTCAGCGAGGGCTGGGCTAGTCCGTTAACCGGGTTCATGAGAGAATCCGAGTTCCTCCAAACTCTTCATTTTAACTCGCTCCGATTAGGAGACGGGTCAATCGTTAACATGTCTTTGCCGATTGTATTAGACATTGACGATTCGCAAAAGGATCGGATATCCGGGTCGGGTTCCACATCTGTTGCGCTTATTGATTCTTCTGATAACCCGGTTGCTATTTTGAACAAGTAAGCTGCCTTTTTTTTTCCTCAGACTTTTAGTAAATAATTATTCATGTTATTGTGTGTGTTTCAATATGGATTTATAACCTGTTGTTGTTCCCTATAATTTGGGGGTAATATTCGGGAATTATTTGTCACGATTCAGTGGATATGGATGATATTAAAAAGGGTACTTTTGGTATTTGATATACCAAAAAGGAGATAAAATCCATAAAATGCAAAATTAGAAAGAAAAAAAGAACAAGCTATTTTCGTTTGAGTAAATTATGGTTTCATGATTCTGTGATTTGTCTCTTATTCCTGAAATTCTTTTTGGGATTTTTGTCCCCATGGTTCTGGATTTCCTAAAGTCTTATCTTTTGTTCAATTCCGGGTGTTTGGGATAGCGATTTGTAGTAGATTATTTGCTTATTGCATTTTGAAAATGCAAATAATCTAAATTAGTGTTTGCTGTTATTTGCTTTTTACCTATTAACTAAACAAATAATCAGGCTAAAAAATCGTTTATCTGATTATTACAATTTCAAAATCACATTTTATAACAACTAATTATCTAATTTTTCTAAATTAAAAACGCGTAATCTATTTTCAATAAAGAGTCCCAAACACCCCTAAATTGATACGTTAACTGTTTGTGATTTAGGCTTTAAACTCCATGTCCTACATGCAAATTGACGACTTTCATTTGATTCGCCAATTTTCAAGCTAACATCAATTTCTTAATTTCTAACTTTTCATCATCTTACTTACCGATTTTTCAGCATCGAAATCTACAAACACAACAAAGAAGAACGAATAGCAAGAACATGGGGTACAACAGCACCTGGTCTCCCATACGTTGAAGAAGCAATAACAGGTTCAGGAGATTGGTTAATTGGCGGTGATATTGAAGTTATTGAACCAATTAAATACAACGATGGTCTTGACAAATATAGACTATCTCCTGCACAACTCAGACAAGAATTTGAAAAAAGGAATGCAGATGCAGTTTTTGCATTTCAGTTGAGAAACCCGGTTCATAATGGTCATGCACTTTTGATGACTGATACGAGAAGACGGCTTCTGGAAATGGGGTATAAGAATCCTGTTCTTTTGCTTCATCCACTTGGTGGATTTACTAAGGCCGATGATGTTCCGCTTAGCTGGCGAATGAAGCAGCATCAAAAGGTTACACTTTTTATTTTTATGTTTGGAGTTATTATGCCTATGAATAGGTTGGTTTTGGGTTGAGCTACGAGATTCAACTGAAAAAGAAATGGGTTAAAAGTTATTTGAAATAAAACATGTGATGATTGATTGAGTTGGGTTGGGTTGACCTGAGTCAACAATTTATAAATTTTTTATGAAAAAGCTAGTGTGTCAAGTATGAAAACAAAAATAATCTGTTTTTTTTTATTAAAATAATTTAGGAGGTTTTATGGATAAATACACTTTGGCTGACTTTTGACCCATTTGACTGGTTAACTTTTTATCTAGAGTAAATTACACAAATGGTTGTTTAGGTTTGTACCATATTACATATTTGATCCTTTAGTTTTATGAATTGCACTGGTGGTCTTTATTTCTAAAACTATTGACACATTTGGTCATTTACCTAAATAGACGTTAACTTTTTCCTGTCAAACAGACGGGTTTTTATGAGTTTCAAATTGGTGAAGGGAAAAGGAAAAGAATAAATTTACCCCCTTGTGCATCACACGTAACCATACTTGACGGGAAAAGTTAACGTTTGTTTAGGTAAATTACCAAACGTGTCAATAGTTTCAGAAATAAAGACCACCAGTGCAATTCATAAAACTAAAGGATCAAATATGTAATATGGTACAAACCTAAAGGAGCATTTGTGTAATTTACTCCTTTTTATCTACATCTTTTGTTTTGCCCATCAGAGGTATAATATAACTTCATATCTGTATCTATATGATATAATCCACATCACGGTTGCCTGTATTGTAACAAAATGAAAATCATGAACCAATAATAAAACCGTGATTTCTATTAATTTTCAGGTGCTTGAAGATGGTGTTCTTGATCCAGAAAACACAGTAGTATCGATATTTCCATCACCAATGCACTATGCGGGCCCAACTGAGGTCCAGTGGCATGCAAAGGCCCGAATCAATGCGGGTGCCAACTTTTACATAGTGGGCCGTGATCCAGCTGGCATGGGCCACCCGGTAGAAAAAAGAGATCTTTATGATGCTGATCATGGTAAAAAGGTGCTTAGTATGGCACCTGGACTTGAACGCTTAAATATTCTCCCCTTTAAGGTACTTAATTACATAATATAATATTTTGGGTTGATAATGATATATATCAAGGAGAATGTTTGAATTGCTTGAGATTGATATGACAGGTGGCAGCGTATGACAAGAAACAGCAGAAAATGGAATTCTTTGATCCCTCTAGAGCTCAAGATTTCCTCTTCATTTCGGGTACCAAGGTGTATTTTATCTTTTTCAACATATTATTTTCACTTATTTACGTACAAGTAGAGTTGAAATTTTGACTTTTTTGCTTATGTATAAGTTGATTAGGGATGCAGGATATGTGTTAATGCCCTAAGTTGCCTAATATTTTTTTTTATTATTATTTTTTGTGAAAAACATATGTTTATTATTTAAACAAGTATGCTTCTGTAAAGAAGGGGTTTTAACAAAAAAAAGGTAAAGGGGATCTTTACAAACAAATGCACTAGTTTTTTTTTTTTTTTTTTTGTGTGTGCATCAAAATTTAAAATATCTTGATACCCTTTTTACCTTAAAACCCTTTTTAGGATATCCTATCACATCGAAATAATATAATTCCTGTAGTTATTTGACTAACTGATTATATTAAAAAAATGTAATATGGACAAAGGGTGTCTTGGTTTAACCATCATGCAAGAATTACTTGTTTTAACCTGTTACTCAACCCGTCCGACCTGCCCATTTAGCTGGCTCTAGTTTTTATTTTGAGCATCTACCATGAAAATTATAAGATCTATTTGCTTTATTTTTTTGTATATTTATATGTAATATTTGTGGTTATAGATGCGAACACTTGCAAAGAACAAAGAAAGCCCACCAGATGGATTCATGTGTCCCGGTGGTTGGGAAGTGTTGGTTGAATACTATGAAAGTTTGGCTGCAAACGATGCCGGCAGACTTCCTCAACCAATCCCAGCATAAATCAAAACCAGATTGATCCAACGGCCAGGATTTCATGTTCTAAAATGTATGGTATCATATGTAGTGTGGATTGTTTTGATAATGGCTACTTTTTATCCAAATAAGTTGAGGGAATGTTAGTGTTATTGCCTCCATGTACAAAACCGTGTGCTTGCTTTTGTGCACTTTGTAACATATTGTATTTGTGGTTTTGATACTGGTATATACACTTGTTTCGTTTGAATTTCATTTTCTTGGTTGATTTATTTAAGGTTAACAAGTTTAATTGGGTTTTGGGACATGTTCTTCCATTAGTGCAACGATCAGCTGATGGGTGACTATTTTCAAGTTTCTTAACTATTTGACAACCGTTTATAACTGCTTGAAATTTTGTGGAACTACTTATAACTTATTGGAACTACCTTAGGTTGTGTTTGTTTGCAGCTTAATGGAACCATTCAACGCTGACTGCTTAATCATTCAACATTCAGTGCGTTTATTTAGCGCATCTGAATGAAGTATATGTTGAATGGGACAGCAAAAAGCTGCTGAATCATTCTTCCTTAGAACATATGCTGAATCATTAAGCAGTCAGAATTTTTATAAAAAAGTTTCTCATATTCAAAACAAGTTTTATACAAAACCTCTTAATCATTCAACACTTAATTATTTTGTTCCTATCAAACAGCACCTTAGTCTTGTTTATATATAACAAAAGCATTCTTCTATTGGTGGGCTATGAAAACACATTCCCTTTAGCACACAATTTGAATATGAATTCTATCAAAAGTGATCAAAACGTGAATTATAAATTGTATAATTTGTAATTTGATTCTCATAAATTATACTTATACGAAGTAATTATAATTTCAAAATACTCAAGTATATAGTCGAAATATGTCATTCGAAAAGTAATTATTACATTTTTTTTTTATTTCAAACAAAATTACATCGATAAACCCTAAATACGTCAACACTTTGTACACCTTCAAAATACATCATTATGATGATGACAATGAATAGTGGTAGGTGATTATTTCGAGCACAAATTATTGTAGCTGACTACATGTACCAAATCCACATCAATATAACATGTGAAAACCGTACCCTTGCCAAACCCAGGCTACATCATTGCCAATTAAACCGTATTGTGGTTTAAAATCATGATGTGACCATTGCCTTTTTATTAAACATGGGGAGCCAATTATTGATCTTGAAATTATTGCAACGATTAAATGTCTTTTTATTAAATTTTTATTTATTACAATATAATCCTAAGGTTCCAAGAGGCTTCCTTGAAACTTGTTTTTATTTCTTGTGCGTTTGTTTTTTGGTACATTTTTCACTGGTGATTGATATTTACTATATTACAAAATTATTCTTACAACGTTGTAATAGTTTAAAACAAGTTATAGACAAATATATCAAAATATAGGCTGTGTTGTGTAAATACGTTTTTAAGATTTTAGATTTGAAGATCTAATTTAAATTTTTATAAAATACCTAAAATCAGTAAAGATGATAGGTATTGAAGAAAGAAAGAGTAAATGAACCAAAATATTCTGGCTAGATTTCACGTGTAGATGACATGATTTGATGGAAATTTATTGAGGATGTTAATTTGAGTGGCTTTTCAATGACTATTGCCAGACTAGAGTACAAATAGCCATGTTTAGTTTTGAGCTATGGCGTTACAAATTTTAAAAAAAAAATTATACATGTAAGTCTAATGAAACATAAAAATGGATGAACTAAATAGCTCAAAAGAAAAAAATCTGATATATAATTTGAAGATTGTAGTGATACATTTAATTTGATGGAAAATTTTACCTCTTAATTTTTTTAAAGGATCATTTTTTTCTCTCTAACTCCTTGCTAGAGTTCTTTAATCTCATTTGCCGGTTCCAAAAAAGAACCTAAAAATCAATTAGATCGGCTTGCAAACTCACCAAACTTGTGGCTTAGACTCGTGCCAACGGGGGTCGGCTCCCCTCGCCGCTTTCATGCCTTTTGCCAAACTATTGCCAAGGGACGTCGGTTTGTACTCGTCACTGATTCTTGGCGGTTCAAGGAAGAGAGTCAGAGACGGAGGCTATAGGTAGTTTAGTGGGGTATTTAGTATTTTGTATGTGTATATTTTATAGTGGTGTATATTCATAATTTGCTTATATATAAGACTCGAAATTTACAGCCTAAATATTGAATTAGTTGTATATATGACTGAATATTCACAAACTTTTTTATATTATTATATTATGACATACGAATGCTTTGAATGTAAGTAAGCTCCAATCGATAGTTTTTTTTTTCTTTTTTGAACGACACCTAATCTACTTATATTGTTCATGATGAGACTTGAACCTATAATCTATAGGTTTTGAGCAAAACCCTTCTACCTTAATCCCATAGTCATCATCATAAGACGACACAACCATCGCACACACTTAACTCATTTGTCATGGTATGATCACACCCAAACACATCTACTTTTGGAAACCGCTTACTTAATTAAATTCTCTTTTATACGGAGTATTAATTTTTTTTTAATGGAACACGTTATACACTGTAAATAAAGTAAAACCCACATTCAATCTAAATCTAAAAAAAAACATTTAAGAAAAATAATTCATTAGAAGAAAATCACATTAATAAAAAAAATCAATTGGAGGATGTTATAATTTTCTAAATATGTAGTTGAACGATGACGATTAATTAAAACGTTTAGATAGGAGGATTTTGTTTTCTTTGGATTTCGGTCTGTGTTCCATTGTTTCCTTTTCTTGTCCATTGGCATTTGCATCTAGTGTAAGAGAATTGACATTACACATTCGTTGGACCGTTGTATCGTTATAATTTTTGGATCATATCTTTTAGACAAGTAACTTTTTCGATCTTTTAGTAATTATTTTGAAAAATAAGCTCATTAAAATTAAAGTTTCATTAAAATTAAGAATTTTTATCTTTTAATCATACATTTAAAAGTCTTTAAACTTTATGAAATATAACAATAGTAAAAGATTATTTTTTCAAATTAAGATTATTCTGAATTGTTTTAAAACTATAGTTTTAGATATAATTCAAAAGTGTTTGAATTATGAAGTCTATTTTTTTTTAAATAAACTATAATACGAATATATTATTTGGACATGCACAGACTTCTATTATTGGTTGATTAATTTTTGTATGCTTGGAATTAGTTTCATGGTTATTGTGACATAGCTAAGCCTTAAGACCATTCCTAAAAGTATAAAATGATATTGCTAATATATATGAATGTAAAGTGACTCGTGTAAAATGACTAAGCATGAGAAAGCATGCATTGAAAATCAACACGTGTTTATTCCTTATGTATTTGATATTTTCGGTTTTCTTGCGCCTGAGGCGGTGGAGCTTCTTTACAGAGTTCAGCGTGTCATGCATAGCAATGTTATGACACCTAGATCCACAAATGTTGGTTTTAAAAGAATTAGTTTTGTAATTCAAAAAGAGATAGCGGCGCAACTTGTTGCCCGTTTGTCTTCTTTCTCTATGTAAAAACGATATTTTAGTTAAATGAAATAGTGGTGATTTCCATATGAATCCAAAGTATTACACTCAGGTTTTACGAGTCGAGATTTTAACAAGCTACTCGAGCCAGAGCTCGTTTATATCGAGCTCGAGCCTGTACTAATTCGATCTCGAACATAGAACAATACTCGATTAATGTCACAAGCCGAGCCTAATAATATAATACTCGACTCGACTAATGTCATGAGCCGATCCGGGTACTTATTAAACGAGTCGAGCGCGTATTTTCTGATATTCAAATCGACTCGAAAAGTTTTTGGATTCCTCATCGTCAAGCTTTGAAAAAAAAGTTAGAAAGAACAACTTGATAGTCTAGAGCAAAAGTTTGACGCATTAAAAGAGCTGAAAATGAAAGATATAGCTATCAGATCTGCAAAATTTGAGGGTTTAAGAAAAATAAAAATAAACAAGATAAACCGTAGTTCATTTTTATGTAATGTGTAATTTTTATTATTATTTAAAAAATTATGTATCTTTAACGTAATAAATTGTTAACTTATTTTATTTATTTTTGTTATTAAAAAAGTAAAATAATAAAAGTAACAAATACTTTAGTTGTTGAATGGTCCATAACAAGATTTTAATGATTACTAGCAGGGTACGTACCTGGGTAATGCGGCGGCGGGTACCCGTAACCATATTTCAAAATTACGACAGTAACGGTGGTGGTAGCAATAGCGATGGTGATGAGTGGTGATGCGTAGTTATGGTAGGTGCCGACATTAGTTATGGTAGTATGTAATGGGGCATGAAATAATATGGGGTTTGTTGATTTCCTGTTAAGTACGACAAGTAAAAAAATGAAAGTTGAACTAAATTGGGCATTTTTATTACTGGTAGGATCAAATCCGAAATTGGACTTTTTTGTGGGAGTAAATATGGGCGTTTAAATAGAGAAATGATGGTGTGCGTTCTGGTGACGTTAAAACTTATATTTATTAGTATCTGGAATAAATCAAAGTAATCAAGTAATTGAAGTGGTTAACACACACACCTAAGTCCCAAATGGTCACGGGTTCGATTCCCCTAAGCTGCATTTTATTATTTGTTGTCTTCTAAAGCATAAGACCTTCTAATATTAGTAGGCCCAAATGGTTTAATAGTAGTATAGATAGACTAATAGGGTACCCGCGCAATGCGGCGGGCGGGTACCCTGATACCTCTTTTCCGCGACTATTTTGATGGTGTTCATTTACATATTATTTTATAACGATTATTATAGAAATGACTTATATTTGGGAATGAAATATTGATAAAGACTACATTGAAAACTTATTGGCGTTTAAAATTTGTTAAATTACATGTTTTGAAAGAAAAAAAAAGTTCAGACATGACGATGAATTACGACGTTCCTGTTCCTCCCTTTCATCATCATCACCCAAGTTCAACCGATCATTAATGATCCGGTTAACATCTTGTTGCATCACATTTCTCATGTTAGTGAGCATGGATTGAATTGCCTCCATTGTTACCGAAGTATGGTTATTCCCAATACCCGAATTGGCCAATCCATTCCCATCTTGATTCACATTCGAAGCTTGTTCTCCATCCAACAAGGCTCGGCCACTTCTCGTTCTAGCCATCTTACTATAATAAGATGTCAACCCAATTAGAATCCAATAAGTTGACTAAATAGTCAAAATAAAACATAAGAAAAGCTCGATTCAATACAATTCCCTCAATGGTCAACCCTAATCCTTAAAGGTCAACCTAACTTCCTATAGAACATAATGTCCCAAAAGCAAAGTCTAAGTCTAGGGTGGGTAAACCAACCTAATTCACTTAGACTAATGCTCTGATACCAAGTTGTAACACACCAATTTTTCAACCAAATTTAAAACTTTTTTAAATAATAAAATATAAGTCTTTACAAACCGAGTATCCCAAAAATGTAGTTTAAATAAAACATTTGGAGTAATCAATAAGTATCAAAAATCGGTGTCACAAATATATCAAAACCAAAGTCTAGGGAATTAAATAAGTACACCGAGCTAATCACTTCCAAATGCTAACTACGGGCCTCCCTATTCCTTAGCTCCCGAACCTGAGTACATAGCCAAAATAAACGTAGTACGTGAGACAAGATTGTCTCGTGAGAAACATGGGTTTTAGACCCGGTTAGAAAATAATTGCAATAAATTAATAATTTAATAATTATCAAATTGCACATAGTCAATCAAACTCTAAGGCTTGCCATAAGCCAATCACATACGTAACGGGCCTCCCCGAAACAACTCCCCCGATATGGGTTAACTAGGTAAACTCCCCCGTTTCCGGGTTATCTATTTGCTCCCCCGATTTCCGGGTTATCTCAAACTCCCCCGTTTTCCGGGTTATCTATTTCTCGACACACTACCCTTGCGCAGGGTGGTACCGCCCCAAGTAGGTGTCACTAACTCCCCCAACTTGTGTGGGTTATCTAGGATCCAATTGATTAGCTACCACATAACAAATCATCAACTTGGGCCAATGCCCCACATCTCAACTCAATCATACTAGTGGTAACTATACAAATCAACTACAATTCAATTCAATTCATACTCTATCAATTCAATCTTTTCTTTACTAAAAATAATTATCTAATAAAGACTCTAAAAATCATTTCAACTATAAAACATGGTTTACTATGTACTCAGAAAAGATCACATGTACTCACCTTAGCAATGCTATCCAACACTTGTGTTCAACAACACAATCCTCACTTCCAAATCAAGGAAGTACTTCCAATCACAAGGTCTTCTTGACCTAACATCAATATCATCACAAAACCTAGTTACAATCCATAACTAGCTATTAATTAATCCATCTAAACATTCCCAACCACCAA
This sequence comes from Calendula officinalis, assembly GCA_963853835.1. Lineage (NCBI taxonomy): Eukaryota > Viridiplantae > Streptophyta > Magnoliopsida > Asterales > Asteraceae > Calendula > Calendula officinalis. The sequence continues at coordinate 63,964,916 of OY970828.1, forward strand.
GTTCATACAACTTGGTGGAATCTCAAACCCTAGTTCAAGATTTTCCATCATCAAACCCAGATCTAAATTGTACACATTGATTACAAGTCTACAAGGAGTGTTTTACACTCATAAAAATTCATCTTCCCCAAAGATGATATGGTGGGTTCCCAAAACCACCATTGTTACCCATACTAAGCTTAAAATCAAGGTAACTAAGCAAGATATGCAAGAATTCTTACCCTTGATGCTTGAATCCTTCAAGATGATGAAGATTTGAGCTCCTTAGCTCCAAAAACCGACCAAAAGCTCTCAAAAACGGCTGCTCTAGATCTAGGGTTCGTAGGTGTTATGAGCCCTAGCTTTCACACAACTTTTTATAGTTCGGCCAGTCCTCGCGCCCCGCTCGCGTTTCCCTCGCGCCGCGAGGTGACGCGGGATACCCTCTTGGTCGCCGCAGGAAGACAGCCCTCGCGCCCCGCTCGCGCCGCGAGTTCGACGCGAGTCTCAACTCGAGCTCGGCGCGAGTCCCTTGCGTCTCAGCTCTGGACATTCTGTTCGACCTCGCGTTTGGCTCGCGCCAGGCTCGCGCCGCGAGGTCTGAGCCAGGCAGATTCTTGGCCTTTAAACTTGTTTCCATCCAAGTTTTGACCCATACTTGGTTACACCAAGTCCTAAACATTCAAACACTCGATAGAACACAACCCGAAACATAAACTAATATAAATACTAAAATTCGAATCAATCCCGAATAAATTACACGAAAAACAAACGTAAAATTACGGTCGTTACAACTATATACCCTTTAAGAGGATTCCGTCCTCTGAATATCTACAAAATCTGGGTAGCGTTTCTTCATCTCATATTTGACTTCCGAAGTCAATTTTGGCCCAAGGGAATGCTTCCACTTGACCAACACTAGCTCAATCTCTTTGTTCCTCAATTTTTTCGTTTGGGCCTCCAATATGGCATCGGGCTTTTCAATCAATCGGTTGGGTGCATCGACCCGCAAATCTTGAAGTGGGATAATATTCTCCACTTCACCTAAGAACTTCTTCAGATTACTAACATGAAACGTGTCATGGACACCTTGCAACTCGGGTGGAAGTTATAACTTAAATGCTTGTAAACCGACCCGTTTCAAAATCTTAAACGGGCCAACATACCTTGGGCTCAATTTGCCCTTCTTTCCAAATCTCATCACGCCTTTCCAAGGCGACACTTTTAACATCACCATATCACCAACATCCAAAGCATATGGTCGCTTTTTCAAACTCGAATAACTCTTTTGGCGATCTTGTGCGACTTTCATGTTCTTTTGAATTATTCCGATTTTCTCGTTTGTTATTTTCACAATCTCGGGGCACGTGAGTTTCGTCTCACCTGCCTCTAACCAACAAGAAGGCGTCCTACATTTTCTTTCATACAATGCCTCAAACGGCGGCATTTTAATTGTCGAGTGATAACTATTGTTATATGAAAACTCAACTAACGGTAAATGTTCATCCCATTTACCACCAAAATCCAATACACACGATCTTAACATATCTTCGACCGTTTGGATCGTTCTTTCACTTTGACCATCGGTTTGTGGATGGTAGGCTGTGCTGAATCTCAACTTTGTTCCCAACTCTTCTTATAGTGATCTCCAAAATCTCGAGGTAAACCTTGCATCCCGATCAGACACAATCGATAATGGTACCCCGTGCAAACGAACAACTTCATCCACATTCAATTTTGCCAACTTCTCGAGTGGCATGGTTTCCCGAATAGCTATGAATAACGCACTCTTCGTTAACTTATCAACAATCACCCAAATGGCGTCATGATTCCTACTCGTCTTTGGAAGACCAACAATAAAATCCATTGTGATGTCTTCCCATTTCCCGACCGGTACTTGCAACGATTGTGCAACACCATAAGGCACTTGGTGCTCGGCTTTCACTTGTGCACACGTGGCACATTTTGATATGTACTTTGCTACTCTCGACTTCATCCCCGGCCACCAATACATTCTCTTCAAATCTTGATAAGTCTTTGTACTTCCGGGATGAATCGAGTACTTGGACTTGTGAGCATCATTCAACAACACTTTTCGCTTTCCACCGAATTTCGGAACCCAAATCCGACCATTCACGGTCTTTAACCCTTGAACATTTTCTTCAAATACTTGGTTCTTTCCCGACCTCTCTTGTCTATACTCGTCTTTTCCCATCACTTCCCTTTGTGTGATTTTTATACTCTCAATTAAGCTAGATATTGAAGGGTTTCACTCACATCTTGAGACTGATCGACCCATAGGACCGACCTCCTAGTTTACTTGGTTCGAACCATGCTGACCAAGAACATGAACTTGTTCTTGACCGGTTAAAACCAACTAGCTGATTTAATCCCTAAAAGCGGAAGTGGGATTAAACCTAATCCTTAAACCCTAAAGGATTGAGATGTTGGAAATCTAGATTAGATTAACAAGAAAGAAACCTTGTACGAAGAACTGGAACACACACATGGCTTGTGTGGTTCGTTCGACCATCAACCAAAGAACCCTAGGGTGGTCGAATTCGTCCAAGAGGGGAGAAGGGAGAAAAGTGTTTCCCAAAACATACCTTGTTGTTTGCTTAAGATTAGTCCACTGATGATGAACAAATCGAGCGATCTTCTAGTTGATCTAAGCAATGAACTTGTTCTTCAATACTTGAAGAACACGAAGAACACGAAGAACGAAGAACGAAGAACACAAACTTGTGTTCCAAGGGGTGTTCGGCCGAAGCTAAGAGGAGGGAAATGGGTGAATTTCGTGAGGTGCTACAAGGGGTTTTAGGGTTACCCTAAGCCTCTTATTTATATACAAATAAGTTGTGATATACAAATAAGTTGCGCTTAGGACCCTTCTAGTTTAATTAATATTAGATCTTTAATTAAACTTCCTTTTAACATTTCCATCCTTTATAGTTTAACTAGTTTATTATTGTTGCACTTAACTATTAAATGTCTAGTATTAATACACTAATAATTCGGTACCCATATACACGAATTATATACTTGTATTTATACTTTGAATAATTAATTATATATTAACCTTTATATAATTTATACAACAATATTATCCAACCACTATATGATTTAATAGCTTTAAATCATATCATGGATAATCTATAATAACACATTGTATATTTACTCAACTAGTAAATGTACAAATACTTGTATTAATTAGTTAGTTAAACTAATCTAGTAATAAGTTAAACTTAACTTAATACTTGACTGATTCATAATGACTATTATGAATCATTCCTCTTCGTAGTATCATTGCATATCTTGCTCGTATTACATGCACTCACCGGTGTGACCCTTAAGTGTTTCGTAGGCATGGATGTATCATCATAGGTTGACTAACCGTGCACATAAATCCTTCAGATACTACATCAATCCGCATCAACTTAGCCTTAACCGGTTTTTCATACACTTTTCTACGAAAGGCGTCGGCTACCACATTAGCCTTTCCTTCATGATAGACAATCTCACAATCGTAATCACTAATCAACTCAATCCACTTCTTTGTCTCATATTCAAGTCTTTTTGTGTAAACACATACTTAAGACTTTTGTGATCCGTGTACAATATACACCTTGTTCCATACAAGTAATGTCTCCAAATTTTCAAGGCAAAAATAATCGCCGCCAACTCTAAGTCATGAGTTGTATACCTTTCTTCCGCATTCTTCAATTGCCTTGAAGCATAAGCTATCACTTTACCTCTTTGCATCAAAACACAACCAAGACCTTTATTCTAGGCGTCACTATACACCACGAAATCTTCCATACCGTCGGGTAGAGTGAGAATCGGTGCATTGCACAACTTCTCCTTCAACAAGGTAAAAGCATCCTCTTGCTTTTTCCCCCAATAAAACTTCACATCTTTCCTCGGTAGCCTAGTGAGTGGGACCGCCACTCGGGAAAAGTCTTTAATAAATCTTCGGTAATAACCGGCTAACCCAAGAAAACTTCTAACTTCGGTTGGAGTCTTCGGTGCTTCCCAATTCTTCACCGCTTCAATCTTAGACGGGTCAACTTTTATCCCGCTTCGAGATACCACATGACCTGGGAATTGAACTTCCCGCAACCAAAATTCACACTTTGAGAATTTAGCATACAATTTTTCTCGCTTCAAAACTTCTAGAGTTTGCCTCAAATGTTCTTCATGTTCTTCTTCGGTTATGGAGAAAATAAGAATATAATCGATGAACACGATAAGGAATTCATCGAGGAATGGTTTACAAACCCTATTCATGAGATCCATGAAAATAGCCGGGGCATTCGTCAAACCGAATGACATCACCAAAAATTCATAATGCCCATAACGAGTTCTAAAGGCCGTCTTCTTGGTATCACCCTCTTTAACACGAACTTGATGGTAACCCGATCTCAAATCAATCTTGGAGAAATAATCGGCTCCTTGAAGTTGATCAAATAAATCATCTATCCTTGGCAAAGGATATCGGTTCTTAATCGTCATTTTGTTAAGTTCTCGGTAATCGATACACATTCTCATCGAACCATCTTTGTTCTTCACAAATAAAACCGGTGCACCCCATGGTGACGAACTAGGACGGATAAAACCTTTATCAAGTAATGGCGGTTAACAAGTTTGGCATATGATGCCTCTTTTCCCCATAGATGTACACCTTCTCATTTTCGGGTGACTTAATCGACACTAACTTCTTCCCACATAAAATCTTGGCTTTGTGGATTCCCAACCAATCCATCCCGATAATTACATCAAAAGCCTTAATCCCCATTGGCATCAAATCAACCTTAAACTTCTTACTATCGATTTCTAATTCACAATCTCTATAGATGTGTTGGACCATAGAGGTTTTCCCATCGGCTACTTCTATTTCATACAAATCATCAAGTAACTCTAGTGGAACCTTAAACTTAGCACTAAATTCATGAGACACGAAAGAATAAGTAGAACCCGAATCAATCAATACATAAGTGGGTATGGAGTTTATGAATAAGGTACCTGAGACTACATCATGAGTCTCCTTAGCTTCTTCACACGTGAGTTGGAAGGCACGCCCTTTGACTCTCAACGGCTCCGGTTTCTTGTGAGCGGGTTACACCAACGTTTCGGTTCCTTTCTTTGGGCAAACATTGCTATAATGCCCTTTCTCATGACATGAGAAACACTCAACCTCATCGAGGCGTTTAACCTTGCAATCTTTAGCTTTGTGGCCAAATCGACCAAACTTGAAACAACCGTTGGAATCCGCCTTGCATTCACCCTTGTGGTCCCTACCACACTTTCTACATCCACCAACACTTCCTTGCTTTGACCCGCTCGGGGAAAACTTACTTTTCTTGGATGGTCCCGAAAAACTTTCAAACTTTCTCTTCTCATAACCAAACGACCTCTCTTGAATTCTCCTCTTACTAACCTTCTCAACACTTCGGGCGACATTGATCACCTCATCAAGGGTAGTCGCCCTTTTCACCTCTAGCTCATACTCCCATGGCAACCCATTAGCAAACCGAACCACACGACCACGTTCGGTGGGGTAGGTGCTTGACGCAAACGGGAGGTATCCCAAGAACTTCTTAGTATACTCATCAAAGGTCAAATTTCCTTTCTTGAAGTGCAAGAACTCTTCCAACAACTCCTCCAACTCCCTTTCGGGACAAAACTTCTCTTTGAGTCTCCTAGTGAACTCATCCCACGACATCTTGTAAACGGCTTTCTTTCCCAAAGCCTCATACACGCTGTCCCACCATGTAAGAGCATCATCTTTCAACAACTGTGAGGCATAAGTCACCATGTCTTCATCTTTGGACTTGCTACTCTCAAGCACATGTTCCGTTTCTCGAATCCAACGAACCATCACTTTCGGTTCCGTACTCCCAAGATAGAAGTCGGGTCGGCATGCAAGGAATGTTTTGTAAGAACATCCATGACGTTCAATCTTTCTTTCTTCACCACTTTCCTCATTGGAGGACTTCTCGGTCGGGACACTAGCGTCCGTTGACTTAGTCTTTATGAGAGGTGGGGAATCTTCACTTTCCTCCCTCTCCTCCTCATCACGACGTTCCTCTTCCTCCCTTTCATCATCATCACCCAAGTTCAACCGATCATTAATGATCCGGTTAACATCTTATTGCATCACATTTCTCATGTTAGTGAGCATGGATTGAATTGCCTCCATTGTTACCGGAGTATGGTTATTCCCAATACCCAAATTGGCCAATCCATTCCCATCTTGATTCACATTCGAAGCTTGTTCTCCATCCAACAAGGCTCGACCACTTCTCGTTCTAGCCATCTTACTATAATAAGATGTCAACCCAATTAGAATCCAATAAGTTGACTAAATAGTCAAAATAAAACATAAGAAAAGCTCGATTCAATACAATTCCCTCAATGGTCAACCCTAATCCTTAAAGGTCAACCTAACTTCCTATAGAACATAATATCCCAAAAGCAAAGTCTAAGTCTAGGGTGGGTAAACCAACCTAATTCACTTAGACTAATGCTCTGATACCAAGTTGTAACACCCCAATTTTTCAACCAAATTTAAAACTTTTTAAATAATAAAATATAAGTCTTTACAAACCGAGTATCCCAAAAATGTAGTTTAAATAAAACATTTGGAGTAATCAATAAGTATCAAAAATCGGTGTCACAAATATATCAAAACCAAAGTCTAGGGAATTAAATAAGTACACCGAGCTAATCACTTCCAAATGCTAACTACGGGCCTCCCTATTCCTTAGCTCCCGAACCTGAGTACATAGCCAAAATAAACGTAGTACGTGAGACAAGATTGTCTCGTGAGAAACATGGGTTTTAGACCCGGTTAAAAAATAATTGCAATAAATTAATAATTTAATAATTATCAAATTGCACATAGTCAATCAAACTCTAAGGCTTTCCATAAGCCAATCACATACGTAACGGGCCTCCCCGAAACAACTCCCCCGATATGGGTTAACTAGGTAAACTCCCCCGTTTCCGGGTTATCTATTTGCTCCCCCGATTTCCGGGTTATCTAAAACTCCCCCGTTTTGCGGGTTATCTATCTCTCGACACACTACCCTTGCGCAGGGTGGTACCGCCCCAAGTAGGTGTCACTAACTCCCCCAACTTGTGTGGGTTATCTAGGATCCAATTGATTAGCTACCACATAACAAATCATCAACTTGGGCCAATGCCCCACATCTCAACTCAATCATACTAGTGGTAACTATACAAATCAACTACAATTCAATTCAATTCATACTCTATCAATTCAATCTTTTCTTTACTAAAAACAATTATCTAATATTGACTCTAAAAATCATTTCAACTATAAAACATGGTTTACTATGTACTCAGAAAAGATCACATGTACTCACCTTAGCAATGCTATCCAACACTTGTGTTCAACAACACAATCCTCACTTCCAAATCAAGGAGGCACTTCCAATCACAAGGTCTTCTTGACCTAACATCAATATCATCACAAAACCTAGTTACAATCCATAACTAGCTATTAATTAATCCATTTAAACATTCCCAACCACCAAGTTCATACAACTTGGTGGAATCTCAAACCCTAGTTCAAGATTTTCCATCATCAAACCCAAATCTAACTTGTACACATTGATTACAAGTCTACAAGGAGTGTTTTACACTCATGAAAGTTCATCTTCCCCAAAGATGATATGGTGGGTTCCCAAAACCACCATTGTTACCCATACTAAGCTCAAAATCAAGGTGACTAAGCAAGATATGCAAGAATTCTTACCCTTGATGCTTGAATCCTTCAAGATGATGAAGATTTGAGCTCCTTAGCTCCAAAAACCGACCAAAAGCTCTCAAAAACGGCTCCTCTAGATCTAGGGTTCGTAGGTGTTATGAGCCCTATCTTTCACACAACTTTTTATAGTTCGGCCAGTCCTCGCGCCCCGCTCGCGTTTCCCTCGCGCTGCGAGGTGACGCGGGATACCCCCTTGGTCGCCGCAGGAAGACAACCCTCTCGCCCCGCTCGCGCCGCGAGCTCGACGCGAGTCTCAACTCGAGCTCGGCGCGAGTCCCTCGCGTCTCAGCTCTGGAGCTTCTGTTCGACCTCGCGTCTGGCTCGCGCCAGGCTCGCGCCAGGCTCGCACCGCGAGGTCTGAGCCAGGCAGATTCTTGGCCTTTAAACTTGTTTCCATCCAAGTTTTGACCAATACTTGGTTACACCAATTCCCAAACATTCAAACACTCGATAGAACACAACTCGAAACATAAACTAATATAAATACTAAAATTCGAATCAACCCCGAATAAATTACACGAAAAACAAACGTAAAATTACGGTCGTTACAGTCTTCTGCTTCATCGAAACTATAATACGTTTTCACTTCACCACAAAATTTGTTGATCAACTTCTCGTTAAGGTCATCTACATGGTCGTTTTTTGTTGATAAGATTGCCCTAGAAATGATATAATCTGTTGATTTTCCATTGACATGCATAGAAGGAAGTATCGCATTAATCAACTCTTCCTTGGACGCCTCATTATACATGTACGGAATGGTCATGCCGTCTGGGATGCGAATATACTTTTCATCTATAACTTCTTCATCGCCATCCCCCACTCGTAAAAGAAAGTCGGAAAACCATGGATCCGTTCATGCACTCATATTGAGAGTCAGCCTCATCTTTTTAATGACAAACCATAGCGGTGACATTCTTAGGATGGAGTCTACAATTTGGGATCGTGTTCCACGTCTAACGATCGGCAAAACTTGCCTAAAGTCACCTCCCAACACCATAATTTTACCGCCGAAAGGGAGTCTCCTCCCCGTGATGTCTTGCAATGATCGATATAATGCCTCCACAGCCTGCCTCTTAGCCATCGAAGCCTCGTCCCATATGATTAGTCTTGCTGCTGTAAGAAACTTTGCGGTCCCACTTTGTTTCTTAATGCTACAGAGTGAGTTGTTTTCCACGTTAAATGGAATCTTGAATCGGGAGTGAGCTGTTCTACCACTCGACATGTTATTGGCTGCCGCGCCAGACGAAGCTGTCGCGATTGCAATGAAACCACGAGAACGTACCTTTGCAAGGAGAGCTTTATACAGAAAAGTTTTTCCTGTATAATGTGGGTCGTAGTGAAATTTGTTGAATAAAACATAAACATTTGAAGGGTTTTTAGGATAAATTGTGCAGCTTATTCACTTATTTTTAATGGAACTTCTGAATTGGTTAAAAAAAATTAAAAACATCAGCCAAAAAGCCAACATCAACTTTTGAAGGGTTTCAGATAACTTTGTTAAGAAAATCACTACTATTTTGTGTGGAACTTTTTATTGGGCCAAAATTACATTAAAGTGAATGGCAGTTGAATTTATTAGGGTTTGTGTTTTTTGTTTATGGGGGTTTGGTTTCTGTTATGTTATTTAGGGGTGTTACAGTCTAAGAGAAAAGAATAAAAAAAATTATAAAAAAATCAGTACATAAAACAACAAGCAATTGTGTAATCAAATACTGATCATCATTATAAACTGTGCATTGCCCATTTGCCCCATAGACAAAAGTAAACGAGTAATTTAAGCTAAATATAGACTTAAGCTAAATATTTAAGCTAAATATAAACTTACAAATGCTAAGGAAAGGATATCCCATGATTAATCCGAAAGCATACTTAGTAATTTCAAAGGATCAATGAAAATACTTTCACTTCAAAATCATTACATATTTTCTTATTTTACATGTACTACTCAAGCTTGTGCTTGCTCCTGTCTTCACTTGAACAAATAAGGCTTTCAACGATGCAAATTTCTCCGATTACATCTGGAAAAATATCATTAATTAGTAGTGGTATAGGTGAATATAACATGTAACTCCTACATACTAAAATGGAGTCAAATTTACCAATTGACTTCGAGGCTAGTAATGAGTTATTCAAAATGTTCTCGTATGCAGCAAACTCAAAACCATGTAATGGACCAGACCACTCAGCGCATTCTTTAACCGTTGTGCTTGAATGAAATGAAAGCTTTTCATTCAGGCCAGTAAACGTAAAACTTGACTTGGTCTCCCACAACTAACCTCCTCTGATATAGTAAACACCGTCTTCCTTCAAATTGTTTTGAAATCTACTCATCAATTTAACGTAAATAGAAGCTTGAATCTTGCCTCCCTACAAAAAAATGGATAATACATATGATGTTAATTAATAGTTAATTTAGTAAAAATAATATTTATACCTAATGATCATTTATCGAATATGATTAAGAGTAATACCTCCTCGTCAATTAACAGCATCTCAAGTGATATTATCTCATTTTTATTGTTGAAGTTCGTGTGGGGCCAAATTCGTAAAACCCTGACCTTGAGGTAAATTTTGTCCTTGAAATCATGAATGTTTCTCATAAAGTGCAATCCGATTGTTGACATGTTAAGAATACCTTACATAAAAAGATTACGAAAGTCATACATAACAGGAATAAAATTTGTATCAGAAGTTTAAGAAATGAAAAAAATAACAGAGCAGTGGGTGATAAGTAATACCGGTGTTTACAATGTTTAGCAGAATTATGACGAAATTCGGTGACGGGTGATGGTTGGTGGTATGTGTTTCGTATCGTGAATGCAAAGGTTAAATGGTTGAGTCGTCAATTTATATACATAAAAAACGTATATCTATATTATCTGTAAGAAAACGTAATAAACACATTTAATGACAAATAAATTTAAGAAACGTTTTTTAATACTTTTGATACAATCAAAACGTTTAAAGTACAACTATTGTAAGTCAAACCATTAAATGGTCCTACTATAAAAACGAGTCAACCACAATAAAACCGTTATTTAGTGAGTAGCGAATATTATGGTCAGTCAAACCATTAAATGACAAATTCACAATCTAAAAACGTTTATATTAATTCAGATTAATTGTCATATTAACACTCCTTTTAATTGTTTCCTAAAACGTATAACTCTTACGGATTTACACCTACCATCCAATAACGTATATGACAATCCGGCCGCAATAGAAAAACGTATTATAGCAATAGAAAAACGTATATAGAAAAACGTATATAAAAGAGCACACTTCTTGATGTTAAAATAACGTATATAAAAGACCTACTAATAAATTCATATGATTATGGTAACATTGACAAAAATGCTTATGTTCAAATTCATATATTTAAATGGCGTTTTGAAAATTCACGCCAATAAAACCAAGTAATTTAAAACGCATGTTCAAATTTAATATGTATCTCTATTTACGTTAACTGATTATGGTTTTTATAAATAAAAGTTAAAAATTGTAAAGACTTAATGGCTATATTGAAATCCGTCCCCACATGGAAGCATAGTGTTTAAGTGTTACGAATTTGTAACCAAGCTGTGACTTTGGCCAGTGGTAAGAGTTTCACCTATAAAGCACTCCCACCTGGGTTCGAGCCTCGTCCAAAGCAGTTTTTTAATTATTTTTGATGGGCCGGTTTAAATATACTTGGGAAACACCTCAGGTATAAAGTGTTAAAAAGTTGTAACGAAAGCTGTGACTTTGGCTAGTGATAAGAGCTTCACCTATGGAGCACTCCCACCCGGGTTCGAGCCTCGTCCAAAGCAGTTTTTTAAATATTTTTCAGGCAAAGTAAACATTGCTAAATATGGCAGGTTTGAATTCAGACCTTCCTTATTTAGAAATGTCTAATTTGCATTATAAAGTAGTATAGATTAGTAGTGCTGAGTGGGAATCTGATGTAGTACTAATTTGAGCGTTAATAGTGCAATAATAGGTAATTAATTCCACATCTTAGAGCACAAGGTGTGGTAGTGATGTTATAGATTAGTTATAGCTATAGCATGGCTATAACATGTACCCGGTATGCTGTAGCATGTTTTAGCCAAGTTATAGCATTACAGGGGTCCCACATTTATTGTTTCTTGGTTTTTGATTGGTTGGACACCCACCCCCACCCAGCTTCTTCTTTGGCGACACGTCGTAGATATGGCGAAAATTATAACGGTATATGGTGTGGTATGGCGTCGTTATTAGGCATGTTTGGGTTTTAACGGGGTTTTAACGGGGTTTTAACGCCCCCATACCTTGACCTCTTATAGGTTAACTCCAAAGGCAAGAGAGTGTAACTTTCAAACCAAAAGAGAGATCATATTATCAGATGTTGTGAGAAACGATGCAAAGTGAGTTAGGAGCCTATTCTTCTTTTTATTTTTATTTTCCCTAATTAGTCAACATGATTTATCATTTGAATTTTAGATAAAAGGATATTAATTCGAAGATAAGTGAATTGAAATGTACTTTTTCTGACTATTTAAGTTATTTAACACATGCAATTAAGGTTTCTTAATAGTTAATATTAATTTGGAGTGTGCATGATTTAGGTTGATTTGGTTTTGTGGTAGAACCGAAACCAAACAGAAAATTCAGATTTTTGTAAAACTAAAACTAAAACCAAAATCATTTTGTTTTTCAGTTTTTGGTTTTTGATATTAAATCCGATTTTTCGTTTTTTCAATAATGAGCCAAATTAGTTACCTTATATAGTAAGAAAATAATAATATTATAAATTGCACATGTGAGGTTGTAACATTGAAAATGATGTTAAATCCTAGAGATAGAAAGTTAGCAGGAAAGTTGTTGGGAATTTTGACAAAAAGAGGGAGATAATACAATGTATTTTGTCCTTTCCTTTTCTCCCCTGCCTCAAACTACCTTCGTCCTAGAGCAATAACTCCAATCCTATTCCTACCCCCAATTCAATTCAATTCAATACTACTATTTAGTATTCACTTGCTACCAACAAAACACACACAACACACAATTACACACACTCAAGATATTTCTTCATTCAGAAAGATCCAGAAGCATCAAATGGAAACCGAAACTGAAGCAACCATTACTACACCTCCGATTCGTCAAGTGATTCTGATCTCTGCTGGTGCAAGTCACTCTGTCGCTCTTTTATGTAAGTATACTAATGTTCATCATATTGTGATTTTTAGTGTTTTTGTGATGAATTTAGTTGCAGAGTGTCGTTGAGAGTACTCTGTACATTGTGTATCTGTATTTGGCTATTTGTTATGCTGAATCTAGTTGATTTCAGTTTGACTTTTGGTATAAGCATTTGTCATCGAAATAGGATGTGGTTTGTGTTGAGGAGAGTTGCGATTTGTCGGTTGATGTGTTTTACGCAGGCTCTTTGGCTTTGATTGACTTGATTTTGGTTAATCTATGGAGAAATTTTGAGCACTTGAGTACTCTTTGAACATAAACTTCTTAAACCTAGTTATAATCGCTAATAGCAAGTTGTATGTATAGATGATCAACTCCCTGACTATATGATAATGAGCTAGCTATGCTTATCTCCAATAACATGATCTTTTGTTCACTTTATTTGTAGCATGTTTATGAATTTATTGCTTTGAATTATATATAAGATCATAAACCATTGTACAGGTCTAAACATAACATAACATATCCAACTTAGTTGCATATGTTTATAGTGTAGAAAATGATGATATTAATATGTATTGTATCAGCTGGAAATGTTGTTTGTTCATGGGGAAGGGGAGAGGATGGACAACTAGGGCACGGGGATGCTGAAGACAGGCTGTCACCTACTCAGTTAAGTGCTTTAGATGGCCAAGAAATAACATCTCTTACTTGTGGAGCTGATCATACAACTGCCTTTTCAAAGTCACAACTCCAAGTATACAGCTGGGGATGGTATGTTATTTATATATTTATTCATTTATTATTAACCTTTTGAAATCACAAATTCCATTATCTTGATGAAATTACCTGTTTCAGGGGTGATTTTGGGAGGCTAGGTCATGGAAATTCTACTGATTTTTTTATTCCTCAACCAATAAAAGCATTACAAGGGCTACGTATTAGACAAATTGCTTGTGGAGACAGCCATTGTTTGGCAGTCACCATGGAAGGCCAAGTGCAGAGGTATTTTACTATTTTTGTTAGAGTAAATTACACAAATGGTCATTTAGGTTTGTACCATATTACATAATTGATCCTGTAATTTCATAACTTACACTGGTAGTCCTTATTTCTCAAATTATAGACACGTTTGGTCATTTACCTAAACATACGTTAACTTTTTCTGTCAAACAAACGGGTTTTATGAAACTAAAGGACCAAGTATGTAATATGGTACAAACCTAAAGGACCATTTGTGTAATTTACTCTTTTTGTTAACATAAAAAAGATTAACATGCTCTTATTTCTCTTGATTTTTCTGTGGTTTTAATATGGTAGTTGGGGACGAAACCAAAATGGGCAACTTGGTTTAGGCACTACTGAGGATGCTCTCATTCCACACAAGATTGAAGCTTTCCAGGTGAAAGATATTATTATTAATCATAATAATTAGTAGCATTAATTATTAAAAATACTAATTTTTGTGTGGTTTAATAATTAGGGTGTAACTGTGAAAATGGTTGCTGCTGGTGCTGAGCATACAGTTGCCATAACTGAAGATGGTGAGCTTTATGGTTGGGGTTGGGGTCGTTATGGAAACTTAGGTTTAGGTGACCGCAATGACCGAAATATTCCAGAAAAAGCTTCAATTATCACTGTATGTAGCCATTTTTTTTTAAATATTTTTGGTCATGATCCAATTGTTATAATTAGATTTTTATAACAATATTGGAGATTATAGGGGGAAAAGAACAAGATGGTAGTTGTAGCATGTGGTTGGAGGCATACAATCTCTGTTTCATCATCTGGAGATTTATATACTTTTGGTTGGAGCAAATATGGTCAATTAGGACATGGTGACTTTAAGGACCACCTTGTTCCTCATAAAGTTGAAGCATTGAATGGCCAATTTATATCACAGGTAAATTTTAAACTTTTATTTCATAGTTTCTATTATATAATATGCTTATTTCATAATACAAGGGCACGTATTTGAATAAAACGTTTATTTTTTTATCTTCGGCCTGTTACTTTGTTATTTGTCATTAAGATACGAGTAATATATTATTAATAATTTGAAATATGGTTTTTGATGAAGCAGATCTCAGGTGGTTGGAGGCACACTATGGCATTAACATCAAATGGGAAGCTTTATGGATGGGGATGGAATAAGGTTTGGAATTACAAAATGTTTTTTTTAATAATATTAACACCGTGTTCTATCATTAGTATCTAGGGTTAATTATGTGTTAATCCAAATCTAATTAGCTGTTTTAACCCTTAAACTTTTTTTTCAACAATTTTATCCAAAATTTATGTTGCCTTAGTGTTTAACCCCTAAACTTTTGTTGACTTAGTATTTTAACCCTTTTGTTAACTTGTTACCGGACAAATCAGTCATTTTATGCCGGTGTATAATTTTTCTTACAGTAAAATATGTTTTAAATCCTTAAACATGCATCTATTTGACAGTTTAACCCTCATGTTTCTAGGGTTAAATATGGTTGGATCGTTAAACTTTCACATATTTGGCGGTTTAATCCTTAATCTGGCATTTTGTAAGCATTAACTCGTGATAGCACTTCAAAATGGCTTTTATCTTTTTCAACAAGTTAACCAAATTGCAAAAAAAAAGTTTGAAGGGTTAAAACGGAGAATCAATGAAAGTTGTAGGAGCTTAACCCTTAATTGTAGTCATGTTTAAGTTATTAAACCTTTAATTCCATCTTTTTATTGCTAACTTATTTCCAATTTGATAAACAGTTTGGTCAAGTTGGTGTTGGGGACAATGAAGATCATTGCTCTCCTATGGAAGTCAAATTTCCAAATGAGCAGGCACATCATTTTTTATGTGACATTATATTCTTTCATGTGTTAAAAGATTAAATTATTTTATCATATAACAATTAAATTCGCTTATTTTAAGTTTAAGTTTTATGTTTTTTACTTGTTGACAGAAAGTAAGTCAGATTTCATGTGGATGGAGGCACACACTTGCTGTAACTGAAACAAATAATGTATTTTCTTGGGGCCGAGGTACAAATGGACAGTTAGGTCACAAAGAAGCTATTGACAGGCATGTATCTATATCTATATCTATATATACACATGTATATATACACACTCTTCTCATCATCTTATGTAAATTGTGATATGAGTAACACTTGCAGAAACATTCCAAAATTAATTGACGCTTTGAGTGTGGATGGATCTGGTGGACAACATATAGAATCCTCAACCACAGACCCATCATCAGGTTTTATTTCTTCGAATTTTTATTTTTAAAATCACATATTTATTTCTATTATTGTTTTTGTAGGGAAAGTTTCGGTACTACCATCTGATAGATATGCAGTTGTCCCTGATGAAATGGTATAATTTCCTTTCCAGATATTTTATCAGATGTAGACATTTTATATGTATTTACCTTGTGCAGGTTCAAGGATGGAATTATGGAAATGACGCTAATGTCCCTGAGAATGATGTGAAGAGAATGAGGCTTTGAATTTTGCGGGTCAAAACTAACAACAGATGCGGGTTTCGTGTTGTCGTGAGAAACTTTGAATAGTGAATCTATCTTAATTAGTTTAGACTTTATGTACTATGTCAAACAATTGTGTGTTGTGTTACGTGTACGATTGTTGTATTTTATCATGTTATAATTGTGAAGTCTAATTTTGTGCATTTCGATCTATATTTTTGTTATTGTTTATCTTAACTTTTGTTATGCTTTCTAGACACTTTTATACATGAAATCTTCAAAGGCATAGTATTTCTTTTGACTTTTGGAACATGGCAGAATATTATGCCCTAGTTAATACTTAAATACGATGTTATTAATGTCTTGATTATATGTTATCATATTAGACTATTAGGGTGTGTTTGGTACGGAGATTTGAAGGCAGGGAAAGGGAAATAAAGGTCAAGTCTCTTGTTTGGTTACATTGAGAAAAGAAGATGGAGAAAAAAATCTTTTCTTTTTCTCTAATTTTCATTCCCTAATAAATAAGGTGAAAAGAAGAGAATCACAAAACGAGAATTAAAAAAGAAAACACGGAGATTAGAAATCCCACCACAAAGCCCTCTTTTATTTTCTCTATACGTTAGCAAACCCTTCGTCGTCGTTGTCAATCTCTATTCGTCCGCTGCAATTTCATCCAGCAACAATTCGTCGCTTCTTCCAGGTTAATCTCAATATATGTCTCTCGAACTCTATCTCTTTGTCTCTCAATCTTTATCTTTCGTTAGACTTGTGCAAACCCAAACCTGTGTCTCTCGATAATGAGTAGCATATTTTTACTATTCATTAGTAAAACAGTGAGATAGAGTTTTGGGGAAACCTACGTCTACCTATTACAAACACATAGGGTGCTTTCATTGTAATAATACTAATACATATAATTATTTATCTATTTTACATAATTTGATTGTATATATGTATCTATTAATTATGTATCTATTATAATTATGTATCTATGTCTTTCGTTTTATGCATCTGCTATGTATCAACTTTGTATTTTCTTTTATTTTCTTTTTAACAGCATCAATTTTGTATCTATTATACATAATTTGGTGTAACAATGATGTAACTTTTTTTTTTTTTTTGAACAGCACCAATTATGTTTTTGGATGTTATTATTGATTTTATTAATGCACTTTCGTTATTAATTTATCCATAAATTTTGTATGTTATAATAATGATTGTTGTGGGAAAAAAATATGTTTGCTAATTATAAAGAGAAATGATTCTCTGCTGCAATTCTCTGTTTAAGTCTCTGTGCTACCAAACAGAGGAGTCAATTCTCTTTCTCCAGACTAATTCCCTTTCTCTGCAATTCCATTCTCTGCAATCATTTCCCTGCAATTCCATTCTCTGTACCAAACGTACCCTTAGAGATTTGAGGCGAAGGGCAAAAGTCCAACGGTGTGAACTTGATAGAGAAATGAGAGTGGTCCCACATCACCACACAATTTGACTTTCTTATATATATATATTAAGAGAAATAGTATTAGTGCCTATCATTTGTGTCTATTTATTTGTTTACTCACTTCTAAACTTAACATATGTAATCCACTAGTTCTCTTTCCTCATATAATCCTTTGAATTTGACATTTGTCATAACTAAATGGGTAGATACATAAGTAGGCACAGATGGTAGACACAAATATTATATCTCTATATATAAAATAGAACTTGTCACCTTAACAAGTATGGTGCATTCGCGCTTCGCTGCGAGTTTTAAAGTTTTCATAAGTTTAACTTTGTAAAAACATAATCACATGGGTGACGATACTCAAAGGGTCGACCCGACCCGACTCAAACCCGAACCCGATTATGCTAATCGGGTTGGGCGGGTCTATTCGGGTCTCATGATATTATCGGGTTTTTAAAACCCGACGGGACCAACCCAATTCGTTATCATGTCGAGTTTCGGGTTAGACTTTCTTACTTTTGTCGGGTTCGGGTTGACCCGATTACACCCTATTAGAGTTTAAGTTTTTTATTTGCTATAAATATTAAGATATTTTTACTTCTAAATCAATTAATTAGTGAATTATATAATACATCATTCAATAAAAATCAATTAACAATTACAACTTTACAAGTGTTAAATAAAAAACCATAAAATTCAATATATTAAATAATTTCTTTAATTTTAACCTAAAATTTCTAACTCAAGTGTAACCTGACCAACCCGATCGGGTCAACCCGACAAACCCGAAACCCGACAAACCCGAATCCTTATCGGGCCGAGTTTCGGGTTAGGATTTTTTTATCTCAAACCCGGCTGGCCCGACCCGATAAAAGCTCTAACCCGACCCGATAACCTGATGGGGACCCCTAGGTGACACTCTTTAACACCTTTTTGACTTAAAAACCAGGGATTCATTAAATAACATGGGTTGTGACTCGTATTAAAAGGCTAAAAAAACTTTAACATGAGTTTAACAGACCCACTATACCTTGTACTCTTATCGTGAAATAAGATGTCTTCAATGATTCAAACAAACACAAACACAAACGAACATGAAACAAACACAAACATACACAAACAAACATAAACAAACACAAACAAACATAAACGAACACAAACGAACATAAACAAACACAAACGTACACGAAACAAACACAAACGAACACTAACAAACGAACGTAAACAAACGAACACGAACGGATGTTCACGAACGTAAACGAACGAACGGGCCTTTGTTCATGTTCGTTTGTTAAACTAAACGAACACAAAATCTTGTTCGTGTTCGTTTGTTTAGCTAAACGAACGAACATAAATGAACTCCCGCCAAACGGTTCGCGAACGGTTTGTTGAACGTTCGGTTCGTTTACAGGCCTAAACATCATAATGACTTTCGATTGCTACAGTGCCAATGAAGGAAGTCAGTTGGCTCTTCCCTTAACTGATGACCTCTTTTCCATTGGCATGCCTCATCATTTGAGGCTCATTGGTTTAGCTCTTCAGTTCAAAGAAGAGTGGCGAGGAGGGGTGTGTGGAACCGAAGGTAATTTAATAGAGTATTTGGTATTTTGTATTGTGTGTATATATTATAATGGTAGGACTAAAAAAACTGAAGAGAATACGTATTAATGACATGAGTATATCAGTTGAATGTCATGAGTATTAATGACATGGGTATATCAGTTGAATGTCATCTGGAGTATGAGTTGACGTGACATTGATTTAACAAAACTTGATGACGTTAATTACATCAAGGTTGATAGTATTCTAATATATACCATTCTTCTGCAAAATCAAACCCATTGAGAAATAGTAGTCACATTTAATGAATCAAATTTCATTATAAACAAACCAAGATTCAATGAGGTAACCAATCTCCACCAACTCCAACCACATTCTTTTCGCATATTCAAATTATTTTAAAAAGTATTCCTTATAAGGGTTTCTCGGGTGATTGAGATTTAACTAATGTCAATGGTGGACACCAACCCACACCTTCAGTTGTTGTCAGTTAGCCAGCTGTCACTTCAATTAACACATATTAACCCTACATGTTCATTTCAGTTTTTTAATCTACGCCATTATGAAATAAACAAACATAAAATACCCACAAAATACTTCTCCCCACCTGATTTTCTCTTCAGACAATAGAAGAAATCAACATAAGGCAACCATCCGAAGGATGGTGCCAATGGTACAACTCAACCGAAGGTACCGAAGAAATCAACCGATGTTAGCATTGTCATTGGTCGTATGCTTGTGATGTATGCATCCTAATTATTGTTGTGTCCGTTTTCAAAACTTTTTTTTTATCAGATAAATATTTACCATGAAAGGATCAAACTAGTGGCATTCATTATGAAACTCTTACCACTGTGTTTTTCATACTTTTGGATACCCTTTAATAAAGAATCAATCAAGAACCACAAATAAAACGCAAAGAAATTCATCAAAACCATTAATCATCATCATTATCAATATAAACATCAATATCATCTTTACTATACACATCCAAATGAGTATTGCATTCACTCAAAAAGTAATCATTCGTTTCAATCAAACCTCTCAAAGAATCAAAACCAAACTCAGAAGAATTAGGATCACTTGTAGGAGACCCAGAAGCAGAATCAAGACTCTGTTTTCCCCTAATATTAAAACAGCAACAACAACCTGAATTCCGATTGCTGTTGCTTTTGTTTCTTTGCAATCGGTTTTTAATTTTGGATAAAACCACCCTCTTCGCTTTTCTTGCATACCCAATTGGCTTTTTCTTCTGCTCACTCCTTGCTCCGCCGCCATCGCCGCTGCCCTTGAGTCCACCGGCGCCACCGCCGTCGGACATAAAATTGGTGTGTTTATGGAGATGATTTGGTGAATAATTGGGTGGAAGAGATGTAAAAAGAAAGCATGCCCATATGATTTGAAGAGGTTAAAACGATGCGGGATTTGAATTTGTGAATAATTGATTTGGATATATCTAAAAATCTGACTGACAGCAGATGGGTTTTTCATGTGAAAATGGGGTCAAAATCCAACCGTCCGTTAACTGCGTCAGTCTACTCCGTGTCTGCGTCACAGTAAATAAACGACAAATATTATTCTCACTCAAAACTTTCTACATTTTCCGTCTTCAAAAACAACTTTTTTATGAAATAATGAGTGAAAAAATGAATTCAAAAAAATAAGGATGATCATATACCTCATCATGATAAGGATACATCTATAACTATAATTCTATAAAAATGGAGCAACATGGATAATCTCCTCATCTCCTCATTATATATAATCTCCTCATTATATATATGGAAAATGTTAAATATTATTTTAAGAGTAATATTAAGATTTTATTTTGTCTTAGACAACACAGAAGGTTCATCGGTGTGAGGAAACCATTGACAAATATAAGCATGGATTGCATCGAAGCTTCATTTTGCCGACACAGGGGTAGAGGGGATGTGTGGGTCATTTGAATAAAAATAAATTTTTTGTTTGTGTATATTTATAGTGTGTGAGTTCCAAAAAATAAAATGAACGTGTATTCTTGATATAAGTTAAGTGCCAGTTGAAATGTTAACTAACGTGTCATTTATTTGCCAAAAAGTGAAGTGTTATTAGACATCTCCCAACAGTAACGTGTCACTAAACGTCTAAACACGTTAATAGTCTCTTCCCTGTCGATGAGTTACTGACGAGGTCGTGTCAACAGCAACACATCACTAACTCATACCACCCAAAAATATTAAAATATTACCCCCCCCCTGCCTGCCTCCCTTCGTCGCAGAGAAGACGCTTGTGTTCCAACGGTTGACGGGTTACTGACGGGCTTGAAACCCCCAACGTGCCATGTCTGCGCATTGATGGCACGGCCCTTAGTGACAATAGTTGGGTACCCTTAAAATTATTGTAAACTAACAAAAAAATATTCTTTAAAAAAACTCTAACCACCTTTAGTAATTATGATTTTTTTAGTTGTAGATTAGGCATTTAAATCACGCTTAACCATTGCCTGAAGATGATGGTTAACAAATTCCTGTATATAAATATATGTAGTTAATATTAGGAGAAATTTATGCTTTAGTGGTAGTATATTGAGTTGCATATCATCCAAGCACATGTTGGGGTTGTTGATGAAATGATGGTTGATATGGTTGTTGATGTTTGGTCCAATTTTTCTATAAAGTTTGGACACTTTCCCAACATCATCTTCAATCTTTCCTAAGTTTATTACATGATATCTCCATGATCTCAATCTTCATTGATGAAGGAAGAATCTTGTTAAAAACCTCTCAGTTAACTATGCCCAAGTTGTTGCTGTTTCATGTGAGAAAATTTTAGACCACTCTTTAGGTGCGTTTGTTAGAGTTAGGGAAAACATCCTCATTAGCACGTCTTCACCATTCGCACTTGTAGGCCTAAGCTAACTACAAGTTTCGCGAAACTATTGTAAATGTGCGTGAACATCTTATTCTGGTTGACCGCCGAATTGCCATTTATCCTCGACCATATGGATAAAAAGCTCTTTAACCTTAAAGTTAACATCATTGTTACGTCGTTGTGCCAAATGTGGGGTTGAGAAAATGAGGCTAAATAATACTAATTTGGTTTAGCAACCGTCAGCCGAGAGGGACGCCATATGGGAAGGCGTCCCTAAGGCCGTCCCTATCTTTTGACCATAAAATGACTTTTTACCGTACTATAGAGATTCCAAATTTTGCATAACTTTACATGGACGGCCTCTGAGACGACGTCCCTAAGCATGATTGTTCATATATGTTTCAAAATGAACCATATAAGGTTCATTTGAGCCGTATATGATTTACATTGGACAATTTGAACCGTATACGGTTCCAAACGAGATGTATACTATACATTTGACACGTATATGGTTCGTTTGACCCGTATTTAGAGCATTCGAGATGTTCCTGAGGTGTTTCAGGTTGTTTCCGAGGGTCGGGAAGCGTATATGATTGTTTTGTTTTGATTCTTCATGTTTCCGAGCTCATCTAATAAACACAATACATAATCGCGGCAATTCGAAACACTTAGGTGGCGTTTGTTTTTTGGGAAAAAGTCTTTTTGGGGTCTTATGTCTGCAGGTGGGAAGACATTTTGAAAAAAGAGCGTTTGTTTTTTGGAAGTCAGAAGATGTGGAAAAGTCTTTTTGAGGTCTCCTGTGAGAAGACTTGGACCATAGTCTTCCAATTTTGGAAGACATTTTACATAAACTTAAAAAAAGAGTTTATTCACCACCACTACCACTACCACTACCACCCATACCACCACCACCCACAACCTACCGTCACCCACCACAACCTATCGCCGCCGCCGCCACCACCACCCACCAGCGCCACCCTGACCGCCACCACCGCCACCATCATCCACCACCACCATCACCTACCTCCACCACCACCTAGCACTACCACCACCCGCCACCACCTACCACCACCACCCACCACCACAACCTATCGCCGCACCCGCCACCACTACCCTTAGGCCTTACCGCCACCATCGCCACCCATCATCCACCACCACCACTACCACCTACCTCCACCACCACCTACCGCTACCACCACCACCACCCGCCACCACCTCCCTCCACCATCACCACCACCCGCCCATCCACCGCCGCCACCACCACCTGCCATCGCCACCACCATAACCACCACCACCCGCCCACCCACCACCACCAATACTGCCACTAAAAAATATTCAGCTTGCAGACATTGAAAAACAAACAGTCTTTTTCTTATTGACTGCAGACATTTGGTCCACATCTTCTCTGCAGATGTGGTTCGCAGACTGCAGATATTTTTTCTCTTCAAAAACAAACAGCACCTTAGTGTCTTAAATTTTTATCATAAAATATCACTATCTATTAAATAAACATATATAATTGATTATTTTGATATAACATTAATGAACACATAACGTTAACATGTAATTATAAAATATAAGCTACAGAGTTTGGAGTATTATTACTACATAAAACTTGAAATATAATGTGTGAATCCATTATAACATTATGAATTTAAAACTGTTATTATTGTTACATTTATGAACAAGCTTTCGAAAAGATAAATCATATCCAATCATAAAAAGTTTCAAAGAGAATAAATAAAAATCGAAAGCACTTTTAAATTGACCAAGGAACTATATTACGTTCGATCCCTCAATAAAATACTTCCTCCGTATCAAAATAAGTGACACAAATTGGCTTACACATTTTTTGAGGTAAAAGATTAAAGTAGAAGTTAAAATAGATTAAAGTACATAATTAGTGGAGAATGGGTCCCACTTTTCTTGAATAAAGTGATATTAATGAGTTTTAAAAGTAAAAGTAAGGGTATAAGGGTAATTTCAATTTATTAAAGTGGATAGTTAGTGGGTATGGGTCCCACTATTTTTACCAAATAAGGAAAGTTTTCAAAGTGTGTCACTTATTTTGATACATCCCAAAATGGAAAGTGTGTCACTTATATTGATACGGAGGAAGTAAATATAAATATAAATAATAAATAATAAATAAATAAATATAAAAAACAAGATGTAACTCTCTCGTCTCACCTCTTTCTATTTCTCTCCCTCACTCGACTCGAAATCCCCAATCTTTCCCAACAAAAACAAAATTAAATTCTCATGCTTTCTTTCCAACTCTTGGATCGTAATCGAAGATAATATGTTTGGGGATTATACGGCTTAAAATCCTGCTTTCCATATCCTACCAAGCACACACACACAATTTCAGCTTGTTTCTGATTCTTCAATACACTCATCATCGGTTAGAAAACACATTCGTTTCTTTCATTTTGTGTAAATTATATCGCTTTTTGGTTTTACATTTTGTAATTTTTAGAAATAAAGGAGAACGATAGAGGAGGGTAGGAGAATTTCTAGGGCACTTTTGGGGGTTTATTAGCGATTGTTGAGGAAATTGAAGTTTTGTTTCGGAATTGATTAGGTTTTTGAGATTGAGATGAGTAAAATTCTGGAGGTTAATTTCCGAATTGAAGACTGTGTTGATCCTTCTGTTCTAATTAATGATGCCAAAACTTGCAAGCTGCTAAATTGATCTGGTTATCTAATAATAACATGTTTTTGTTGTACTTGCTACAATGATTAATGTAGTTTGCGGTTTTTTTTCTTTTTCCTGAATAATTAGAGGACGCACATCAATTGTGAAGTAATAAGAAACTATTGAGATTTGAGACCTGTGATGAGTTTGTAAGAAATATGTATCAAGGTTTATAGCTAAAGTGTTAGATTTATGTTTGAAGCTGGAGTTTTTATTTATAATAACTTGGTTGAAGAAGTAAACTGGTTACCTTATCTTTACAGATGTTTGTTACAAACTAAATTAACAAATAACAACAAAGTATTATAGACTTTTAACGGTTTTTAAATATGTTTTCAATTATTTGCAGTACATTTTCTTTGTTCATGGAGATGATAAACTGATGGAAAACAGTCCTTGATTCTGTATTGATCACAATCTTTGTGTGTTGAGAATCTGACATGATTCCTAGGTTTCCAGTGTCTGAAACTCCTGGAATTAGTGGAGATAGTATGGAAATTGATGGTGATCCCTTTCATCATTCAGTAAGATTATCTTTTTAAAACTGTAATTATACTAATCCATTTGTATTTCTGCTTTAATTTACCAATTAAGATTATAAATATTGGTGCTTAACAGGAAGCAGTTCCAAAGATACTAGAGGCTGATGTGGAATTATCTCGTCATCGAATATCTGCATTCCTCTCTACACATACTGCTTATGAGTTGCTCCCAGAATCTGGCAAGGTTAAATGTCTAAACTACCCTCATAGTTAGGTTATTTTGACATATTGAAACTGTCATTTTGGTTGCTGAATGTTTATCCCTTGAATTTTGTAGGTTGTTGCATTGGATGTTTCCCTACCGGTTAAGCAAGCTTTCCATATTCTTTATGAACAGGTAAGATCACATTTTTTATTTTTTATTTTAATGTTTTTAATAAATTTGGTTTTATTGACAGGGAATTTCGGTGGCCCCTTTATGGGACCATGCAGTTGGTCGATTTGTTGGAATACTTAGCCCATTAGACTTCATCTTGATTCTTAGAGAGGTATAACACTTTTAATAATTTTGATATCAGATTTCTTGACTAAAGTACTAAACGATCCATTTTTGGATCCTTTTTAACAGTAAACAAAAGTGTAATTTTCTTAAATTTGATTAAAACTTCAGTTGGGAAACCATGGATCTGATTTGACTGAAGAAGAGCTTGAAACCCATGCAATATCATCTTGGAAAGAAGGGAAATTACAGCTCACAAGGAAATCTGATGCTAATGGATCATTGCATCAAAAACGTCTCATTGATGTACGTCTCTAATTTCATAATTATTATTATATTATTTTTATTATTATTTCTTTAAATTAAACATTTAATTTAAGCCATTATGATCTGTACTTGTTATCAGGCTGGACCCCCCGACTCATTAAAAGATGTTGCCTCAAAACTGTTGCAAAACAAGGTTGCAAGTCTTCCAATTATCTCACAAGATGGTTCAGTTCCTCAACTGCTACATTTGGCATCTCTAACTGGAGTTTTAAAATGTATTTATATGTTTTTAATTTTCTCTAAAAACATACTAACAGAAAGAAAAACCAACCAATTTCAGGCATTTGTAGACATTTTAAACATTCAGCAGCCTCTTTGCCAATTCTTCAACAACCAATTTGTTCATTTCCTTTGGGCACGTGGGTCCCCAAAATTGGGGAATCAAATGGAAGGCCACTTGCAACTTTGAGAGCTAATGCTTCTCTTAGTGACGCCTTATCTTTATTAGTTCAAGGTTATTTAATTTATTTTATCTTTATTTTTATTATTAATTTTTTAAAAAACCATTTTCCATATTACAGCTGAAGTGAGTGCAGTACCTATAGTGGATGATAATGACTCATTGCTGGATATATACTGCAGAAGGTGAATAAACAAACATTTTTCCTGTTCTTCATGCATTTTTTTTCCTTATATATATTTAATTTTTTTTTTTTTGGTGGCATACAGTGATATAACTGCTTTAGCAAAAGACAAAGCATATGCACAAGTTCACCTTAATGAAGTGAGCATTCAACAGGTAATTAAGGTTGAGTCATTTAATTAATAATAATTTGCTTAAACCTAATTTATTAGGTGACTCACAGGCATTACAACTGACTCAAGAAGCAACTGCAACTTATGGTTTTTTTAACGGACAAAGATGTCACATGTGTTTGAGATCTGATCCGCTGCATAAAGTTATGGACAGGCTCGCTGTTCCTGGTAATAATTAACTTCAACAACTAATTTTAAAATAAATAATTATTTTGTTGTTATTTGCTTAAATAACTACTTTTTCAGGAGTTAGGAGGCTTGTTATAGTGGAAGCGGGAAGCAAGCGGGTAGAGGGAATTGTTTCATTAACTGATTTATTCAAGTTTTTGCTTGGATAATCCAATCCCCTAAAACAAGTGAACCAACTCTGGCTTTCAACTTTTTTTAATTTATTTTATTTTATGGTTTTAGTTCAAAAAGAAATTCATGTAAATTGAAAGAGGATTCAATGTTTTTTATGCATCATTGTCAAGTCAACTTTGTTGGTTGCCATTGAGTAAGCTAGCTGCATTGACTTTTTCTCACTGTACCACCAACTAATTGGTTAAGAATTGCCCATACAATTGTATATGAACAATGCATAAAATCAAGTTGTTTTCTTATGTTTGTTGTTAAGTATATATTAAAAAAAAAGTTTTAAAGAAAGAGATCCTTATATTATATAAACAATAATAGAGGAGTCTACAGGAATACTACGAGGCTTTATGGTCTCATTTCTATAGGATCGAACTTGTGTTGTTTTTTATTTATTCGATTCACATTCGAGTCAAGATTTGTATCAACTCTACAAATATATATGTACAAAAACATGTTCTAAAATATACTGTTATCGTTATGTATGTATTTTGCAATCAGGGCTGATGACAACAGACTTTCAACGTTATAGATATGTAAAGTGATGCCAAATCCTCCAAATTGGCATTTATAAAATCTCGTGTTTGGATTGATGGAGGTATCCTTTAACATTTTATATTTTTTGCCAAATGTATTTTAAAAAGATACGTAGGAGTAGTTAACGTTACTCTATTGGTATCCTCCGAATTGTCACTTGCTAAAATCTTGCTTTTGGATAGGTGTCCTTTAACATTTTATATTTTTGCCCAAGTATATTTTTAAACGGAAAATTAATAAGTTAGTGGTACGAGTCATGCAGTGACATTCAAGCGGAAAATATGCATTCCTCGAACATATCTCCTTTTTTTAGGGAATAAACCCCACCTTTTTTTATCTTATGAGGAATGTCACCAGCAAGTCTTGAACTCAAGATCTTTTGAAGGCAAACCCTCCAAGGCAACCCTTGATGGTCAATTGATCTAGACTAATTGATTACATTTACCGTTTGTATTTTAGAAAGATACGTAAGAGTAGTTAACGTTACTCCAAGTAGCATCGAATCATATATCTATAGGTTTACATAAACATATACTAGCATACAACCCTTTAATTAATAGGTAAATGTACATTATTGTTTCATTGGTATTGTAGTAATCGTTTCACCAATCACATGCTGTGTTTGTGCAACTAAAAGGTTGCTAGCAAGTGGCCTGCTGACACATTGTTGCATATAATTAATCTATTTGATATAGCAATCTAATCTAAGACCATATCTTTATAACCTAATATAAAATCTAAAAAAGGAATTCTTTGCTCCCAAAGTCAGGGACAAAACCCTATGTAATTTTGTCTTAGTTTTCATATATCCATTTCAAAAAATTATGCATTACGTGGAGATTTCACATCCATATACTTTGTGAAAAAGAAGTATAAGAAAAGATTTAGAAGAGACAAGTTACAACTTAAAGAGTGCCGCAACCTAAACGAAGAGGAACATACATTTTTATTTCTAGCAGGAGTAGCAGTTAAGATGGAGTTTGGGTTTGCGTTGATGGGTGAAAAATATTCAACTTAAACCAGACATGTTTATATAAATAAATTAGATATATAATTAAACTTGACCTGATTACTTTCAACTTGGACATAATTCATATAACCGTTTAATAAAACTCATTAAACATGTTAGTAGTTTGGATGAGTCTAACACGTCGATCAAACAATTCGACTTTTCTAAATGAGTATCCAAAACCTACTAATATATATATATATATATATATATATATATATATATATATATATATATATATAGTGAAGAATTAAAATCAGAATCAATTTTCGCTTTAGAACTGTAAGAACCAAATGTAGACCATTAGATTCAAAATTAAGGGTTTAGATTCGTTAGGGGCATTCTAGGTATTTTGTCAAAAACAAAAAAAAGAAATATAGTAACATGCCGTGTATTTCTCACTCATTATCTCCATTTATTGCTTTGAATACCAACTATCTCTATCTCAAACCTCCATTGTTTCTTTTTCCAAAACTAAAACCCCACCACCATTTTATCTTTCATTTCCGGCCACTTTACCGGCCGAATCACGGATCATTAGTACTGCCATTCAATCCAGCATCTCCTTCCGATTATAATGGTACCCGCAACTATTGAAACCCTTATATGTGGCGCTGGCGGCGGAATTAGGGCTTCGATGGCAGATCTGAGGCGGTGGCGAATGTTGTTGCATAGTCGCTGTATTTCCGTCACAGACGGTGACGGCGGTTGTTTTACAGTGGCCGGAAGATTACTCGAGATGAACCGGCTGTCGGCGACAGTGGAGACGGAGGACGCGACTTCATCATTGCGGTTGTAATTCATGAGTAACAGAAGAATCAGAAACTTTAATGGTGGAATAAGGAATAATAAAAAGGGTTTTTTGCTTTATTGGTAATTTTTTTATTAGGTTTTCAATCTATATTTGTTGATGACATATCTGAGATTCTTATCTACTCATGCTTTTTGATTTGGTGAATGTTGATTTCTCAATCTGGGTTTGATTTTCTTGAATGTTTATTGGTATTTCATTATCCGTGAATGATATACATGAGATTCTTATCTACTCATGGTATACTAATGTTTTTCTCTTTTTTTTTTTTAGTTTTTCGATCTCCAGTTTATGGGTTTCACTTGTATCTTAACTTCAATATATTAAAGTTTTCATTTTTATTTTATTCATTAATGTTGTATAAATTATAAAGTTAATTTGTTCCTTTAGCTATATGAATTTAACTTTTTGTCATAATTCCCAGGTAATATTGAAGAGGAAGTGATGGTAGATGATGAATTAATAGTTACAAAAGTGAGATATAACATGGTTTTTTGTAACTTCTGAAGCACCATCATACTCAAAGACTGGTTTACACCATAATAACATAAGTTTTACAGTGCTTGGTACATAGATGTTATTTAGATACATGAATGTTATTTGTATAATTTTGTTGTTATTCATTAATTTTTAATACATATATGGTTGAAGTAAAGTGAGATACATGTATGTATTTGTATTCATGTATGTATTTTTATTCAATTTTGGTTATACATGTAAATCTTCAAACCATTTCTAAGACAGCAAATTGAAGCCTCAAATATCGTATGGCATATACGTAAGTTAAGATTTCTGCTGATTTAGGGTAATACAACAAACATTTATATGGATGTATGGCTGAAGGATTACATACATCAATGTATTAATACATGTATGTTTAATTACAATAATTTACATGGATGTACACCACCAAACACAGGCGATGATTCATAATATTACATACATGTAATTTTTTTCCTTTACGTTCTATCTCTTCGTTTTCTTCTTCATCTAAATCTGCTATTACAATTACTCAATATTAATACACTCTCAAAATACACATGTATTTAATGAAATACATTACCAATTAGGGTAGGTTCTATACTTTTCTTCCGTGGTCTATCTCGGTAATCTACATACTTTGCAGTTCTTTGTCCACTTCTTCTTACGCCTTTCAATTTAAAGAAAACAACAACATTAACCAACATATTATAGTTACTTAATAAACATCTATGCTTATTATCATTAAACAGTCAACCTAAAACATCAAATTGATCTAATATGACTATACTACGAGTTTGTTCATAAACATCTATTAGTAATTTAATAAACATATGTGCTTATTATCATTAAACAGTCAACCTAAAACTCATGTAAACAGTCAACAACTATACTACGAGTTGTTCATAAACATCTATGCGTAATTTCAGTCATCAAAATGGTAAAAAAAAAAAGATAAATAAAACAAGATATTATTAGCTTTGAATACTTAAACTAAATTACTTATGAACGATTATCTACAACACATTCATGTTCATACAACTTAATATACATTCATGTATTCTCTAAAAACATTCATGTACATACTACTAAACCCCATCTCGTCTAGGCAATTTTTTTGGTTCGGTTGAAGCATAGAAATTAGTGCATGAAATGTTTTCGGACTCGACCTTGTGTACAACACCGGTACCGATTTTGTTATTTCTACATCAACATCACCACTTCCGTTGCTTGTTTCACCAATTTTTTCTTTACCTTTTTTGTTTTTTTTTTCTTATCTACTGCATCCCTTACACGCTTGTTTCCAATACTTGCTTCACCTGACAATCAATTTAATTAATACTTCGTTTACAAAACTAATTTTTACATGCACGTACTACATTCCAGAAAAAAAAAACTAAATATACCTTTAACAGATTTGATTTTGATTTCTGTATTAACAACTGGATCCAGTCTTAATTTTTTCCTTTTACGTTCTGTTTCTACATTTTTCTTCTTCATCTAAATCTGCAATTTCAGTTTCCAAGTATTAGTATTTTTTGTAAATGCATGAATGTATCTTTAACAGTTACCAATAAGGGTTGGTTCTTTATTCTTTTTCTTTGGGCTCTCCCGGTAATCTACATACTTTGCCGTCCTTCTTCCACTTCTTATTACTCCTACAAATACAAAATCACATAACAATATTAGGTTTAATCAGTCCACACAATTGCAACTACTGTCTATAAAGATTTGTAAAAACATACTAATTACGTTTAATTCCAGAAATATCGCCTTTTAAAACGTACTACAGTCCACATAAAGTTTTAAGGCACCACATTCATGTATTGATCTTATAAAACATCAATGTATATGACCAATATGTATGATTTTAGAAGACAATACATTCATGTATTGAATGTCTAGCCCACATACATGTTCATACCAACGCATCATTCAAAACCCCCATTTAACCAATATACCATTTAATTCCAGAAGTATCGCGTTTTAAACCCTATCTGTATGGTTTACATCTATTACAAAACATCAATGTAATTCAAAATCGAAACAATTAAACAATATTAGAAGATAAACCAATCATCAATTCCTAAAACGAGACCTAATTTTTAATAAAACGCAAAACATACCTAATTACGTTCATGTATCTAAACCCTAACAGAGAGTTTTTAGCGGGGGTACTAAACATCAATGAAATGCAAAATCGAATCCATTTAACCATTGTTAGCAACCAATACAAACTTAATCCGTACAATATACCTTACCTCATTAAGTATAACCTATACATACCTGACATTTCTCTTCTGCACGTCGCCCGTCGCCGATCTTCAGTAGTTCGTGTTTTACGGCAGTTCATTAGAACTCGAAATCAACAATTTCGTCTTCCTTTATAGTCGCGATTTGAAACCCTAGAAAATCTCCCAATTTCTTAGACGATTACCGTTCATGTATGGCGTAATTCTAAATGATTGAGGTTTCTAAATGATCGGGATTTGCATGAAAGAGAATATAACCGATTACAATCCCAAAGATGGTAGTTACCGTAAATATCTCTCCCATTAAAATATAATAAAAGAAAATTCCAAAAGTACCCTTCCACTCTATAAGATCGTGTAAAGTGGCTGTTTCAAAATGGATGGATAGGATTTGTTTAATTAGGTTCTGTTGGTTCTTTACATATAATTGGTTCTCTCTTTAATGCACCCCTATATATATATATATATATATATATATATATATATATATATATATATATATATATATATAGTGTCCGATTCAGGGCAGAACCATTTTTAGCGACAGAACCACAGAACCATTGTAAGTTTTAATCTTGACCACTCGTTTTCTTAATAGATGGTTGAGATTAACAAGGGCTAAAATGAAAAAAATTTAATCTAAAAAACGTGAGTCTAATTGTTAAAAGGGTAGTATAGGTATTGGCAAAAAACGTGGATCCTTAATAACTGAATCAAATCATCAAATCCCTAAATTCACGCACCTACTACTATTATTCAAACTCATTTTCGTCTTTTATCTTCCCAAATCTTCAAATTTTCCTTTCAATCTCTCCTAATCAAAGCTTCAAATCCAGAGTTTTTGCTTTTACGCTTAATAGTTTTCGCCAATTTATGTTTTTTCAGACGAAATACGAGAGTTGTCTTCTTCAATTTCAGCATTTCAAGAGTAATTTCGGTTAGTTTACTGCTAGTATTTGTTAATTTTTCCGACGATTTTGTTAACTTCGTTATGATTTTCTTTCTATATAATTGAAATTGGAATTTGTTTATGCGACTTTCTTTCTATTTAATCATCTTATTTCATCGTGTTATTTCATGTTTTGTGTCGAAATGGATTGTTCGATTGATTTCTGATTTTCACGAAGAGATTCCAACCTAGGGCTCTAACTATGTTGATTTTAATACTATTCAGTATGTGTTTTATTCATGTATTTGTAAACTTTGTACATGGAAAATAAATATCAGTACCTGTAGCACCAAGAAAACCCACAAAAGTAACTAATCAATCTCTCCAAGAAACCAGAAGATTCCAAACGAAAAAAGTGGATTTTGTTATTCAATTTGCTTTATTCAATTCACTCGATGTTTTCTGTTGATTAGAAAAGTTAGTATGTACTCGTGATTTGTAACTTAGATTCGCTATAACAGTTTATGATGTAGCAGTAAAATCAGTATGTAATCGTGTTTTGAAATTCAATTTGTCACTAAATCTGGTAGTCAATTACTTAAAGAAGTTTAACTTATTTAAATTGATTAAAGAAGTTTAACTTAGTATGTAATCGTGTTTTGAAATTTAATTTGATGTTTTTCCTTTGTAAATCTTTTTTTTTTTCCTGAAAACATTTGATGTTGATGCTTTTTCAGTTTAATACATTGGATGTAAAATAATACATTGGATGTTGATACATTTGATGTTGATGTTTTTCCTGAAAACATTTGTGTTATGTTTTGTTTTCAGTTAATTACAACGAAAGTCGGAGGCCTAAACCGGTTGTCATAGTCGGTATGTTGGTTTGATTTATTATTGTATGTATTTAATCTAATGTATGTTATTTGTTCAGATTTAGATTATGAAGAAAAAGATCGACTTGATCATAAACGGAAAGGGAACGCAAGATTGGTGAATCATCTAACCGAGATGAAGCTAATGTTATTCGTGCAGCAATATCGTCTTGAATCTTAAAAATGCTTAATCAATATCGTGTTATACATTTGATGTTTTTGTCATTATTAAATTTGATATTAAAGTGTTTTCGTATAAACATTGTATGTATTGAAAGTGTAAACATTGTATGTATTTGGGTTACCATCATATAATGATTATTTTACGTAACACATTTCGTACAATACTCATTGCCTAATACCAAAAACATCTTATGTTCCATAGATCAATCACTGTATGTTGAATACGTCTGATTACAGGCCGCAAACATCCAATGTAAATACACGAATGTTATAAAAAACTCATAATTAATATCGTGATATTGATAAAAAAAACTGACTTCCCATGTTTTAAGGAATCCAGCACACAATGATTGTATTTCCGTAAATAACCGATTTGTGCAATTTGACATAAATACCCTTTTCGTTTAATATTAATAAAAACATATTAATTATTAAATGCTGCGATTTGATTGGCTGGAAGAGGGTTCTGTGGTTCTGTCGCTAAAAATGGTTCTGCGCTGAATCGCACCCTATATATATATATATATATATATATATATATATATATATATATATATATAGAAGTGGGATCGAGTGAGGACACTTTTTCCGGTGAGGACTGCGAGGACAAATCTGGGCCTTGGATCAAACAAAATCAATGACTAGGATCTAATGTGAAGAAAAGTAACAATGTTAGAAGGTTAGGGGGTTTTGTGTTAAGTTTAACAAAATAGTGGGGGGTAAAAAGAAAGTTTCTAAGGTTAAAATGGTCATTTTCGCACACATACTCTCTCTCCTGGCCACATGTCAATTTCTGATTTGGTGGGTTTTATTTTTACCCCCAAGTTCGTATTTCGGCCATAACTTTTTTTTTCTTTGTAAAAAAAAAAAAACTAAAAATGCCAAAGTTCTTATAATTAAATTTTCTACAAAATGAGTATAGTCATGAAAATTTGAAAAAAAAAACCCAGATAAAATATTGGAACATTTTGTTAAATTTGGATCATTTTATTAATTTTGGATCATTTTGTTATTTTTGGATCATTTTTAATCTTGCATAAACATAATTTTGCATAAATAATTAGTCAAATAATATATCATATATAATTTTAGATCATTTTGTTCATTCATAGTCATTTTGTTTACTTTGTACTATTGTTAATTTTTGGATCATTTTGTTATTTATGGATCATTGTCAATTTTGGATCATTTTTTTTTTTAATTTTCATGACTATACTCATTTTATAGAAAATTTAATTTTAAAATTGTTGGCATTTTTAGATTTTTTATTTTACAAATAAATAAAAAAGTTATGGGCGAAAAACAAAGTGCGGGGGAAAAAACCACTTCCAATTATAAGAGGACAAGTGGCAAAATGAGGAAATGGGGGTTTCGTAAATGACCTTTATGCCCTTTTTAAGATGAGTGGATGAGATTTGTCCTCGCAGTCCTCACCGGGAAAAAAGTCCTCACCGGATTCGGACCCTATATATATATATATATATATATATATATATATATATATATATATATATATATATATATATATAGTGAAGCATATACATATATAGTGAAGAATATGGATCAAGAAAGAAGCATCCTTATTTGAAGAAGCTAGAAAAGGGTTGCATTTTCGTAAAATATACATATAAACACACATATACATACATATATGTACATATACATAAATATTTAGACCATAGATATATATATTTTCACATGTATACCCTCGATATGTATATATACACACATATATATATGGTATGTATATGCATTTTCGTAAATGAAAATGCAAGTTCTGATATGAAAATGCAAATGCAAGTTATGTAAAATGCATGTGTATATATATGTGTATATATACATATA
Source organism: Calendula officinalis (assembly GCA_963853835.1). Classification (NCBI taxonomy): domain Eukaryota; kingdom Viridiplantae; phylum Streptophyta; class Magnoliopsida; order Asterales; family Asteraceae; genus Calendula; species Calendula officinalis. The sequence continues at coordinate 64,001,173 of OY970828.1, forward strand.
TATAGGGCATGAATATGCATATATATAATATATATGGTCTAATTAGATATGTATATATACATACATGTATGTATATGTATACATATATGTATATTTTACGAAAATGCATTGCTTCTTCAACTTTTTCAAATAAGGACCCTTTTCTATGGATCCATACCATATATATATATATATATATATATATATATATATATATATATATCTTTTTCAAATATGCCTATAAACTGCTAAAGTAATAATTTGTCTATTTTTAAACATATTTTAATAATTAATTGAACTGGCGGATCGATCCATTAAAATGTCATCAACTCGAACCTAACCCGTTCAATAAATTTGTCAGTTGGGTTGGCCAATATATGATCTGAAATTTGTTTGTCTCAACACTAACCTGTTATTTTCATATGATTTCATGTAATGTTGTAAATAGCCATCCGTAGTTCTTAGAGGCCTAATATCGCATGAGTAAATGAACTTCACTAAATTGAGCATTACTTTAGAAGTTAAGCTATAAGCTATATGTCTCTGTTTTTGGCCCACAACCATTCAAAACAAAGCTCGCAACAAGGAGAATGTCCAACTTTTGGACCCAAAAACACTATATTTTAGGAGGTATTTGTATTTCAATGTTGAGATGCTGCAACATTCAATTTCAGTCTTGATAAAAGTTCATTTTTTCTCTCAAATTTTATGTTTGATTGGAATTGTTATTGATTCGTTGAATCAATGCATGATAATAAGAAAAATTATATGTGGTTTTCTTGTGATTCCATATTTTCAGTTTGTGTTTATCAGCGTAGACTACATTATGGCTTCACCTCTATCTTAACTGATCATACTAAAAAAGACCAAACATACACTAAACCATGAAAATGAGCCTAATATACTTCATTTTTCATTTCATCTATTCACTTCTTTTGAACGTGTTATTAGATGTAGCCTTTTTTTAACCACAAATCATAATCTACACCTAATTACCACTTAAGTTCATGACGAGACTTGAACCCCCAACCTCAAGATTATGTGGCAAACACCATACCGCTAGACCAAATGCCCTTTGGTTTATAAGATGTAGCCTATGTACGACGTTCTTAAAAGCTGTCCAAGTGGTCTGGTACGTGATTGTATCAATATGAATTTTCTAAACTCTAAAGAGTACCTTAACGGCTTAACGTTTGTTATTATTAGGTGTTTTCTTTGATGGCGATTGGAAATAACATCTATTAAGTAGGCAGAGCAATAAAAAAAACATTTACATGCTAGATATATATAGCTTGGATTACAAGTCTATTCGAGCCAATTTAGAGAGATTTTCTTACACCTACTCGAAATCGAAACAACTAGCTAGTTAAATGGTTGATTTATCATCCGTACGTATGGATTTCTAGGGCTTAATAATCCTTAAAAAGATACGAACATTCATGATAGTGATGTAAAGGAAAAACACATAGTGCCGGAATATTAAAGTACTTTGAACGTGTGGGAATGAAATCTTGAGATCGATCTTATGTGTTTACGGTCCCTAACACCCAAAAGAAGACCAGGATCATCACTTGCATTAGTTATATACATAATAATTTAATAGTTTAGTTTTCCTACAAAGCAGACAGGAATAGGATAGAGTAAGTAGAAGAGAAAGTCTAGCCTTAATTATGAGAGAGTATACAAATGGAGGAATTTGATTCCGAGTTGATTCACATAGGTATAGTGCAATTTCTTTCTTTTTCGTCGTGAGTTTTTTTGCATAAATAATGCATTGTACCCTAAAAGTGTACAAATCAATTAATTTATCGAACCCCAGTTTTAATCTGAGAATGGTGATGTGAATTTTTATATTTTGATTTGCCATTACATCAATTGATATTGCACGTTTTAAAAATACGTTTCCGGTATTTTAGAACGTTTATTATTAAAACGTATTTTAAAAGGATATTTTTAAAACGTATTTTAAAAATATTTTGACACAAAAAATTATTTGGGCAGTGTGATTTGTTTGTGATCGGAATGCTCCTTTTATACACAAATCGAAATCGAATATGGGGTACCCGTTTGTAGATAGTAACCAAGTATGAGGTACCCCTTTGGCAGATAGAAAACCGGGAATGGGGTACCCATTTGACAGATAGCACCCCTGAAATGGCAGCGGAGAGAAGGACAGGTGGTGAGCTGTGGGAGGGAACCTGGTATGGGGTACGTACCCATTTGCATTATTTTTACAAAAGGAATGAAAACAACATTATTTGGCACTGGACATTCTCCAAACGGGTAATTGATTTACGAGTATAGTAATGTTTTTAGAACACGTTAAAATAAAATAAAATAAAAGGCTAACAAGATAACGAAAAATTAACAATTTTGAAAGAACCTAAAGAGAAACAAGATTAAACTTACAAAATCTAAAAGAATACCCAAATACCAACCTAAGAGACCCTTGATAAAACCTTAGAGCATGGGGTGTGGACCGTTACCCGCTAGCCATAGACCCGATAACGGCGCCAAACCCACACCGTGGGTGACGTCGTCCGCTCGTTACCGCCATTGTCACAACGGTCGCCAAGGAGGGAGGGAGTCGGGGGGGGGGGGGGGGGAGCGTCTCCAACGACTAGTTTTTTTTAAAGTTTTATTTTCCTCCTACAATTATAAATTCCCCTTAATTTACACCAAATAACTCACACTCTTTACAATATTTTTATACACACTACCATATCATGAGTTCATCGATCATCCTATAGTGATTCTTCCAGTTCTAGTTCATCATGTGAAGAAAAACTTCAAAAATTGACAAGGTTAACGATTGGAACAACTACTATCAAACCTTGTGTGCGGAAGACGAACCGAAAATTAGAAAATTTATTAAGTGAGATCGAGTTGGTGCTAAACAACATCTAATGGAAGATTATTTTGACCCTGTCCCGAAATACCCCGAGCGGTGTTTTAGACGCCGCTACCGTGTAAGCTCCGACCTATTTCTTTATGTAGTGGAAGGTATTAATATTGAACCCGTTCCTGCACATTTTTTTTAAACCACGACCCGATTGTAGAAGTGTGATGAGCATTAGTCCTATAATGAAATGCACGTCTGCCATACGCCAATTTGCATATGGGTCAACCCCGGATGCTTTTGACGTATACCTTCAAATTGGCGAACGTTGTAGTTGTTGAAGATATCAAAACTTCGTATGCAAAACACGAAAGTTATCATGGGTTCCCGGGTATGCTCGGTAGCATAGATTGTATGCATTGGGAATGGATAAAATGTCCGACTGCGTTGAAATGGCAATACAAGAGAGGGGATCATAAGTACCCGGCACTTATGCTAGGAGCCGTTGCGTCTCAAGATTTGTGGATTTAGCAAGCGTTTTTTGGGGTAGCGGGTTCAAATAACGATCTGAATGTTCATAGTCATTCAAATTTATTTGGCGGCCTCATAGACGGAGTCGCTCCGGAGGTTCCATTTAAGGTGAACGAGAAAACATACATGAAAGGTTATTACCTAGCGGATGGGATTTATCCGACTTGGTCCAGCTTTGTTAAAACTTACTTTGCTAGAAACGCAAAAGATTTAAATTTTAAAAAGGCTCAAGAAAGTACACGAAACGATGTTTAACGAGCTTTTGGGGTCCTTCAAGGTCGTTGGGGGTATTATTCAACATCCAACACGAGCTTATTTTGTCAATAAAATTAGAAGAATCATGTTCTGTTGCATACTATTGCATAACATGATATTAAAAGATCAAGATTTTGCAATAAGCGAATTTAACGAATTGTATATCAATCCGCAGCAGAATTTGTAACGCACCTGGGTCGAGAGATGTGACGTACTGACGTTCACCGCAAGAAATACAAAGAATTACGGGATAAGGTTGTACACAACAACCTTCGACGTGATATAGTCGAACATCTTTGACAACTTAAATCTCAAGAAGAATAATTTTATTTTAGTTTTATTTTATGTATTTTTTTTCACCATTTTAATTTTTATTTTAATGTATGTTTTATTTTATTCATTTTAATATTTTATTAACATAATATTCAAAATTTAAAAATATAAAATAAATGTAGGAGCCCTATAACATGGTTATAGCTATAAGAGCAGGGGGTATGGTTCCGCCATACCTCCGTTAAATGCCTATAACCTCGCCAATTCCATACCGAAACCCTCGCCATTTGCTCGTTATAACAATTTCGTTGTAGCCATAACGGATCGCCAAAGGGAGGGAAGCCAGGGTGGGGGTTGGGGGTAAGGGGGTTCAACCAATCAAAATACACCAAATAATAAATGTGGGACCCCTATAACACCACTTTAACTATAACACCAGGACACCACTTTTTCATCCCCAAGTTATAGCCAAGTTATAGGACAAAAAATGCTATAACATACCAATAACTACCCTTCCACACCTTGTGCTCTAATACCAAGGAGCCATAAATTTGTATTTTAGTTATAGCCATGTTATAGAGCAAAAAAAAGCTATAACTAACCTATAACACCACTACCACACCTTAACACACTACCTAACAACCCATTTAACACACCAACAAGCCATTACTCCCCAAAAAAAATATAATACATTTACGGTGCCATTTGGCGAAATAATATTAAACTTTCTTCACTTCATTGAGTGAACTTTCTAATTTTCTAGGGTTATTTATCTGAACAAATTTAAAAAGATTATTATATTTTCTTTAAACATCCACATCCTAATTAAAAATGATCACCTTCATAGAACATATAAGAAGATGTGGTCTACATTAATTAATGAACCCTTAAAATAAATGTCGTAGCATCTATATATTTAAATATGTATACACGCATACTGATACATATACAAATGTGTGAAGATGCCCACACATGCATCTACTATACACTATATAAGTAAGTGAACTGAAAGTGTATGTGGCCTTGACTTATAAATCTAAGAAGCTAATTAAGTATGGTTGATGAGCATGATAAACTGGTGCCAATAGCAAATGTTGGGCGAATCATGAAACAGATCCTGCCACCGAGAGCCAAGATCTCCAAAGAATCCAAGGAGACGATGCAAGAGTGTGCGTCAGAGTTCATAAGTTTTGTGACCATGGAAGCATCTGACAGGTGTCACAGGGAGAACCGCAAGACGCTAAATGGAGACGACATCTGTTGGGCTCTCGCGTCTTTAGGGTTTGATGCGCACTCTAACGCGGTTTCAAGATACTTGAATAAGTTTAGAGAGTCTGAGAGGGAGAGAGCAGCACGTGCCAACCAAATTAATGAGGAATATTGCGTTGATGAAGCTGTTGTGGGTTCTTCCAATATGCCTTGATCGATGAACATATGTAAAACCTTAATTATCTCCTTTTTTTCTAATATAAGAGCTAGCTAGATACATTATCTTTGACAAGGGTTGTATACCATTAATAAACAAATTAAATCCATCGATCATGTAAGTGCTATTCTCTTAACTACAACCAAGGTAAAATAGTGGCTAATTAATATTCTCACAAGTGGTCTCAAGTAATATACTCAGGTTAAACCGACATGTCAAAGACTTACTTTTTAGAACCATGAATGATAATATTACTACTTACATAGACAGAATCAATCTATATGTTATAGCAATTTTTGATTTATTTTGTAAAAATTTAAAAGAATTAAAGCGTAGTATGGCTACTTAGATAGATGAGAAAAATATGAAATAACGGGTATATATGCTTTCAAGTGAATACCCCATATGTTCGTTACTTATTATGTCATAGGGGAATATTTCGTCCAACAGGCAGTTCAATGTCCGCAGATTTAAGAACATGGACTTGAATCTGTAGTCTTGAAAACCGAACCGGACTGGTTGACCAGGAACCAGTGGTCAAACCGGTTTTTTTTATTGACAATTGAACCCATCAAACCGGGTCAAAAACAAACTTTTTTCTCGGCAAAAAGTAGGACTTAACTGCTGAAATTCTATCATCCAGGTGCGCAATTGCTAAGCTTAGTGGTTTTCCTCCTACCGATGTGGGATGCCACCACTACTTGTTTACTTCAACAAAACTAAACTGTTAACATTCATAGAGTATATTATACTTCTACAATTTCATTTTGTAATCTTGTTTTAATAATTCATGAGCAATTGGAGGATAATTAAGAATTATGTAATGATAATGCACTTCATCAAATATCAATTAATGAGCTATTTCATAGAAAGTTAACTTTTTATGGATATTATAAGTATTCGGTATTCCAATAACATAAGCATTACACTAATTTAATCCAACCATATTCAATAGTAACAAGATTTGCAATATTCAGCTAAAGCGCCACAAAGTATGTCTCATTTAACACATAATCTCCAAATTCACAAACTAGTTTTATTTGTAACATTAAAGGACAAACAAATACAAGGAGACAGTTTCATGCATGGGTGGTCTGCCACACAACCACAACTCCAGTCCAGCAGTTACAATTTTAATCAGATCTCACCTGTTATAACAATATTAAGTGAACAATCATATATCCTAAAAATATAGAAGAAGGCTTGGATAAAACTTGGTATAAATTTTATAAACTATAATTACCGATGGTGAACGTGAACGAGAAATGCTCCGACTTGGTGGTGTACCACGAGACCTTGATGGAGATCTGCACAAATTCCATGAAAAATAGAAAGAAAAAAAAAACAATTCATTAGACCCAAAATCCGTAATTAGTAACATTCGTAATAATATTTCTAATCGCCTTCAAACACTAATTCATACACTATAAATCATGGTCCGTGAAATAATAATACATATTTACTTGTTTTTCTTAATCAGGTTTAGTAGATAAAAACTAGTAATTACCATCAAGTCCCTTTACCTCACCTCTATATCCAGTGAAGTCCCTAGACAGCCAACTTTGAGCACAAATTACCATCATGCCCCTACCATGCTGTGGGATCCACATCTAAAAAAGAAACAAGGTGCAAAACCAAGGGCACCCTTTTAAAATACTTACATAATCAAACCCCCCATCAACCTTTTATCACCGTGCAAAAATAATAACTTTTTATTACACAATAGTAACAAAGTAAATGCCCAAGTTTAATCTTAAACAACCAATTGTTAAAAGAAAATGATAATTCATTATTTCATTTGATGTATGCAAACTTAACCTAGAAACATATGTTGATTATTATTTGTAGCATTTTAATTTTTAACATTATTTTTTGTTAAATTATGTTACCTTGAAGCAGGGGTAGGAGATGACTCAGAACGGGGTCGTGATGAAATAGATCTGGAACGAAACCTGCGAGAATATTTGTCACTAGGAGAGTAACTGCATTAAAATATTTGGTTATATTTATAAAAAATTAAAATTAAAATAAATTAATAAGATACAAAAAAGTCAGCACAAACCTCCTGCTCCTGCTATCATAGCTATTGCTGTGACTTGGGCTCCTAGAGTAACTGTATTTTCTATCATACTCCTCTACCTGTTGTTGACAAATCATCAACTAATTCATGAGATTAATATGGGGATGTTTGGATTTGTGTTTTGCAATTGATTATCTGTTTATTGCGATTTCAGTCTATTTTAATAACAAAAGAGTTAATTAGACAAATGGTCCTTTAAGTTGATTCCCGATTTCAACTTTGGTCCTAATCTATTAAAACTGACAAAGATAGTCCTTATTTTTGAAACTTTTGTCACGTTTGGTCCTTTAGGCCAAACGAAGTTAAATTTTTCTGCTAAGTCCCCTCATAAAGTTTTGATTCGTTCTTCACCAATTATAAAGTTTTGATCTGTAATTGATTTTAGGGTTATTGTAAGAGAGAAAGAAGAAGAAATAAAATGAGGTTGAATTAAACAGAATAATTTAACATCGTTTGGCCTAAAGGACCAAACGTGACAAAAGTTTCAAAAATAAGGACAATCATTGTCAGTTTTAAAAGATTAGGACCAAAGTTGAAATCGGGAATCAACTTAAAGGACCATTTGTGTAATTAACTCATAACAAAATTTGCTTCTGATTAGATTATTTAAAGACTTTTACCCACATTTCACAAAATGCATGGCCTTTTATTCACAAAGATATGTTTTTTCGTCAATTTATGTAATAATGTCACAATAATCACAAGTAATTATCTGATTATGAATATTAATATTAAATACCACATATTTACTTTGAATTTTCTAAACGCATATCCAAATTTCTTATAACGTACCCGTATGTAGCCTTTGGAGAACTGGTTACGGAAAAGTGAGTCATCAAGTTTCCTTATCTACAACAAACAATAAAACATAGTTAAAAAGTTGCATATTTTTCAAATATATATTATTTTTTTTTAAAAAGAGAAAAATGTATGTCTTTATGTAATGCAAAACTAATGTTGGAACTAAGTAACTAACTAACTAACCGCATATTTCATGTCATCATAGTTTGTATAGTCCACAATCCCTCCCATGCCTGTAAACAAAATAAATCAGCTTCATTAGTATTCGATGGATTATAGACAAACATTATAACTCAATAAAACAAATATCATAATTCATAACCGGATCGGAAGATAATAAATTATAATAATTTATAATAAATAAAAACATCCTGAACGAAAAGCAAAAATCACCTCTGGTCAAATATGATTACAAAAAAAATCCTGAATTAGTGTGTCAAATAAAAAATTACATTATTTAAAAAATGATCTCAATTTCTTTAATGAAACAATTTAGGCGTTATTACGCACTAAAACGACACTTAAAAGTGACATATTCAAGCCAGATGTTCTTCTTCTACACCATGCATGATGATAGGTTAAACAATGTAAGCAGAAACTAAAAATTTAAAATCATTGAATTTTGTATATCAATAAATTTTAAATATTCAAGTAAAATAGAGTACCGCTTACCATCACGATCACGAAAAACTTGAGAGAAACAAACATCACCAGCTCGACGCATGTGATCCTAGCAAATTGCCCATTTAGTAATTCAATTATTAAATCAGAGGATTATGGTGTGCTTAGGAAGTTAAACAAAAATTAACTGAACTACTTAAGCAAACATGAGTAACTTAAAAGATAATAAGTTTAAATTGGATTGACGAAACTGACCTTCAAATCTTGCCATGAAGCAGAAGAAGGTAATCCAGTGACATAAACTGTGAAAACACCATATTAAGAAAAAGTTGAACAGCATCTCATATATACATATATATATATAATAAACAAACCGCGATAGTCAGAGCGCCTTGACAATCCTCCACGACTGCCTCCACTGCTGTAACTGCTATGACGATCTACAGAAGACGAAACCCTCCCACCATGTGCAAGTTCAACCTAAACATGAAAACAAAAAAAAGGGAAAAAAAATATATATGAACAAATAAGTAACAATCAAACAATAATCATAAGTTATTGATAAAAACAAGATTATTTTCATTGACTAACTCGTAAGCGTTGACCATCAAACTTATAACCATCCCTTCCATAAATGGCATCTTCAGCATCACGAGCATCTTCAAACTGAAATCAATCCATCAAGTGTTGATGTCAACAAAAACGTCTAAAAATCATTTACATATGATGTGAAAAGATAAAATTGTCTGAATATGATGTGTATTTTACCTCTACAAAGGCAAAACCAGGGGGCCTAGGTGGAATTTTGATCTCAATTTCAACAATTGGTCCATACTGCAAGCAAAAACAAATGCAATATAAGACATCGCACAAATTTTAAACTGACATTTTTTCAAATAATTTACACTGCAGAATGACACAAAAAAAAAAAGATTTAGAAAGAGATATAAGAGGAAACCTTGTAAAATAAATCTTCAACTTCCCTTTCACGAATATCACTGGGAAGATTACCCACATAGATTGTACGACTTGAGCGACCCATGTTTTCTGATTAAATGTTATCATATGATGTAATAAGAGCTCAAGTTATGATCTTTAGGCATACAATAAACTTAGAAGTAAAAAATCATCAAATATAATGGTTAATGGGTGATGACTATTTTACTAGTTAAACTATATTTTATAATGATTAGTTTCTTTCAAACAAATACAATTACTAGAAATTTACATACAGACACTCCATTCTGGAAAGAACCAAATCAATGTTGAAGTTCTCTAGTAAAAAAGGCCAACTACCAATTTTCTTAATTATAAGTCAATTAACTTTTTCGTAAAAAAAATATCACATCTATCAATCAAATTCATAATCTTAAGTTAATATAAATAATATTACACTTTCAAAAACTTTAACAGCAAAGTAAGAGGATTATGTTGATCAAATACACAAAATTATCACAGAATTGTTCACACTTAAAATAGAAGACTTTTCAAAATAAGTATACAATTTTACAAACTAAATCTAATATCAATTTAATCACGAAACAAAAAGTGAATACTTTAGGTGGGGAAAGGCATATAACAGTTCGGTTGGTGCTAATTCAACATACAAAGCAATCAAGCTAGAAATAGAAACAATAATTAACTTCGATTTTAAGAGTTCGTATGAATCAGTAACAAAAGAAACATCAGTTTATGCATGATTCTGAGAGGAGAGAAATCGAGCAAGCAAAACCCTAACAGCGGTTACCGTAGACTTGAGTTGAATCAAAGGAGCAATTCATGTAAATAAGTTAGAATCATGTGTTCAGAGCTTTTGATCTAACCAGGAATTAGGCCGAAATTGATCGCTTGTTCTACCTGTTGAGAATTAGGAGGGTGACAAACAACAAACGTAGAGAATTCTGGTTAAAGCTATGAGTATGACAGTAGGCAACAACAACACGACAAGTATCACATTCACAAAAGTAATTTACACAAATAGCACTCATAGTTTCAAGTATTTACAATAATGGCCTCTCCTTTTCTAACCGTTTTTGAAATACAAGTATTAAATAAAGTTCTTTTAAGGACATATGTCCACTTTCACATGCTCACCACACCTTTAACACTCTCACTCCATATTTTTGTACACATTTTGAGCTTCTATATAAGCGTTCACATAAATTTTATGGATTTTGATAATGACAGTCCTAAGGGCTATCATAAGACATGCATAGATTATTTGTACTTCCATCTACAACCGACTCCTGAACTTTATGAATTAATCATTTATACCATTTTTAATGCACTTAGTGACAGCCCTTAGGGCTGTAATTATCAAAACCCAAATTTATATATACTAATATTCTATTTCTCGCACTTTTGTCTTGTCCTAGAAATAATCTCTCTATTTCTGACTAAATATATAATTATCTACATCTTACTTCACACATTTCTTCATTAAAGGGATCGAATATCGCTATTATTGTTCAAAGTTTTTGAAAGTGACATTTTATGAAAACAATTAGTTCATAAATATAACATAGAATATATTACAAAAGTCAATAATACATGTATTTATATACTTCATCCGTATCAAAATAAGTGACACAAATTGGCTTACACATTTTTTGAGGCAAAAGATTAAAGTAGAGGTTAAAATAAATTAAAGTACATAGTTAGTGGAGAATGGGTCCCACTTTTCTTGAATAAAGTGATATTAATGAGTTTTAAAAGTAAAAGTAAGAGTATAAGGGTAATTTTAGGGGTGGCAATTTCTGACCCGACACGAAACCCGACCTGAAACCGACACGAAAATAAACAGGTTTGGGTTGAGGTAAAAAATAATTGGATCAGTCTCGGGTTGAGTCAGCTGACCCGTTTATTAAACAGGTTAGGTTCGGGTCAATGATAATATAAATGGGTCGACCCGCCAACCCGTTTAATTATTAAAATATATTTTAAAAAATATATATTTATACTTAATTTATAGTTTACTAGTTAAAACATAATTAATAGTTAGATAAAATTAAAAATATTACTTAGTAATTTGGTGTTTAGTATTTTGTTATCAATTTGTGTAATACTAACAACATTTTGACATGTTTAACCCGTTTAACTTGTTTGACCTGATAACCTGTTTAACTCGTTTTATTAAATGGGTTATATGGGTTAGGTTTGGGTTGAAATTAAACAGGTTAGGGTTGATATATCTGACCTGTTTATATAAACAGGTCGGTTTCGGGTTGAACGTTTCTGACCTGCCAACCCGCGAACCCGAACCCGTCAACCCGAACCCGACCTGAATTGCCACCCCTAGGTAATTTCACTTTATTAAAGTGGATAGTTAGTGGGTATGGGTCCCATTATTTTTACCAAATATGGAAAGTTTTCAAAGTGTGTCACTTATTTTGATACACCTCAAAATGGAAAGTGTGTCACTTATTTTGATACGGAGGAAGTATGTTTTTTCAATGTATGCTTCATAGGGCTACGATAAGAAGTGTTTAATGTTACTTAATAATCTATTTAGTTTACTCATTTTGACCTTGCTATAATTTCTCTTTTATTAAAAAGGTTAATAAAAGGTTATTGTCAATTTAAAGGAGGACAAAAATTGTACAATGAATAAGTTATGAGAACAAGATTCTGGAGCAATAAGTGGGACAATAAGGGGACTCGATATAATAGATCAAGCTAAAGCCAAACTCAAAAGCCGCATGCCAATAAACTATTTCATGTGTTGATTATTAGAGAGCTCGGCTCAGTTTTCTAGGCTTGAGTCCATTTGGATTTATTTTGATTAGGATTTCCTATGAATCATGATTGTTATTTATATGAGATCTATAATGTTTCAATCAATCAAAATACAATTTTCAATTCTTATTTCAATGTTTTACATAGTATGCTCAAGAAAAAAACGATCAGAGTAAAATCATTCTTCTGTCTCAGGCTAATCACATGTGATCCAGAAGGATCTCGTTCTTTAGTTTTATTTCTTATTTCATCTCAATTAGGGGTTTAATCCCATTAATATTAGTTTATTTTCATTTTCTCTTTAGATTTTCTAGTAGTTTCTATAGAAAGAAAGAAAACAACGTTAAGTCCAAAATTTCTATGTTAATTCTTTTGTTTTTGATTTGTTGATCTTGTTAAATCGTTATGTGTGACCATCTTTTTTTTTCTTGTCATAAGAACTACATAATTAAATTTGTTGCTTGTTTCCTTTTCTTTTATGCTTTCACGACTTAAAGAAAACCCAACCTTATCGTTTTGCGACCATGCCACATCAACAAAATAATTTTGGTTATTATTTTGAGTTTCTTGTCGAGATCCACGACTCTATATCTTTAATTTTCTTTAATGGTCATAATCTCTTTTTATCTCCTTTTGAATTTCTTGAGTCACGGCTTTAGTTCTTTTGTTTTAATTGTTTTTATGCTTTAGTTTAATAGTTGTCGTGCCCTAATCCACATTTTAATATGTTTTTATTTCATGTTAAGAACTACGACTCTATCTCTCTTCTTTTTTTTGAAGCCACATGCTTGGGAATTACTTTAATCTATTACTAATGGCTAGTGGTAAAAGCGTCTAACAGGGGTGTCTTTGAGGAGGTGCAACAGGTGCAGCCGCACAGGGCCACTATTTCGGAGGGGGCAAGTTGGCCCTTGCGAACAGCTTGATGCACTATCTCCCTTCAACCCTTTGAGCGAAATGCGGCCCAATTTTTTATATACATCCTATTTATAATCTTAAAATTTTAAGTCAACTTAAAAAGTTAACATGAAAAAAGATTAGAAAGCCAATTTTTTTTAATATATCTTGTATTTAGGGGCCCATTTTCTTATATTCGCACAGGGCCTTCGAAATCTCGGAGACGCCCCTGGCGTCTAATATGATGTCCTAGAGGTTACAAGTTCGATATCTTACGTAGGTTAACTATTTACTATATAGTAATGGAAAGGTTTGGAAATGGTCATGACAACGCTTAGGTTACGTGCCTTACGAGCAAAGCTCGATCACCACACAAGCCTCATTATAAACGAGATAATACCTTTTAAAAATAATATTAATATGTTCTTTTCTTTTTGTTGATTCGTTGTGTTTATAAAACCATATGCTTTCTAGTTCTATACTTCATTTCCCTTTCGAAAGAAAGAAGTTAAATAGTGGTTACTAGATTCATGATTTCGGAGTGAATAAAAACGTTCTTATTAGTTGTTATGGTTAACGTTGACTTGATTTACACTACAAGAAATCAAATGAACTTGATTAAAACGGGGTTTGTCTAACTCATGCCCTTAGGACATGAGATAAGAAGTGTTTAATTAACTCAAAATTTCGTTATTTCATATTAGTTCATCTTATTTTTTACATGTATTAATTGCATTTGTGAACAAAAATGGTAAATTTACTTCATTGAACACTTATTATCTTATGCCCTTAGGGCATGAGTTAGAAAAACCCTTAAAACAAAGTTGGAATAACAATACAGAAGAGACCAAAGAATCAGGATCCCGCGTCTCTTGAAGGAAAGAAACAGAGGACAACTGAGTAACTATAAAGCTAAGTCCCTAGGAGTTGAAAGGTGATGAGGTTAGTAGGGATTACCCTATTTATATATAGGTAATTCCCAAAACCTAAATGATGATGGGCTTGTATGCTCACAAGCCCACGTCACAATTTGATCTGTCAATATTCGAGCCCATGCTTTTTGTCACGAGCCAAGCCGTCCGCCCGTCAAGTTATGACCCTATGACCACCTGTCAAGTTATGATTATGACCGCCTGTCAAGTTATGACCGCCCGTCAAGTTATGACCGCCTGTCAAGTTATGACCGCCCGTCAAGTTATGACCGCCTGTCATGACCGCCCGTCAAGTCACCTGTCATGATGGTCAGTGCGTGACGCCGTCATAATGGCGTTTCATGAAGCAGTCATAACAGTAAGGCGTTACACCAGTAAGGCGTTACACGATCATTGACGTTGTCATAATGGCGCTTCATGACTGCTTTATTGCAGTCATGATGGGCCAACGTTCCATATACCTGGCCATATAAATACCTGGCCTAACTCATTGTCGAACACACACTGAGACAGGATCAAAGAAGCCTAAAACACAGAGTTAGCACACTCTCACTTTCACCTCGCACTCAATCTTGATCACCCTAGGTTCGCCAAGAACTTGTTGGGTCTGCACTGTGATCATCACAGGAGATCCAAGGTTGACGTCGCATAATCCTCGTGTTTGACAATCGTTGCTCGAACATTGGCGCCATCCGTGGGACACGTTTTTAAACGGCGTTTCACTTTTCCAAACTTTTTTTTCTTTTTCCCTTCTCAGTAATCAAACCGTTTCTATGGCGGATACACAACCATCGCTGATCACTTCTTCATCGCCGTTAATAATCACTACCGTGACTACGACTATACCCGAGGCGGTGATAACCTCGCCTAGTCGTATCATGGAACCATACGTCGATTCTGAGTGGACAATGTCAGATGTCAGGCCGACACGAGGGTATCCCTCTTTAACAAGTCCGCTTTTCTCCACAAGGCTGGTTGGATCAAGTTCGTTTACCTCACCACAGCCAGTGACGCCCATCCCTTCATTTCAGCCTCTTTTGTCCCACGGGACAAGCTCTCAGGAGGATGACACGGATCCGATTAGACAGCCTGCTTCCAACTCTCCACAGGCCGCTACTCCAGGGGTTCGGGAGGATCCAATTGTGGAGTTACTACGAAGATTGGCTCAGAGTGCTCAGCCACCACCATCGCCTCCTCCACCACCTACTTCATCGGACTTGTTGTCTCAGTTGGTAGCGGCGTTGCGCCCAGCACCGCAGCCAACGGTTGTTTAACCAGTCGATCCGTTGTCACAATTACTGGAGCAGTTAAGACAACCACCCATTCACACCCCACCACCACAGCCACCACAGGACACCTCTAATGACATGTTGCGCGTGCTGCAAGCGCTCGTGTCCGCAGCCGCACCACCCTGAGCGGCCACTATGCCTTTGTCGGTGGTCAGTTCGAAGTTTTGTGACTAGGTGGCCAGATTTCCACTCCCTGACAAACAAAAAGTTTCGTCCATCGTTGGCACTTACGACGGTACACGAGATCCTGATGACCACCTTGCTCTTTTTGAACAGGCCATTATGACAGAGAAATGGCTAGACCCGGTCGCTTGTCACATGTTCCCTGGCACGTTGCAGGGTTTCGCTCGTGATTGGTTTGCTGACTTACCGGAGAGAAGTATTCAAGACTTTGCAGATCTAAAGGCTAAATTTGTAACTCACTTTGTCCAGCAAAAGAAGCAGCAGAGAACTCATATAGAAGCACATTTGTTGCGACAAAGGGAAGGCGAGGGGTTACGCGACTTCATTCAGCGTTACACGCAGGAGTGCCAGAAAATTGTCGCCGAAAGTCAGCAAATTTCGGGCTTTACTCTCTCTGCTTCCAGGACAACTGCAGGAAAAGTTAATCAAGAGAACTCCAATTACTTTCAAAGAAGCCACGGACAGGGCATATGATTATCTAAGGTCAAAAGAAACTGTCTCCCTGACAAGAGAGGTAGGCGGCAAGTCATGGACCGACACGTCAGATCGCAGGCATGATGCTCTAACTGGTGACCATCAACGAGATGAAAGGAGCAACCGGAGGTTTGGCCCATACGATAAACATCCGTCTGAGCGTGCTCTTAGCAAAACACCAAAAGAAATCTTGATAACAGAGCAGGTGTGCGCTACCTTCACACCTCCACCCCAGATGGAGCATAGGTCAGGTACGAAAAACATGAATAAATACTGTGATTTCCATGAAGATCATGGACACGACACGAATGTCTGTAGAGAGCTAAAAAGGGAAATCAGGCGGGCTTTGGAAGAAGGCAAACTTGAACACCTTGTCCCTGGCGCTAAGCAGCAAGCAAATAAACCTCCACTTAAGAAGAGTTATGCCTGGCAAAAGAAGGGGGAAGACACAGAACATCCCGGACCACCTGATGGCCATATTCTCATGATACATGAGGGAGCCAATATTAACTGACCTATCAAGGTGCGATAGTCTTTCTGTCATTTTTTCCTTTATGTTTTCAATACATGTTTCCAAGCACATAGAATGTCATGGTCATGCATGAAACTGGCGATAATAGCATTTGGTCTGATCTTGTATCCCAATATTATCTCACAATATCATTTTTCTATGGTTTTTGCATAAACAAATAAATATTGAAGTAAGGATTCAATACAAAAAGCATAAGGCCACAATAGACATCTTAGTCTAAAGCCAAACATGCACTTTCATTACGTACAATGTTACAACTTGAGCACGCATGTGCATGTACACAACTACGAACATAGTTCAATACAACATGTATGAAGCCAAGAAAGACAACCTTGTCTGGCCAAATAACATACAATCATACTCGTCTTTTAATCTACTTGATAAAAGATAAGCACTTCTCACTGGGAAGCGACAATCCTCGCGAGTATACAAAGTAAAGGTTAACCAACAAAAGTGCCATTGGCACAGTGTCACAGGCACAATATGAAGCATACATCAGAGATACCCAAATCTACCCAGGTCATTGGCATACAAAAGCATCATGGGCTCTCAAGAAAGTGTCATACGAACAACCAAATATACACACTGTCATGCACCTACCGCCGGTCACCGCCTAACACCGCGTACATAGTTAATTATTTAAGCGTACAAAAAAGTTGGCTAAAACTCTCGGCCTAACACCGCCGGTCACCGCCTACCGCCGGTCCATGGCTACGCAATGGCTACCACCGGTCGGGACCTTTAAATCGCCGGTTCGGACGAAACCCAAAGCCGGCGGACGAAACTCAAAACCGCCGGTCGGGACCTTTAAACCGCCGGTCCGGACGAGAACCAAAACCGCTGGTCGGGACGTTTAAACCGCCGGCCCATTACAACCCTAAACTGCCCGTTACGCTAAACCCCCTATCTCACCCGGTCCGCTAAACCCTAACCCTCGGCAGCACCCTAAACCGCCGTCGATCAACACCAACCCTAACCCTACGACCGCCGGTCTCTGCTTGCCCCCTACGACCGCCGGTCTCGACTGCTTGCCGGTCTGCGTGAACTAGGAAAGCCTGCATGAATGTGACCGCCGGTTCTGCATGAATGGTGACCGCCGGTCTGCATGAATGGTAATCGCCGGTCTCGCTTGTTTAGCCCCTACGATCGCCTGCGCTTGCTTTTACCGCCGGTTCCAACCCTAAATCGACGGTTCACTAAGCCTAAACCCTAATCCGCCGGACTTATGCTAAAACGCCGTCGGTCCGCTGTCGAAGACCACCGGTCGGCCGGTATTAATCAACTTGCGATCGTCGGTATTAATCAACTTACGGTCGCCGGTATTAATCAACTTGCGATCGTCGGTATTAATCAACTTACGGTCGCCGGTATTAATCAACTTGCGTCGGTATTAATCAAGTTACGAAACCGCCGGTCTGCCTTGGGCAGCCGACCGACCCCCGTCCGCCGGTCTGCCTTGGGCAGCCGACCGACCCCCGTCCGCCGGTCTGCCTTGAACAGCCGGCCAATCCGTGCATCACTTATGACCGCCGGTCTGCTTGAGCAGCCGGTTCACTAGAGCGAACGCTACAGCCCGGCGTTGTCGGATCAACGTTACAACCTGCCCGATCTGCGTCGGATCTGATCGAATTGCCGCCGGTCATATTGTTGCCGGCCCAACTTGCCACCGCCGGTCATACTACCGCCGTTCACGAGCACATTGTTACCGTTGGTCACATTGTTACCGCCGGTCACGAACACAATTGAGCCGATCAACTCGAGAAAAAAAAAACAAAACAAAAAAAAAAAAAGAAAAACAAAAAAATAAAAATAAAGAAGAAATCGGACGAAGACTTACGAATGATGATAGTTACGATTGACAAACCGTTGTTTTGGCAAATCCTAACTCGGGGGGCATGATGAGGTTAGTAGGGATTACCCTATTTATATATAGGTAATTCCCAAAACCTAAATGATGATGGGCTTGTATGCTCACAAGCCCACGTCACAATTTGATCTGTCAATATTCGAGCCCATGCTTTTTGTCACGAGCCAAGCCGTCCGCCCGTCAAGTTATGACCCTATGACCACCTGTCAAGTTATGATTATGACCGCCTGTCAAGTTATGACCGCCCGTCAAGTTATGACCGCCTGTCAAGTTATGACCGCCCGTCAAGTTATGACCGCCTGTCATGACCGCCCGTCAAGTCACCTGTCATGATGGTCAGTGCGTGACGCCGTCATAATGGCGTTTCATGAAGCAGTCATAACAGTAAGGCGTTACACCAGTAAGGCGTTACACGATCATTGACGTTGTCATAATGGCGCTTCATGACTGCTTTATTGCAGTCATGATGGACCAACGTTCCATATACCTGGCCATATAAATACCTGGCCTAACTCATTGTCGAACACACACTGAGACAGGATCAAAGAAGCCTAAAACACAGAGTTAGCACACTCTCACTTTCACCTCGCACTCAATCTTGATCACCCTAGGTTCGCCAAGAACTTGTTGGGTCTGCACTGTGATCATCACAGGAGATCCAAGGTTGACGTCGCATAATCCTCGTGTTTGACAATCGTTGCTCGAACAAAAGGCATACCTTTCTCCGCCTTTTGTATAAGATCAAGTGTAGTATCTGTTCTTATCAGTTTGTTCTTATCAGTTTAATATCTGATATGTGAGTCATCAGTTCACTCGATATTAATCTTATTTTTTATGTGAAAAAAATCTATTACAATAGCTTGCTAATTGGGGTCTTTACGAGTCGCCTTCGTGTTGCATTACTGATTTGGCTTGGCTCACCCCTCCAATTCTAAATTAAAACTTAAGTTAAAACTTAAAAATTAGAGTTGACAGTTGACGTTAATGTTTGTTAAATCATTTGTTTTAAGCTATGAACAATGTTTAATTAAGCAATTCTGATGAGTAACGTCAATTTATTGCTCCATTAATTATTTGTGTTTCCTTGGTCTCTTGTGTATAGCTTATTTTATGGTTCAAATTTGAAAAGCTTGCCTGAAACTCTTTGCTCGGCTTTGGTTGAAAATAGAGATCAAAATTGCTTTAATGAGACATTGACGTCCAATCAATAGTAATCCTAATATATTTGTTTGAAGGTTTGTTGCTATTAAGTTTTAACTTGTAATTGGAGGGGTGAGCCAGGCAAAGGCAGTAGTGCAACGCCTAAACAACTCACAAAGATCCCAATAGCAAGCTATTGTGATGGATCTTTCCCCATAAAAAAAAAGATTAATTTCAAGTGAGCTGATGACTCACATATCAGATATTAAACTGATAAGAACAGATACTACACTTGATCTTAGCCAAAAGGCCGAGAAAGGTATGATGTATTACTTCGTGAGACTTGGTTTTTGTAGCTACTCAGCAGTTCTATGTTTCTTTCCTTCATGCAATGTGGGATTCTGATTCCATGTTCTCTTATGTAAACTTTTAAGGGTTCATCCATTGAGCATCAAAGTTAACCATGTGAACCTCCACAGTCAACTAAATTATATTATGGTGGAAATCAAAACCAAACTACAATACTTAAATTATCACAATATAATATAGTGTTTTGCTAACCATTGACCTTAGCACAATGACTAAGGATAATAATGTACTGATAGTTAAGCATAACTGCCTGAGTTGGTTATTAAAATGCACGGGGTTAGTTTTTTTATGGTTTGTGTACATCGGCTCTGATGACTGAAAAATGACAATAAACCATTTGTAGTTTGTAATTGTAGTTTTGAAACTAACTTTCCAGGTCTAATTTTAATTGAAGAAGGTGAAAAGCTACTTAACAAACATATAAAGAACAAAAAAAACATAATTTATAACTAAAAAATTAAGAGGTAAGTCAGGCTAAGCTAGTAGTGCAACCACCAAAGCGACTCGTAAATACCTCAATAGCAAACTATTGTGACAGGTTTTTCCTCATGAAAAATAAGATTAATATCTAATGAATCGATGACTCACATATCAGATATTAAGATATTATAATGATAAATACAGTGCCCACATTTGATCTTTGCCTAAAGGCCGAGAAAGGTATACTTAATAAATCCACGGACCTTGAATCTTATACCATTTCCCTCTACTTCTTGTTTAGGTCAAAACTATTGAACATGAGCAGAATAAACGAACCTAATAAACGAACCTTATACCTTAAACTCTAAACCCTTGCTACCAATAGGTCTCGAGTTTGATTCCTAGCAGAATAAACGAACCCTAAACCTTAAACTCTAAACCCTTGCTACCAATAGGTCTCGAGTTCGATTCCTAGCAGCAGCATCATTTTGTTTTGAAATCTAGAATTAAAGACCTACCGAAAATTGAAAGGAGAAATTAAGACCTACTATATATAGTAGGGCGTAAATGTGTTATAAGTAGTAATAGATTCGTATTTGCTTTTGGTGTTACATTTGAAGAAATTAAAGAACTATCCGTTCGCTAGCAGATGTCTTCATCAAGGTCAAACATTGATCTTCAGTATTAAAATGTTTAACTCCAGTCTCGAGCTTTCGCGATTTCATCGGACTGCATGGGAGTATTAGAGGCCCCATCCCAATTGTCTATCCTTGAGTGCATTGGGGATTGTTTTAGGGGTTAGCATTTGGGTCAAAAAAACTTAACCGAACCAAAACCCAAGAAAACCGAATCGAACTGAACCGAAAATATGTAATCGGTTCGATTTTCAGTTTTGAAAATTCATCATTCTGGTTTGGTTCTATCGGTTTCGGTTTGTTTCAATTCTTGGATAGAGATGAGCATTTAGGCTAAAAAAAAACAGAACCGAACCAAAACCAAACACATGTAATCGATTCGGTTTCAGTTTTAAAATTTCATCATTTTCGGTTTCAGTTCTATTGGTTTCGATTTGATTCGATTTCAGGACCATGCTCACCCCTAGTATTTTTTATTAGGGTTTCTTATAAATCACGATTGCTATTTATATGAGATCTTGTAATGCTTCATTCAATCAATATAAAATTCTCAATAATTTTCAATGTTTCACACTAATATCTTAGTTTTCACACTTCTTTTAATGGGATACTGATCCCTCGTTAGATCCAAAATTTGCACCCATTTTGAAAACAAATTGCACTAAGAATGAGATCTATGGGACAACATACATGGATTGTGAGATAATGTTCTATCACACCAAAAAATTACTGCATTTCTATGTTTTTGTCAATTAATGCAAACTTTCAGCTTCCAATTCTACAGTTTAACCTAATTCATAAGGTTAACATACAAAAAAACACAAACTCTCAGAAGAAAACCAGATTTTACAAACAATATACAAAACCTTCAATTGGTGCTCAATTTCAGTCTATAACAATAACCAACTCAACTACATTCAAACATCTTACTTTCTGCAGATTATGCATTTTAAATTCAAATTTCCTCATCTTAGGCATTTCATTGTTTTGAATTGCACAGAATGTTTCTTCACGCTGTACCAGTTTTTGTCGTCTGTTAAAACAAACATTATATAATAAGTATTCGTTGTATATTTGATACCAAATTAAATCGAAGAAGTTACCTTTTTAAGAGGCGACTTAGAAGTTCCGCCCTTTTTCTCATAATCAAGTGGCTTTAATATCTCAAAAGAACACACCAACGATTTATCAACACTTAATAAAGCACCTGCATTATCAAATTCCCCCCCATAATTTGGAGCTGAAAATATCGTCACAAGTCTTCGTTTTGCAAAAAACTCGTAACCATCCTCTACAACCTGCAATAAAAAAAAAGCCGAGGGACGAAATTCGTAACTTCGTACAAACCACAGGGACCATTTATGTAACTTACTCTAAAAATGCAAAAAAATTACCTGATGACCTCTGCAAATAAGGTCAAGATCATTTTTCTTCAAAAATTCAACAACTTTATCAGCTCCAAAAGTACAGGAAACGCCACGATCACTATCTGACCAACCCTCAATAGTAGGATCAGGATCAGCCCATAATAAATCACATAAAAGCCCGTTATCTGGAATCTCAGTTGGTCTCTCAATTTCCCTAATTTGTCTTAAATTCTCAAGATCAGGTGAAAGACCACCATGCATACAAAGAATCTTTTCATCAATTAATGCAGCAACTGGTAAGCAATTAAAGCAATCTGTGAATATTTTCCATAAACGGACGTTAAATCTACGTTTACATTCGTCATAAAACCCGTAAATTCGGTTAATTTTGGCATCTTCGTGGTTTCCCCTTAAAAGGAATACTTTATCTGGATATCTTATTTTGTATGCAAGAAGTAAACATATGGTTTCCAAACTTTGTCTACCTCTGTCAACATAATCACCAAGAAATACATAGTTTTCTGATGGTGGATAACCGCCATATTCGAAAAGCCTTAATAGGTCTTGATATTGTCCATGTATATCACCTATTTTAACATAAATACAAAAACATTAGTTTACGTTACAAAATAAATAAAAATGTCATTTTCGGCATGTCTATGTACACTAAATAATTAAATTACAAAACATAGATTAGAAACTAATTCCGCAATAACCAGACAATCATTTTTATAAAGCAAATCCAGATACCCTAATATAACCACCCCAAAAACAAAAAACAAAAATCCACAATCTTGCATTCCAACCTACAAATAATTTACAATTATATGGATAATTGATCAAGTATAGAGGACAACAATGCCATGAGAACCTAACCAAACACAAACCCCTAAAAACAAACAATACAACAAATCACATGACATGTATATTCACAATTGAACAAGCCTAAAATTAGATCAAGTATGAACAATCATGATCAGGCACCACTTGATTTAGAAACAACAAATCCAAAATTACATAAACCATACGCAGAATCTAACGATACACATATGCGATTAGCAAGCATAATTAAAACAATCACATCATAAATAGTATACAATCCACATCAAAATCAAAATTGAAGTTGCGTAATGATACCACATATCCTGATAGGAGCATGAAGCTGAAGAAGATTAGGTTGAGAAAGAAAAATTTGTCTAGCGTTGACGCAAAGCTGACGGATCTCTGCTTCCGATAACTGCACCTGTTTTCCACTTCTACCTTCCAACAATCGCCTAATTATATCTTCTAAAACACCTTTTTCCATCATACCTTCAATCACCATCGTACTCATTGTCTTCTCTAAAACCTAATTTCTAAAACAAAAACGGAAAATTGAATCTAGAAATCAACATGAACCAATTAATGATTTACATAATATGTGGATAGATTAGGGGATTATGGATAAAGAGAAATGAAATGGAGTAATTAGAAGAGAGATGGATGGGGTGTAGGTGAAGTGGTGGTAATTTCTGAAAGAAGGAACAGGAGAATGAGTATGTATGTCGTTATCCTCAAGATGCGTGCTCTACTCTAGACTAGCAAGGTACCCGCGTAATGCGGCGACTGGTATCCAGAAACCTATTTTCGTGGCGAGCAAGTGTTGTTCGTTTACACGGTAATAATTGTTGCTGGAAATAAATAATTAAACAGAAATATGGATTTTGGTAAGAGTTGATGATTTACAGCGTCGTATATTTAATGTTATTGGGTAAAATGGTTTTCGAGTAATAGACTTTTGTTATTAAGTGTGGGTGGTGTTACCAAAGTATAATGTATAGCAAGTGGTTAACACATAGTGATAAGTTAGGAGAGGTCTTGGGTTCGAATCTTATTAGCCGCGATTTATTTTTTTTAAGGTAGAAAACTAACTAACAAAAGTGGAAAGGTCCTTAAAATCAAGTTTAAGGAGCTCCTTAAACTTGCCTAATGGATAGGCCAAAATGCTTTATATAGTAGTAAGATATACGTATTTATTTTATTTTATTTTTTACATGCCAAGACTTTGAGTCTTAACACATCATCATGCTATGTTCTACCCGAGTTGTTTTCTAGGTATTCCATCTTTAAAATAAAATTTTAAGAGACAAATCATAATTATTTGATCTAAAAATCTCTTAACAATTACTGTAATCAAATCACATGTGATTGAATATAAACCACCACCGCCGGCCATCACCGCCGGCCACTTCTGCAGCCGACCACCGCCCGCCGCCGATCGTCGTTGGCCTTCGCAGTCACATCTGATTGGATACACAATCACATGTGATTAAAGCAGCTTATGGTGGTGAGGGGTTGCCAGTGGTGGAGATGGTGGCCGGCAGTGATGGTCGGCAGTGTGCAATCACATGTGATTTAATACACACGGGGTGGTGGCTGTGGTGGTGGTCGGCGGTGTGCAATCACATGTGATTTAATACACATGGGGTGGTGGTGGTGTTGAGATCTTCATCCTTTAAGAGTCGAGAAGCATAAATCATCATATCGCCATCTTTGCACTTGTTACCTTCGAGGACTTGTTTCGGTTTCTCGAATCCATCAGATGGTGACCTTTGGTTCAGACCTTCCATTAATTATCTGGCTTAGAGCATCCCCAATGGACAATAGCTTTTTGTTTTTGGCACATCAACAATCTATTAACCAAAAAACTTTACATAAATAGCATCTCCAATGGTTAACCTTTCTAAAAGCTTTTTCTTTTACTATATTTCTAATTTACCTTTATGTATCTTAAATGTTTTATAAATACTCCTTATATAATTTGACACTTTTTATAGCATCTTACTAAATATAATATTTTTTAAAATATCTCAAACAAAAATATCATGATAATTGACATTAAATATTACTATATAATTTATTTATTAACTAACAAAAGTATAATAAAGAATTTATGCATAATATATCTAAGGTTTAAAATGAAAAACTATTAAAGATGGGGGACCAAAAAAAAAAAGACAAACATTGGAAGTCCACTAAAATGTTAGTAGAAAAAATGTCTTTGTAATAAGCTTTCAAAAAAGCTCATTATCCTAATGGTAAAAAGTCATCCAAAAACTTAGTATAATAGTAATAAGCTTTTAAAAAGGCTACCATTGGAGATGCTCTTAGAAGCCATAAAGGTTTTATACGCACATCTTTCCTTATCACCCGACTCAGGGTCACTATCCCCTTCAGTTGAAGACTTTTCAGTTCGAGCCACACTACTCGATTTTCTTATAGTTCGAGGGGGAGAGTTTTCTTGTCTTTCCCTGTTTCTTTGGTCATTGAGAATTCAGTGCACATCTTCGTTCACCACATCACCCATTCGGTCCAACATGGTTTGGAGATGTTCCAATGGTACCGGGGGGGGGGGGGGGGTGTGTGTTATTCCTATCAATACCCGAATTTTCCTCCTCATTACGAGGTGGAGGTCCATTTACCGGGTTAGGTTCATGGTTTGAACCTTGTTCTGGTTCAAGTGGAGCTCTTCCACTTCTAGTTTACACCATTTTGCTATAATAAAATATTAATCATTTAGTAATCATTTGGTTGACGTGATAATCGTATATATTATTCAAAGCCCGGAATATAGCATATCATGTGAGTTTCCCTCAAATATGAGATTTACTAACTATTGATTAAAAATTAATTATGTTATGGGATTTGCTATTTATTGATTAATAACCGTAGTCGATGGGCTAAATCGTCGAGCTCCTCATTGTCTGTTGGGCTAAATCGTCGAGCTCCTCATTGCCCCAATCTTCCATGTTGGCTCCATTGTGTTATGATTTTTGCTAATGTATGTATGCCCTATGAGAATACAATAATGAACGCTTAATAAAACAAAATTTTCTTAATTAGAGTAAAATGGTATTTATGAGTAATTAACACTTTTGTATTATACCAATTTTACCCTTACCATAATTGAAAATTAAGGTTTTTAATGAATTAAATGTAACGGCATAAAAGACATGTAATGTTACTATAACCACCCTAGTAGTTAGTGATTTTAAAGTGCTGTTTTTTTAATTATCGTACAATAGTTTTAAACACTAATTTTTTTCTTAAATAATACCCTAAATACTATCATTAGCATTTTTCTAAAAAAATTAATGAAAATTCTGCTTTTTTAAAAGATAATTTGATCTGGATTCCGAAATTGCCCTTACGTTTAAAGTATAACTAAAGCCCATGAATAAAAGCCCAGAAAGTAGTTCAACTTCCCCAACCGTCTGAAAATTAGCGACCAGAGTCTAAAGAAACAGAACACCTAGTGAACTCCGCCCCTTTCAGCGGACGTATCGAAGCTCCCTCATTTCTCCATATATCCCTCTTCTTCTTCTTCCGCTAAAACCTAACCCTTTCAATATGCAGTCTTCAATCTCTCTCTCACTCTCCTCGGCTTCTCCGATCACCGTCAGATCCGACGCCGGAGCAACTTCCGACCTCTTCTTGACCACCACCACCACTCCCAGCCAGCTCCGGTTTTGTGGCTTGAGAAGAGAAGCCTTCTCTGGATGCAAATCGTCTAACAATGCACTTATGTTCAAGCAATTGCGTCCCAAAACGAAGATTTCGGCTTCATTGTCTGGTAACGGAACTCCGTCTAAGGGGTTTGATTATGATCTGGTTATAATTGGAGCTGGTGTTGGTGGTCACGGTGCTGCCCTTCATGCTGTTGAGAAGGTAATGCAAATTATGGTTTTTTCGGTTTCTGTTTGTTTTACTCTTTTTGCTTAGGAGTAAGAAATTCGATTTCAGAATCTCCGTCAATGGATTGGATTTCTGTTCTTCGCATTAGACTCAGATACTGATCTGATTTGGAGTTTTGTCACGATTGAGAATCTGAAGTAACATTGTACTTAGGGCTTGGATAAACTAGTACTCTAGTTTGTTTTACATTAGTAATCTTAATAATAAAATTTGAGAATTTTACCATTTTCCAAGGCCTCATTATTGTAAAAAAAAAAAAACTTAATTAAGTGGCATATAATTTTGAACGGAGTTTTTAATTATAATTTTTTATGATATATAACTAATAAAGTTGGAATTTAAAATAAATTTTTAGTTTTAAGAAAATAACATTAGAATTCAAACACTTTTCTAACCGGATCCTATAAACTTGTAGTTGTAATTAATTTAAATTGGATAAATATGAAAAAGAAAAAAAAGTGATCATCCCATGACTTTTCATGCTATATGAATTAAGACATAAACAAACAAACTCATTATGACTTTCCACATGTAGTTATTTCACTATTAAGTCTATTAAGTTGAAATCAAACAATATCTTAGTTGAAATGCTAGTCTACGCGTAAATTAGCGAATAGACACTTATTATGTAGCTATTCATTTGGACATAATGCAAAATTATATGCGATTATTATTAGAAGAATACGTACGTTTAACCTGCAATTAAACTTGGATTTTATATGTGTAGGGTCTGAAAACTGCAATAATTGAAGGTGATGTAATTGGTGGAACATGTGTTAACCGTGGCTGTGTTCCTTCAAAAGCCCTTCTTGCTGTCAGTGGTCGCATGCGAGAGCTTCAGAATGAACACCATATGAAATCTTTCGGTTTACAGGTATATATATATATATATATATATATATATATATATATATATATATATATATATATATATATATATATATATATATAGTGAACAATTCAATGCAGAACTCATTTAAAACTCTTGTATTCCATATACTTCACAATCCATATTATATATATATTTCAATGTTACTACTATACTAAGATATAATAACTTATATTAACAGGTTGCAGCTGCTGGGTATGACAGACAAGGGGTAGCTGATCATGCAGCAAATCTTGCCACCAAAATTAGAAATAATTTAACAAATTCTTTAAAATCTCTTGGTGTCGACATATTGACAGGTGTCGGAGCTGTTGTGGTATGTTTTGTATTTTGGATCACCTTTTTCTCATTAATTCTATCAGAATGCAAACAACTTATATTCAATTTATTGTATGCAGGGCCCACAAAAGGTGAAATATGGGAAGGTTGGTGGTAGTGAGACAGTTATTACTGCAAAAGATATAATTATAGCTACTGGATCAGTACCATTTGTCCCTAAAGGAGTTGAAGTTGATGGTAACTGCTCTTTTACTGTCTATTTTAAAACCTTATTCATTTATGTTAGAGTAAATTACATTAATCGCCCTTGTGGCTTTTCTGAAATATTGGATTTCAATATTAGGGGCAGTCGATGTTACAAATTTCAAAATTAGGGACAGTCGATGATACAAATTTCAATATTAGGGCCAGTTGATGTTACAAATTTCAAAATTAGGGACAATCTATGGTTTCAGGTTTCAAAATCAGGGACTAAATGACTAATAAAAGAGTTTTATTTGCCAGAGTTTTGTATCTTATGCAGAAATTAACTGTTTTGATATTGTTATAATTATTACTAATCAGTTACTTACAGGTAAAACTGTAATTACCAGTGATCATGCACTAAAATTAGAAACAGTGCCAGAATGGATAGTTATTGTTGGAAGTGGTTATATTGGGCTTGAATTCAGTGATGTTTATACAGCCCTTGGAAGTGAGGTAGGCATTGCTAATAATTTTATTATCAAATTTATTTTTAACATAAAAATTTGCTTTATGCGTAGAATAAAAGATTGTATAAATAATGTTCTTATTGTCTTATTTATAGGTGACATTTGTAGAAGCTTTAGATCAGTTAATGCCTGGATTTGATCCCGAAATTGGAAAACTGGCTCAAAGAGTTCTCATAAACCCTAGAAAAATTGACTATCATACTGGTGTATTTGCAACCAAGGTTTTTACTTTTTACACTTTTACCCCTTTTTCTGCTCACATAAAATAATTAATTTTTAAGTTATCCTTTCATATTGACAGATCACTCCAGCAAAAGATGGTAAACCTGTAACAATTGAGCTTATTGATGCAAAAACAAAAGAACCTAAAGATACATTAGAGGTCAGTTGACTCAGTTTAGTCAAAATAAGTCAACCGCATATTAAATATTTATATGTTTTACTTTTTTTATTTGCTATATGGTACAGGTTGATGCTGCTTTAATTGCAACCGGAAGAGCTCCATTTACGCAAGGGCTCGGTTTGGAAAATGTAATTAAACTCTATCAATATCACATCTAGATAAGAAAATATTAAAGTGTATTATAATAATAATTATCTTATTATTTGGTTTCTTTAATTATATTTTAGGTTGATGTAGAAACACAACGTGGTTTTATTCCTGTTGATGAACGCATGCGAGTTATTGATTCAAAGGGAAAATTGGTACTTAAAATTCAATTTACTCTTTTAATCTTATTTGAACATTTTATATATTTTTGAATAATAACTTTTGGTGATCAGGTGCCTCATTTATATTGCATTGGTGATGCTAATGGAAAAATGATGCTTGCTCATGCAGCAAGTGCCCAGGGAATTTCAGGTCACATTTTTTCTCTTTGCTTTTTTTAATAATAATAACTTTTAAGTAAATCACTTGCTACCTGCTGACATGGCGATTGTTAATATAGTTGTTGAGCAAGTTTCCGGGAAAGATCATGTTCTAAATCATCTGAGCATTCCAGCTGCATGTTTTACTCATCCTGAAATTAGTATGGTTGGATTAACAGAGGTATAATTTGAATCTTTAGAAACTTTGTATTATATTTCATTGATTTTATTCTGTAAATAAAATGATATCAAATTATAAATTTGCAGCCTCAAGCAAGAGAAAAGGCTGAGAAAGAAGGATTTGAAGTGAGTATTGCCAAAACTAGCTTCAAGGCCAACACTAAAGCCCTTGCAGAAAATGAAGGAGAAGGAATTGCTAAGGTTATTCATCTATTATTTTTTATTTATTCATCTTTTT
This sequence comes from Calendula officinalis, assembly GCA_963853835.1. Taxonomy (NCBI): domain Eukaryota; kingdom Viridiplantae; phylum Streptophyta; class Magnoliopsida; order Asterales; family Asteraceae; genus Calendula; species Calendula officinalis. Next base: position 64,031,721 of record OY970828.1, read on the forward strand.
GAAAGACAAATTTGAAATATGTTTTAGTTTCCTTTTTTGCCCCTAAACCCTAAAAAAATGGTTACAAAGTTGTTTTGGTGATGTTATGTATGCAGTTGATTTATAGACCTGATAATGGAGAGATTCTTGGGGTTCATATATTTGGCATGCATGCTGCTGACCTCATTCATGAAGCATCAAATGCTATTGCTCTAGGAACACGTATACAGGTTTGGATTTATCTATATTTTAAAGTATTCTCAACAACTTGTTATTAAATTACAATTTATTTATTTCATTTGGCATGAAGAGAATAATTATAATATTCCATGATGTGCAGGATATCAAGTATGCTGTTCATGCCCACCCAACCTTGTCTGAAGTAATTGATGAACTATTCAAATCAGCCAAGGTATAAACATTTTCATCCTTTAAATATAATATATTATTGGATCATTTTTGCAGTAATACACTTCTGTAGTCATATTTAATACATTATTTTATTTTAGAAAATACATACAAAAATGTGTTTGGCCCAACCTGTTTCAATCCGTACTAAAAAATTTAACTCGTTTTGACCCGAACCCGACCTTATGCCCGTTTTCTGGGTTGAAAAACATTACATTTTTCATGTACAAATATTGCAGGTAAGGGGGAAAGCCTCTTTAATTCCTCAACTGAGATTCTCTCTCATATTACAATGGTATAAATAGAAAGGACCACAAACAAATAGTTTTTTCCAACACAGGCCTCTTAAACACTAAGAATCCTATCCTATGTTTTGTATATATAATAGTTGTGGGATCGCAGCATTTAGAAATGTTTTTGAGATGATTTTTTTGCAGGTTAAGAGCGACATTCCTAGTGCAATTGCTGAGCCAGTTGCAGTGTAAACTCGTTGATGGAATTTATCAAGAAACGGTTGATCATTCATGATGAAGAAAGTGTAATGCCAAGAGGCCTGTAGCAAATGGTAGTTAGTTACCCTATCGAGGGATTGAGTGTTTTGATTTTTTGTTGTCTGAAGTTGTTAAAACTATTATGTTATATAGACAACCTGGAATTTTGGAATAAGATTCAAATAATTAAAAGTTTTGTGCTTGTAGGCATTAGTCTCAATATGTTACACTTTCAACAATACAAGCCATATGGAAATATTAAGATTTTTTTTTTAACCTAGGTTTCAACTCGTTTTGCGAGCTGACTAATCCCATACAGATGTTTCAGTTAATAGATACACTGATACGTAGATTACGTATTTTCTTTGGCTTGGCGTGGGGTTGACACTGTTATGATCCCACATTGGCTAGAGTAAAAACTAAATGGTGGCTTATAAGCCTAAGTGTCCCCTCCTCCTTCAAGCTAGCTTTTGGGAGTGAGTTCTACACTTGAGCTTATGAGCATGGTGCGAGCCTAGTATGGGCTGGGTTCGTATCAATTGGTATCAGAGCTAGCCCTACGTTGCGAGGTTCCAACACTCGGAGTGGTGGCCTGTGGAGTGGTGGCTTGGACCCGAAAGGAGGGTGCCAACCGTGACCAACATAGTCGTGACCAACGAGCTCGGAGTGGTGGCCTGTGGAGTGGTGGCTCGGACCCGAAAGGAGGGTGCCGACCGTGACCAACATAGCCGTGACCAACGAGGACGTTGGTTCTTCAAAGCGTGGGGTATTGTTATGATCCCACATTGGCTAGAGTAAAAACTAAATGGTGGCTTATAAGCCTAAGTGTCCCCTCCTCCTTCAAGCTAGCTTTTGGGAGTGAGTTCTACACTTGAGCTTATGAGCATGGTGCGAGCCTAGTATGGGCTGGGTTCGTATCAGACACCCATCCCGCTTATCTAATTTTAGATTTCACGATAATGTTTTAAGACTATTGATCAGTTTCTAGTTTGAATTTCACACTTGTCTAAATTATGAAAGACTTATATACATAGTCCCAGGATATACTTTTTTTGTCTTTAAAACTTGGTAGACAGAGTACGAATATAGATAACAAGTAAATTATTAGCCCGCGCGTTACAGCGGGATATATAAAATGCATAATCTTTAGAGAAATAATTTTTTTTTGATATTGAATACAAAAATTTAAGGTCAAATTTGACTAACATAAAAATTGAAGGGCTAAAATTTAACTAACTCATGGTATTGACCTTTGACTAAAACAAAACTCTAAGGGGCAAAATGAAAATTCTTTATGAATAGTACCATGTGAATGGCTATTGTATAATAGTACAATATTACAGTATTCTAATGTTCCATGGATACACTTCCAGCTCTAATATTGCATCATTTTTCGACAACTCAACATTTGACACTCCAACTGATACATCCATACCAATAGTTAACACAACAACTCATTGACGTTCATTTAAACTGCCATTGATGAGCTGAGCACATTTAACCCCAGCCCTAGTTATCTCATGTCCAGTTTGTGAATGCTGCCCCTAGTTATAGTTGGATGGTATGCGGTTTTAGTTTGACTAATTTAACTTGTTTAATAATAAGTGTATATTGAAAATTTATGCACAAAGTATTTCTTTTTATAATGGACAATTATAATGAGATGGAGGATGCGAGATGTAACATTATGTGTGGATTTGTAGTATACTCATCTGAAATCTGGGCTGTTATTAAGCACCAGAACTAACCATTTCTCAAATATGCAGAGAGTGCATTAACCTAAAACTTACGTAACCAAGATCAAGAATGCATTAATCTAATAATCGTTTTTTTTTTTTGTATTTTACTTTTTGGATGAACCAAAACCTCTAAATCCCATCATGGCTGCAACCTCTACTTCCTCTTCTGCTGCCTTCTCTTTCTGTTCAATATAACAAAAAGTATCACCAGCCATACTTGATAATTATATAAAATTAAAATCAAAGTTAGTAAACCCTAAATTCACTTGTTTATTTCTTTCAACTATAACTGGGTCTTTTCTTTTTTCCTTTCTTTCCTCTTCTTCTTGTTTCAAGATTCGCTCATCAAGATCTAACACAACAATATAGACATTTACGCCAATTAGCGGGAAAAAAAGAAGTTAAATCACTGTACAGGTGGCAAAATGAGGCCAAATTGGTAATGTTGTACAGATCGAGTTGGGTCGACCTTTTTGTCCAAAGTTTTCAACTTTTTCATTGAAATTGTGTCAACCTATTTGACCCCATGTGGGCCTATTTCCTTTCTAATTTAAGTTTTATTTTAATTTTATCTAGAATGTAATTTATTCCAATTGCTTGTACCTTGCTCGGTAAACGTTCCCGGTTCTTTTCGTTTCTTGAGGTTGTCAAATCGTTGTTGAACCTGTCCCATGTTAAGAAACAAGAATTTAACACATGACAAAATAAACTGATTCCCGCAGTTGGATTTGTTTATGAACTTGAACTTATACATGTTTAATTATCTATGATTGTTTCTTACACTTAGTGAAATTTAAACAAATGTGTCAGTTAATTTGTAGGAAGGAGTTAAATGTCCCTCAATTTATTTATGCAAATTTTCATGTAAAATGTTATTAAACTAGCAAGTTTTTCCCGCCCAATGCCGCGGGGATGTTTATATGATACTTAAAATACTATTTACTGATGTTCATACAACACCCACAACTCCAAAAGAGTACTTTATATGAAGAAAAAAAAACAAAATACACGTTTTAAGATATTTCTGATGGCATTAAAATATTGCATACTCTCATATGAATTTTGTTATCTAAAATAAAATGTTATATCTTTTTCGGGTCGACATAATTTGGATACTATTAACAATTTTATGTGTTAATATTGTGTATTCTCTCAATAATAATGGGTTTTAAAATATAAGAATGTAATTCGTACATTATTTACATATTTATTGGATCATAAATACTTAATATTGTCATCCAATTTGACTGGGCAACTCATTCGGTCCAATCGATTCAAAACATTGGTGGTTCAAAGCAAAAAATAGTTTTTGAAACATTGCACTGGACCATCCATCATATTAATGATGGTAATTTAAAGTTATAACTTTTAAACCAATTAGTTATAATATGACCGTACATATTACAGAATTAAATGATTATATAGATACATATTTATATAACATCAAGATATATAAAAATCGCTCTATCTGTTATTCAGAAAAAAAAAGAAAAACTTTCAAATGATTAAGAATTGAATACATTTTCACACTCAAATATTTCCATTTATGAATAAGGACTAAAGCCTTTATTTATACTCAGGAAGATGACACTAAAGCATCTTTACAATAAAAATATTACAATAGTTAAACTACAACAGTAAAATAAAGTAAAGTTGCTAACTAAGACTAGATTATTTGTTTACTAGACTTACACTAACCGGTTTCCACGGTGTGAAGGTATACCGAATCAGCCTCTACATAGAGTGAAAAGGCTCCTATGTGATGATTTTTACACCACATATTTTAATTAGGAAAATACTAATGACAGCCCTTAGGACTGTCATTAAGAAGACAAAATACACAAAAGACAACCCCTGAATTTTAGGAATATTACTTTTTTAATTAATGTACAAGCTTTTTATGCATGTTAGTGACAGCCCTAAGGGCTGTCATTAGCAAAACCCTTATAATTATCTACCACAACTATTGCATTGTTTACTTGTACAGTATGCAGATTTAATTATACAGTGTGGTATAGGCATCAAAAAGTATAGTAGCAAAATTAATTCTCATGTTTTTATTCATATTTTACTTTTTTCTGGAAGCTGTTAATTTAATTTGTCTTGCAAAGAAAGATACTGACTATCAGAAAGTCAAAAGTCAACAATTGATCCAAAACCTTAACGTAGAACTGACTCGGTCTGGAACTCACGCTCACTTTAAAACCACCCCTTCTAAACCCTTTTCCTACGATTCATTTTCAACTACTATCCAACAATAAACCGAAGAAAAATGTCGAGATCGTCGATCTGTGCAACCCTAGCTCTCTTCTTCTTCTTCTCGTCCGCCATCGCTGATGTCGTCGTACTAACTGAAGAAAATTTCGAGAAGGAAGTCGGTCAAGATCGTGGCGCTCTCGTCGAGTTCTACGCTCCTTGGTAATTGAATTAATCTCTTTTTTCGATCTGATTATTTGAATTTGTTGTTACTATTGAAATTGTGATAACGCCGGCGTTGTTTTACTGATTTTGTGTGTGGTAAAATGACTATTTGATTCAGTTTCTATGGTAAACAGCTGTTTGGAGTGTGTTTGATGATCGAACTTTGGTTTTGATATCTAATTTGAATCTATTAGTTAGTGAATGATTTTATTATACTAGCATTTAGGATCTTTTGTGTTCTCGATGTGGTCGATCTAGATCCAAATAAGGTTGAGTAATCTGAGGTGCTGTTAATGGTTAGACCGGTTGATCTATGTTAATTCTTTGAGTTTGATTACCGAACTCTTGTATTTCTAAAGCTCACTTGATGTTGATAATTTTGTGTTTGAAATTAAGAAGCAACAATCAGATACTTTAGTGTGTTCTAATTATTATGCCTCTAGTTTATTTATGTTTGTTCTGTCTTTCTCTGATTCAACTTTAAGCATTAAATTCTCTTACTAATCCTAAACACTGTAGTGAATTTCCTTCCTTGAATTGTTTGCTAAGCTTTTCATATCATGATATGTGAATTTTGACTTGTCTGACGTGGCAGGTGTGGGCATTGTAAAAAGCTTGCTCCTGAATATGAAAAACTTGGTGCAAGCTTCAAAAAATCAAAATCCATCTTGATCGCAAAGGTAAAACAGCTACAATTTGATGTTTCACTGCTTGTATTTTTTCTAACTGAGAAATCATAGGATCTTCCAATACTTCTTGGCAATCTATCCATATTATAACTTTCATACTTCTATCTGAAATTCTGAACCACAAATTATGTTCTTGTTTTTTTTTTTCTAGACAAAAGGCAAGTAATCCTACAGAAAGTCTATATTAATATTTAATACCCTTTTGTTTTCTTTCTTGCTCTTTTGTGGACCTCATCTTTCAAATTTAAACCATCATTTTTTAGATATATATAATCGCCTTTAAACTTCATCTTGCATTTATAACTTGTACTAGTAAACAAATTTGAATCTCAACTGTTATCTCACCTGTCTATGTTGACAGGTGGACTGTGATGAGCACAAGGGTGTTTGTAGCAAATTTGGGGTTTCTGGTTACCCCACCATCCAATGGTTTCCCAAGGGATCTTTGGAACCCAAAAAGTAAGTCTAACTTTTATCATCTCTTTTTACATGTTCAGAATCATTTATTGTTACTAAAACAAGAATTTCTTTCTCAAATCTTCCCTTAGGTATGAAGGTTCCCGTACTGCTGAAGCACTTATTGAGTTTGTAAATCAAGAAGGAGGTATTGTTTTTATCACCATCTATTAGATACACTCTATATATATATAGTCACTCACGTGTATCTCTATTCTATTTTGTTTAACATTGCTGTATTCATTTCAGGGACCAATGTAAAGATAGCTTCAATTCCCTCAAGTGTTGTGGTGCTAAACTCTGACAACTTTGATGAAATTGTTTTGGATGCCAAAAAAGACGTGTTGGTTGAGTTTTATGCACCCTGGTCAGTAATCTTTATTTTAATTTTCACATTTCATGAATAAATTTTATTTATTATTTAAAGATTTTGAAATTTACGATCTTGTCTTTTGTTACAGGTGTGGACATTGCAAGAGCCTTGCTCCTGTAAGTATCTGAGCTCTTACCATTAAATTAAATTATCATTTAATGTGCTAAATTATAGTTGGAAAAATCACGTAATGGGTCAAAAGTTGTTTGGGTTGGGTTGACCCATTTATAAGTAAACGGGTCAAAATTACTACTCTAGTGCTAATTGGACCATGAGATAATAACTGTCTATTTTTCCATCACAGACTTATGAAAGCCTTGCAACTGCGTTCAAAAACGAGGAAGATGTAGTTATTGCCAATCTTGATGCTGACAATCACAAGGATCTTGCCGAAAAGTAACAAATATAATTAATAAAGTTTTTATAGATGTTTTATTTAAATAATAATGAAAATTGTGTTATGTAAAGGTTTTAATATACGGAATCGAGCCTCGAGGCGTTTTTCTTTAGCCTCACGAGGCGTAAGCCTCGAGGCGAACCGAGGCGTAACATCGAGGCGGAAAAACAAATAATATCTAAAATATTATATAACTCATAAAAAGCAACACAAAGTATTATGCAATCCCAATATTAAGTTTAAAAGGTCATTTATACTCACAAAAAGACCATTTTTTGCAATTTTTTTGTCAAACTCAAGACCCATTCACGATTTTGGATAGATATTGGTCACCCTTTTAGCTTTAAGCAAAGCATTCTTTGCAAAAAGTCAAGAAAAGTTAATGGGATTTCAAAAAAATCAGGTAAAAGTCGGGAAAAGTAAGTAAAACAGTCCAAAAAGTTAAAAAAAACCCAACTCAGGTCCTGACCGCCTCGGATCCGCCTCTCACTGCCTCGGCCGCCTCGGACCGCCTCTCACCGCCTCGGACCGCCGAGGCGCACGTTTCAGAAACAGGCTCTGAGGCGCCGCCTCAGATACGTTTTTTACCCGCCTCGCCTCACACGATTTTTAAAACATTGATGTAGGTATGGTGTGAGTGGTTACCCAACACTAAAATTCTTCCCAAAAAACAACAAAGATGGTGAAGATTATGATGGTGGACGTGATATCGATTCTTTTGTAACCTTTATTAATGAAAAGAGTGGTACTAGTCGTGATGCAAAAGGCCAACTTACCTCAAATGTCAGTACCCTAATTATACAAATATATTAATTTATTTATTATAATAATTTAACGCTTTTGTTTTCTTTTTGCTTAATTGTAGGCTGGTTTAATTGCTGAGTTAGATACTTTAGTGAAAGAGTTTGTAAGTGCTGATAGTGATGAAAAGAAAGCAGTATATGCTAAGATTGAGGAAGAAGTTGGAAAGCTCACTGGTGCTCCTGCTAGGTTATATTTTTAATTTTTTGTTCAGCTTTTTAAATATATTTTTGTGTGGAAATATAATGTTTTTAATTTGTAATATTTTAGATATGGAAAGATATATGTGAAAGCTGCCAAGAGTAGTTTAAGCAAAGGTGGTGATTATGCAAAGAATGAGATTCAACGTATAGAACGTATTCTTTCTAAGGTATTACTCAATTAACCATCATGTTTTTTATTATTTCATTGAGGATTTAATTATTTTAATTAGATGATTGACTGCATTTCAAATATTATAGCTAACTTTTTTTATTTTACGTGTTTTGGATAATGATATCTGATGATGTTTTTTTTTAATTTTGTAGTCGGTTAGCCCTTCAAAGGCGGATGAATTCACTCTGAAGAAGAACATCTTATCTGCTTTTGCATGATAGAAATCAGTATGTTTGATCTCTTGTCATTCCAAGTTTTAACACAATCTTTGCATTTGGAAACTTAGGGGAGAATTCTGTAGTAACATTAGAATTAAAACTTATTTAAACTTTCATAGTTACAACATCTTGGTTTTACTTTTGGATCTTACAGAAAACCTACTTTTGGTGCTATTTGAAGAATGTTTAGTGTATAATACGTGTTTTGATTATTTTTTTTCATCTCAATGAGTCAATGGTTATTTATGCACGTAAAATGGTCAAAATGGCTATTTTTGGAAACGGCAAATATATATATATATAAAAGCCAAGCTTAGCAAGAAGCTAAGATGGAAGGAACATACAAAACAAAGCAAAACAAAGTACAACTAGAGGCAAATCAAAAAAAGGATAAATTCCCCAATCCACCGAATTACAACATATCTTGCTTCTATGTTTCACCCATAAAAATGATGTTTCAATGATGTCGTTTGCGATAGCTGTATAAGACTTGTGGATGTTGTTAAAGATCACGTCATTTCTTACCTTCCATAAACACCAAAACAAACAGAATGATCGTTGTGAGAACTTTCTTCTTTTTTTGACTATATCCCCAAGATTCACCAAATTCTATAAGATCCGTCACCGAGTTGAAAGTAGGTAACGAGGATTCCACACCAATTGAACAACCATGTTAAAACCTCCACCGCTATGGGACACCGCAAAAAAACATGATCTATATCTTCATCACTGTTGTTACATGTTTTACACACGATGGAATCAAGCGTGACACCCCTTCTTGCCAAACTTTTGGCAACCGGAATACAGCCCAAACCAACTCTCCATACAAAACAATTTACTTTTAAAGGAACAATATTAGACCCAGGCATATTAACATAACATGATGTGGACACTTTTTGCTATTGATGGTGCATTTTCACTCCTCAAAACGAAGAATTTAATATCAAAGGGCCTTTGGTCTAGCGGTATGGTGTTTCACTCTCATCCTTGAGGTCTGGAGTTCAAGTCCCGTCGTGGACATAGGTGGTAATTAGGAGTAGATTAGATTTGCCGTTTAAAAAAAAAAACGAAGAATTTAATGTTTTAGGAGTTGACTTTGATAAAAACCTATATTTATTGGGGCTTGATTTGCATACTTAATAATTTGTTGGGCGCACAGAAATTAGAATAAATGCAAATTGACTCTTCCACCCTTAAAACAATACCCCAAAATCCAAAACATACCCCTGAATATCATGATGTTAATCAAAAAATTATAACGGGTTTTCGGTTTATTTCTGTAACACCCTTATATATTTAGGATTGCTTAAATTTTAGAAAAAAGAACACATAATGTTGTTTTAAGTTGGAAATGTAAATAATTTTCTACAATGTTGGTGTTAAGCTAGATCTTTAAAAAATGAAAATGTGAACTTGGAATTTATTTATTGTTAAAGTAAAACTTATTTTCTTTCTTCATGTCATGCTTGTAAGTTATGTATGCATATTTATTTTTCTTGTTCTATTACTACTGTTTGTGTGAATTGATAAATTAAATTTGTGGATTGCCATCCGGTAGATAACTATTCAGAAAGATCGATCAGTAAACTTTAGGATGTTATTTGAGAGTTCTTACTTCTTACCACTATACAATTTGATAGTTTAATTGTATTTTTGATAATAGAAATCTAAAAATGATTCGTAATTTCAAGTAAAAGGAAATTCACTCGAAAAACGTGGGCCTCAAAGTACACACTGAATCAAGCCGTACTCCACTCAACTTTATATTTGTAGACAAGAAGAAAAGACACAGTAACATCTTATTCCTTTGATGATTTGATAGACTTTCATCGCAGAAATTTGGTATTTGAGTTCCGAATATATCATTTACTTTTTCAAAAATCTTATCAGTTTGCTGAAATAATAAAGTCGTAAATTTTTGTATTGAATAAAATGCTAAAATTTTGTATTTAAATTCTATATACTTCATGTTATTTACTTCTTAAAAAATTATATACCTAAAGATTACAAATGATTTAACGTTTTTTAATATATTATAGAAAGTAACTACTCATCTATACGTCCTATCAGATTAAATTTCATGAAGTCTTTAACTTCAACACTATAAAATCTAAGATGTTAATAACCTATCTTAGAATCTAATGAACTTGTATTGCACTACTGTTAACAAAACTAAATTTAAACTCTCTTCGTATTTATTTACGTTCAAAATATATTTACTACCATAAACTATTAAAGATGCAATATGATACTTTGAACTTGATAAAATGGTCAATGTATATTGACTTATTAATTTAATCACGCTTTCTTAGTTAACTTACTTTTATTGAAACTTTTGACGGACTAAATAATGTAATTTAATCTCAGTATATTGACATTAGAAACAAATCACATGAGAAAATAAGACCAAATTAGTGAGTTGATGTATTATATCGATCAATTTTGTTAAGTTCAGATTACTATGATGCACCATTAATAATTTAGATTAGTAGAATACCCAACTAGCAAAGTTCAATATATTAAAATATATTTTAACCTTTATTATATAATTATTATTTATACACATTACAATTACAATATATATGAAAGAAACTACTAAATTAAATAAGGATCTCACACTCTCGATTCAATTTTACTATTCAAGTATTATATAAGACTTAAGTTGATGTTAACATCTGAATAACTAATAACCGAATTATGAAAATGTTTAAATAATTCGAAGACTTGTCGTTAGATCTATATGATTTAAAGGAAAAAGATGTTTAATTTTTTATTCATATGTTGATTAAGAGGGTTTGCCAGACACTTTGGATCCGATTAAAAGTTATTTCTTAAACTGGTGCCAATCCTGAAACCAACTGACACATTCACTTTTTTCCACATAAGTATTACATCAGCTGATACTCCAATTGACACATTAATGTCAAACCTACTCATTCTCTTCAGTTTTTAGATCGCACTATTATAAAATATACACATACAAAATACCCAGCAATACCAGTTCCTTCTCACTACCCATTGCTTCTCTCTTCAGATATCAGACGAAATCAAACTGAAAGGAAGTGGCAATAGAGGAAGAAATCAAAGCAACTGAAAGGGCCAAACAACGCTAATAAAATAATTAAGAAATCTTACCAAACTACACATAATATAATACATAATGTAGAATGATAAATGATATTTTTTCCTACATTTTCTTCCTATCATATGCCAACTCATTTTAAATTTGACATGTGTTATCCACCAATTCTCTTTAATCATATTATTCCTTGATTTTAATACTTGTCATGATTAAAGTGAATATAAATATAACATGAATAAATACCATTGGAGCATCTCCAATGCTAGCTTTTTTAAAAACTTATTAATATTCCAATAAGTCCTTGAAAGACTTTTTATCATTAGAATAGCTGACTTTTTTAAAAGCTTATTGTAATAAAAAAATTTTCTACTAACATTTTAATGAACTTTTCGTGTTTGTCTTTATTAGTCCTCCTATGTTTAATAACTTTTCATTTTAATCCTTAGATATGGGCTATAGTTTTAAACTTGTATTTTTTTAATATTTGTAATGTAATGTTTTTATCTATTTAAATATTAATGTCAATTATTATAATATTTTTGGATGAAATATTTTAAAAATTATTAAGTTTTATAAGATGTTAAAAAAAATTATCAATATGCATGAAACATTTTAAGATATATAAAGGTAAATTAGAAATATTATAAAAGAATTTTTTTTATAAAAAATTAACTATTTGAGAAGTTATTTAAAAATAGGCTTTTAGTTAATGAAATGTTGATATGATAAAGATAATAAGCTTTTATGAAGTTAACAACAAGATGCTATTACTCATGTAGAATACGATTCTAATGTTAACTACATTACTTTTATAATGTTAACATAAAGTAGTTAAAACAAAGTTTATATACTACAATTGTTTGGGAAACTATAAAAAAAATAAAGTGAAAAGGACAAAGTGAGGTGAGAAGGAAACGTGGGATTGTCAGGGATTCTCTCACACCACCTTAAAAAATCCTAATAATTCCTGTTAATTTTTTTACTAAGGCTGCCACTCTGAATTTCCCATGTGACCTTGTTTTTTCTTCTCATTTTATTTTCTTTTTCCAATCTTTTAATACTCCGTCCACTATAATTGATGGGTATAGTGATTTAAGTTAAATACTTATTTTTGCATTATATTATTATTTTATATTTTATATTTAAAATCTCAAATATCTTTTCTACTATAACTCTATCTAAAATATTTTTTTAAAACTCACTAAAATACCTCTTACTCAATAAAAACACCTCAAACACACTCTCTCTTCCCATTGGCGTGCTGCTTCCGCCGAGGGGCCAACGCAGGCACTCACTCACACCACTTACGGTGTGTTAGCACGTTATTTTGGTCTAATGTGGCATCTGGCGGAGAAGTCCCTCGTTACTGTACCGGGCGCTCTCATAATAGTTTGTTACTTTTGCTACATCAACATTATACTAACTAAAAACATTTTTATAAATTACATATCTAATAGTTAACCTTTGCAAAAAAAAATATTCTTTTACAATATTTCTAATTTACTTTTATATATATTTCAAATGTTTTATACTTACCCCTTATATATATTTGACAATTTTTGACGTCTTACTAAATGTAATATTTTCTAAAATATCTCATATAAAAATATTATAATAATTGACATTGAATATTATATAATTTATTTATTAACTAATAAAAATATATAAAAATTTTATATATAATATATCTACGGTTTAAAATGAAAAGTCATTAAATATAAGAGATTAAAAAAGATAAAAATTGAAAGTTAATTAAAATGATAGTAGAAAAAAGTTTTTGTAATAAACTTTTAAAAAAGTTAGTTATTGCAATGATGAAAAGTCATTTAAAAACTTATTAGAATAATGATAAGCTTTCAAAAAAATTCTCATTGGAGATGCTCCGAGTTTCATCATTTTTAAGATAAAATATAATAATTAAAATTGAAATAAACTAAAGTTAATAATTAGTGAAGTATTAATCTCATACTTTTTAAATAAAGTGATGTTAATAATATTTAAAAGTTAAAATAAAGATAAAATGATCATTTCATTATATTAAAACGAATAGTGGATCATTGCCAATTCTTTTACTGAATAATGTAAATTTTAAAATTGTATAACTTATTTTAAAACTGAAAAAAAAAATATTTTTTTGAAAACATTATATGGTACAAATGAATTTTAAACTGAAGTTAAAAGGAAATAATAATTTGAGAAAATAAAGATTCTAAAATAATTATATTATTAATATCGGTTATGACAAACAAAAAGGTTAAAAAGAAAAGTTTTTGAGTTATAAAAGGAATAGCCAGAATAATAGAAGTGGCGCCGGTGGTAGTCGAGCTTGGAAGGTGTCGTGCAAAAAATGGAATGCTTTATACAATTATACGTTAGCGCCATAACATGTCTTCGACCAATTAACATCTCTATATAATATCAGTTCTTTATTTCCTTTATCATTTTGACAAACTACAAAATATATTGCCCAAATTACAATAAGTCGCTAATGCAATCTCTCATCATATATTGTTCTTCACTTAACCGACATTGGCAAGGAAGAATGAAACTTAAAACCAAAGAATATGCCAGCAGTGTTAGTTTGGGGAAGCAAAATGTGAATCAACAGACAAATCTATTGACACGAATCTTATATCTCAAGCTAAGTATATCTTATAGATATGTATAGTGTACTGTTGGAGATAAATTATTACATATCCATAAATATGTAAAATTTACTAACTCTTTTTTTTAAACTCATTATTTAATTTAAATACTATATTAGTTAAATATATAGAAATATAAACATAAAAAATTAATAGACAATCATATTACTTATAATTTTTATGATTGACCTTAACCATTCAGCTTTAGGGTTAACATATTCAGCAAGTCTGAAAATTTGTATTTGACCTCAACTTACGAATCAACTTGCGTGGTTTAGGTGAGTAATTCTATGAGCGGTATATTATTATTAACATAAAATTGATACAAGCAATAAAATTGATTAATAATATAGGCGTATAGCATAGCATGGAAATACGAACAGAAGATCTTAAGTGGGGCCACAACACATGCCTAGAGAATGGAGAGAGCATGTGGGTGATCTTTATTTTAGATTATATTGCCTTGACTAATATTATTATACATTTAGGTATTCATACAATGCGGGGTAAGCATCCGATAAATATATTATGTATATTATGTGGCGATTAATTGTTAGATGGTAATTGTGGTAGTAATGATGGGTGACTGGATGGTAGTGGATGGTATGGCGGCATTGATGGTGCTGGTGACCACGCAAGTGGTGGTGGTGATAATGGTAGTGGTTATAAGTTCTAAAAAATTAATAAAAAAGGATTAAGATTTCTGGTTGAGATATTAATTAAAAAATATTTTGAACTTCTTTTAGGCCTCTCCCAACCCTTACTCATCACTAAACCCATCACTAGCGCCACGTCATCGCATCCTTACTGACCCGCTACTGACACGTTCGTGCCAACCCTACACATCACTAACCCATCACTAAACCCATTTTTTCCACATCATTATTTTTAATTAATTATAAAATAAATATATTACATTGATTTAAAATACATTGTTTAAATTTATAAAAAATAATATAAATTTAAAAAAAAAATATTTATTAAAATTTAAAAAAAAAAAAATATATAATTTTTTTTTGAAAAAAAGTAATATATTTTTATTATTAAAACAGTATAAAAAAATTAAAAAACAGAGGAAAAAAAATGTTTTTTTAAATAAAAAATAAAAAGGTACAAATTATTATGCATGGTGTACAACCCCCTCCCTTCTTTCCCCCCCTCCTTCTCCCCCTTTCTTCTTCCGGCAGCGTACGACGCCTTCCCAATGCCGTCGACAAGACGACGTATTTCTCCCGACGCAAGCCACGACGAGCTGGTGCCAACGCCGTCGTGGCACGACGGCTCGAAAACTCCGCTGACGGGTGGTGGTGACGCTGCGTTGGCAGCGGTCTTACAAACATTTGCTAAAATAGATTAGAGGATGTTGTTTCTATAACTTTATGTCTTTATGTATTGAAAGATTTTTAGATTACAAGTTAGAATAGATATAAATTGAAAAAATGTTAGGGAGTTGTTTTTATTGTTGAGATTCTTTTAGCTCAATCAAAGTGTGTGTTCTAACGTTTTCTTTTATCTCGATTAACATAACTTTTTCATCTGGTATGTCTATTTCCATGGATGAATAATCAAGGATAGAGCGTGGTGTGACGAAGTCAACCAAAAATATACTATCCAGTAAAAATATGTGGTTCTTGAGTTCATTAAATATACATTATTACTTGCTCCAATGGCTTGCAAAGGCCAATCAGGAAATGATAACAGAATGGCTCAGAAATCGACCTAACTTCGATCAGATTCACAAAGCTGCAACTTGAATTATCATATTAAGATGATGGGGATGCCTCTTACGAAATGACTCAACTTAAAAAGACAAATGACATCCCAAGTTGACTTTAGATCAAGTTTGTACTTGTTCCAACCCATTGAACTTGGTAAACCAAATTAAAATAGTATTGGAACCGGTAAAGTGGTCCATTGTACAAAAAAACTTTGATGTGGTCCGGCTAAGGGGTCGTTTGATAGTTACTAATTGAGTCAGAATCGGATTGAGTCAGAATCGGATTGAGTCAAAACTTCTCTTTGAATTCAAGTGTTTTTAACATAAAGGTCCCACTCTACAAAACGATCGTACAAAAAAAAAGCTTAAAATCGATGTAATCTTCAAGAACAAAAAAGCCCTAATCGTATAAAGGGATTTTCAGCAGTTTATAGACAAACCCGAGCAAGATGATGGATAGTGGCGTGGTGCAGCCTCGGCGGAGGGAGGAAGGAGGAAGAGGTTGTCGGCGGCGGAGGAAGGAGGAGTGTTGTCGGCGGCGGAGGAAGGAGAAGATAAGCCTGTGGAATGTAGCGTCGACAAAGGAGATAGGGAGAAAATAGACCGAGTCCGACACTTTTTCAATTCGGACTGGATCAACCTTATTGGACTGGACCGAATCCTATTGCTGACCGAGTTAGAAAAGTGGCAACCAAAACAAACATCAGGTTTTGGACCGAGTCCGAATTTTCAGATTGAGTCCGAATCAAAATGTGAAATCAAACAGGGCCTAAGTTTCAATCTAATCCAGTCCAAACCTTTTTTACTTCTTCCGTATTAAAATAAGTGACACACTTTCCATTTTGAGGCGTATCAAAATAAGTGACACATTTTGCAAACTTTCCTTATTTGGTAAAAATAATGGGACACATACCCACTAACTATCCACTTTAATAAAGTGAAATTACCCTTATACCCTTATACCCTTACTTTTACTTTTAAAACTCATTAATATCACTTTATTCAAGAAAAGTATGACTCATTCTCCACTAACTATGTACTTTAATCTATTTTAACATATACTTTAATTTTTTACCTTAAAAATCGTGTAAATTAATATGTGCCACTTATTTTGATACGGAGAAAGTATTTTCATTTTTATTTTTATTATCATTAATGGTAATAAAACAACTTCGTTTAGGTAAATGATTATGCTTGAATATTTTATTCAAGTTGGACCGGTTTAAATTAACGTCAAAAGTCACTATAAACTCAAGTTCTATTTTTATTTCACTTGCTTGGTACACATTATATATTATATATATACCATTTAACAAAACGTATAGCTGAAACTCACTAATATAACTATCTTTTAAACATAGTATAAAAATCATCGCAAAATGATGCGGTGAAATTTCTAGTAGTTTTGACTACTGCACACCTTCATTACAGGTTAAATACGTAAATGATGAATCTATTTCAACATCAATTTTGTTTTATTCTAAATCTTACTCCCTCCGTCCCATTTTTATTGTTCATAATACTATTTTAGTTTTTCCCACAAAGATTGTCCTTTCTTAAATATTAACCAATCAAAAAACATGTAAGTGAGAAAGAGAAAATTTGATTGGTGACATAGTATAGTTAATGTACTTTTCTTAAACTGTGTGTTTTTTTTGTAGTGGATAATAAAAATGGGACAGATGGAGTATTAGGGAACATTTAAAAACAAATTAATTTAGCATTAAAATAAGTAGTATTGAAAATAATATTTAACCATTTCTTTGTATAAAATAATAAGCTTTAGATCCTGGTGCAACATAGGATCCTTTATCTTTAACCTTCCACCTGTTGCATCTTTTTGGGGTTTGTAGTCAATTAATTAACATCCATCAGTTGCAGAGATAATGGACGGATAGTCGCGCTTTCAGATCATACTAAATCGTGATATTATTATTCTCTGTCTTTCCATCCACCAGAGTCACCGTCGTCACTACCGCCACCGCCGCTACCGCCACCTCTGCTACCGCCACTCTGTGTATTTTCTCTCGAACAGTAGAATGGAGGACCTTGAAACCTGCAGTAACAATCCAACTACAAAACCTGCACTTCAATCTTCTGAATTTAATGTCCTCGAACCGCTCACATTCTCCGACGACATCGATAGTGCTGCCTCTACTCCTTTCGTCAGTGCTCCTTCCAGTCCAGGCCGTGGACCACCGCATTATGGCGGAGGATTCTTCTACAGCGCTCCGACTAGTCCTATGCACCACATGTTTTCTTCTACTCCACTAGAAGGAGCCGGCGGCTCCTTTGAGTTTGAGTTAGCCACCGGACCAGCTCCGTCCGGAACCATGAGCTCCGCCGACGAACTATTCCTAAATGGCCAGATCCGTCCGATGAAATTATCATCTCACCTTCAGCGTCCTCAGGATCTAGCTCCATTGATCTACGTTGCAGAAAACGACGGCGAATCAGGCGGCGAGGAAGATGGTGATAAGTGTGGTAGATTTAGGGATTTTAAGGCTCAAGACAGACGGAGAAGAGCTAGATCTATGTCGCCGTTGAGAAGCAACACCGCATTTCAGTGGCTGGAGGAATTCAAAGACGGAAGAGAATCAACAGAAATTAATGAAATCAAGGAAAAATTGGAAGCTGACGATAAAAAAAGAGCAGACAACGGAGACGGAGACGGAAACGAAAACGAAACTCCGTCGTCCGGTGCATCATCTCGGTCATCCTCCGTCGGCCGGAGCTCGAAACGTTGGGTGTTTCTGAAGGAATTCCTGTACAGAAGCAAAAGCGAGGGACGAAACAGTACCAATAGCAACAGAAACCACAAGTTCTGGTCCACATTGTCCTTAAGGAAATCTTCAGATTCAAAAACCGCCGGTGCAACGGATGAAAACGGCACGGCGGAGGTGGTGGCGCCTAAGACCGCCGCGAAGAAAGCGGTAAACGGAGTAGGCCTGAATCGGAAAAGGAGAGTAGCACGTTCAGCACATGAAGTTCATTACACCACAAATCGAGCTCAAGCAGAGGAGATGAGGAAGAAGACGTACTTGCCGTACAGACAAGGGGTGTTAGGTTGCTTAGGGTTTAGTTCAAAGGGTTACGGAGCCATGAATGGATTTGCAAGAGCTCTGAACACCGTTTCATCCAGGTAACAATTTGATTAAAGGGATTTTGGACATGGTTGATGGGGTTTTATAGGAATTTTTTGTTGCAATTTTTCTAATGCATATCAATTCCATTGTAATCAACCTATGTATATTACATTACATTACATCATATCATATATATCATATATATAATTATTATAATTAGATCTGATTTGCCACTGGTAAATTTATTGTGTTCTTGTATGTGGGGGTGTTTTCATTCTTTTCGCCATCCTCTTTAGATTATTGTTTGACAAGAGATCATATGTCGTCATGTATATGTACTTATGAAGTTACACCGCAATAATCACATATATAAATAAGTGAGCTCAACAGTTAAAATGTTGAGTAAATTACACGGTCGGATAGTCCATGTGGTTTGTCACGAGTTTTGGATTTGATCTCTAACTTTTAGTAATTACACCGATGGTTTGACTTGATATTGATTTTGGTCCCTAAATATAACTGACGTTTATTTACTCCGTTAAACAGACACACGTGCCCTTAACATGAGTGTAATCTAGTCATTTTGCACAATTTCATCTTTCTCACTTCTATCACATCTCATCCCTCCCAAGAACCCTAGATAATTCACTGTCATGACCATTCATGAAAACACATCAAACTTTCATTAAATTTTACAAAACAAAACAACAAATTAGGGTTGCTGAAACGAATATTTTAAGCGACAGATGGAACCCCACAACCAATTAATGAACAATTTAGTAGAAACAGAAAGATTCTGATTTCTTCACACCGTTGAATTCGTTACTAACAAGAAGATAACACAGAGAGAGAAAGCATAAAATTGAGGGTTTATAAATGATTATGTAATCGTCATCATTTGAATCACTGCGATTCATCTCGCATCAATCGTTCTTCTCAGCCGTCCGATCAGGTGACCTTGAATCGTTCTTCAATCAGACGCATCGGTAAACCTAATATGGGTTTTAATCGATTTGCAAGTTTCAAACTTAAAATTACGAGGCAGAGGTGGGTTACGGTGAAGGCCATGGCCGGAGAAGAAGAAACGGGTGATGACTAAATTGATCGATCATGTAAATTCAATTTGGGGATAAACCTGCAGAGGTATGCAATTGTTGTTATCGTGTTGTTCTTCATATCATTTCTTAAATTCGTCCAGATAAGAGACTCCAAAAAATGACATCGGTTGTAATGATTTGCAAATGAGGTTGAGTATGGTTTTCTTCAATATTTGCTAGGGGGATGGAAGTTAGATGGTAAAAAGATAAAGATACCTTATGTACATCACACATGACAGATTTTAACGGCATAATTTAACACCCGTTACGCTTAGGGATCAAAACCAATACGGAACTCGATACTTAATGACCATCGGTGTAATTTCTGGAACTTAGGGACCAAATCCAAAATTTAGGTCAAACCACAAGGACTATCTATGTAATTTACTCTAAAATGTTTTACAAACTCTTAACTTGGTTCATTCAATAATATAATGACCCAAATATTGATAAATTAAATTTCATTATTGATAATATTAAAGAGTAAAAGGATCTGAGAAATGATATTTATACTTATCATTTGTTCATATTTATTTTCCTACCCTAATTGATCTAGACCTATTTGTTCGCGAAAGTATACTTAATTGAGGTCCAAAAGTATAAATTCTGAAAGATGTTAATTGGAGGCCGTCAACCTTGGTTACTTGTTATGTAATAATTCCAAAGATGTAGTGATAGGTATCCTTAAGGTGATACGTGGCTTCAATTTATGGTGTCACAAGAAGATATTATACGACTCCTTATGCAATATGGAGAAGTTAACAATAAGAACAAATAAAAGCACAAATGAATTGTTAATCAAAAAGCGATGGTTGCGTTTGTTCTATCCAAACCAACTATTGAGGCAAAGAAAAGGGACCCAAGAACGTGATCAGGAATTATTAATCCATGCCTAAACCTAAGAGGTATACTATTCTTATCTGCATTTGATAGAGGAAAGTGACACTGAAGAGATGTTTCCAAGGATGTAACAAGAATTATTATTACGTTTCGAGGTTTTTGAAAGATTACATGTTAGAAAATTTGTCTTCCTTAATAATATGTTAGGTTTTAATGAAATTAACACTTATAATATTAGCAGCGAAACAAAATATAGTCTATTTAATTCAAGAGATGAAATCTAGCTATAATCACTACTCTATAAAACCTTTAAAACCAATGTTAACTAGAACTAACATGTAGAATACATACAGTAATTGCAACACGTGTTCTAGCTACAATGCCGGATATAATACTATCCAAAATAGTATCCCTCTAATGATATCATACCCAAAACGATAACTGGTAAATTATCAATTGTTACTTTTAAACCTGATCGGTTAGGAATCTCGAACAAAAAGAGGAAGCCGGGAGGAATGAGAGAAAATATGGCCGAATTCAAGAACAAGTGTAAGAAATTTGAATGACACTAAGCCCATACGGTCTACAATTATGAGATTTGAATTAATTTTATATTAATCACTGTACTTTGTTCCAATTAATCAAACTATTAATTAATGACAAACCAGTCCCTCCATTAGTCTAACCGATGACAATAATCCCATAAACCTTTGGATTTCCATATCATTATCAACATCCAAATTAACAGCAAAAGATAACATTGTAGCATGTTAATATCAGTCAGTAAGAAGGTAAAACTAACCTTCACCATTGTCAACCTAACCAATGACAATCATCCCATTATATGTACACATTCAAATTTCTGGCCATTTCTAAACTTGTAATAAATGCTATGTTTTTGGTCAAATTCACTTACTAAAACTCTTCACAATCTAAGTCTCACTTGCTTCATGAGATTCTTTGATTCCCTCATTACCACCTTTCACTTTCTTTTTTATCTTCATCGGATCACCTCCATGAGAAATCTGCATATTCAAATACAATATAATATATCCATTATTTTAGCCATTTTTAAATTCTTGCAATTTTATTCTACTTACAATGTGGGATTTCCACTCCATTTGTGTATTCTTGTCATTTGAAGCACCAGTAGATTGTGATTGGCTACGAACATGCCAAAATATGTGGATAAGTACTGCAGCATCAAGAGCAGCATATTCTAGCTGCACAATTTCAACACATAACCAATGTCTTAATTATTATATTATTATTATATAATAAACAAAAAACAAAATGGAAAAACAAAATAAACCTGACTGCGGGTTAAAGGCCGTTCCTCCCAATTACTATTTCTTCTTGTCTTATTTAAACCAACACCCAATACTTCCTGTTTCATTTTGATAATCAACAAAATGTGATTTATTCAAAAAAAATAAAAAATAAAATTGTTTCAGTTACCTTTGTGAGACCTGAAAGGCCACCACTACTGTCTTTGAACACCATCTGAATATCCAACAGCATTTCAAAATGCTTAAAACAATCCAAATTCTTGTAAGATTGAGCCAGTTGTTTCATATCACATTGAAAATTATAACCTGCACAATTAAATTAACAACTTGTTGATATAACAATTATAATTATCTTATACAGAATAATTATGAGCAAGAGTGATACCAAGTTTCAAAATTCTGGGGGAATGAAAAATGCGGATAAGACAGCTGTCCAAAACATCAGGAACATCACGAGCCAACTTTATCAAGTCAATGATGAAGACCATTTTCTCAGAAGCAATTTGCATTATGGAGACCTTGCTTTGACCGCCCTTTTCATAATTAGGCTTCCATTCAGAATCAAGACCAATCACTTTGCATCCCTCAATATGACACGTGGCTTCATGCAGACCAGTAGCCTCATCCACCCAGATGATGTCATCAATTGCCAGCTCATCAAGATGCAGGTACCGAATTTGTGAAAGGCTTGCCTCACCTTCTACAACATTGTAAAATACTCGTTTAATAATTAATTACTAGAAATAATAAATTTATATTTAGTTAAATTAAATTAAATATATATGCACCTTTGGCTTTCTTGAAACCTTTGAGGGAGTATCTGTCACAAAGTTCATCAACCTTCTCAGAGTAACCAGCTTCCATTGCCAAGTACACCTTCAATTTAAATTATTAATTTATTATTATTACAAAATCAAACACTATCCTAAATACTCCCTAAATTTGAAACTTATAGCATAAATGGCCCCTAATTCTGAAACTTGTAACATCAACGGTCGGTAAAACTTAACAGCCTTTTTTGCTTTAGGGGCCGTTGGTGTTACAATATCAAGATTAGGGACTATTCGTGTAACAAAAATAGGCGAGGGAAGAAATCCGTAATTCCATACAAACCAGAGGGACGATTTATATAATTAACTCAATACTATCACTAAAAACTTATGTACATGAACCCTTGAGAAACCAAGAGTGTATCAAATATACACTATAATCACCTTTAATTATATACTAAATTACTAACACCATTTATTTATTTTTATTTTTTTAAAATTTCAACAAAAATGAGATATATTGAAGTGACTTACCATAAATTCAAGAAGTTGTCTATCAGATTTTGCCCTCATTTCTGCTATATCCCAGCACCCTTTTTCTGCTAGCTTCTTAAGTGAGCTGCAAATATGACTGAATACATTGACTACGTGAAAAGTCAACAAAAGCTTAAAACGATTCAGAATTTCAGATAAAAAAAGTCAAGCTTCAAACAATATTATTACCTTTCTTTACCCATTTGATATACTTGTGGAAATTCTTCACATAAATTGTTCTTCTTAATAAGTTCATAAGCTTGTTTTATTAGCTTTCTGTCTACATAACCTTGTATAAGTAGACACAACATTGGTTTTCCCATATATGCAGCCCATTTTTCTGCTGCTTGGTACTCGTTTCTTTCCAACATTTCATGAATAAACGACTCATCAAAGTGACGAATAGATAAATGTATCAGAAGATTAACAGTAATCATATATGATTGAGATTTAAGCTTTGAGATAAACTGGTTAATAAATGCTTCAACATCTGATTGAAACAAAAACTCTTTGATATCTGCAAGTTTAATGTCGAAAACTTCAAGCATTTTTACTAGTATTCTGTCATCGTGTATTTTGGTACCGCGAACTGAGATTATGAATAATTTGGTAGCAAGAAATTTGGCTTTTTGTGAATCTTGTTGTGTTGTTCCAGTTTTTAGAAAACGTTTAAGAGCAGCTAACATTAAATGACTAAAACCTTCACAATGTGATTCAAATATTGGTAATAAAGATAGACAACGAGCAACAAAGACAGCTGGCCCAGGTTTTGGCTTATTATGTAAGGATTGGTGGACCTGTTGCTGCAGAGCAAAAAACTTTGCAGTTGCCTTGCACGTGCCTGTTTTATATAAATTAAAAAAAAAAGGGTTAAATATAAATACTAAAGAGTAAATTACAAAAATGGTCCTTTAGGTTTGTACCATATTACATATTTGGTCCTTTAGTTTCATAAATTAGATTGGTAGTATTTCCGAAACTATTGACACGTTTGGTCCTTGACCTAAACAAACGTTTATTTTTCCCGTCAAGTATGGTCACGTGTGATGCACGAGGGGTAAATCTGTCACTTTCCATTTCCCTTCACCAATTTGAAACCCATAAAAACCTGTTTGTTTGGTGGGAAAAGTTAACGTCTGTTTAGATAAAAGACCAAACGTGTCAATAGTTTCAGAAATAAGGACTACCGGTGTAACTTATGAAACTAAAGGACCAAATATGTAATATGGTACAAACCTAAAGGACCATTTATGTAATTTACTCAATACTAAAAATGGAATTTTTGAAATGAAAGAATGTACCATAAATGTAGCATTGTTTCAGAAGATATAAGAAGACAACTGGCGAAACATTTGTGAGATCAGAATAGGCATGCAATGATATGGCCCATTCTTGCTGAGTCATACCACCACTTGATAATGACTGAGTATTCTCATCGATGCCCATTGCTTAAAAAAATCTATGAATTCCTAGAAATAACATGAGAACAACATGCATTAAATATATGACAAGATGTAATTGTGAGAGGTTTGCTTCTAATCTCTAGTGTGTGTGTCTTCAAATAATCAGAGAATACAGAATTGAAAAACAGAATTACAGAGAATCTGGAATTGTTTTTGCCTGCAAATTTCCTCCATTTTATGTAAATTATGAAACAGATGATTTTTTCAGTGAACAAAATTTGAACACTCATGATTTTAGTCTGATAAAAGTCAATACGCATCTTATTCCATTTTAAGTATCAATTTGCTAAAAAAGCATGGATCATGTAATCAATAACCAGGACAACTGATCCAGAAATGCTCATTACAACAAAATTCTACTAAACACCATCAAAACATTCTACCATTAGAATGGAAGCTAGTGATAACACCAGTACTAAATTAGGAAATGTGATATGAATAAACTTTGAACGGAGATCCAAAATCCACTAGAATTGCATATATTTGCTGTTAAATTAACAGTCATTTTCAAATTTCAAGGAAAGTGAATATTCGTACAAAAATAGTATACTGAAACCAAATAATACCTAAATACACACAAAAACAAAAATGTTTAGTAAGCACGTTAACCTAAATCTGTTTATTTATTCACTCAACCAATCAGCTAAAACCAGATGATCATTAAACTCAAAATGAATGTATGAACAGAAACCTAAAGAACAATTCCATAACACTCTAAAAATCACAACAACGATGAATTTTAACAACCTAATTGATAATGTAGAGTAAACAAGCTTACCTGTATATGTTCGCGAAACTAGGATACAACGGTGTTGTTTGTCTCTGCAAATTGAGGGGAAAAGAGCGAAGAAGTGAAGAAAAATCAGCTCAATCCATAATTTCCAAAATGAAAGTGCGTGTGTGTTTTTGTATCTGAGAATTGAAGATCACAAAAACCCTAATGACGAGAAATGGATGGGTATGGCCCACCTGATATCGTTACCAGAAATGGCAACACGAGACCATGTCCGTCCGAAGCACCGTCCTCATTTTCCAAGTTTTTTTAAATGAAAGGTGTTTGTTTGGAGGCGAGTTTTAACTTTTAATTATTATGTAATTAAATAATTTGTATTTGAGTGATTAGCAAATTATGATTGTTCTTATGCCTATGCTTATGCATATATTAGATTAATAGGCATTTTACAAAGGAAATTCATTTTTGCATCATAATTTTTACTTCCTATATCACATAGTACAAATTTTATAACAAATTATACAAGTGTTTCAAACACTGATTGTGTTAGATAACATAAAAGTTGTGGTGTAAACATCACTACCTTTTTACAATGATGTAGAAGTGAGTGTGGTCTGGAAACCGATAACACCAAAACTGATAAAAATGAATTACCAAAATTGAAAAAACCAAAATGATTACATGTTTTTTATTTCGTTTTTGTTCAGTTTTTTCAACTCAGATGCTCACCCTATCCGATGACCAGACCAAAACTGATAGAACTGAAACCGGAAGTCATGAAATTACAAAATCGAAAACCAAACCAGTTGCGTGTTTACGGTTTCGGTTCGGTTTCGATCGATTTTCGATTTGATTTTTTCAACACAAATGCTCACCTCTACAAATTGAGCACAAATGCTCACCTCTACAAATTGAGCCATTCAAATTAGTTAATGATCCTTCAACTGTTTTTTGTATGCTAGGTATACAAATAAAAGTGACAAGCTTGACATCATCATCAATTTTTGGTATCAGCGTGGTCGTGTTAAACGATGTCAAAGTTGTGCGGTGCCAAATAACTTAGCACCAAACATACAACGTAGGTTAAAATCAATTATTTTAATTTAAACGAGTGATGGTAAATTTAGGGTGTGCTTTAAAATCATACTATTTTTTTTTAAACGATAAATCTAATCTACTCCTAATTATCATCTATGTTCACGACGGGACTCAAACTCCAGACCTCAAGGTTGAGAGTCATACACCATACCGTTAGGTCAAAGGCCCTTTGGTATCATACTATTAAATAGGCAAAAAGAGTGTACTCCCTCCGTCCGAAATTATTGTCTACTAGATAAAATCACATAGTTTAAGAAAACTACATTAATTACACTTTGTCACCAATCAAATTTTTTCTTCCCCACCTATATTCTTTTTTATTGATCGAAACTTAGAACTAGACAACTAATTTGGGACTTACCAAAATAAAAGGATGGAAAATAAAATCAAGACGAATGGAGTATTTAATATGAGTTTAACACTCTATCTATACCTTGTGCTTTTACTATTAACAGATTAGATATATGAAGGGAAAAAAAACATTTTTCTTTCTTCTGTGGAAAATTACCTTATTAACATTTTACAAGGACTGCTCATCTACAGTTGATGAGCAGTTATAGTTCTTTTTTTCTTTTTTTTATTTAAAACAAGCTGCCATGGGCTGAACAGTCATACTAAAACCAGATCTAGGGGGTTTTTTTCTTCTTCCTGAACCAATATTTGGGCTTCAAAGAAGGAACTGAGAACTGAAGCCCATGCGATTCGTATTTCATACAAATCCAGCTATAAATCAACAACATAATTCAACAAACAAATCAGTAGAACTAAAGAATCATTGCAAATGAGATAAAAAACGGTACAAAAGCAGAAAAACTCAAAGCAAAACTGCGAACAAGATTTACAGATTCGGTAAAATAGATACGTCAATAACAGCTATCTAATTGGAAGAAATCGGATCTGCAACCGAGAATTCCAAATCTAGAAAAAGTTCCGCCGGAGAGAGAAAAGATTGGGCTTGAAACCTATTCTATTGTACTTTGAAAATGGGTTTGGTAGAGATAAAAATAATACGGAGTATTAATTTTGTAAAAATTGTTTTTGGGTGGGAAATAAATTAGATATGGACTTTTGAGATCCAATTTGAGCAAATTAATGAAGGAAATTAATGGGTTTAATTGTTTAAGCTTTAGAAGTGTCATATATACAACAGAATCGTTAGTAGACCATGTATAAAATTGACTTATTATTTTAGGTATTTAAATTTTAATTTAGTTTTTTCTAAAGGTACCTAATATACACCATTTCTACATTTTAGAAGTGACATATATACAACAAAATCGTGAATAGACCATGTATAAAATTAAATTATTATTATACATCTTGGAGAACATCTTATACATTACACATTTACCACTAGTCTATAAGTAATTTGATTTAGTTGTAAAAAAGAAAAAGGAGTACTACCTATAGAAATGCATCAAAACTGTTTTTTTTGTCCCAAGTGTACAAGAAAAGATTTAATAATGTGATTTGCGTATAATTTTTTTTACGTGTTGCTATCTTATACTTCCGTAGATAAAAGAATTCCGCCGCGAAGCGCGGGCCCTTAAACTCGTATGTTACAATAATGAGATCTTTTTTGTATCTTTCTGTGTTTATCCTCAGCTCAGGGGCGGTACCAGACAAATTTTTAAAGGTGGGCAAAATTTTAGAGTGCACATCAGGTTCTTTGATTGAGGTTTATTTAAAATCGTATCGTAAACCAAATCAAATCAGTTTTAGTTTGAAGAAAGTCTAAACCTAAACTAAATTAGTTAGAATCAAAATTCACGTGTTAGTTAATTTGAGCATCATATTTTTAAACCAATAAACCTATGGGAAAATGAATCAAAAAAGAAAAGAAAATTTTAATAGGAAATAGAGTAAAATAAACGTTAGAACGGGAAAGAAAAAAAAAAGATTTAAAAAAAAATATATGCATATGGAAGAGATATAAACTAAATGTTATATGTTTTAAGATACATGAGTTAGCCACTGAGCTAATATATGATGTGTATTAGTTATCGCTTATATATTATGTATATTTGGATGAACCAAGCCAAAAAATGAACCGACACCTAAAAAATTTATACTAATCGGAAAAATTTTGGGGTGGACAGATGCCGACCCTGCCCACCCCTTGGTACCGCCACTACCTCAGCTTTTGAAAAATTGATTGGTTTTTTTGTTTGGTCTTTGTATCTCATATACACTAGGTATCTCCTGTATTGATTTATTTTTATTTTTGTGTTTTTGTTAAAGCTGTATGCATGTATATAATGTTTGCCTTGTAAAAACTGAGAGTATTTTTTAAAAACTGAAACCATGTTAATTAATTACAATTGTTGTCTTGATATCTTAGATTTTTAAGTTACATGCTTCAACACCAAAAGTCACTAATCATATATTTATGTTATTATTTTTTTAACAGCAACAAAAAACTTGAGATAGATTAAGTTTCAGCACCGCCATCACTAATCATATATTTCTATAATCATAACAAATGTTGCGACATTGCCACAATAATATTTAGCCGATAGCACACCTTAAAATAATGTTGTTGGCTAGCTTCCATCAGAATAGCCTTACGTGAGTTAATGGCCCAGAACCAAGAATGTTTTCGTCAACCATTCATTTGATTTTTTTTACCAAGCAGACGCCATTATTACAATGTACACAAGTCCAAGTGTCCTTATAATTGTATGATCCAACGAGTAACTTACGTACGTGCTAGGGTACGGGTTTAAAAATCTTAATTTTATTAAAAATATAACTTTAGAGCTTATAAAATGAAAATAGACGTAAAATAAATATTCACTAATAAAATATTAAATCAAATATTAAAATCAATTAGTACTTATATTTACACAATATTTTAAATAACCAATCATACAGTTTATCTTTAATTTTGAATTTCAAGAAAATACTTAATTATACCAAAGTCTGATAATCTAACTAACTATAACTTTGAGTTGACAAACATTACTAAAATATTTTAAATGATCATACGATATTTTGTTAAAACAACATGCTAATAATGTTACTGTATAAACATAAAATTGTATTCATATAGTTTACATGAAAAAAATTAGGATAACCCTAAAGCTATATAATAATATTCATATATTCATATACTTATTAGGAAATATACATATTAAAATCATAATACTAAAATAATATTGTGATTCTTATTTTTTAATGTTATCTTAAAGAAATAATTTTTTTTATACTATACATGTTAAATAAAACAGCTATTAACAATCTAAAATTATAGCTAGTTATTTATAAAATGTTTGATTTTTATTGTAAAGCTATAAGCATGAAATGTCAACCATTTTAAAATGATTTATTATAATTCTTTTAACTGACATTTTTAGAAATTGTTGATATTATTAGTAAATATAGTTTAGATCATGTAAATCTTTTATTTAGATAGTAATATATTCTAGAGATTATCTCCTTATTTGTATTATTTGTATTACCCTATAAACAGGGATCCCAAGAAAGTGTTTATGGTAGATAATGATTGATCTTTCATTAACCAAGGGATTTCTATTTATAGGGTAATACAAATAATACAAATAAGGAGATAATCTCTAGAATATACAACTATCTAAATACAAGATTTACATGATCTAAACTATATTTACTAATAGAACCGGAACCATTTTAACCGGTCCGGTTATCGGTCTTTAAAAATCCTATTTTTCGGTTCCCGGGTTTACCGGTTCCGGTCCGGTTCCGGAATTGAACACACCCCTATGTTATATATATTAAAATATTAGTGGCACATGTAAAAGAGGAAAAAGATTGGTTGGAGGAGGACTTGAACATGGGTCTGCCCTAAACCAACGCCCTTAACCAAAATCTTTTTGCAACTAAGGCTGGCTATCACCATTTTGCTAAAATTCTGACTTTTTAAACATTTATTTGTGAACGGGTACCTGTTGAATGACAAATGTAGTTTAAGTTTAAGTATGCAATTAGGAGTGATTAGCATGTATTAGTGGTGCATAAGGTTTTCATAGAGTGTTATTGATTAATTAGATATTATTTGGGTACTAATTATTACCTATTTCCGTTAATTACGTAAGCTTATTTGTCGTTACTTGTGATTAATCTCATAACTTCATATGTACCAAACTTTACGTATTTAGTGTTTCTCGTCATGTTTTTTATATGAATTAATTGAATGAATTGCGTTTATATCACAGCATAATAATATAAGATTCATATCTCTAGTTAAATAAAATAGTCTCCGAGTTATCTCTGGAAAATTGATCACCAACGTTTGGATCCGTAGAATGTTCCGACAATCACGTAATTTTCGACAAAACTACATATGTACGAAGATCGCTTTATGAGATTTTTAAATTCGTATGCAATAAAATATGAATAATGAGCTTGTCCTATAATTAGAAGTGTACAAAAAATAGACCTATTTTCAAAGAATGTCACAACATGTAATTTACAAGTAGAGTGAGATCCACTTAACTGAAAAACTCAAAGGGAGAGAATATACACGAGAAGCGAGAAAGCTACTTTAACGGTTGCTCGCGAACTTTTCATTTTGTTTGCTGTTAAAGATTAAAGAATATTATAAGTATCTGTTTAATAACTATATAATATTATAATATACGTGTATAAAATTGAATATATTATATTTTAAGCATAACGTGTGCTTGTTTTCTACACAAAATACTTCTATTGAACAATATATTCATATCATTTTCATGTTCCACGTAGAAAGAAGGAAATTCCTTTGAAATCTCAACCAAATGTCAATTTTCTTTTAAATCAGGGGTTTATATTTATTATAAAGAAAAAAAACCCATATTTTAATTATGGAACGTGTTAAATATTGCCCTTAGGCTAATGGTTAAGAAATTTTAGTTGACTTAAAATAATTGTAAATTAACTAATAAAAAGTTAAAAACCACACCCCTTGAATGTATTAACCACATGTTCATATACAGTCTTATTATATCCCTATGCGTCATCGAGTGGATCATGTTCGAATGATACTCGATATAACGCAACCGTTATCGGCTCTGCCAATACAGTTTGCTTATGAGATCTTCACAAGGGATGTTCTCAATCTGATTTTGTCTTTACCATTGGGAATACGACGATATCCTAGAGGTCTTGTAAACAGATTCTAGTTGCTACTTCGACAAATCACTTCGAATTATTCACGCTCGTTGAGTCGACAAGAGAGTGTGTATGGCTTTAAGTTTTTGTTTTAGTTGTAATTGGTCATATTCGAAGTAAATGTGTTTTGGCATATGATCTCAATTAACCAGTTGTCATATATGAAGATAACACCGTTGTTACGGTTCAAATGGAACATGGTTACATCAAAGAGCATAACACTAAACACATCTCATCAAAATTGTTCTTTACACACGAACAACAAGCATTTCAAAATACTGAAGTGCAACACATTTGATTAGGTAAGAATCATGCAGACTTATTCACCAAGTCATTGCCAAAGTATTCTCTCCAAAAACATGTTAAAAGCTATTGGACTTAGGAAACTCTCTGCGCTACCTAAATTGCATGCATCATGCACCTTGTTGTGTGCTTATAATAATTGCATCCTGACGTATGCGTTGCACCATGTTGAGTGTGAATAATGATTGTATCCTGACGTATGCTTTGCGCCATGTTAAGTGCGGATAATGATTGCATCCTGACATATGATTTGCATCCCGTTGAGTGAGAATGATAATTGCATACTGACGTATGTTTCACACCCTATTAAGTGCATGTGAGGTGGAGCATCCCAATGAGTGCTTGTGTACTCTTTTTCCTTTAGTTCAAGGCTTTTGTCACATTGGGTTTACCTTGTCAAAGGTTTTTTAACGAGACTAATCGTATCCCACTCTAACTAAGAATTGTTTAAGTCAGTGGAAGTATCCAGTTGAATACTTTTTAACTATTGTGCACTCTTTTGTCATTCGTTAGAGTTTTTGTCACATTGAGTTTTCTCTAAAAAAAAGTTTTTAATGAGGCACACCGTACATGGTTCTTTCCTCACTCATGACATCCAGACTGCACTCTTTTGTCCTTCGACCAGAGTTTTTGTCCTAGATGGTTTTTTCCAACAAGGTTTTAACGAGGCGAATGTCTGATGAATTGTCTGAAGATAAAAGACGCATGAGTACAACTATGATTCGCGTAAATCTAAACAGCCCAGGGGGGGGGGGGCTGTAACTCATATTTGATGATTGATTGATTAGTATTTAATACCATCATAAGTACATTTTATGTATATAAAGTGTACAACCATTAGTGCATCAATCTCTACCCTATAAGTAGAGGTGCTATGTAGTTGCATCTCTTGCATCTCATGTCTTTCCTAACTATGTATCATACTTTTATGTTTAATGAGAATACTTGTTATAATCCTTGTTTAGTTGAGCTAATTCGGTTTACAACAACTTTCTCTTTCTAAATATCATATCTTTTAAAGGGATTTGACTGTTAAACACAATAATTAAGACAAGATGCTCAAATGTGAATTGTGGTTAGTAAAATTTAAGGATGTTTTATTATTAATTTTTGTAATGCAAAATAATTTTTTTTTAACCATGCTTAGCAATCTACCTTTTTTAAACTGTTACAAAACGAACCACCAAAAAAACCCCCCAAATGGACTTTTGCAGGTGAGGTGACCGCAAAAACACAAAATATTGAAATTCAAACGCTTCTTTGTACGCGTCTCTGCAACTTCCTCTAATCTTCCTCGTAAAACCCTAATCTATGCATCAGGTACTTGTACGCGTTTATTCTCTCCTACACAATCTTGCTTTACGGCAATTACTTGTTTGTATTTTGTGGGGGACAATTAGGGCTCTCGATTCTCATTTTCAAACCCCACATTACATTAATTAATAAATTAATTAAAATATGACAAAACCGTTATCAACCAACCGAGCTACGAATTACATCCATCGTATGCATTTCGTGTAAATTTGATAGTTGCTATTGATTTGTTTTTCAATTTCACGTAAAAATTGATAATAGAACATGCTATTAAGTACGATAAATAATGCTAATGGTTTAGGTGACCTGAGCTTAAATCTCAGTGATGAAATTTATGAAGCATAATGTTAATGATTTAGGTCATCTAAGAGTAGATTTCTGTCTTAAAATGCAACTTAAATGCTGTATATAAAACCTACAGGAATTAAATTCGGTAATTATTGGTGAAAGCATAAATTTGATCAATTTTAATAACAAATAACGTGTACAGAGACATTGATTTTGTCGTAAAAAGGGAAAGAAGAAAAAGATACGATGGTGGATCTAACATATACTGTAATGTGCACCCCCACATCTCAGGTAGTTATTACTAGGAAGTTTCAATTAAGCTTCCAATCGTTTTCTCCCTATAAATAAGATCCTTTATTCGACAGTTTACAGTTAAATTGTTTTTGATTCCTAAATTTGTTTTCTTTGTTGTTGTTTGATGGGATCAAAACGACCATTCAGTTACAATCATGAGGAAAAAGGCGGGCCTTCTAGTCAAGAACCAGAGGAAAATGAATCTTCAACGTGTGTATTGTTTATGAGTATCTTTTTTAATTTTTGTTTTTAATTTTTATTTATGTTACTGATGTGAGTATCATTTCTTTTTCAGAGATGCTAGAAATGTCATGTTACGACTCTCACCAAATGAAAACGCAACATTGGAACAAATCATTCGAGTACCGGTACTTTAATCTCTTATTTTTTTTATTTCAGTAATAATGTAATCTGTTAGGAATTTTTAAAACTGTGCTAAATGTTGTCATTTCTTTATCTTAAAATCCTACTTATTTAATAACCGATTAAATGTTTGTTAGGTTCGAGATGAGGTGGAACGCGTATTTGAGAAGTTCTTTGGCAAATTACCAAGGTTTTTACCATCTCATTTTTACACTTTTTATTTGTGCATTGTTTTTAAAAATTTCACCATCGTAGCATAGTGAATATCTATATGAATATGACTCTTTATATTTGGTATCTATTAATTATTCTTCATTTATTTATTATATACATATTTTTTATAGATCTCCTTCACGTGTACTTGAATCAAGTAATACAACATCATTACAACTTCGGTTTCAAACTAAGTTACTTCCCACATATTTCACTGGTAGTAGAATAGAATCTGAGGACAATAATGCTATCCAATTAGTGTTATTTGATGCTAATAATAACAGAATTGTATCATTCGGACCGTTATCTTCACTAAAAATAATGATTGTTCCACTTGATGGTGATTTTTCCTTTGATGATAATGAAAACTGGTCTCAAGCTGATTTTGATGCCAAAATTAT
This sequence comes from Calendula officinalis, assembly GCA_963853835.1. Taxonomy (NCBI): domain Eukaryota; kingdom Viridiplantae; phylum Streptophyta; class Magnoliopsida; order Asterales; family Asteraceae; genus Calendula; species Calendula officinalis. The sequence goes on from OY970828.1 coordinate 64,066,728, forward strand.
ATATGCAAGAGACGGAAAAAGGCCATTGTTAACAGGGGAATTGGTAATGAATCTTAAAAATGGTGTTCTGGATTTAAGTAATGTTGTTTTTACTGATAATTCGAGTTGGAGAAGAAGTAGGAAATTTAGGATTGGTGCAAAAGTTCAAAATGAAAATGGTGGAATGAGAATTAAAGAAGCAAAAAGTGAAGCTTTTGTGGTGAAAGATCAAAGAGGAGAGTGTAAGTCCCTTTTTTATGTTTTTTGTCTTTTATAATGTGTTAATATACTAATTTTTTTTTCTACTAGTAGGGTTTATGTGCACTTTAAAAATGATTATGTGATGTTAATAATTATAATTAGATAATCATGACGTAGAAGATACTATTAGGATGTGCTTTTGCTGTTTGAAATTGAATTGTTATAATCAGATCATCAGATTTAGTGAACGTCATAAAATAGCACTGTGAACGTCATAAAATAGCAGTATACTTTAGGTAGTGGTCCATTATGGTAATTATAACCTTTTTTTAAGGTGTGTTTTGGTAATTATAACTTATAAAGGTTCCTTTTTAGTAATTACAAGTTTAAAGAAAGTCTTTATTGGCCCTATATGTTTACAAATTTTTTCGTTCTTTTTTAACTCTATGATTACCATATTAGACCTACTAAAAAACTTGTAATTACCAAAATGGACCTCAAAAACCTACAATTCCAAAAACAGACCACCTCCTAAAATATATTGCTATTTTACGACATTTTCCTGACAAATGCTTGAGTGTTTGGCAAATTTAAATTATTCATGAGAGAGAGTTAACCAAGTAAAAAACTTCCCAATAGCTAATTTTTATTTTTTTTTCTAATTATTTTCTTTTTCTTGATTTAGCTTATAAGAAGCACCATCCTCCATGTTTGGGTGATGATGTATGGCGTTTGGAAAAAATAGCAAAAGATGGTGTTTTGCATAAACGGTTGGGATTACATAAAATCTACACTTTGAAAGACTTCCTACAAGTCTATGCTACTAACGAGTCCTCGCTATGCATGGTAAGAAATCAGTTATTTGTAATTATTTCTTGAACTTAATCTGATGTTTAATGTGTATAATATAGCTACTTGGTGGGCCCAATAACAACATATGGAAAACAATCATCAAGCATGCAAAAACTTGTGTTTTAGATGACAAGGTGTACATGTACAGCTGTCATGCAGATGGAATTATTATCGGGATCTTGTTTAATTCGGTTTTGGAAGTTGTTGGTGCAACTTTTGACGGTGAAAATTATCTCTCCGTGAATCAATTTAATGATTATCAAAAGGTTTGTATATCATACCTCAGATCAATTCTTTATTCGATTGTAGCGTTTTAATATATGTTTTTTTGAAATATGTTTTGCATGCAGTCTATGGTGGAATCATTAAAGCAACAAGTTTACAAAGATTTAAGTGAAAGAATACCAATTGACGATTTATCAGTTGTTGCAACGCCAGTGGTAGCGACCAACATTGTTACAACTGTCGATTTCCCGTTTTCAAACCATGGTACATAAATCTTTTTGTATTATTTAATGTACAAGTTGATTAATTATAGTCCCATATTACGTGTCCACTAGACAAAATGCAGACAATTTTAAGAAATTTACCAATAGAAAATGACTTGATTTGATTGGTTGTTATTCGGGACATTTTTGAGGCGTTGGCATTTGACCTTTTTGTTTTAAGCCGAAGCCTACTCTTTTGAGCAGTCAGTTTATGGTTATAATTTTGCTTACAGATGAAGTGCAAATGCAGATTTCACATCCTTACAGCAGTGATAGCAGTGAAGTGGGAGTTCCAGTAGATAATGATGCTTTTGATCTTCAAAATGGGATTTCATCATACTAAGTTTTCCTTTTGTAAGGTGGAAAATTTCACTCAAGTTTAGGGCTAAATGTCTCCTGTTTGTGGCTGGCACTAACTTTCGGGTCGCCCTGTGTCTGATTTTGATTTTTCAAGTGTAATATTGTATAATTAATATTTTCTTGTCGAATGAACTTTAATTTGTACCGGAAACTGATAAAAATAGGCTAAATTCCCAATTAAATTAGCAAAAGGGTTGATTGAAGTTGCACCTAAGGGTGTATATGGTACAGAGAAAAATGAAATGGATGAGAAAAATGAAATGCAGAGAAATGAATTGGGTTCTATTGTTTGGCAACGGACTAACACCCGAGAATTGACATGAGAATTAGCAGAGATATTAATTCTCTTGCTTGGTAGCAAAAACCAGAGAAATAAAATTGTGTTAAATTACAAATTTTTTTTCATTATGACCAAGTGCTACTAAATAAACAAATGAAATTGATAACCCAAACCCTTATCTCCTGTGCAAGAAATGAATTAAGCAATCAAGTGTGAATAATAATGAGCATATCAATTTTCAAGTGCTATTCTTGCAGAAACAGATAGCCAAGACAATGAGACTAAGAACCGTTTTACAATTCGGTCTTGATATGAGATCCTCATTGGAAAATACTTGATATTATTTGCATTACTTAATGTCATTAAAACGATCAATAATGTCATTAAAAGTTTAAAATGGTAACTTGAAACTTATTAACTCCTTTGATTTTATTTGCATCAATTCTAGTATCCAAAACAATTACATCAAAATCAGTCTAATAACACTTTTTTCTTTTGTTAAATCAGCTTAATTGAAAATTGAAGATAGCAATTTAAACAATAAAAATATTCAATCACTGCATAAAGAAAAAATCAGTTATGTTCACAAGAAGAAACCTGGAAAGGAACACGAGCAAAACCAATGTATACAAAGGAACCATTTCTTGAGAATACCATTTCTCCGCCTTATGTTTTCTCCGTGCCAACCAAACAAGAACAATGATATTATTTCCATTTCTCAGGTTTGAATTCTCTCTATCAACAATTAGGAGTGGATCCAAGTAAAGTAACTAGCTTAGCAAAAGAAAATTTTAAAAATATATTAACCTAATTTTATTTATATGCCTAACTTTATTTTAGTTGGCCAATCTATTCTAAATTTTTTATTTCATATAAAAAATATGCATGAAAACAAACGAGGGGAAACACATTTCATTTTAATAACACAAAATCATGACGGCGTATTATCATCCATTAAACAGTAATGACCAGTTTTTAGGAACATACACCAGAGAAAATAAATAACACGTCTTAGGAATTAGAAATTCCCAACTCAGCAACCAGAATAAAAATACAACCAACCAAAACAGAGAAAATTCTATAAATCCCAGATTTTTAAATACCTCCCCAAACAGAAATAACATATTGTTTTTATCAACACTTCACTCTTGCAACCACTAATGTTGCACCAAAATACCTGAAAAATATATCCAATATGATAAAATCAACATTAAATTATATCATTTTGATTAAATAAATATAAGATGTAAAAAAGAAAAGAATAAATATGTTAAATACCTTGAATTACTGGTTAAAGTTGAAACCCCCATTTGGAACAGAAACATCACCACCACCAAAATGGAAACCAGTCTGAGCTGTCTCGCCAGGTGGCATCGCGTCATCTTCTTCCTCCAACCAATATGTTTCTAGAAGCTTCACTGCTTTCTCATAAATCTCATTGTTATCATGACTCTGTAAATTCTCAATTTTCTGTAATCCTTCAGCATCATCAATCATTTGTGCATACACATTAACATCTCCTGATCGACCTAAATTCTTCTCAGCTTCACCAACTTTCAGTATGTTTTCAAGTCCCTCTAAACAAACAGTCACAATTCTAGGGTCTGGACAGATAAGTAGGTCACATAACGGTTTAATACATCCTTGACTAACAAGATACCTGAAATAATTTATTAAAATTTTTAATTAATATTCAGAAACACAAAAAAAAAAAAAAAAAAAAATTAAAATAATTAATCTTACTTGATTTGGTCATGGCTTCCACCAGAAGTGGCATTTGAGATAGCCCATGCAGCTTCCTTCTTGATGTCAAATTCAGCATTTTGAAGCAATTGAACAAGTGGCCCAATGATGTTTGCTTCAATTACTGTCTGTAGAATTATAAAATAGACAGTTAAGACTTAAGAATGCCAGCTGGCTAAAATATTGTTAATTTTTCACTAACCTGAATCTGGTCCTTGTTGCCAGCAGTGATGTTTGAAATAGTCCAACAAGCTTCTTTCTTAATGCTCTTTTTGTGATTATTGCTCAACAGGTTTAGGAGACAAGGTAATGCTTGGTGATTGATGATATACTAAAAAATACATAAATGAAATTCGTTAAATAAAAAAGACTATTATACCCTTAGTTGAATTAAGTTGTTGAAATTAGTACCTGAGTTTGCATATCATCACCAGTAACAATATTGCCAACTGTACGGAGAGCAGGGATGAGTACTGAAGGAGAAGGATGGCTGGAACAACCAAAATGTGAGCATGAGAAAATGAAGTTGTTTAAAGAAAAAAAGAAAGAAAAAAAATTTAAAAAAAAAATACTCACTTGAGTAACTCAACGAGTCTAGGACATACATTAGCTTCAATAACAGCTTGAATCTTATCATTTGTACCATCTGAAAGATATGAAAGTGCCCAACAAGCATCAGTCAAAACTTCTTCATCATTTGACCGAATTAGCTGCTGAAGAGCTGGCAGTGCAGGTCTTGTCTGTCAAAACAAATCAAATATATTATTCATAAATAATAATATAATAATAATAATAATAAAACAGTTTTCAGAAACCAACCTGATCAAAAGAAGGTTGTGGTTTTCCTCTACAAAAATTGGAAAGTGTCCAGGTGGCATTTCTCAACATGGATAATTTAGCATGCTCATTTAGTTGTGCCAACAAAGGAATCAAAGCACCTTGACCAAGAACAAGGTCACGACATTTAGGTGAATCACCAGCAACATTCCCTAATGCCCAAACAGCCTAAATGTAGAAAAAAAAATATATAACATTAAACTCTTTTTCTCAAATACGAAAAAGAAAAATAAAATTAGAAAATCAATTACCTGCTCCCTAACATCATCACTAGGAGATGCAAGCAGTTTCACAAAAATTGGGACAGCACCATGATCAATCACCACTTTTGTGTGTTCAGATGTACCCGAAGCAATATTGGTCAAAGCCCAAGCTGCCTCAAACTACAAGATGTGCACAAAATGTGTTATTTTACTGTTTACAACATAAATTATATATTAAAAAAAAACAAATAAATAATAGTTCATCTCACCTGAAGTTGATGGAAATCTTCTCTCACGAGGAACTCAACAAAGCGAGGAACAACACCTGATTGAATGACTTCCTCAATGGGAGGACTACGTTCTGGTTGGAGAACACATTTTAACTTAGAAAAAGTAATAAAACAATAATAGTTTGTAAGAAACAAAATAACTCATGGCATACCTATTGACAACAGTTTGCGAAACTGAGTAGTTGCCTCAAGCTGCAAATTGTTATCATCAGACCAAACTCCAGCAACCATTGCAGGTAAATTTTCTAGCTGCAATCAGCACAAGTAAAAGACAATATTCATATCAGAAACTACAACATGCAACATATATTCAAACAATTACATACTAAAGAGTAGAGCCATTAGCAATCTATATATATTTATCCATTCAAAACTAAAAGTCATCTTTTTCAAAATATAAAAGACAAATATAATAATCCAGAATATAAGCACAACTGATGCACCTAAATCGGTATTTAAAATTCCTCATTTGATTAGAGAATCAATCAATGTTAATTAACGTCAACGATATGTGAATTTCAAAATTCAAACTGCTTCCAAAGTAATAATGATCGAGGTGCGATTCTTAAACTTATATGAACAGAAAACCCTAAAAATTCAAACACGACAAATCACAGTAACGAAATTACAGCAAATAGGAAACTCAATCGCATACGATTAGAGCATATTGTAAGATATATCTACCTTCTTTTCAGCAGCAGAAGCAGATTGAACAGGAACAGGGAACTGAGTACCAGCGACTCCTTCACGTCTCTTCTTCTGCAAACTCTCTTCTCTCTTGTTCTTACGGATCTCCACCATGTTGTCTTCTCTCCTCCGCCGCCCCTCCTCCGCATCGACCGCCACCTTGTACCGGTTCCGGCGAACCTCCGTCCTGGCGTTAGGCCTTAGAGACATGTTTGAAAACCCTAGAAATTGGGCGTAGATCGAGTTAAGAGTGAGTGAAGCTTTGTACAATATGTGAGTATCGATCAATTGGAGAAGCACATAGGTCTTATATGAAGGGGAAGAGAAGGCGGGCCGAAGAGAAACTTTCTCCAATACGGTTTTAGGGTTTTCTTAATTTTTTATACTTGTGCTTTTCGACGAGAATTGAAAATGAAATAAGGCTATTAACGTTAATATTCCTAACTTTTTGAAATTCAAATGTTAACCAACATGGGGTGTTTGGTTCTAGTGATTCGCAGAATAATGTGGAATCACACATGGAGGACTTTAGTATAATGTTTTTTAATAATTAAAGGGTTTTGATAAAGGATGTTATAAAATTTGTATTATAAATTTGTACATTATTCTACAATCGATTTCTAAATTTCAGGAACTACTCCATTGTACAACATTGACAACTCTTAGGGTGTGTCACATCCCGCCAAATGGTTTTGAGGAAGAACGAGGTGCGACTAACATCGGTAACATTACACATCGATAAATAGTAAAACAACGCAAATAAAGTAGATTACCAATCTCGTTTACAAAATCCAAGACACATGCGATTGCTTATAGGTTTGTTTAGTTTCCGTTACCTGAGAAAACACATAGAAAAAGTGTCAACACAAAGGTTGGTGAGTTCACAGGTTTTGTGACTCCAATAATCAAAATCGTTTCGTACAATCTTGTACAATTTGTATCGTTGTTCTGAAATATTGAACAAAAATAGTTTTCGTAGTTGTTCTGAAATACTGAACAATTTGTTTTTAGGTGCAATTCATAATCCCTTGACATGTTTGCAGGACATTCAAGTTAAGGTATAATCAATGAGCCTATAATCAAACCGAAATCTAAAATAGTTAGAATATAAAGCTCAAACTCAGTTGGGCTAGCGCATAACTAGCCATGAGCGGGGGATCAATCCCGATAATACTATCTCTATATTCCTTGGCTAACACACATAGTTAATGATTACGGTTAAACGTGGACTCGTAGCATGGTCCTTTGTCCTTCATTGTTGGGTACGTGTACACAACAATGATTATACAAAGATTATTTGTCACAAAATAGTTGAGTAGTTATATGTTTTCTCCCCCAGATAAAATAGTTATAAAAACAGTAAAAGTGGGGCCGTGAAACTCACCTTAGCGCAGCTACCAAATTTGCAATCACAAGTGTTGGGGTTTCCAACCAAAAAGTCCTAGCGTCCTAAATACATAGAATTAAATAAATAGGTTACGGTCTAACTGACACGCCTAAGCTACATGATGCAAAATAGGTCTCTTAACACGAATCTAGACTTGAGCGATATGTTGGAGACTCAGTTGATTGAACTCTTATTTTAAATACGTTTGTTTGATTTATAAACAAATGAATAAATAATGATAGTTAAATAGATAGTTTTTATATAATCAATTAATAAACTTTCTAAAGGAAATTTGGAATACCCGATTATTTATAAAAATATTTAACTGATTTAGTTACATAAATCAATGATTGGGTTTAAAATAGCCTACTGATTTCGGAATTTGGATGGGTCGGACCAAAAATACAAAGGTTTAATGACAGGCCATCATCTTGCGGACTAAAAGAAATACATAAACAAATATTTGGTGTTTATTCTCGTGACCGCCTTGGAGGCGTCGGAAAACAGAAACGGGAACATTGGTTTCGCCGGAGAAAGACCACAAAACATTAATCCCGATACACAGACCAAAACTCACACCAAAAATTCGGATATTATTTACGTAAATCTTAAAATGTATTCCCAAACTCACAAGAAATATACATAAGTTCCGGGTGTGGATCGCCGGAGTTGGCGACGGACAACCGAACGGAAACCACCCTTCGTCGGGGACGAGGGCGGTATGACAGAGTCAAAACCCAGGACTAAGCTCTCATAAGAATGATGCAAAAACGGTATTAAAAAGGATCGAGATTATACCTAATTAGTGATATCGAGAGAGACCGAGAAAGATGACCGGTGAAAGCCTTGAATCGCCGGAAAACGCTGAGTATCGCAGGACCACTTTCTATCAAGAGAAACCGAGAATGAGAAAACGATCTCCAGAGAAGACGTCTGATCGCCGGAAAGCTTATGGTCTTCGCTGAAATTTGTGTCGCCGGAGATAGGCTTCTTGTTTCACACTACAGAGAGAGCGAGGAGATGGGTTCACTTGTTTTGTTGCTTGATCTGCTCACGATGATGGGGTGGCGTTCACTGGTATGGTGATGACTGATTGATTTGGTTTCAACGTAGAGAGAAAGAGCGAGAGGTTGTAGGTGGTCATAGGATTAATGGTTTAAGATTTCATTGGTGATACTATAAAACTTGAATTTTATAATATCCCACATGTGTACGTATAGAAAGGGAAGTTCGGTACATAGCATAAAAACGTGGGGTGATAGGATTGAGTTGTGATTTAATATTCAAATATAATGATGATGGATACGCATAATAGGGAATTCAATAGGGCTGGCAAAATTAAACCCGACCTGTCAACCCAACCCGTTTAGAACCCAAAAAAAACGGGTTGGGTTATAACTTTCAACCCGTGGGTCGTAAACGGGTCAACCCGTTTACAACCTGCATATAAACAAGTCGGGTTGGGTTTAGATTTACAACACACTTACGACCCGTCAACCCGTTTAAATATTATATATATCTTAATTACATAATATAATATAATATAATATATCTCTATTTATTTATGTATCTTAAATAGATAATATAATGTATTATTATAATGTAAAATCTAGCATACACATATATGAGTCACATATATCAATTTCTCTGGAAGTTAAGTTAAGTTATGGAAGACGATGGTCGAGTTGCTTATTTTTCGGCTTTTATTTTGTATTTTGAACAACTTTTAGTAGTTGTTAACTTTTGTTTATATTTTGCAATCAATCGACTTATTTTGTTATTTTAGTCTTTATTGTGTGTGTTGTTTTTTTCTATTTTTTTTATAAATTGATGTCTTATTGGGTCAACCCGTTTATGACCTAACCCGCTTAGTAAACAGGTTGGGTTGAAGATCTCAACCAGTTTAGATAAAAAGGTTGGGTTGGGATCTTCAACCCGCGAACCCAAATAGTTCAACCCGTTTATGACCCAACCCGACCTGATTGCCACCCCTAGAATTCAGTACTAGCATGTAAACATGGGTAAAAACAAGATAAGATTTGGAATTCTATTCTAATTTTTAATAAAATAAACATAATTGATATTGGGTATTTATAAATACTGGTAACTCTACCCGGTAAATGTTTTAATTGGGGTTTTACTTAATTTTTTTATTATGGTCATTAACTGATAAGAATCTTTTACTTTGGGTACATATTTAACTAGTTTAGACATTCTCGCGCTATAATGCGTAATTACATTCAAGTAGTTATATAAACTAATTGTCTAGGATGATTGGAGTTTAATTTATTTTTTTCGCACCGATTACTTTGGTTTAACTAAAAGCTTATTATAAAAATATAAATTTAAAAATTTTGGTTGAATTAAGTATTGTTCAAATACCTAATTTCGAGGGTTATCACAGGGTGTCATTATCAAAACCCATAATTAAAATATGCTAAGGAATCAGAAATCCTTCGGGAATTTGGATTCAACAGCTGTTTGGCTGACACCTTCAGCGCGATGCATTTCTTGACTTGCTACCGTTGTGTTAATAGGTTTTAATTCAAAACTTTGTGAAAAGATTTATATTCACTTCATTTTGTGTAATTAGCCTGAAATCATTATAACAAACCATAAATAAAAGTATTTTGACATAATTCTAATGAATTCTAGCTAAAAATGTTAGACTATGGGGTATGGGTCCCCATGGTGTGGTGCCTATGTGGCAACCACCACACTATAGTTGTAAAGGAACCCCCCCCCCCACCCCCCACACCACATGTGATAGTGTGGTGTGGTTGAAAAGTTGATGGATCCCACCATTTATCTCACACATTGAAGCCACACTCCTGTTATCAACAAAATATGGTCATAACCAAGTTTATAACATCTTTGAAGATTGCAACAGTTTGTTTTTTAATACATTTTGAGTTGTATTTAACGGTTTGGACTTTGGAGTTTGTAAGAGCACAAGGTGTGGGTGTTATAGCACCCAAGTTATAGCTGTAACGACCCGAATTTTTGTTAAATAAATTATGAAAAAAATATGATAAATAAGGATAAATCATTTAAAGAACGTAGGAATTGGTTTCGTGTCATTTGGACACCGTATGAGAAAGTTATGGATGAAACCGTGTCGAAGCAAAGGTCGAAAAATGCAGCCTGGGCTGCATAGCCCTAGATAGCGGCGCCATCTAGGGATAGCGACGCGATTTTTGCGCTCCCAACAGAAAATCGAAATCGTGACTAGGGTAACGCTATCCTGAAACGCGATTTATCACGGGCATCAGATAGCGGCGCGATTTCTTGATAGCGACGCGATTTTGCTGTATGTTCAACATTAAAGACGGGTTTTGGCTCATTTTATGAAAAACATAAACCCTAGTTTCTCTCTTCAAGTGAGTATACGTTTTTGAGTGGAAAACATCATTTGGAGCCGATTTCTTGGTCAAATCTCGTGATTCTTCACTCCTAGTTGAAGATTAAAGGTAAATCTTCACTCCTTGATCTTTGTAGCTTATGATATATGGATTTCTTTGCTTGAGTTTGAAACCCTAGTTCTTGGGTTAGTGATTAATGGTTAAATAAAGGTTGTATACACTTAGTAGATGGTATTTTAACAAGAAAAACAAGTGTATGCTTAAGATTTGTAAGAATCTTAAGATTGGTTAAACCTAGGGTTTTGAATGTCACCAAAATTTGGAGAAAAGGGTGTTGGTGACTAATTAATGTTATAAGACTAATATTGGAGACTAATGATGTCGACCTTGGGTTGTGATTGGGTTTGAGTTTCGTTGGTGAAACCTTGGAACTAAGATTTTTGGATTTCCACCAAGTTGGATGAACTTGGTGGTTAAAGATGAAAATAGAAATTATGTGTTATCTAGTTATTAAGGATAACTAGAAATGTGATTATTATGTTGATAGGTTGCAAGAACCTAAAGGTTGGAGATATTCCAAAGGCGGGAAGCAAGGATTCGTGTTGATGAACATGATATGGATTTAGCTATCGCTAAGGTGAGTACATGAGACTTTTAAACTGGGTACATAGCAAATAGTTTTGAAAATGCTTATGATATTTTTATGGGTCTTTATTAAATAATATTTTGATAAAGATAGTGACTGAAAAGATAAGTAAGTAGGTATAATGTGATACTAGACTAGGTCTAGTATAATTGATGATTTTAAAGGTAAATATGACAAATAAAAGTAATTGGCAATGATTTTATAGCAATGAGTATCTATTGGTAAGATTTACTAATGAAAGTAAAGAACGAATATATATATGAAAATGAATATGATGTGACTAGTAATAATTATGTATTATAGTCAACAAAGAGATAAAAAGTAATATGATATCGATAAATGAGAAATGTATCTTATGAAATATGTAAGTATGGACCTTCTAAGGTCATAGATGTAGATGTAGATGTGAGTTGCTTATGATCGAGTCCATGGGACTATACATGTACGTTCATACTATGTTAAACTAGTTATATATAGTTATTATTGGATAACTAACTTGTTTGATGATTTATGTGATAGCCGAAGGCTTTGATTGAAATAACTGTTGAGTTATGGTCAGAATGAGATGATGTGATGATGCGGGGGACCCCCGATCATGAGGTGTGGAATGAGGGGTAGTTGGGTGGATTCCCATCGACTCATCCACGTTAGTAGTCTTGCTAACTGGACGTATCCCGGCGAGTAAGGCAGGTATCGGTAGATTGGGCGAATCCCTCTTGCCGGTATCTTGAAGCTTATTAATGGCAATGGATTTCGGTTAATAAGTTAATGTGAAGCTTACTAATGGCGATGGATTTCGGTTAGTAAGTTAATGTGAAGCTTACTAATGGCGATGGATTTCGGTTAGTAAGTTAATGTGATTCTAGTACATATATGTTTATGTATTAGGTATGTTTGTGCTTCTAGCTAGTTCGGGGCAACCCGATAGTTAGATATGATTGTTAAGAGGTCAGGAATCGATAGGGTCACAATAAGGTGACTAGACAATAATGATATAGTATATATATATATATATATATATATATATATATATATATATATATATATATATATATATATATATATATATATATATATATATATATATGATTACATATATTTATGAACTGATTATTATTATTGGGGTCTAAAACCCATGTATCTCACGAAACTATTTTGTCTCAAGTACTACGTTTGTTTTTGTGGCTATGTACTCAGGTACATGTTTGAGGTGATAGAAGGTTGCACTAGAAGTGGCCTAGAGATGTTTAGCTCGGGAGCTCATAGGTAGATCCCGCTTGCCTATGGTTTTGATATACTTGGTGACACCGTATTTTTGTAAACTCTGATAAAGGTTTAAAGGTTTTGTTAAACTGTATTTTGGACAATATGTCATTAAATTGGGAAAAAATGTATTTTAAATGATTTTTTAAAAATACGGGTGTTACAATAGCTATAACACCGTTATACCACACCGAGGTGCTAGTTATCTATCTTTCATTGTGGCCATGGTGATAGCCAAAGGGAGAAGGCTGGGGTGGGGGTGGGGTGTCCAACCAATCAAAAGCCAAGAAATAATAAATGTGGGACCCTTATAATACTATAACTTGGCTATAACATGTTACACCATACCTGGTGCATGTTATAGCCATGTTATCCTATAACTAAGCTATAACCACACTCCCCACATCCTTTGCTCTAAGACTTTGTGAAGCATTATCTTAATATATTTTTGGTGGTTTATAGTGTTAAGTGAATAATTGTAGCATAATACATAATAGTATAACATTAGAAAATAAAGATGAACAAACGTTTTTCTAATAATAGATTACAGTTTTTTAACTTTGAAGAGCCTTATCTTCTTGCGCAAAGCTCCAAACGACTTGATTCTTTTTGTTGTAGCTCCCACAGGTCTTAACTATAATATGTGACAATCTCGTTGGGAGATATTGAGTTTAAGGGCTGGAGAGATGGTCACACAAGTATACTCAATTTGCCTAGAAAACATTGTTGTAGAAAAACAATGAGAAAGAGTACATAATGTAGGAGATATATAAATTTTATTAATTAAAATGCAATATAGGGAATGTGATAATAAGAAATGAGACATAACATGTAAAAAAATAAATGATAAAATATGTGGTTCATAAAATAGAAATGGAAAATAATCATCTCATACATGAATAAAAAAGGATAAAATATATCAGGAGTGAGATTACTAATTAGGATGCCATATATTATAACCAATTCAATTATGAAAATCAAAATCGGACGAATTATTCTTGATCTAAGTAATTAACTTGATTAAGTGGATGTAGCTTGTGATTGAGTTGATCTTCCTTTACTAAAGAACTCTCCTGCTGAAAACATGTTATATATTAACTATAGTTAAAGTCATATTAGGACTTAATCAAAGAACCTAAAGAATATAAAAGCTAAGAACCAGAACAACAAGATTATAGATAAGTGTAATCACTTATGAAAGTGCATTTGATTCATACATTTGAAGAGATATTTATACTAAAAGTTTTACCCTTTTAGTAAAAATACAAGGACAACAATCTTAATAAATCATTTATTAGATTAGACATAAAATCGTGACTAATTGATCATTTACTTATTATGTAACATCCTAAAACCGGCCTAATAGTTTTAGGTATATGTTGATATTTGATAAATATCTATTTGACCATATGTGGAATAAATTGGTTAAATGTTAAATGAATTGTTTGACCTTTTGTCCTTTTGTGATATTTTAATCAAGGGATTAAAATACCCGATTACTGAAATGATTAGATGATTGTATGTTTTTTATATTTTTGGATTCTCCATTTAATTTCGTTTTCCGAATATGTATTTGTTTTTTAGAACAATGTTCGTTTGGTATTTTAAATAAATTAACTACGAACGAAATTTTTTGGTATTATATAGCTTAAAAGGTAGAAAAGACAAAGTGGGGCCCCTTTTCCCCATGGTGGATGGTTTGGGGTGTAAAAGGGGGACACCCTCTTTTTCTTATACACATTATCTTATCCATCTTTCAAAAAACCCAAAACCCTTCCAACACCCATCTTTCTTGTTCTTGATCATTTTTGGAGAATTCTTGCTTGGCTCTTCTCTCCTTTGGCCTAGATCACGATTTTGTAACAACTCTTGGGGTAAGTTCTTGTTCTTTGTTGTTTGGTTTGAAGTTCTTGCAAAAAGGATGAACTAGGGTTTATGTTAGTTAGTGATATTAGTGAATGTTGTTATAAAGTGTATATTATGTGTTAATACAAGCTTTGACATGTATTGTATGTAGTATTTGTGGTTGGAACCTTGAATTGTTGAAGTTCGTCTTCAAACTCCATTAATGGAGTCATGAGGAAGATGAAGCTTCTTCCAAATCTTGGAACCTTGGATTTCTATAGTTTTTATGGTTAGTTAGGTTAAACTAACATGTTGGGTGTGTTTATTGTTAAAGTGATTAATTATGATTTGTTGAATGAGATTGTTAGTTAAATGATTGTATGGATTTGATGTCTAAGTTATGAGCTAGTAATTGTGTTGGTGTGACTAGTTGGGCTATAAATGTTATTTATATGTTTTATGGATTTTAAGTCTAGCTATGTTAAAATGACATGTTAAATATGTTAGTTGTATTAAACCAAGTATTGGTGGATTGAGAAATGAACTAACTAGTGTTTGGATGTTTTTTGGTTAAAATGATGAACTAGTAAATTGGGAGTAAAATACATGGATTGTTGGTAGCTATGAACTTGATGAATTGTTACATGATTATGACTTGTTATTTGTAGTAAATGGGTGCTAGATGGTGGAGTCTTGTAAGTATATAATTGTGTTCGGGTTTTGACCCGTTTGGGCCATTTGGTAGTAAAATAACTTAAGGAACTTGGATTGTGAAAGTATTAAGTATTTTGTTAGGTTTATGTGTTAGAAATGTTATTGATAACACTTAGTGGTTTTAAAGTGTAAAGTATTTTGGTGAATTATAAGTTGATGATATGATTGAAGTTGTAGGATGTATTATTGTTTAATAATCCGGTTTTGACCCGTTCGGATAATTAAGTGGTGGAATGACTCGATTGTTGAATTGTGCATGTATAAGTGGTTTTAATATGCTTATGTGTTAAAAATAGTATTTATAACACTTGGTGGAAAGTTAGTGTTCATTATAATTAATAGGGTTTTTCTAACACGTGCCCCATAGGCACATGTTAAAGGATATTGAGTGAAGTCAAAATTTCTAAAAGTGTAGCAATGAACATTTAATAAAGTCAAAATTTAAAGTTGTAGGTGATGTATTAAATGATTTTTGTGAATTTCTTGGAAAGTTTAAGATCATTAATGCACCTTAACATATGCCCCAAAGGTATATGTTAGAAAAAACCTTATTAATATTGGTGATTATTGATAAGTACCGGTTATTAACTCGCTATTCTTTGGTGTACAGGAACCGAGGAGGAAACTCAGTGATATTAGCTCACTGAGTTGCGGGATTGAAGGTTACGGTGAGTGGATTTAACCTCCAACTTGTGTTTGGTTACAATCGGTTTGGTATTGCATGTTTGTGGGAGAAAATGCAGGAAACATGCTTCTGGCAAGAGTTACGTTCGTGAACTCTAGTTCACGTTCGTGAACTCTAGTTCACGTTCGTGAACTCCGGGCAGGGGTTTTTCGGGTCGTTTTTCGGGCGCGAATCTTTAACAGTTGCTTGTTTGGTACATGTTTGATCGGGTTAAGTGAAATAGGTTATGTGCACATTAAATGAAGAGGTTTAGCTTGATTGGTGGCAACAACTCGGTTTGAACTAGGTGACCGAGGTTTGAGAAGTCAGTGTCAGAAGGATATCGGCTGGGCATAGTGTATCGAGTCATATGGTATTCGGACATTACCTGTATACGTTATACGTAAGGGGGTTTACCGGGGAGTTAGGTACAACGCTATCGGGAACCATCGTTGGGCCGACGATGGTTTTAGGTTCCGGCAGGATCACCGAGCTTCTTGAACAAATAGTGATTAAGTGGTTAAGTGGATAAGTGGTTAAGCGGTTAAGTAGTTACATGGTTACGTGGAGTATCGATCGTGGAGATATTTGTGCTTGCTTGTTATGCTTTACATAATTTGTAGATTATGTTCATTCACTTAGCTTTGTGTTAATCCCTCCCTCGTTGACTCTTTTCAGGTTGATCGGTGCTTTGAACGGAATGAGTGACCAAGCTCAGTTGGATATGTTTTGTAAAACGAGCCATGTCTTTTGTTAACACCGTTTTAAACAACCTTGTTATTATGGGACGTTTGGACTGTAAACCTAAACCTAGAACTTATTATTATCTTTATGCTTCCACACACCTTTAAAAAAAAGCTTTCTAATTATACCTTTCCTTTTTACATGGATTCTAATCATTCCCTTTTTTGTTCAACAGAACACAACTGATGAAGAAGTTTTGTCTGATGCTTGTTGGGCACTTTCATATCTTTTAGATGGTACAAATGATAAAAATTTAAGCTGTTATTGAGTCTGGTATTTGTACTAGACTCGTTCAGTTACTCAAGTGAGTATTTTTTATTCTAGTTATTTTTTTCATAAAATGTTTTTTAGTTACATTTGAATCTTGTTCGGATTTCAGTCATCTTTCTCCATCAGTAATTATCCCTGCTCTTCGTACGATCGGGAACATAGTAACTGGAGATGATAGGCAAACTCAGGTATAAATATGAAAATTTTATTTTAGTGCTTATAAGGACTCTAAATATCATATAGGATATTATTTCTTTAGATATATTAAAATAATATTATGTTGCAGAAGGATTAGAGAAAATTGAGAATTTACAAAGTCATGATAACAATGAGATTTATGAGACAGCTCAGGCTGGTTTCCATTTTGGTGGTGGTGATGTTTCTGTTCCAAATGGTGGTTTCAACTTCAACCAGTAGTAATTCAAGGTATTTACATATTTTTTCTTTTATTTTTCTTTTTTACATCTTATATTTAGTCAAAATGATATAATATAATGTTTAGTTTATCATATTGATATATTTTCAAGTTTTTTGGTGCAACATTGTTGAAGTTTATGGAGTGGTTGAGGTGTATCTTACAATCAATAACAGTGAAGTGTTGATAAAAAAAATGTTGTTTCTGTTTGGATGAATTTCCCTGTTCTGGTTGTATTTTTATTTTGGTCGTTGAGTTGGGAATTTCTAATTCCTAAAAGTGCGGCGAGCAGCGGTCTACGGTTAAGATGTTTTCCGACAACTTTTTAAGCTCGAAAATGCAGAAAGATTAGGTTGATAAGGGATTGACTATTTGAACACCCCTTTCTACTATTTGGACACCCCAAAAATTCTTCATAATTCTTACACAGTTTCCACCATACTCCGTCGCTAGCCACCACCTCTACCAACTAACTCGAATCGGAATCCGCCGATCACCGCCGTCGCTCAGTCTGCTATTCACTCCGACATCACCAACTTACTCCGCCGCTCATTCCGCCTCCACCAACTAACTCCTCCGCTAACTCCGCCACCACCATCGAATCTTCCGCTCACTACCAACACCACCACCATCGACCACCGATTTTAAGTTTAAAAAAAACGTGAATAATCATGTTAATTAATTGTGTGTGATCATAGTTATCAAATTTTGATTTTAGTTAGGGTGTTTATTTGGTATAGTAGGGTGTCTAAATAGTAGGACCCTTTTCAAATAGTAAAATATGAAAAATATAAGAGCACATGGTTGTAAGTTAAAGTCATGTTAAAGGTATTTTCACCTCTTTAATATAATTTTAACATCCACATCAAAATTAACATTTCTCATTTAACATTCACATAACATCCTTTTGAAGTTTTGAGACCCACAAAACTATTATAAATCAAAAAAGAAAAAGAAAAATCATTTTTAACCTCTGTTATATGTTTTGACACTTTTGAGCATGCCTTTTCGCATGACAGTGGCACAAGGAACGATATGATGTTAAAGAACTTATATGATTTTTATGATTCTAAGAGCATCTTTGTTTAACCTCTCAATAACTTATTATTTTTATCACATCATCTTAATAACTTATTATTTTTGTCACATCATCTTTCCACTGATTAAAAAGCTTTTCATAAAAACTCTCTCAAATGGTTAATCTTTTCAAAAGTTTTTTCATATTAATATTTACTAATTTACCTTTATCTATCTTCAATGTTTTATAAATGCCCCTCACATGTATAATTTGACAATTTTTATAACATTTCATAAAACTTAGTATTTTTCAAAATATCTCATATCTTTATCTTTACTATATTATAAAGTATTTACGGTTTCCATAATTAGCAAGGCTGAAATTCAGCCAACACACTTGCTAATTATGGAAATTATGGGAGTTTATTTAAAAAACTTACGAGGGAATGATTCGAACTAGCGTCCTCGAGGATACAAGCAAAAGACCTTAACCAGCTGAACTACTTAGAAGGTTGGTTATAAGTTTATACTTCTCTTTATTAAATGCTAATGAAAATTTCTCTAGGCATTGAACAGCTGGCTTTGGAAATTGTCAGACTTTAATAACCTGCTATTTTGCATTGGATATTGAAACAACCTCTCCTTTTCAATTGAACCCTGGTATTTTGCATTGGGTATTGAAACGACCTCTCCTTTTCAATTGAAATAATACCATCTTCCAAAAAATGGGAGAAGCCCAAGCGCATCGAAAATATGATTCGTCCTTTTCAGGTAAGAATTTACAGCGACTACACAACTTCTTCTCTTCACAGTTCACACTCAAAAAGCAGTATGTAGGTACTCTCCCTATTCGTAATATGAAGAAAGGTAACCGACTGATAGGTTTGATATTTGAAATTAAATTTGTTTGCTGCTTTGATTTAAAAATATTGTTGTCTTTTATGTTTAGATTCAGGTAACCCATTAATTTTATGTTTAGCTTCAAGTAACCCATTAACTTGAAGCTTCAATAGACGAAGATGCAAAAGTTTCTCGGGATTTGGAAATTAATCGAAAACTTCTAGATGTATCTCAGGTATAATTTGAATTTATTCCCAGTTTTTGTGTCTATTTTTAAGCTTTAAACTTTATTTTATTAATATGGTTGCTAACATGGTTTTTTTTCTATAGATGAAGTGTGTTCAATTAAAAGTTTGTCTTCATGAATCAGGAGATGAAGCTCAGCCGCATTTCTGTACAGCGGATCGAAGAGCATCCGAGACTCCGAATACAACACGTTGCATGGGTCCACTGTTAGAACTCGCAATCTTTTTGAACGCCTTAAATTTCTATTTCTTCAGTGATGTATCCACTTTTGCTGATTCATTGCAATCTCTAGCTCTATCTCTATTTACTACCTGTTTTCGTCTCTGGGTCATAAATACCCCTTTTTCTTATTTCTTTGATTAAATTTCCAGTTCTACAAATGACAATTCGCTAAAAACGGTATTTTGGTGAATCATTGTGTTGAGATGATTGATATGTACACAAAAGCTGAAGCTTCCCTGCAACAACTTATAAAGGAGTTTGAGGAAAAGAAATAACATTTTGTACATGAAGCATCAATTCTAGAAATAATTACAAATGTTGAAGATATAAGTTTTTTTAAGAGCTATCAGGTACCGTATGGATATTTGATGTAATCGGTTCTAGGGTTAGTTTTCTGGCTTTGGCAAGTAATATAACGTTGTTTTCTAATGTTCAATGCAAGAAGAATGGTCTGTGTTTGGCCAGGTTAAAAGTCAAATTTGCCTTTGAAAGCATCTTATGTTTGGATTTATGCAGTTATTTTCTTTTCCTTTGAAGGGGTTAATGTTGTTTGGTACTAAAATAGCCAGGAAAGGAATAACGTGGCTCTCCCATTGAAGATTTATCACACCATGAAGAAAGTTTCTTATACGAATCAAATGTTGTATTCATGTTCCCTGAAAGTATCACGGTTTCAGATTTTATTTTAGTTGTTTAGACTTTATCAACATGTATAGTTAAACAAACAGATTCTTTTCAACATTTCTTAAGGTAATATGTTCTTTTCCAGGTGTGGCCACTATAGGAAAATAATGTGTTTGAATGTTCTTTTACTGGACAAATAACAGAAATGGTGTATAAGGGCACACTTGATGATCCTAAAACTCAACCTAGCCACCAATTTAGTGATGGTGCTCTTATGTCTATACATGAAAATTCTGAAATCTTCAGTATGCAAATTGTCAAAACTCTACTTTGTATAGGTTTGGTTGCAGTAAAACCAAAAATGCTAATTTTAAATTTTGGTTAAACATACGGAAACCACGTGTGTGTCCAAACTACCAATGAAGTTGATATACTTGATGATGGATATGATTGGCGCAAGTAGGAAATCATATCCCTAGGGATTTTTATATTTATTTCATGATGAAATTAAAATTGATGAATGTTACTTGTTATTTTTCCCTATTATCATTTATTTAAGTCTCATTTTTATGCAACTTCAGAGAATAAATATCAAAGTCTAGCTTCTTGTTACTTGGTAAGGCAACAAAGCGACAAGATGGGTGGGCTAGCTGGGTTGGGTAAAGAATCAAAACGGGTCAATTGTTAGTACAAATAGAAACATGCTGGGTTGAAACTGAATATCTTTTTAGTATGGGTCAAAATGTGTGGTTTTACACTTTTACCAAAGTATTAAATTTAGTGTGTTATTTATGGTTAAGAAATTAATTATTTATGCAAAAAAATGGTCTGGGTCAACATGACCTGTAACAAAATGAAAGTAGGTTAGAGATAATAATGATAATAAATAAAATTTTGGTGCCGCTATGTGTGGGATAGTGAACCAGAACTTGAGAAACCTATTGGTGGTTATAGTTATATGGCTTTAATAGCATTGGACAATTGAGTAGAAGAAGATGAATTCTCACTTGAAGAACTTATGTGTGATGTAACCTAGATAAACGATGAATTGTAAGAGTAATTGAGGTTTTAGATTTGATTTTTATTTTAGGGTATCTTTGAAAAATGCCAAGTTAAAAGTTATACTATCCATCTATTCTTTCCACTAAAATTGGAATATATACAAAGGTTTAATTATAGGTACCATCATATTTTTATCCTTTTGGTTTATTTTTAATCAAATCATACTTTCACTTATCTATTTTCTTCTCAATAATAACAAGAAGCAAACCACAATCTGTAACTTTTTATACCCGGTAAAGATAACATGATTACTATACAACCACGAAATATGTTTTTTCTTAACCTTTTGGCTGTCCCAGTCTCTTTGTTGTTCATCAAGAAACAAACATCTAACAATATGAAATAAGGGTTGATATTCTTGCCGCAAAATATAATTGTAGGGTATCCGCCGCCGCATTGCGCGGATACATACTAGTAAAATATTAAAATACTTGACATTAATATTAAAATAAAGAAAAAATTACATTGCAAATATTGAAGAACATGAATATAAAACTATAGTCCATATATATAGAGGGTTTAACATGTAAGTTTATAAAGTTATAGGGACTAAAGT
The DNA here is from genome assembly GCA_963853835.1 of Calendula officinalis. Lineage (NCBI taxonomy): Eukaryota > Viridiplantae > Streptophyta > Magnoliopsida > Asterales > Asteraceae > Calendula > Calendula officinalis. Next base: position 64,088,525 of record OY970828.1, read on the forward strand.
AATCAAACATTGAAAGCTAATTAAATGTTATGGAAGAATAACTGGTTATAATAAGCTTTTAAAAAAGCCTTTGATTCCAATTGTATAAATTCTCCCAAAAACTTATTTAAATAGTAATTATTTTTTTAAAAAGCTACCATTAAAAATACTCTAAGCTTATCCTTTTTCTTAACCTAGAAATATATATACACATCCTTTTTCTTATCCTTTTTTATTATGAGTCTCGATTCAAAAGATGAGAATTTTCAAATTATAACTTTTTATTAACATAGTTTATACGAAGTATATAAAATACAATTATTGTGTATTTGGCTTTAGAACTTGCATCATATGGTGTATTAATTAAATTTTTTGTGTAAAAATGAATTTCCATAAGGATTTTGATAATGACAGCCCTAAGGGCTGTCAATAAGTGCATAAAAAAATTGTACAATTTTCTATAGAGGGAGTATTTACTAAAATGCAGGAGTCGGTTCTAATGAATTTACAAGTTTGTTTTGCATGTTTTTTGACAGCCTTTAGGGCTGTCATTATCAAAACTTCTTCCATAATAAAAGGGTAAAAAAAAAGATGACACATAGATTTATGCAAATAATACACGTCCGAGAAACTCGTATGTAATTAATAAAAACATATTACCCATGTGTCTACTTACTTCTAAACTTAACATTTGTAATCTACTATTTTTTTCCTCATATCACCCCTTGATTTCAGCCAAGAGACTTGCTATTTCGGGAAATATTTGTGTTAAAAAAAATTGACAGCCGAAGAACGTGAACCAGCTACCTTCATGTTATTAATAACGAGATCTAATCAACTGAGCTACTATATTTTGATTACTTGACTACAATTACTTGTGTACCATCAGTCACTAACGCAACCCACCATCAATACGCATAGCACTGCCATTACTATATTTTGATTACTTGACCTAATTATCTTTATTATTAATTAAACTCATATTATACTTTTAACCAACATCCATCATCACCATCAATACTCACCACTGCCACCCACTACCATCAGCCACTAACGCAACCCACCATCACTACGCATAACACTGCCATTACTATAGCCACCATTTACTATAATTAAAAGTTACCCGTCACACGATTGCACGGGTACATTGCAATAATATATCATGGGCGGAAGTTTAATTCTCATTAACTTGTGTGATTTTTAATAATTACAAAATTTAAGATGTAATTATTAAGAGGTTATTAATAAAAAATGTATTTACTTAATTACGGCAAAGGGTTTAAAAAATTGAACGAATGTACAAATGTGGTTATGATATTAAAAGCTTGTGATTAATTACCAATTTTAACCGTTAATGGTAATAAAAAGAAATAAATACACATCCTATATTATGTATTATTATATTATACTAGGTTAAAACCCGCGCGATGCGGTGGCTGCGAACTATATATTACTGGTGATTAAAAGTTCACTGGTTACATATTTTTATAACGAATATAATACATAAGCATGAAAACTGTGTATAAAATAGAGGGAAAAAAACATAAAATAACATTGGCGTTGAAATGTTGTACAATTATATGTTTTGATATATAATAACACAAATGATCCATCTCCAATGTTTCTTGTTATAAAAAATAAACCTAATTAAGAATAAAATAGAGGGGGAAAAAGTCTGTTTATGCGTATTAGTCATCATGTAAAACCTCCCGATACACCACGTTTGGTGTGTAAACTCTGTCGAGATTAATTTTATTTGCTGGATTTCCTAATACTTTTGTCGTGTAATGTGAAATTCCTCTTGAAAGGGCAACGTAAAGTTGTCCATGCGAGAAAACCTATTCCGGAAGATAAACGCCAACGTTGGGAATTGTCTGTCCTTGAGCTTAGTTGATTGTCATAGCAAAGCTTAGCGAGCAAATATCCTTCGGTTACACATTATTTCTTACGATGTAATGGGTCAAATATGTCAAAAGTCCTGAAAGTAAGGAGAAATATATCGATTGAGATTTCTGTATCCCTATGTTTTGACAGAGGTCTTTAATCAGTTCTTTCATCAATGCCAACACAAAAATGTGCATCTCTTATAGGCAAATAATTCTTTACCAAAGTTTTAATACCAAATATCTACAAATCAAATTAAATAAATAAAATGTTTTGAGTTCCATGATATTGAAATAAATTATAATCTGACATATCTTTTGACTTTATATATATTCAACTTAGGGAAATAGTCAAACCTTTTACAACATCTTCATTCTCGTTACTAAAGTATACGCCTGTAGCTAAGTAACATCTTTTAAAAATCATCTTGGTTTTTCCAAGTGCCCTGAACTTGCCATAGGTCTTCAGTTATTATTGACCAGTTTGACCACTTCCAAATAAGAAAACATTTACCGGAATCAGACTTATAACAAATATGGGGCCGGGTCATAACTCCATTTGGATCGAGATAGAATTTCAAGTAAAACTTTAAAGGGGTGTTTGGCTCGAAGTAATATTCTGTAATGTAATTAAATTCGGTTGGAACTTCGGTTGTAATTGAATACGGTTACGCGTTTGGCTAATAAAATTTTCAGTTGTAATTAAAATCAATACTTATACATTTAAAAAAAAAACTTTTTTAGATCCTTTTCTTAAATTTTATTATTTATTATTATTTTCTTTTTAGGTTTTTTTATTTTTTTTAAAACATTTAAATTTCTTTTATTTTTTTTAAAAAAAATTAGAGTAAATTACACGGACAGTCCCTGTGGTTTTGTCTAAGTTTTGGATTTGGTCCTTAAGTTTCAGAAATTACATGGATAGTCACTAACTTTGAGACTTCGTCTTGCTTTTAGTCCCTAAGCGTAACGGACGTTAAAAATATCCGTTAAATCTAGTCATTAGCATTACACATAAGGGTATAAATGTCTTTTTCATTTTTATTTGATTCATTTATTGCTTATATAATTAATTTATATTTATTTATTATTGTTTTTTTAGGAAACATTGTCTTTGTAATCGATATCCAAAAAGTGAGATTACCATCCTAGAAGTCTAGAACACCACTTGCACCCACCATCTCCGTCTGCAACCACCACCTGCAACCACCATCTCCGATGTTCTCTTCTCTCTCTCCCAAAATCTGAGATCTAGGGTTCTCTGTCAATTGATTTTTGACAATGAGATGAATGAAATACCGTGAAATTGGGGGCAAATTGAAGCTTTTTCATGAATCGTAATAAGCGTTTCAGATTTGCGATTTTGCGATTGGGCATAGGCAAATACGATTAGGTGGTGGACTGGTGGTTGTAGGGGAAATGTTGAGATCAGTGGTGGTGGTGGTGGCATCTATGACGGTGGTGGCGATATCGTTTCTTGCGGTGGTGGTTTGTAATTTTACAGGCACCAGGTAATCTCCATATTCATGGGTGTGTTAGGTCTTGATTTGTACGAGGATGTCCGGGAAGATATTGGACGAAGGCCCTGTTTGATTTGAAGTTTTGATTCGGACTCAGACTCAATGTTCAGACTCGGTCCGAATCTGGGCGTTTGTTTTCGTCATCGATTATCTGACTCGGTCAACAAGTAGGATTCGGTCCAATCCAATATAATGATTCAGTCCGAATCGAAAAAGTGTTGGACTCGGTCGAAAGAGAACTTACCATGATCACTGGTGACGAGTTGCAGGCAAAATAGGCGTCGGCCATTGAAGATGGAAGATGGAAGCATGTTGCAGACCAGAATGAAGAAGATAGAGTGGGTGGGTGGCGGCTACAAATGTACAAATGTACATTTGTACAACGAATATCGTAATTCGAATTTACGTCGTAAATTAATTACGAAAAAAAAAGTTAGTACAAATGTACCTCCGTAATGTAATTGAATTACAATTACGGAGAATCACGTCAAAACAAACGGGGTCCAACAATTAGGTTGGTAATTTAGCCACATCTAGGCTCTAGCCACTTCAAATTGGTTGAAATTCAAATTTTATTTGTCACAATAAATTAATAGAAATTACATTCAGCTAAAATGATTTTTTGATAATGATTGCAAGTAAACTGTTATAAATTACAAACTCAATACAAAAAACTCAATATAAAAAACAGGGCCTCAAAATGTAAATTGTTATCAATATATCGAGTTTTCCGGACAGCGCATCAATGAAATAAGCTAAGGAAGAGATACTGGCCGGATCAGTGTCATCGAGCTGATGAAGAAAGACGTTCGGTAAACCGGAAGAGTGCACTTTGGCGACAACATTGGTGCCCCTGTTATCGTCTATTGCAGTCAGCACTATATCAAAATGATCGGCCAATTGCTTGCATATTTCAAAAAACAATGAATGATGAAAGACCTATAAAAAGTAAACCAATGAATACATTTACATACAAAAAACAGTGATTAAAAACCTCATATAAACATGATGATTAAAAAAATACATTTTTTTAAGAATTAAGCATGTCCATGTTCTGTTATATTTATTCATTGGGGAGGAGTACTCGGTAACGGAGAACTGATGGGTAAGGTAAGACGTCTCTTGATATGTATTAATATTCGGTTGGAAAAATCTACACAATCATAAGAGAATGTCATATTATAATAACAAAAATTTAATATTATTTCAAATTTTAATGAAAACCATACCTTCCATATATTTGTATCTAAAAAATACGCATGATGATATAAAACCCAGATTATAACAATATAATAAAAACCATACCTTCCATATACATGTATCTAAATCCACTTTGTGTTTGCCAGCAACCATATCAATAACATAAATACTCAAAACTGACTAAAATACAAATGTGAAATCATGAGAATTATGTAACACCTCAATTTTCGAAACACTTTTTAAAACATATTTTTAAATAAAAATATTACAAAGTCCAATATCCCAAAATACGGTTTAACAAAAACCATTAAAAGTTTATCAGAGTATTAAAACCGGTGTTACAATATAATATCATAACCATAGGATAAACGGGATCTACCTACGAGCTCCCGAGCTAATCAACAGTAGGCCACTTCTTCGCGACCTTCTAACCCATCGATCTCGAACCTGAGTACATAGCCAAAAACAAAGTAGTACGTGAGACAAATTATTCTCGTGAGATACATGGGTTTTCGACCCATTCTTAAAAATAATAAAAATCGCTAATATTCATTTCTTTCCTTTATTCACTTATTAATTATCAACTTATATTCTTATCGTTTATTCATACTTACTAGTAAGCTAACCGTAAGCTTACTCATCACATAGTCACATATATGTAAGCTATCCATAAGTTTACTCCTTTATCACATATGCCATGGATCATTCCGAAGCAAACTCCCCCGATGTGGGTTATCATCACAAGATCACATGGTAATTGGGGTTCTCCCAAACTTACCAAGATCTCCAACTCCCCCGTCTCGCGGGTTATCGTAATCCCCCTTTTTATCGGGTTATCATAATCACCCTATTGTCGGGTTATCGTTCACATAGATATACTACCCTTGCGCAGGGAGGTACCGCCCCAAGTAGTAATCTCACTCCCCCATAAATGGGTTATCGTTATCCGGATACTTTTGTTACACACATTGAATTTCATCAAATACGGGCCTATGCCCCACCAATTCATAATCAAACACAAATTAGAATGCATCTATTCTAATTATTATATTAATCTCTTTTAACATGATCATATTTCATTTATCTTTTCTCATCATTAACGTCATAGACTTTATCATTCGATTCACTAATAAGATTCACTTCTTATTATTCATAATCACAATTACTTTATCTCTACATTGACTAAGGCATGTATATAATACTAGTCGTTTTATACTTATCCTCTTAACAATTCGATCATTACCTCTATTAGTATGGTTTACTAAACAAGACTTGATACTTAAAATCATTGCTATTGGTTTTACTAATACATATTATCAATAAACCAAATATCATACTTTCTCAATTGTTACTCTTAGTCAAACATCATATTAATAAAGAATTATTGATTACTTTTCATTATCATAATCTCTTTCAAAAATCATTAGTCATTAAGACATACTAAAATAGTCTATTACTTGCATTCTCTTATCCTTTTAATCATATCTTTATTAAAAACATTTATTAATAAAGACTCATGAAATATCATAGTTTTCAAAATCATTTGCTATGTACTCAGTAAAAGTCTCATGTACTCACCTTAGCCAAGCTAACTCCAAATTGTGTCTAATAACACGAATCCTTGATTTCCAACTTGTGAAATGTCACCAATCTTTAGGTCTTCTTGACCTACCATCAATATCACCACAATAACTAGTTATTATCCATAACTAATCACTAATCAATCCATATTAACATTCCCAACCACCAAGTTCACCCAACTTGGTGGAATCTTAAACCCTAGTTCAAGATTTCCATCAACAAACCCAAATCCAACTTGTACACATCGATTACAAGCTTACAATGAGTGTTCTACACCCATGATTAGTCATCTTCCCCAAAGATGACATGGTTGGTTCCCCAAACCACCATTTTTACCCATACAAAGCTCACAATCAAGGTAGATAAGCAAGATAATCAAGAATACTTACCCTTGATGTTTCAATCCTTCAAGATGTTGAAGATTTGAGCTCTTGAGCTCCAAAAATGACCAAGGATGCTCCCAAATCGGCTGCACTATGTGTAGGGTTGAAGGTGAAATGAAACCCTAGCCCTCACACAACTTTTTATACTTCAGAGCCACCTCGCGTCGAGCTTGTGCCGAGCTCGCGCCGCGAAGTGACGCGGGTCTGCCCGATCGATGCCGCATTTTTCCAGATTTCGAGCCCCGCTCGCGCCGAGTTCGCGCCGCGAACCAAACGCGATCTTGACGCGACCCTCTCGCGTTTCGTCGCTGGAGTTTCTGTTTGAACTCGCGCCTACCTCGCGCCGCGAGGGCTCTTTGGGTCAGTTTCTTGCCTTTTAAACTTGTTTCCATCCAAGTCTTGACCCATACTTGGTTACACCAAGTCCCAAACAATCAAACACTCGATAAAACACCATGGAGACTCGATTAAATATTTTTCCACCTTTATTCCCCAATATTTCCATTTAATTCATTAACCGAAAATTCCGGTCGTTACAAATTATATAGCGGTAATTATGTAAAATTAAACATGGGCGGTAATTTGACTGCATAATTGCTAACCTTGACAGGTAAAGAATAGATTAATAAAATCCAATTGGGCCCGATTAGCATCCACTCTAATCATACCCACATATATTTCTCATCAAGTTTCATTTTTCTTCTTTTATGGACTTTTCCTCCTAAAAATAAAAATAAAAAACATTATATTAGTAAATCTTACATGAATTATTTATAGTCATACACATCAAGGGCAATGGGATGATTACCATGAGAATAGAGGAAGTAATGAACCATACATGAAGATTTTACTTGAACACATTTGGTACCTTGGAATACCAAGTGTATGATTATCCTGATCAACACTCATTAGTTGTCTTCCTCTTGGGGCTATAGATCTCGGCAGCCATGGGTTCTTAAGTTTAAAATCTAAAACGAAAATCATTTCATTTAAATTGATCAAGATTATTGGATAAAGCTAAATTTAAAGAAAACAAAAATTAGATAAGAATATGTACCTTTCTTTCGTTTGTTGATGTCTAAAAACAAAAAAAAAAGGTATATGAAAGAGGCCTGAAAGAGAAAAATGATGGAATTGAGGATATACCTATACACATTTATAAAACCGTAGATAGACTCACAATCACACATTTGATATGTAAACCGAAATGCATGAGGTATATTAGAAAGATATTAATACAATCAATATATATTGAAAATCATGCAGAGGAAATAATAGTTATTTAGAAAACTGATAAGCAAATTAATTGTGGTCAAACGCTTTTGAATTAAAATGTGTTTGAATTAAAATGAAGTCAATGCGTTTTAATTGTGGTATAAAATACGTTAATTAAAATGAAGTCAATGCAACCAATTAAAAGATTTTAATGCAGGAATTGATGGGTGTTCAATTTGGGCGGAATAGATGGGTTTTGCAAAAAAATAAATCGTAACAGTCAACACACACTTATGATGTTGAAAGAGGCTAGTACTTAAGATGTTTCAGATATAATACCAAATATTGGATGTGGTGTAGTGGTAAGTTGGATGTATATGATGCGTGAGGTCCCAGGTTCGGATCTCGGGTCACACAATTTTTTATTGCAATTTTGGTTGTGGGTTTAAGACCTTCCACTAATAGTAAGGGCTAGTTTAAGACTTTCTAATATTATAAAGGCATTGGCTCATTATATATAGTATAGATAGATTACGAGTCTACATTATTTAGCAATAACTAAATGGTAAAAAGGGAATAATAAAGAAATTTTATTATGGAAATAGTGGGATGGGAAAACGCGTCCCTAAACTTGGTAAGTAATGAATGCGAATTGCGAAGATCTCATGGTACGTGTTAAGATCCTTCAACGGTCTGATCCACATGGGAGGTATCAAAGGGTGGGCAGGGTGGACATTTGCTTACTCCAATTTTTTTTTCGATTAGTATAAATTTTTATAGGTTAGTTTATTTCTTCGTTTTTGCTAATATAAATTTGTATTATATATGAGCGATAACTAATGCAAGTTGTATCTTACCTCTGAATATAACCAAATTATTTTGCCCACATTTGAAAAAAAATCGGCAACTTAAAATTTTTTGCCCACTTAGGAATAAATTTCTGGTACCGCCCCTGTTGATCCATATGTATAAATACACAATTCATTCATCAATTTCCATTAGAAAAATTCCTCTGCTCCAAATAACTACGAAAGAAAGATGAATCGATTTGCTTTCTGCAACGTTCATCACTGGTTTCAACCGTCGTCCCTCGTTATTCCTCTCCGACAAAAACATTCGGTGAACTACGTTGATGTTGTCCCATATCTCTCAGTCAATCACTCTGATGAAGAAGTTGCCATTATCGATAACCGTATGGTGAATCAAGAAGTCGCTATTCAAAATCGAAGCCAACAAAATACAAGAATCATTGGTTCATACGAGGATTTTCTGGCACAAACGACGCTGATCAATAACGAGTTACAACAAAATATGTTACAACTACAACAACCCAGCACAAGTACAAGTGGGTCTGACTTATCTAAGAAGAAAATTTCAAAACTTTTGTGTGTAAGCAAAACACGAGGAAAAAAAGATGGAAACTTTGAAGAAGAGAATTGCGCAATTTGTTTGAATGAGTATGAGGAAAACGAGAGGATTGGGACATTAAGATGTGAGCATCAATTTCATGCGGAATGTATAAAGGATTGGTTATTGTGTAAGAATGCTTGCCCGATGTGTAGAGCTACTGCATTCCCCGTATAGATTACGCTTTTTGTCCGTTTGTTTAGTATGTCAAATGTTGTTTGATGTTTTACGATGTAATATTGTTTTGACATATTTTAATGAACAGTTTTAACACTAGTTTAAAGACAAACAAAAGCCTCTTGTGATGTAATATTTTGTTTTTTTTGTAAGCAGTTTTGAGTTTTGAATTCAATGAGAGACAAATATATATCAGTAGGTGTCCTCGTCAGGTTATTGGATCGGTTTAGGGATCTTTTACCATGTAATGTTATAGTGAAACGTTTAGATTCACTACTAGTTTAAAGACAAACATGTAGTAAGTAGCATAGGACAAGAATTATATGTTAAACGTTTGAATTACATCTAAAAGTCAGTAGATTGTTATCGAGTGATTTTATTTTGAGCGGTCAATAAAGTCAAAGATTATTTGCACACTAGATTGAAACAAAAATTGCTATATTAATGTATTTTATGAATAAATTGATGTAAGTATACCAATAAAAATGTGTACCGGAAACTATCACAAACGAAAGAATTGATAGCACATTCAAATTACATTGTCAAATAATCTATACAAACCCTTCTCTTCTTGCACGAAACGACCAATATACCCTCGTGGAAAAGAAATCACGAGAGAAATTTGAATTTTGGATGAACTGTATGTAGCAGAAAATTTGAAATCCAGCATGTTCTTGTATGCATAAGGTGTGTTGATAATGTGAATGAAATGGAGGATATAAATCAGAAAAAAATCTCCTTTAGGATTAAGAGAACCAACATTATAAAGCACATGATAACAAGCACGGTAGCACACATTACCATTCCACCGTGTTTCTGATTTCGTTCAGCCTGCAAATTTTATGACAAAAACTAACTAATTTCCTTGTTTCTGTTTTCATATGAATTTTAATTAATTAAATGAAATTATAAACACAAGTGCAACCTTTTGTAGCTGTTTAAGGCCTTCATCAACAGTGGCTGCAACATTTTGAATATTATGATCTATTCTGTCAACAATAGTTCCCTGTTTGTAAAAATAATAAATATTACTAAATGTTTATATAAAAAACAATTATCAACAATTTAGACACCTGGTCAATTACAAGGACTGATAGATCCTTCATGATCTGTGCCAATTCGTTCACTGATTCTGCCACCTTCACAGATCAAAATAATTAAAACCAACAAGTAAATTAATATTCTTTTTTTAAATGAAAAAAAGACAAGATTTTTGCACCACCAACCTGTTCAATCTCTCTCTCCCTTTCGACAGTGAAAGCCTCACTTTTCTTCAGTTTTGCCATTTGAAGCTCGCTAAAACCCTAGATAAATCAAATAAGAAAGCCTGTTTAGAGGTTAAAATATGCTCTATTTACACCATTAGCAACAACAAAAATGTAGTATCTAAACTTGAAACATAATATAATAAAAAATATATGTAAAAAGGTAAATATTCAACATACCAAGCCATCAAAACCATCATCCCCACTTACAGAAGTCTTTCCACTTAGATTCATCTCTAAATCAACCCCATCTGAACCCTACAAGAAAACAAAAACATATTATTAAGTAATAGGAATCTAATAAGGTCAACTTAATAAATAATAATTAGAATAATTAGGTAAACCTCTTTCTGTCTCTGAAGGCCCTTCAAATAATTTGATTGCTTTTTCCTGAGTTCCAATGAAAGACTTTGAAGATCAGTGGCTAGAGATCGCTGAAAAAAGCATAAAAAAAAATATCTCTCGTTTCAATTTATTAACAAATTTCAAAATCATAACTTAATATGTAACAGGTTTGTACAAAGTGATACCTGCACATTTTTCCTCATAGTTGAATCCTCAAGGGGCCCACGAACGGATAATTTTCTTAACCTTTTTTCTGATTTTTTTATAAGATCAGTTACTTCATGGGTAAGAGCTTCAATCCTGTGTTGATCTTCTTTACCATCCCCAAATGAAGGCATCAAAGCTTTTGCATGAGCTTTTGCTAATTCTGCCATTTTAGATCGTGCACGTTGAATGTTTTCTGTTATTTCTTCAGATACATCAACCCAAGCTGGAGGAAGACCAACTGTTTGGGCCCCACCACTGCAAAAAGAGAGCAAAAATTCACTTAGATATATAATGAAAACAGCAATTTGCAAATTATTAAGCACGAATAAGCTTATAGCTCTACAAAATTAGTAACAGATATCACATTAACAGCATAAATTATAGGGATATTCACCAAAAAAGTGAGATCTACCCTGCCATTGGCTCAATTTAAATTTAGAATAACAAGCAAAAATGCATAAATCTCATATGCGAGCACACAAATACATAATAGACACATTTTTTATTCAAAATTCAGAGCTCAAAATACGTTAAACATTTTATAATTTATAAGCAGCAAAGCAAATGAGCGACGAATGACATACAAGGAAGTTCCAGGATCATCGCTACTAAGAGGAGCGTAAGAACGATTTTGTTTAACCCGACCGGCGTTGGACATTTCGATCCCCGGACGACCGCCGGAGCTAGGGGAACCCGCTTGAGGACGACCTGACGGAACCCTAACGCTCTTCAATGCATCTCTATACCTCCTAAACAGAAATGTTCTATTCCTTGTCGCCATTGAAGAATAAACCTCCTTGAAAACGATTTGTATTTCAACAAATCATTTTTATATTCAGATTCATTTAAGATCCCAATTGATTAACACCTGAATCACCGGGATCAAAAAGTTGTGGCGATCTCTTTAATCTATTTCAACAATCAATAGCTTCAGTGATCGGATTACAACATTGTCAGTTACGAACTGATCGTTGAACAAATTGAAAGATCGTGAAGAACGAAGAGTGATAAAAACTCTGAAGAAATTGTTTTTCCCATTTTTACCGCGTGTGCTTCAAAATTGTTAGTACAAAACTATACACACTTTATCTTTCAAAATCTTTTAGAAAATACAATATTTTACTTTAAACCCTTTTTAAAAAGCAAATTTGTAAAACTATACCTATTTACAAATATTCTTCCATATTAATCTATGTGTTTTAGTCACTTTTATGTTCTTCAATTCCTAAATGTAACTTAGGGGTGTGTTTTTTAACTCGTGAAACTCAATTAACTTGTTCGACTTGAATAATATAATAAGTTTTCGAGTTAAGTCGAGCCAATTATTATTATTATTTTAAGATCGATTCATGAAGCTAACCGTGCATTAATTGTTGTCAAACTCGACACGATCTTGTATATTCTCAAACTTAAATTCAAGTAGGCCGTTAATCACTCGATTCGTTAACACACCGTATTGAAACTTGTATACATTTCAAATATATTACTCATATATTTACATTAAAAGTAAGCATAAAATTTTGATATCACGCCATAAAATATGTGTAAAATGGAAGGTAGGATAGCGTAACGTGTGTAATATCAGACTCCCGTGCTAGACGTGTGAGAACTTTTAACAATATTTGGTTTGAAGACTTTAATACAAATATGAACAAATTTTCTATTATCTTCCTATAAAAAACGTTCAAGGTATTCCATTACTTTTATAAATTCCTAAGATATAATCTCAGCCATTAGATCAATCAACCTTCAAACCATTATCATCACCACCATCACATGTGATTCAATATATCACCATCACCACCATCACCTCATGTGTATTAAATCACATGTGATTCAGCCATTAGCTTAACTCAATAACAAATAAAAATATATCTATAGTAAGTTCTAATGTCCTATAACTAAATGAACGGATCATAAAATCTCAACAGAACGCGGATTTTATAATACTCGTTTACCACGATCATAAAGTGCAGTTCATAATTGCTTATATGATGTGTATTATGTATACATTGTAGGCTCACAACTAAACAATCCTTATAAGAGACCCATATTTCTTCTATTTGCAACAAATAATATTTTCTCATTAATGTGTATATTAGTTTTTCTTTAATAGCTTTTACATGCTAAAAATCAATACGTAGCATTATACATTATATAAAATACATTTTCGAAGTCAAATGAAGCGTAGCTCAATGCTTACATTTTCTATATTTTTTCTTTGCTGGCCACTTTTGTTGACTGAAGGAGGAATATTATTCCTTTTAATAGTGGTTGACTTTGAGTATTTTAAAATTTTGACATTTTTGACATGTAGACATTTTTTACCTACATGATTGTTGGGTGGCATTTCCGTGTGGTGTATATTCATCCATTTTCCATAGATAAGTAATTGTTTCCCGTCACCCTTTTCCTCACTTTTTATATATGATAGAAACACATTATTTACAATGAATATTTATATGATGATAATAATAAAATTTGTACAGTTAACATTAATCTTATGAAACACGCATCGTTAATATCTATTAGGATATTATATACATAAATATATTATGGAAAATGATAATGACAGTCCTAAATTAAGAAGGTAAAATAACAAAAGACAACCCCCCCTGAATTTTAGGAATAATACTTTTTTAATCAATGTACAAGCTTTTTATGCATGTTAGTGACAGCCCTAAGGACTGTCATTAACAAAACCGATATATTATTAATAGGGTAAATAATGTCAAACAAAGTGCTCAACTATTTTTTATAAAAAGCCATCTTTTCTAACTTTAAAAAAAATCAATTACTTTTTTGTTTTAACAACATGAATAATTTAATCTTTAACACCCACATTATCACATGATACATCCCTCTACACATTCTCACATGTTTTTAGTCTTACCTTTCAAACAAGTATACAACTATCTTCAATTTAGTTGTCTGATATTAATAACTTTGCTTAGATTAATTTAGCATATTCATGTATTTTATTATATTTTTTTGTTTGATATGAATACCATTAAACATTTTTTGATATCACATGAAAATCCCCCCAGAAACGCACGGGGTAAACCCACTAATTCTTATAATTTTTCAAAAAATCTTATGAAATAAAGCAAAACGAATATTGATGAAAACGTTATTAATTACGTTAAAATTATATCGAACTATTACATAAAAACAATCTGGATATAAAAGTATACATATAATTGTATTAGCTATTCGATATCAACAGTTATAAAATAGTTATGTATTAAATAAATAGTTTATAATGGATTTATTTTCAAATACATGTTTAGGAAAAGCTTCAAAAACTACACAAAAATAAATAAGGGTAAATTCCATGAATTGTCCCTGTGGTCTCTGGTTTTCTGGCTTTTTGTCCCTAAATTTTTTTTTTCAAATTTTTTGTCCCTGAACTCTTTAAAATTCTGGTTTATCGTCCTTCCGTCCAATTTGGCTGTTAAGTAACGGAATATGCCAAAAAAAGTAGGGGTATTTTCGTCCTTTTCCTTTTTCCCATTTCTTTTTTCTTTTTCCTCTATTTTCTTTCATCTTCTTCATCTTCTACAAATCTGATGAAACCCACCACCAAATTCATCCTCCTCCACCCTCCCAAATTCTTCCTCTTTCAAACCCTCTTCATCATCTTCCTCCCGACTTGAACTGGATCTTCATCTTCTCCAGATCTGCATCTGATCTTCATCTTCAACAGATGAAAATATTTAATTTTTAACCCTAGAGAAACAGAAAATATACCAGATTGACATGAAGAGATTTGGGTATGGATAATTACCTCAAGATAGAGAAGAAGCAGAATCGGAGAACCTTCGGGGGCGAGATCACGGTGGTGATAGGCGGATCTGTCACATCAGGATACGATTTCCGGCGAGTGCTAGGCAGATTGATGAGATCGTTAATCGATTCTCAGATACTCTCCCGATCTGGATCTTCAAAATCTCCAGATCTGCATCTGAGATTCCTGTTTGAGTTTGTTTAAAAGCAAAGGATTTATAGACAAATCAAGGTTTGGGATTTTTGTGCCTGTGAATCATTTATGGGGCTGGAAGTCTCAGATCTTCTAGCTGACAGAGGACGCAAAGCTACTTCTTCGATTTCACGTTCGGATTCATGTTCGATTTTCTGGTTTTGTATACGAATTTGGGTTTGGTTTGTGAGTTTTGGGTTTGGTTTGTATACGATTTTCTGGTTTTTTGTACGAATTGGGATTTGGGGTGTTCATTAATTGGGAATTAGGGTTTTTTATGATGATGAAGAAGAAAGGTGTAGAAAAGACCAAAATACCCTCACGTGCTTGGCATGTTCTGCTAGTTAACAGCCAAATTTGGACGGAAGGACGATAAACCCGATTTTTAAATAGTTTAGGGACAAAAAATTTGAAAAAAAAAGTTTAGGGACAAAAAGCCAGAAAACCAGAGACCACATGGACAATTCATGGAATTTACCCAATAAATAAAGAGAAAAATACATAAAAGCAAAGATACCATTGAAAATGTTAAAATAAAGGGGTAAAAACGATTTTTTAATGAAAGTCAGAGGGGTGTTTTTAGTTTGCTATTTACATTCTTCGGTGTGAAAAGTTATAGCAGGACACAATTCATTACATTAATTAAAATGACCATTTTGTTCTTATTGACAACATTTCCAATAAAATAGGATGCATGATGAACGAAGGATGTTTAAGATTGTGGGGGTAAATTAGTCATTTACCGAAAAAGACTGGCCCTCACTTCTGTAAATTATAAACCGTTAGGAGCTTTCATTTCATGGCGGAAGACACGGAACATGATTCGGCCATTTTCATTTCTCCGCTTTTCTAACAACATCCATTCTTTTGCCTATCACAGCTGCTCGATCAACAAAATTAATATTAAAAAATTACTAAAAATAAAAATGATTAAAAGACGATGAACACAAAGAGAAGAGAGACTGAATAAACAAATCACGAAATTCGGTTCTATTATTTTCAGATTTGTATATATCATTCTCTGTTCACTATGCCACAATCAAAAGGGTATGAAACAGAATTTTTACGATCAAAAGGGTGTTAGGATTTCTGTTTTTCGGAAAAAATGGCGGAACCTGATGACGAAAGTGAGTATACCGTGGCAGCATTGATTGAAGAGATTCTTCGCGAGCATGGGGATAATTTATGCGATGTTAATGTTAAAGGCAACAGTGATTCAAAAATCTGTATGTTTGTTTGTTCTTTCTGTCATTCTTTGATCAATTATCAAATATGAAATCATTCATGCATTCCACCTGTTCGATCAAATGCCTGTTTGAAAAGAAAGATAATTTGTTATTATTATGATTTTTATTTTTAATTCTCAGCACCAAAAAGAAATGCAGCAACAAGCTGGCTAAGAAAATCGGTAGGTGTGGTGGCTGCAAAAGATTTACCAGCTGAGCCTTCAGAAACTAATTTCAGAATGGGGTTAAGAAGTGGGCTTATTCTTTGCAATGCTCTTAACAAGATTGAATCTGGTGCTATTCCAAAAGTAAAATTAGTTTCCTATTTAACGAATTATTATATTCGATTATGTTATTAAAAATAAAACGTTAAAATATTGAATATATTGTTTTCAGTATGTGGGAATTCCAGCTGATTCTGTTGTTATACCCGATGGACCACCTCTTTCTTCATCCCCGTATTTTGAAAACATCAGAAATTTTCTTTTAGCTGTTGAAGAAAGGGGACTTCCAGCTTTTGAAGCCTCTGATTTGGAACAGGTAAAATTAAAAAAAAAAAAAAGAAAAAAAAAACTAATATAATTAAAAATGATTATTTAATTATTTTGATTGCATAATATATAGGGTGGAAAATTACCAAGAGTTGTGCACTGTGTGCTAGCTTTAAAAGGATACAGTGAATGGAAAAAAGCAGGCAAAAGTGGTACATATAAGTATGTAGGAAATCCAAGACCCTCTGCAAGAAGGAAGGAAATGGTTTTGAAATTATTGGATATGGACAAAATTGCTGAACTTTGGATAGAAATTGAAGATAAGGTTAGTGTTTGTTATAATTTTTTTATTTTACAAATTATGCAACAAGAAAAGAAATAACTTACTAACAAATTTAAGTGATTCTTGTATTTTTAAGCCTCTTCAAGAACGTGTTCGTGATCTCTTTTCGGAACAGAAGCTAGAAGATATGCCTATAGTGTGTACCATTTTTAATTATATTTAGTATTTTCTTTATTATAAATTTATAATAATCTATCAAAAAGCTCTTTTGACTGTTTTGCCCCTTGTACACAGGCTGTTGAGATTGTGTTAAGCAAACTCATAGAGGAATTTGAACGTAGATTGACCAGCCACAAAGAAAAGGTAAGCAGTTCTGCATATTATTGACATGAACCCAAAACGGGCCGGGTCGACCCGCCCAATTTGCCACCTGTACCTGTGAACATTTGTTTATTGTTTTTTTTGTTGTTTTAAACAGGCTGGTGGAAAACCTGTTTCTCTTAGGCCTCGTCCTAAAGTTAACGAGGAGGTAATTTATGATTAGCATCCAATTTCTGCATAAACTGTAACTGTTTTTTCACACTGTGATTTTTTTTATAAAAATAATCTTTAATGACAGCCATCCACTGAGGACGATAATGAAATGGACTCTAAAGAAAGAGCAAGGTTGAAAAAAGCAGAATTCTTAAAGGTATAAATTCGGTTAATCTGTACCATTTTAAGAAAAATTATTAATTTAACAAAAAAACTTTTTGTAGTCATTTACTAGTATGATAAATAAGGATGAAAATGCGATCTCAGAGGCCACTGCCAAGAGACAGGAAGAACTAAAGGTAAGTTGATGATGTATTTGCTTATTTTCTTCATAAATATATAAAATAAATGTTCACAAATCACAATTTCCTGCATATTTTTTGAGTGATTGAAAAATATATTTGATTTACAGGCGATTAGTAGTAAAATCAATGAGATGAAAAAGAAAATGGCTGCAGAGGAAAATGAGAAAATTGAGTTGGAAAAGAAAGCAGCTGCAGCAGCAGCAGCATTATTTGCCAAAAAGTTGGCAGTTGATTCGGAGGAAAAGAAAGCAACAACAGTTACCAAACAACCCTCAGTTGATTTGGATAAGGAAATGGAAAAGAAAACAACAACCACAATTACCAAACTACCCTCAGTTGATTTGGATAAGGAAATGGAAAAGAAAGCAACGACAACCACAATTACCAAAAAGCCCTCAGTAGATTCAGATAATAAGATGGAAAAGAAAGAAACGACAACCACAATTACCAAAAAGCCCTTAGTTGATTCGGATAAAGAAATGGAAAAGAAAGCAGCGACAACCACAATTACCAAAAAGCCCTTAGTTGATTCAGATAATCAGATGGAAAAGAAAGCAGCACCAACAACCACAACAACAACAACAACAACAACAGCAACAACAACCGCAATTACCAAAAAGCCCCCAGTTGATTCAGATAATCAGATGGAAAAGAAAGCAACCGTACAAGAGACGAAAAAAGAAGCAAGAATAGATACAATAAAGCCAACTATTAATATATCTAAGGAGACTGAAAGTAAAGCAACAATTAGTGATGTAATTGATGAAATTGAAGAAATTGAAGAAATTATTGAAAGTGAGCCGGATGATGATGATGATGCAGAAAGCACTGGTGATCCATATGATGAGATGGATGATGACATCATCGATGACATGGACTCCCCAAGTGACGTGACTAACGAAATGGAAGAGGATGAAGAAAATGATGACGTGGACACTGGTGGACATGATGAGCTGGCGGAAATTGAAAAACAAAAAGAATTGGAAAGGAAGAAAGATATGGAACGAAAAATGGAATTGGAAAAAAGGAAAGAAACGATTAAAAATATAGAAATGGAAAGAAAGAAAGAGATGGAAAAACAAGCGGTTGAAGATGCGAAAGAAGAGAAATATTATAATTGGGTTCGTGACGAATGTGAGAGATTAAAAAAAACTTATGCAAAGCAACAAAAGTTGGTTGAACACCAACATAAACAACTACAAGTATGTCAGTTACTAGCTTTTTATGGTTTTTTTAAATAAATATTTTATAAAGATTTTGGAATCGTACAGGCGTTGAAAAATACGTTTTCTACTGCAAAAGCAGATATGCAGTTACTCACAACAAACTATCAAGAGGAGGTTAACAATTTAGGTACAACTTTGAGTTTGAAATTTTTTTTATTATTTAAAAATATTATAAATTATTGTTTTTTTTTTCTTTCAGGTAAACACTTGAAGAATTTGGCTCAAGCTGCATCAGGGTACAAAAAAGTTTTAGATGAAAACCGAAAATTATATAATCAAGTTCAGGACTTAAAAGGAAGTATTAGGGTTTACTTAAGATCAAGACCCTTTTTAAAACCAGGAAAAACAAGCTGTGTGGATTGCATTGATGAGGTCACTATGGCAGTTATTACACCAGGTGTAAAAGGTGCAAAAGAGACACGAAAATCATTCACTTTTAATCGGGTTTTTGGCCCATACGAAAGTCAAGGTGCGTTTTTAATTAATTAATTAATTAATTAATTAATTATTATTACTATGAACCAACATGTTTATGTTGTTGTAGCATCGGTATACACGGACACACAACCGTTGATTCGTTCGGTTCTTGATGGATACAATGTTTGCATTTTTGCATATGGTCAAACGGGATCAGGGAAGACTTTCACAATGGTAAGAATAAGAAATTACACGAATGGTCCCTCGACTTTACTTTTTGAAAAAAACTACCTTGCTTTTGCAGACTGGACCCGAGGAGCTAAGACCAGAAACCATGGGTGTAAACTACAGAGCTTTAAATGATTTGTTTGATATCCAACAACAAAGGAAAGACATGATTACTTATGAAGTTGGTGTTCAGATGCTTGAAATTTACAATGAAATGGTTCGGGATCTCCTTAACACAGACGGCCAACTCACCAAATATCCTTTTTTTTTTTTATGGTTATTAATTTAGGGGTGGCAAATCAGGTCGGGTTAACAGGTTCGGGTTTGCGGGTTGACGGGTCAGTTACGTTTAACTTGAAACCGACCTGTTTATATAAACGGGTCAAATATCTCAATCATAACATGTTTACCTTCAACAAACAGGTTAGCAGACGGGTCAAAATGTTATTATTATTTCACAAATTTATAACAGAAATACCAAAACACCAAATAATTAAGTAGCCATTTTAGTTTTTATATAACTATTAATTGCGTTTGAACTAGTAAACTATAAACTAAGTATATATATATATTTTATATATTTTTATATTTTTTTAATAACTAAAGGGTTATCAGGTCGACCCATTTAAATTATCATTTACCCAAACCTAACTTGTTTAATAAACGGGCCAGTTGAGTCGACCCGAGACTGACCCAAACTTTTTCACCTCAACCCAAGCTTTGTTCATTTTCGTGTCGATTTCATGTCGGGTTTCATGTCAGGTCAGAAATTGCCACCCCTAGTTATTATTAGGAGGTATTTGAATATTTGATTGACTTTGTGTTGACTTTAACGGTTGACCACATTAGATATCCGATTGGGTACAGCAAACGGGATAAATGTACCAGATGCAAATCTAGTACCGGTTCACACAACAGAAGATGTTATTCGGTTAATGACTCTTGGACACAATAACCGTGCTGTGGGGTCCACTCAGATGAACGCGCGTAGCAGTCGGTCCCACAGTTGTGTCACGGTGCACGTTAGCGGGAAGGACTTGACAACCGGGTCAACGGTCAGAGGGTGTATGCATTTGGTTGACCTTGCAGGAAGTGAAAGAGCTGATAAAACAGAAGCAACTGGTGATAGGTTAAAAGAAGCAACGTTTATTAATAAATCACTTTCTGCATTAGGAGACGTTATTTCTTCACTTTCTCAAAAAAGTTCTCATGTTCCTTATAGGAACAGTAAACTAACACTCTTACTCCAAGATGCTCTCGGTATCCTTTCTTTTCCTTTCCTTTTTTATAAAATATTAACTTTTATATAAAAATTGATATTATATTAATAGAGAATTGTTCAAAGTAGTCCTTAATTTTCTTGTAGTCCTGGGGATAAATCCCAACCATTGATTAATAATATCTAATGGCCAAGATTAATCACATATATTATACATGAAGGGTATTTTGGTCATTTGGCACTCACATAAAATTTATCAATTTTTTTAATTAAAAAAATTGTTATTATTTTTTCAATTTTTTAATTATTTTTTTGTTATTATTTATTATTTTTTTCGTTAAATAAATAATATTATGTGATAATCACATGTGATTTTTTTGTATGATCACATGTGATGTTTTGTATAATCACATGTAATCAAGTGTACAATCACATGTGATTGTGTTTTTAACGAAAAAAAATTAATTTTTTTGAAAAAAAAAAACAATAATAACAATAAAAAAGATTCCAAAATTTTTTAAAAAAAATATATATGTATAAATGACCAAAATACCCCCATGTATAAAATGTGTGATTAATCTTGACCATTAATTATTATTGATCAGTGGTTGAGATGTGTCCCTTGTGACTATAAAAAAATTGAAGGACTACCTTGACAGATCTCTGTATATTAATAAAAATGATTTGACCAGGTGGGCAAGCAAAGACACTGATGTTTATACACGTAAGTCCTGATCCGGATACAGTTGGAGAGACAATTAGTACCCTAAAATTTGCTGAAAGAGTATCAACGGTTGAGCTTGGTGCTGCTAAATCCACAAAAGACGACACGGAATTAAAACAATTAAAAGAACACGTTATTTTCCTTAAAGCGGCTTTAACAAATAACGGTGCAGATATACCAGATACAGATCATGCAGGTGGTGATGATGATGATAATAATAATGATAATGATAATGCAAGTGAGTGTTCAGAAGTTGATTCACATCCACAAAAAGCTGCACCTGCAGCTGCAGCTAAGAAACCTGCTGCAGCAGCTGCAAAGAAGTAAGAAATTATTATAATTATAATTATTTTTATTTTTATTTTTTGGTATGAAATGATTTACAAGTTAACTAACCACAATGTTTGTACATAACAGGGCTGCTCCAGCAGCAGCAGCTAAAAAACCTGCCGCACCAGCGAAAAAAGCTGCACCAGCGAAAAAAAAGTAATTTTATTTATTTATATCTTACGGTGGATGTGGTTTCTATTTATTTTAATGTATAGAGAAGTTGTATTATTTAATTATTACGTTCTGATTAAATTTGTTCATACTGAAATAATAAAGTTTTTTGTCGCTTCATATGGAGGGTTGTATTTTTTGTTTCCTTACAAGTAGAGTTAGGTTCTCATTGTATTCCACAATTACAAGTGTATTAAGGTTCTTATGTTAATAAAACTTAATCATTGAAAACTGTATGTTTGTGCTTATTTTCTTTCATTACAACATAGTTTACATTCATCTTTAAACATTTCATTCTTAAATTGTTTGTTTTGCTGTAATACAACACTTTGTGTTGTTCGGCGCTTTTGTTTACAAATCAACTTAATGGAGACTAACCTTAAATTAATGCATGTACAAAGGGCACACTCTAGCTCTTTTATTCTCATTAAGTAATGTCAAGTGTTGATTAAGTTGAGTTGTAAACATAAAAGTTTAAGTTGATTACCCATTTATGTGGAATGAAATATTGTCATCTAACTGGAAGTCAAAAATTAGGAATACTAAGTATATAAAAGGATGGTAGTATTGGAGAGCGGAGTGATGAATACTACAAATAAAATTATGTAGTTGTTATTTCTTAACATAATTTAAATAAGTTTCACATGTGACAAGTATATGGTTGAGATTAAATGTCAAAAAGATTTTGAAAAAACTACAGTGAAGACCACGGGGTTTTGCTTATTTTAGTATGTCAGATGCAGGATTAAGTTAATCATAGATTAAAAACATAAGGCACCTTCTAATCACTCCAAAAAATCTAATCCTTGAGTTTCTCCTATGCGTTTGAAAATGGCATTTGAACTGAAAATTTTATGCTATATCTTCCATTTTGCTTTCTGGACTGCTTTTTTTTTAATCTAAACCTTTTGGTAAGAATTTGGAATAGAAATGGCGTATGTTTTCCTACTAGTTTAATCTTTTTTTTTAATTAAAATGACACTAGCCCTTTTAGTGGACTTTTTTCAATTTGAACACATAATAGGGGATTTTCAGCATACTGTTAAAAGAATGCAATTGTCACCAGCCATCACTTAATTGAAATATTTCTTGTCACATAATTGGCACATTTAATGGCCAAAAATAATTGGAAAAAGGCTTAGCATTAAATATACATCAACTTTCTATGGCACAATAAATTGGCACATCTAACTACATCAACTATGACTCTTTAGTTTGATATATGATAAGAAGATGGTGTTTTCCTTGATATCTTTTGGATCTCATTTCTTTCCTATTAAAAAAATAAATATTATTACAGTAATGATCTCGTTTTTTTATAGAATTGATTTAGGAGGTTATACGCATTAATAATACACTTAAGTTGACTTTCAAGTTTCAACCTGTTTGACTTGTTCCCGTACTAGCTATTTATTTTTTTTCAATTTGATTCATTTGAGATAAAAGATAATCCAAATCATCTGGTTAACAAATTGTATTTTCTCTTTTTAGCTGAAAAATGTAGACAGATAGTCGTAGCCCAAAACTGCTGCCAAACAAGCCCAAAAAGTTGGAACAAAAGCTGCAAAGGAAGCAACCCGAAAAGCTAAACGGATCATAGGCCCGATTATTTCATCTGGGTGGGTTTTGTTTGAAGCCATTAATTATGGAGAAACGGTTACAGAAGGGTTTTTAGGGGGTACAGGAACATGATATGGAACATATTTTGTCGGGTATTTAGGGGAATACAGATTTGGTAGATTCGGGTATTTGGTTGGAAGTCAGTTTGGTAGTTGGATTGGTGGTAGGATTGGGTTAATGGTATATGATACTGCTAATGGGGCCACTTTCTTGCTTCAATTTGGTCAAACAGAGGAAAGTGCAGGAGAAAGAGTTGACTTTTTTCAGGTTGGTCAAAGTCAAACAGAGGAAAATGTTGACTTTTTTGGGTTTGGTCAAACTGAGGAAAGTGTAGAGGAGAAGAAAAAGATTATGTGGGTCCGACTCTTGGAAGCGTTATGGGTTATGTTGGTTCATATATGTATTAAGATTCTAATAATGTTAATTCTGAAGTTGTTAAGAATGGTGATGTTTATGAGTCTCTCTTTTAAAGGGCCAGGCTTTATCTGGGCCGATAAGGATTCCAGTCCTGTCTTTGAACTGGGCCGGGTAGGATTGGGCCTAATTAGGCTCGGGCTTTGGCTGATTTGCCCATCTCTAATACCAATAATTTCATGAGGATGTTATTTTAATAAATTTGGATGTACATCCATTAACATTCCTCTTACCTTAGTTTCCAACTGTATTTTAGATTTCTTTATAATACTTGATTATTGATTGCTTGTGATATTGAAAAATTAACTATTTTAATTTCAAATATTATCTATCAATTCTCACATCTTAGTGAAGAAAATAGTTTATTAAAAATGTAAAGGTAGAGGTGTAAGTGCGCCGAGTTGTTCATTAGCTACTCGGGCTCAGCTCGTTAAAAAATAAAAAAAAGCTCGAATTGAACAAGCTTGAACTGAGCTTGACCTTAATTAATCAAGCCCGGGCTCCAAACTGAGACCTTTATTAGACCGCTGCCAACTACAAGGGTAAGAACTCGTTTAAGATTTCGTTAAAACTTGTCAAAGCCCGATGCCATTGGCACGCTCGCGTCACCAGCAACTCGTCGTGGGTTATCGTCTCCATGGCGACGAGTTTATGCATCTCATCGGCAGCCATGTGAGATGATTGCAAGGGGTGGGGGTTTAATTTTTTAATATTATTTTTAAGTGGGGATAAGTTAGTTATGTGTTGTTGTTGACACGACCTTGTCAGTAACTCGTCGGTAGGGAAGTGAGTGATATGGCACTACTGACAAAGTTATGAAATGCGTCATGTTTGGGAGAGACCTTAATATGTTAGTATATATAATTCATCCTACATGTAAAAAAAATGTTTAGTTTATACACTCAACATGAAAGTGCTAGCAGAGAGCTAGATTGGCATAACCATAGGGTTATGATGAGATTGAGATGGTGTGATGATACGGGCTACTCCCGATCATGAAGTGTGGATTGAGGGGCAGTTGGGTGGATTCCCATCGACTCTTCCACGTTAGTTATGAGATGACACGGGCGACTCCCGGTCATGAGGTGTGGAGAGAGGGGCAATTGGGTGGATTCCCATCGACTCTTCCACGATAGTGGTCTTACTCATTGGACGTATTCCGGTGGGCAAGGCAGGTATCGGTAGCGTGGGCGATCCTATTGCCGATACCTTGTTTCTAGTTAGCTCGGGGGCATCCTGATAACTAGATATGTTTGTGATTCTAGCTAGTTCGGGGGCAACCCGATAGTTAGACGTGATTGCTAGGTAAGCAAGATTGATAGGGTCACACTGAGGTGACTAGACTGGATAGTTGGATATATATATATATATATGTATATTGATTGATTATATGAAACGTGACATTTCATTTTATTATCGGGTCTAAACCCATGTAGCTCACGAGACGTTTTTGTCTCACGTACTCCTTGTTTGTTTTGCTATGTACTCAGGTTCGGGATCGAAGGTTTAGGTACGCATGGATAGAGATGCGGGGCCTAGAATAGAAGAACTTTAGATTGGATTTATGCTTAGCTTTGGTTTTGATCTATTTTGTAACACCAAACTTTATACTCTGATTTTCATACCAAAGGTTTTTGTAAATCCATATTTTTGGAATAGTTCTTCTATTTATGAAAAATGATTTATTTTGGGCAAATGTTTTGTATTAAAATTTGAGGTGTTACAACTTGGTATCAGAGCTATAGTTTAAGTGAATTAGGTTGGATGACCATCCTAGTCTTAGACTGTAGCATTAGGAATATAAGATTCCTTGAGATCATAGGTTGACCTTGAGACTTTATGATAAGTTTAGGGTTGAACCTAGGGGACCGATGAAATTTGTTATGATTTTTGGATATTGAGTCTTATGAGACTAATGAGTTGTACACAAGGTACTAAATGTTTAATGTCTTTCGTATAGTCTTGATCGAAAGTGATGGTGAACACTCGTAGAAGTGGTAAAGCCCCGGAGGGCCGGGAGGAAGAGATACCTCATGTAGAGGTAGTGGTGGAACAGGAAAGTCCACCGTCGATGCACCGGGATGGTGAATCGGAAGTCGGAGCTAATAGAACTCCGGTAACCATGGCGGATCTCCAAACCTTCCTTGATCAAATCAAGGGAACGGTGGCCGATGAAGTGCACCGAATTATTGGGAACCGTGAAAGGTCGGGTGGAGACCGTGAGTCCGAAGCTAAATCGGAAGAGAGAACCGGGGGTAGTGGCACCGGGGAGGGAAAGTCCTCCACGGGTGGCCAAAGTGATGCTAGGGCTAGGCCCATTGTGAAAGAAGGTTGTTCGTTTAAATCCTTCATGGCTTGTAAGCCAAATGTGTATCCGGGTAGTTCGGACCCGAAAGTAACAATGAGGTGGATCCGAGAAACCGAGAGGGTTATCGGAAGTAGTAAGTGTAAAGATGTTGATATGGTGACGTATGCGTCACAATTGTTGAAAGAGGATGCGATGGTCTGGTGGGACATCGTGTATGAGACCCTCGGGAGGGAGGTGGTTGAGAAAATGACGTGGGATGAATTCACCACGAGATTGAAAAAGAAATTTTGTCCCGAGAGGGATTTGGAGAAAATGCACGAGAAGTTCGTGACCCTCAAAAAGGGTGATATGTCGGTGGAGGAATATTCGAGGGAGTTCACGGGATTACTCCCGTTTGTTGCTAAAACCTACTCGGATGAGAGGTTGAGGGTGGTCCGGTATGCTAGTGGGTTACCGTGGGACTACCAATTGGAAGTGAAGAGGGCGGTTTCACTAGATGAGGCCATTAGTGCCGCCCGGGGCGTAGAAGAGGTGAATGTGGCACGGGTTGCCGAGAGGGCCCATGTGGGCGAGAAGAGAAAAGCCGAGAGTGGCTCGGGTACTTATAAGAAGGGGAAGTTCACATCGAGCTTCTCTAAACAAGGAAGTGTAGGTTCTTGCAAGAAATGCGGGAAAAATCATACCGGCGGGTGCCGAGGAGAGTCGAAATCTTGTTTTAATTGTGGAAGGGCGGGGCACATAGCCCGAGATTGTAGGGCCAAGTCGTTGGCCGATGTTGAATGTTTCTCGTGTCACGAGAAGGGGCATTATAGCAATGTGTGCCCAAAGAAGGGAATTGAGTCGATGGTGTCCACGGCTCAAAAGAAAGTGGAACCGGCGAAGGTGAAGGGGCGATCCTTCCAACTAACTCGGGAGGAGGCGAAGGAGGCACACGATGTGGTGTCAGGTACTCTATTCATTAACTACTTGCCAACTCATATTTTGTTTGATTCGGGTTCTAATTATTCGTTTGTGTCTTATGAGTTCGGTTGTAAATTGAATGTGCCGTCCGAAATGTTAGATGAGGTTTATGAGATAGAAGTAGCCGACGGGAAAACGTCTATGGTTGAATGTATTTATAGAAATTGTGAAATAGAGATAGACGGTAGAAAGTTTAAGGTGGATTTGTTGCCCATGGGAATTAGGGCGTTTGATGTGGTTATCGGTATGGATTGGTTGGGTATGCACCAAGCCAAGATTTTGTGTGGGAAGAAAATTGTGTCGATTAGGACACCCGAGAATGAGAAAGTGTATGTGTATGGGGAGAAACGACATCACATGCCTAATGTGATTACCGCCATTAAAGCAAGGAAAAGTATATCGAAAGGTTGTGCATCGTTTATTGCATATGTATTAGATGGCCGAAAGGAAAAGAAGTCAATGGATGATGTCAAAATTATTCGGGATTTCCCCGAGGTATTTCCCGATGACTTGCCCGGTTTGCCACCGGAGAGACAAGTCGAGTTTAAGATTGATTTAGTTCCGGGGGCGACGCCGATTGCTCGTGCTCCCTACCGTTTGGCTCCCACCGAAATGCGGGAATTGATGACTCAATTACAAGATTTGTTAGATAAGGGTTTTATTCGTCCGAGTTCGTCACCGTGGGGTGCACCGGTGTTATTTGTTAAAAAGAAAGACGGTTCGATGAGAATGTGTATCGACTACCGAGAGTTAAATAAGGTAACTATTAAGAACCGTTACCCGTTGCCGAGAATTGACGACTTATTCGACCAATTGCAAGGTGCTAGTTATTTCTCGAAAATTGATTTGAGGTCGGGTTATCACCAAGTTCGGGTGAAAGAAGGCGACACCGAGAAGACGGCTTTTCGTACACGTTATGGTCATTATGAATTCCTAGTGATGCCGTTTGGCCTTACAAACGCGCCGGCGATTTTTATGGATTTGATGAATCGGGTTTGTAAACCGTTCCTTGATAAGTTTTTGATCGTGTTTATTGACGACATTTTGATTTACTCGAAAACCGAGGAAGAACACGAAGGTCATTTGAGGCTTGTGTTAGATGTATTAAAACGGGAGAAGTTGTATGCAAAATTCTCGAAGTGTGAATTTTGGTTGCGGGAAGTGCAATTCTTAGGTCACGTGGTGACGTGTGATGGTATTAAGGTTGACCCGTCCAAGATTGAAGCGGTGTCAAATTGGGAGCCCCCTAGGACTCCTACCGAGGTTAGAAGTTTTCTTGGGTTAGCCGGTTATTACCGAAGGTTTATACAAGACTTCTCGAGAATCGCGATTCCACTCACGAAGTTAACGAGAAAAAGTGAGAAGTTTGTGTGGGAGAAGAAACAAGAAGAGGCGTTTAAATTGTTGAAAGAAAAGTTGTGTAACGCGCCGATTCTTACGTTACCAGATGGTATGGAAGATTTTGTGGTTTATAGTGACGCGTCGAATCAAGGGCTCGGTTGTGTGTTGATGCAAAGAGGTAAAGTGATCGCGTATGCCTCGCGACAATTGAAGAATGCGGAATTGAGGTACACGACACACGACTTGGAGTTGGCGGCGATTATATTTGCCTTGAAATTGTGGAGGCATTATTTGTATGGTACTCGGTGTACGTTGTACACGGATCATAAAAGTCTACAATACGTGTTTACTCAAAAAGACCTTAATATGCGACAAAGAAGGTGGATCGAGTTGATTGCCGATTATGATTGTGAAATTGTGTATCACGCGGGTAAGGCGAATGTGGTGGCCGATGCCTTGAGCCGAAAAGTTTATGAAAAACCGAACCGAGGAATTTTATCACGAATAGAAGTCGTCTCGAGTATCATTGAAAGGATCAAGAATGCCCAACGGGAGGTTATGGGAAAAGACGAGTTAAGACAAGAACGGTTAGGTAAGAACCAACATTTTCTCGAAAATGCACAAGGGTTGAAGACCGTAGGCGGTCGTATTTGGGTTCCTAAGTTCGGTGGCATCCGAAAAGAGTTGTTGTATGATGTGCACAAATCGAAGTATTCGATTCACCCGGGAAGTACAAAGACGTACCAAGATATGAAACGGGTTTATTGGTGGCCCGGAATGAAGGCGAGGGTGGCCAAGTATATCTCTAAGTGTGCCACGTGTGCACAAGTGAAAGCCGAGCATCAAGTACCGTATGGGGTAGCTCAATCATTGGTTGTACCGGCCGGGAAGTGGGAAGATATAACTATGGATTTCATAGTAGGTTTACCGAAGACGAGTAGAGGTCACGATGCCATTTGGGTCATAGTTGACCGGTTGACCAAGAGTGCGTTATTTTTAGCGATTCGGGAAACGT
The DNA here is from genome assembly GCA_963853835.1 of Calendula officinalis. Lineage (NCBI taxonomy): Eukaryota > Viridiplantae > Streptophyta > Magnoliopsida > Asterales > Asteraceae > Calendula > Calendula officinalis. The sequence goes on from OY970828.1 coordinate 64,118,478, forward strand.
TGCCACTTGAGAAATTGGCTAAGTTGTATGTTGATGAGGTGGTTCGACTTCACGGGGTTCCGTTATCGATTGTATCCGATAGAGACGCGAGGTTTACCTCGAGATTTTGGCGGTCATTACAAGAAGAATTGGGTACAAAGTTGCGGTTGAGCACGGCTTATCACCCGCAAACCGACGGTCAAAGTGAAAGAACGATTCAAACGGTCGAAGACATGTTGAGATCGTGTGTGTTAGACTTCGGTGGTAAATGGGATGAACATTTACCGTTAGTCGAGTTCTCGTATAATAATAGTTATCACTCGACTATTAAGATGCCGCCTTATGAGGCGTTGTATGGGAGAAAATGTAGAACTCCATCCTGTTGGTTGGAAGCGGGAGAGACGAAACTCACGGGTCCCGAGATCGTGAGAGTGACGAATGAAAAGATTGGTATTATTCAAAACAACATGAAAGTCTCCCAAGATAGACAACGAAGTTATTCGGGTTTGAAGAAAAGACCATACGACTTGGATGTCGGTGATATGGTGATGTTGAAAGTGTCACCTTGGAAAGGTGTGATGCGGTTTGGTAAAAAGGGAAAGTTAAGTCCAAGGTATGTTGGGCCGTTTAAAATATTGAAACGGGTCGGACTTCAAGCTTTTAAGTTGGAACTTCCACCCGAGCTTCAAGGTGTGCATGACACCTTCCACGTGAGTTATTTGAAGAAGTTTATCGGGGAAGTTGAGAATATTATTCCGTTACAAGAATTGCGGGTTGACGGCCCGAACCGATTGATTGAGGAACCCGAGGCTATATTGGAAACGAAAACAAAGAAGCTTCGAAATAAGGAGATCGAGTTGGTGTTGGTCAAGTGGAAGCATTCACTTGGGCCAAATTTGACTTGGGAAGTCAAAGACGAGATTCGGAAGAGGTACCCGGATTTCGTGAACTATGATGAGATTCCGAGGACGGAATCTTCTTAAGGGGTAGATAGTTGTAATGACCCGAAATTTGTAAATAAATAAAATATGTAAAAATATGATAATTATGGATAAATCATATAAAATACGTGGGAATTGGTTTCGTGTCGTTTGGACACTGTACGAGAAAGTTACGGGCGAAACCGGGTCGAGACAAGTTGGAAAAAGTGCAGCCCTGGCTGCGTAGAGAGTTCGCGACGCGAACCCTACTTCGCGATCGGGAAGTAGGGCCAGGGAGTTTGGGCAAGAGGCGTGAAGTGGTCGCGTTTGGTTAGCAATCGTGAACTATTGGGGTTCGCAGAGTTCGCGACGCGAACTTTGGTCGCGTCGTGAACTCATGTCTGGCAGCATTAAAGACGGGATTTGGCTCATTTATTGCCAAGTGAAACCCTAGTTTTTCTCTCTCGAGTTTGTGAGCGTTTTTTAGTGTAAAGCATCGTTTGGAGCTGAATTCTTGGTCAAATCTCGTGATTCTTCACTCCTAGTTGAAGATTAAAGGTATATCTTCACTCCCTTGTAGTTGTAGCTTTAGATCTATGGGTTTAGAAGCTTGGGTTTGAAACCCTAGTTCTTGGGTTGGTGATTTATGGTGAAATAAATGGTGTATACATTTAATAGACGGTATATTAACAAGGAAAACAAGTGTATGATTATGATTTGTAAGAATCTTAAGGGTTGGTCAAACCTAGGGTTTGGTAAATCACCATATTTGGGGGAAATGGATTGTTGGGTGTTATCTAGAGGTAGATGAACACATTGTTAGTAGATTGTGATGTTGAACATTGTATGATTATTGTTTTAGGCTTTCGGTGACATCTTGGAAAGTCGGTGAAATTGTGAAACAAGAGTTTTGGTGTCAAGAACACGGTTGGAGCATCTTTATTGCTAAGGTGAGTACGTGTGGAATTTACTGAGTACATAGCCCTTTTAAATATTTTCATTACTTGTGTTATGGTCTATTTGCTTAATTGTGTAGACTAGTAGTTGATAGTTAGTTATACCTATGATAGTATTGAACTAACTTGTTGATGATGAAAGTGCTAGCAGAGAGCTAGATTGGCATAACCATAGGGTTATGATGAGATTGAGATGGTGTGATGATACGGGCTACTCCCGATCATGAGGTGTGGATTGAGGGGCAGTTGGGTGGATTCCCATCGACTCTTCCACGTTAGTTATGAGATGACACGGGCGACTCCCGGTCATGAGGTGTGGAGAGAGGGGCAGTTGGGTGGATTCCCATCGACTCTTCCACGATAGTGGTCTTACTCATTGGACGTATTCCGGTGGGCAAGGCAGGTATCGGTAGCGTGGGCGATCCTATTGCCGATACCTTGTTTCTAGTTAGCTCGGGGGCATCCTGATAACTAGATATGTTTGTGATTCTAGCTAGTTCGGGGGCAACCCGATAGTTAGACGTGATTGCTAGGTAAGCAAGATTGATAGGGTCACACTGAGGTGACTAGACTGGATAGTTGGATATATATATATATATGTATATTGATTGATTATATGAAACGTGACATTTCATTTTATTATCGGGTCTAAACCCATGTAGCTCACGAGACGTTTTTGTCTCACGTACTCCTTGTTTGTTTTGCTATGTACTCAGGTTCGGGATCGAAGGTTTAGGTACGCATGGATAGAGATGCGGGGCCTAGAATAGAAGAACTTTAGATTGGATTTATGCTTAGCTTTGGTTTTGATCTATTTTGTAACACCAAACTTTATACTCTGATTTTCATACCAAAGGTTTTTGTAAATCCATATTTTTGGAATAGTTCTTCTATTTATGAAAAATGATTTATTTTGGGCAAATGTTTTGTATTAAAATTTGAAGTGTTATAATATAATATTATACTACGTAGCTGCAAGTAAGAAGCTAACACAAATTCCTTTCACATTGAATGTAATTTTAAAAATATTAAGTTATTAACAATAGTTTTAAAGCCAGTTTTTCCATTGATGTCTTAAATACGGTAGAATTAGTAGAATCAAATTAGTCGATTGGTTGAACTAAATGATAATATTGTTAACTATTTATGATGATGTAGATTAGGGGTGGCAATTCAGGTCGGGTTCGGGTTGACGGGTTCGGGTTGGCGGGTTGGCGGGTCAGAAATGTTCAACCCGAAACCGACCTGTTTATATTAACGGGTCAGATATCTCAACCCTAACATGTTTAACTTCAACCCGAACCTAACTCATATAACCCATTTAATAAAACGGGTTAAACAGGTTATCAGGTCACAAAAGTTAAGCGGGTCAAACAGGTCAAAATGTTGTTGGTATTACACAAATTCATAACAAAATACTGAACACCAAATTACTAAGTAACATTTTTAATTTTTATCTAACTATTAATTAGGTTTTAACTAGTAGACTATAAACTAAGTATAAATATATATTTTTTAAAATATATTTTTAATAATTAAACGGGTTGGCGGGTCAACCCATTTAAATTATCATTGACCCGAACCTAACCTGTTTATTAAACGGGTCAGCTGACTCAACCCAAGACTGACCCAATTATTTTTTACCCCAACCCATACCTGTTTATTTTCGTGTCGGTTTCAGGTCGGGTTTCGTGTCGGGTCAGAAATTGCCACCCCTAATGTAGATAATGTCAAAAAAATTAGAAATGTACAAAATAAATACCATAAAAAATCAAAAAAATTCCAAAACATATTTTCCTGCTAAGTTTATCGTTTTTGAGTTTTAAAACCTATAAAAAAATCGATGTCTATTTAGTTTATCTATTTTATTTAGAAAAATCGATTTTTTTTGTTGCGATTCAACCGGATTTTTATGTTCAATCAGCGGGTCCAATCGAATAACTATCAATCTAATTGGCTTATTACGACCGATTACCTTCTCAACATGTTCAACGAGATTTTTATTACATTAATGATTAATATTAAGCTTTAGATCGAGGTAATAATATCAATAACAAACTAAAAGTATCTGCCCCTACTTCCAATTCAATATTTAATACTAGTTTTGAGTGATTTGTTTTAATTTCTGATTTGACGATGGATAAGTGACTGAGAATTGGAATTTATCGAACGAGCCACGAGGGTGGTATAGTAACTATGATATTTTCTACAAGAAAATAGATTTTATGTTACATATTCGAATGGATATTGATATTAAATAAAACATCAAGACAAAGAAGGTGACAACCCCTAAAGTGTTGTGTAACATATACGAAAAAAGCGTTTTGAAAGTTTCAAGGAAATTGAAACTTCCACGGCTAATTCACTACGAATCTCTACATATATAAAAAGAGTAAATTACATTTTTACCTTATAATATTATAGATAGTCCTATTTATCACTAAACTTAACATGTGTCATTTATTAATTTTCTTTACTCATATCATCTTTTAATTTTAACATGATCAAATGGGTAAAATTATGAGTAAGACTAAAAGGTAAGAAGAAATATCATATTTTAATATAAAATGAGATATATATTGTATGCTAGTAAAATATTTTATTTATTTTTCGACTATTTTGATTAATACAAATATCTATATAAAATGATGAAATTATAAAGAAAAGAAAATAATGGATTTTACACGTCAATTATTTTATAAATAAAACGTTAAAGTTTGAAAATTTAGTAGAAAAAAATAATATTTTTTCACATAAATATATAAATCATTTAGTTTAAGTGTAATATACGGATCTATTTTGCAAAAGACAAAGTAAAACATAATATCACATATTTGTACCTTATATACATTAGACATAGCAATTCACGCACTATTTTCAAATTCACCCATTTTTTTTTTTATAATTACATTCTTTTTCCTTAAAGTTTGATGATTTTATACTTTAACTTTAAAGTTAATATACTATAATATACTTTTTTTTTAAAATAAAGCTTATTCATTTTATAATTTATACTACTTTCTAAACTTTTATAACTTACATTTTCTTTACCTAATTTAAGATATTTCATTTATTTTTGTTACTAAAAAAATCAGACTAGCTAATTTTTTTACATAAAGTTACGTATTTAGTAGTTTATTTAATCACAATTAATTAATATATTTTTTTATAAAATCGTAAGAAAATTATGCCGTTATTTGAAAGAGAAATGATATTTAGTCTTACCATTTGGACCTACTTATAGGTATACCCACTTGATAGGATAACATGTGTATTTCACTAATACCCTCTCCTAATATTATCTATTGATTTTAACATGTGTCTTCATCTAATGAGTAGGCATATGAGTAAGTATAAATGGTAAGCCTAAATACCATTACTCTATTTGAAATTTAAATAGCTACTAGGATTTTGTATTTAAAGTACTTCGTACTTTTTTTTACCCTTTATCATAAGATTTTCCCACTTATAATGTTATATTTACCATTATAATATTAATTATAATACGGTAAAGAAGCTTATAATTGCCAGAATTAACTTTGAAACATGTTAATTAAATAAAACTATGTAAACAAAAACATTAGGAATTTTATGAATTGCGTCAACGTGTAACCTCCATAACCTCCATTACGCTAGTTAATATTACATTACCAATAATCACGTTAGAATGCTAACATGTGTATTATTTACTGTGTTTTTTCTTATTTTAATGTAAATAAAAGGATTATTTAAATTTGCCTATATACTTAAACCAAGCGGCTTGTAAGGAAGGGGCATGATTGACGTTGTCCCCTGACCCTCCATGTCAGGTCAATATTAAAACCCAGTAGAGAAAGATGAGAGCTTCTAATTCTCCATCTATCATAATGATTCGTGTTGTAATTGGCATAATCGGATGTGTGCCATTTGCTAGTCGCTAATTCCATTGGTTGCGGTAAAACCCTAGAACCGTAGTATATATGGATTTCTATTGGATTCTTTGTTTATTCAGATAGTCATATGTGCACAGGTCGATTTTCTAGGGATTCAAGATCGTAGCTTGCGTGCTTGTAGTTGATAAGGTGAGTTCAATACTTTCAAAACCAAATACAAAGACAAAATGGAATTTTTGGGTGGAACTTTAACTCGATTAGGTAAATTTGGCTGCTTGCATGTATTTTTGGGTGGAACTTATGTTATTCAGTTATGTATTAGTAATTAGGGGGTGTTTGGGAAAGCTTATTAAGAGGTGCTTATGGCTTATAAGCTTATATAAGCCTAAATAATCCCTTTTCAAAGGGATTATTTAAGCTTATATAAGCTTATAAGCTATAAGCTCCTTTAAATAAGCTTTCCCAAACACCCCCTTAATAAGAGTAAATTACACGGATGTTCATTTAAGTTTGTAACAAATTTCACCAATGGTCCTTTAGTTTCAAAAATTACACTGATGATCCTTAATTCTGAAAGGTTTTTCACCGATGGTCCTTTACACTAACTGACGTTAATTTATTCTGTTAACCCACCCCATGTGCAATGCGCGTGAGGGTGAAAAAAGTCATTTTTAATTTCTTTTCATTCTTAAATTATTATTTTTTATATTAATTCTGAAAGATTTTTCACCGATGGTTCTTTATACTAACTCATGTTAATTTTTACTGTTAACTCACCTCATGTGCAATGCACATGAGGGTAAAAAATAATAATTTAAGAATGAAAAAAATTAAAAATGACTTTTTTTACCCTCACGCGCATTGCACATGGGGTGAGTTAACAGAATAAATTAACGTCAGTTAGCGTAAAGGACCATCGGTGAAAAACCTTTCAGGATTAAGAACCATCAGTGTAATTTTTGAAACTAAAGGACCATTGGTGAAATTTGTTACAAACTTAAAGGACCATCCGTGTAATTTACTCAATTAATAATTAAATTTTATATATACTATACTGAGAAACGTTCAAGGAGTTCTATTATTTTTACGAAGTCCTGGCGAACAATTCTCAACCATTGATGAATAAGATTTAACGGTCAAGATTAATCACATATTTTATATACATGAACGGGTATTTTAGTCATTTGACACTTAAAAAAATTTAATTTTTTTTCATTTTATTTTTTTCGTTAAAAAATAATATTTATTTGATAATAATGTATAGTACTAAATCACATGTGATTTTATTGTAAAATCACATGTGATTGTATACTTATTTTTTTTTTGAACAACAAATTGTATTAGAAAAACTCTAGCAAGAAGCTAGTGGAGAGTACATTGAGAAACTACAAAGATCGTGGTTTGCTACACCAATCTACCCAATCTAAATTTACATATTTATCTCTATTGTTGATCCAAAGAAAAGAGTAAAATTTAACGTCATCTTCGAGCAAATCTTTCCGCGGCTTGTTCTTCGCGAAAGCCATATCGTTCCTATATCTCCAAATCGTCCAAATGGTTGTAAAGATGACTGCCTCTAAACATTTTTTCACATGCTTTGGACCATTTATATTTTCCTTAAGGGTAAAAATATCTAATAAGCTCAATCAAATGATTGTATACTTAATAATATTCGATATTCAGAACACAATCACATGTGATTCAGTATTCAATCACATGTGATTCAGTATGTAATCACATTATGTGTTATTAATGAAAAAAAAAATTTTAAAAATAATAATAATAAATAAATAAAATAATTCTAAAATAAAAAATAAAATTTTAATTTTTTAAAAATGACAAAAATACTCCTGAATGTATAAAATATGTGATTAATCTTGACTATTAGATCTTATTGATCAATGGTTGAGATTTGTTACTCAGAATTTTATAAAAATGATGGACCTACTTGAATGCAATTCATACTATACTTTCTTCAAGATTTTGGAAATTGCAGTTCTTTTGTAAAGCTAAATCAAATCAAGTATATGATTGTTATAAACTGCTTTTTGATTTTTATGTACAAAACAAACAATGTTATTTTGTTGCTTTCATCTGGTTCAATTATTTTATGTGGTCATGTTAAAACCCTAGTTCACCCAAATTTGTTGATTAATTCTTGGTCTCATATTTAAAAAATAAGATAATTAAAAATAAGAAGAAAGGGAAAGCGATAATATTTATTACGTAAAAGATCGAATATAATGTAACATTCATAACACGGATATGGTAATATTACAACTTGTATTATTAACGATAGACAATATATTATATAATAATGATCCGTTTTATTAAATTATGTATTTTATCTTTTACTTTTTTGTCTTTATTTTAGGTCGTTAAGATAAGCAAATGGTTTCACCCTCGTCTACAGTTGTTCGATGAGACCCACAACTGCCCATAAATAGGGCACACTTCCCCTTGAAAATACTGCACAAATTAACACAATTGGTCTTGTGATCTGATCACTTGCACGACTTTTTGAGTCTTTCGATTGAAGAATCTTTTGCCCTAAAAGCAGCTACCTTTCCTCATAGTGTCGACATGGGTTCACTCCAAGAACACGCCTTTTTGGTACAGAAAGTGTGCCAGATCTATGACAAAATTTCAAAGCTTGAAACCCTAAAACCATCCAAAAATGTCGACACCCTCTTCACACAGTTGGTCCTCACGTGCATCCCACCCTCTTCCATTAACATCTCAAATCTACCCATTAATATTCAAGAAATAAGGTCAAAGCTCATTCGACTTTGTGGTGAAGCCGAGGGCCATTTAGAGGCACATTTCTCAACACTTTTAGCCACTTTTGAAAACCCTATTCACCATCTTGATGTTTTCCCTTATTACTCCAATTACCTCAAACTTAGTCGTATCGAATACGACATCCTCAATCAACACTACTCGACTCAATCCGGTCCCCCGAAGCGTGTGGCCTTCGTGGGATCTGGTCCGTTGCCTCTTACCTCAATTGTTTTGGCTTCTTATCACCTTAAGGAAACCATTTTTCACAATTTTGACATCGATCCAATGGCGAATTCTATGGCGGCTGGCTTAGTATCACCCGATCCTGACTTGTCAAAAAGGATGGTGTTCCATACAACCGATATTTTGGATGTAACCGATGAGTTGAAGGAATATGATGTGGTGTTTCTGGCTGCACTTGTGGGGATGGATATTGATGAGAAACTTAAAGTGGTGCAACATTTGGCTCGGTACATGGCTCCCGGCTCGATCTTGATGTTGAGGAGTGCTCATGGTGCTCGAGCTTTTCTTTATCCGGTGGTGGACCCTCGAGATCTTCAAGGGTTTGAAGTTCTCTCGGTTTTCCATCCCGATGATGATGTAATTAATTCGGTTGTGATCTCGAGGAAATATCCTATCATTGATCATAATCATCATCATCATCATCATTTGGAGATTGAATCTATCATGCCTTCAAGTTGTAAGTATTGTGAGTTCCAAATGTTTAATAATCCAATGAACCAGATGACCATGATTGATGAGTTGGCGGTTGATGATTAGGGATGATCATATGAAGAAAAGTTTGCTACACCATATCAACTCGCCTCTCTATATAAATTTGTAAATGAAATTTATTATATGAATCTTAATTAGTATATATACAATTTGCAAAGGGATGAATAGTGGCTGGCAAGTAGGTTGGTGTTTATTTCTTCTTTTTGTTTTACTCCGCCGTGTTTGTTGACTTTTATTGTTGGTCTATATCATTTTTCTCCCCTGGCAAGCAAGGTGGTTGATATATCTTTTTTTATTAGGCCACATTTGTTCACTCAAGGGATACATACTGAACTTATTTTTTAATATTATACTACATAAAATTCCTGCACAAACTTTATCCTATCCAAGTTGGGTAAGGAAGGCACATAGTTAACAGCTTACCAGTGATCGAAATTTGCTTCTAGCGTGTTACTCATTTTTTTATTCTTGGTTTCTTTTTCTTTTTTTGGTCTTTTTGGTGGTGTCAAATAAGTATATTATTATATATGTACTAACTATAAATCTCAACAAATTTTATTACGCCAAAGAGCTAAATGTCTGCCTTTTTGAATGTATCAACTATTAATATTTATTTTTGATTTGGTTTTTATATTTTGTAACTATCACTTATTTTATTAAATTTATTTGAAATTAGTTCAGTTACATTTGGTGGCATGCCAATCACATAATTTCACACATAATATATTAACATTTATTAAAGTAGTTGACACAAAAGCTTTTTTCCTAGATAAAAATAAATCAAACAATTATCGGAAACCTAAGTGTATGTTTTAAAGTCCCGCTGCAACGCGCGGGATACACAACCTCTAGTTACTTACATATCTAACAGTACTGCGACTTTAAGTAAATTTGAATTCCGTGTAATCTTATGAAAGTTTCATGAAATAAAAGAACTTTGATTAGGTTATTATGTGTATGTGATCAATATTTAGATGCGTATTATTATTTTAATTTTACCTTTTTCAATTTTGATATTTTCGATCGTGTACACTTGTTACAAACGATTGAAGAATGTTTTATACGATACCATACAAATCCAAGAGATAACAAGACAGGCGCCTTCACGAAACTATTTTTGACTTAAGTGGCTAAATTAAACAGGCATGTTAAGAGTGTAATTGGTATTTAAGCAAGTATCTTAAAATTAGCTACTAAAAGGCTGAAGAATCATAATTAATTTAAGGGTATGCGTATATTTTAAGTAGGCCTGTGCAACCGCCATGAACCTGAAACCGAGAGAATCGAATTAATGACACTCGAAATTGAATAGAACCGGCTAGAACCGAACCACACCGATTCTTTGATCTATTTTGATTTCTTCTCGGTTTTGGACCAAACCACACTACTTGGAACCGGATCGAGAAACGGTTTCGCATGAAATTTAAAGCCAAGAACTAAACTGATCGATATAGCTTGGTTCGGTCATTAACTATTCATTGTTCTAGTCGATCGGTTCTCGATCAAGTTTAATTTGCACAAGCCTAATTTTTAGTTTGTACTTAAATATATTTGTAGATACTATAAGTAGGGTACCCTAGGCAACTATATTTACGGCGAGCAAATGTTGTTTGGTTACACATTTTTTTTCTAACAATTGTAGAGTATCTACAGTACAAATCAGTAAGGAGATGAAGAAGATGGTCGCGGCGAGGGTAGCAAGGTTGGAAGATTTTTGTTGAAAATAAGTTTTTACTAGCTTTAGACTCATATAATTATATGTATATTTGTTATATATATGACATGGTTGATAGCTTTACGTTTGCCTTTGTTAGATCTACACAACGATCTAAAAAATGTCTAAAATGAACTTATGGTAAATGAGATGTCGACTCTCTAAATAGGATGTTTAAAATAAAAAATTAAACAAATTAAAAGTTACAAATTGTCCCACATTGAGTGATAAACAATACCATACCATTTTGATGGAAAATCAGGATTTTGCGTAACAAGAAGATAGGCTTGGTGAAGTTGTAATAGCAACAACGCAAAGGATCAGAGTCAATGTGACAACCAGATGTAGAGATGCGTAATTATTATCCAGAGTTGTTCGTTGATAGCGACTTCGGGGACGAAGTTTGAGCTAAATGGGGAGAGTTGTAACGGCCCGGAATTTTAGGTAATTAGTATATTAATTACTTTTTATTTTCAAGCAATTTAATAATAATAATAATAACAATAATTAAGTATAGACGTTTATTTAATTAATTCATGAGTGAGTGTGTGTTTCGGGTTTTCACTCGGTGATTCAATTGTTTAGGTCAGGTTAGAATTTAGTACTCGTTGGGTTGTTGGGTTGGGCCTAAAGGGGGCCGGCCACTAGAGAGGGGAGGAAGGGGTTAAGTCGTTAACAGACTTAGGCAGTTAGGCCTTAATTAAGTTTAATTCCTCCGATTCAAAATAAATGCTACACTTTCTATAAATGAGTGATTCAAAATGAGTGTTATACTTTAAAAAATTACCTTATTTGACAAAAAATAGTAGGACCCACACCTACTAACTATCTACTTTAACAAAATGAAGTGACTCATTTACATCATTAACCTCACTTTATTCAAAAGGTGTGAGACTCATTATCCACTAACTATTCAATTAATCTAATTTAACTATCATTATAATATTTTACCTCAAAAACCGTGAAACCCAGAGTGTAGCACTTATTTTGAATCGGAGGAAGTAGTATAAGGTAAGTAGGGGTTTTAGGCATTCCTTTTTCCCCTTGTATGCGGCCGAAGAGGAGAAAAACCCATAGCCCAAGAGTGTAATAAGATATATACATCAGTACGTCCAGTATAATATATACAAAGTTAAGGACATAGGTTGTAATTAGTGATATACCACACATACCTTCCGTATAATTTACTCTAATAATTAATGATCAAAATTAATTATATATTTTATATATGAAAGGGTATTCCGGTCATTTGGCACTCACATAAAATCTAACCAATTTTTTTAATTTTGATTATATTATTATTTACATTATTATTATTTTTTCATTAAATGTGGTCCATGTGGATGTGTTAGTGCTGAGTTGTTGTTGGTACTACTGCGTCATTAACTTGTCAGTAAAGATGTGAGTGATGTGACACTACTCATAAACTTACTGACGCGTAACTTAGGAGAGCGTCTTAAATAACTTTCGGTGTTTTCTCTAGTTAATTTAAGAGGGTTTGTTTTTTTTAGAAGAAGTGATTTTTGTTTCTTTATTAAGAGAGTTTGTTTTAAGTTTGGTGCTTTTGATTCGATGTATCGGTGTTTTGCCACATTTAGTTTTTCGTTAAAATATTATCTTTGCTATCTATTTTTTTTTTGTTATTTTCCATTAATCGATATACTTATAAGAAAGACTAGAATATTACTAGTTCTGTTAAAAAATGAAGATTATATTCGATTTAGAATCTTATTCGGCAACCATCATATCATATCATTTAATAACTTACGACTTTAAACACACACCTCCATTTACGTATCGGGTAATTATATTATATGCGGCATGTTGTTCTATAATCTACAGGAATTGACTCCATCTTTTAAGAAAGCCAAAGGGCAACAAAATCTATGTTGTTCTTTGACAACATGAAGTCTTTCATAATATTAATATGTTTAATATAAACGTATATCTTAAGTTTTAGATGTTTTGGTGAAGACATGGCTAGGTGTGTTTCCGAGGGTGTGATATAAGACGATCATTTTATACATAAATTATAATTATGTATATTCAACTAGTTTTATAGCCTGCACGAATAGGGGCTAGTTTCGTGAAATAAAATGCATAACAATTGGAAAAATATAGGAAAATCATATACTCAGTTATTATTGAACTGATGAATAAACATTTTGAAGGTATAAACAATGAGTTGAAAAGCTCTCATTGAAGAACACACCAATAATCAAGTAATAAATCAAAACGTACATGAATTAAAAAGCAAATGTTGTGTACAAACAATGACGAAATCGTAACGTTTTCATCAAAATAATAAAATTTTCAAGGTTTCATCAACGTCCTCTATTTTGTTATATGTAACATTACATATAGCATTTACGGATTAGCTTATGACAATGAGATATGAGAAGCTAACAATTTCCTATTTTCTTCGATACATCCTAAGGTTGAAATTAATAAAACAGAGTATAATATAAAAAAATGAAAAATGTCATCAATTACATTAACTTACAGCTCGTGTTACGCACTTCGTGTCAAAAGGGTCAACCCGACTCGACCCAAACTCGAACCCGAACCTGATTACGAAATTCGGGTCGGGTGTAATCAGGTCCTTTTTTAATATCGGGTTATTTTAACCCGACCCGAAAAACCTGACGTTAGCATCGGGTCGGGTGTCGGGTTAAGATTGCTTACCATTGTCGGGTTTCGGGTTGACCCGATTAGACCCGACTAAATTTTAAAATGATTTTTTTTTTTAATTTAAATATTTGTTTAGTATGTCAAGTTAAAAAATTTCTAGTTAAATATCTACTTTAGATATATTAAATAATAGAAGGGTCTAAATATATATAGTATTTAAATTTATGAAGTTATGTTTCTCTCAGAAAGTTTATACGAAGTAATTAAATTATGATGTTCTTTTCGCAAATGTTTAATGTTATCAGAACTTTAAATTTTTTAGTTTGTTCTTAAAATTTTAAAAGTAATACGCATATATGATTTGGTTAAAAGTTAATCTTATAAATTGGATACGTAACCCGAACAACCCGATCGGGTCAACCCGACAAACCCGAATCCAAAAAACCCGATTCCTTATAGGGTCGGGTTTCGGGTTAGAATTGTTTACCTCAAAACCCAACAGACCCGACCTGATAAGAGCCAAACCTGACCCGAAAAACCCGATTGACACCCCTACGCACTTGTATCAGGATATCCAAACTTCAAGACATTTCTTCCTCAGGTGACTGCAACAACCAATTTAATTACTACATTAAAAAAAATATATAAGAAAAGTATTTAATTTTTTACAGTCTATTGTATTGATAAAACGTCATTATCAATGTTTATATCCTGATCCTCTCATAATCATCTTGATTAGGTTTATGAGGAGTATAATCTAGTTTAAATCATTCCTCTGCTTTAATGTGATCTATAATAAAAATGAGAAAACAGGTAAACCATATGTAGAGGGTAAATTGGCAAAATCAAAGTCAATAAATGATATAAACGAGTTACCATAATTCGATAACACATATATAAAATAATAAATATTTCAGCGACTCATTTTAATAATATTTTTCTACATTTTTTTAATTGTTACGCGTTTATTTATCAAAGCCAGTCATCACGGATTACAAAATGAAGCTAGCCATCATGGACTATGAAACTAGTTGTGGTAATGTGGTATATGACATATGTTTTTTTTTTTTTGAACGGCTTCATTAAAACTAGCAAGGAGCTAGAAATTACAAAAAACAAGAACTAAAGAAAAAGGAAATTAAAAACAAGACATAGGACTAGTACACCATTCCGACCAACGATTATTAAGTTTACTAGATTTCGCCCTATTCTTAATCCAAAAATAAGAATTACTTTGGATTTCGCTGAAGATTAGCTCATCTCTTCCACGATTTGATGACCCGAATGTCTTCCCGTTACGGGATTTCCATAAGCTCCACATTAAACATTGTGTTGCTGACAAAAATGCTTTCAATTTGTCCCCTGACAGCCCAATTTGTAATCCCCATTTGATTAATTGACCGGTATTTTGGATTTCATCAGTATCCACCCCCCACCAACGTCCAAAATCGGCAATTATTTGTGCCGAGAATGAACATTGAACAAAAATATGGTCCTCCGATTCAGGTTCTGTGCACCCTATAACACAATATGGTGAAATGATTGGGATGTTGCGGTGAATCAGATTTGATTTTGTCGGGAGTCTTCCATTGTATGCTTGCCACGCAAGGATCCCGATCTTGATTGGGACCCAAGAGCACCATGGGAAGTCTCCTTTGTCGGTCCTTTTTAACATTAGATCATCTATAGCTTTTCTCATGGAGCTAACAGAAAATAACCCGGATTGGTTCAAGGCCCATTTTGTACCGTGATGCAGCACGCCATTAGTGTGCTCTGCGTTGTTGATGAACCAAGTTTTAATGGGAATATTTATTTTATCTAGGGATTTATGTATTTTTAGTATATTGTTCCATGGTCCAGATGTTTTGCCGGTCGGTATAGCAGCCTCTAATCCTCCCTGTACACCATGAATTTCTTGAATAATCACTTTTCACAACGAGTTATTTTCTGTTTTGAATCGCCACCACCATTTGGTTAAAAGAGCCAAATTTAAAGCCTTAAGGCTTCCGATACCCAAACCGCCTTTTTATTTTTCATTTAAGACTACATATGTTAAGAAGAAGAAAAAAAAAATTGTTTCGGTATATTATTGTGGCTTGATATTCTCGATGCCGTGCATTAAATTTCTATCAAATTATTGGGAGGCCTTTCATTGGTGTAGGAGCCTTATCTTTAGATGGAGGGACCTTCGAGGTATAAGCACCAATAATAGACGTTACAAGTAAAATTTGCAAAAAGTCAAAACAGAACAGTAGCCATTTTAATTTTTTTTTAACAACCATTTTTATTAGAACAAAACAAACTAGCAAGCGCTAGACAAAGACTACTACAAAAAAGAAATTAAAAACACCATTTTAATTAACCTACCCGATATGCAAGAGACAAGAGAATATACATAACAAGTAACCCATATCGAAGTGACCAAAAATCCCAAAGGGCTTAGACTATGTGGTATGAGAGAGAGGTATAATTTGATTTCATGTGACAACCCACTACATTTGAACACCACATTGACGTTGTCACATCATGGTGATGTTGCCACATCAGTTACCACACCACACAACACAAGGTGGTCCATACTGATCAGTCTTATAACTTAGCAATAGAGCCGGCCCTGGGCCTGGGCAACCAGGGCTACCGCCCAGGGCCCACGAAAGTTAAGGGCCCAGTACTACGAAATTAGCCTATTTCAGTATTAAGGGTCTACCGTTGTCCATCACAATAGAATTAGTCCATTTTTAATTTAAGGGCCCGTAAACAAAATGGGCGGGACTTGGTCCACTAAAAACACGGAAGAGGCGACTGGCGAGTGAAATGAGAAACGGAAAGTCGGAAACCGGAAGGTTGAAGGGGAAGCTGTGCAGTATCTTGGAATTTCCGAATTGGAAACGGAAGAAACCTTGGAGTATTTCTGTACACGGTTCATCTCTCGTCACTCGCTCTCTACACTTGCTTGATTTTGTAATTTTGTTTTTCATGATTTGTAATCGTAACATGCTATTGTAAACATGCTGCTTATTTGACTATGTAGTGTTGATTTTGGGCTTAGAAGTTTAATTTAGTATTCATGATTTCGTACTTTAAGCAGGCTGCTTATTTGTTTAATATAACGATGATAAAAAATTGGGTCAAATTCATAGCTATATGTAAACTTTAATTCTGTAAATTACTTAATTACATGAATTACCGATATGTTGAACTGATTTAGTGTAACAGATTTAGTAAATGACCACAAGCAGTTATATATATAGCTAAGGAGTTTGAAAGTATCATAGTTAATGCTACAATTATTGGAAAAACTTGAATTTTATTATGAATATGCAAGACAAAGCCATTAAATGGATTGTCACATTTTCAACCCTTCATGTCTTCTCCATCAAATCTATGTCTACTTATTTACCTTTCATTTGTATATACATGTAATGCAAGGGTAAAACTTTTAGTATAAATACCCCATGAGATGGATGAATAAAATGTACCTCAACACTTTCATAAGTGTTTACATACTTCTCTTCCTCTCTTCTTTCTAGTTATTGTTCTTCATCTTATGTTCTTGTTATAGATGTAGCAAGTTCTTTGATGAAGTGCTAATAGGGTCATAATCATATCTAATTTATAACACGTTATCAGCACGAAAGTTCTTAATCGAGGAAGATCAACTCAATCACAAGGTACATTCAATTAATCAAGTTAATTACATAAGGTAAACAATTTCTTAACATAAAATTGTAATATAATTATCATAATAAACTAAATGAAACCAAACATATTCTATCAAGGACATTATGATGACATTTGCACTACTAATCTTGGGACTACTAACATACTTACATTTATGATTATTCTAATTTTATTCTTATGTTTACTAACCCTTTTAATTTATACAAACTAACATTTACATTTATGTCTTCTAACTTTTAATTATGCAAACTAACATTTACTTTTATTGCATCTAACATTTATTTATGTATGCTAACTTCCATTTATGTATACTAACATTTATTTATGCATATTATATTTTTCTTACTAATTCATATAACATTCACTAATATTTTTACAAATATGTTTTATGTAATTTATTACTTTAATTATTCTCTTTATTAAAAAAAAAATTATATATAACGGCTATATATATAACGGTAAACAAAATATTTTAATATTAAAAATTTACAACGGCTATAAATTTTTACACTATAAATAAACACATCATCCACACTTCTTTATACCACAAAAATAATTTCTCTCATCTTCAAAATCCAGATCAAGAATGTTTCACCCGCTTTTGATTTTTGTAATTGTATTAGTTTTAGCACTTGGCATCCTAATTAGTAATCTCCCTCCTGATGTATTTTATCCTTATTTGTTCATGTATGGGATGATTGTTCTCCCACTGCTATTTTGTGCACTTCATATTGATATATATGGATTCTAATTTTTAAATTTGTTTTTGTTCAAAATCTATAGTTTCAAAATGTCTAGTATTGTAAAGCGTGAGCTAGCTGCACTTGAAGTTACTGGGAAAAACTATATGCAATAGACCATCGATGTTTTACTAATTCTTGAATCGATGGGCATTCATGAAACAATAAATGAAAACAATGAATGCTCATCCCAAGACAAGGCAAAGGCACAAGTGTTTCTTCGTAAACACATTGATGACATGTTAAAATTTGAATATCTTGATGTCACTGATCCATGTGTTCTTTGGATGTCTTTAAAGGAAAGATTTGATCATCAAAAGGAAGTTATACTTCCAAGTGCCAAAGATGAATGGCGAAATCTGAGGTTCCAGGACTTTAAAAAGTAACTGAGTATAACTCTGCTTTGTTCAGAATCTGTTGCCAACTTAAATTTTGTGGGCAAATGATTACTGACGAAGATATGTTGGAGAAAACATACTCCACATTCCATGCATCAAACATAAACTTAATGCAACAATATCAATTGCAAAAGTTCAAGAGGTATTCTGAACTGAATACTTGTCTCCTTGTTGCGGAGCAAAATAATGATCTCTTAATGAAAAACCATGAATCTCGTCCAACGGGATCAGTAGCAATTCCTGAAGCAAATGCTACTAATACTGATGGTCCTAGAAATAATACACGTGGACGAGGACGTGGTCGTGGTTATGGACGAGGCCGTGGGCATTTTAATCGAAATCCAAACCATAACAATGGTCGTGGAAAAGGCAATTATTATAATCGTGGTCGTGGTCGTGTTTATAAAAATAATGATTATAATGCCACTAAAAAGAACAATGTCCAAACACAAGATAAGGCCAAAGGGGCAAGGTATGATGCTGGTAAATCAAAGAATGCTGAGAGTTGTTGTTATAGATGTGGTTGCGCGGACCATTGGTCTAGGACATGCCGCACACCTGCACATCTATGTGAACTTTACCAAGCTTCCCTCAAAGGAAAGGGAAAAGAAGTAAATCTCGTTGATAATGTTGAAACTAACAACATGGAATTCAACATTGATGATATTACCAACCTCAGTACTCTCGATTTCTGCAATGACATGGAAGACATTGATTAAGGAAATCAGTGGTTTGTTGTAGCCTGTTTTTACTTGCTTTCTGTCTTATGTGATATATTTCCCTTCAGCAAATGAAGTCTGTCGTATGTAATATATTTCCTTTCAGCAAATAAAGTGTGTCTTATGTAATATATTTCCTTTCAGCAAATGAAGTCTGTGTTATGTAATATATTTCCTTCAATAAATGAAGTTTCTTTATAATAACCTCATTATTTGTTTTTCATATGTGAAGTTCAATATGAGTTCAAATGGAGCACAACATCAAGGAAATATTGGAGATCTTTTAATAGCAGATAGTGGTACTACACATACTATCTTGAAATCAAAGAAATACTTCTCCAAAATAAACCCAACAAAGGGTTCAATACGTACTATATCGGGTCCTGTAGACTTGATTGAGGGAACTGGAAAAGCTAATTTCATATTACCTAATGGTACAAAATTCCAAATAGATAATGCCTTATTTTCTCCAAAGTCAAGCAGAAATCTATTGAGTTTTGGTGATATATATCTTAACGGATATGACACGCAAACCAAAACAATAGATAATAAGAAATTTATGCTTATTATAAATGATAATCGAGTGTTGGAGAAACTACCAAAATTTGATTCCAATTTACACCATACATATATAAATAAAGTAGAATCAAATATGGTGGTTAAAGAAAAACATTGTGATCCTGGGATATTTAGTTTATGGCATGACAGGTTAGGTCATCCAGGATTAACAATGATGCGAAGAATAATTGAGAATACACAAGGTCATCCATTGAAGGACCAGAAGTTCCCTCAAACAAGTAATATGAAACCATGTACGTCTTGTTCCCTTGGAAAATTAATTATAAGACCTTCACCGATGAAAGTTGACAAGGAATCACCTAGATTTCTTGAAAGAATTCAAGGTGATATATGTGGACCAATTCATCCACCATCTGGACCATTTAGATACTTTATGGTCTTGATAGATGCATCTAGCAAATGGTCTCATGTTTGCCTATTATCATCTCGTAATATGGCATTTGCAAATTTCTTGCTCAAATCATTAAACTTAGAGCACATTTCCCTGATTATACAGTCAAAAGAGTAAGACTGGACAATGCTGGTGAATTTACTTCCCAAGCATTCAATGACTATTGCATGTCTGTAGGGATTGTTGTTGAACATCCAGTAGCTCATGTACACACACAAAATCGTTTAGCTGAATCATTAATTAAACGTCTACAGCTAATGGCTAGACCATTGATAATGCAAACCAAACTTCCTGTTTCCATATGGGGTCATGCAATATTACATGCTGCATCATTAATTCGCATAAGGCCAAGTTCATATAATGCATACTCTCCCTTACAACTTGCTTTTGGTCAAGAACCAAATATTTCTCATCTTAGAATATTTGGATGTGCTGTATACGTTCCTATTGCACCACCACAACGTACAAAGATGGGTCCCCAAAGAAGGTTGGGTATATATGTTGGATATGAGATAAAGTCTATTATAAGATATATTGAACCTTTAACAGGTGATGTTTTTACAGCACGTCTTGCTGATTGGTAATTCAATGAATCAGTTTTTCCACCATTAGGTGCAGAAACGAAAAAACCAAGAAAAGAATGTCTCATTGAATGAACCTTCTTTGTCATATCTTGATCCTCGCACAAAACAATGTGAAACTGAAGTTCAAAAGATAATGCATTTCCAAGAAATAGCTAATCAATTGCCAGATGCATTTACTGATACAAAAAGAGTGACTAAATCATATATACCAGCTGTTAATACTCCAGCTCGAATTGAAATTCCAAATAGGCAATCTGATGATAAATTCACTCAAGAATCTAAGACACGCTTGAAGCGTGGAAGACCAATTGGTTCAAAGGATAAAAATCCTCGAAAAAGAAAACCAACAGAAAATGCAATTGATCATGAGGAAAGTGTTCCTGAAGAAACACAAAACAATCCTCCGGTTGAGGAAAGTAATGTTATAGAAAATATTGATGAGAAATTTTCTTATGCTGTCGCATGTGATATTATGAATGATGATTCTGAACCACAATCTGTTAATGAATGTCAAAATAGACATGATTGGGTTAAATGGAAAGAAGCTATACAAGCTGAACTGAATTCTCTCAACAAGAGAAAGGTATTTGGACCTATTATTATGACACCTGGAGTTGTGAAACCATTAGGGTATAGATGGATTTTTGTTCGAAAGAGAAATGAGAAAGACGAAATTGTAAGATACAAAGCTAGACTTGTAGCACAAGGTTTTTCTCAACGACCTGGAATTGATTATGAGGAAACATATTCTCCAGTTATGGATGCAATCACTTTTAGGTATTTAATCAGCCTTGCAGTCTCTAAAAAGTTAGAGATGCGTCTTATGGATGTTGTTACTGCTTACTTATATGGATCACTTGATAGTGATATATATATGAAAATTCCTGAAGGATTTAAAATGCCTGAAGCATTGAATACAAAACCTAAAGAAATGTATTCAATTAAACTACAAAGATCTTTATATGGGTTAAAACAATCTGGACGCATGTGGTATAATCATTTAAGCGATTACTTGACAAGTAAAGGTTACAAAAATAATACTATTTGTCCATGCGTATTTATTA
Source organism: Calendula officinalis (assembly GCA_963853835.1). Classification (NCBI taxonomy): domain Eukaryota; kingdom Viridiplantae; phylum Streptophyta; class Magnoliopsida; order Asterales; family Asteraceae; genus Calendula; species Calendula officinalis. The sequence continues at coordinate 64,140,222 of OY970828.1, forward strand.
AAAGAACAACATCTGGATATGTGATCATAGCTGTATATGTTGATGATCTAAACATCATTGGAACGAATAAAGAAATTCTTGAAGTTATTGAACTTTTAAAGAAAGAATTTGAAATGAAAGATCTTGGGAAAACCAAGTATTGTCTTGGATTACAAATTGAACATTTGCCTAATGGAATACTTGTACATCAATCGAATTATACAGAAAAGATCTTGAAGCGTTTCAATATGAACGAAGCCAAATCTTTAAGTACTCCAATGGTTGTTAGATCACTAAATATTGACAAAGATCCATTTCGCCCATGCGAAGAAAATGAGGAGGTTCTTGGTCCAGAAGTACCATACCTTAATGCAATAGGTGCCCTAATGTATCTTACTAATTGTACCAGAGCTAACATTTCTTTTGCTGTAAACTTATTAGCAAGGTTCAGTTCATCACCGACAAAAAGGCATTGGAACGGGATCAAGCACATATTCCGATACCTTCGAGGAACTAGTGACTTAGGATTATTTTATCCTAATGATTCAAAACAAGGATTGATTGGTTATGCAGATGCAGGGTATTTGTCTGATCCTCATAAAGCAAGATCTCAAACTGGATATGTCTTCATGAATGGAGGTACTGCAATTTCCTGGCGTTCTCAAAAGCAAACACTTGTTGCCACATCTTCAAATCATGCTGAAGTAATAGCACTAAATGAAGCAAGCAGAGAATGTGCATGGTTAAGATCAATGACGCAACTCATACTAACTTCATGTGGACTAGATAAAGATAAAGTCCCAACTTTAATATATGAAGATAACGCGGCATGTGTTAATCAAATGAAAGAAGGATATATCAAGAGCGACAGGACAAAACATATTCCTCCAAAGTTTTTCGAATACACTCAAGAGCTTATAAAGAATCATGAAGTTGAGATAAAGTATGTTCAATCCAGTAACAATGCAGCAGATCTTTTCACGAAGGCACTTCCCACTGCAATCTTTAGAAAGCATGTATCGGGTATCGGAATGCGACATGTGCATAGCATGTGAAGAATAGTGATTACATAAATGAGGGGGAGTAAACTATGCACTGCACTCTTTTTCCCTTCGCTAAAGTTTTTTCCCACTGGGTTTTCTTTAGCAAAGGTTTTTAACGAGGCAGTAGTAGTTGGAAAATGTGTCATCCAAGGGGGAGTTTTATGGATATGCAAGACAAAGCCATTAAATGAATTGCCACATTTTCAACCCTTCATGTCTTCTCCATCAAATCTATGTCTACTTATTTACCTTTCATTTGTATATACATGTAATGCAAGGGTAAAACTTTTAGTATAAATACCCCATGAGATGGATGAATAAAATGTACCTCAACACTTTCATAAGTGTTTACATACTTCTCTTCCTCTCTTCTTTCTAGTTATTGTTCTTCATCTTATGTTCTTGTTATAGATGTAGCAAGTTCTTTGATGAAGTGCTAATAGGGTCATAATCATATCTAATTTATAACAAATTTAAGTTTTTCTCTATTTTCAAGTTCTTTTACACAGAGTTTTGCACTCTGGAGGAGAAGCATCTTCCTTTTGGCATCAAGTTACTTGATTTGGGTAACAAACTAGACTGGTAAACTCTAATAGGCTCATGCATGAATTATATTTTATTATGCTACTAATTAACACATGTGATATGTATAATATAATGCTCTGGTTATTTGCTTAATATAAAGCTATTGTCTTGTATGTTCTTTATTCATAATCTTCATTTAAGGGTATACATATTCTATATGAATTTCACTTATTTGGGGGAAAAATTTATTTAGGAAGAGGCTCATTTTTAATATTTCGCCCAGGGCCCAAAAATGGATTGGAACGGCCCTGCTTAGCAATATTAAGTGTTTATGAACAAAAATTATATAGAATTAGAGAGTTTTAGGTTCAAGTCACGACATGGACAAAAATTATATAGAATTAGAGAGTTTTATGTTAGCCGTTCAAAAATAAAAACTTTTCATTTTATTTTCTATTAATGATATTTTTTTAATAACAAAGCAAATTAATTAAAAATGGGGTGGGTTTATTTTTATTTTCTGTCAATGATAATGTTGACTGAAACATGTGGGTATTGACAGGTTTGAAGATGGTGAACCAGTTTGGAAAGGATTCCATTGAGATTGAAAGTAGTGTGGGTTATTTTGGTTGTTTGACATTGTTTATGAAGTTTTGAGGAATAGAAGATATAACAGTAGGGCTTTCAAATCGTGTTATCGTTTTGTGTTGCTGGATAACACGACACGAATTCGTTCAATATGAAAACGACACGACACGAAGTCGTGTTTTATTTTACTAACACGAACACGAACACGACACGATTAAAAAACGATAAACACGACAAACACGACAACACAAAATAAATAACAAATTTCTTACTTATTACATGTTAAAAACACGATAAACACGACAAAATCATAACTATCGTGTCAATTTTGTGTTAATCTCTGAACACGAACATGACACGACTTCGTGTTTGTTTTACACAACACGAACACGACACGAACATGAATTCAAATTTCAGTTTCGTTCCAATTTCGTTTCGTTTCGTGTATTTTTATCGTGTCGTGTCAAGTTTTGACAACCCTATATAAAAGTCGTGTTTTGCTTTGCGTTTGAGGTGTTGTATATAGTAGTAGAGAAAATGTTTAAAAGAAAAAAAAAAACTAATTAACAGCTCGTTAACAACTATATTTAAAAAAGTCAAATCCAAATGCTACAAATTAAAATAATCTATTTTTCTGCCCGACGGTGTTCAGGACGCCAAGGTGAAGCGGGGGACGTCATCCTTACAACTAGGGGTGAAAACGAGCTGAGTTGTTCGTGAGCTGTTCGGGATCGACTCGTTAAAAGCTTATAACGAGCCGAGCTTAAACAAGTATGAGCCAAGTCTGAGCTTAATTAAAAGCTCGTTTATTAAACGAGCCCGAACTTGATCCACTAATATTGATTAGACTCGCGAGCCTAAACGAGCAAATATATATTAATAATTACAAAAATATAATTATATATTATATATTTTTATACTTATGTGTGTATGTATACTATACATATATATGTATATAACATAATATAAAAATGAAATCTTTACATAATATATTAAATATTATAATTAAATAAAAAAAATATATTTTATGTATATGAGAGCTTAAATGAGCTTAATCGAGCCGAGCCCGAACTTGCGAAAATCTAAACGAGCCGAGCTCGAACTTTACATATATGGCTTGAAACGAGCCAAGCTCGAGCTCCTTAAAACTTTAACGAGCCGAGCTCAAACTTAATCGAGCTCGGCTCATTTACACCCTTACTTACAATGCTCTCGGTGAGAAAAACACCCCACTATGTATGACAAATTGTAAACTTTTTAACCATACATGATATAGTTATACAACTACTCCTAACCCGACCCGACAAACCCGATGTTAGTATTGAGGCGGGTATCGAGTTTGGATTGATTACCTTTATCGGGTTTCGGGTTGACACGATTAGACCCAATTGCAATTTTTTCATAATTTATGATTTTAAAAAAAAATAATGTTAAGGTATTCTGATATGATGTGTTATTTGTTTGAAAGTCTATATGGTTTTAGTTTTGCTTTGCTAGATGCCATATTTATTTTTTAGATAATAAAATGATGTTTGGTGCTTTATACAACAGTTGTGAAAAAATATCAAGGACTTCGACATATTCTATATTATGTTTTACATTACGCCTATTGTCTAATTTACTAGTTTGTTATTACTCGTAGACTAAAAACAGGTGAATTGATAACACTATGGTAAATAAATATGTATAGATAAACATGTAGTCATGTAGGATGAAACATTGTACGTTGATTTATAAGTTTTGCATACGAACAGTTTAGTTTGTTACCCGACCAACCCGATCGGGTCAACCCGACAAACCTGAACCCGACTAACCCGACTCCTTGTAGGGTCGGGTTTCATGTTAGGATTTTTTTGCTCAAAACCCGACGGACCCGACCCTATAAGAGTCGAAACCCGACCTGACAACCCGACCGACAACCCGATTGACAACCCTCTAAATTGATGTTCAACTACTAAATGCTTATACGCTAGTGGTATTGATGTTTTGTGTTCGGTGTTACTCATAGCCTAAGATCATGACTTTAAATTTCGATGTGCACAAGATAGAGGTAAATTTATGAGCCGTTAAAAAAAGGGTTTGTTAATGAATAATTTTTTTTTCATTTTCAAAAGCAAAGGAAACTTTGCAAAAAAGTTGTTTCTAACGTGTATAAAATGTTTGTACATTTATTGATGGAGTAGTGTTCCTAAAATTTAGAGGGCGGTTTTTACTTTATTTTTTGTTCTTATTGACAACTTTTAGGACTGTTATTATGATTTAGAAAAAAAAAATATTAGTATTCAACCAATTGATGTTAAAACAATTTAGATTCTTGATGTAAGAATATGAATTTTAAAGCGCACAAAAATATTCATTAAAAACTTTGAGATTTGGACAAAAATATTCATTAAAAATAGTTGGGTTTCTCCCCAAGTCGAGTTTGTGTTTTTGATTTTTCACTGTAAATTTTTATTTTTAGCCCATCAATTACTCGCTTATTGGGTCTATTACTCATATAGAGTCATAGACCTTTGGGTTTGGTTGGGCCTCTTTGTACTTTTTGCTCTTTTTAAAGAAAACTATGCCTTTTGAAATTTCTTTTTAAAACAAATGACTATATATTCATATAGCTTCATCAATTTGGAAAATTTTAGTGTAATATTCAGTGTATAAATTGGAGTGAGAACCAACTTTGGTGTAAAGACTTCCATTTTATACACTTATTTGGTGCAACTTCAGGTGTATACGCCCCATATCACCTCTACCGCTTTTCATATTCATCCAACATTTTTAGTCCGTTCATATCAAACACCACCATACTTAATTTTTAATCTAAGAGATAGAGTACTAAGTTATTGTTTTTATATACCCGTGCTACCCCTCAATTTTTGACTAAAAGTGTATATATTTTGGCACAAAACATTAGTCAAACTTGAAAGTCCCAAATTATTTAGATTATTAGGGAGCCCAAATGCAAATTTAATTTTATAAACAAAGTCCACTTGACAACTTGAAGGGAATTACTGGACCTCTTGCACTTGATGGTGGAACCGGGAAAACATCATTCTTTTCATCTGTTTGTAGGCGCTATTAAAGGTAACTTTAATTTTTCCGGCCGCAACCGTAATAGAATATATAGACGCCGAATTTTTAATAGGGATTTGATTTGTAGTGTAGAAAATCAAACATTTATGACGGTTACAGATGAAATTGTAATGACTCACTTGCGGAAAATGAGTCAATGAATAAGATAACTTAAAATAAATTATGCTACACCTGGACTTTCGTCCTATCTGCCTATACGTGTGTTCAAAATCTAAACAGCCCGTTAACGTTGTTTACAACACACCTTATAAACAATTCCAAATCTACATTATGATCCAATTATATAAACATTTATCCGCTATTTACCAGGCAGATTAAACGTACAACCATCTAGAAGTCGAGTATGATAGTCGCGCCAATTAAGATTCCTGAAAGAATATGTCTTCCCACTATGAACATAATCTGAAATCTCTATAACCATTCTATCCTTCCACGAGATTTTATCAAACGCACCAACATCATTGCTTTCATCATCAAATTTTTCAGGATCTTCAAAAAGTTCATCATCTTCATAAAAAAGATTTACACAACATTCCTCTACTACCACTTCTACTACTTTAAATCCATATTCAAATTCCTTATACTCGTTCGGAGGATTCACGCGTATAAAAATCTCATCTCCATCCTCCAACAGATTGCCACACCTCCATAGACTTAACCAACCGTATTTCTCCATAGTTTTAGGCTTTTTTTGATTTCCAGAATTATACTCCCACAACAACTCCTTAGTCTTGTTATGCACTTCAATAGTTAAACCAGGAAATGAGCTTTCTTGAGAAAGCACGAGACACAGATTGAAACCGCTAATTCGTGTATTATTATCGTGTGAACGGACTTTGAATGATATTTGTGAGCCTCTTTCTTTATACGTGAAGATGCGAGGGATTTGTTCCTCTGCGATAAACGTGCTAAATATACCAAACTCATATAACACCTGTCCCACACAGTGATTATTGTTTATGTGCATAAAGTGCGGGTTATCATCAGTTTTTTGTGACGTGTCATGAAATTTGTATTTAATTTTGAAAATATGATTTTTTTAAAACAAAAATTATCGACATATATAATTAGAGAAAACGTTCAAGTAGTCCATCTTTTTTGTAAAGTCCTGAGGAACAAATCTCAGCTTTTGGATCAATCAACCCCCAAATCACCATCATCACATGTGATTCAATACATTAACACCATCACCACTCCATGTGTATTAATTCACATATGATTGCACACCGCTGACCACCACCAGCCCATGTGTATTAAATCTCATGTGATTCAACTAACACCGCCGACCACCACCACCACCACAAACCTCTGTCGGCCACCGTCTCCACCACCGGCAACCCCTCGCCACCGTCGGCTGCTTTCAATCACATGTAATTGCGTATCCAATCACATGTGATTGCGGCGGCCGGATGCGGCGGGTAGGGGTCGGTGGCGGCAGTGGCCGACGATGCTGGTGGTGGCCGGCGGTGGTGGTTGTGTATTCAATCACATGTGATTTGATGATGGTAGTTGTTAAGAGATTTATTGATCCAATGGTCAGTATTTATCCTTAAGACTATGTTTTAAACGTGGGCTACCTATAACACAAAAACCTATATAATTATAAATTTAGTTATAACATCTTTCATGAACTTCACGTATAAATAATCATATAAATCAGTGAATATATAAGTTTTTGTGAACAGAGAGAGAAAGCACCTCTTGTTGAGATGAAATTGATTCTAAACCGAGATATCGTAGAATTTTCTTGTCCACTTTATCTACTGATTGAAGTTTATAACGGCCCTCCATGTCACACAATTTCTGACAATTATAGTAGTTCACTCTAGTTTGTCCAGGTTGTACTTTTTCCAACGACAAATTGTCACGGAGCTCCAGTTCATTAGTAGAATTTGGGAGACCAAGAATTGATTGGATTTGTGGACACTTTTTAACACTAAGTTGTACAAGTCTAGGTAACGTTTGAATACATTTTGGTAAGGAAGTTACAAAGTTTCCATCAATTTTCAACTTCTCTAGTGACAACAGATGACTCCAATCATTTGGGAAAGAACTATCAAAGAGATTGCAGTTTGAGATATTCACATCCACCAAAAAAGAAGGAAGTGAAACAGAATCCAACCGTTGCAGACCTCCAACAACTCCAAAGATTGGGCAACCCGACATTTGAAGTGAAACGAGGGATGTCGGTAAGCATGGTAGATTTCTTAAGCTTCTGCAGTTAGTTATGTCTAGCAGTACTAGTTCTTGAAGGTAAGTAATCGATTCATTAATCTCAATTAAACTTAAGCATCCTTTTAGGATCAAACGCTCTAGATGAGGGATTCCACCAAAATCTGGGGTTGTGATTAGCTCAACAGAGTAGCTAAGATTTAGGATTTTTAGGGATCCAATAAACTGGGACATGAAAAACCACAGATATGAGTTTTTCGTATCAACGTAGGTGGTGTTTGGGATTGTGTTTTGGAGAAGATTATCTACTTATTTTGTGTTTTGAAAACGCAAATAATCTAAATTAGTGTTTGGCAAAAACTCTGAAAAAAATCAGTTATTTGCGTTTTGGGGCATCCAAAACGAAAAAGCAAATGGGGAGTTCCTTATTGCGTATTGAAAACTGATTATTTGCAATTTATCTATTAATTAAACAAAAAATCATTTTTGCCTAACACAAACAAACAAATTATCTGATTATTGCGATTTCAAACTGGATAATCAAATCCAAATATTATTTTTCATAATCACGTTTTATAACCGTTATTTATCGAATTATCTATTTTCAAAACGCGTATCTATTTTCAGTAAGCAATCTCGAAAATAAGAACTTCACACTCAATAGTCAAATATTAATTAAAAGTTGATCGATGCAAGAAGACATACCTTAAAGTCATCCCAAACGCGTTTTAGTTTGCTATAACTCATGTCAAGAACGACCAACTTCTCCAAAGGAATGTCACTCGGTATAGAATTTTCAGAAAACCCATGCCAACTCAATAACCGTAGCTTTTTGGGCAACTTCTTGTATTTCCCAGAGAATTTTGAATAGTTTATTTGAAGTAACATTAGATTCTTCATCTTTACTAAAGCTCCAATTTTGAAGCTTGCTTCATTTCCATGGACTGTGTTTCCTAGATAATCTTCAAAACTACGTTTCCTTGGATTATGTATCTGTATAGCTAACGTTGATCTATCTTCCTTGCTCTTTTGCATATCAAACATGAGTCCTTCAACTTTTTCAGTACCCTGATTAAGAAACTCAAGAAGGTAAATAATGGCTAAACATGTACGATAAACTAACCGTTTGGTTTGCCGTAATCCTCCATAGAATTCAATTTCATGACGGGACGATATTTTGATGTCTTTTTCGCCGTAATTCAGTTTCAACGTAATTATGAAATTGTATCATTTACTGTAATTGAAATGCATATCAAATGTTTACGATTCAGTTACGTTCTTTTAGTGAAATAACAAACTTGAATAGTTTGTATGTTTCAGACTTTAAAATCGTCCAAATATATTAAAAAAATAATAACAAAATAAGTTAAAAGTTAAAAAAAAAATACAAAATAAAAATTTAAAAAGAAACCAAAAAATTAAACAAGGTAAAAATTAAAAAATGCATAAGTATGAGTTTGAATTACAGCTAAAAAATTTGTAACAGACACGCAATGAAACTTAGTTACAGCAAAATTCAATTCATTCATAAATTCAATTTATTCGGAATTCAATTCATTCAGAATTCAATTCCATTACGGAGGATTACGACATGCCAAATGCGCCCTAGTAAACATTATAGAAAACGGGTACTATGTAATTAACATGTACCGTATTATCTTGCAACACGTTAAGACAATCTTGATGGTGCCACAATCTAGTTCGTTTCCCTGGATCCTTTGGTGATTCTTGGCGAACAACTTCTCTCCCCATCTCCCTGATTAATTGATGCATCCCTATTTTCCCGTTCTCAACATATAGCAGGCATCTATCCATCAGATTCTTGATCCCAATAACAGGGTACAAATTACATTCAGCTAATAGTTTCACTATGTAGTCTTTATCCTCCTGTACAAAGAAGCAAGCAATATGCAAGAACATATCTTTATCGTTGTCATCTTCTAGAGATTCATAGCTCAATTGCAGAACTTTTTGTATCCCGGGGTGACGAATTGCTTCCAATTTGCGCATAGCATCTTCCCATTCATCAACGTTTTTTCCACGTAGATATGAACCCAGTACTTTTAGAGCCAGAGGAAGGCCCATGCAGTGATGAATAACTCGTTCGGATTGGTTGATGTAGGGTTCGATAGGCTGGTCACGGTGAAAGGCGTACAAACTAAAGAGCTCGAGAGATTCATTGGTATTTAATGTCCTAATAGTTTGTACCTGTTGAATAATGTCCCACATTTGACAACAAATGAGTATGTAATGTATTTATATGAGCTACTACTCTTATAACCAGTTGGTTTTAAGATGAAACCCCACAAACTTACATGGTATCAAAGCAAGACCTGTGCAAATTGGATCGAGAACTAACTGATCGGGACCGAACCAAGCTAAATCGGTTCCGTTCTCGACCGGTTCTATTTTTTTTATGAAAAATTGGTTCTCGGTTCCAAGGGATTCGGTCCAGTCCAAAACCTCGGTCCGGCCAAAACCTTCGTTTCCTAGTTCTAGTCGGTCGGGTTCGGTTATTGGACCGTGCACAGGCCTAACTCCTCTTACAACCAATTTGATTTAAGATGAAACCCCATAAACTTACAGTACCTTAGGTTGATGTCGAAAAGCAGTTATCAGCCACGTGTGCCTAGTTGTTACAATCACTTTACTTCCAGGACAAAACCTTTGTCGTCCTAATAATGCATCCAATTGTTGCAACGTTGTAACATCATCAAGGACAAGAAGTACTCTTTTGTTACATATGGCATCACTAACCTTATTGGTTCCCTCATCTTCATTCCAAATAGTTTCTTCTTTCTCGCTCTTTAAAATTGTTGAAAGGAGTTGACTTTGCAATCGGATCATTCCTCTCGGTTGACTTGAGGTCTCGTTAATGTTTGCGAGAAAGCAACTGCCGTCAAACTCGCGAAAGTTTGAGTTATATACGCATTTGGCGATGGTTGTTTTGCCTATGCCTCCCATCCCAGCAATGACAAGGGAAGGGGACGGATCTTGTAACCATGATTCGATTTTAACAATATCGTTTGCTATTCCCACTAGTTTGTCCTCAATGTATAGGACCTTGTAGTCCAGCTTCTTTCTTATAACGTTGACCACCTCTGTTATGAATTTGGCCTCGTATCTAGAATGATTATGATAATTAAAGCAATTAGAGTCTATACTTTTTTTTAGCCAAAACTGAATGTATACATATTGATTGAAAGCAATCTTCACACAGAGTTGAGAAATGTACAACCATGGTTTTAAAAACAGGACTGGTCGCTAGTTTTAGAAAACTGGTTAAACCACCCATAGTTGAACCGGCCAAAACCAACAACAGGCGGCCGGAAAATATCATTTCCTTTTTCCCCCTTATTTAGTCAGAATAATGTTTTATTTATTATTGTTATGAAACGGTCACGGGAATAACGGATAAGCCGTGTACAGCGAGAATGTCAGCTTGAGTAACGCAAACATATATTGGTGAGAATCCAATGCCCATTTTGTTATGGTGGAGAGTGAGGAGTGAAAACATCAATGCAGCAGAGAATGACCACATGAATCGATCAAAGTCAAAAAGTTGACTTTTCCCTAATAGCTTGAACAAGTATCAGAGTACCATATTTCTTTTAATTAATGATGTCACTAGTTTTGGGGGCGCTTCGCCGGTTATATCGATAAGCTAATTTATTTGATGACTGGTCTGGTTTTCATAACCATGTAAGGAACAACTGAAAAATGCAAATACTTGATATCTCAAATCCAGTGGCTACATTCATCTAAAGCTATAATCTTAATCGATGCACACGATAACTCATGAATCAAATGGATACCTAAATTACTGGACCAATCGATTGCTTTATATTGACTATTTAATTATTATAAATAAACGGATCCAGATCACACTATTGAATTATTATTATTTTTTTCATTTTTTGCATAAATTAATACAAGATAAGATTCAGAAACATGCGTACCCATCATTAAGCACCATTCCTGTCAAAGCTCCAGCTTTTCTAAGAGAAGCCCTCCACGCCTTCACCTTATCCAACCACTCCATCTTCTTCTCAATATTTCTTTCTCCATTTATGACATCATCATAACCATTAAAAGCTTCTTCAAAACACCCCGTCTGATTTCGAACATCAGACGGTTCGATGTTATAGAACACAGGCACAACTTCATGCTTAGAAGATAACATCTCATGTTGTTCCATAATCATCAAAACCTCATCAAGACACCACTTTGAGGATGCGTAGCTTTTGGAGAACACAATGACTGGAATTGCAGACTCTTTTATGGCTTTTTCCAGCTCTGGTTTCAGCATTCTTCCTCTCTCCATCGCATCATCGTCACGAAAAGTGCGGATTCCGGCTTGATTCAAGGCTTTATACAGATGATCTGTGAAATTCTTACGGGTATCTTCACCTCTAAAGCTTAAAAATACGTCATAACTGAAACAATCATGAGTATAATTAGCCATGGAAGAAGATGACTGATCATGAGTACTTTTTAATACCATTGCCATTGACCAAAAATAGAGAAGATTTTACAAGTAAAGGAAATTTGGAAGTATGTAATATTAATATTGCAGTGGGAAAAGTCAGCTTAAAGCCCACTTAAACAGTGGGACATTTGCGTTAGGTATACGACCACCACATGTTTTTAATCCTCCATTAAATGTAATGTAATTGATTCTTTCCTGTCTGCCATTAACTATACACGTTGATGATTTCACATTTTGCATTCTTATTGAGATTCATTTATATATTTATTTAAAATGTTCTATCAAGAAGCTATCCAGCCTTGACTATGGGTAACCGGAACCGCTTTGGTGGTTCCGGATCTAGAATCAGGTTGGCGCGGTTCTTGTTCCTAAGAGATTGCATCGTTTCTATGAGAAAAACTTTGTGATGCTGAAATTACACAATTACCATCTTCATAGCATGTTGCATCCCGCAACTACCAAATAAAAACATGGCATCATTCATACGTGATCCTTTCAAAATGAATCCCACTGTTAACTTAACATGATTATCACCTGCCGAAAATGAAAAAATTCGTAAAGCATCAATATCACTAGGGGTATTTTATCAAACACTTGGTGTGCATCTAAAAATAAAAAACAAAAGTTACATAAACTTGTATCACTGACAGCCTATTAACAATTATTGGGTTTTATCAAAATCATTTGCAACTCAAAAAATCAGAGTGGCCACAATATTTCCGTAACGTCGCCACAAACGATATGTCAGCCCAAAAAAAATAAAGCTCAGTAGCACTTTAAAATCTTCTGATAAATCAGACAAGTTTAGAGGACCCAACCTCTAATTTAAGCACATTTATCATCACAGCTATGCACCAGCCGGGAATCGAACCCGGGTCTGTACCGTGGCAGGGTACTATTCTACCACTAGACCACTGGTGCTTGTTGGTTTATACGTCCTATCTACTTATTTATTGTCATCCTCCAAGAAGTTTCGGTTGTACAACTTTTTTTTTTGAGTCACGGGGTTAAAAGTTGCTTTTAGTTTGTGAAATGCATGGAATGTTTTTCCATGTAAAGAGGAAGGAAGACTTCCACGATGATGAACTACAAGTACACAAGTTCTAATTGGGCAGTAAAGATTCGGGTGATCTTGATGCAAGATGTAAAAGCTCAAGAGACTACACCAGTACGTTGATGGTGAGGACCTAGACGTGGATCAAGATCATATCTGATACGTACCCGATTTCCATGCACTCTTGAAAGACAAATTAATATATATTAATTGTTACATGCATGTAAGGGTAGCATTGTACAATGTTTTATTAATTATGAATTTCCTAAAGATAAATCCATCTACACATCTCTACTACTTATGTAAGGATCGATTAACTATAGACAAGTTAATTAACACCTTAGATCTAATTGATGATAGAAGTTGCAGCGGATCAACACTATATCAATGATTAAGAACAATAAACTGTAAGAACAATATGCGAAAGTATTAAGAACACAGTTTCACAAAAAGCTTCAATGTATATTATTGATGAACAATACACACGTACGTTTACAATTCGTAAGGAACTACTTATAGTAGTCCTTGAAGCTAAACTATTTACCCTAGTTATTCTAGGACATGATTTACATTCAAATAATAAAGATATACATTGAATTACATTCTATAACTATCTCTGCGAAGATCTCGGACTTGATATATTCCATAAGCGCGTACCAGTAGTAAAACCAATCACCAGTAGTAAATAACTAAGGTCAGTAGTAAGTCTGGTGACCAGTAGTAAGTCCAAGAACCAACATCAGTAGTAACTACTATTGATCAGTAGTATCTTCAATATGTGCATGATCAGTAGTAAACTAGTTATAGACTTCACCAGTATCAACTCATCTGTAATAAACATGATCAGTAGTAAGTTGAACTGTGATTTGCTCCAACAATCTCCCCCTAAACTTATTGATTCTCTTTCAATCAATCAAGTTTCTTTTGTTCTTCTGCTTCCTTCCTTCTTCTTTCTAAAGTTCTTTGATTTTGTTGAAGTCTTTGTTCAATTATGTACTTGCTGTTCTTCTTTATAAAATGATTCAATTTATTCTGGAACATAACAGCATCAAAGGGCTTCATCAATGTGTTAATGTATATTTGATACATAACTTTCTCTGAATGTGGATATTCTCTTTCATACAAGTATAGCTCACAATTTTTACTTGATCTTTCAAAGAAATACATGTTTGCAGTTGGGAGAACATTCCATGCATACACATTTTCTGGATTTGTAAATAAATCTGGATAGTTGTCTGGATAAAATGCAGCATCAATCATCCTTGTTAAATATCCAGCACCAGATTCTCTCCATGATTTCTTTGACATTCTTGGTTTTCCTATGATCAGAAGTTTAATCACATCACTTCTTGTACAGGATCTGATCAAAGGTAACCATCCAGTAAACTTTTGAATGATTTTGTCTTCCCTTACAACTAATAGAACATTATTGGGCAAGACTTTCCAGTTCAGTATTGGATTGTTTTGAAGGGGAGCAACAGGCACTTCAAGAACAGGTGTAATTTTATCTAGTTTTGTTTTCTTTTGAACACTCTGTTCTTGAGCCTCATCCTTTCTTTTCTTGATTTGGGGAGAAGAGGACTCACCAGTAGTAGACACACTACCAGTTTTGATCAGTTTAGCATTTATTGGCATTAAGGTTTTAACAGCTTTCAATTTCTTTTCTTCTTCAGCCTCTTGTTCAATCAAATCTTTCTTCTTAGCAGTACAGTATTTGTCTATAATATTCACCATCTTCATTCTGCCAAAAGATTTTGCACTGTGCCCTTTTGACTTTAAAAAATCAATCATAAGTGTTTTCTGTTCAAACACATCATCAGTTAAGGGACTTTTAGTTCTTTTGCTTTCAGCTACTAGCTCTTCAAGCAAATTAAGATGTTCTTCTTCTACTTTTCTATATCTTCTAAATTCTGCCAATTGAGCTTCAATCTGAACATCTTTAATTAATTCTGGTATTTCTGCTTCTTGAGGTTTTTGAGTATTAGATTTTTTCTTTTCAGCATTCCTTTTCTTTTTCTTTTCCTCGATTGCTTGATACATAGCTACATTCTTCAGAAATTTTCTATGTTTTATCTTCCATCTTGATTGTTTTTCTTTCCTGATATGGTTGATCTTGTTCACCATGTGGTGACCTAATGCTCTGTTTGGATAATCATCATCATATATTTCTTTGCCTTTTCCAATACAAGCAGGAAGTACAGGTTGAGGAGGATTGTATTTCTTATCAGGAAGAGGAGTGTATTTCATATCTGGAATACCAGGCATTAGTAGTTTTGGATAGAACAAGTGTAGTTTATTCTCTGAAAGTATCTTGGGGTGTGGAGGAAGTTCACATTCATCTACCTCAAACCAATTCACATTATCATCAATGTCAGGTATGATAATTGGTTGAGTAGGAGTTGGTGGTTTGGTGATGACTACATGTCTTCTACTATCTAGAAGTTCAGGAAATGTAGGAATTTCCTCTTCAGTAGCAACCAGGGTAGTTACTACTGGTATTACTTCAGGAGTTACTACTGATAGGGCATCAGTAGTGTTTGGTGCAATGTTTTCCTCTTCTTGATTTACTACTGCTAAGACCTCAGTAGTATTTGGTACATTGGTTTCTTCAGCTTCATTTACTACTGATATGTCTTGCTGATTTTGTTCTTCCATAGGATCAGTAGTAATTGCCTCATCATCCATATTCATCAATTCTGGGCCTTCATCAACTTTTGTTTCTTTGAGATTTAGGAGAGAAGATGCTGCTGCTGCAATAGAATCATCTATCATACTTTGAATATTATCCTTCTCCCCCTTAGTGAGCTCAACTGGTGGAGCCTCACTATCGTTAATCTTTCTTTTGAGCTTTCTGATAATTTTTGTTTGTTGAATCATTCTGTGCTCATACATTTTCATTCTTTTGTTGATGGTATTGATGTGCTTTTTCATGTAGACCATAGTTTTCCCTTGATTGGTTAAGAAAGTCAGACAGTCATGTACAGTGGTTTCAAGGTTTTCCATCCTATCCGTCAATTGTTTTTGTTTAATACTGCCCTCACTCCTTTTAGCAAGATCATAGGGCTTACTGACAGGTACAGTGGTTTTAAGGTTTTCCTTCCTTTCCATCAACTTGGTTTGTTTAATACTGCCCTCACTCCATCTAGCAAGATCATCGGGCTCACTAATAGGTACATTGGTTTGAAGGTTTTCCATCCTATCCGTCAAATCAATTGTTCTGCCCTCAACACTTCTTGGTGTTTCATTGGGTCTTTTAGACATTCTCTTCTTCCTAGAAGAAGCAGAGATGCCCCCCCTTGTGGTTTCTTGGCACCGGGGTCCTTTGAGTAATTCTTCAAAAGAATCATCACTCAAAGTTGCCGAGGTCTGGGTCCTAATGATGTTCTCACTATCCTGTGCACCCACCTTTGGGGCATCAGTAGTGAGAGCCCTTTCCTCATGATCTCTCTCCTCCTGTGAGATCAACTCTTGGAGTCTGGGGTGTGACTCAATTTGTCCCCTGGTGTCCTTTAAGGAAGATTTCTTCCTTTTGTATTTGATGGATATATGTTGGGTTTTATCTGGTAGGTCTTCCACAGAGTGAAGAGTAGCACTCTGCAGATTTATATCAAGTTCCTGGGACACATTCAGGACTTCCATTGGTGTGGGTGATTGAGTGACTATTTGGGGTGGTGTTTGGGCTTCTTTTGGAGGTGATGGAGTGGGTTGAGGTTCAATTTGGGTTGTATCTATGATTGAACCCTCTCCAGTTTGTTGGTGATCTTTGATCATGTTAGGAAACAGAGGGGTTTCCTTGCCCGAAAATTTAAACTGTCTTCTCATATTAGAGAAAACTTTTCTGTTCAACTCAGGAAATACAAATATGTTTTTGGGAGTTGACAGATTTTGTAGTTCACAGTTTAAGATATGTTGAAGAAATCTTGGATACATTAAAAATTTTGAAGAACTTAGATTTCCTAACATACCATCAAAAATCATTGATGAAAAATTGAAGACTTGGTCTGTGCATAAACAGACAACAGCAGAAGCTATTGCCTTATTAAACTCATTCCAAGTACTTCTTTTAGGAGAAATACAGTGCTGAACAGTGTGTACAAGAAACTTCCATTGTGGGGAGAGAAGACCTTTTTGAAAAGTGACTATGTCAAGTCTTCCCTCATATCCCATTTTAGATAAAATTTCAGCAATGTAATCCTTAGGAAGTGTAAACATACCTGATTCATCATGCAATTGTAGATGGTGTCGGATTGATTGTTCAGTTACTGTGATATACTTTCCATCTACTTTGGATTTGATCATGGAGATGGTTGTTCCTTCTGTCCTTTCAGCATTGGTCCAGAAATCCACCAAGTGTTGTTGATAGCCTTTTGGTTTGACAGTTAAAGCAAACTGTATATAAGAATTTCTCAAAAATTTGCAAATTGGACGAAAATCTTTTGTTCCGTCGGGGTTCCTTAAGAACGCACACATATTGTGAAACTCTGAGTATTTCAGATCTGTTTGAACATTGAGTGATTGTAGAGTTGCCATCGTTGTTGATTTTGAAGAATGAGTGTGATTTTTTTTTTTTTGTTACTGATGAAGGGTTTGGGATCGTAAGTTAGGGTTTATCGAGAGGATTTAGCAAATCGAAGTGAAGATAATGCTAAATTAATCGATTACCGCCTTTTATATCTTTTGATTTGACCTGCAATAAGACTAAATTGCCCTTCGAATCATAACATAGCGGTTATGTCCATGGGGGTTAGTATGGTAATTTTGTTTTTGACAGACCAGTAGTAAAAGCCAGTAAAGGCCATACCAGTAGTATCTCTGAACATCAGTAGTAACTAATGATTTTTACATCAGTAGTAACAATAGACATCAGTAGGAACTACTCACATACAAGACCAGTAGTATATGTGAACATCAGTAGTACTGCTACATCAGTAATATTTATGTAAACCTAATACACACCAGTAGTAATGAGCTACCAGTAGTATTTTGTGAACATACTTATACATCAGTAGTACAGACATACCAGTAGTAAAACACTTAAATAAATAAATAACTTTATACAACAAAACTTTACACATGATTTTAAGGGATTCAGTTTATTAAAATCATTCCAATACTGCTAACCAAGAAGTTAAATCTTCCTACATCAAATGCTTTTGTAAAAAGATCTGCTAGTTGATCATCAGTATGAATTTTGACTACTTTTATTAATTTCTTTTCATTGCAATCTCTTATAAAATGAAATCTTATTTCAATGTGTTTAGTTTTAGAGTGTTTTACTGGATTGTTCACAATACTAATAGCACTTTGATTATCAATATGAATAGGAGTTTTAAGGATAGAGATACCAAAGTCTAGAAGCTGGTTTTGAATCCAGAGTACTTGAGCACAACAAGCAGATGCAGCTACATATTCTGCTTCAGCAGTTGATGTTGATACATTTGTCTGCTTTTTACATTGCCATGACACCAGTCTTGATCCAAAGAATTGACATCCACCAGTAGTGGACTTTCTATCTAGACATTCACCTCCATAGTCACTATCTGTGTAGGCTATGAGTTCAAATGGTGAATCATGTGGATACCATAAACCGAGTGATGGTTTGCCTTTCAAGTATCTGAATATTCTCTTGACAGCCTGCAAGTGTAGTTCTTTAGGTCTTGCTTGATATCTAGCACACACACAGACACTATACATTATGTCAGGTCTAGATGCAGTTAAGTACATCAAAGAGCCTATCATAGATCGATATAAGTGTTCATCTACATCCTCCCCCTCAACATCAGGATGTAGGTGTTTGTGTGTTTCCATTGGTGTGCTTGCACTTTTGCAGTCTTTCATATCAAACTTCTCTAATATGTCTTTAACATATTTTGATTGATTTATCAAAATACCATCTGATTTTTGACTGACTTGGAGTCCAAGGAAGAAGTTCATTGGACCCATAGAGCTCATCTTGAATTTAATCTGCATCAGTTCTTCAAATTCTTTGCACAGTGAATCATTGGTTGAGCCAAAGATAATATCATCGACATAGATTTGTACAAGTAATATATCATCTTTGACTTTCTTTGTAAATAGGGTTTTGTCAATGGCTCCTCTTTTAAAATTATTCTTTAACAGATATGATGATAATGTGTCATACCATGCTCTTGGCGCCTGATGTAGGCCATACAAAGCTTTATCTAATTTGAACACATAATCACCATGTTTTGGATCTTCAAAACCTGGAGGTTGGCATACATAGACCTCTTCTTCAATTTTCCCATATAGGAATGCACTCTTCACATCCATTTGATAGACTTTGAACCTTTTGAATGAAGCATATGCTAAAAATATTCTTATTGCTTCAATTCTAGCAACAGGAGCAAATACTTCATCATAGTCTATTCCTTCTTCTTGAGTGTAACCTTGGGCTACAAGTCTGGCTTTGTTCTTGATTACTATACCTCTTTCATCTTTCTTGTTTCTAAAGATCCATCTTGTTCCAATGGGTCTCTTTCCTTTGGGAAGAGGTACAAGTGTCCAAACTGCTTGTAATTTGAATTGAAGGAGTTCTTCTTGCATTGCCTCAATCCAGTTTGAGTCCTTCATTGCTTGCTGAATTTTCTTTGGTTCATCCTGAGACAGAAAGCATTCAAACATACATTCATTAGCAATTAAACTTATATTACACATATTTGCAGTTAGGCTTTTGTTTAATTTGCTTCTTGTTTGCAGAGGTGAGTTAACATCACTTAGAACAAGATCTAATGGATGATTCTTCTGAGTCCTTGTTGTTGTTGCTCTATCAACCACTAGTTGATTTTCAAGATTGGACTCATTTGTTTCAGGCATTTCTTCATCTGAAGATCCATTGTTCTCATTGTTGTTTGGTTCATCATCATCTTGGTCAGAGTTGTTCAGGTCTTCACAATTTGTATCAGTAGTATTGATATTGTTACTGGTATCAGTAGTATTGTTGTTGTTACTGGTATCAGTAGTATCTTGGGAATTTAGGTCATTATCATTACCAGTAGTATTTTGAGTACTAGTACTGGTATCAGTAGTATTTGAATTACTACTGACCTCATTCTCAGAATTACTACTGCTTGAATTACTACTGACGTCAGTATTGACTATGGGATCAGTATTAAATACTATGTATCTCATTTTTTCTTGACCAGTATTATCAGATGATGTTCCTTCTTTTTGAGTATGACTGTTTGGATCTCCTGCATTTAAATTCATGTTAGAATTAAAGGATTTGGTTAAATTGTCTATATTGAATAGCCAATCTGGACCATTTCCCTGTTCATTAGGGACATTTTCATTAAAGGATACATTGATGCTTTCTTCAATTATCCTTAATCTTTTGTTGAACACTCTGTATGCTTTGCTTTGAGTAGAGTATCCCACAAAGATTCCATCATCTGCTTTGCAGTCAAACTTACCAATTTGTTCTCTTGTAATAAGAATAGTACAAGGACAACCAAATGATTTTAAAAAACTTATAGAAGGTTTTCTTTTATTGAAAAGTTCATATGGTGTTTTAAAATGTGGCTTCACTATTAATACTCTGTTTTGAACATAACAGGCAGTGTTAACAGCTTCTGCCCAAAAAGTTATTGGTAGTTTTGAGTCTGCTAGCATTGATCTTGCAGCTTCAATGATGGTTCTATTTCTTCTTTCAGCTACACCATTTTGTTGAGGAGTTCTTGGTGAGCTGTATTTCCTGTCAATACCTTTAAGATCACAAAAGTTAATTAAATTTGCATTTTTAAATTCTGTGCCATTGTCACATCTTATGGCTTTAACTTTTTGATCAGATGTGTTTTCCAGTTTGACAATTAAGTTCTTGATGAGTTCACTTGTTTCATCTTTTGTCCTGAGAAAGAAAACCCATGTATATCTGGAAAAGTCATCAGTAATAACAAGACAATATTGTTTCTTTCCAATACTCATTACATTTGTTGGTCCAAAAAGGTCCATATGTAAGAGTTGTAAAGGAACAGAAATAGAGTTGACAATTTTGGACTTATGAGAAGTTTTATGTTGCTTACCTTTTAGGCAAGCAACACAGTGATGATCACACATGAATTGTTTTTGAGGTAATCCAATGACTAAATTTCTTTTAACTAAATTATTCATGTTTTTGAAATTAGTGTGACACATCCTTCTATGCCATAGTTCTGATTCAGTGGTGTTTGCCTTGGATATAAAGCAGTTGACCTCATTTGAAGAAATGAGTTCTCCCCCTATATCCAGGCAATACACATTATTTCTCCTGGGAGTTCTTAAAACAACATATTTTTCATCTAAGATAAAATCAGGATAAAGAATGATACACTCAATGTCTGTGAAAAGAATTTTATTCTTTTTATCACAAACTTGAGACACACTGACAAGATTGTATTTTAGCTCAGCGACATAAAATACATCATCAAAGGTAATTTTGCCATTAGTAACAGTACCTTTACCTGTAATCTTACCTCCCTTTGGGTTCTCACCAAAGGCCACATATCCACCATCCAAAGACTTGAAATCTTTAAGAATTTGCAGATTTCCAGTCATGTGCCTTGAGCATCCACTATCAATATGCCATGTTCTTCCTTCTTCAGGGATCTGGATACTCTGCACAAGAAAGTAAATAATCAGTTAAGTTTGGGAACCCAAGCTCTATATGTCTTGGGTTCATCCTTTGAAAGATAAGATTTAGGACTGTAAACTTTAAACATTTTTGGTCTCCATACCCTTTTAGTACTGGTGTTTTGTTGTACTACTGATCTTGGTCTATACCCATGATTTAAAGCTTTTGAATATTTTACTACTGATGGACCAGTAGTATTTGGGTATTTACCATTTTTAGGATGATCAGTAGTGTTTTTGAAGGTCTTTTTATACTGACCAGTAGTATTTTTGAAATTAGGGTATTGACCAGTAGTGTTTTTGTACTGGTACCACACAACATTATAATTAGGGTTAACACCAGTAGTAAAATTTGTAAAGTTTTTACTGGTGTTGGAAAACTTAGAAAATGGTTTATTTGTGTTTAATTTTTCATTGTTCCTAAAGTAATTGCTCTGCTTTGGACTTCCAACTCTTCTGTTTTGCACAAATCTTGGTGCACTTCTTCCAAATCTTGGTGTTTCAGCACTTGGAGTTTTAATTTTATTTACTACTGAAGGATCAGTAGTATTCTTGAGCCTTTGAGTTTTCGCTTTTTCTTTAAGACTTTTGAATTCTTTGTACTCTTTGCAGTTTATTGGATTGAAGTGACAATCCTTTGCTAAATGATTCATTTTACTGCATATTACACATCTTAATTTCTTACTTTTAGAGCCTTCAGGAATTCTTTGGTCCAAAAGTTGGTTTTTATTTCTTTTATTTCCTCTTTGTAGAATTTGTGGTATATTTTCTGCATCATATTTAGGAGATTCATTTGGACTTTGTGCTGTGTGAAAACTTGTATCAATAGATTTTGGAGAATCAGTTTGAGAGATTGTATATTCAATTGACTCCATATTTTGCTCATTATCAGAAAAATCATTTGATTCAGATGTTTCAGTTACGGTTTCAATTTTTGTTTCATTATTTAACTCATTAATTATTCTTTCAGAACTGTTTTTGAGAGGAGGAATGAATTGATATGGAGGTGGTACAGCATGATACCCCACCCCATGAATAACTTTTTCTGTAGATTGATTATTAGTTAGTTCATCAAGGATTTTAGTACTTCTTTCAAATTTTTTAATTGTTAATTTATTTTGTTCAATTTCAAGTTGACATTCTTCTAATTTACTTGTTAGTTCTTTATTTTTTAATTCATAGTACTCTTTCTCATCTACAGCTTGGAGCAGTTCTTCTTTTATCCTTTGATCAATCATCTTGTAGACCTTTATCTGATGCTCTTGATCAGCAATCACACCATCAAACTCATTGTTTCTTCTTACTGCTTTTGCTAAATCTTCAATTAATTTATTGTTTTCTTTTTCTAGGTTTTTAACAATTTTAACACATTCAGAAGTACAGGGTTTAGGTTTTACCTCAGATTTGCTGTCAGTAAAGGCCATTAGAGCTTGATTTTGAGCATGCTCTTCTGCTTGGAAGCTCCAATCATATCCTTGTCCTTGTTGTGAGACTAGAGCAGTGGAGTTTGATCTTTTGTCTGGTTGAGGACATTCTTTTGCAAAGTGACCAAGGGTGTTACAGTTGTAACATTTGACTTTAGTTTTGTCAAACCCAGCTTTGTCACCTTTAGTATGGTTGAGACTTGTCCTACCAGTTCTTTTTAAGAACCTTTTGGTTCTTAGACTTAGCATGGCCATCTGCCATTTAAGATCCATCTCCTCAAGATCATCTGGATTCAGTTGTTCCAAATCATCACTAATCAGTGCAGTATTCACATGACTAGTGAAAAAGGCTTCTCTTGCAGCATCTTCAGAATCAGCAGATTTTCCTGTGAATGTTTCTTGACTTTGACCTGTACTAGAAACAAATGCAACATTATTAGAAGAAATAGAAGGGTTCTTTTGATTTACCTCAGTTTCAAAGACTCTGAGATCATTGTAAAGTTCATCCAATTCTTTTTCTTCTAAAGCATCTCTTTGTCTGTATACTACTGTATACATGGCCCATTCTTCACTGAGAGACCTTAGGAACTTCATATTAACATCTTCTTGTTCCATCTTAACCCCAACCTGGTTAAGTTCACCAATAAGCTTGTTGAATCTGTCAAACACTTGAGTGAGTGTTTCATTGGGCTTTCCTTTGAAATTTTCAAAGTCTTGCTTAAGAACAGACTTCAAGTTCCTCTTTGTGCTCTTAGTTCCAACAAATCTCTTCTCCAGTGCTTCCCATAGTACTTTTGCATCATCATATTCCACGAAGAGATGTTGATAGTCATTAGGAATGGCCAGTAAGAGAGTGCTAACAGCTTTAAGTTCGATTCCCTTGTCTTTCTTTTCCTTCTCACATTTAAGTTTGTCTGCTTCAGTTGCAGCAGAGCTGCTTGCTTGACCAGGACGTGTTTTGTTTCCTTCACAAACTACTTCCCACATGGAATAATCTGTAATAAGCATGTATTGCTTAATACGATTCTTCCACATCCCAAAATTATTGGGTGTAAGCATAGGGATTTTGTTGGCTTGAGTGCTTTCATTATTATCAGACATGATTAATAATGTGTGTTTTTAAAGATTAAAGCTTTTTGTTGTTCTTAACAAATTGTAGATCTAGAACCAATAAGCTCTGATACCACTTGTCAGGATCGATTAACTATAGACAAGTTAATTAACACCTTAGATCTAATTGATGATAGAAGTTGCAGCGGATCAACACTATATCAATGATTAAGAACAATAAACTGTAAGAACAATATGCGAAAGTATTAAGAACACAGTTTCACAAAAAGCTTCAATGTATATTATTGATGAACAATACACACGTACGTTTACAATTCGTAAGGAACTACTTATAGTAGTCCTTGAAGCTAAACTATTTACCCTAGTTATTCTAGGACATGATTTACATTCAAATAATAAAGATATACATTGAATTACATTCTATAACTATCTCTGCGAAGATCTCGGACTTGATATATTCCATAAGCGCGTACCAGTAGTAAAACCAATCACCAGTAGTAAATAACTAAGGTCAGTAGTAAGTCTGGTGACCAGTAGTAAGTCCAAGAACCAACATCAGTAGTAACTACTATTGATCAGTAGTATCTTCAATATGTGCATGATCAGTAGTAAACCAGTTATAGACTTCACCAGTATCAACTCATCTGTAATAAACATGATCAGTAGTAAGTTGAACTGTGATTTGCTCCAACAACTTATAAAGCATTTAGGACCTTTCCCTAAATAACTTTTTGCAAATTCAGCCAAATTGTTTCCATTTTCGGAATTTTCAACTTTTGAAAAAAAAAAAGAACACCCAGGATTCAAACCCTCCACCTGCAGGTCAAAGTCCAACACACAAACCAACTGCGCCAGTCTACGGCTGCGTTAATTACTGAAAACATAACTATTTTATTCCCTTAAAGTATCGGCCGACCAAACCTAATCAGCTTTTCAAAATTGAAATAAAAAAAAAACAAAAATTGAATATCTTTTAGGTTTTCGCCAATTGGAGGTTACCCGCACAACAATCGAGTTCCTTCATGCCTTCGTCGTCTGTTGGAATACCCCCCTCGAACCTACCATTGCGAAGTTATAGAATCGAGGAGCCTCATCGATTCAAGCTAAGCCACTCACCTTCAATCGTCTGTTAGAATACCCTCCTCAATTGCTTCAACAATGAGTATCCATCTTCACTATATAAATCACAAAATCGACGATTTGAAGAAACATACAGATTCCTACGACCAGCGATAACATACTTCAGGTATCCATGTTTAATTTTCGTTTTCATATTCCTATGAAACGCTTTGACTGAAATGTGTTTTCGTTTTTGTTTTTGTTTTTGTTTTTGTATCCATGTTTAAATACACAACATGTTTGTTTTTCTTCCTGTGTTACTTCGACTGAAATGTGCTTCTTTTGTGTTTTGTGGCGTTTAAACAGATAAAAGACCAGTAGATTAAGAAAATCAATTTAAGGTACGTATTTTTCTTCTATTTTCCTGATTTTCTCTTTAATTCATTATTACTTGATTATACAAGCTTTTTACGATTTAGTTGCTAATGTTTTACTTGTTTTTCTCCTTCTATTTTGCATCATAGCATGAACTTCAATAGCATCATCAATGAAAACACTGCTCCATCAGTGGTTCTTACCGTCGACATTCTAGAGGTAATTAAGTCTAAAATCAATTTGCTCGGTGAAATCATTTCTGTTTGGTGCAACCCTTTAAAATTAATTATTCTGTTTTTACATATCTAACGGGTCTAGGGTCGGTTTCATATCAAAAGGGTTTGTGTAGCTCTTTAAACTTTTTTGTTCTTAAGAAAGTTGAAACCTTTTATTAAACATTTGACCTGAAAAAAGGGCTTGGACCGAACGGTTTCATTTCAAAAAGTTGAAACCTTTTATTAAAGTTTTTTTAAAAGACATTAGCCCTTCAATATTTTACAATCATGAAATACTAAAAAACTTATATTGTTTACTGGCTGGAACATCAAAAGGGTTGAAAGGGCCAAACTAATTTTCCTGCTCAAACAGGATGATTTCATATCAAACAAGATGGTTTCATATCAAATGGGTTGGTGTAGCCCTTTAATGATTCCATTTTTAATAAAGTAATTATGCTACTATTTTTACACATCAAACGCTTCAAATGCGTCAAACATATTGTGTGGAAAAATAATCAAAAATGCAGTTGAAAGCTTTTATTTAACATTTGACCTGTTTTGGTTTCATTTATATCAAACAGGTCGAACAAGATGGTCAAAAAAGCTACTGTTCCTACACATCAAACTTTTCAAATGGGTCAAACTTACTGTATGGAAAAATAAACAAAAAAATAAGTAGAAACCTTTTATTAAATTGATTTTGTAGAAACTGATTTTTGAAATATCTTAGTTCGGTTCAGGTCTATGGAATTTCAATGATTTCTAAGCAAATTAAAAAGAATTTAGCAACTTATGTAACAATCTTTACAATAAAATATTTTTATCACCCTTTTTGTTTTATATGCAGGAATCAGAAGCATGTGATGCTAGAAATATTGTGTATATTTTGTATATATCTATCTCAAGTATATATATGACATGTTCAAGCCATTTAAGTTGAGCAACTTAGTATTATTTTCAATGACTCACCATCTATAAGATGTTCAGGCCATGGGTTAGATATTGTTCATGATCACGATGATGATTCTCATGGTGGTACATATCCTAATGTGAAAAGATGACATTCAATCTATTTGTAAATTGTTGATTTTTTTGTTCATCTGACGCTAAGTTTCCTTTGGTTTTTATATTTTTTCTTATTGTGATATATGTGATACCTGCCTTAATTGTGTATAATATTCTTAATACGATTCTGTTTATGGAGTCATTTCTTATTTTGTGTTTTGGGTACCCAAGTCTTGATTGATTGGTTTGGGAGATCATGAATAAAGGTTGCAGTCAGTTGTTAGGTTAATCATTAATGATTTTGTAGTCTTTGGCTGTGTAATTTGGTGAGAAAACTAATTTGAAGCATGCAAATTTTGATATATTGCAGGTTACTTATTTATATAAGCAGGTTACTTATTTGAACCTTAACATGTTATTTCAACTTGAACATGATGACCCGTATAATCCGTTTAATTAGAGGAGTTAAATAGCTAACATGTAATGCTTTTAGGAAATTGCCAAATTAGCAACGTTTAAATAGCTAACAAGATTGTTATTTCTGGTTGTATATGTGTTTATCAATAAAATGCATTATGCATGAATTAAACGTGAGACGTCTACGTTATTAACATAATGCCATAATCAACAGAGTTACTACACCATATGTTTCTTGACCAAAAATTATCTTTCTTTTTAAACTTAAAAAGTTGAAATTACCACCACCCGTTACCACCACCACCGTTACTACCATCACACCATCCACCAATTGGATGCCGCCAAATATAGTCACAGGGTACCCGCCGCCGCATTGTGCGGGTACCTTGCTAGTACTTAACAATATCCCAATACATTTTCTTATAAATTCAAAACCAAATTCATAAGTCACTTCCATATTATGACCAACAACAAACAAACATATTTCTTTCCTAAACATAATAAATCATACCAACTTCAATCAAACTTATATGAGGAATATGAAGAACAACAGCGGGCCCCCTGCAATTCTTACGAAGAAACGCATACCCGATATCAATCACAAGTTTCTTCAAAGATGAAGACGATCTTCTAGCTTTCACATACGAGTGCCCCATTATATAAGCAAAACCCGCTTCTTTTGCTTCAATTAACTGTAAAAGCTCCTCTCTAACTGCACCATCTGTCGCGGGACCCGTTGGTGGTAGTTGGAAACGTACTTGTCGTTTTCTTACTTTTGGGGTTTCGTCATCGTATTCTGATCGTAACCGTTGTAGCATTAGTGATTTGCTGCTTTGTGTGGGACCCGTTGAGTCTAGTTGGTCAGAGACGAGTAAACTAGTGTTTGACCTGAGATTTTATCAGTTATATTAGAGATAAAGTAGGTCATTTTTATTAAGAGGATTCATTTTTGCACCACAGAGTACAAGTTTTACAGCTAACTGTACAATCACCTAAAGCGATAGTTGTGGTATATCCATTAAGTTTCGTGGTGTATTTGTCACCACCTTTTTATTAATGGGTCAGCTTGGATTGAGTTTTATTCATGGTTGAGCTAAAAAAAGTAACAGGTCAAAAGTCCTGACAATGTATTTATAATGCATACAACCTCGTTAATCATTTTACTATAAAAAGGTTTAATTTTTTATAAGAAAGATTATATAAGGTCAAGAAAGGTTTGTGGGTCAATCAAACCCACCAGTATCAAAAATGCCCGTTTCGGAGCAAACCTAACTTATCAATTACCACATGGTCAACATCTAGTAGACCAAATGAGTAATATTAAAACAACAAATTTAAAAGATGTTTTACCTCTAATGGGTCAAATGAGTAATATAAGTATAAAACAAATCTAAAAAAATGTTTTACATCCAATGGGTAAAAAAACTTTTTTTTAAAATAATGGCTATAAGGAAAAAGATTCAAAGAGGCTGCATAGGTGGAAAGTCTCCCAAACTGCAATTTTTATCCATACAACCCTCTAAAAAAATGCTGTATTTAACAACTTAGATACTGAGTGTAAAAAATATGATTTCTAAAACACGCAAATTCTTCATTACAACTTTAAAAAAATAATCGGATAATAAGTGTTTCAGTTAAACCCGCCACCTCAAATCCAAATTTAAAAAGTGGGATGAAAGAGAAAGAAAAAGAAAAATTGGTTAGAAAAAGTGAAAACTAACCTGCTGCTTATAACTGCCATTCGGCCATCAAACGAGGCGTTTTCAGAGCTCGAAAACTGAGGCTCAACAGCTTCCATTTGTATAAACTCTGCAATACTTTGAATAAGCTGATTCTCAAAGTTGCCATCGTCTCTCTGAATATCCTTATACCCGTATCTAACAATACACCTATACATACGGTACGGCCTCGGGCAGATCCGCCCGATCAGAAACCGTTCTTCGGGCAGCACAAACGGCACAGGCACGTGTTTCACACACACAAACACCAACACGTTGTGAAAAGCGGGCAGATTCGTAACAAAATGGGAGAAAATTGAAGGAACGCCCGTTGCAAGTTCTGAGTAAATGAGCCCGATTCCGGGCACCCGAACAATTCCCAAACTTGGGCCCAACCCGAGAAGCCATTTTAATGAAACTTTATTGTAAAGATCGTGATTGTACTTTTTACGGGTCCCGTAATGCCATGTGTACATTATTGTTATAAAAATAAATGAAATTAAAAGAGAAACCCAACCACCTTGAGGGATTTTCATTATTGCAGCTGAGAGATAAATAGCTTCTATTAACCAAAAAACAAGGAAAACTGTAGCATATGCGATATTTTTCTGCCAAACAAAGGCTACAACCAGTGCAATCAGAAAAGTTGTGATGAACATAACTGTCATGCATGCAAGACCTGCAAACAACCATCACAATTATTTTAAAAAGTATGGTGGGTAAATTTTTGTATGCGTTGGGTTGACCCAAAACACTGTTGTCCAGAAAATAATGATAATTTTTTATACATATTGAACGTTACAAATATTATACTAATTGTTTGAATATTATGATTTAGGTGGTTTTCTAAAAGATACAATTTTGACCAATTTTGACCAATTTCGACCAATTTCGACATGTTTGACCCATTTGACTTGTTTCCTTTTTAGTTTTTTTTTATAGGGATAATTTCATATATGTCTTTGCAAACTTTCAATATTACGTATATATTCTTGCAAATTTCATTATTACGTATATATCCTTCCAAAATCTCAAAATTCTCTAATATATCCTTTTACCTAATTTAGTAATATTTAAATCTTTTAAAGTTAAAACAAAAACATAAATTCTAATCTAAATTAATGGTAAAACAGCCTAAATACTCTTGACGAAAATGCAGTTGTCGAGTTTGGCAAGAAAGTTTGCAAGGATATTAAATGAATTAATATTATTAAATTAGGTAAAAGGATATATGTGATAATTTTGAAGTTTTTGAAGGATATATACATAACAATAAAGTTTGCAAGGATATATACATAATATTGGAAATTTGCAAGGACATATATGAAATTATCCCTTTTTTATATTACTAGTTTGACCGGTTAGAAACAAAAAAAACACAACCCAGCCATTAAACAACCCATTTGACCCGAAACTTTTGACCCATTAACTAACCCAACCGACCCATCCCTCTAATAGTAAATCGGTCAAATGATTAAACATGTATTAAAATGTTAACAAACATATAGTTAATATTACTTACCATATGCATTGCCAATTAAGGTTGTGTTCTGAAACCCAAGAGCAATTAAAAGAGTAAGAACCATAAGAATCCAATTAATTTCGGGTATATAAATTTGACCAAACATATGTTTTGATGTATGGACGATTTTGACCCTAGGGAAACAACCGAGAGCATGACATTGTTTCACAACTGAAAACGTGGCTGAAATGATAGCTTGACTCCCCACAACAGATGCTAAAGTTGCAATAACAAAAACGGGCCAAAATACGGGCTCTGCAATAGGAAAATTATGAGATGAAATGAAATTAGGTCAAACATAATTGAAAATTGAAATTGTGAGGGCTAACCAGGGATAGATTTGTAAAAACTGTCTGGAATAGAAGTGATGTTTTTGGATAAATAAGCAGCTTGTCCCATGTATTGAATTACCAAACACGGGTATACAACTGCAAATGCAAGCTGCATAAATACACAAGTATTAAATTTACTGGAATAATATATATTACTATAAGTTTTGACTTTTGAGGTAGCAATTTTGACGAATTTGTTTATAAAAAGAGTCGATTAGGCTAGTTTTCTTCTCAAGACTAAAAGAAAAATTAGCTAAAGAGTGAGCAGGTCAAAACGCTCAATGGAATCTAAAGTGTATGTTTAATTTGAACGTCATTAATTGCTTTACTTCAAAATCTAGATACCGATAGTCATAATATGATTTTTGTAATCATATGTTTTCATAATAATAACATCAAATACTTGTGGAAAAAAAATCAAAAATATGTCAAATGTGGGGTTTATGGGATGTGAAAATATAGAATAAATATTAAAATAATCAATTTCCAGTAATATCTATACACTTACTCTTATTGAAAAGGCGGTAAAATGGCCGAGTTCAGCAAACATAGCTTCAGTACCTGAACAAACAAACATATAATGAATAATTAAGTCATAAATTCATTTCACCTAAAAAAATCTTGAATTAATACCTGTTATAGAGAGAAGAACACCACCAAGTGACAGCCAACCAGCACTACCAGTTTGTCTAAAGAATTTGATTATATAATGTGGAGATAATGCATATATAATCTTAGGATTCCAATTAATGATATTATATAAACCAATAACAAATATTGAAATCAGCCATAAAATAATAATAGGAGCAAAAACAGTTGCCACCCGTTGAGTACCAGTGTGTTGTAGAGCAAACAACCCAACCAAAATCACACATGCAAATAATAGTACCCCCCCTGCAATAACAAAATAATAAATTAATATTTTCATTTATATATAATGAGATTTTAATTAAAGTTTTTATTTCAATTAGGATGATTGATTTTTAATTTAAAAAGATGGGAGAAAACTTAAACTCGTGAGTGTAGTTACCATGAGTTAGCTCTAGTCCACCACCTTGAACTCGAAGTCCTGATACAGCTGATATAACTGCAAATATAAAAATACACAATTACAGTCCATAATAAATGTGATTATTTCCTTTTCTAAATGTCATAAAACAAAATATAATATTTCCTTTTTTTGTAAAAGTTAATACCTCCTCTGTCCCAAAACTATGGTTCATGTTTCTATTTTAATTTGTCCCAAAACAATTGGCCAATTACAGATATTGATAGTTAATTTACTACCTTTTCCCATTTTACCCTTAACTGCCTTTATAATTTAATCTCGCAAGCTTTTCAAGTCAATTGGTATCTAAATGCATTAAAGGTCAAACTAACCTTGTCATCATTACATAATTTTAACTTAACATGGGTCAAAACATTAAAAAATAAAAGATATTTGCTTTATAAAATGATTGAGTACAACCCCATGGCATCAATTAAAATAATCCAATTCTGATTTATGAAGAGTTAAATCTAACATTTTACAATTTTAAATTTGACATTAAGTTCATTAGTTTTATCATTTCCAACTTTTTTGATCCCAGATTCCCAATAACTTTTCACATACAAAGTTATCAACCATCCTATGCAAAATAATAACAACTTTAATCAGTTTGAATTGGAAAACAACTCGTTTTGGTAACCATGTTGGGAAAGGGAAACTGGTGTAAGTTGTGACCACACAAAAGTTGATTTATTATTTTATTTAATTTAAAACAATAATAACAATTCATTTGATTCCTAAAAGATAAAAAAAAATTCAATACTAACCAGAAATTGCAGGAGTAATTGCACCATCAACAATAACCATTGAAGCTGCTAATAATACAAGAATAAGTAAAGATGTGCGTAGTTTTTTATGTTTTTCCAAAAATGTCTTTAATGGTGAAGGTGAAGGATTAGGGTTTGAAGGACCATATTTGTAAGATGACAATTCTTCATCAGCTGCTTGTTGATTTGGAAGTAAACTAAACTTAGCATGCCTACAGAGTAATGAATACAAAGCAATAATTCCACCTGAAAAAGGATAAAATCATGAATTTATCATATTATATTTTTATGTAGTATTAGCATTTAGGGGGTCTTTGGGTGTGTGTTTTGGAAGTGATTATATGATATTAAAATAATCATAAATCAGTTGTCGTGAAACACTTCTGTTTGAAATTGTTTAATCATTTGTTTGAGTGTTTATGACATTTTCCCAAGATTAAACAGCCTATTTTATCTTAAAAACTTAAGTTTTGTTACAAACGGCATCAAATTGATTATTTGACCACTAAACAATCAAATAACCGAAAACAGTATTTGCTTATCCAAACACCAAAAGCTGATAAGTTCCAAAACGCATACCCAAACACCGGTTTACAATCAGAACACTACATTTTGACTCACCTTCACCATTATCATCAGCACTCAAAACAAAAAATGCATATTTTAATAACGGGATCAAAGTTAAGGTCCAAAATATTAAAGAAAATGCCCCATATATAACTTCTGGACTTTGAAAATCAGCAAGATTTCCAAGAAACACGCTTCTATAAACATAAAGAGGTGAAGTACTCAAGCCTCCAAATACCACACCAAAGCTTTGATACGCCAATAACAAATTCCGTGAAAGATTCAAGAAAAACTGTAACCCAAAACATAGCAAGTCAAACGGTCAACTTTGAAAAAGGGAACTCTAAATTATAGAATAATGCAAGTGGTTCTGAATTCTAGCCTATGGATCCTTATTTTCGATCTACATGCAAATTTTAACAATAAAATAGCAAAATTTCTTTCTAATGTAACCTTTTTATCTAAAATATCACAAAAAGAATGAAAATCTGGATGAAGTGTCTCATTGTTAATAACAACCACCAAAAAATATCTAGTGGCAAGTTTTAGGAATGTACAGATGGATAATAGATTATATAAGTTTCACCTGACAAGTAAAACTTCTTAAAGAAAACAAAAAAATATATATATATAAATAAATAAAAAGTTGTAGGAGATGGTGTTATAACCTGAGAAGAGTTTCTAGAAGTTAAGGTACCAGATTCTGGCTCCATCGGCATTGGCAGGACACCTGCCTGTTACAATATAACTGGATATCAAAATAATAATAATAAAGGACCAAAATGAACCTTGTGTTAAAAAAAAAGGTTAACCATAAAAAGTAGTATCTCAAGTATAATGTTCTTGGAAATTTAAGCCAGTTTAATTTGGTTTCAGATAGTAGAGTCTTTGATCAATAGAGTGGACTACACACTACAGATGTAATTCCATGTATCTTTTTGGAGTTTATTCGATTACTTAGTGTGTTTTGTTTTCATGTTGAGTTATGCTTATTGTATGAGAACATGTCTTAATTTCTGTTAAAGCTCATAATTTGGTATGACATTGATGGTGATGTCATGGTCTTCTAGAAGCTTGATCATTTGATTATCAAAGTTGTCTACTCTACTCTAATGAGATACCTTCTACACTTTCTCTCAAATCTTTAATTATCAAATTAATGAGATACCTTGTATATTTGATTATCAAATCTTTGATGATTATTTTAAGCTTTAAAATTTGGAGCTGAAGAAGATCTGATATTATAATCAGCACATTTCTATTGACATAATGAACTATTCCATCCTCTTCTGATTCCAAACATTTTGGTCTAGTGACCACTCTTTATTAATAGTGTCTACGAGTATATGAATTCTAATTATGATAAATTATATTTCTTAAACGAATGGTAAATGATGATTCTGACCCCCTAAACCATCCTATTTGATATCAAATCCAATTTCAAAGATGATTGATGCATAATGAAATAATAAACTGATTTACAATGATAGGAAAACACTCACTGTAGATACTAAGTAATATTGCAAGCTTCAATAGCTATAACCGAGATTGGGATTAAAATTAACAATGAAATTGACATTGAATTAATATATTATTGAAAAATGACGTTAATTTGATATACAACGGCTTTACCGGAAGAGACGATGAATCAGGTAAGGCAGATCTCGTCGGAGAGGTTACGAAAGGATTAATAAGGGCTTTTTCCGGTGAGAACAAACGGTAGGGAAGTAATATCGGAAAGTTAAGCTCACTTTCTCACATGGCCTTCGAACGCTGCTGCATTAATCTCAGTATCGCTAACGGACTCACGGTGGAGAAACGAAAACTGTTCCAATGGGGTAACTCTATTATTGTAATTTGTAATGAAAAATTAATTAACTAATCCAGAATACATTTTTTTAATAATAAACAGATATATCGTCACTCTTTTCAAGTATACTTGTTTGTTACTGTATTATTAAATAAAGTTGAAAGGAAATCTTATAATTAAAAATCACAGACTCGTCACTCATTTTTCGGGAAGGAAAATTAAATACACACCACCTTATTCAATGTTTCATGATAATATATTTTTTGCGACGTTTAAATAACTGTATTTCGTTGTATGGTAACCCTGTGACTATTATTGGTATGAGATTTCAAATAATATTATAAAGGTTATGGATTTGATTCATTCCTAAATAAATATTACTAAATAAATCAAAAAAAAAGTTTGAATATTCATAAGTATAAATTCAACTACCTAGAAATTTATCTATATATACATTTGTGGTTATAGATTTACTGTTCATTATAATTTAAAATTGGGGTTCTAAATCTCTGTTTTCCGTTGGGTGCATGGTTTCTAAATGAAAATCATTATTTGGTACTCCATCCGTCCCTAAATAAAGTTCTCATTTCTGTTGGGCACAACTTTTTAGGAGATAGTTAGTGATGAGGTATTTGATATTACTTTTGATTAAAATATAAGGTTTGATTAGAGAGAGAAAGTGTTTTAGGAGATAGTTAGACTGTGCGTAATGGGTGACCAAACCCAGTTTGGTCACCCCTGCCTAATCTGCGCCACATCAGCATTCTCTCTGCTGATCAAACACATGATCAGACAGCGACCAAATGCCCGTAATGGGTGACCGATCGCCTTTTTTTAAAAAAAAAAAATCATTAATAATTAAAACATTACATTAAAAATAATTTAAAACATTACATTAAACATAATTAAAAAAACATTAAAAAAAACTACTGGTGGGTTTGTCGATTCCAAATGTGTTCCACCAAATCAGATCTAAGATTAAGATGAGTTTATTGATTATTGATCTCCCTGATAACTTGTAATACTTCTTCATGTGATCGTACGGGGTCGGCTTCACTATGTCGCTCTTCCGGATGAAAGTCGGGACATATGGCCCTGCCTTTGTCTTTGATAATCATATTATGTAATATGATACAAGTGTACATTATATCTCTTATTTTGTTAATATTTGGGGACCTTGCAGCCATTTTTATTATACCCCATTTTTTCTTTAGAACGCCAAATGCTCGTTCTACGTCTTTCCTTGCAGCTTCGTGTGCTTTCTTGTAGTTCACCCGCTTAACATCATTCGCATTTGGGTGTGAAATGGACTTAACAAGAACAGACCATTCCGGATATATCCCGTCAGTAAGATAATATCCCCATTTGTAAGACACCCCGTTTGCCAAAAAGGGTACCTCAGGTGCTTTCCCGTCTTTGAGATCATTGAAAATATGGGATGCTCGTAACACGTTGATGTCGTTGTTCGACCCGGCGACACCAAAGAACGCGTGCCAAATCCACAAGTCTTGTGAGGCAACCGCTTCAAGTAAGATGAATGGTTCGTTCCCGTGATCCTCTAACATATTGCCCACGGTAAGCATTCGGACATTGAGCCCAAGGCCAATCAGTACAATCAATGCTTCCTAGCATACCGGGAAACCCATGTTTCTCCTCATGAAAAGCGTATAGCTTCGCCACATCAGTATGAGTAGGATTTCGCAGAAACTCATCTCCATACAAGTGCATAACCCCTTTACAGAACTCTCGAGACTATCACGGCTAGTTTTCTCACCAATTTGTAAGTATTCGTCTAGAGCATCCGGTACGGTCCCGTATGCTAACTGACGAATTGCAGACGTGCACCTCATTAGCGGAGAAGTACCTGGGTTCCCAAGTGGATCATATCGTTGCGCAAATAATGGGACGGTATTAGTGAGATCGCGAACAATGCGTGTGAAAAGATCACGACTCATCCTGAAACGTTTGCGAAAATCATGCTCGTTATACGTCGGATTTTCAGCGAAGTAAGCTGCCACGAGACGGTCATTCGCACCGCCACGGTCCCTATTCACGTATCTTCTAGGAGTTCTAGGGATAGTAGAACTAGAACCTTCAAGAAACGCGATCGCCGTTTGTAAAAAACCAAGATGTATAACCCTGTCCTCTTCCTCGTCGCCAAAAATGAAATTAGCGACATTCATTTCATCGTCGGAACTCATTTTTAAGATAGTGTGTGTGATGTGAGTAAGTATGACGAAAAAAAATGAGAAGTGTGAATTTTTTTAGAAAAAGATTGGGTATTTATAAGGTAAAAAAAGGGGTAAAATTTGAAGAGGTGTGGGGCAAACTAGCCGTTTATAGCCGTTGCCCCATTAAAATTCGTCCGTTTCCACCGTTCGCCAACAGTCGACTTCCCGACCGTTCAAGGGGCTCGACACGTCGAGCAAGGGGACGTGTAACGGGGGCGACGCGTCGGGGTCGTCTGAGGTGGAAGTCGCGACCGAGATTTTGGTCGTGCGATACGCATGGTTTTAGTGGTGAAAGTATTGGTAATAATATTATTATATTAAGTGGGCCCCTTAAGTTTGAGAAATGGGAACTTTATTTAGGGACAAAACTTGAAGGAGAAATGAGAACTTTATTTAGGAACAGAGGGAGTATTAGGGTGTGTTTGGTACAGAGATTTGAAGGCAGGGAAATGGAAATAAAGGAAGTCTCTTGTTTGGTTACATTGAGAAAAGAAGATGGAGAAAAAAATATTTTCCTTTTCTCTAATTTCCATTCCCTAATAAATAAGGGGAAAAGAAGATAATCACAAAACGAGAATTAAAAAAGAAAACACGGAGAACTGTTTTTTTTTTGTTACATTTTGATTGAATTGATGTTTTTGAAAGTGACAATAGTTTATGTTTTTTGATGTTATTATTGATTTTATTAATGCACTTTCGTTATTAATTTATCCATGAATTTTGTATGTTATCATAATGATTGTTGTGGGAAAAAAATATGTTTGCTAATTATAAAGTTTGTACAATTCTCTACTGATTTTTTTTGTTATACCAAACAAGAGAAATGATTCTTTGCTGCAATTCTCTGTTGAAGTCTTTGTGCTACCAGACAGAGGAGTCAATTCTCTTTCTCCAGACTAATTCCCTTTCTCTGCAATTCCATTCTTTGCAATCATTTCCCTACAATTCCATTCTCTGTACCAAACGTACCCTTAGAGAATGCTAGAAAATAGAAATGGAGATATATACATTTATTTTTTCTTTTCTTTTCTTTTTTCCATCCCATTTGGTTTACTCATTCTTGCTTAAAATTAGTACATTTAAAATTTTCCCATAATTTAATCGCCTACTCTCATTCGTATTCGTATATATATATTTTCAATTTTCATGATTGTTGTTTAGCTTTTATTTATTCATTTATTTATTATTATGGTTAAATTATTATCATTATTACTTCATATTTATTAGACTAATCAAATTTCCATACAATTTAAAGCATATTTTATAGCTAAATGCTCAAAATGTTCCTTAATTTTTTGTATAATTTTAATAAACAAATTTTAAGCATTAATCAATAATATTTACTTGTCAAGTCTAATCTTATACGAGTATTTTATACATAAAGGGGTATTCTGGTCATTTGATACTGACAAAAAAAATTAGAATTTTATTTTTTATATTTAATTATTTTTATTTTTGTTAGAAAAATATTATCTAATAATCACGTATGATAATCACATGTGATTACATATTTAATTACATGTGACATTATTGTACAATCACATGTAATCGTATATTTGATCACATGTAATGTTTTAGTACAATCAAATATGATTAACGAAAAAAAATTTAGTACATGTAATGTTTTAACGAAAAACTTAAAATTTTCAAAAGTAATAATATAATATTAATAAAAATAAATAAAAAATAATAATTCTAAAAAAAATACAAAAAAAATGATAATTAATTATTATTGATCAATGATTGAGATGTGTCCCTTAGGACTATAAAGTTTTTAAGAACTATCTTGAATACACCTCATATTATCTAACCAAAATTAGTGTTCACGAAAACTTATTTTCACGTAAATATAGGATTGATTGACCAAAACCGATTTAAATAAGAATATCATTCATGTCACATTTCAAAATTGTAAGTATTAAGACCCGCTGCAACGCGCGGGCATTACTTGCTTGTTCTTTAAAAAGAGAATATATTTTAAAAGAAAACTTTAATGTGGTATGGTCATGTAGCTAATGGGAGTATGTACTAATAGTTACTTTATCATATAAACTAGTATATACATGAATTTTCAAAACCGAAACTAAATCGGCACATGTTTTCGGTTCAGTTTCAGTCGGTTTTTCGGTTCGGTTCGATTCGATTTTTTCAGTTAAAATGCTCACCCCTAGTGTGAAGTATTTGGTTACAAGGTGCATAATTTCAAGAATTAAACATGTTAACTAAAAATGCTGCATGAATATATATTCAGGTATAAGGCAGTTTTGCACACTACTACAGATCGGGTTTGTTAGTGCGGACCAATAAATTTATTTATTGCGGTGGTATAATATAACCGCAACAACAAATTCAGTTCGCACTGCAAAAGAAAGAACCGCAACAACAATTCAATTTGTTGTTGCGGCCATGATAAACCCGCATTAACAATTCCATTTGTTGTTGCGGCCATGCTAAACCCGCAATAACAATTCCATTTGTTGTTGCGGCCATACGTTACCCGCAACAACTACCAAATTTGTTGTTGCGGCCATGCTAAACCCGCAACAACAATCTAAATTTTCAGTTTAAATTAATTAATTAATTGGCAAACAAAAACAAATTTCATAAAGATACAACGATAACATTACATATATGTAACATACTATTATAAGCCAAACCAAAACAAGGACAACCAAAACCTAAACACAAAGCTAACTAACATCATGTTGAATTCACAGAAGAGTAACGTTGAAGATAACTCCACCACCACTGTTTTTTCTTTCGAGATCAAGGGTGAACATCACATGTTGGTTCGTGCGGATGCCCATCTTCTGTTTGAAGTCGACCATATCACCATTGATAGTCATATGGTCTATAAAACGAACATTGGGCCTCCTTCGATCACTGTGGCGTAGTAAATTGAAAACCATGTATGGGGGACTCATCTCAAGGTTTGACAAAGCACACAAATGACGCTCATTCCAAAGTTGGTGATCCCTAACAAATTTTGCTGGAATAGTCTGATGAAAGAAATGAAAATTAAATTTATACTGCAAATTTGGTGATCCCTCGCAACACATGTATCACTAATTTTTTTCGTCAAAGATCCAAGCAAAGCAAAATACCACATTGTGTTGCAAGGTAAAAGACGTATTCTTGGGGTTGATAATGTTGTGGATGAAGAAGAACACGAAAACTTCGATGATTTACCACCATTTTCTGTCGGTATCGAACCCGGGAATTTTGAAAACATGAATAGATACTCATATGTACGAACTGACGGAGAAGGAACATATATTTAATAACTCGATCTATTATATATTATTGAAAATTAATATTTGTATTATATATGTGTTTTAGTACTATGCAAATTTATAATTAACCTACTGTTTTATTCATGTGTAACATCTTTTAACAATTTGAA
The DNA here is from genome assembly GCA_963853835.1 of Calendula officinalis. NCBI lineage: Eukaryota > Viridiplantae > Streptophyta > Magnoliopsida > Asterales > Asteraceae > Calendula > Calendula officinalis. The sequence continues at coordinate 64,180,751 of OY970828.1, forward strand.
TTTGTTACTATGCAACGTTCTTGTAACACATAAAAAAATGAAACTCAAAACCGCAACAACAAATTAACAAAACCGCAACAACTAATTCACCCAACCGCAACAACAAAAACAACCGCAATAACTAATGGACATAAACCGTGGTAACAAATAGAATAAAATAACCCGCTAAAACGAAATAAAGACCCGCTAAAACGAAATTGTTTATTCCAAATTTTCAAATCCCAAAACATAAGTTATCCAAACATCGAATCCTTAATCACTTTTGCACAAAACCTTAATCGACCAAACCGTCCGTTTTCTTCACCAAAATCACTCTGCACTAGTTCGCCGGAGTTTGGATTCGCCGTCGTTTTCTTCACCTTGGATAGTAACCGACGTTGCTTTCACCACGTCGTATCCTTAATCAATTTTCCAAAAACCTTAATCAGTACCTCTCGTCGACCTAAACCCTAGTTTACCGTTACATCGCCGATATTCCTTCACCAAGCTAGGTATTAAAGTATTATGTTAATGATTTCTTTTGTTTGTTATGCATTCGTTCTTAATCATCTTTTTCTGTTAACGTATTATGTTCACGCATTTGTGTCGTAATTCTGCAGAAATGGCCGATAATCAAGAACGTAAGAGACGTAGAGGCGAACGTGGTCCTGCATCTTTTGGGAAGAAATATAGCAAAGATGTATATAAAACTGAATTTGATGAAAATCATATCCCTCTGAGTAAAGAACTGACGTCATGGTTTGGGATGGCGGTTCAACATCGTTTCCCGCTAGCAACTGATATGGGCAAAATGGACAAAGACATATATGAACAACTATGGCTGGATACCAAGGTATATATTTATTAATTAGAAATATGAAATAGTTGTTAAGTGATGATAGCATATAATTTATTTACTCTAAATTGTAGAATATGTGGAATATCGAGAACGATGATGCAAAAGAGTTAATGAGGAAGAAAGCTGTGAAAATAGGTACAAATTTTAAATCTAGGCTTGTTAAACATTTCGTCCTTACAGGTAAGGATGCTTGTGAGAAGTATAAGTTTCTTAAAAGGCATGATTGGGAAGCATTTAAGGCACAAAGAAGCACCCCAGAATTTAAGGTATCTTAATTATATTATATGTTTAGTATTGTACAATATTTTATTATTAACAACTTGTTAATTTGTGTAGCTAAAAAGGGAGAAAGCACTGGCAAGCAATGCAAAGAGACAATTCAAGGTCCGCGTGGGCCGAAGCGGGTGGACCCGTTTTAAAAAAAGTAAAAAGGATGCAGTTTGGTCTGAACTTCTACAAAACCATAGTGTTCTTTCGGAGACTCAAAACGAACGGTCTAGGTTGTTTTTTATGGTTGTGCGGTAAAGAATAGTGAAGGAAAGTTTGAACTTCCTAACGAAGCGTTGGACAATTTCCAAGTTTTGGTATACTAAGTTTTATTTAATTGAAGATTTTTATCTTTTTGGTAAACAAATACTTTTTGTAGCTTGCGGAAGAGAAAAAGATGATAGAGAATGGTACTTATGCATCAAATAAAGAGGATCCTTTAATTCGTCAATGTAAGCTTAATATTGTTTTACAATTTGCTCGATTCCATTGGGTTGATAGCAGCATGATACATTGTTTGTCAATGTAAGCTTAATATTTTAATATTTGGGTATAATTGTATTTATTAACTTTATGTTGTATATTTAAGGTATTATTATGCAATGGCGGGCAATGCACACTATATTACCGAGCCAGAATGTCGCACCAACAAGAACCATGTCATCCAACATATCAGGGATGTGTTAAATCATCATCCAAGCAAGTCATACATTCTTGCACCATACTGTCAAGCGTAAGATTTGATTTTCCATAATACAAGCAACACTGGATGTTTTAAATCATCATACAAGCAAGTAACTTTGATTAATTGCTTGTGTTTACTTGCAGGCAACACTGGATGCTTTTTATCCTCTGTCCTAAAACGAATATTGCATATATTGTTGATTCTTTAAAGCGTGAATCTGGTCCCGATTACTACACTCTTGTAGGAGTAATCAATCATATTTTTCCCCGTAGATTTAAATGGATAAACACAACTGTATGTTTTCAATTTCCATTTTTTACCAATTTATTTAAGATGTATAAAATATTCAATATATTGAAATATTACAGTGCTGGAAACAAGACCAAAGCTGGGAATGCGGTTACATTGTTAGTCGACATATTGAAGAATTTTTACAGACCATACAGTTTAACATCAACCAATCTGTAAGTTTATGTTATAGTTTTAAAATATTACTCATTTAGATGTAAAAATTATTGATATTAATTGTTTTTCATGAGCAGATGTGGAAGACTAATAAGAGTTTTGATGCTTCTATGATTCGTGAATACATAGCAAGGTTGTTGCCACTGTATCTCGAATGGATGAAGAGGTGCAAGCAAAGTGATGCCACTTATTAAAGGTTAGCAATTAAGCAAGTGTAAATTTTTGAACATATAGTTGTAAATTTTTGAAACACGGTCCATTACAATGATCACAACCTGCAAGTGTACATTTTTTTGACATTAAGTTACTGTGCGATTGTATGTTTTTAGGTGCTATCTTTAAATATATAAGAGCTAGATTTATATATATATATATATATATATATATATATATATATATATATATATATATATATATATATATATATATATTGCGGAATGATTTTTTTTTGTTTATTTTGAATAACAAATATTGCGGTTACTTTATCATGTGTGCGAATAACTAATATTGCGGGTATAACATCTAGTGTAGTGTGCGAAGAACTAATAGCGCGTTTTGTTCTTTAATGTTGCGGTTTCTTTCTTATTGCGGTCTCTGTGTTTGATATTGCAGTCTCTCTTTTGTTGCGGTGTTGGCTTTAATATTGCGGTTTCTTTCTTGTTGCGGTCTCTGTGTTTGATACTGCGGTTTCTCTTTTGTTGCGGTTTGTTTGTTTGATAGTGCGTAGTTTGTTAGTGCGTTCCTTTCCCCGCACAACAAATCGTTTTCCCCGCAACAACAAATCGTTTCTGTAGTAGTGGCAGCTAGAATCTCAGTTTCCCGAAGAGCTTGACGTGAACTCTTTGGTTACAAGGTACATAATCTATATCTATATATAATAAAAAAACGAGTTTCATATTCGATGTAGCATTAATTACATTATCTTAAGTACCATGTTAAAACGTTTTTTATTAAATTTTCGAGCACAAACATAAACTTAATTAACATGTATATGAAACGTCCAATTAATTGCACTCTATATCTACATAACATATCAAGTGTAATTGTATCACTACATAACATATCGAGTGAAAACATCCCTTCTAGCAAATTACCGGGCGTTTGGAATAATATAACTAAGGTACGTACTCATTTAGATAAATTAAATATACCTATTGATTCTTGGTTTCAGGTAGCATTAGATCCCGTTACACGGGTACCAAAATGGACGTGGGCATTCGAGAATGATGGTTGCTACTCGGTATCATCGGCTAGACATGCAATAGAAAATGTAATTTTGGGCCCCCGACCCGATGTCGATATAGCATGGAATAAAGATGTACCAATCCGAATCAATATCTTCTTTTGGAGGTGGTATCACAACAGATTACCGACGTGTTTTAACCTCCTGAAACGTGGTGTGATTCTGAATTCGGCGGTGTGCAGTTTGTGTGAAAGAGAAATTGAAGATGAAAGCCATTTATTTTGGTATTGTAGCAAGATAAGGGAAGTTTGGTTGGAATTTTGCAAATGGTGGAGTATTGATATTGGAGCTAATCAGGGTCTAGGTCAACTTTTGGGATGGAAGGATCGAGGTCTTCTTTCAAAAGATAAGTCTCAACTTTTTATGACTGCTTTTGTATCAGTTTTATGGCAAATTTAGAGGTTTAGAAATGATTGTGTTTTCAACAACAAACATGGAAATGTTCAAACAATCATTATGGAAGCACAAGCACAAGCGTTTTATTGGATTAAACATAGATCAAGGTTTAAATGGAGTAGTTTAGAGTGGGGTCTATGGTGTTCGGATCCGGTCTCTATTTAACTAGCTAGGTCGAGGGTGAATGGGTTTGTGTCTGTTTTGTGGTGGTGTTCATTTTTTTTGGAGTTTTATTGTATATAATAGAATATATGGTAATAACGGGGGTAGGTGTCATTGGTGATTTCGTTTATAGGCCTTTAATGTATTTTAGCCTTGTGCTAGACTTTAACGTTAATATTAATACAAGTTTTTTGGGGGGTTTTGAAGCGGATGATGGCATTGCCGTAGCTCGTCTTTGATTCCTTTTGCTGTTCAAAAAAAATAAAATTGCACTCTATATCTCTTCTACATATACCATTAAAAAATCAATTACATTTAGAACTAGCTATTAAAGTATTAATTACCCAACATTAACAACCCATCATTATTCCTTTATTCCTTTATTCATGTCCTTTCAATACCCAAAAAAATGTAACGCCTTCTTAACATTCAATCCAGCGTGCATTTAACCCACAATAAACTGCCCAGCCCTTTAATTACCCCAAAAAACTGTGTCTGCAGTTCTATTTCCAGCCCTTTCGATAACCCAACATCCACAAGAACACCTGTATTTAAATGTACGTCTTTACATGAACTCAAAAATGAATACAATCCCATCTGATCATCAAATGTAGAGAGAAATATTGAAAAGTTGGTTTTATTTTTTGGGGTTTATATTAAGCTAAAAAAATAATGTGGGATCTAAACGGTTCACCTCATCGGTGAAGGGACGGCCCAGAAGAAGCTGGCGGATGTTCATCACCGTCGTGGAATATAACGACCACCGTCTAATTCCAGCTCATCGGTTATGATTATCGATCCGGACGGCGGTTATGGAAACGACTACCGGTGATAGCAGGTTATTTGGGTTCTGAATGACCGACTACTCATCCTATGACTACAATCCACCGGCGTTCCTCAACACCTCAAAAAGGCGACCTTCTAAACCCCAAGGGTGGAACCCCAATCGTGATGGGCCAGTGGTGGAACCCCAAGGGTTCGGTAAAATAAATTCTTGAATTTGAGGTTGATTTAGTTATCTGTCTTTTATGTTGAACATGGTGTTGTTTAAAACCTAATTTTGTGGTTCGTAATTAACAGCAGGAGAGCACGAGTTTTGATTCCTTTTGCTTCTATATTTTGGGGTCATTTTGGAAAGAAAGTCAAATGTTTAGAAAATCTATAATTTTAGAATTGGCCCAAAAAGAAGTTTTCATTAGCATTGCATGGTGTAAGTCATGGTTAAAATCTCAATGTTGATTTTAAGATATTATCTATATTCTAATTAGCATCGCATGGTGTAAGTCATGGTTAAAATCTCAATGTTGATTTTATGATATTATCTATATCCTATGTATATCTATATACTATATGTTATAAAAAGTTTGAATTTCATGTTTAATGTAAATTTTAATCCATTTGAATCGTCTAATTAAAATTTAATTATTTTATTGTTACTCATATTGGGTATCTCATATTATAATGACGTCGGTGGACCTTAGGCAGGAGCCCTCCTCCTCAGGATGCACGAACGTTAAGCCATGTGGTCTTCCTAATGGCTGCACTTTACAAATTAAATTATGTTGATTTGATGTTTTATACATTTAATTATATGTTAAAATATCAAATTTGTCAATAAAAGTGGTTTAATGTTGCACATTCACTTATAAAAGTATATTTACTTAAATGCATGAAATCTAAGTATCATAATTTTAAAACTCGAACTTAGGACATTTAGAAATTTATTTGCGATAGAAACTCACGATGTCAATTGAAAAACATTCACTGCATTTAGTTTAAACACTTAACATGTTTAATACCTAAGCACGGACTTTGTGGTTTTAGATGAAAATGTGACATTAACCTTGTAGGTGATACCAGTAAAACGTACACGATATGCACTCAAAACAACTCATTACTATGAACGAAGCCCGTGCATCGCACGAGTCATGCTGCCTCGTATAACATTACAAAACGAGTTTCAGTTTCAATGTAGTATTTATTACCCTGGGGGTATTTAAGATTAGATAACCATGCATATTTAGGATTTAAGAAAACTGTCAACACTTTGGAAGATGAAAAAAAGAAACTCTCGAATAGTAACATTGTGGAAGATGAATATGTATTTAAAATTAAATTACATTGAATAATAATATAACATTGAATGAATAAAAAAGAAACTGTCCAATAATAACAGTGTGGAAGATGAATATTTATTTAAAATTACATAACATTGAATCTATATAAAACATTGAATGAAATAACACTTCCTAACCAAACATAAATATGTATTTAAGATATTGCCGAATATGAGAAGGTTTAACTCCCTACGAAAAGTGAATTGATTTGTATAAGGCATTTATCGATTTATCCAAGGCAACTTAATGTTATTTGACAATTATAACCTCACAATTATTTCTAGCTTAATTTCCCTCTTTGATTTCACAAGAATTTGAAGGGCATAATATTTTTTAGCCTTTTCCGTCATCTCATTACCCAATAAAAGGTATAATCATCAAAATTTACTTGTTTTTTTTTTATTCGTAATTTCTCAGTATCTTAGAATTGACCCATTTTAGATCTAAAATCAAATTTTCTTGTTCTTTTTTTAAATTGATTATAATTTGAAGAAATCTGATAATCCCGTAACAATGAACAAGTTCGTCTTGAATTATAATTAACTACTATGATGTGGTTGTGGTGGAAATAGGTGAAGCCAGAGGAAGTGACCGAAACATGAGAGCATCTACGAATGAAGGGATGAGAAAATAATAAAATGGTAGAGCAAAAGAAAAGCAAAAAGTAAAATGGTGACCTGTGAATGTGTATACATCTTCCGATTCAAAATAAGTGTTACATTTTTTATAAATGGGTGATTCAAAATAAGTGCTACTTTCCATAAATGGCAAAAAATAATATGATTCACACCCACTAACTATCTACTTTAACAAAGTGAAATGACTCATTTACCCTTACTTTTTACTTTTAAACATCATTGACCCCACTTTATTCAAAAGGCGTGGGACCTATTATCCACTAATCATTCAATTAATTTAATTTAACCATCATTACACTATTTTGTTTCAAAAACCGTTAAAGTAGAAGTGTAGCACTTATTTTGAATCGGAGGAAGTATAAATTATGACCATGTAAAAAATTGAGGGTATAAATGTCATATTATTTCTATTGCCTTAGATGAAATGAAAATTGCCTTTAACAAATCAATTCCCCTACGAAAAATACGCTCATTTAACCAAGCAATAACCTTTAGTTGCCTTAATTCCAACCGTTACCGAATTAACTGTCCATGTGCAATTATATATAAATGGCTTAGCCAAGCTTGGCAATATTTCCATCATTTGCTACTACTACAATATGTTGAAGTTAGCAAATACACAAATCGACAACTACACCCTCGATCAATTGAAAGAAGGCGATCACGAGTCCATTGTGGTAATGATTTGTCGCAAATAGGATGCTCATTACATTAATGGCAAATACCTAAAAACTGACTTAAAAATGAGATTTTTAAAGTACCTGATGAGTTTTCACTGGGTGATATCGCGTTAGCCAAATCCGGAAAGCATTATCCAGCTTGGCCCGCCATTGTTCTTGACCCGGTGATCCATTTTGGTGTCATGTTTTCAGGTATTCAGGAAATGGCACACAACGGGTAAGATTACTTGAAAATATTATGCTTTTATGATTATTTAAAACATTTATGCATGGATTAGAAGTGGAATGATATTTTCATTTGTAGAAAACGTTGACAGATTTTTTTGTCAAGATTCGGTTTCTTTCCTGCATTCTAACTTTCAGTCATAACTTGAAACCATAATCATTAATAATGTTAATTTAAATAAAAATTTGTTGACTTCAGGTTTCAAGGTCAAACCGATTTAAATGATAATGAACCAAGTGTTCTTCGTTCGTCTATAGAAGAAGCATTTTAGCAGAACACGGTTTTACCGAAATGTTAATGGTTGAAATTAATGCAGTAGCTGGTACTTTAATTAGATTATCAATTAGAGGATATCATGAGCCAAAAAATCAAATCAGGTAAATTTGTATTAGTAAATTTTTTAAATGTTTTATATTGGGAAAATTGCATTTTGGGTAACATACTTTTTTTTTAATCTAATTATAGGATTATACTACCTTAAACTATCCAATCATAAACTTTTCCAGATAAATGTTACTTTAATTGAATACTTTAAGGTAGTATAATCCAGAAATTAGAGAGAGGAAAATAGTATGTTAACCAAATTGGAGGTTTATTTAATGTTTTTAAACATTAATTTATTTATTTTTTTGTAATTTTCAGGAATTTATTAAAAGACAGTATACACAGTCATGTGAAGGATGTGGTTGGACTATTTTATTTAGAATGTGAAGGAAAATGAATGATACGACTTTAAATTGATTTCTCATCCTCTTTTGAATATATATTTTTTTGTTGTGAAGACATAAATTGAAATTGATTTTTCATTAAATATAAAATTTAGGCTATAAACAAATAAGTTATCATTAAATTTTTTTTGATGAAGTTTTAAACATTGTTTTTCAGTCACTACTAATTTACCGTATTCGATTGAAGATATATCATCGCTTATCCATATTTGTGCTTATAAAAGATAAAACACGAAGATCTTTGTAATGACACTTATGTGTTATGAGTAACATGTTTTGTGTTATACTAATATAAGCACTCATGTTTTTTTACTTTACAATTTCCTTTGACCCATGTTCATACTTTGTAGTTGATACCCATAACTCATTATCATGAACAAAGTCCGTGCATCGCACGGGCCATGTTGCCTCGTATAATTAATAAATGTATTCGGTATGATTAAGAAAACAATATGGCTAGAAAAACTATTAGAAATCTTAAAATAAAATGACTTATTTTATGCATTTATCTTGATGTACAAATTGTAATGGATTTGATCAGATGGTATTCCTGTTACACGATTTACCTTTAGTCAATATATGCTCAAAGTGATGATGAAAACTTCAATTTGAATATAAATCTGGGAACACAAAAATTCTGGTAAGATGGTTTTGATATTACACGTCAGTTAGTTAGTCAACAATCAGTCCGTTGTCACAAGCCTTAGAGTACAAGGTGTGGTACCTATATTAAAACCATGTTAAGCTATTTTTGCTTTTAACATGGTTTTAACTTTTAACACACACTTCAAAATTACCTTCTCTGGTTTAACATTTCTATAACACCATTTGGAACCCACAAAAAATACCCTTAACCAATTAAAATTTACAAAATAAAAACTAATTTTAAAATATAAAAAATATAAAAAATGTGCTAACGGGCTGTTGGTGGGTTGGCGATGGGCTGTTAAATGAAGACGAGGGTGTGGCAAAAGGGTGATGGCGGGTTTATTGGTGGCTTGGCGAGGGTTTAACTAGGGGTGATAATTCAGGTCGGGTTCGGGTTGACGGGTTCGGGTACGCGAGTTGGCAGGTCAGAAACGTTCAACCCGAAAATGACCTGTTTATATAAACGGGTCAGATATCTCAACCCTAACCTGTTTAACTTCAACCCAAACCTAACCCATATAACCCATTTAATAAAACGGGTTAAACAGGTTATCAGGTCAAACAAGTTAAACGGTTCAAACATGTCAAAATTTTGTTAATATTAAACAAATTCATAACAAAATACTAAAACACCAAATTAGTAAGTAATATTTTTAATTTTTATCTAACTATTACTTACGTTTTAACTAGTAAACTATAAATTAAGTATAAATATATATATTATAAAATTTATTTTAATAATTAATTGGTTGGCGGGTCGACCCATTTAAATTATCATTGACCCGAACCTAACATGTTTAATAAACGGATCAGCTGACTCAACCTGAGACTGACCCAATTATTTTTTACCCTAACCCAAACCTATTTATTTTTGTATCGATTTCAGGTCGGGTTTTGTGTTAGGTCAGAAATTGTCACCCATAGGTTTAACCCCTCTCACACCCCCTTGCGCTTAGAATGCAGATTTTTTTATTTTTTTTTAAATAACGAACATGGCCCACCAGGTACACAAATGACAACAAACATTCTAACTTTTGTTTTTTTGGTGGTAAATTAAAATTGTAGCGGATAAAAAATTATTAATTTTAGTACAAAGGTTTCTTGGTTATTTCCACTTTCTGGTTACAATGGTTTATAGCACTGGTTCGATCATGGAAACAAAGATTTCTTCTGGTAATTATCTCAAGTTGTTGATCTAAATCTAAGCAGGAAGCCTAGCAAGAATCAAATAGGAAGATCATACCAAGCAATTTAAGTTACATGTCTAATACTAGTTTTCTAATTGAATGTTTAGTTTTGTTACTTTATGTTAATCAAACTCTTGTTAAAACATTTTGTTTTAATTTCAGTTATATAATATTTTATTTTGTATTACATAACTCTTTAGCTCTAAGCATCTCGATCTTATGAAGACGAAAACAAACCATAGTAAGATCTCGATCTTAAGCTCTTAACAGCCTTATTTTCACCATTACAAATACACCACCACCACCATCCTCAACATGCCTTCAAGTTTCACACCATTTTTATGAAGGACGCAACATGTAGTTGTAGATTTAGAAATTCACTATCACATAATTTAGTACACCGTCTAAACAATAGATTATATTTTTATCACCTAAGTGTTTTTGATTGGTTGAATTTTAAAGTTAAACAATACTTTTTGGGCATATTAAAAAGGAAATATGGACAAAAAGGAAGAGGGTATTAACTGTACTATATATAGGCACTTGGTCTTCATCCCATGTATTCAACACATTGGACCATGTGTTACCATATTACACGTAATGTTAAAGATGCTTCTAGAATTTAATTAGGGATTGACTATTTGCACACCTCAATATACTATTTGAACACCTAAAAAATTTAATAATTTTTACATAGTTTCCATTATACTTTGCCGCTAACCACCACCTTTACCAACTTACTCGCATCGGAATCAACCGACCACCGCCGCTGCTTACTCTGCCATTCACTCCGCCATCACCAACATACTCCGCCGCTCATTCCACCTCCACCAACTAACTCCTCCGCTAACTCCGCCACCACCATTGAATTTTCCGCTCAACACCACCACCATCGTCGACCACCGGTTTTAAGTGTAAAAAAACGTGAATAATCATGTTAATTAATCTTTTGTGATCTTAGTTTTCAAATTTTAACTTTAGTTGGGGTGTTTATTTGGTATAAAGGGGTGTCTAAATAGTAGGACCCTTTAATTATTGGACGTGGCCTATTTTATCTTTTAGTCATTTTGTCTTTATCATTTGGGTTTTTCTAACATGTGCCCCTAGGCACATGTTAAAGTAGATTAATTCAATCAAAGTTTCCAAATCAAATCTCAATACACATTAATAAAGTTCAAAATTTACATTTTCAAGTAATGTATTAATTGCATTTTTTTGTTTGAATGGAAAGTTAGAGTTAATTAATGTACTTTAACATATGCCTAGGGGGCATATGTTAGAAAAACCCTTATCATTTATCTACAAGAAACAGACGTACTATTGTTGAGTCAACTACATTCCATCGTGCATGGTCATTTGCAATGTTTGTTGTACGAATCCTTTGCTTTTCTCTTGCAGAAAAAGAGAACAAAGTAATTATTTTTGTAGTTGCTGGTACTTATCAGTTGGTTTCATTCCAGTCAATTAATTTTTTTTTAATTTAACCTTCACTCCTGTCTAAAATGTCTTATTTGATTTCTTTTATTTTATATACTAATTAAGATCAACTAGAACATCACCAGCTGTTAGCTAATATATCCATCAAATCACTAAGTTAAGTCTATGGACTTACAATTGTCTTGAATGTCCAACGTTGTTAAACCCAATTTTCTCATCAAACTGGGCTCAACCATTTTAACCAATTGATTGAATTGGGGGGTTACATGTGTCATTTGTGATGTAATAATTCTGGAAAATGTGTATAAATGCTAAAAAAAGGAAAAATACATAAACTTTGCCATAAAAAAATGAAATATTCTAAAACCTATTTTTTTAAAACTAAATTAAGGTGAATATTTGTTTGAAATCAAATTTAAAATATAATATTTTGAAAATCCGGTTTAAGCGCTCTCAGGTTCCTAGTTTAACCCAATTGAAGCAAAAAATAAGGGACCTTGAAGGTTCAATATCATTCTTTTAACTGGCTACTTCTGAACTGACTTTCATTCCATTTCTTAGAATGATTGGCCAACTTTACCCGGGTTTCAAAACGTTGGGTGTCAAAATAATATCATTATTAGCCATCCGGAAAGATGGAAAGTCCCGACTTCGGTCTTAGTTACATTATACTTTTTTGTTGTGATTTTATTGCAGGCTATAGTAAATTTGAGACAATGCCGATCTTTGAATGCTTAACAATGGGCATGATTTGAACGACATATACATTAGGTAGGTATCAACAATAGAAACGGTGGATTTGAAAGCATACCATTTAGGTGGGTATCAACTATAGTTAGTCACAGATTCGATTATATTATGAGTTCTAATACGGTCATGACAAAAGTTAAGTCACGTATATCACAATCATAGATTTAACCATTTAACAAAACATTATAACGGAAATACCTTTTGAATATAAATAAATGAACTCTACTATGTGTGTAATATACAACGTAGTACAAAGAATACAATACTGAAATATAATCACAAAATTAATCCCTTAAAAATTACCAAATTAATTAATGCATTTGTTTATGTCGATTTAATTTTAAATATATTAATTTCTTTTCTGTCGACATGTCCTGCAATTTGCACATAAATTTCTTTTGCATAAGTTTAAGGAAATAAGGAAAAAGGTATCAAGTCGTTTGACATATTGGTTATGCCCGTTCAACACGGTTTATAATTTTCTGTACCTTTTTTCCAAATCCGTTTTTATCTTACTACTTACTAATGCATTTAGGCCTACCTCTTTTAGTAAGTTTAAGGAACTCCTTAATTTTAAGTTTAAGGAGATTTCCACTTTTAGTAAGTTCTTTAACTAAAAAAATAAAGTGTTGCTTACAAGATTCGAACACAAGACCTCTCCTAAGTAGTCACTGTGTGTTAACCACTTCAACTACTTGATTATTTTGATTTATTCCAGATACTAATATATATAAGCTTTAACGTCACCAGAACTCAACCATCATTTCTCTATTTAAAAGGCCCATATTTACTTTCACGAAAAAGGTCAATTTCGGATCTAATCCTACCATCACTAATGTCAGCACCTACCATCACTATGCACCACCACTCATCACCATCGCTATTGTCACCACCACCGGTACTGTCGTCACTTCGAAATATAGTTACGGGTACCCGTCGCCGCATTGTGCGGGTACCCTGCTATATTAAGAAAGCGTTTTTGTTTTGACTCTTTAAAATCAAGATTAACTTTTTTTGAAACGTTAATTGATTTTATATTTTATAAATTTTACATAAAGAAACAAAATTAAAAGCTGTGAAACAGTTTGACTTTTATCAATTTCACTTTGAAAGTCAATTATCTATTTGTTTCTTCGACTTTGACTTTGTTTGATACCAATCAGTATTAAAGAATGACATAATATTGTACTAATAACGTGTCATTCAAATAATTAAACTTTTAAAAATACTATAATAAAACACATTTCTGAATTTAAAAAGCATGGGGGACATCTTAGTAATTTCACCAGGTAAAATAACATATATTAGTAACCAATTTAATTTAGTTTATAATTCTCATTTGATCTTCACATATAATTGGCTTTCAGGTACGTTAAAGGAAGATGATAGATTCATTTTTTAACTAACGTTTTCAGATCCTAAATCTGTTTATGTCATTTTCTATATTTATGTAACCAATTTTCATTCATGGTTCATGAGTTATGAAGAAAACAACTGTTTAACAAATATGTGGTTATCATTTATCAAAACAACAGATTGTATATTTGTACACTGAGATGTGATTAAGAGTTTAAAATTGGCTAATTGCTATTATTCAATATAACATATTTTTAGATACTTTAATTCCTATTTGTATTTTGTTACATCATTGTAGTTATGATGTATATAGGAGGAAAAATTTATGAGTAATGGTATTGGTGCCTACTATTGTGCCTACTAATTTGATCATGATAAGTGTCATAATCAACGGAGGATATGAGCAAAGAGAATTAGTGGAGTACACATGTCAAGCTCAGAAGTGATTAGGCACATGGATAGGCACAATTAGTAGGTACAAATATCATTTCTCAAAATTTATTTTACATATTATTAACTTTCAATGTAATATACAACAACCCGTGATTTTTCACGGGATTTAACCTAGTACTTAAAAATGCAATTCTCATTTATTTTGCTTATAATATAATTTAGCCAACAGATTTCTTCCATTTTCGGCTTTGCTACTCTACCTATGCATGATCTACTATACTGTTATTTATAGATATACAGATATATTACATCTCAGCCTGCTTGCCGACGATCTTACGTCATCGTCACCACCGCCACCATCTCAAGATCTACGTCTCCCACGTCCGTAAACTATCGCCATTCACGTTTACTAGTCAACTCAGATCCCTCAAATTCATCATACCGTTACAGTTGGTGCGTTCCTTGCCAAATTAGATGGGAGCCGTGCCTTCAACGCCGCGGTGGGGCGGCGAGTTGCCGCAGGACACGGCGGAGTATTTAATCGGAACATTTGTCGGTGATAAAACGTTTCCACTCAATTCCGATTACTGGCAGAAATTGCTGGAGCTCTCTTCTGATCTCAATTGGCCGCCTGATCGTGTTGAACAAGCTTGTCTGGCATTCGGTTAGTTTTACTTTATCATCTAGCTTTTGGTTCCGCATAATGTAATGTATATGTACATCTGTGTGTTTATAAGAGCAATAAGGGGTTTAGAGATAGTATTGTTCTATGATTGTGAGCTTTTGAGCTCCAAATGCTACCTCAAATTTGGGGGATTCGAATGGATTTTGTATTTCATTTCTAATGTAGGCAGAATTGGTATCGAATTTTATGCTAACCATATCGAGTAATTTTGTGAGTTTGTCCAGGGTGATAACGGATAACATTAATATGGTATTCTGAAATTTTTCTATAACCCTAGATGAGATTATTGCTGGATCTCTATTCCTCAAACTGTTACCTTGTTCATTCAATTTGCAATGTTTGGACCCTTCTCTATCCTCTGCCATAATTTTGTTTTTGGTAGGCTATTATATAGTTATGTTCAAAGCTCAGCTAGGTTGTGAAATATGTTTTGGAGCAGTGAGTGACAATTCTTGTTTAAAATCTAACTATTCTTCTTAACACAAATTCTTAAGGGGATTTGATAAAATTATTATAATTATCAGCATTCTGCTGGTTCAACAAATTGCGTTTTTAGTAGTGATATATCACTGAATCTTGTTATTTGATGCTTGCTGGTACTTTCTACTAAAAAGTTAACTCACACCAATCATATAAGATCACATTATTCCACTATTGTGTAATTTAGCTTTGTGCTGAAATTTAGGGCACTTGATGTATTCTTTTGGTTATTAATTAATTTTATTTATTGTGCAGCACGGAACAATAGTTCTACAAGGCATCTTACAAAGATATTAATACACTTTACACTGTGTTTACAAGAATCTCTTTCTACTTCGAGTGTGCCTTCAATCAACAAGGCTATAAATGCATCATACATTTCATCCGTATTTCTAAAATATTCCATTGAAAATTATAACCTTGATGATCTGTATTTGTCTCTAGATGAGAATGAAACACTACCAAACAATATCCATAAAGGTATATCCATATAACAAATTAACAATTTATATTTAGCATTGTTTTTTTATATTGGTTATTTGTAATTGCAGTTTATATGTTATTAATTAAGGTATTTCATGTTTGGCAGGTGAGAGTATTGTAGATATGGTTATGCATGCTGTGCTTAGCTATATTGGCACAGCAGATTTAAGGTATGCTTCATGTTATTGTTATATTTGGAGTAAATTACATAAATCATTCTTGTGGTTTGTATGAAATTACGGATTTAGTCCCTCACACTTCTTTTCTTAAACAAATAGTCCCTATTTTGAAACTTGTAGCATCAATGGCTCAATGCTCCCTAATCTTGAAATCTGTAGCATCAATGGTCCCTGATTTAAAATTTGTAACATAAACTCTCCTTGACTATTGTATAATTAAAAAGGTTGAGGGACAAAATCCAGAATTTTATACAAATCACATGGACGATTTATGTAATTTACTACTACTATTATTATATATGTATATCGCTAGTAGACCATTTGTTTTCATCTTCTTCTTACTGCATATATATATAAATACATATATTATTTGAAGTCCCACAACGTATCGCCTGCATCAAGAACTACTGAATTTCATGCTGATTGCTATGTCTAGTCAGCTTCTTTCTGGGCCATCACCTGGCCCAAATGATGTTCACCCTTTCATCGATGCAGCAATGAGTGAGGTATAACCACCAAAAATACAATTTTCTACTTTTTATCCATTTATTCAACAATTTTTATATATTTTATTTTATTTTATTTTATTTTATATATGATTATGCAGGATAGTTCTTTGGTAGGTTTGGTTGTTCATAAACTGCTGGTTAATTTTATTTCACGGCCAAGATCCAAAAGTAGTACATCTTATTCCTTATTATCTGAAGAAAATCAGCTTGGTGTGCTAAAAAGAGTCAGTTCTGCTGCTGGTATATCTAATTTATTATTGTTTATTTCTATATTTCACATCTGTCACTTATTACATATTACTTGGTTTATGTATCTCATAATATTTTATTTTTACAGCAAATATTGTGCTATTTCCACTTAGTTACTTTGTAAATTCAAGTGTTGAAGCTACAAAAAGTCAACTGGCAGACATCAGTATCAATATATTACTTATTCTCATTCATTATCGTAAATGCATTCTTTTAAAAAACAGCGATGCTGATGTCACTGCTGATGTCACTGATGTCACTTCTGAGTCTCTTGTAAAAGATGAAACATATTTTGCTGAAAATCCATATTGCAAAGCTTTGGAAAATGTTAGAGATGTTGAGTGTAAGCTTTATTTATTTTTTAAATATTTTTGTAACTGTTTTGTTTTGTTATTTTTCATTTGATATCCATTTTGCAGTTGACCGAGTGGATATTGAGGGAAATGCACATAGTGGCCCGCTTGTCAGACTGCCCTTTGCTTCTCTCTTTGATACACTTGGCATGTAAGAACTGACCCGATCCATTACCCGACCCGAACTGACCCAATTTGCCCATTTTTTCACCTTATTATAACTTATTAACCTCTGCAGGTGTTTGACTGATGAAACTGCTGTTCTGTTACTTTATGCATTGGTTCACGGGAACTCAGATTTTCTGGAATATGTTCTTGTGCGAACTGATATAGATACATTGGTATGAACATCTCATATTATTTACAAAATAATTTTATTTTTCTAAAAAAGAAACATTTTTTAATTATTCTTGTCTTGTTAAAAATTGGCCAGTTGATGCCGTTGCTGGAGACACTTTATGATGCTTCTAGAAGAACATCGAATCAAATATATATGGTGCTGATTATTCTACTTATACTTAGTCAAGATTCTTCTTTTAATGCAACCATACACAAGCTGGTAATAATAATATTTTGTTATTATATAATAATAACAATAATAATAATAATTTATTGTGTCATAATCCTGTTATTTTGTTAGATTTTGCCTTCTGTTCCATGGTATCAAGAACGCCTTCTTCATCAAACATCTCTTGGTTCTCTCACGGTCATCATTTTAATTAGGACAATCAAGTATAACATGTCTAAAATGCGGGTAAGACACTATATTCAATCCAAATAATATAAATTTTCATAAAATAATAAAATGTTAATTATATTGTATCACATAATCTATACATGTAATCTGTTATAACTAACTTTTCACATGTTAATTTGAAACAGGATGTTTATCTACATACCAATTGCCTTGCAGCTTTGGCTAACATGGCCCCACATGTGCATCGATTAAGTTCATATGCATCACAACGTCTGGTTAGCCTTTTTGATATGTTGTCACGAAAGTACGTATCTTTCTCATCTTTTAATTTTTTTTTAATTTTTTTTTTTAAATTCCCAATTAACTGTCTTTTTATTTGCATTATTATATCCAGATATGCAAAATTAGCAGAGCTAAAGAATGATAAAATGCTTATGAATGATAGTGAACTCAAGGATGATGATAAACTTCCTGAAGATACGGTAGAGCTTGTTTTAACTTGCATTTTGGCTTTTTTTATTATATAGTTTACTAATTTATATAAAATGTTTTCCAGTCAGCAGAATTGCATATATATACCGACTTCTTGAGAATCGTGTTGGAAATACTCAATTCAATCTTGACATATGCACTGCCAAGGAACCCAGAGGTAGGTTGACCCACGTATACAATCTTTTATCCATTTAAAAAATGTATAAATTATTAACGTGTTAGTTATTTGTACAAAAACAATATCAGTACAATAATCTTTAAATAAAGCAATTTACGAGGGTTGTATGCATTTAAAATTAGAATTTGACAAATAAACCACAACCCATATCAACGGATTAATAAGTAATCGGGTCGACCCATGGCTTAATTAGTTAATTTTAACAATGGCAGGTAATTTATGCAATTATGCACAGGCAGGAGGTTTTTCAACCGTTCAGGAATCATCCACGTTTCAATGAGTTGCTGGAGAACATATTTTCTGTATGTATGAATATTTTTCATGAATGTTTTTATGGGAATTATGATGTTAATGTTGGTTTTTTGGGCATTTTTTTTAGGTTTTGGATTTTTTTAATAGCCGAATGGATGCACAAAAGTTGGAGGGAGAATGGTCAGTTGAGAGAGTGCTTCAAGTAATCAACATTAATTGCAGAGTTTGGCGAGCTGATGGGATGAAGGTATTTAATAATTAATATTTAATGTTCACCATTAATTGCAGAGTTTGCAGAGTAATCAAACATTTTCTCAAACCAAAAATTGGTATTTTATTTTTCATTTTAGATGTTCACCAAATTACGGTTCACATACGAGCAAGAAAGTCATCCCGAGGAATTCTTCATTCCATACGTGTGGCAGTTAGTCATCTCTCGCAGGTAAAATCTCCTAAATCATTTTATCAACAAAAAAAAAGTTAAATTTTTTGTAATTATATTTAATCGATACATGTCATGTGTGCAGTGGTTTTGGTTTTAATCCCAGTAGCATAAACTTATTCCCAGTTGAGCTGCCTGTTGAGGTTTGTTTGTTTTTTTTCTAAAAAAAATATATATATTTTGGTTCATTAAATTGTTGGTTACACACTTGTAAATGCAGGTTAGTTATGGGGCTGAGGAGATCAAGACAGACCAAAACATGCAGTTAAATGTGAAGGATGCTGTTGAATCATCTGTTTAACAAAACCAAACCCGATTTATGTACATACCATATAGAGAGATAGATACGTTCACATACTTATATAAATAAATAAACGTACACATGTCATGATTTTCCAAAGTCTTGTTAAGGTAGATGTTATTCTTTTAAGCTAAAACTATTGATATTAATCAAGTTTATGAACTTTCAAAGTGATAAGTTTGCAATTTATGTGTATAGGTCTCCATTGTAAGTAGGATCTTATGTTTATTAGTATTCGTCTACAGGCTTCAGTGCATGGTATCATACTAAAGATGGCAACGGATAAACTAAATGAGTAACTAATTGAAATGAATATGGATATGGATGTGTGTAATTATTAGTGGGTTGAAATTTGTAATCCATTTATCACCCGAAATAATATAAATGACAAAATGATCATCTTTACATCTTATTTTATTAGATTTGATAACATAATATTCATGAACTCATCTAAATCTTCAGAAACTGATATATGAAAAGAACAAATATTCTTTTGAAAATTGAAAATAGAAGACACGCTGAACTAGCTGTGGAATCAGCTAATAAGTGCCATCAGCTAGATTGAAGACCAGTTGAAGAAACACTTACAAATCTAAAGGAAGATATGAAGAGAGAATTATCTGGGATTCGAAGAAAATAAATTAATTGTCTTGTTTAAGGTATAAAATAAATGCCAACTAAAACTATAAAAATATGTGTTACTTTTCCCACCATTGTACCCTATACCAAAAGGAACAAAAAAAAAAAGTAATGTCCATGTTAGGTCACTGAAAGTAATCCTTAATCCTTACTTATTGTAGATATAATGAAGACAATCTGAAAGGAGAGTTTCATATTATAGATATGAGAATCTAGATACTCATCATCTCAATACACTATCTGAACAACCAAATTAGTAACGATCAGTTCCCCATGCGGAATCAGAGATTGATCAACCAGTCAGATACTCGTAGTAGGTTTAGCGTGGGTCAAACAATACCACACTAAGTCTTGAAGAGAAATGACAAGATTAAGCAACAATTTTTATGAAGGTTACCGAAGCACATCCAATCGCTAAAGAATCATATGTCACCGAAGGACAATGGATCACTGAAGAATACTTAAAGACTGGAAGCTATAGTTACCAAAGAAAGACACAAATATTATGAGAGCTCACTGAAGAATGCACACTTACTAAGAGCATATCTTTGTGATATCAGTAAGTCACATAAAGACAAAAAGTACATGTCAGAATTCCGTTAGTAGTTCTCGTCGCATGAAACATCCTTAACACCAACAGAATTCTTACACGTGGATAATTCGTACATCCTCTTTTTTTTGAACATCAATTCGTACATCCTCTTAGCTGTCAGTCCATGCAAACCCTGTAAATAGAGGAGTCGATGGACGAATTCACGCACACACATTCAATGATTTTCACTATGCTCACAACACAAATCACAAATCTCAAACAACAAAGTGAAATCACCTTAATGACACTTGTAACACATCATTAATCAATTGAATCTTTGTGGTATACTTGTATTAAATTATTTGTTAATCTATAATCGTTTTCTCATGGTCTTAATTGGTCATTAAATCACTAGATCCCTTATAAGTGTATCCCCTTCTATATTTATTTACACTATTTGGGATTAACAATCCAACTACTGCTCCTCAGAAACACCACATGTTCTTATAGCTAAAACACTAGATGTTCAAAAGTCTCTATAAATACAACTATACAAGAGTAAATGCAATGCATTTATCACCATCTTCAAGAAATCTATCGTGATCCACTTTGTAATAATGTAATTCATACTTTTTTCGTTTAGTGAAATGACTCATTTATCTTTACTTTTACTTTTAAACATCATTAAACTCACTTTAATTCAAATATGTAAGACCCATCTTCAACTAACTATCCAATTTAATCTAATTAACTTTCATTATCATATTTTGACTAAAAAAACATGCAACCTCAAGTGTATAACTTATTTTGAAATGGAGAAAGTATAATGCAAACTAGCATACTTGTGCCATCAGTCGGGCTAATTAAAGTAATCAGCTATTCAGCTAATTGAAGATTAATGGTTTTTTGTTTTCTTCCTAAATATATATATATATATATATATATATATATATATATATATATATATATATATATATATATATATATATATATATATATATATATATATCTTAATAACATTTAATTAACTTTAATTTCTTCCATTTTATAAGGAGCATTGATATTTATACCACAACAATTACTTCTCCTACAACACTGTATATATTTTAAAACAGTATGTACAAGTATATCAAAGCACAAATTGTGATACATAATTAAATTATGTGGTATAAATATCATCACCTTTTTATAAGATGCACTAAATACAATTTAATTAACTTTAATTTCTTCTATTTTATAAGATGCACTAAATACAATTTTCGATTTAAATGAAAATTTTATATTTATTAATAGGACGTTAATGTATAGCTGTGATTTTCGATATTAAAATATCGTCTTACTTTATCTTTAATTTTAGGTACCTGGAATATTTGGATATTTAAATTTTCGGATATGAATTCGGATACTAAAAATTCATTACCTGAAATTTCAAATATTCAAACGACGTATTGGTCAATCTAACGACGTATTAATTAATAAAAGTAGTAGTAGTACAAAATCAACGGTATATACATGTTATGCAATAATTGTGATAGATGATATAAAAGTTGTAGTGTGAAAATCATCCCTAAATATAAAGAGTAAATTACACGAATGGTCCCTGTGGTTTGCACAATGTTTTGGATTTGGTCCCTAAGTCTTGGTAATTACACCCGTGGTCACTGTGGTTTACACTTCGTATTGGTTTTGGTCCCTAATACTAACAGCTGTTAAAAATTTTAGTTAACTTTTTTTAATTGACAATTTTACCCTCACCATCTCCTTCCTCTTTCCTCTTTCCTTCATCTCTACATACAAAAACACACCCAAATTAAAACCCTAACCCCAATTAAAAAATCACCAGGTGAATTGATGAACAATTTAATATCTTTTTTATCATCTTCTGCGTCCAGAGATCAACAATTGGCTGATTATGAAATCAGCTGACATATCATCCACCTGCAAAGTTCAATTCTCGTCATATGTACTGAATAATTCAAAAAGGACATTAAACTATACACTAAATATAAGATACCAAGTTAGTTACCCACGATGGAGCTTAAAACCCGTCAACAAATTAGTGAATATTGGAGCGGCAATAGAGATAGAAATTTGCTGCAAGATAATGTCTAGAAACTAAAAAGGGGCAAATGAAAATTCAAAGTATGTGCGTAATCTAAAAATAAGTCACCAAATTGGGCAAAAGCAAAACCACATCAGCAATAGATACAAAATGAACTACAAAGTGCGGTCTAAAAAGGGAGCAATAGATATACTAGTAATCTCCAAAATTAGGTCACCAAATTGAACAATACGAATAGGCGCCAACAAATTGAAGTAATTTCAATTAAGTTTAAGAATACCTGGGATCCCAAGAAAACGATTCGTTGACGAAGAAGCATATTGGTTGTATCGAGTTCTTCGAATCTAGGCATCCAAGATGGAGCTGTGGCAGAGTAATTTGAGGTGGGTACATCCCAATTACTCGACAAAGTCTGCGTCTTAAATGAAGAAGAAGCTTTAACGGATAAACATGACCTGCTGTTAACTGTTATTGTAATTATCAAAATTAAAATTAAAATTAAAATTGGTGATTGATGATTTAGGGTTTTTAGGGAAGAAGGTATTTGGGTATAGGAGTGCTGGTGATGTTGAATAAGCCGCTGATACACAAGCATTCTCCATCTTCCATGAGTTGTGTTTTTGTACGTAGAGATAAAGAATTGAGGAAAGAGGAAGAAGATGGTGAGGGTAAAATTGTCAATTAAAAAAAGTTAACAGCAAATTTTAACGGCTGTTAGTATTAGGGACCAAAACTAATACGAAGTGTAAACCACAGTGACTACGAGTGTAATTACTGAGACTTAAGGACCGAATCTAAAACATTGTGTAAACCACAAGGATCATTCGTGTAATTTACTCAAATATAAATGTTGGGTAAAGAATGAATATTTTTGGGTTTTGGTGTGATTGTTAAACTCAGATATTTTATAATACCGTTGAAAGTTCAAAATTCAAAACCACATTTCTTTAGCTCTTCAACCAAATCAGAGAAGCTAATGGAATGTTGATTGGAAGCACCACTTTGCAAACACCCAAATCCTCCGTCAAATCATCTTCCGCCATGGAAGACGACGACGACGACAACTTCTACTTTACACATTGCCGGAGAGATGCCAACTGCAAATGCAAAATCTGCATATCCAGCTTCAATGCAACCCTAGATTTATTGCCAATCAGCGCTCAAAGAAGCACTCTAACTAAGCGCTCATCTTCAAAACCATCTCCACCTGAAACCCCCATTTTCTTCAATCCTTCAACAATTTCCACACCTGAATCTGAGACTTCTCGTCTCATGGTATCTCCGCCTGTCAATTCAACACCCAGGGCTGATTTGAAGTTGAAGATTACCAGGAAGAAGAAATTCATTGATTATGGGTTATTGATGATGAAATGCGTTTTGATTGTGTGCTTGATTTTGGTAGCAAAATTAGGGTTTCCGTTTGTTACTTCTAGAATTATTAAAACTAAATTGTCCTCGGAAATAGTTAGAAACCTAAGTGAGAAATCACTAGGGATTCATGATGTGAAAGAAAGATTAGGGCTGATAATTCGTGAACTGCAAATTCTAGTTGGAGATAGTTTTCCAGAAACTAGTTGTAGAACTTCCAATTGGGAAATAGTTCAGGTACCCTATTGTATTATATGTATTTTTTTTGTATTTGTGTGAATTAAATCAAGAATTATGATTAAATAGTTTGTTAATCTGTTTAGGATGGTTTGATCTTGAGATCTCGTTGTCAACTTTACAAATCTGGAATTGAAGAAGTGAGTGTTTGGGGATGGCCTTTGCAGACTTCTGGTTTGCTCACAACTGAATCTGCTTCAAGATCATTCACTATCTTGTCAGGAAGAGTTACAGAGGTAATT
Organism: Calendula officinalis; assembly: GCA_963853835.1. Classification (NCBI taxonomy): domain Eukaryota; kingdom Viridiplantae; phylum Streptophyta; class Magnoliopsida; order Asterales; family Asteraceae; genus Calendula; species Calendula officinalis. The sequence goes on from OY970828.1 coordinate 64,205,347, forward strand.
AAACTAGTTTCAATTTTATTTTATTTTTTCATTTTCACTCGTTTTAATTCGTTAGATTTAAAGTTTCATAAATATGGTGTTTATTTATGACAGTGGTCAAATGGGGAGTTGAGTTGTTCAATTCAAAGAGCAAATACTTCATGGGAACAAGCAAAGTGGAGCACATCAGTATGGCGTTTGGATGAAAATACATGGATTCTTGAGTATAAACGAAGCTTTGACTTTGACAACACAAGACCATTTTGGTCAACATTTGAGTTCTTGAAATTCAAGATGATGACAACATTTCAATGGATGAAAGAGTTGTGGATCTCTTCTGATGGTAATCACTTACCTCCCACATGACATGACAAGATTTTAATCTTTTAGTAATTCATTACAAGTTAGTAAGTAACTCATTCTTAATTAGCAGTTAGAACTAACTGTTTTCAGTGTATGTCTTTGTTAAAAGCAACTAATGTTCTTCATGTGTTACATATTCAGTTTCCCAACAATCTTATTGCAACTTCAAATCATAATAATCTATATAAAATTTAAAAACCTAAATCTAAAAGCTCCCTTTAGACGGTAATGATGATAAGCACACGAACTAATAAGAACATGATATTATTATTTTACAAGCAGAGTGATAAGCTGAATAAGTAACAACTAAAACATCAAAAAAGAAGAAAAAAATAAATTAAAATAAAAAACACTACACAGTAACTAAATGACGAAAAGTCATCCATTTGAAAGCAAAATTGCTGATTATTTAGGGTTTGGAGTGAGAGATGGAAATGAAGGAATGGATTGCAAAATCAATTTCCTGCTGCTTCTTTGACCCATTCTTGAAGAATGAGGTGGCGAAACCCTTTTACTGTTTGGTGAACAAGATTTCATAGGAGAACAGTTATTGTTTTCTTCCAAAATGTCAGGAATCTCATTTTCTCCAACTGTTTGTAGTTGTAGTTGTTTATTATCTAACTTATTGCCACCACCAACTTTGAAAGGATTCAGCTTTCCAAATCTTTGACTAGATGATGATGATGATCCAATGGCTAGAAATGATCGTGGTGGCTTGCCCTTTGATGAGGTTATCAAAGGGATAGGTTGCCTAACACTGTCAAAATATACATATATAATTAAAAAAAGTGACAATTTTTTTACGCAATTTTGTGATCACACGTAGATTTGTGGTTTATTTTTCATGCTAACATGATATAATCAAGTGTTTATAAGTTGATGCATTAACAAATACTTTAGAAATTTTAAAATATTTAAATATGATTATAAAAAAGTGTAATTTTACCTGCCAAAACGTGAAGGAGTTGCAGGAGTAGCAGAAAGCTGTTCGGTTTCATTGTGCAATACCATTCCTTCGCACTCATCTGCACCACTGACTTCTAGATCCATTTCTGAACCTATAAAAACAGAAATTCATTAATTAATTATTAAAATATTAAATAAAATTTATTAATAAATACCACACAAGTAAAAGCTTACCATCCTTGCGACCAAATGTATTCTTACAAGCTTCACATCTGCAGTTGATTGAGCATCCAACACCACCCTTTACAAACAATACAACCAAAATTAGACCTTTTTCGACCCGTGACCCATTTTGACCCGACCCGACCCGTGGAAAGTACAAACCTGATAGCATTCACAGTATTTCTTGAGGCAGCCAGATTTTTTGCAGTTGCATCCTCTCTTATGGCGAGCTGAAGCTGGAGTGTTGGTAGATTCATCCTGTATAAATAAATATAAATTCATTATACTATATAAACAATGTATAGATATAACTAATAATTTTCATATTAATTTGTTATTCAAACCTCTTGCAATGAATCAGAAGATTTAATAACTTTGGGAGCAAATGCAAGCGGGTTGCGGGATTCAATCTGCTTGCGGGTTGCAAGCACGGTTTCTTCATGAATCGGTTTGTTAAAACATTCTTGACATGAACACGGTTCCACACAGTACACACCAGCAGCAAAACATTCACAGTAACTGAAATTAAATTAAAGTAGTTAATATAAATTAAGTTAATTTGTTAATCATGATTAACAGAACTTGTTTTAATACAGATGTATTTCACTTACAGCTTCAAGCACTTGGATTTCTTACAGTTACAACGTTTGCAAGCAGCCTCTGGTTCACCGCCATTTTCTGCTCTACGCCTGTAAATTTAATTAAAAAGTCAAACACACAGATAATAAAATCAATAAATATATAAAGAGTAAATTACACAGTTGGTCCTTTAGGTTTGTACCATGTTACATATTTGGTCCTTTAGTTGCATACGTTACATTGATAGGCCTTATTTCTTAAACTATTGACACGTTTGGTCCTTTTACCTAAACATACGTTAACTTTTCCTGTCAAACAAACAGGTTTTTATGAGTTTCAAATTGGTGAAGAGAAAGGGAAAGGGACAGATTTTACCCCCTCGTGCATCACACGTGACCATAAATGTGTCAATAGTTTCAGAAATAAGGACTACTAGTGTAATTTATGAAACTAAAGGACCAAATTCGTAATATGCTACACCTAAAGGACCATTTGTGTAATTTACTCATATTTATATTAGATTTAATAGAACAAGATGCAGAAAATAGTGTTTGGATGTCTACTTGAAGGTGTTCTTATCAGTTTCCATACTTGCCTTTTCTTTCTCGGGCTAGTTTGACTTTGACCCAACTCTTCACCAACCACAAATCCAACTCCTTTAGAAGCCTCTTCCACAAACGGGCCTCCAATTTGACCCGGGCCCACATCATTCTCCAACAAGGACACATCAGACAATGTTGTCAACAATTCTTGACCCGAACTAATTGACCCATAAACACCAGAAGGCGGCCCAATTATAAGTTGTCTACCCGACCCTGAGCCCGAGTTTTCATTCTTAACAGTTTTGTGATCCACTAAATTTGAAGCAATTGCGTTTAAATGCAAACCGATTCCTGGTAAAATACATGTTCTAGAAGAATCATTTCCAGCCCTTGATTGAAGTGATCTATTATTATCATTTGGATTAACGGTTAGATTGGTTTCTGATTTATTATTATTTGAGATGTCTTCTAAGTGTTTTCTTCGGGATCCTGTCATCTCAAAAACTAAACATCTTCTTCTCATTCCACGAAATAAATTTGATCCGCCCTGGAAAATCATAATACCAATTAATATAAAGTGCTTAATAATATATGATACAAATATATGAAATAATAGTTTTTTGAGTAAATTACAGAAATTGTCCCTGTGGTTTTACGAATTCTTTGATTTTGTCCCTAAATATTTTTTTTGGTGATTTTTGTCCCTATGGTCTTCAAATTTCATCTTTTTTGTCCATTTTGTCCTAAAATGACCAAATTACCCTTACCAAAAAATTCAATTTTTTTTATTTTGGTCATTTTAGGACAAAAAAGATGAAATTCGAAGACCATAGGGACAAAATCACCCAAAAAAAAAGATTATGCACAAAATCAAAGAATTCGTAAAACCACAGGGAAAATCTAGTTTTTTTATATATAATCATAGATTTTTAACCAACTTTTAAAATTCTGACCTCATTATCTGTATCCTCCATGGTATCTCCATCCACAAAATTAGTCAAAGAAGTAGTAGCAACCGTTAGATGATTTTCAACCACATCTTTCAAAACTTCATTATTTTCTAACAAATTAACTTTTGGTTGAGTGTTCATAAGTGAATCATGAAAATTCATGGGGTCAACCGTTGTTTGACTGGGGCCCGTATACGGCACTGTATCAGTAGGTGAATCAAAATTAAGCAATTCAGAAGCATCATTTATCATCACACTGTCCCAATCACATGCTTCTGATACTTGTTTGCTAATTTCTGGTTCAATTCTCAGTGGCCCGTTTTCAGGCCCGTTGTTTGTAAATTGAATAGAGGATGCTAATGGGCCTGCTGGTTTTGATGTGTTTGTTGTGTTCGGGCTTACGGGTTCATAGCTTAGTTTTCTTAATTCAAGAATTGTGGGCCCGTTTGATGGTATGGCGGGTGTTTCGGTATTTGAATTATTTAATGGGTTTTGAGCAGTGGTTAAATTAATTTCACTGGTTTCTGATTTCTTCATTTCCTCTGATGTGAGTTCGGGTTTTGATGGGTCGGCAAGTTGGTGCCTGAGTAAAATTTTAAGAAAATAAATAAATTTAGTGAGATTAAAAGTACTACGTATATGAAATAGATTCGATGCACAATTGATCTTCTATAGAAATTAGGGGTGGCAAAATGGACGGATTGTGTTACGGGTCAAAAAGGGTAGTTTTTAACAGTTGGTTCATAAAAAATGGAACTTTATAAATAGTTAATGTGTTGAATATGATTACCAAAACTACATTACCACAAAACTTGTCAGACTTTTTTTAATAAAGCAATTTAGGAGGTTTTTAGGCATTCGAGTACACTTTGGATGACTTTCAGCCCCCTTTAACACATTTGACCCGTTAAAGATAAAATGTAACAGAAATAATCGATAAATGGGTTCCTCTAGTCGAGATGATTAGTGTAATTACCTTCTTAAGAACTTTGAATCTTTGAGGGAAGTGGCATGTGGTGAAGTAAAAACAGATGGAATAGATGAAAAACTTAGAGAGCTGTAAGTTTGAGTAAAATGCATTGATTTAACCGGTTTTATAGGTGAAAGACTGTTGATATAGTTGAAGACCGGAGAATCCTGCAAAAATACAACAAAATGCTTCAATATTAGATCCAAATCCAAAACAATTATATGGTCTTGATACAAAAGAACCATTTTAAAGTGATTATACCAACAAATATACTTTAAATTGACTATTAATTATAATTGGCATCTCACAGTCAACACCGGAAGCAGTGGTCAATGCATGAATTCTTAGACCTAGAAAAACAAAATTGTGAGTCAAGCACACAATTGGTGGACTAGAATCCAGATACTGTGTACATTTCTATAGATGTTGTGATTAAAAGACATCATAAACAATAAATGAGACCTAAAACACATCTAATGAACCCTAACTTTATAGAACAAGTAGATCCCTCACTAGACAGTCAATCTGACATAAAACCCTAGAAAACAAATCCGTACAGATCTCAAATCAAAAGAGTATTTGACTCCGTAAAACAAGAAGCAGAAAAAAACCAAGTAGACTCAAATTCGTCAAATTTAATTCACTCAAAAAGGGAAAAAATGATAATTTGCCGCAAAACAACCCGAAATAAAAAATCGAACTTGATCTCAAACCAATGCTATAACAAAAGACCCAAAATTGGAAAATAAAAAACCCCTCATCAAACCCTACAAATTAAGCAAAACCGCCGCACCAGATTTCAATTTCAAAAACCCCAATTCACCTCGAATTTAGAAAGTGGATTAGCGATTTGGATTCGCTCCGGTGTATCCATTACAACACCATTTTCCTTTTCTTCATCGCCCATCTTCATCTTCAGCAATTCACTGTCGGCTACTTTTTTTTATTTTTCCTTTTTTGTATTTGTATTTGTATTTGTATTTGTTTTTGTGGTTGAATAATTAAAACTAGAAATGAAGATGAGATAGGGAGAGAGAGATAATAGCGATTGGATTCAAGAAGAAGCGGGAAGGGCGGGAAGCAAGTTTTTATTTATTTTATTTATTTTTTATTTTTTTACTTGATGCTGATGAAACAAAGAAACCCCACAAACACACACAGTCACACACAGTAGCAGCAGGACCACGCCAACAAGATAAACAAGACATTTTTGGTTATAAAACAAATGAAAAATGCGGTAAAGTAAAAAAGGTAACGTAAACTAATCATCATTTGTAATTAAGGCTGTCAGATATTTAATTATTTCTTAACCTCAATCTTAATCATCATCTTCCAAGTAAATGTCTTTCATTTTATTTTACTTTATTCTTTTTATTTTATTTTTTGTGTTTTACAATCCACTTGGTTTATTGTGTCTGTCTTCTAATGCATTGACTCTAAGCATAATATTCTAATCATTAATGTTACCTCGGTTTAACTTTCATTGTCTAAGTTTAAAACTAAATCTAAAATATTATTGGGTTTTCAGTCTATCATACGAATTTGAAAATAATTTATGCATAACATAGTGGGTTTACAGTATATAATTGTTCAGAAATGGTAACTAGTGGGTGTAATATCCACTAGTTATATTAAAAAAATCTAGAAAAACTTATACAAAAGTCCCGATGGACCAAATAAACCTATAAATATCATTTTACTAACATCAAAATAAAAAGTACAACGAACAAAAGGAGCATTCCAGTTATCTCATAAACCTATAAAAGTGTAATATCTACTTTATTGAGAATCTCTGAAATTAATATATTTTATTTGACCTTTATTATTAATATTTATTATTATAAGTAAATTAACTTTATTGATTTTACGTTTACGAGACTTTAATTTGTATTTCTTCTTATTTTGGCATACGGATATTTTGCATTTGTTGGATTCTATATGCAACATAGCAACAACAAAGCTACAAAAACGCAATATATATGACATTTTCTTCTTGAACCGAAAGCATTTCTCATCATAACTTCCATGTTTTATTTATAATAACCACTTTAACATATTAAAATTTGACACATTTTAATGTTTTATGTAAATTATTATCCACCTTTTCAAACTTGAACAATTTCTGTATGTTGGAGGAATATTCCAAAAAAGTGATCAATTATCCGTTTATATGGACTGGTAAATTATTTAGATGGATTTATAGATAAGTTAATAGTTATCATGTATTTGGATTGATCCAGATAATTTTTAAGTCTATTTGGTTAGTCAGAATAAAATGTAGATGGGATTAAATTGATAAGGTAATGGAATGGGAAATGCAATGATCATTACATATGGTTATGACTTATGGTAGCGAGGGGTATCTTCGGGATTTTGAAGGCTTAATGTGAAAAGACGAAATTGAGCCCCTAAATACATAATTTATACTACTTCAATATCACAATAAGTGATACAATTTTCATTTATGGGTGTTTCAAAATAAGTGATGATACACTTCAAAAGTTACCTTATTTGGCAAAAAATACCCTTATACCTTTACTTTTACTTTTAAAACTAATTAATACAGTATCATTTTATTCAAGAAAAGTGGGACACATCATCCACTAACTATCTACTTTAATACTTTCTCCAATTCAAAATAAGTGCTAAACTTTGGGTTTCACGGTTTTAGAGTCAAAAGACTATAATGATGGTTAAATTAGATTAATTGAATGGTTAGTGGATAATGAGTCCCATATATTTTGAATAAACGGGGGTTAATGATGTTTAAAAGTAAAAACTAAAGGTAAATAGGTCATTTCACTTTGTTAAAGTAGATAGTTAGTAGGTGTGAGTAGGGTGTTAACGAGCCGAGCTTTTAACGAGCTACTCGAGCTCGAGCTCGTTTATATCAAGCTCGAGCCTATACAAACTCGATCTCGAGTCGAGCTCGAACATAAATCAAGACTCGATTAATTTCACGAGCCGAGTCTAATAATTTCATACTCGACTCGGCTCGTTCGAGAGCTCGCTTAATCTCGAGCTGAACGAGCCAGACGATCTTCACGAGTCGATCTTAATGAGCCGAACAAGTGTTTTATACAATAAGTACAAGTATTGATACAATAAGTACAAGAATATACATATGTTAATAGGGGTGTTAACGAGTCGAGTAATTAACGAGCTTTTCGAGTTTGTAAATTAGTTATTTTCAAAAAATATGGAATCATAAACGAGTATCGAGCTCGAACACTGTATAAATATTCGAGCTCGAGCGCGAGCCCAATTTTAAAAGCTTATTCGAGCTCGAGTCGAGCTCGAGCCGAGTAATTACTACACCGTGTGAGTCATACTATTTTTTGCTAAATAAAATAATTTTTCAAAATGTAGCACTTATTTTGAATAACCCATATAAGAAAAAAATGTAGTACTTATTTTGAATCGGAGGAAGTATATTTTAATTTCTACTTTAATGTTTTGTCCAAAAAACCGTGAAACTCAAATGTATCACTTATTGTGATACGGAGGTAGTATAAAATTTGATTTTTTTAATTGTTTTTTATTAAATTATTAAGTTTGCATAAAACTTTACAATCGTATATAAGAGATATATAAAAAATTGGGACCCTATAAAATATGAGTTATGTGCAGACGCACCTCTTGCACCTACTCAAACACACCTGTAGTGGTGCGGGGCGGTAGTGGTTGTGTATTCAATCACATGTGATTTGATGATGGTAGTTATTAAGAGATTTTTTAATAAAATGACTAGAATTTATTCTTTAAAACTTTATTTTAAATGTAGACTACTTAGAACATAACTATCATCTTTTGGATTTCTTAGTAATTTGCCATACACTCATAAAGACATTTTACATAACCCTATATTAGTTTAAACATGCTTACTCCAGGAAAGTTTGGGATTTTCCTAGTGAAGATTTCAAATTCAACCACCACACCCGCAAATTTGGGGCCAACCTTCGAGTGCAAAGTCGAGTTACAAACGATATTGATAAATTTGATCCACTTAAAACGACTAGAGTTCGATTTCAGCATATTTAAAAGTTACATGTTCAAATTCGTTTATTTAAGCATCTGAAATGTTAAAATTTGACATTCCCCATCTACGACGTAAAGAATAACTCATCTATATGAAAATAAGTTGAAATCCAAATTCCAGCTTGTTTTTTTTTTATGTTGCCATGTAAGCAAAATCACGCGTGTAAATAGATGAAAAACAAAACATATAGTAGGTACATACATAAAAAAGTCTTAAGTTGCTGGCTTAAAATAACATACATAAAAAGTCAATGTTTGTTGTGAAAAAAGAGGGGGTTCTTATAGAAAAAGAATACCAACTTATGATATTTATTGACATCAACACTAAACTATGTGGTCATCGATTAGTAATAAAAGCTTTTAAATGGGTTCATACAGATAACAAGTTCAGATTCTTAATGAGTAAATATATATTAGATTGTTACGAGAATGTTCGAAAATAATCACGCCAACAATTAGATCGATCGTGTAAATCATGAAACTCAAAGAACCCTTATACCAAGAATGCTTTTAAAAGATACATAATATAATATAATCGACATCTAACACTAAATAATTAACTGAAAGCAACAACAAAATTAAATCCTCATCCTATCCTCATCCTAACGACACGATGTAGTCGTTCATAATAATTAATAAGATTACTTAAATCAATTTATAATAAAGACTAATAAACATTAAAAGTCAAAAATTCATACAATATGTGACCATTGATAAAACCAAATGCATCATATAATTTTAATTGTTTCTAATAGTACTTGAACCATTTGTTAACCCAAAAATGTCAATATACAAAGACCATTACTAATTAAGCTGTGACATAAGAATTGCCTAATAAGATTAATATCTAACCAGATGCTGAAACTCATACCGAAATGAAATTTTACAAAATGACAAGAATTTATAAAAAAAAAAAGGTTAATACACTCGGTAGTAATCATACTTTCTGAAAAAGTTAGCTTCGATAGCTGTATTTTCTTCCGTTTAAGGTCATTGTAATTATAAACCGGTCAATTAAGTCATTAGCAAATGGATATTGACTTTAACCACTGACAAAGTGATGACATGCTCATTATACTTTCCGAGAAATATTAAATTTGGTCATTGTATATTGCGAAAAAAAAAAAAATCCTTAAATAATGGTGGTAAATTGTGTTGTTAACTTTATATATTCGGTGATTAAATAATTAGACACTTATGATATTAAAACCATATTTGATATTGATAATTCAATATCAAACTCAACACATAAGAAAGGACCAAATGGAATGAACAAACCTGATTCTTGATGAAATAACGAACCGCACGGAATTGTGATTCTTATCCTTTAAGGTTTTTACGCGCTCTATATGCTGCAAGCCTCAGCGTAGAACCCCAGGATTTGATGCAGTTGATCGGTATGTTCTTATAGCAAAAGAATCACCGATAACACAAAGTGATTACTTGGAAACACATGATGAATATCAAAACACAACATCATGAGAGGAGAGCTTATGAGATGAGAGCTTATGTTTTTTGGTGTTGGTGTGTTTGAACTTTCACCCCAATGGTTCCTTTTATAGGCACAAGCCTTTACTCAAATTAATGAGAGAAAAGAATAACTCTTACTATTTTAATGTAACATTATTGTCAACATTAGTGTAAACATTATTGTCAATATTATGACTATTCAAGAGGCTTAACCAAAAACAAAGCTCCACAACTCCCCACAACAAATAGGAAATTTGCCAACTTGCAAATACCATTGTATTTTCCAACAATCCCCACCAAGTTGGAAAGTTTCCTTTCACTCAGACAGATGCTGTCACCTGGGTGTCACGAAGATTAAACCCAAGTTTAATGTGAGCAAACAAGAAGAGACTGATTCAATGGTATCCTAATAGGTTTAAACCAAGAACCTTAATAACCTCCTCGGTTTACCCCCACACAACATATGTCATCTTTGTGTTCTCTCTGAGCACTAATATGGCCATGTGCTAAAATCCTTTTCATGACCCTTTAGAAGACAATCCAAAAGTCTTCATTTGAGGCGGCACCACCTCTAGATCAAATAGGCAAAATTTTACAACATCTTCGTTGCTTAGATGTCTCCAAATTTTGTTAAGAGTATTAACTCATCCTTGTTCTCGGCAACGACGTACTATCATACCTCACATGGATCTATCTCAATTGATAGTACCTTCTATCGTTAGTAATTTCGTTGTTACCCATTAAACTTGAAAAATATGAGCACTAAGTTCAAGTTGGGTTTCCATTACTAATGATTCTAGTTTGGTTTTAGACCCATGACTCTCGCGGTAGATGTAACCAAATCTCTCGTCAGAGGTTTGGTAAACGGATTCGTTAAGTACTTTGTTGTCTTGACTTAAACAACTTTGATGGTACCACTATCAATTAGTTGTCTCACAGAATGATGTCGAAGACCTACGTGTCTCGACTTCCCACTATATTCATAATTATATACTTTAGACAGTGTGGCCTCACTATCACAGTACATGGGAATTGAAGGCATCGGAGTATCCCATAAACGGATATCCAAGAGTAGATCTCTAATCCACTCTGCCTCTTAGCCTGCAGCAACTAAAGCAATAAGCTCAGCTTCCATCGTTGAGTGAGCTATACATGACTGTTTCTTGCTCGCCCAAGAAATAGTCCCACCAGCTAGTGTATAAATCCATCCACTTATGGATTTAGAATCACTCATGTTATCAATCCAGCTGGCATCTGAATACCACTCTAGTATACTAGAATTGACATGTAAGTCAACTCAAGATTACTAGTCCTTTTCAGGTATCCTAGTACTCTTCCTACTGCCTTCCAGTGCTATGTACCGGGGTTGACAGTATGTAACATCCCAAAACCCGGCCTAGTAGTTTATTGACCTTAAGGTATCTTATTAACTGATTATCTGATTAAATGCTTAGTTAATTTAATTAGCCTGCTGTCCTTTGCGATATTTTTACCATGGGGTTAAAATACCCGACTTGTGATTTATTTGGAATGAAAAAATGATTTTTATATATTTGGATTCCTTGTTAAATATCGTTTCCAGAAATGCTTTCGTTTTTAAAATTGGAGTCCGTTTGCTATTTTAAATAAATTAATTACGAAATGGACTTTTCAGACATATACTGAAAAGTGAAAAAGTGACGGAAAAAGCCAAGTGCCCCCCCCCCCCCTCTTGGTTTGGCCGGTGTCGAGAGAGAGGGGACACCCTCTCTTTCCCTTCTTTCCTTCTCATTCATAACATTATCCTAAAACACTTCAACTATTCCATTGCTTGCTCCCTCTTTTAGCCATCTTCTTGTTCTTGAGCTTTTGGTGGTTAAATCCTTGGGTAGAATCCGAATTTCTTACTAGTGTGGGTGTAGAAGAAGTCTAGAAGTAAGTTACATCTTTTCTCTTGCTTGTTCTTGGTGTTCTTGAGCTAGAACTTGAACTAGGGTTTATGTAGCTTGTTGATTTGTTGGTGAATCTTGTTATGGATGTTGTAGTTTATGTTTATGCAAGCTTTTACACCATTTGTATGGTTATTTGTTGGAAGGAAACAAGTTTTGGTGGAAATCACCTTCAACCTCCATTAATGGTAGATGTTGAAGGTGAGTTTTGACAAAAATTGGAATCCTTGATATTTGAATGGATGGAATTGTTTGTTAGGTTAAGAAAACATGTTTGTTAAGTTATGGATGTTAAAAACCTAGCATTGATAAATTGGTGAAGTAATCTAGCTAATGTTTGGATGTTTGGGTCAAAATTGTTGAACTAGTGATTTTGTAAGTAAATACTTGAGATTGTGACAATCATGGACTTGAAGAATTGTTAAATGATTATGTCTTGCTAGACTAGGGAATATGTGCTAGTTAATGGAGACTTGGAAGTGCCATAGCCATATTCGGGTTTTTGGCCCGTTTGGGTCAACTAGTTGTGAATACTTGATAAATGGTCAAAATGATCAATTGTATTGATGAAGGATTTGTGCTAGTTGTAAAGGTCATAAAATGTGCATTTTATGAGTCTTGTGTGATTAGTCGTGGAAATCGTTGATTTTGACAATTCGGTATATTGTTGACAGGAACCGGGAAGGATACTCAGTGATACTAGCTCACTGAGTTAAGGAATCGGAAGTTGAAAGGTGAGTGGATTCGACCTACAACTCGGGTTTCGGTTATTTCCTTTGGTATTGGCTTGTTGGTGAAAAATCGCAGGAATTACCAGACGTGGAGAGTTCACGACGCGAACTCCACTTCGCGTCGTGAAGTAGCTCCATCGAAGTTGGTCGATGGTCGCGAAGTAGTTCACGATCAGAGTTCACGCCGTGAACTCTAGTTCGCGATCGTGAACTGGAGTTCGCGATCGGGAACTCTGTTGTGACGTTTTTCGCGGTGTTTTTCGTAGCTAGTCTACTTGTTATGTATGCCTAGTGTTAGGGAATACCATACATGACTATGTGCACAATCGGGATGAGGTCAGTGTCGGATGGATAACGGCTGGGCACAGTGTATCGACTAATAGGGTATCCGACCTTACCTGTATGCGTTACATGGTTAAGGGGAGGGAGTTGCCCGGGTGTTGGATACAAAACGCTATCGGTTACCGTGGTTTTGGCCGACCATGGTTTAAGGCCCGCAAAGCCGCCGATCCTCTCAAATAAGTGATTACCTAACCGGAGATGTTCTTTAACTTCCGTGTTTAAGTGTTTAGTGTAGTTGGTAGTGTTAGGAATTCATTCACTTAGCTTTTGTGCTAATCCCTCCCTTATTGACACGTTTCAGGTTGGATGGCTTGAACGGGTCGGGCTTGGACGGGAAGTTTGACCATGCTTAAATTATATGTTTTGTAAAATGAGACGTGTTTAGTAATACCGTCTTTTTAACTAAGTTTGGTTGTAATATTTTGTGGGACCACGTTTTGTAAACCTAACTAACTAGATGCTTCCGTACTTAGACTAATACTTAATTGCCTTTCAAAAAAAAAAATGCGGTGTTACACAGTATACCGACTTAGTTTTCTTACTACAAAAGCAATGTCAGGTCTAGTGCAGTTTGTAGCATACATCATGCTTCCAATTTGCACTAGCATATTCTAGTTGAGTCACTGCTCTACCAGAGTTCACTTCAAGTTTTACACTAGAATCGAAAGGAGTGTTATATTCCTTCACATTCAAGTGCTGAAACTTTGTCAATATTCTCTCTGTGTAATGAGATTGACTTAGAGAAATTTGACTATCTGTCCTTTTCACCTTAATACCAAGAATGGTATACACTTCCCCTAGATCTTTCATCTTAAAGTTCAAGGATAGGTATTTCTTCGTATCAAGTATACCTTGTAGGTGAGTGCCAACGATCAACATATCATCAACATAAAGACAGATAACTACACTGTTTTGGAGCTTACTTCAAACCATACAGTGATTTAATAAGTCTACACACTTTGTTTTCCTGCTCGGATACTATGAAACCTTCAGGTTGCTCTAAGTATATCTCCTCCTTGAGATATCCATTTAGAAAGGCTATCTTCACATCCATTTGATGAATGTACAATCCTTTCAATACTGAGATTGCTATAAGAGTTCTAATTGAACTGATTCTAGCAACCGGAGCATATGTATCGAAATAATCAATATCGTTTAGCGACTACTCTCGCTTTATAGAAAGATATTGATCCATCTGGATGATACTTCCTCTTAAAGATCGATTTAGATCATATGGGTCTCATACCCTTAGGAAGATCAGCTAACTCCCAAGTTCCGTTTCCCATAAATGAATCCATTTCATCATTAATAACATCCTCACATAAAGGAGCATCTCTCGATGTCATGGCGTCATTAAAAATCTTAGGACCATTATCAAAATAATAACTAAGATGACCTCTCTCGTCACCTTAGATTGAGATCCTTCAACTAAGTATGATAGAAAATCATCTCCAAAATTTTATTTTCTTTCTGACCCTTGTACTTCTCCTTGGTTCTTCTACAACAGAAGAATGTGAGAGAATATCTCGAGAAGTACGTGGTGCTGAAATGAGATTAGAGTTGGGATTGGAGATTTCATCATCTCCTATTAACTTATCGTCGAAGAACTCCACATCTCTGGATTCTACACGACACCTGATTCTTTATCCAACAATCGGTAGGCCTTTCTATTCTGAGCATACCCGATGAATATACTCTTCATAGCTCGAGCTCCCAACTTGGATCGTCTAGGATCAGGTATACGATAATAAGTTAAACACCCCCACATTTTTAGATAATTTAATCGTTTAGGATCAGGTGTAAGCTAATAAGCTAAACACCCCCACACTCTTAGATAATCTAAGTTAAGTTTTCTTTCATTCCATAACTCATATGGACTAGAAAGAATCACACGACTAGTGATTCTGTTGTGCACATAACATGCAATCAAAAAAGCTCCCCCCCCCCCCCCCCACAGATTGTGTGGCAAACCCGATTGATTCAACATACAGTTGACGATTTTAACAAAGGTTTAACTCTCTCTTTCAGCTAATCCATTCGGTTGGGGAGTATATGAGAGAGGAATTGAGGCTGATTCAACTCAAGCAGCTTGCACATGATTGTCTTGTGTAGTGTGAAATTCTTTCATGCTCGATACCATTCTCTTCACAGAATGTATCAAACGCATGATTAAAGTATTCTCCGCCTCTTTCTAAGCGAAGAATGTTAATGTGTTTGTCATGTTGGTTTTCAGCCTTGCACTTATACATTTTGAATGCATTGAAAGCTTCATCTTTTGAATGCAACAGGTAAACATGTAAATAACGGCTAGAGTCACCACAAAATGTAATGAAGTATCTTTTACCTCCACGCGTGAGTATTCCATTCAGTTCACAAATATCTGAATAGATCAACTCTAGTAACGATGTAATTCTTTTGACACTTGAAAAAGCTTCTTTGTAAACTTTGATTTTATACAAGTTTCACAATTGTCAAAATCTTTATTATTTACTTTTATCAATACTTTTGATTGCGTTTTTTCAATATGTTTTAATTTAGTGTGAGCTAACCTTTTATGGAACAAAGAAATTGAACACGCAATATAATTTGAAAAAAACTATTTCATTAATTCGAAAATTAGTTACATCATCACTAGCGATATTGTCACTAACGCTGACAAGATCATACTCTCACGATTACAAAGATCAACATTTAACACATACTCATTGGATATAGATACAACATTATCTTATCCATCACCACATAGATCAAGCATTAACATTCCACCCGTGTTAATGGTTTGTCCAACAAATAACCCATCTTTGAAGAACACGATATGACCATTTTTTATATTATTACCAGCTTGTAACTATTTTTGTCATATTTGTTCTCCGATATAAATCCCTTGGAGATTCAAGGAACATGTACGACCTCTCGAAGGTAACCATAATTCCATTTCGGAATGTTAGAACCACTATGTCAATGCCATGAACACGTACTTTATGGACATCAATACATGTCATCACATGTCACCACATGTCCTTCTCGAACCATACTATTAATTTCGAAACTATCACGATTTCCACATACATGGATGTTTGCTCCATAATCCACAAACCAGTCTCGGGCCTCCATCACCCGAGTAACTGAGGTAGTCATATTGACTCCTACATGACCCACACTTGCACACAAGTGGGTTAAATTTGCAACAACATTTGCAATTCCTTTTACATAAGCAAAATCCGAGCCCCACCTGACACGTGGTACACACTCAGTCTGACTTTACTCTTCTGATCTCTTATGAGATAGTCCTTCTCAATAAGGAAGTGTTTTAACAAAACATCCAAAGAGTAGTCCTCAAATTTGTGAAACTCCAAGTATTTAACCACAATCAAGGAAAACATTATTTATTCAACCCTTTTCGGTAGCTCTATTCGAATACAACCAGGAAAGACGGTGATGGTACACAGCGCTAGTGCGTATCGGAACCACCCCCATTTGGAGTCAGAAAAACCGTCTTTATCTTTCCTAGACATTGTAATAAGAATAGGTGAGCCTATTTGGGGATGATTGATAATTTATTCCACTTATAGGTTCAATACAATGCTTAATGATACACAGCTGGAAAGATTCCGTTTAACACTAAAATTATCTATTTTGTATAATCATGATTTTTCAAATAGTACATTTTTCAAACATAAAAGTATCTTGAAATAATCTGTATACAAAAAATAATAATTAAATCAATTATAATGCTTCAACCATAAGCATGATAATTCATATAACATCCACTTTAGATGACATTATAGTTTTACAAGAAAAATCTTTTATTTTAACTTGTCCATTATATTAAAATAGATATTTAAATATGTCAAAACAAAATATATCTATTAAATAGGCATAATTAGTAAATATGTAACTTATAAAAGTTAAACTAAATAGCCATAATGTTCTCTTTTAAAACCATTAATCCATAACATAAATATATATAAAACATTGACATAATATCTCAATTTTTTATTAATCACCGAATATATATTAATCTAATCACCATTGTAACACCGCAAAATTTAGAAAACGTTTTTTTTTTAAGGGCGGAAGCATAAAGATAATAGATAAAGTTTAGGTTTAGTTTTACAAACCAAACGTCCCAAAATAAACTCCAATTAATAATAATATTTAAACGGTGTTAATAAACGGCATGGCTCATTTTACAAAACATATCAAACTGAGCTTGGTCAATCATCCCGTCCAAAGCACCGATCACCTGAAAAGATTCAACGAGGGAGGGATTAGCACAAAGCTAAGTGAATGAATATAATCTACAAATTCTGTAAAGCACAACAAGCTAGCATAGACATCTCTACGATCGAAAAGCCACATAACCACATAACACTGTTTGTTCTTGAAGATCGGGGTCATGCCGGAGCCTTAAACCATGGTCGGCCAAAACCACGGTAACCGATAGCGTTTCGTATCCAACACCCGGGCAACTCCCTCCCCTTAACCATGCAACAAATACAGGTAAGGTCGGATACCCTATTAGTCGATACCCGATGCCCAGCGCACTGACTTCTCAAACCTTGGTCACCAAGTCAAACCGAGTTGTTGCTACCAACCAAGCAAAGTCTCTTCACATATGTGCACATAACCTATTTGAATCAATACTAGTAAATAGGTACTAAACTAGCAAGCTAGATACGAAAATTCGCGTCGAAACGCACCGCAAGCAAGTTCCCATCGCGAACTCCGAGTTCGCGACGCGAACCAAGGTTCGCGTCCGGGAACCTGCCCGCGAACCAGTTCATGATCAACGCCATAAATCTCTGTCGCATGTTCGCGTCGCGAATCTCTGTCGCATGTTCGCGTTCGCGAACCCCTGTATTTGCCTGAAATTCCTGCATTCTCAACAAGTATGCAAATACCAAACTAATTGTAACCAAACACAAGTTGGAGGTTAAATCCACTCACCGAAACCTTCCACTTGCCGAACTCAGAGGTCTAATGTTTCTGAGTCCCGATCCCGATTCCTGTACACCAAAGGAAAACCGAATTAGCATATAATTCCACCAAATTATAAACAATGTTAAATATACATGTAACACTAACACTTGCACTAACTAGATAACCAAACACTTAAATCATCATATGAACAGGTCATGACCATTTACACTTACACAACAAATCAACTAGTCATTTGCAAGTCTTACATTCAAACGGGTCAAACCGGATTATTAAACAATAATACATCCTACAACTGTAATCATATCATCAACTTACAATTCACCAAATGTTACCTATAACATTTCTAATCACATAAACCTAACAAAATACTTATACTTTCACAATCCAAGTTAGTTTAAGTCATTTTACCACTAAATGGCCCAAACGGGTCAAAAGCCCGAACATTACTATAACACTTCCAATTTCCATCAATTAGCACAAATCCTCTATAACTAACAACTCATAACTATGAAACAATTCATCAAGTTCAAAGTCACCAACAATCCATGTATTTCACTTCCAAATTACTAGTTAACCTTTTTAACCAAAAACATCCAAACACCAACTAGCATTTCAACAATCTCACTAATCTTGACATAATTCAAAACTAACATATCCAATCTATCATGTTAACATATCCAAGCAACAAAACCCGCAACAACACATCAATGTCATGTTTCCACCAACTAGTCATTTAACACAATAATTGGTTCATAATTTCTACATAACCTTAAACAATTGTTTTAACTAACAATCTCACCCAAATCAAGTCATAATCCACCAAAACATCCAATACTTGATTTCTCAACATCCATAACTTACTAAACATGTTTTCTCAACCTAATGAACAATTCCAAGCATTCAAACCACAAGAAATCCAAGGTTTGACAAAACCCATACAACCTACTTTTACATAAACACACCAACTTGTACACTTTGCTAAAAAGGTTGTACCTTGTGCTAAATTACTTGTACTCATACAATAATACATGCCAAAACTTGTATAAACACCTAGCATAACATCTTCAACAAGAATCACCAACAAAAACCTCAAGAACACATAAATCCTAATTTATCAACTATCATGAAATCGAAAACGAACACATATAGGTTAAAGCTTACCTCAAGAGCTATCCAAAAATGGGTTCGGATTAAAGATTGGCCAAGAAACAAGCTAGGGATCTTCAAGATGAGCTCAAGAACTTGAAGAAGAAGATGGAGATTTAGAGAGAGAGAGAGAGAGAGAGAGAGAGACGTATAGAGAGAGAGAGAGATGGATGAGAAGTGAAAAGAGACCAAAGGAGGGAGTCCTTGACTCCCAAAACCGTCCACCATGGGGGGTGGGGCCCACTCTTGGTGTTTTTTGTCTTTTATCCCATTTTAAACAATACGATATAAAAAGTCCCTTTCGTAGTTAATTTATTTAAAATACCAAACGGACTCCAATTTTAAAAACGAAAGCATTTCTGGAAACGAAATCCGACAAGGAATCTAAAGATATAAAAAATCACATTTTCATTTAAACATTTCAGAAAACGTATATTTTAATCCCTTGATTAAAATATCACAAAAGGACAAAAAGTCAAACAATTCATTTAACACTTAATCAATTTATTCCACATATGGTCAAATAGATATTTTTCAAATATCAATATATACCTAAAACAACTAGGCAAGTTTTAGGATGTTACAACCATGGAAGCTTAATCACCGAATATTTTATAAAAGAAAATATGTGTATATATTATATATACACAATAATATATAACAATATAAAAACCTTAAAGATTGTTGTTAACTTTATATATTCGGTGATTAAATAATTAGACACTTATGATATTAAAACCATATTTGATATTGATAATCAATATCAAACTCAACACATAAGAAAGGACCAAATGGAATGAACACACCTGATTCTTGATGAAATAACGAACCGCACAGAATTGTGATTCTTGTCCTTTAAGGTTTTTACGCGCTCTATATGCTGCAAGCCTCAGCGTTGAACCCCAGGATTTGATGCAGTTGATCGGTATGTTCTTACAGCAAAAGAATCACCGATAACACAAAGTGATTACTTGGAAACACATGATGAATATCAAAACACAACATCATGAGAGGAGAGCTTATGAGATGAGAGCTTATGTTTTTTGGTGTTGGTGTGTTTGAACTTTCACCCCAATGGTTCCTTTTATAGGCACAAGCCTTTACTCAAATTAATGAGAGAAAAGAATAACTCTTACTATTCTAATGTAACATTATTGTCAACATTAGTGTAAACATTATTGTCAATATTATGACTATTCAAGAGGCTTAACCAAAAACAAAGCTCCACAACTCCCCACAACAAATAGGAAATTTGCCAACTTGCAAATACCATTGTATTTTCCAACAAATTGTTGTTAACATGTTGTAGGTCACCCGAGTGTCCTAAGTATATGTTTTTAAAAATGTTGGTATTCAATAATTAATACTTGTGTATAGTACAATGACCTTAATGTAAAAAAAAAAAGTATAATGACGAAATTTAACTTTTTCATAAAGTATATATAATGAGTTAATGACCACTAATTAATTGCATTAATCATTACTAAAATACATAAATTTTAAAAATAAATATAAATTGTTGCATGTTTTGCGAGTTTTGTCTGTGCATTATGCATGGTGCTGTTTGTACTGTTTTCAGAATTTAGTGGAGGATTGAAGGTAGTTTTGGTTGTGGTTTTTTGGCCCCATGTCTGCTGATTCTGCATATTGCAGAAGAGAGTTACTTATATATATGTGGCCATTTTGCTGTTATTCGGTTTTGGTTTTATACAAATAAAGATTTGTTGTATAGTTTAAAATTGAGCATGAAAAACTTTTTATTATTATGGAAAGGTTATTTTCGTTATAAGGGCTACCCAGAGGTGGCCGAGCTTTGCTAGTGATATACGTGATCTAACCGTTGTTGTGGTTGTTTCCGAACCTTTCTCTGACCATCTGGTAAATGTTTACCCATGAGGGATTGAACCCGTTACCTTTAGGAAGTTATTTTAGGAGCACTCAGATTGTTATGAAAAGCCATTTATAATATATGCTTTTATCATGTATTGGTCTGTACTAAAAGTTAAATACACATCCATCTCTTGTTATTAGGGATAATTGCTTTTATATCCTTGTAAAACTCATAAATTATTTCTATATCCTTCTCAAATTCATAAATTACCTCTATATCCTTCTAAACTTTATAATTGCCTTCATATCCTTCTAAAGTTTTAAAACTCTCTTTTATGTCCAAAAACCTATTTTAATATTTATTAAATCATTAAAATATCAATAATTATCAAATAAGTATGCAATATATTTGTTAATTATGTATTAGAAATTATGTTTATTTTCATGTATTATTGATATTATTGTGATTTAATAAGTAATAAAATAGGTTTTTGGACATAAAAAAGAGTTTTAAAGGTTTGGAAGGATATGAAGGTAATTATAAAGTTTTAAAGGATCTAGAGGTAATTTATGAATTTGAGAAGGATATAGAAATAATTAATGGAATTTGCAAAGATATAAAAACAATTATCCCTTGTTATCATCAAATGCCTTCTATATATTAACAAATATATATTATGCAATGTTGTCCATTGTCCAAGCACTTGAGACAAGTTTCAAGATAAGATGCAACTATTTTTTGACCCGTGAAGAATTTAGACCACTAATTAAGGGATATGCATTCATTGAAGATATTCACGAGGACCATGCATGCAATGACACAGATTTAGTGTTAAATTCAATACCTACCAATATTTATAGCTGGAATTGGAGATATAAGTATATAATCTAACCCAACCCAACTTGACCCGACCAGACCATCTTTTTGACATGCTAGCCGTGGATCACCTAATATATTTTACTAACGAATAACACGAAGTGGGTTGTAAAACATGGTTTGAGTTCGATATAAGTTTTTACGACAAAGCATGACAACCTCAACGAGATCAAATTGATACATGATGCATTGTATCAAAAGTCTTTCAATTCTAGTAACAATTATACTATAAGCATGTTTGGGAAAACTTATTTAAGATGCTTATTAGCTTATATAAATTTAATTATACTTACAATTGTGAAGTTAATTAAGTTTATATAAGTTAACAATCTTGTAAGCATCTTAAATAAACATTCTCAGACATATCCTAATTCTGTTAATAATTAAATACATGGTACACAAAGACCGTAGACGATCATTAAAGCGGAGGCCCAAACTTGTGTGTTGAGTTTGAAGGGCCGATTGTTGGGTGCAATGTATCAAAAGTCTTGCAACGATTAGCTGACGTGTTCCAAGAAAGGCAAGAATGCAAAAAGGCTGGATCATGTCAAATATTATCAATGATGCAAACATAATAAACGAAATAATCGGGTCGGATCGGATTTCTTATTCTACAGCTCATTCTCTAGCACCTATGCACGATTATATTTTGTCGTATTCAGGAGGACAATTGGAAGCCAGAAAAACTAACATAAGCTGATGACCATATACGGCAATCGTATACTACCAAAAAACTTGGAAACTTCGAGAACACCAACAACCATATATACACGATTTCGATTTTAGACGATTGTAGCAATCGTGGTACACTTCCTTCGAGTTCTAATGGCGATTCTTCAGGCGAGTAGATCGTTTTGCTTCTATAATGTTCAATCGACTATTATATGCTTATTTTTTACTTATCTTCTTCGTTGTAGGCATGGTTCATGGATGATATCCACGAGGATCCACAGCTTCCACATCATGGCAATCCGAATGAGTTTGTCTCCCCTGATTACTTAGCTGGTACGTTTATGTCTTAATCAAAATTGACATTTATGTATGAATACCGTTTTAAATTGTTTTGATTGTTCGTTAAACTTTGTTGTACGGTGTAATTGAGAAACCAAATTCAATTCGTATCTCTGGAATTTGTTTAGATCTCGGTGTTCTGCACTGGAAGTTGAATCCAGATAAATATGAGGAAGATGAAGAATTAGAGAAGATTAGGGCTGCTAGAGGCTATAATTATATGGTAATCTTACAACTTCAATCCGTTTGGAATTTTAATATCCAATTTTATGGAATTGCGTTTTAACTGATTATGCGTTTCGAATACTGTTTAAGTTACTTTCGAACTCTGATTATTCACTCAGATTACCAATTTCCCCCAAAAACATCGAACTACTTATAACTTATCTACTATCTGAAAACACATTAATCAGATAATTAATTATTGGGCTGGGTATACTCTATAACTAGCATAAAAAGCTCGTATATTCATTGATGAAGTAGTGATCATAAAATTCAGGGGCTGATTTTACATTAATTTTGTCTTCTTATTGACAATCCTTAGGGCTTTTATTATCATTTTCCTTAATTATTTAATAATCTGCAGAAATTTTCTTAATAACAGATGAAGGATTGTGTTTTCTAGTTTGCATTCATAAAACTTGTAACAAAATGTCAAAAATAACCATAAGAGAACTCCACACGATAGAAATTCAAGTGGTAAAAGTTTACAAGCTTCTACTTCCTGTCCCCAAACGCTGTTCATTTCAAAATCTAGAAGGGATTTAAAGACAACTTTTTACTTGAGTAAATTCAAAAGCAACAAACTGACTATTAATCTAATTTCTACAAAATATTGGATCTGCTGGATTTATTTACTTATTTCATGTTTGATATAGGATGTGCTGGATTTATGCCCTGAAAAAGTGGAGAATTATGAGCAAAAATTGAAGAACTTTTATACCGAACACATTCATGCAGACGAAGAGATACGTTATTGTTTGAAAGGGAGCGGATATTTTGATGTTCGGGATAATGCTGACCGTTGGATCCGCATTTGGATAAAGGCTGGTGATCTCATTATCTTGCCTGCAGGAATTTACCACCGTTTCACCCTTGATACCTCCAACTATATCGAGGTAAACATAAATTACCCATCTGGAATTTTGACTTTAAAGTCAAACAAACTACTTTTTTAACTTCAGAATTCAATAGGGATAATTTAACATTTAAAGAAAATACTAGCATTTTTTATCTTTTTAACGAACACTTGATCTTGAAAAAGTAAATGTAGTATGTTTGAGCTTAAACTAAAACTGTATTTTGATAACATGCTGACCAGAGTTGTTGACTTGTTTGGTATGCAGTTGATGAGGCTATTTGTTGGAGAGCCAATATGGACTGCATTCAATAGGCCACAAGAGGAGCATCCAGCTAGGAGAAACTACATGGTCAACTTTGGTCAAAAGATTGGGAATGGGATAACCCTTGAAGCCCATTAAAAACCATCTTCCCTTACCTATAATTCTATAAGTAATTTATGTATGTAAAACTATTATTATAATATATAGCTGTTGAAATACAAGCAGGGTACCCGCGCAATGCGGCGGCGAGTACCTTATGACTTTTATCTTGAAGCGTCAAATTGGTGGGTGATGGTGGCGATAGTGATGGTGGGTGGTAATTTCAGTATTTAAAGTTTAAGGGATAAATAAATAAAATTAGGCAAATAAGAATTGTAGAGCTGGCTTCACTCGGTCTTGATATACGGTAGGTCCCGGGTTCGAATCTTTGCTACTGCGTTTTATTTTGAGGTTAAAAAGTTAAAATATTCCTGGAATAGAAAGCTAGGATTAAAACTACTATGTTTAGAAAATCCCAAATGCTTTATTTATAGTTAATAGATCTAAGAATGAAACATTATCAATAATCCCTTGGGGTTGAGATGGCAAAGCTTGAAGCTTGTATACGCAAGGTCATGTGTTCGAATCCCGTGGCCTGTTTTTTATTTTGGTTAATACGGCGGCGGATACCCTATAAATGTATTCCATGGCAAGCAAAAGTCGAAATGGGTCAAAAGTCACTCAAACTTGTATGTACATTAATAAAACTAGCAGGGTACTCGCGCAATGCGGCGCCGGGTACTCAGAAACTATATTTCGTGGCGAGCGAGTATTGTTCGTTTACACGGTGTTAATTGCGCAAATGAATGATTTTTTCCGTCTTTAAAAATTGCAATTAGTAATCATTATCATCTTGAACATAATAATACATTCAAGTTCAACAAACTTAAGGATTATAATTAAAATATATGTGAGCACACAAACAAATACCTTGATCATGTAAAGTTCGATACAATATGTTTTCTATTTAAAGTTGGTTGTTTATTTGTTCTAAAACAAAGTGTCATTTAGATCAACCGGTTAACACACATTCTGTACTTAGAAAAAGTTATTATGTTCGAATCCTGTAAGCAACAATTTAACCGGAGCATATGTCATGGGTAAAACGTCGCATGATTTGTAGCATCGTGTTTATGTGTAGGTTGTGTTTATGTGTAGGTTGTGGTCGAAAATAAAAATGTAGCTCAGAAATAAAAGATGGTAAGGTCAAAACGGATTAATAAAAGATGGTAAGATAGTTTTCGGAAATAAAAAGCAAAACGAAAATAAAAGATGGTAAGAAAGGTTAATTAATTAATTTCCCGAAATACAAACCGAAACCGAAAAGCTCAATTAATTAACTTTCGTAAATATAAGGGCAGGTCAAATGCTTGGAATTACAACCTATTATATTTTGTTTTCCGGAAATACAAACCGAAACCGAAAAGGTACATTAATTGACTTCCGGAAATATAAGGTGTTGTGGTCAAATGTTCGGAATTACAGGCTATTGCATTTAGTGTTGGTGGTTTGAAATAAAGTGTAAGTTATAGCAATTGGTTAACACATAGTGACTACTTAGGAGATGTCTTGTGTTCGAATCTTGTAAACCACACTTTATTTTTTTAGTTAAAGAACTTACTAAAAATGGAAATCTCCTTAAACTTAAAATTAAGGAGCTCCTTAAACTTACTAAAAGAGGTAGGCCTAAATGCATTAGTAAGTAGTAAGATTAACCTAATAAATCATATGAAATAGAAAAATGACGTACCAAACTGAAGGTGTATGCTAAGATTACAGACGGATTGCCTCTTTAATTTTTCAATTTACATGAACAAACTGAAGAAATCGAGAGAGAATTCCTCAGAAGACCAACAGTCAACAATGAAGAATGGAAGACGGTGCAAAGAAGAAAGGGTAATCGGAGCTATCAAGAACATCATAAGCAAAATGATAAGAAATCAACATCTTTCTTTATCACAAATTTTGCTGACAATCTCACGGAAGGAATGTTATGGAGAGAGTTCAGGAAGTATGGGAATTTGGTGGATGTTTACATCGCCAAGAAAACGGACAAAGACGGAAACAGATTCGGTTTTCTTAGATTCACCGGAGTTCACGATCCAATCCAGTTCGTGCGTAGCCTACAAAACATCAAGGTGGGATGGAGTGTTGTCTCGGTAAACATCGCCAGGTTTGATAGGGTTCACAAACCTGTTCATAATCTTCAACCCCCCATAAATCAATACCACCGTCCACCCCCCAACAATAACCACCACCGCCCACCCCCTCCACCGCCGCCATCGTACCTGCCAAAGGACCGTGGCAACACGCAGAAAAAGGATAACACAAGATCATTCGCTGAAGTAGTTTCTGGTGAAAATCAAGAAGAATTACAATTTCAACCCATCATAAAACTGGCTACGGATTATTCCACTGAGAAATGGCTTTCTCGCGATCTAATCGGGAGAGTCCCAAATTTCAAAACCCTATGGAATCTAGAAGCAATGAAAAACGCAGACGGTTGTGAAGAGATAGATATACATTATTTGGGAGGTCTAACAGTTCGTCTAGAATTTAACGATAGACATGGAGGAAAAAAGTTTCTAGAAAAAGCCAAAGATGTGTGGCAAAACTGGTTTTCAAGCTTAAAATTTTGAAAATCAGATTTGTGTATTACTGAAAGGTTTGCATCAATTCTGGTGTACGGGGTTCCAATCCAGGCCTGGGCAAAGGAAGCGTTCAATGAAATCGGAAAAGTCTGTGGAGAAGTAGTCGTTGAGGAGGAATGCTCAGAGGAAAACTCAAACTTATCGGTGGGGAGAATCGGAGTTATGACATCTCAAATGGGATGGATTAACAAAACCATTAAAATCTTTATAGACGATAAAGAATATTTTATCAGATTGACAGAAGATCAAACCGAATCCGTCAGACTCACCCCAAGATCTGTGCGTAAGTCACAATGGGTTGACTCTGATTCCGACGATGATACGGACGATGAACTGTCAGAATCAGAGATTTCGGGAGATGAACCAGATCTGGAAGATGGTGAATTCCGGGATGAATCTCCGCCGTAATTTCCACCGGTGAATCATTTCTCAGACAGTGACGTTGCTAAGGTAGCTGAAAAGTCCAATCATTATTATTATCGGGATACGGCAAAAAAGCATAATACACCGCATGATATTGGGAAGGATGAAGCCGCCTCGAATAAAGTAGATGACGAGGCCAGTGCTACATTCTCGGTGGGCCCCATCAAATATCCCGTTGGGGGATTGAACGAAACAAACCCATTATCTGGGGAGCCCAATGAGAATTATGGGGAAAACCCATTAACAGAAGAGGAGCCCATTTCATCGTTCGGCCCAACTTCTCCTGGGGAGCCAATATACTTAAATGATCCTTTGATACAGGCCAACCCTACTACCTACGGGCTAGTCAACAATAACCACGATCCTGTCTTGATCGAGAATTCTTCAAACCCAAAGCCAAGCCATATACTTATTGATTCAGAAGAAGTTGTCAAAGACTCAACTGAGTATCATCGAACCCCAGGAATCGATTTAAATATCCCATGTGCGTCTAACGCATCTTCAGGTAGAACAACATCTCTTCCTTTAATTTTTGGGAAAGCCTCAAGGAACAGAATGGCGGAAAACATTAGACTCAAAAAGAATCCGAGAAAAAAAGCATCAAACCAGCCTCACGGTGAATCTACAGGTTCAATTCCAACTTCAGATGAAGTACAAAACACAATAGAGGATGGGAATTTAGCTGGATTTCAAATGAACGAGTTTGGATCAGACATTAGGAATGCAATTAGCGGTGTAGGTTTGAAAATTGTTTCCCAATGAAGTTAATCTCAATCAACATCAGGGGGGTAAACTGTCCACTAAAAAAGAGGTGGATTCAAGGTTTAAAAGATTTAAATAAAGTGCAATTTGTTGGGGAAGATCAAAAAACCCTTGGTTAGTTAGGTCATATTGGGGAAGATCAAGGTTTGATTTTGATTTTGTAGAACCTAATGGCAAATCTGGTGGTCTTATTTCGATTTGGGATCCATCCTGGTTCAACAAATCAGATGTGATCAAGGGCGATGGTTTCATGGCAACACTAGGTGTAATTATTGGGTCAAATATAGAGTGTGGTTTTATCAATCTGTATGCTTCTCAGAATTTAAAAAGGAAACGAATTTTATGGAATTCGATATCAGATTTAGTGCTAGCAGATACACGACGAACACGGATTATATTTGGTGACTTTAATGAAGTCCGGAAAAGATCCGAAAGAACAGGTACGTCGTTTTCCCCTATTGGTGCTAGATGTTTTAATCAATTTATTAGTGTTTCAGGTATCCAAGAAATTAAAATGGGGGGAAGAAGATACTCGAGAAGCACTCCAGACTGTGGTAATATGAGTTTGATTGATCGAATTCTGGTGTCTGACTTATTTTTCCAGCATTGGCCAAATCCAAACGTGAATATACTCCCTAAAGGTTACATCGATCATTGCCCGCTGCTTTTGAGCACATCGAACGCTGACTTTGGGCCATCATATTTCAAGTTTTTTAATTCGTGGACATCATTGCCAGCCCTAGAATCAGTCGTATCATCAAGTTGGGCCAGGCCGGTTGAAGGTAAATTATCACCTATAAATCTGTTTTGCAGGAAACTGAAAGTCCTAAAAAATGATATAAAAGCGTGGAGAAAATCAGATTTTGATGATTGCCTCAAAAAGTTGCGTGACGCAGCAAATGAACTGGACATCAAAGCCGAAGCAGGGGGACTATCATCAGGTGAAAAAGAAAAAAGGATTAATATCGACTTTCAAATTCGAGATAAAGAAAACATAAAAACCCGGGACATTAGGCAAAAAACAAGGATAAAATGGAATCTTGATGGTGATGAGAATTCAAAGTTCTTCCATGGCTCTCTAAATCACAACAAGCGTAAAAATTACATTCATGGATTAACGTTCAACGGAATTTGGAACGAGGAGCCGTCTATAATGAAAAAAGGTACGTCTGATTATTTTGCTAACATTTTTTATGAACCTTACAGGGCAAAACCGAAGTTTGTAAGTAACATGTTTAAAAAGATAACGAATTCCCAAAAGGAGCTAATCGAATCAGATTTTACAAAAGTAGAAATCAAAAAGGCGGTCTGGGATTGTGGAGTGGAGAAGGCACCAGGGCCGGACGGATTTACATTCGCATTCTATAAAAAGTATTGGAGTATTATTGAAAATGATCTCATAAAGGCGGTAACATCATTTCAAAACGGCGGTGATTTAAAGGATGGTTGCAACTCGTCTTTCTTCACACTTATACCTAAGTGTGAAATCCCACTTATACCTAAGTGTGAAATCCCACTTGCTTTATCTGATTATCGGCCGATTAGTCTGATTGGAAGTTTCTACAAAATTATTGCAAAACTCTTAGCTAATAGAATCAAACTGGTAATAAAAGATGTCATCAGTATTGAGCAATCAACATTCATTGAAGGTCGTAATATTCTCGATGGCCCACTTATATTAAGTGAGATTATTTCTTGGTTTAAAAAGGCGAAAAAAGAATTGCTAATATTTAAAATAGACTTCGAGAAAGCATATGATACACTTAATTGGGAATTCTTAGACTCGATTATGACACATATGGGTTTTGGGGCAAAGTGGAGAAATTGGATTCACATGTGTTTGTCTTCCGGTAGGGCGTCCGTCTTACTTACCGGATCTCCTACTTCGGAATTCGATATCAAAAGAGGTCTTAGGCAAGGTGACCCGATGGCCCCGTTCTTGTTTATTATAGCAGTCGAAAGCATCCATGTGGCTATGGATGAGGCATAATATATCCAACGATCTTATTCTGTCAAGCAAGTTCCCGGGTGTATGGAATAATATAGTCAAGGTTAGACGTCATTTGGAAAAAAATAATATCCCAATTGATTCATGGTTCCAAGCTTCCATAAATCCCGAATCAGGTAATTTTCGATGGTCTTGGGCTTTTGAATCCGACGGGATTTTTACTGTCTCGTCGGCCCGGTGTACATTCGAACAAGTTATGGCAGGTCCACGGCCTTCGAGTCTATTCCAATGGATAAAAGCAATTTCGTCAAGAGTCAATATTTTCTTTTGGAGATTGTTACAAAACAGGTTGCCGACATGCATAAACCTTCTAAATCGAGGTATTTTTCTTCAGCCCGCAGTTTGTTGCATTTGTGAAAGAGATATCGAGGTGGAGGAGCATCTATTCTGAGCTTGTCGTAAGGTAAGAGAAGTTTGGGCAGCATTTTGTAGATGGTGGAGTATAGATATTTGTAGTGTTTCGGGTCTAGACCATCTCATCAGGTGGTCGTCTAGAGCAAATCTTCCAAAGGATAAATCCATGCAGTTTTTAATTGCCCTTACTTCGGTAGCTTAGATCATATGGAGACACAGAAATGACACTATTTTCAATAATAAAGTCGATGGTTTTCATAGAGTTTTTGGTGAAGCCCAAGCTCTCGCATTTTATTGGACAATGTCCAGATCAAAATGTAAATGGAGTAGTGCTGATTGGGGGCCTTGGTGTGTGGATCCTCTTGGTATGTAAATGGGCGTTGTCTTGTGTTTTTATTTTAGTCAATTCAGATAGGTAGGTAGTTTATAACAGAGTTTAGCCGTAAGGCTTTTTGGTGTTTGATTTTTCTTTTGAAACATATGTAATTATTCGTGGTTGTTTCAATAAAATTTTGTGGTGGGTTTCCTTGTGGGGGTGATGGCAATGCCGAAGCTCCTGCTTAGTTTCCTTTGTTTGCCGTTCAAAAAAAAAATCAAATCTCTTATTTGTTATCATTTATATGACTCAATAGTTTAATATGTCACATTGTCACCAAGTATGTATATTTTCATTTATACCGATTCAACTTTGACTCATAATATTGATAAATTCTTTCTTTTTAACGGCAATTTTAATATTGATAATACTTATATAACCAATATTGCAGTTTTGCAGATTCAATTGTCTTTTAAATTAATATAAATAATTTGGTTGAACAACTTGGATTGTATTTTTTCTAAACTCCGGTGTCTTTAGTTGGAACTTGGAACCTATCAGTCATGATATCTTTTAAAATATCGATGTTGGATTTTAAAATTGTAGAGCATGCATGAAACGTGGATTTAACACCGAATATACATTTACTTATTATAATAAAAGGCTCCGCCCTTCATTTGAAAATATTTGATATCGTTTGTTATTGTTGTTAACTTGTTATTATTATCAGGGGCGGTGTCTTTAATTGGACCCTTATAAATAATAGGATTAGGGTAATGGTTTTAGACACATTATTATCTAATTCATCTTGATCGAGTTTTAATGGCGATAATTCAGGCGAGTAGATCTTCATGCTTCTATAATGATCAATCGACTATTAGATGCTTGATTTTGACTCATCTTCTTCGTTGCAGGCATGGTTCACGGACGATATCCTCGAGGATCCACAGCTTCCTAATCATCGCAATCCAAATGAGTTTGTCTCCCCTGATTACTTAGCTGGTACGTTTATGTGTTAATCAAGATTCACATTTTGAATTGTTATGATTGTTCGTTAAATGTTGTTGTACTGTGTCCTTGAGAAACCCAAATTCAATTTGTTTCACTGGAATTTGTGTAGACATTGGTGTCCTGCACTGGAAGTTGAATCCAGATAAATATGAGGAAGATGAAGAATTAAAGAAGATCAGAGCTGCCAGAGGCTATAATTATATGGTAATCTTACAACTTTAATCCGTTTGGATTTTAAAATCCAATTTTATGAAATTGCGTTTTAGCTGATTATGCGTTTTGGAATACTGTTCGAGTATGCTACTTTCCAACTTTGATTAATTTCATAAAATAGCAACAAAGTTTCAAAGATATTTCATTTAGGTTGCTCATACTTTGTTTTCCCTCTATAATAATAATCAAGTTTTAAAAGTGTTCTAATCATGTGAAATTTACATTCTATCATATTATAAATTATCAGATCACCTTATTTAAATTTATATATAAACAACTCATAATTGGAACACTTAAATTTATACACAATATGATGTGGTAACCTATAATAGAAGGTAAATTTCACATGATTGAAACAATTTTAAAATTTGGTTGTTATTATATAATGAAAGCAAAGATTAAGTAACCTAGATGGAACAATTTTCAAACTTTGTTACTATTCTATGAAATTAACTCAAATAACTAGTTTCGTCCAAAACTCTAAACTAATTATCTACTATTTAAAAAACACATTAATCAGATAATTAATTATTTAATAACCTGCGGAAATTATTTCACAATAGATTGAGGGATTTGTGTTTTCTAGTATGTATTCATAGTTTTATGGTTCTCTTAAATGTGTTTTCTGCTATAAAACTTGTAACTAAATGTCAAAAAAAACCATATGAGAACTCCACGCTATAAAAAATCAAGTAGTAAAAGTTTATAAGCTTCTACTTCTTGTCCCCAAACGAAGTTCATTTCAAAATATTTAAAGACAATTTTGTACTTGAGTAAATTCAAAAGCAATAAACTGAATATTTATCTACTTTCTACAAAATATGATGATAACTTTAGTGGATTTTTTCAAGATGGAGTTAGTGAAACTTAGGAGTAGGTGGTAAGTTCAATCCATTTACAGGTTAATTTGGGTAATGTTTATCTTTAAAAGATGAAATGTGTTAAATCAAAATATAGAGCTAAAAGGGAGGTGGGTTAAACGGTTTCCTAAAGCGTATTTTAATTCATGTAATTTATTCAAAACAAAAAGTAGATTGTTATTTTAATAATCTAGTTTTCATAATATTATATGACCCAAGTTCTCCTATGACAAAAAACATGTTTCAGGTAAAAAATTAATAAGTAGTTATTTCATATTTGTTATAGGATGTGGTGGATTTATGCCCTGAAAAAGTGGAGAATTATGAGCAAGAACTGAAGAAATTTTATACAGAACACATTCATGCAGATGAAGAGGTGCGTTATTGTTTAAAAGGGAGCGTATATTTTGATATTCGGGATAAAGATGACCGTTGGATTCGCGTTTGGATAGAGGCTGGTGATCTCATTATCTTGCCTGCAGGAATTTACCACCGTGCCACCCTTGATACCTCCAATTATGTCAAGGTAAAAATAAATTACCCATCTGGAATTTCCATTTTAAAGTCAAACAAACTACTTTTTTTTTAACTTCAATAGGATTAATTTTACATTTAAAGAAAATACTAGCATTTTTTAACTTCTTAACAAACTACTTTTTGTAGTATGTTTGAGCTCAAAGTCAAAGTGTATTTTGATGACATGTTGACCAGAGTTGTTGACTTGTTTGTTATGCAGTTGATGAGTCTATCTATTGGAGAGCCAATACGGACTGCATTCAATAGGCCACAAGAGGAGCATCCAGCTAGGAGAAACTACATGGTCAACTTTGGTCAAAAGACTGGGAATGGGATGCCCCCTGAAAGCAATTAAACACCATCTTACCTTACCTATTAAGTCATTTATGTACGTAAAATTATTATTGTAATATATAGCTGCTGCAATTGTCATACATGTATTTGTTGTGTAAGTAATTTATGTATTTGCGCTGTATTTCAAAACAAATTGTACAAGTATAGCAAAACATAAGTTGTAATAAATGAATAAGTTTTTATGGTGTAGAATGTAGATATCACCTCTAATTAGTAGACTTCCTTTTTAAGAATCCATAAACGTCAAGTTTTTTAAAGTTGGTCCTTTGATTCCATGTTCAATATACACAAAAGAAAAACCAACTTTTCCACTATATGTTTCTCACATCTTGATCGTTTCCCACAGCTAATAAACCATAATCTATATCAAGGTCCATTTTGTGGTCTCCTGAATAATCTAACTTCTAAACCATTCTATCCGGTTCATAAATAGAAAAATGCCAACATATTTTCTATCTGGATACTTTGGAAAACTACCGCCATGATTAATCTTTAAAAAGAACAGTCTTGTATGTTTCTGTTGAAAAATTCAAAATTATTATACATGGAAGTGAACACCATGAATAATCGTACATTCTGTATGAACTTTTCAAAAATTTAGGTTAACAGAAGATGACTTACCATAAATATCATGTATCGAATCTTCATCAAGCTCTTCATTCTAATTAATAATCCAACATGGTTGATTAGGAGTTCCACCCATAGTTCTTGAAGTGGTTTCTTGCGCGTTGTTACTTACAGAGGATGACGAAAAGAATGAGGGTTTTTTGCGAACAACAACCCTTAATTTGTCGTTAAAAGTAATATATCAACCAACAAATGATTACAATTGGTTCATTTGTATTAAATTACATAACTTTCTTATAAAAATCAAATCTAACATACAAATGTGATTAATTGATATATATTAATTGAACACAAACTACCATAATATATAATTTTTTACGTCTCTCTTAACAACAACTACATGACATGAACAAAAGATATTTAAAATCAATCTTCTATAATTCAGCACTATATCTTTTCAGTCTACCTATACAAAATATACAAAAGCGGAACTCCAACTTCACAAATTTTTAGTTTATCTTTAATTTTTTGTATGTTTATATTGAAATGAGCAACTTTTTAATAAATACACTTTTTTATATTGCTAAAAGTTCTTAAATATTTACTTTCGATATATACAAATTACAAAGTCTCATGTAATTGAATTCTCACTTCGTTATTAACTTATTTTTTTCATATAATTCCAAACACTACTATCACAAAATATTAATAATACAAATCTACTTAAACATAAGTTTGTATCACATTTTAAAAATTGAAATTTCATAAATCCATTTATCATTTTATAAAATGGTATATAGGAAAAGAAACATGCGCATGATAAAATTACACTGTTCTCAAGAATATATCTGGCCACTAAGGCAATGATCAAAGTTTATTAGGTAGTACTAATATATTGTAAATTTATGGGTTATGATAATGATAGCCCTAAGGATTGTCATAAGACATGCTTTATAAATTTGTACATCAACCTATAACAAACTCCTCAATCTTAGGAATTACTCCAATGTATTACTTTTTATGCACTTAGTGACAGCCCTTAAGGCTGTCATTATTAAAACCCAAAATTTATTTATTAAATACAAAATGGAAAAAAAACGGAACAAAATCTTTACATCAAACGGCGTTATAATAATTTTAATGAACAGTATCTTCTACCGTAAATGTATTATAGAGGAATATAGAACTACCCTCACGCTTTTCGCACGGATGGGGTTTAACGGGACAAGTAGACGAAATCTGACGGAAGAACAATAAAAAAGAAAAAGTAAATTGCCCTTTAAGTTTATAGCAAATTTCACCAATGGTCCTTTAATTTCAAAAATTACATTGATGGTCCTTAATTCTGAAAGGTTTTTCACCGATGATCTTTTACACTAACCGACGTTAATTTTTCTGTTAACTTACCCCATACACAATGCACATGAGGTTAAAAAAGTCATTTTAATTTTTTCTCATTCTTAAATTAATTTTTTTTATCTTAAATAAAAGTTTTTAGTTTAAAATATAAAAAAAAGAAATAAAAAATAACTTTTTTACCCTCATGTGCATTGCATATGATATGGGGTAAGTTAACAGAAAAAATTAACATCGGTTAGTGTAAAGGATTATCCGTGAAAAACCTTTCAGAACTAAAGACCATCAATGTAATTTTTGAAACTAAAAGATCATTGATAAAATTTGCTATAAACTTAAAGGACATCCTTGTAATTTACTCAAAGAAAATTGAAAAGTTCAGTGACAAAAAAAGAGTGAGAAAAAATGAAAGGAAAAAAAGCTCAAATGTCTTGATTTATTAATACTCTTTTGGATTATATTTGTTATTGTTGATTTCATTCATCACTGAAGAATTTCGAGCTTGGCCGACTTAGTTTTGAGAACTAGGGTTGCACTAATCTGACAAGTTCATGACATAATAGACTCAAAACAGTCACAATAATCGACAAGCTAATAGCGAAAAAATGAGTTCAACCACTCATTATAAACAGATACTCTAACATACAATAGTCTACTGATTTGAACATAAATAACCAAAGTTAAAGTAAAGAATTCCCGTAATCAGAGACTTCACTTGGGCTCTAATACCCCGGAAAGAAATAACAATAACAAACAAACAAACGTACAACACATTAATGACAACTAATACTCATACACTGACTGATACATAACCTAAAATACTAACTCAAAAACAATTAAGATTCTACTTGTTCACTAGTTGATTTTGAAAAATCAGTTAAAATTTGGTAAAGTTTCTCTGATGTTGGACGATCACTTGGATCATCCTTGGTACACTGCCGATAAATATCAATTAAAAATCTCAACTTTTTTTCTTTTTTGTCTTCTAAACTCTCAGATTCAGCTTCCTCAAATGGATCCAACGCCTCAAGCTCATCAGTCAAAACCGGCCGTTTTCCCATCTGTATAAATCAAAATATATTATATCCTCATTATAATAATAACATTTTAATAATTAAACATACCAAAAGGAGGTCATTAATTTCAGATTCTGGTAACCCAGCGTAAGGCACTTGTAAAGTTAATAACTCCAACAGAAGGCATCCAAAAGACCATATATCTACTTCCTGCATTAAATAAAAGAAAATAATAATAAATATATTTTAATTTTTTTAATATAAATATAAAATGAAAATAAGATACCATTCCGTATAAACGTTGGACATGAATTGTGCGATAAACTTCAGGGGCCATCCACCGAGGCGTTCCAACACAAACATCGGGTGGAGGAATTCCCATATGACCAATACAACACGTATGCAAAGGAGACCTTAAGGGAATTGCTCTATCAAAATCACATAATTTAACACTTTTTGGTGTTTTATCAAAATCAATCAAGATATTTTCACTCTTCAAGTCACGGTGTATGACATCTTTTGAATGGAGCTCGGATAATGCTGAAGAAACGTCTTTAATGATTTGTAAAATAAAATCTACATCCACGTGTTTCTCACCAGATCTTGCAAGCTTTTCTATGTAGTGCTGTTGTTGAGATGAGAGTCAGTTAAATGTAAGATAAATCATAAATATAATTAAAAAAATTATGAGAATGACCGACCTTTAATGATCCTCCTTTTATATGTTCCATAAAAATGACGGATTGTAATACACGATGTTCAGTTGGTAACCACTTGGTTGATATTTGGTGGCCTAAAATTTCAACAATACACGGGTGCTTCAAGACACTTAAAAGTCTCACTTCCCCTAAACAATTATATTCAAAATTCCTAATTTGGTCTAAAGAACTCCCACTCGCATCCAATGTGCGCACCTGTCACCATAATAAAACAAAAATAACTTCAATAAGATACTATTGATGCATTATTAACAAAAAGGATAATTTCATATACGTCTGCAAACTTCATTATTACGCATATATCCTTCCAAAACCTCAAAATTCTCACATATATCCTTTTACCTAATTTAATAATATTTAAATCAATTAAAATTAAAAAAAAAAACATAAATCT
This sequence comes from Calendula officinalis, assembly GCA_963853835.1. Classification (NCBI taxonomy): domain Eukaryota; kingdom Viridiplantae; phylum Streptophyta; class Magnoliopsida; order Asterales; family Asteraceae; genus Calendula; species Calendula officinalis. The sequence continues at coordinate 64,243,077 of OY970828.1, forward strand.
TAATCTAAATTAATGATAAAATGCCCTAAATACCCTTAAAGGTCAAGGGTTTTTTCTTTCGTCAAAGTATTTTCTTGTCAAACTCGACAACTGCATTTTCTTTTGTCAAGAGTATTTAGGCTATTTTACCATCAATTTAAATTAGGATTTATGTTTTTTAATTTTTCAAAGATTTAAATATTATTAAATTAGGTAAAAGGATATATATGAGAATTTTGAGGTTTTGAAAGGATATATATGTAACAATGAAGTTTGCAAGGACATATATGAAATTATCCCATTAACAAAAAGATTAATTCAAAACCTTAGCAGCAGCCTCAGCTGATCCAAATTTGCACTGGATTAAGGTTGTTGAACCTACTTCCTCAATTTCCTCACACGCAGAAAGACAAGGAAAAGAACAATCCATATCAACACGTGTATTCATCCGGCTCAGAGGAATGTATCTAAAAAGGTAACATTTCAAATATTTAATAAATACGGAACCATATCGAAAAAGAAAATAAAAATAAATAAATATATACATACCTGTAGAAATATTCAGGGTCGGTTTCTTCTCTTATATCATGAGGTCTACACGCATCCACTATCATCCTAACCTCAGAACCACCTCTTTTAACAACAATCACATTCCATGCATGTGGTGCAAAATCCAAATATCCTCTCACAAGTTCACACGGTACGTGTGGGTCAACTCGGTCACAAAGATACTAGATAATTCCCCAAAAAAAATAAAAAATCATAAGTACAAAATTCAAACTACATTAGAAGTAAATGTGACAAAATTATTAATTACCTTCATTAGCAGTGCTCGATGTCTACAAACACCGAATTGCAAACTCCCAATGGGTACAACAATTGAATTTCTTCTTGCTTTTATTGACTGGAGTGATTTTTCACATAAACCAAGAAGAAGAGCGTCTTCTGAGGAATTTGATTTAGTCATATGATTGTTGTTGCCAGTTGGACACGTGCAGACAAATGGTTTGTTGTAATTTGATCCAGATACGGATTTTCTTGCTCTATCGACCATTGCACTTTTATCACTGCCTCCAAAATGATCTGATACAAATAATGCAAGTAATGAAGCAGTTTGTAGTTTATCATCATCATCATCTCCTTCATCTTTTTTGGAACTGTAAATTTCATTTAAATGGAATAATAATTCTTGAGCACAAAGTGTTACAGCATCCAGTTCTTCATCCTTTCCCCTGAACAAATTTTAAAAGATTTAACATTTTAACGCCATTTTTGCTTTACGGACCATTATTGTTACAAGTTTCAAAATTAGGGACGATGTATGTAAATTACCTGTCCATTACAATAACTTCACGTGAACCGAGATGCAGGTTTTTCTCATAAGTGCTGAGAGGTAAAAAAGGACGATCTCGTCCTGCATCATAAAATCCATCTGGCAGATGATCATCAATGCTACAAAAAGACGTTGTACTGTATTTATTAGACATATCTAAATGTCTGTCAGTTGGTTTTCTTGATTTTCTAGGTTTATGGTTATCAAGCTCTCTTTCAGAATGTCTTTTTGATTGTGTATTACTATTTTCTGCTGAAAAGTGCTTGTTTTGTGCATCATTGTTCTCACTACAATCGTCTTTTACCGTTTTACCCTCAACAGATTCAAGTTCAACACATTCAGAGTTATGGGGATCAACATGAGCTGAGCTGTCATCAAGTTCTTTGTCATCAAGATCACCATCAACATTGACTGAAGAACCTTCTAGAAGGGATTCAGGTGGGGTGACATCATTGCAAGTTTTATTTTGAGATGTAACAAGGGCAGAATCGTCATTTTTCCATTTTCTACTGCAGTTTAAACGTTCTTGGCGAGCTCTTTTTTGCAAATAGTCACGTCTTTTCCATGATTTTCTAGGTTTTCTTGCTGGGAAAACTCTATTTGGTGAAGATCCAATTAGATTACTTGATAAAGATGTAGAAGAGCCTAATTTACAATAGATTAGAGTCAGTTTCTACACATTATAATGAGTAAATTACATAAATAGTCCCTGTGGTTTGTAAGAAACTATAATTAGACAGGTTGTCCCTAATTCTGAAACTTGTAACACTAACGGTCCTTAAAGCAAAAAAGGGTGTTAAGTCTTTTAGGGACCATCCATGAATAAAAAGCTGAGGGACGAAATCCATAATTTCATACAAGCACAGGGACGATTTATGTAATTTACTCCAATACAATCTATCTTAGGAAAAAAAATGATGAATTTATTACCATGAATGGAATCATCAGTGATTACACTTTCTAAAACATCCATCTCTACATATGAACTGAAGAATTCATCATTTGTCATATTTTCATCATTTCCTTCAAGATCACATGTTATCCACACAGGTAGTTGTGAACAACTTGGAAGCTTATTGTACTATAAAAAAAAGGACACATTAACAGCATCAGTAATGCAAATTAACTATCTTAAGCATTCATTTTTTAGAAATTTCTAATATTTAAAAAAAAAGGGGATTAACTGTACCTGAAGATTTAGTCTTCTAAGGTTATGCATTTTTTCAAGGTCAACAGATCCCAAGGAAGTCAATCTGTTGCTTGAAAGGTCCAAATTCTCCAATCTTTGGAGAGATGATAAGGCTGAAGGTAGTTGGACCAGCTTATTATTAGTGACTTTTAATGTAATCAAGGCACTCAAATTAGCAATTTCTGTCGGTAAATTTTTCATTTTATTGTGTGACAGATCTAGATACTCCAAACAAGTAAGACAACCAATTTCTGGAGGCAAATATCTGCAAAATATTTAACATATTTTTCATCAGTTTATTTGACTTAATAACATCATCATCGCCCATCATCATCATCATCATCATCATCATCATCATCATCATCATCATCATCGACATCATCATCATAATCATCATAAACAAGCAAAAAAAGCAACTGGGATAATTTCAATTGCTTTTAATTTATAATACTGGAATATCATTGGAATTTTAAACAGACAAATCATTTAAATATAATCAATGCCAAGTGAAAGAGCAAAGCAGTTGCATTGTCATTTTGATATAAACAGACAAAGCATTCCTCTGGTTCATTACATTCAAGAAATTGATAATAAGAGTTCAGTACCTTAATTAAATTAATTCTTTTCATGTGGCAGATTCATTCAAATATCCATGAACATTAAACAATTTTTTTAAAACGAACAGACGTTAACTTTACCTGATAGAAAAATGGCAAACAGATAGCTTGGTCAAACGTTCAAGCGCCATAATATCAGCCAATAATGGAAATGCTGAAGGCCTAGATGGTGCCTTACTAAGCTCTAATTCCTTCAAAGCCTTCAATTTTTGTAAAGGTAATCCAGTCAAACCTGGTAAAGATATCTTCACTTGCAATCTTTCTAAGTTAACCAGGTTCCCAAACTCTGAAGGAAACAAATTGACCTCATTCCCAAAGAATTTTAGGGTTTTTAGCTTGCACAAACCCCCAACAGATCGAGGAATCAAATTAAACGTGTTCTTGTATACATATAAACCCTCAATTGAAGAATTTTCACCGTCATTAATCCTCCTCTCATCCAAAACCTGAAGATCCAAAGTTTTTCCAGAAGCATCAATTGCTGATTCCACTTTTGAGTTATCTTCCAATTCTTCTTCGATATTTTCGGTTGCGGTTGTTGCACACTCGTGATTATCAGTTGGAACAACTACTGTTTCGTCTGAATTCAAAATCTGCATCGTGGGATTTTGCTAGGTTTGGAGTGCGAATTAAAGAAAAGGGTGGAAGAAAAAGAAAGAATTATAAATTATGATGATGCATTGTGTTGACCAATATCGACAATTGTGTGTATATTGGTAAACTTTGGTGTGAATGTGTGATGAACAGAGGAGGAAAAAAGGTTTGAGATTTGTGGGGATTCGGCTTTGGGAGCAAGAACCCTAATTTCTACAGAAGGCGAGGGTATTTGTAATATCGAATGGGTATTTTAGTAATTTTGTCCACAGATGTCGTGACGAAATTTTCCTAAACCCAATCCATATTATTTGTGTAAACAAGGAAACTTCCTGGAACTTGTTTGGCAATGAGTGGAAAGTTATGTTTTTACGTCTAAACATAGAGGATTAGAAATGTAGACGGTTTAGAAATCGAATCGAATCGTATGAAATCCAACAAAACTAAGAATCAGGAAAATAATTTCGCCAAGGCTAAGGACCGAACCAATGTAGCTCGGAACCGAAACGCATGGAATGAAATCGAACCGAAATAAGAATCTAGAAAATAATTTCAGCAAGGACGAGGGCCGAACCAATATAGCTCAAAAACGAGTCGTATCGGCCCAAGAAGCAGCTGGAACCGAAGCATAATATCAGATGGTGTTGAGGCAAAGAAACATACGGTTCTTTAAGGTGATGTTGAATTCATATCAAGAATGTACATTTCATCCTTTCTTAATGCATTCATAAAAACGATTCCCTTTGGTTCTATAATAAACATTAAGTGTATGTATTTAGAATCACACAGTTGACTGATATTATGAAATTATTTTTTAGTCTATTCATCTCAACACTTTTGTAAATGTGCAAGATCCATTGGAAAACTCGCATGGGCCAACTCACTCACTAGATTATTTGTCATCAAAATTAATCTTTGGGCCAGTCTTATTCTTATTGGTGAATTTTTTTTAGCAAGGACTTACAACCGGTCATGTGTCTGGAACATCCACTGTCCATATATCAGATGTCTTCGTTTTGTTTGCCCTTTTCTTAGAGTCTCGGCATCTCATTTTCTTGAAGATGAAGATTCTTTATCTTCAGATTCTGTTGAACTTGTCGTCAAGCATTTGCACTATTTATATTCATCTGAATCAGTTTAAGATTCTGGTTTGATTGCTGCAACTAACCCTTAGATCTTTTTGTCATTGCATCGTTGTTCTTCATCACTAGACTTTGAATCACTAAACCAAGTTTGAGTGGTTTCCTTTAGTACAATGTATTTTGCTTCTTCTTCAGCTTTGGCTATCTGAAGTATGTGATGCTTTTTTATCATCTTCCTCATACTTCATTTTGTAATTAGAATTTGAGTTAGAAGTAGTTCTTGAGGAGGTGAATCTTGAATTTCATTGAGAGTAATCAGTTCTTGAAGAACTTGACCTTTCATTGTCTACCTTCACCATGCAATGTGCCTTGAAGTGTCTAGTTCCACCACAAAGAAAGCAATCCATATCATCTTTTGCCATCTGACTTCCAAATGCTCTAGATGATTCACGCTTTACCGCACGTTTATATTTGGCAGCAAGCAAAGCCATACTTTCGGCTAATTCATCCACACCACCATCCGAGTATCCAGCCAATTTTGGATCTTCTTATTCCAGGTCTTTGTCTTCGGAGAAATGTACCTGAGATGATTAAAGAATAATCTACTTCAACGGGTATACCCTTAGGCACGTCCTTACATAACATAGAACTCACACTTGAAAATGGCGGACAATTAGCTAGAGAAACGGGTGTTGTAGCGAAATCGAGTGCAAAACAAGGGAAATCGGCCACATTAAAATTACCTCTCAAGGAGGGTAAAAAGTGTAAATTGGCCCAAGCTTGATAAGGCTCATGAGTACTTGAGCTCGTGTCAAACGAATCCTTTATCCGTATAAACTAATAAGCTTACTATAAGCTTATTTATCACATAATCACATATATGTAAGCTATCTCCAAGTTTACTCATTCTTTATCACTTACGCGACACACCTCTCCGAAGCGAACTCTACCGATACGGGATGTCATAGGTAAACTATCAAGGTAATTGGTGTAGGAGCTAATACCAATTTTCATTAAATAAAATACAATTACAATAAGGAAATGACTAAAACAAATACAAGATTGAAACAAGAATATGTAGAAACAAAGAAGAAACAAGTTTTGGTTGAGTCTCGTGAAATTCACGATCCCCTTAAAATAGATTCGTCGTCTATCTCCCAGGGTAAAACAACCGAGTAGTTTTACACTACCGAATATAATCCAAGCCAAAACACTTATCGAAAGTTATTGTGTTTAAGGATCACTAAACTTGGAGAGAGCAAATTGTGATGCTTGTAAGTGAGTAGGAAAGTATATGAATTGTGTTTCAAGTTGTCAAGAATGTGTCTTCCAATGAACCACACATCTTCTATTTATACTAGAATTTGGTCCAAGGTCTAATGACACTCATTAATGTCATTAATCCAATTCAACACAATTCATTACAAAGAAATGAAACCACTAATTCAAATATATTTTTAATGACAAACATTAAAAATATAAATAATATTATTAATATTATTATTTGAATACTTCCACTAAATCAAGTGGCAAAACCGAGTGGCAAAAAACGAACCCCCATGAAACCCGGGAGACGAGCGTGGATAGGTTCGAGTTTTCACTAGTTCATTTGTTTGATTTCTTTGTTCCGTACACCCCACTTTGATAGTCGATATCTCATTCACCACAACTACATTTTGGACATACCAACCATTAATTATATATAATTAAATATATAATTATATGTGTCCAAAATTTTCCAACAATTGGGAAGCCCCCATCTTACCAAGATCTCATTCATCACATATGAGCATTAACTCCATTCATCATTCTCAACATTAATTAGAATACACCTATTCTAATTATCATATTATTCTTATTAATTTATCATTCTCATTACCGACTTTACCAAATCCTTTAATAAATAAAACATATTTTTATTTATCAAAAATCATATAGTTTTAACTTTACTTTGACTAGAATACTTATCTCTTGCTAATCACTTTATACTTATTCTTTTAGCAATTCAATCACTATCTTATTAGTATAATTTTACCAATAAATACTTATTATTTAGAAATCGTCATCATTAGTTTTATTAATGTATTTGTTAATAAAACTCCATATCATGTACTCTCAATCTTTAACTTTATTAATACTTCTTATTAATAAAAACTCACTAACAATTTATATAATCACACTTACTTATCAAAATAGTCAATTATATAGACTATAACTTAATAGCATATTAAACACATTTTTCCTTATCTTTCTAATCTCTATCTTTATCAAAATAGTTCGCGACGCTAACCCCAGGTTCGCGACGCGAACTTGGGTCTTCAACCTTCCTTCGTTTTTCCTTCTTGTTCACATGTTCGGTTTTGTAACAACCGAAATTTGTAAATAAATAAATTGTACAAAAATATGATAATTATGGATAATTCATTTCAGAACCATAGGAATTGGTTTCGTGTCATTTGGACACCGTTTGATATGGTTAAGGTCGAAACCGGGCCGAAATAGACAACAAAAAGTTGCAGCCCAGCTGTCTGAAGGAGTTCACGACGCGAACTATAGTTCGCGATCGTGAACATCAAACAGAGAATTGAGGTTTTTCAGACATAGAGTTCACGACCCGTTCCCTATCGCTAAGTGTTCCCGACGCGGGAAGTTCGCGACGCGAACTTCAATTCGCGATCGCGAACTGTGTAGCTGTATATAATAACGGGTTTAGGCTAGGGTTTAGGCATCAACGACCCTACTTGTAGCTCAGCCGTTTTTGTGAAGAAAAGAGGCGATTTTAGAGGTCTAGAGCTCAAATCTCCATCATCTTTGAAGATTTAAGCATCAAAGGTAAAGATTATTGATTCTTATCATCTTCTACCTTAGTTTCAAGCTTTTCATGGGCATCAATGGTGGTTTTAGGAACCAACCATATCATCTTTGGGGAAGATGATCTATCATGAGTGTAAAACACTCATGGTAAGCTTGTAATCAATGTGTACAAGCTAGATTTAGGTTTATGGATAGAAATCTTGAACTAGGGTTTGAGATTTCCACCAAGTGGTATGAACTTGGTGGTTGTGAATGTTAAAGTGGATAGATTAGTAATTAGTTATGGATAATAACTAGTTGTTGTGTTGATGATGATATTAGGTCAAGAAGACTTTGAGATTGGAAGTACTTCCTTGATTGGGAAGTAAGGATTTTTGTGTCGTTGAACACAAGTATTGGATAGCATTGCTAAGGTGAGTACATGTGATCTTTTCTGAGTATATAGAAAGATGATTTTATGGTTTAAATGATTAAACAAGTTTTTAGTAGTCTTCATTGAATAAATGTTTTGATAAAGAAAAAGATTTATTAGTTAGTACATGAATTGAATTGTTATTGATTTGCTTGGTTACCACTAGTATGTTGAGATCTATGATTTGGAGCATTGGCTCAAGTTGTTGAATTGTTATGTGGTAGCTAAACAATTGGATCCTAGATAACCCACACAAGCTGGGGGAGTTAGTGACACCTACTTGGGGCGGTACCACCATGCGCAAGGGTAGTGTGTCGAGAAATAGATAACCCGGAAATCGGGGGAGTTTGGGATAACCCGGAAAACGGGGGAGAAATAGATAACCCGATAACGGGGGAGTTTACCTAGTTTACCCATATCGGGGGAGTTGTTTCGGGGAGGCCCGTTACGTATGTGTTGGGCTTATGGCAAGCCTTAGAGTATGTTTGACTATGTGCAATTTGATAATTATTTAATTATTATTTTATTGCAAATATTTTCTAACCGGGTCTAAAACCCATGTTTCTCACGAGACAATCTTATCTCACGTACTACGTTTATTTTGGCTATGTACTCAGGTTCGGGAGCTAAGGATTAGGCGGCCCGTAGTTGTAGCATTGGAAGTGATTAGCTCGGTGTACCATTTGATTCCCTAAGACTTTAGTTTTGATATTACTGTAACACCGATTTTTGGCACTTGTAATCATTCCAAATGTTTTTATTTAAACCATGTTTTGGATATTATGGATTTTGGTTGTTAAACTTTTAAATATTTAAAAGTTAAATTGTTTTGAAAAATTGGTGTGTTACAGGTTTGACCCGATTCCAAAGATCAGGACCACCCATAAACATTACCTTAGCTACCAATAACCATCAATCCGTCTAACACTCGATCAAATATGAATGTAGGCATACTAAAATCGCCAAAATACTTAATATATAAATAATAAAAAATTTGGTTTAGGGTTTAGCTTTCTAAAGTGGCCAAACAACCACTTAAATTCGGAAATGACTCAACGAAATGGCCAAAAAAATCCCTAAATTTTTAGATTTCTAAAATGGCCAAACAATCGTTTAAACTAATTTTTATTATCTACATTTTTATATTGGTTTGTCCCAAAATGACTGTCTACTCCTAAGTTTCAACCAACTAAAAAATATTTAAGTGAGAAAAAGAAAATTTGATTGGTGACATAATGTAATTAACAGGGGCATCTCCGAGAATTTGAAGACCCTGTGCGAAAATATGAAAATGGGCCCCCTAAATACGAGATTTTTTATAAAAAATTAGACTTTCTAATTTTTTTTTTCTATTACATAATTAAGTTGGCTAAATTTTAATATTATATATAAAACACATATAAAAAATTTGGCCCATATGAAATATGGGCCATGTGCGGCTGCACATCCTGCACCTCCTCAAAGACACCCCTGGTAATTAATGCACTTTTCTTAAACTGTGTTTTTTTTCTAATGAACAATAAATTTGGGACGGAGGGAGTATATAATTGCTAGAGCACAAGAGGTGGGATGAGTGTTATAGATATGCTATAGGGTTTTTAGGTTTTAATATAGGTTTAACATAACGTAATTATACACCAGATATGGTGTTAGCATATTAAAGTCATGTTAAACACATTTTCTGGCATAAAATCATAGTATAACATACCGCTATGATCACAACATTTTTGTTTTAACATGACTATAACATGAGCTACACAATGGTATAACTAGAGATGTCAACTCGTGTTGTCGTTTCGTGTTTTTGGGTAACACGACACAAATTTGCATTTCTCAACACGAAAACAACACGACACGAAGTCGTGTTTTATTTTGCTAACACGAACACGACCCAATTTATAAACGCGAAAACACGACAACACGAGATAAATGACAAAAATATCAACTTTTTTTACTTAGTACATGCCAAAAACCCGCCAAACATGTAACATCCCAAAACCCGGCCTAGTAGTTTATTGACCTTAAGGTATCTTATGAAATGATTTCCTGATTAAATGCTTAGTTAATTTAATTTGCCTGCTGCCTTTTGCGGTATTTTAACCAAGGGGTTAAAATACCCGACTTGTGATATATTTGGAATGAAACGTGATTTTTATGTCTTTGGATTCCTTGTTAAATATCGTTTCCGGAAATGCTTTCGTTTTTAAAATTGGAGTCCGTTTGCTATTTTAAGTAAATTAATTACGAAAGGGACCTTTCAGACATATACTGTTTTATTAAAAGAAAGACCAAGAGGGGTCCCACCCCCTCTTGTTTGACCGGCCACGAGAGAGAGAGAGAGGGTTGGGAAACCCCCTCTCTTTTCTTTTCCCTTTCATTTGAACATTATCCATAAGCTCTACTATTTCATTGCTCAAACTTTCTCTCCACCTTTTTGTGCTTGCTTGAACTTGTTCTTGGTAAATCCTTGTGCTAGAATCCGAAATCTACCTTAGTGTTGGTAGAGAAGAAGCTTAGAAGTAAGTTGCACCTTCTCCTTGTCTCATTTTTGGTGTTCTTGAGTTATGTCTTGAACTAGGGTTTGTGTAGCTTGATGATTTGTTGGTGAATCTTATTATGGATGTTGTTTTATGTGTTTGTGCAAGCTTTTACATCATTTGTATGGTTGATTGTTGAAGGAAGACAAGATTTGTTGAAAATCACCTTCAACCTCCATTAATGGTGGAAGTTGAAGGTGGGTTTTGACTAATCTTGGATTTCTTGAGTTTTGGTTGGATAGAATTGTTTATTAGGTTGTGAAATCATGTTTGGTAAGTTATGGATGGTGAAAACCTAGTATAGTTGATTGTGTGAATTGATCTAGTTGGTGTTTGGGTCAAATTAATTAACTCGGTATACTGTTGACAGGAACCGGGAAGGATACTCAGTGATACTAGCTCACTGAGTTAAGGAATCGGAAGTTGAAAGGTGAGTGGATTCGACCTACAACTCGGGTTTCGGTTTATTCGTTTGGTATTGGCATATTTGTAAAAATCGCAGGAAATTACCAGACAAGATAAGTTCACGGCGTGAACTTCCTTCGCGATCGTGAAGTCGGTCCAGCTAAGTTGTTGATTCATCGCGAAGTAGTTCACGATCAGAGTTCACGTCGCGAACTATAGTTCGCGATCGTGAACTGGAGTTCGCGATTGGGAACTCTGTTGTGATGTTTTTCGCGGTGTTTTTCGTAGCTAGTCTACTTGTTATGTATGCCTAGTGTTAGGGAATACCATACATGACTATGTGCACAATCGGGACGAGGTCAGTGTCGGATGGATAACGGCTGGGCACAGTGTATCGACTAATAGGGTATCCGACCTTACCTGTATGCGTTACATGGTTAAGGGGAGGGAGTTGCCCGGGTGTTGGATACAAAACGCTATCGGTTACCGTGGTTTTGGCCGACCATGGTTTAAGGCCCGCAAAGCCGCCGATCCTCTTAATTAAGTGATTACCCAACCGGAGATGTTTATAACTTCCGTGTTTAAGTGATTGGTGTAGTTGGTAGCCTTAGGAATTCATTCACTTAGCTTTTGTGCTAATCCCTCCCTTATCGACACATTTCAGGTTGGATGGCTTGAACGGGTCGGGCTTGGACGGAAAGTTTGATCATGCTTAAATTGTCATTTTGTTAAATGAGCCGTGTTTCGTAATACCGTCTTTTAACTAACTCTTGGTTGTAATAATTGTGGGACCATGGTTTTGTAAACTTAACATAACTAGGAACTAACCGTATGCTTCCGTAACCTTAGTTAAATGCTTAATTGGATATTTAAAAAAAAATGCGGTGTTACAACTTGGTATCAGAGCTTCGGTTTGGCGATGGATACATGGGGTTGGTGTTCCATTCCCAAATCGTGGCTCGTGTTTTGGTCAAACCTTCCGGTCAAAGGGGATTAGAGCAAGTGTGAATCGGGTTTAGTAGTTAGTAAATGTGTACTAACGAGTTAAACTAAGCCTTGGTGAGATGTTGTGTTTTGTAGCAGGAATGGCTACGGATGGAAACACATTGGATAATGTCCCACCGAACACGAACCTTGGTAATGATGGAGCAACGGGCTCGGGGGGTGATGAAATACCGAATGAAGAATATATCGTGTTGTTGGAGACACGGAATATGGAACTTGAGGATACCATAAGAGCTCTTCGCCAAAGCCAATCGACTGAGCCGCGACCCGAGGCTCGGTCTACCTTGCCACCCCCAACCCAAGCGAATCCACCCCCACACTTCACTCAAGCTACTCACAATCCCGTCTTTCCCCGAAATGACTCCTCATCTCCTAATGCAAGCATACCACAACCGCCACCCACCCACACCGTACCCTTTGCCAATGCTCAACACCAACAATTCTTCTACCAACCTTTCCCGATCGAGAAGAAACCGTGCACTTACAAGAACTTCCTTGATTGTAAGCCAACCGAGTACCGGGGGAGTACCGACCCCGCGGAAACTCTAACTTGGCTTAGGGCCACCGAGAAGGCTCTTATTGCTTGTAGTTGTGAGGACCATTTGAAAGTCCGGTATGCGTCCCAAATGTTGGGGGGACCGCTATGGATTGGTGGGATGGGTTGACCGCAAATTTTAGTAATGAGATGATGGATGCAATCACGTGGAAACAATTTCGGGATCAAGTGAAGGCTCGGTATTGTAGCCCGTTTGAGTTGGATAAAATCCGGAATGAATTCATGATGTTGAAGATGACCGATCGAATGACGGTGGATGAGCTTATCCTCCAATTTAATGGAAAGCTCCGGTTTGTGACACAATGGGTGCCCGATGAGTCCACCCAAATCAAACACTTTGTTGGGGCGTTGTTGCCCGAGTATCGGAATGTAACGAGGCTTGCGGGAACTCTCTTGCAAGCCTATGATCTTGCCAAATCGGCTGAAAGTGATACCTTGGCACAAAAAGCCGCGAGTCGGGAGAAGGCCCCGTTTCATAAGGGAAAGTATGAAAAATCAAACTCGAGCAACCACAAGAAATCCCAAGGAAATCATAAGTCAAACAATGATCGTCGAAAACAAATCCTTCAAGGTTCCAACCAAAGAAACCCGTGGTGCCTACCGTGTAAGTCTGCCCATGCCGGTCCGTGTACGGCACAAACTCGAAGGTGTATTAAGTGTGGACAACAAAGGCATGAGTCTTCAGAATGCAAGCTAGAAAATAGCGTATGTTGGACGTGTCAGAAAGAGGGTCATCGAGCCATGCATTGCCCAACGAAGAAGGGTTCGGGTTCGGGCGGGGGATCGGCTTCGTCAGGAAGTCAAAAGAGGAAGAGTCATCCGCCACCTACGGGTCGGGCATTCAAGATGACGGTGGAGGATGCCACCACTACCGACGATGTCATCACCGGTATGTTTCTAATAAACTCCATACCCGCTCGTGTATTATTTGATTCGGGTGCAAATAGTTCGTTTTCCTCAAAGGGTTTTTGTGACAAATTGAAATTGCCTATTTCCTTGATCGCGACACCTCTAGAGGTAGAGGTGGCCGATGGTGAAATGGTCCCGGTCACGACATCCGTGTCCGGGGCTTGTATTGATATTGATGGCGTAAAATTTTCGATTCTTTTACTTGTTATGCCGATATCCGGCTTTGATGTGGTTTTAGGTATGGATTGGTTAAGTGCTAATAGGGCCAACATAAATTGTCACCAAAAGTTAATTACTTTTCTTTTACCCGACGGGTCACACGTCGTGGCCCGGGGAGACTGAAGGAATTATGTGCACAGTCAGTCAACCTATGATGATACATCCATGCCTACGAAACACTTAAGGGTCACCCCGGTGAGTGCATGTAATACGAGCAAGATAAGCAATGATACTACGAAGAGGAATGATTCATAATAGTCATTATGAATCAGTTAAGTATTAAGTTAAGTTTAACTTATTACTAGATTAGTTTAACTAACTAATTAATACAAGTAGTTGTACATTTACTAGTTGAGTAAATATACAATGTGTTAATTATAGATTATCCATGATATGATTTAAAGCTATTAAATCATATAGTAATTGGATAATATTATTTTATAAATTATATAAAGGTTATTATATAATTAACTATTAAAAGTATAATACAAGTGTATAATTTCGTGTATATGGGTACCGAAATTATAGTGTGTTAATACTAGACATTTGATAGTTAAGTGCAATGATAATAAACTAGTTAAAACTATAAGGGATGGAAGTGTAAAAAGGAAGTTTAATTAAGAAGTTAATCTTAATTAAACTAGAAGGGTTTTAAGTGTAACATCTTCTATTATAAATAGAAGGCTTATGCTAAACCCTAGAGGTTACTTCTTTACACCCTTTACACGAAATCCTTGCCCCCTTCCTCTCCCTATTTTCGGCCGAACAAGATCAAGGGAAGAACACAAGTCTTGTGTTCTTCGTGTTCTTCGTTCGTTCTTCGTGTTCTTCAAGTTTCGAAGAACAAGTTCATTGCTTAGATCAACTAGAAGATCGATCAATTTGTTCATCATCAGTGGATTAATCTTAAGCAATCAACAAGGTATGTTTTGGGAAAACCCTTTTCTCCCTTCTTTGGTTGATGGTCGAACGAACCACACAAGCAATGTGTGTGTTCGAGTTCTTCGTACAAGGTTTCTTTCTTGTTAACCTAATCTAAATCTCCAACATCCCAATCCTTTAGGGTTTAAGGATTAGGTTTAATCCCAGTTCCGCTTTTAGGGATTAAATCAGCTAGTTGGTTTAACCGATCAAGAACAAGTTCATGTTCTTGGTCAGCAAGGTTCGAACCAAGCATACTAGGCGGTCGACCCAAGTGGTTGATCGAGTACATATAAAACCCTACAGTGGTATCAGAGCGTTGGTTTAGAGATCTAGACTAGATTAACAAAGATTGTTTGTTTACTTTATTTACAAGTTTTTTTTGTTTCAAGTTTTTCTTCTTCTTCATTATTTTCGAAAATAGGGAAGAACCCTAGGACCAAGAACATTAAACTAGTCTAAGTTTAATTGGTCAAGAAGGTTTCTAGAAACCCTAGCAAATTTTCGAAACCATGGAAGAACCCTAGGATCAAGTATATTAAACAAGATATGTTTAATTGATCAAAAGGATTCTTTCCATAATCCCTTAAGAATTTCGTGACCTAGAAAAGAACCTTAGGATCAAGTATATTAAATAAGATATGTTTAATTGATCAAAAGGATTCTTTCCTAGTTACCTTAGAATTTTCGAAATCTAGGAGGAAACTTGGACACCAAGTATGTTAAACTAGCCTAGTTTAATTGGTGAAAAAGTTTCTTAGTGTTAAGATTTCGAAAAACCTAAAGAACCCTAGAAGATTAAACTAGTTTAAGTTTAATAGGTTAAAAGTATTAATTAGGATAATAATGTAAAACCTAGTTAATTAGACAAGTTTATGTCTAATAGGTTTAATTATTATTTTGATAAGTTTATTAAAGCTAGTTCTTTAAACCTAGTAATTTAGACAAAGTTTTATTGTCTATAAGGTTTAAATTAAAAAAGGTCTAAATAAATTTATTAAAAGTTATAATCTATCTTAGAATTTAAACAAAGTTTATTGTTTAAAAGGATTGATTAAAATTAGTCTTTTAATTAAAATAATGTCTTTGATCAAGAAAGTCAAAACCCTAGTTTTGATTGGTCAAAAACAAGATTAGGGTTCATATAATTAATTTAGGGAATTGATAAAGAAGGTGTTAATTTTTAAGTTCTAAAATTAACAAGGTGTATTTAATTATGTATAAATATATATATGTATTTAAATTTTTCGTTTTTTTTTATTAAGTAAAATTGAATTTTAAAAGATATAATAAGTTTATACACATTTTAATTAGTTCAAGTTAAAATGTACAAGTATAAATTAGATGTAATATTCTTATTAGAATGTTACAAGTTTATAATTAGAAATATACATATATACGAATTTTATATATTAAATACAAGATAAAATGAAACAATTAAAAGGATAATGTTATTTTGATCTTTAAAGAAATAATAGTATAACTAGTTATTGTGTAAGTTATAATATAATTAAAACTAGATTGTACAAAGTTATGATTTAATTATAACTAGTAATTGTTCAAGTTGAAATTATATTATTAACTAGAAATATACAAAGTTATATTGTTATATATATCAAGGTGTATAAAGTTATAAGTTATTATAACTAGATAATTATACAAGTATGATATAAGTATTTTACAAGTTATGTAATATACTAGTATGATGATCAAGTATAAATAACAAGAACCTATATTTAACTAGTTAAAGTTAAATATAAGAAAGGTTTAAACAAACTAAAGAATTATTATTATATATAGTCTTTATATAATAAGTTTATTAGTTTCACCAAGTATAAACCGGTGATTGTGTTAGCTTAAGTTTCATCATGGTTGTTGAAGCTAGTGGGAGCTACACAAGAAAATCACAAAGTTTGTAAGTGTGTCGTTAATGCATAAGTTATGGTCGAAATTAATAAGTAAGAAATAAATGTTTAATTTCATTATTAGACATTTGAAAAGCTAGGTGTGTTAAACTTAGTTTATGTTTCAAGTTTATGAATCATAAAAGTTTAAAAAGTTTAACATAAGTTTATAAGTTTTTCAAGTAATATAAAACAAGTAAGTTTTATTAGAAATAAGGTTTCTCACAAAACCTAGTAAAACGTTTTGTACACCTCGTTTTAGGTATACATGTAAAATCGTACAAATTCTTGAAACTATAAATTTTAAAGAATAGTTCTTATGTTTTAAAAAAAGGTGTCTTGTTGAACGTTTCAATTCTTCAAGCCACACATTTTAAACAAGGATTAAGATTGGAATAAAAGTTTAAGTTTAGTTTAAGACTTAAACAAACCCAAGAAAATCTTAGATCGAAGTACTATCCACCTAATGGAACACCTCACTTGTTCAACGATATTCATATTGTAAGGATAAAGAAACTTAGATATGGATTCAAATCATTGCGAGTGTTAGGGTGCGTAAGGTTCTGTGATAATCGGGAGTCCCGGCGCAGAGCATCGCACTGTCTTAGATGGTCTGATCTATTTTGGTGATAATCGGGAGTCCCGGCCCAAAAAGTACTTGAGTAGAATAAACATACTAGACTTTGTTACTAACTTAGAAATGTACAATTAGATTGTACAAAGTTGTAATAAGTTATAAGTCTAAAGATTCTACGACCCCTAGGAATCGTGTCAAGTCTTGATACGATCGGTAAGGAAGTTACCTACCAGAAATAGCATGTCTCGTCGGGAAGTGCCCAAACCTTGCGGCGAGAATGTGACATATGGATCCTAGGCCTAAAATATTAATTATGGGTTTATAATATATTTTAGAGAATGTTTATTGATGATTACTAATTAAACTGGGTTTGATTTGTAGATGGCAGCAACAAATGTGATTGCGACAACAAGTACCAACAATCTATCACTTCGCTCAATCCTCGAAAAGGACAAGTTGACTGGGTCAAACTTTCTCAACTGGGAGCGCAATCTTCGTATTGTGCTCAGGCATGAGAGAAAGTGGTATGTCTTGGAGAGAGCAGTACCGAACACCCCTGCTGTTAATGCCAGAGCTGAAACGAGGCAAGCTTATGATAAGCATGTCAGTGATGCACTTGATGTGAGCTGTTTAATGCTAGCCACCATGAGTCCTGAGTTACAAGCGGGACTTATGGATGTGCCTGCATTTGAGATGATCCAGTAACTTAGGGATTCATTTCAAGAGCAAGCTCGCACCGAGAGGTTTGACATCAATCGAGCCTTCAACTCTTGCAAGATGGTCAAAGGAACGCCGGTGAGTGCCCACGTCATGAAAATGAAAGGGCACATGGATCACCTCGCTAGACTTGGTCACCCCATACCGTTGCAAATGGCAACAGACACTATACTCAACTCGTTGTCTGATGACTACAAGTCTTTTATGGTCAATTACAACATGCATAATATGGAGAAATCCATTGCTGAGCTACATTCCATGCTCAAGACAACTGAGTTAAGTTTGGGGACCAAATCTAAGGATGTTCTTATGATCAGTAACGGTGGTGGCGGTAGAAAGAAGAGAAAAGGGCATGGTGGTAAAGGAAAGGGTAAAACCTATCCTAACCAAGGAGTGCCAAATGGTAAAGGTGTCAAACAAAAGGTCAAGAAGGTTAAGCCTAACACTGCGAGGACCGAGAACCGGTGCTTCAAGTGTGGTGAGGCTGGGCATTGGAAAAGAAATTGTCCAAAGGGTGCAAGTGGTAGTGGAGGAAACGCAAGTTCCTCAGATAACACAACCACACTTCTTAATCACTTTAAGATACTTGTAAAGTACATTACGAGTAATCTAACTTTTGCAATCGTTTATTGCAGGAGATGGAAAGTGATGGTGACCGGCATGAGATGGTGATGATCCCACGAGCACCAAGTTTTATAATTCAGTTTTTTTTTTCAGTGGATTCGTTTTAAACAATTTACTTTATTGTTTGAATAATTTTATTTTTATGTTAAAACAAGTTTCATTTTGGTTTTAATTAAATTTTCGAATCCATGGTTGAATTATATTGTGTGCATGTGTGATAATTACACTAGTCAAGGTTTATGACTAGGTTGTAAGTCAAGTTTTGATTTACTTATGTTTCATGTTTATATTTATATATTTGTTTGATTATTGTATAAGAAATGTCTTGATAGCTCAAGGTATTTAGATACTAGTAATTAGAAAGTTTTTCTAATGAAAGTATTTAAGAGTTTTATGGAAGCATAAGGTTCAAAAGTTATTGAACTTAGTTAAAACATCTTAAGTAATAGTCATTACTTATGATAGAAAGTTTTAAAGTATTAGTATTAATATAGTATGATTATATTGGATATAATCAAGATATACTTTAAGAGTATTATTACAAGTCTTTTATACTTGCAGTAAAGGATTTAATGAAGTCATAATTCCCTAATAGGAATAGTTGGATATTCGTAAAATCCAAGTAAAATGACTTAGACATTAAATGACTCTTAAAAGGGACAAAACTATATTAAAGTCTTTAAGAATTAAAAGGTATTATTGCAAGTCTTTTATACTTGTAATAAATACAATATTTAATCAAGTCATAATTCCCTAATAGGAATATGGATATTTGACAAATCCAAGTGATGACTTTGGCATTAAATGAAGTTCTTAAAGAATACTAAAATATTTAAGAATTGATAGTATCATTCCAAGTGTTTTATACTTGCTAGATACAGTAATCAATAAAGATCATGATTCCCTTAAAAGGAATATTGGATATTCGCAAATCCAAATAATGATCTTAATTATTGATAAAATTCTTAAAAGATTAAACTACAAGTTATTGACTAGGTCAAAGTAGTAGTTTAAGAGATGCTTAAGTTCCATAAAAGTAAGTGGGAGCTAAGACTAACGTAATTCATTAAAGATGTTAGTGAATTCAGTAAGTTAGCAAGACATTAACAACAAGGTTTTACCAAGTCGTCAGCCAAAGAGTTAAGAGAAATAATAAATGATCGTTGATTAGATTATTGCAAACCTAATAGCGTGATCACAAGTCTTGTGATTAATTATTGCATATCTAATGGGTTGTTAACACTTCAGTGGATAACACAATCATTTAAGGAAATTTCTTTAACTAGTAAAGATATCTACAAATCAAGTAACTAAGAGTAGCTTTAGTTACAAGAATAATTTTATGAATTCAAGAAACTAAGGAGTTAATTTCCAATCCTCCTATGTTTACCGAATTACATAAAAGGTAATACTAGAATATGTTCTAGATTGTTGCGAGAACAATATCTAGCAAAGACAAAAGTAATAGTATTCCTAAATACTCGTCTTATGTCTTTAGTTTAATAGAAATGATTGGTTTAGTGATAAAGTTACAATTAAGATTGTAAGAATCATTAAGTAATCAACGTGAACGAAAGGAATAAGTAATGATCCAGTAATAATTCAGTATCTATGTCCAGTGAGGAATAATACTTGAGTTAGTATCATTTTTATTCAGACTTTGTATATTTTACAAGATCCACGAATAAAAGTATATTTATTCAAGAAGACACAAAATCCGTGACTACTCGTCTGGGTGGGAACCTCGATGGGGCGTTAACGTCATCGCGGTATTTGGTGGTAGATTCGAAAGTTCTTCGAAGATAGCTACACAAGTTTTGTGTAAACCAAATATCGGTGATATTCTGTTGGAGCTCAACGAATATTGGATTGACCAGCGTGACAATACTTCGTGGTTGAAAAGTTCAAAAGTATTGTTCACTAGGATTGTCCTTAAGCCTGAGGTATTTGGTTTAGGATACAATGACTAATGTGCTTTGGTTCAACTCAGACAATACTGAAATACGTTTGTCATACGAGGAAGATACTGGGTACAAAGGAAGTTGTATTTTAAATCGAAATATACAAGATGGTAATTGCACCTCCTCTTTAGGAGAGATATTTATAGGTCCTTTGACGTGATGAGATAACTGGAAAGTGCATGGCCATGCCTAAACGAACTGATTTGTTCTTTGTCGTTTATCACAACAGTTTGAATCAAGAAGTCATGAAATGATTTCGAATACAGGAGTTGATAATTTCTACCATGCTCGTATTCGTTGTCACAAATATCGTGCTGCAAGGGATGAGCCTAACATAGTTTGCCCAAGAAGTAGAGACAGAGTGTTCTTTACTAGGAGACGCTATTAAAGAGTTTTTCATAAACCATACCTGGGTTACGTAAGTTGTTTTTATGGGGTTGGTTACCTACATGCCCATCTAGAAGGCCACTGTAGCTCGTATCATTAAGACAAAGGTTACAGACTTGCACAAGTGGGAGTCTGAAGGAATTATGTGCACAGTCAGTCAACCTATGATGATACATCCATGCCTACGAAACACTTAAGGGTCACACCGGTGAGTGCATGTAATACGAGCAATATAAGCAATGATACTACGAAGAGGAATGATTCATAATAGTCATTATGAATCAGTTAAGTATTAAGTTAAGTTTAACTTATTACTAGATTAGTTTAACTAACTAACTAATACAAGTAGTTGTACATTTACTAGTTGAGTAAATATACAATGTGTTAATTATAGATTATCCATGATATGATTTAAAGCTATTAAATCATATAGTAATTGGATAATATTATTGTATAAATTATATAAAGGTTATTATATAATTAACTATTAAAAGTATATATACAAGTGTATAATTTCGTGTATATGGGTACCGAAATTATAGTGTGTTAATACTAGACATTTGATAGTTAAGTGCAATGATAATAAACTAGTTAAAACTATAAGGGATGGAAGTGTAAAAAGGAAGTTTAATTAAGAAGTTAATCTTAATTAAACTAGAAGGGTTTTAAGTGTAACATCTTCTATTATAAATTGAAGGCTTATGCTAAACCCTAGAGGTTACTTCTTTACACCCTTTACACGAAATCATTGCCCCCTTCCTCTCCCTATTTTCGGCCGAACAAGATCAAGGGAAGAACACAAGTCTTGTGTTCTTCGTGTTCTTCGTTCGTTCTTCGTGTTCTTCAAGTTTCGAAGAACAAGTTCATTGCTTAGATCAACTAGAAGATCGCTAGATTTGTTCATCATCAGTGGATTAATCTTAAGCAATCAACAAGGTATGTTTTGGGAAAACCCTTTTCTCCCTTCTCCCTCTTGGACGAATTTCGACCAAAGAACCCTAGGGTTCTTTGGTTGATGGTCGAACGAACCACACAAGCAATGTGTGTGTTCGAGTTCTTCGTACAAGGTTTCTTTCTTGTTAACCTAATCTAAATCTCTAACATCCCAATCCTTTAGGGTTTAAGGATTAGGTTTAATCCCAGTTCCGCTTTTAGGGATTAAATCAGCTAGTTGGTTTAACCGGTCAAGAACAAGTTCATGTTCTTGGTCAGCAAGGTTCGAACCAAGCATACTAGGCGGTCGACCCAAGTGGTTGATCGAGTACATATAAAACCCTACAGAGACCGTGTGACCCCGACCATACCCATGATATCTATGATGAAAGCCCGTAAGTCCTTGACCAAGGGATGTGAATCGTTTATGGCCTATGTGATTGATGTGAAAAAGGAAAGGAAAGAGGTTGGTAATCTCCGGGTGGTTTCGGAATACCCGGAGGTGTTTCCCGAAGACTTGCCTGGGTTACCTCCCGTTCGGGAGGTAGAATTCAAAATTGATTTGGTGCCGGGTGCCAATCCCGTGGCTAGATCACCGTATCGTTTAGCACCGTCCGAGATTCGGGAAATGATGACACAAATCCAAGATTTATTGTATAAGGGTTTTATTCGGTCGAATTCCTCACCTTGGGGAGCTCCGGTTTTATTCGTGAAAAAGAAGGATGGTGCACTTCGTATGTGTATCGATTATCGGGAATTGAATAAAAGAACGGTAAAGAATCGGTATCCCTTGCCACGTATTGACGATTTATTTGATCAACTCCAAGGGTCTTCTTATTTCTCAAAGATTGATTTGAGATCGGGTTATCACCAAGTTCGGGTTCATGAAAACGATATTCATAAAACGGCGTTCCGAACTCGTTACGGTCACTATGAGTTCTTGGTTATGCCGTTTGGGTTGACGAACGCTCCCGCGATATTCATGGATTTGATGAAACGAGTTTGTCGGCCTTATCTCGACAAATTCGTTATTGTGTTCATTGACGATATTTTAATTTATTCCAAGACCGAAGAAGAACACGAGAAACACTTAAGGCAAGTGTTAGAAACTTTGAAGCGGGAACGACTATTTGCGAAGTTCTCGAAGTGCGAATTTTGGCTTCGAGAGGTTCACTTTTTGGGTCACGTTATTTGTTCGAATGGGGTCAAGGTGGACCCGGCAAAGATTGAAGCGGTTATGCATTGGGTTGCTCCAAAGAACCCAACCGAGATAAAGAGTTATTTGGGTTTGGCGGGTTATTACCGCCGGTTTATTAAAGATTTTTCGAAGATAGCGGGTCCTATGACGAAGTTGACCCGCAAGGATGTACCTTTCCGTTGGGGTGATGATCACGAGAAGTCCTTCCAAACTCTAAAGCAACTATTATGTCAAGCTCCGGTTCTTGCCTTACCCGAAGGCCCGAAGGATTTTATTGTTTATTGTGATGCTTCACTTGCGGGTTTGGGTTGCGTGTTGATGCAACGAGACCGGGTTATTGCTTATGCTTCGAGGCAATTGAAGAATCACGAGAAGAATTATCCGACTCACGATTTAGAGTTGGCGGCGGTGGTTTTTGCACTAAAATTATGGAGACATTATCTGTATGGTACTAAGTGTGTGATTTGTACGGATCATAAAAGCTTGCAATACGTGTCACGCAAAAGGAGTTGAATATGCATCAACGAAGGTGGTTAGAATTGATTAAGGATTACGATTGTGAAATTCGTTATCATCCCGGAAAGGCAAATGTGGTGGCCGATGCCTTAAGTAGAAAGGGAGATTCGGGGCGGGTACAATTTATGAGAATGGAAATTGTGTCGGATTTGGTGTCCCGGTTGAAGATTTCACAAATGGAAGCCTTGAATGTCGAACATTTGAAGACCGAGATTCTGATAAAGAGGAAGGATGATTTAGAAGAAGATTCCCGGGGTTTGAAGACGTATCAATCTCGGGTTTGGGTACCGTTACTCGGGGGTTTGCGGGAATTGATTTTAGCCGAGGCTCACAATTCTCGGTTATCGGTTCACCCGGGTAGCACGAAAATGTATAATGATATAAAAGCACTTTATTGGTGGCCGACAATGAAGACCGACATTGCCCGTTTCGTGGGCCAATGTCATATTTGTGCTCAAGTAAAGGCCGAACACCAAAAGCCCTATGGAACTTTAACTCAATCGCCGATTCCCGAGTGGAAGTGGGATCGGATCACTATGGATTTCGTGACCAAATTGCCGCGTACACAAAGGGGTCACGATATGATTTGGGTTATAGTTGACCGATTAACGAAGAGTGCTCATTTCTTGGCTACTAGTGAGACCGCCTCACTTAGTAGATTGGCGAAATTGTACGTTGACGAAGTGGTATCCCGGCATGGAATTCCAATTTCTATCGTGTCCGATAGAGATCCCCGTTTTGCTTCAAATTTTTGGAATAGCTTGCAACGAGAATTGGGGACGCGGGTGAATTTGAGTACCGCGTATCATCTCCAAACCGATGGGCAATCGGAGAGAACGATACAAACGCTTGAAGATATGTTGCGGGCGTGTGTGTTAGAGTACGGTGGGTCGTGGGATTCCCACATACCGTTGATCGAGTTTGCTTATAATAACTCGTATCACTCAAGTATTAAGATGCCACCGTATGAGATGTTGTATGGACGTCGGTGTCGAACCCCGACGTGTTGGTTGGAGGCGGGCGAGAAACAATATGCGGGACCCAATATTGTACAAATGACCGCGGATAAGGTTGCAATTTCTCGAGAAAAGTTGAAAGCCGCCCGTGACCGACAAAAGATGTATGCCGATCCGAGACGTAGACCCGCTACGTTCTCGGAAAATGAGATGGTTTATTTGAAGGTTTCACCTTGGAAGGGTGCCATTCGTTTCGGTAAACGAGGAAAGTTGGCCCCGAGGTTTATTGGGCCGTTTCGAATTAGCAAAGTGGTGAATTCTCGATCGGTGACTCTCGAGTTACCCCCGGAGTTGTCGGCAATACACAACACTTTCAATATTTGTTATTTGAGAAAGTGTAACATCGAAGACCCGAGCCAAATTCTTCCGGTACAAGAGTTGCGGGTTGATACGAAAAGGAGGTTGGTCGAGGAACCGGTAGAGTTATTGGACCGAAAGGTGACGAAATTGAGAAAGAAACAAATTCCTATGGTTTTGGTAAAGTGGAAGCACAGTTTGGGTGCGGATATGACATGGGAGACCGAGGCCGAGATGCGGGAACGTTATCCCTCCTTATTTGATCGAGATGGGATTCCGGGGACGGAATCTTCTTAAGTGGGGGAGAGTTGTAACATCCCAAACCCGGCCTAGTAGTTTATTGACCTTAAGGTATCTTATGAAATGATTTCCTGATTAAATGCTTAGTTAATTTAATTAGCCTGCTGCCTTTTGCGGTATTTTAACCAAGGGGTTAAAATACCCGACTTGTGATATATTTGGAATGAAAACGTGATTTTTATGTCTTTGGATTCCTTGTTAAATATCGTTTCCGGAAATGCTTTCGTTTTTAAAATTGGAGTCCGTTTGCTATTTTAAGTAAATTAATTACGAAAGGGACTTTTCAGACATACACTGTTTTATTAAAAGAAAGACCAAGAGGGGTCCCACCCCCTCTTGTTTGACCAGCCACGAGAGAGAGAGAGGGAAACCCCCTCTCTTTTCTTTTCCCTTTCATTTGAACATTATCCATAAGCTCTACTATTTCATTGCTCAAAGTTTCTCTCCACCTTTTTGTGCTTGCTTGAACTTGTTCTTGGTAAATCCTTGTGCTAGAATCCGAAATCTACCTTAGTGTTGGTAGAGAAGAAGCTTAGAAGTAAGTTGCACCTTCTCCTTGTCTCATTTTTGGTGTTCTTGAGTTATGTCTTGAACTAGGGTTTGTGTAGCTTGATGATTTGTTGGTGAATATTGTTATGGATGTTGTTTTATGTGTTTGTGCAAGCTTTTACATCATTTGTATGGTTGATTGTTGAAGGAAGACAAGATTTGGTGAAAATCACCTTCAACCTCCATTAATGGTGGAAGTTGAAGGTGGGTTTTGACTAATCTTGGATTTCTTGAGTTTTGGTTGGATAGAATTGTTTATTAGGTTGTGAAATCATGTTTGGTAAGTTATGGATGGTGAAAACCTAGTATAGTTGATTGTGTGAATTGATCTAGTTGGTGTTTGGGTCAAATTAATTAACTAGTGATCTTGGAAGTATCATACTTGGAATTGTGATGATTATGACCTTGATGGAATTGTTAAATGATTGTGAATTGCTAGTTTATGATGAATTCTTAGTCTATGGAATGTGTGCTAGTTTTATGTCCTTAGAAGTGTTAGGGTCATGTTCGGGTTTTTGGCCCATTTGGGTCAACTAGTTGTGAATACTTGATAAATGGACAAAATGGTCAATTGTATTGATGAAGGATTTGGGCTAGTTGTAGATGTCATAAAATGTGCATTCTATGAGTCTTGTGTGGTTAGATGTCGAAATTGTTGATTTTGACGATTCGGTGGATTATCACTAACTCGGTATATTGTTGACAGGAACCAGGAAGGATACTCAGTGATACTAGCTCACTGAGTTAAGGAATCGGAAGTTGAAAGATGAGTGGATTCGACCTACAACTCGGGTTTCGGTTTATTCGTTTGGTATTGGCATATTTGTAAAAATCGCAGGAAATTACCAGACAAGAGAAGTTCACGGCGTGAACTTCTCTTCGCGATTGTGAAGTCGGTCCAGCTAAGTTGTTGATTCATCGCGAAGTAGTTCACGATCAGAGTTCACGTCGCGAACTATAGTTCGCGATCGTGAACTGGAGTTCGCGATTGGGAACTCTGTTGTGATGTTTTTCGCGGTGTTTATCGTAGCTAGTCTACTTGTTATGTATGCCTAGTGTTAGGGAATACCATACTTGACTATGTGCACAATCGGGACGAGGTCAGTGTCGGATGGATAACGGCTGGGCACAGTGTATCGACTAATAGGGTATCCGACCTTACCTGTATGCGTTACATGGTTAAGGGGAGGGAGTTGTCCGGGTGTTGGATACAAAACGCTATCGGTTACCGTGGTTTTGGCCGACCATGGTTTAAGGCCCGCAAAGCCGCCGATCCTCTCAATTAAGTGATTACCCAACCGGAGATGTTTATAACTTCTGTGTTTAAGTGATTGGTGTAGTTGGTAGCCTTAGGAATTCATTCACTTAGCTTTTGTGCTAATCCCTCCCTTATCGACACATTTCAGGTTGGATGGCTTGAACGGGTCGGGCTTGGACGGAAAGTTTGATCATGCTTAAATTGTTATTTTGTTAAATGAGCCGTGTTTCGTAATACCGTCTTTTAACTAACTCTTGGTTGTAATAATTGTGGGACCATGGTTTTGTAAACTTAACATAACTAGGAACTAACCGTATGCTTCCGTAACCTTAGTTAAATGCTTAATTGGATATTTAAAAAAAAAATGCGGTGTTACAAAACACGACAAAAATGTAACATAAATTTTAGATGTTCTCAAAATCAAAATTATCATGTCAATTTCATGTTAATATCTGAGCACGAACACGACACGACTTCGTGTTTGTTTTACACAATACGAAAACGAATTCAATTTTGATTTCGTCTCAATTTCGTTTCGTTTCGCGTATTAATTGATTACATAGTAGACATCAATACAATTTCTCTTGCAACAACTACATGTTTAGTTACCAAGGAAATAATTTTGTGTGTAAAAACACGTTATTCGGTTTTGTCATATATACGAAAACGATGACATTTGATGACGAGGATCATGTTGTTGACGATTTCTTCGGTAAAAATGTAAAATTACATTCATCTGCTACAATATGTTTCACCAAAGTCATAAAGTTACTAAAGTTAGTTCGAAAAAGGTTCCATGAGTAAAAGTCTCCCCGTGACTACCTAAATAGTACTCCACTACTACACTTCGCATAAGTCAACTTTCATTTTAAACATTATTCCTTTCTCCCACAATTAATTTTTTCATCCATCTTATGCAAAAAAAATAAAAATAAATAAATAATAATAATAATAATAATAATAATAAAGTTAATGTTCTAAAAATCTGGTTAAACCAACAAGTCAAACTATAAAACAGAAAGATAGTAGATAGGAATGAACTAGTTAAATAGATGATTATAGCTCGGTTAGGTTCCAGTTAGAGTAGCCGGTCGAATTACATAAAAATGATTAACTTAGTTGGTTTTGAAAAAAATATATATTTTTATGGTATTTGTTTTGTATTTCTCTAATTATATGGACAATTATACACTATTTACGTAATTATTGCATTAAAAATAATCAAAAATTAATGCAAAAATTAACTTTTAAACATTGGCAAAAATACATTTTCCTTTTGCGTAATATAACGAAGATAATATTATTCAAAATAATTGAAGTCTAAGGTGTTGTTTGGTAACATATGAATGATATAGATGTCTGAATGATTTAGAACTTCCCCTAACATCTGTTCGATTAAGAGGCAGAAAATGTTGATTTTTTGATTCAGATGTTGATTAAGAGGCGTTACCAAATACTATGAATATGTTTGATTAAGAGAGTGACCTCTTAACATAATTATTAAGAGGTTTTACAAGCAGCACTTAAATATGTTATAAGTTTAGAGGAAATATAATTATTTAAAGAAAACGGACTTAAACGAAGTTGATACCCGACTTTAAGGGCATCACTTTAATTCCACAAAAGTTCACGGGTTGATTTGCAATTAAAGCCTTCTTACAAGAGTAGTTGGGAATCTATTCATATTTCGATAAAGTGATAAAAAAGATGGCTGAGGTTGGCTCATCTACAAACGTGAAAGTAGTGAAGCACCATAAACCAACAGTGAGTGAATTCACAAGTGATCCATGAACTATGTCCGACGTTCCGATGCCGGCCGATGTATTCGCCCAAATCTTCTCATGGTTACCGGTAAAGTCACTTCTCCGATTCAGGTCTGTTTCCAAAACATTTCGTGCCCTAATTGATAGTGACTATGTGATTAAGCTTCATCTGAATCATTCAGTCGAAACGAACTCCAATCTCAACTTACTCTTCGGCGGTGATAGATCTCTGTCCTATCTTAACCTAGATTCGTCTGCTAATGTTGTTAACAAAATTGATAACCCTCTGTACTTTGCAATTTTCGAAAATGTAATTTTGGGGTCTTGCAACGGTATCGTCTGTTTGTGTACAACTGAACCGGATAATGAAATTGCTTTCTGGAATCCGTTACTCCGTAAGTTTAAGAAAACACGATTAGCTCCAGCTAAAAGTTCGGAAGGACTTGGTAGAGGAATTTGCATCAAGGGTTTTGGTTATGATGGTGTGCATGATGAGTATAAAGTGGTGAGGTTGGTTCAGTATTGTAGCTTGTTTAATGATCTTGTTCATTCGAAAATCGAGGTTTTCAATTTGAAAACAGATGGTTGGAGAGAAATTGGGGATTTCCCCTATCATATTTGCTACAGAAGAAACTTTAATGTTTTCACTAAAGGTGCTTTGCATTGGTTAGTAAGTCAAAAACCTGAGTCAAAGGTTGACTTTCTGATTGCTGCGTTTGACCTCACGGACGAGGAGTTACGGTTGGTTCCTCAACCTGAATTTGTAAACGAAAGGGTTAAAGTCAACTTGGGTGTATTGGGAGGATGTCTTTCTGTTGTGTGTAATTACCCGA
Source organism: Calendula officinalis (assembly GCA_963853835.1). Taxonomy (NCBI): domain Eukaryota; kingdom Viridiplantae; phylum Streptophyta; class Magnoliopsida; order Asterales; family Asteraceae; genus Calendula; species Calendula officinalis. Next base: position 64,272,482 of record OY970828.1, read on the forward strand.
GAAAACATGTTGACATTTGGGTGATGAAAACCTATGGAGTTAAGGATTCTTGGAGTAAGTTGATTTCGACTACAGATGTTAAACTCATAATGGAATTGGATATTTTGAGGCCGATTGTATATTCCAAGAACGGTGAAGAAGTGCTTTTGGAGAAGAATTTTCAGAGACTTTATTGGTATAATCTGGAGAATAAGACAGTAAAAAGGTTAAAAACTGCTGGGATGCCTAAGTTGTTTGTTTCTGAAGTTTTTACTGGAAGTCTTGCTCAGGTGAACATTTGTAGTGCTTCTGGAAGTGGTAAAAAGAAGGAGAAAATAGAGGACAAGAATGTAAAAAAGAGAGATGACTTTTTATCAAAAGGCTTTAAACTTGTGCTTTAAGAAAAAAAAAGGTCAGTTCATATGCACATGTTTCATTTATTCCTTGAATTTTTGCAAGTGGGTGAGTATTTTACATTACATTACAGTCTCTGTGTCTTTTGTTAAGCAAATAAAGAAAACCTGATCTCTAATATCCATTTTTGTTTTCATTTAAGATACCAGTTGTTGGTACTAAGAAATTACTGATTTTTTTCTTGCAGCATAACGACTTTTAAGGGAAATCAGATGCAAAGATTTGAGGACTTTTCTTCAAAGATTTCACTGCTTATGTATTCCTTTAAGTCATGTTATGAGATCATGTTGTAGTAATCTGACATAGATTAGGGTTTGGATTTGGTGTCTTAAATTACTGTTAAAAGTTATGAGGTTGTAACATGTAATGTTTGGGCGATGGTACATGTCGCCATCTATATCTATAGCTTTACTTGTATGCATCAAAGCATCGTTTGTCCGACTAAACAGCTTTTAGTGAAGCTCTACTCTGACTACATAATAATACACTTAAAGTCGGTTTCTAAATATATGTATCGGATTGTATAATCATTAGCAAAGTATAGAGATGGCAAAACAGGTGGGTTGGACTAGTTGTGTAATGAGTACTTTAATTGCAAGTCATTAAGGCATCTCCTGACTGTGATGTGTTCAAGTTTGTGTGATGTGTTCAAGTTTGTGTGATGTGTTCAAGTTTATGCCAATAGTAACTCATCGTGAACTCATCACTAATTATCTGGCTTTTTTATGTAATAAAGTGATGATGTTCATTTTAGTACGGATGAATTTCAAGTTTGATAATTAAAGTGTCTGTTAATTGTGTTTTTTTCAGGAGTTCTTACCCTTAGACTACTATTAAATGGTTTATTTCTTAATAATGCTGTAACCTAATATATTTGACATGTTATTTATAGGCAAGTGAACCATAATTACATCTCTAACAAAGCATAACTAATAGTAAGAGCATTGGGTGTGGTCACACCAAGTCGGAGTACCACCTCCGCGCCACCTATGCGCCACATCATTATTTCATATTTCACATTTTAATGGATCAATAAGGATAATTATAGTCAAGTAATGAACATATGATCTAGTAACTCTGTTGTTTAGAGTATTATGTTAATAATGCAAATGTCACAAGTTCAAGTATTATATGATGAATATTTTTGATAAAACATAAATCTATTCTGAAATAGCAAATGTGTTGCACGTATAATTTTAAACGCTACTATTGAAATAGGCTTTTGGCTATATATTCTGTTAGTCGCCTGAAAATTAAGGGTTGTAAATCTATGAATATTCCAATACATCATACATATATATAGAGTAAATATATGATAGTATCATAGTAGAAGCGTAAATGTGGCACCAACTGTACTTTATTTTGTTTTTAAATGATAGGTTTTTGTGTATCTGTTGATGCTTAGAAGGTGTATGGATTTATGCTATAAAATCTATATTATCATACCTCATTCGTTTCAAAATAAGTGATACAAATTAGTGTTCATAGTTTTTGAGGTAAAATATGATAATGAAGGTTAATTAGATTAAATTGAATAGTTAGTGGATGATGGCTCCCACGTATATTGATTAAAGTGAGTTTAATGATATTTAAAAATCAAAGTAAGAGTACATGTGTCTTTTCACTTTATTAAAGGAGATAGTTAGTGGGTGTGGTCCCCACTACCTTTTACCAAATATGGTAAGTTTTCAAAGTGTATCACTTATTTTGAAACACCCCAAAATGAAAAGTGTATCACTTATTTTGAAACGGAGGAAGTATTACTAGCAGGGTGTTTACGTAATCGGCACTCTGTAACTATATTTTGTGATGACGATAGTGATGGTGGTGAGTAACGACGATAGTGATTGTGTGGTGGATGATGGTGGTCGTTAATAAAATAATATGGGTTTAGATATTAATAAATATAATATAGTACATAACTCATTGTATGTAAGTAATCAACATAAGTCATTTTCGGTTCAACTGTTTTGACCGGCCAGTTGGCCCGGCTGGACAGCGGTAACATTACATGTTTCATTTACTTCTCAAATAGTGTAGATTGTTTCGGACACTCTAACCGCAGATGTCTTTGGCATGAGTCATTTTTCACCTCACAAGAAATAGCTCTAACAACTCTTCTTGTTGAATGGAGTACCAATTAAGCGAGCACGATCTGAGATTCAAACCCAAAACTCTTTGTTCCTCAAAACTCTATAAGTTTTGCAAATGTGGGTACTAAACCTTGAACATATGATCTTTTGGATTGCAATAGAGCTTGAAACAATTACGCCACAAGGTGGTTGGTCACTTTGCCATTATGATGCAATATTCAGGAAGTTGTGTATTATTTCTGGAAAACACATAAACTTTGAAATATAAATTCTGACATATTTCAAAACCTATTTTTCAACTAATCTAGGGTAAATGCCTATTTTAAAAAGTAATATTCTAACATCCGGATTTAACCGATTTCCACTTCATGATTTAACCTGGTTTGAATAAAAAAATAAACCATTTATCAAATAAAATGTTTTTTTTTTTTTAATCTACGTGTGTCATTGTTTATTTTAAAAGTAATTTTATTTTAAGCATTTTTAAGGCTATGGGATATGGCCATATGGGTACCACACCCCATATCATTTTTTCATGGCACATCATCGTCACCTCAGCAACCACCCCCCTACCACACCACATCATTTGGTGGAAATACCCACCACACCACACCACACCATTTTCATTTTCATCTCATCATTTCATTTCAATTTATTTTTTAAGCATAAAACCACACCAGTTTATTTTTTATAAATCACATATTAATTAAAACTTAAGTTTCTATATAATAAATTATTATACAAAAATTTAATTAAAAGAGCCCAACAAAAAAACCACAAGATTAAAACCCAACCTAGGCCTAAAGAAAACCTAAAGTTTAAACCTAATTGTCCCTCTTTCTTCTTCTCTGCGAACAGCCACCAAAGTCTTCATCTTCATTTTTTTTTGCTCTGCACGACAACTCCAAAAAACCAGCCACCATCTTCTTCCTTTTATTTTTTTTAACATTCATTCCATCTTCTACAGCTCCCCAGTCCCCCAACGGTAAAAAAAGCCATTGATTTCCTCAAACCACGCCCGTGGTTCAGCGTGGCCCGTTGCCCCTCTCCACCACCAACCCCCCACGCCGTTTGGGGGGGGGGGGGTGTTCCAAACAACCACTACAGCGTTGCCATGCCACCTCACCACCACACTCTCCTTTTCCCCGCCCATACCGAGTAGCCTAAGTAAAGTAACACTATGTCTAATCCATGTAGTTACTCCTAATGACATGCTAATTATGTTTTTCTCTCTCAACAGAAAATGTAACTATAAATTACCTATAATATAATAATAATTCTTAAAAAGAAATATTATTAAGAGTTCATAAATAGTTTTGTTCCTTACGAATAATATTTTTTTATTTATAAAATATTTTCTTATAAAATATAATACTATAAATATGTTAATCTATGTAAAATCCCAATCACCCCTCTAATCACCAAATAACGTTGCCGTTTTAGAAAGCGTCTTGACGTTATTACATCCGTGCCATATGTTGTCCGTCTGTCTGCCACCAAACAAACCCTCTGCTTCCGTTCCCAATTTTCAAATCCCAACCATTTCATTCCTTCACTCAAACCTATCAATTATCACAACCATCATCAGTTATGGCGGATTCCGACGAATCTGAAGAAATAGTGCTTACTGATGAACAGAAAATCGACATTGCCAAATGGTTTCTCCTCAATTCTCCCCCTGGCGAAATCCAATACGTTGCCAAAGGTCACCAACACCAACCATTTCTCTAATTACTGTGATAATTGAGATGCATTTGATTTCTCATTTCTGATTTCTTTTACAGACCTCAGATCAGTTCTCAATGACGAGAATGTCTATCGAAAGGCGGCTGCAGAAGCATTTCCTATTTACAATAAATCTCATATCGTTTGTCTCCAATTCCCCAATCGGAGTGGTGAGGTATGCCTTTTTCTTTCTTTTTAATTCACAGCGCTAATTTGCTCAGTTTTGACCTAGAATTTAAGTTTCTATCTGGAATTAGCAGAACGCTCTTTTTTGTTTTAAGTTATCCCTTCCGTTGTGATTTGATTTGAGGGTTTCCTTTTGATATTTAGGGCAACCCGATACATTGTTATGTTTATAGGCGTTATGCACAACTGTCCATTGCCTTGGCCCTTCTAACTTCCTAGATCAGATTCATGCATTGATTTAACTTGTGATTAACCATCAGTGGTTGTATAAGTTTCTATTTTCTGTTATTTTTTGTGAAATTCATTTTGCAATATTTATTGTTGCAGATGCTATTATCATCATTTAGTGAGATTAGTGAGGATGAATATCTTGATCCTAGGAGTGCACAGGTGGGAAAGGTTGACCATGTCCGACAAGTAAGTTAGTCAACAGTCTTGCTAGCCTTTTACGCCTTCTGATTTTTGTTATGTTATACCCAAAGCATAAGCTATTCAATTTATAATTTTGTAGTGGTTTATTATTTGGTATTTGTTTGAGTATAATCATCTTAGGATACAGAACTAGTTTATCTGCTTTCTTCTAGTTTTCTTTAATCTGCGCTTTTTTTATTCAGATTTGTACAAGTATGAGACCAGCCAAAGATGAAGAGCTTCCATCCCACTATATAGAAGAGTATAGGTAACCTTTTTCATTTGTCTAAATACTTTTTAATCTTCTAAGAATTTGTATTCCATAATTCCATAAGTAGTTAATTATATTTAGATTAAGGATATATGTAGTTGTTGCTAACAAAAGGATTGTAATTTTAATTATTGCAGATGTGCCCTAGATGCTGAAATTTCCAAGTATGTTGGAGAAGCTTATTCAAAAGGTGTTTTCTCAGTTTACTGTACAAATGGAAAAGACGTTGAAGATGTTGGATATGATTTTGAGCTTGTTGTAGTAATTACAGCCACTAAATATAGCCCACAAAACTTTTGGTTAGTGTAATTGTATTATCTTTCTCTACTTCATACCTTATAATATAACTACTCAAACTTTTATCGTTCATTTAATTTATAATGCTTGGTTTGTGACATTACAAAATTCATATTTATCAGTAACGGAAGTTGGGTGTCAATATGGAACATTGAGTTCAAGGATGAACTACAAACTGTTGAAATCAGAGGAAAAATGCAGGTACTTTTTGAAACTCAGAGATCATCTTTTTGAATGTTTTTTTTTTTTATAAATTTATTTTTTATTTTTTTTATTTTGAATATTCAGGTGGGTGCTCACTATTTTGAAGAAGGGAATGTTCAGCTAGATGCAAAGCATGAATGCAGGGATTCAACTATCTTTCAGGTAACTCAATCACTCTCACTTTTTTTTTCCTTAATTTTTTGTTAATATTAAAATTTACAAAATCAAGTATGATTTGTGCAATGAAATCATGTCTGTTATGTGGCTGGCAGTCAGCAGATGATTCAGCTTATTCATTGATGGAAATTATTAAACACCATGAGACAGAATACCTTGCTTCTCTTCAGGTTTGCTCTTATGTTATATTTAGTTTCTTACTTTTTCTTTCTTTTATTAATCCTAAAATGTGCTGACATTTTACAGGCATCTTATTCCAATTTACCGGATTCCACATTCAAGGTACTTTTTTTAATGAATGATTGTATAAAATGCAAAAAGTGATTTATAAAATGGAAAAAGTGATTAAAAGTAATGAATTTGAATGCAGGAGCTAAGAAGGAAACTTCCTGTTACTCGTACATTGTTTCCATGGCACAACACTATGCAATTTAGTCTGACAAGAGATCTGACAAAGGAACTTGGAATTGGAAAATAGACAAAGGAAATGTGTTTTTTAAAAAACTCTCATCATTCTTTCAATCTCAATCCAACTGCTCCAGAATGTAATGTAATAGTGGTCATCGCTTATTGTTGGACGATTTAATGTTTTCGTGTATGTTATTATATTCAGCTGCATTTTTTTGTGTTCTGTTGCTCCCTATATTGGCATATCTAAACTATAGGGTAAGAAAAAAAAACTAAGTTTTAGAAATGATCGTGACAGCAGTTAGGTTGCATAAATCTTTGAGTATAAGCTCACCCACTTGGGGGAGCTAGTTATAACCTAGAAGATAATCTTGTTTTGTCCATTTGGTGATAGACAATGATACCCAATGGGAGGAACTGGATAAGGTACAATCAGATGAGAATCCTACCCTATATATGAGGCTACACATGTTGAATTTTTGCCAACTCATCACAACGGACTACTCCCATTGGTGGACAATGCCACGTGTAATTGTGGCATTGGTCCACAACATTCTAGCCAATATAATGCAACGACCTTTCCCAGCTTTTAACTTAATCCGAAAACTCAGGCATTCTCCATGCAGTATTCGATTATGAAACGGAAAGTAGTTATGGTGAATCCTTTAAAACAAGCAACTATATTGCCTTTTTGATTATCTGTGGAATGTCAAATACAAAATTCAAAGTCAGTTGATTCTATTCAATATAAAAGATACTGTTTTATCAATTTAATATTACCGAATCAGCTAACAAATCGTAAAATATTGACTTACCGAAACCGGCATTTAAAATTCAAAATACATCCATCCCTATATATGAGGCCATACTTTACCGGAGATATTCATAAGTTCATCACTTGCATCCACAATTTCCAGCAGTTGAAGGGACACGTTATAATTTGATATAAGCAGCCATATATTATAAGATGTTGTCTTCTTTATGATTAGTTATTGTTGTTTATATTTGATTAAATAATTGCAGGTAAAGATTTCGCAGGAATTCTACCACCATCTTCAATTTAAAGGTAATTCTGAAAACAAGATTTTATTGAAACTGTTTCACAAAACACCTTTAATATTGAAGATTCATAAGTTCAAACTGTTTCACTAAAAGTTAACCGTGTTAAAACATCATTATTGAAATACTTTAATTAGGGATGGTTTTTAAATAATACGACAGTTTGACTTTTTTTAAGGTCAAACTGTTTACAATGTAATTATATTACGGCAGTTTAGTTTTCTAAATAGTCAAACTTTATACTTTGAATCAGTAAACAAATAATCTTTTAAAAACAGTAAACAATTTAAGAGAAAATTCTGAAAACAAGATTTTATTGGGTATTAACATCAATTAGAAAACTAAATCAGTATACACATAACCAACGACAGTTTGACTGTTTTCAGAATCACCTTTAAATTTACGACAATTTGACTTTGAATAGTCAAACATTATAACCAAAATCAGTTTATAAATAATTATTTAAAAACAATATCATGATTTGGAAACAATATTTTATAAACATTATACCGTGATTTTGTCTTCATTTATGATTATTTATTGTCGGTTATATTTGATTCCAAAATTGCAGAAAAATCCATCGCTCAAAGTCTACCATCATCTTCAATAGCAAGGTAATTCTGAAAACCATATTTTATTGGGTATTAACATGAATTATAAACCCTCATCATTATGTAAATAACTAACGACAGTTTGACTGTTTTCAGAATAATTATATTACGACAATTTAACTTTTTAAAGTCAAACTGTTTCACTAAAAGTTAACCGTGTTAAAACATCATTATTGAAATACTTTAATTAGGGATGGTTTTTAAATAATACGACAGTTTGACTTTTTTTAAGGTCAAATTGTTTGCAATGTAATTATATTACGGCAGTTTAGTTTTCAAAATAGTCAAACTTTATACATTGAATCAGTAAACAAATAATCTTTTAAAAACAATATCATTTTTATTCAACCTAAATAATTATTTCACTATTTTTACTGTATTTTATAACTATCACATTTTGACTATTTAAATTCAACTACTTACGAATTATTCTAAATCAGTAAATAAATAGTCAAACATTATAACATAGATCAGTAAATAAATAATTATTTAAAAACCATATCATTTTTATTTAATATTACCACATGATTCTTTAAAAACTTTGTGTGACCATTTATAATCTCAATTAAAATTGTATTTACTTTAATTACCTGTATTTTAAATAACACTACAGTAAGACTTTTTTAAAGTAAAAATGTTTTCATCAGTTTGTTATATTACACCAGTTTGACTTTTAAATAGTCAAACATTATACCCTAAATCAGTAAATAAATAATCTTTTAAAAACAGTATCATTTTTTTTAACCTAAATAACTATTTCACTATTTTTACTGTATTTTATAACTATCACATTGTGACTTTTTAAAAGTCAACTACTTACGAATGATTCTAAATCAGTAAATAAATAGTCGAACATTATAACATAGATCAGTAAATAAATCTTTATTTAAAAACAGTATCATTCGTATTTAATATAACCACATCATTCTTGAAAAACTTTGTGTGACCAATTTAATATCAATTAAAATTGTATTTACTTTGTGTGACCCATTTAAAAACAATATCATTTTTAACTAAATATAACCATATGATTCTTGAAAAACGTTGTTTTTCAACTCATTCTAAAAACTAACCGCAACTTACTTTGTATCAGCAGTATGAATACCAACACCGACAAAGGAAAAGCGAAGTTGAACTACCAGAAAACACCAAATTCCACCGGCGGCAATATGAGGCGTTTGGCAAGTTCCGGTATAGCAATAGGGACCCGAAGATTCCGTCCCACTGAAAATTCAACACAAAGTCCTGTTAACATGGAAACAACACAAGGTAAATAAATTACATACATTGTTTAATTATTGAGTATATAATATTGTTAACTTCTAAATGTTTAATTCAGAAACCTTCAAACAGAAAACCATTACACCGATAGGTAAACTAGATGCTGGTTTACGTAACATATCTGTGCGGGGGAGATGTCTTTCAATCTGGCATTCCCACCGTAAGAACGAACCGCATAACCCATATTCGTTAGACTTGGTTCTGCATGTTGATCAGGTATTTGCTGTCAGTACATCACATAACTTTTTGTCCAATTGATATAATTAAAACATATTTAAATTTTGTTATTTAACAGAATGATCGAATCCAAATTTGGATTAAAAAAGAGTTCATGCATAAGTTCGAGCCGCTTTTCGAGGAAGGAAAGTGTTATGAGATTTCAAACTTCGAAATTTATCAGAATACTGGAGTATACCCTTTATTGCCACACAAGTATAAACTTGCATTTGGATTCAACACGACTGTTACGCGAATTGATCAGATTGATGACAATTTGTGTAGTTTACTGCTAGAACCGTATACTGAGATTAAGTCGGCAGATCGTACTTATGCTGAAAAAGACTCTGTTGGTACGTCCTATTTATATTTTAAAATTTACTTCTATATAATGTTTTTATCGCATTGATATATTTAATTTATGCATACTGATTTTTTGAAATTTGTGAATGTTTTAGATGTTATTGGCTCTGTTGTGGGGATTATGGAGATTGTAAAGGTGGCCACGCAAAGTGGTATGAAATTTCGACGTACTGTTGTGGTCGAGGACAACAGGTACGTACTTATTATATACATATTTATATACAATATGAATTATTGTAAGGTATTTATAAATAAGTAACCTAATGACATTAAAAAACAGGGGAGAACAGCTTGATTTAACTTTTTGGGAGGAGTGGGCCTCCATGTGGAATGATTATGCAACTGATCCAGAAAAATTTGGACATTTTGTCGTGTTACTACAGCTTGGCAAGGTTAAGTACTTTAAAGGTATGCTTTAAATCCCTAATATATATCATTTTATATTTTGTTAATTTATTTTGTTACACACACAATGCAGAGGCACCGGCGGTCCATAATGCTTTGTTTGGAACAAAGATAATTATTGATCAGAATCACCCCGTTATAATTGCATTTAAAACAGAGTGAGTAACATTTGATATTTTCAAAAAAATGTGTGGCTGTTTAATAATTACACTAACATTTGTGCTTGGTTACTTATTGTATTTCAGGGCCGAAAAACAAGAGGGTTATGATCCAAATCAATTCAAAATTGAGTTCTTCACACGTGATGCTAAAGTGGTTACCGTATCCGATTTCTTTAATGGTTCGGTTAAAAGCATGGTTGCTCATATTCGTCAAGTTCAACAGGTATGTAAACCATAGTCCAGTAAGTAATACAATAATACATCTACCCACTTATGATTTTATTAAATTTAAGCTGACGTTAAATTATGCTATACAGGATTCCCACTGCATCGTCTTGGCAACCATTCATTGTGTACACGAACAAATGGGATGTGCTTATATAGCATGCAAGGAGTGCAGCAAAAAAGTCAAAGTAAAATCAGCAAATAATCGCCATACTACTTACGAATGCGACGATTGTGGGGCAGCACAAACCGTGTCAATGTAAGAGTTCACTAAAATTACGAATATTTGAATCCCGTTTTATAATGCCAATTGTTGGACATGTATTTTACTGTTTATAATTTTTTTATCAACATGTTTAGGGTGGTTGTAACAGTCATCGATGAGTCTGGTACTGCACAAGTTGTGTTTTTCAACAGTTCTGTTCACAAGTTGACCGACCTTACTGTCTGGGACTTAATTGACAAGTACAGAAAGGATCCTTCCAAGTACTACCCTGATGAGTTGAATATGATAATCGGTAAAAAATTACTGTTCAAGTTGTGGTATTCTAAAGAAAACCATGGCAAGAATAACCACACATATAGATGTGATGGTATGTCTGAGGATCCTAAACTCATCCAGCATTTCAAATTTTTTTTTTATTGAAGACCGTGTAGTTGCTGATGTTGTGGATGAGGTAAACTTATGCTACTAAATACTTTATGCAAACACAATATTATATTCAAATTTGTATTATTTTATTAATAATACGAGTATCATTTTTCAGCCGGAGGATGAGCCGTTGGAGGATTTCAACACGCCCTCAAACTTGATAAAGAAGGTTAGCATGACTAATGATAGTGTGAAACGTGTGCTCGACATGCATACACCTCCAACATGTGATGGGGCTTCTGGCAGCGGAACTTCGAGTCAAAAGAAACGCCGTGTCTTTATAAATCTAGATGATTTTGACACGGATTCCGAAGATGAAACTGCTAAAAAAAGCTCGGAGGGTTTGGTTCAAGTGAAGATCGAACCCGAGGATTGATAAATAACATCAAATGGAAGTTGGTTTATATGGTATTTGCAACATTTTTCATGTTTGGTGATGTTTTTATTCTGGTTTGTTTTGAGACATGGTTACTTTTCATTTTTTGAGAATTTGATAGTATTAGACAGTTTTAAATTTTGATTTTACATTTGGTTATTTCATTCATTAAATTTTTAACTTAACATGGTTTACACCTTTAATTATCCTTATTAAAATATTTTGTGATATTTTAATTTATTTTTAAAGGCTTATATTATAGTATGTAACAGTTCGTTTAAGAACTAAATTTTGATTGATACAAAAACCCGAACATATTAAAAATCCAAATAAATATGTTAGAATAAAGCTTAGTCATTAATGACAAGTATTTGTTTCGAGAACGTATGTTTAAACTCGAATTAGCTGTAGATACCTCCCAATATTCTCCTATATTTCAATTGTTTTACAAAATTTCCGGAAATTCAGAATTTCCCGTATAATATGCTAAATAACACTAAAGAAAAATGTAACTTACAACCGTCTAACAAATTAGTTCATAATAAACTATTACATTTAACAATAAAAAAACGGAGTTTGATTTTAAGTAATTGAAAAAAAATTTGTAAAGTTTTAATTTAAAAATATATGCACTAAAAATATATATATTATTTGAATGTATTTGAATTAGACTTTTACATATATATGTTAACTATCCTACCCTATATATAGTAACAGTAGAATATAAATATATTTAAAAATCCGGTATTTCTTCATTAAAATACCCGAATTTGAAGAATGCAAATATGGTATTGTTTCAACAAATTCGATATTTAAGCTTTAACAGAAAACCGTAAATAAAGACCCGATCTTTGCTTGCTGTTAATAACAACCCATTATTTGCGGTTTTGATTTAATCTATGCTAACTAATTACAGAAATTATATAACACCATAATGTGAATGATTTTAAAATTCAAACATACCCTATTTCGGATTAACCTTGAAGATCCAACTAAATCTTTTCCGCATTCATCTTCGATTTGAATTTAAAAAAGATATCCACCCCTATATAATCCACGCACACCATACGAAAAACATAACCCTTTCATCCCCGAAATGCAATAAGTTGAAGGTTTATACTATTCGTTTTATAATTTATTTATTTTCACGTAAATTCTCAATTGTTTTTGTCATCATTCTTTTTTCGTGAATACCTCATATGTTTGACTGCATAAACATTTTTATGAGGCTAATTCTTTGACTTCATTTCTATCCGACTGCATTGTTTAGTATTAAAGATTGTCATACTGCATTGTTTTTAATCAACAATTTATTGTAGTCGACATCTTGACCTGCGCTCGGTAAAATATTAGATAATTATGTTTTTTAATCATCAGTTTCGGCGACCTTGCAGGAAAACAAATCAAGAGGACACAAACAACTATTTTATTGCAAGGTTGTTTATAATCCCTATTTTAAGTTGTTTATTTACACTTTTAATATAACCCAACTGTGTAAATTTTGTACGATTATAATCTTCTTTTGCAGTTTCTTTTGTAATCTGTTCAATATAATATTTAGAATTTGATTAAGGCAGCCTTTCAATCAAATTGTACACCATAATCTTAGTCAATTCTAATTGTAATTAATATTTAATCAATTTGTTGAAAAATATAAATATTCGAAAAATGATACCAGAGTTGGAAACTTTAATAGTCAAATTCTGTTCAATGTAATTTTTAAATAATATCAATTTATTAACTCTTTTTTATATAAACTTTTTTTACATGTTAGACTTACTGTTATAACTTTAATAGTCAAATTCTGTTCAATGTAATTTTTAAAAAACTGTTTTTATGTTTGTACTGTTTGACTTTAAAAGTCAAACCGTAATAAACTAATTTCGTGAATTAAAATTTTTACTACTCTTTACATGTTGGTATTTGAAAACAATATTTAATGATTTGTTTAAATAGCATTTCAATGAAACTGTACACCAAAACAATATTAAAATAAAAAATAAAATTGTACTAAAACATACTTTTAAAGATTCGGGTTTTTCATTAAACTGTTTTTTTTCTATTAAACACTTAATTTTACCTTTACCGATATCTATTTCAATTGCTTTAACCTTGCAGGAACACTGTTTCCGGCTCAAAAACCATAATCTGCACATTGAAGATTCAAAAAACACTAAATTCGTGTGGATAAATAATATTTATAGGAGAGTATTTTAAAAAAAACTGTATTTTTTTTAATACAACATTATAATTTCGATCACCTTGCATGAAAAGTATTTGCTCAGAGACCTTGCGAATCTTGAATTGATAGGTACTTACTTTTTAATATTGTACTTAATCTTCTTTTAGTTATTGTGTTAAAATTTATAAATTTTAAAATCCTCAATGTAATGAAAAAACTGCATTTGATTATCAAACTTAATACATTCAACATGTATTAACAAAATAATTTACTAAATTGGAAGTGATTATCGATTTAGGCATATTTTCAAAACTGTAGGATTACTGAAAGTCGTTATCGATGTAGAAGTAGGGTTTATTCGCACAATTAACTAATTTGTCATTAACACAAGTCATATTGATAAGTGATTATCGATTTAGGAATTCTAACATTCAATTTTACGTAGATTATAAACCCTAATACGTAAACACATTTCTGATAAATAAAAATTACCATTCTAGGGTTTTCATCAATACATCATCATCATTCTCTGTACACGAGCGCAATTCGCCATCGATCTAACCGATCCGTAACGTATTACTCTGATTTACTGCACTTCAAATCATCTGAACGATCGTATCTGTCCATCTTGCAAAGAGTATGCGTTTCGTTTTTTTCCAGAGTGTGAAATTTTATCTTAATCGGATAAATGGGTTTGATTGAACGTCATGGACTCGAAAAGCGGATAGCAAGTGGGTTGTGAACAATATTTGGTATTAAAATGGGCTTTACATGGAGTCCATGAAAGTGTTTAAATGGGCTGCGCAGATTTGCAAGATTAAATGGATTGTCCAATTAAACTTATTTTTTAAGACCTTCTCGGATAAATGCTCCACTAACGTGGAACAATATTGTTGAAAATGATTATTTTTGCTATTCTTTTATTTTTTAATATACATTTGGTCGGTTCTAATTTTAATTTAATTATTTCACAGATCTTTTTTACGGATAATTTATATTGAGATGTCTAATTCCACCACTGATCAAGAAATGGTAGATAAACAAGTAAAAAAAGGAGGAAAAAGAAAAACCACGGTAGAAAACAATGAGAATCAGCAGAAAACATTAAACGCATGGTAATAGATGCTCAATTACATGGTAATTGCTCTTCGTCTAACAGGACATTAAGTATTATTTTATTTTACTCAAGTTACTTATATATTAAACTAATTAAATTTTACTATTAAACAATTTAGCCAAATTTTACTTCTTTTGTACTATAAGCTTTGCCAAACGAGATTCTAAACGTGGTTAGGAAACCTGGAAGACCTATCGGAAGGAAACCGCTTATACCGCTTAATGAAAGTATGTCATGTTTTTTTTCTCTATTAACTTATATGTTTATTAATTTATTTTTTTACGGCATCATACAAACAAATCTATTCACATTTTTTTAAAAAACCGTTTTTAAATTTATCATATTTGCTAGGTGATATTACAAAACGGCGTCCAGGAAGGCCGACAAAAAATTCAAGACCCCCCAGCATCAACGAATCAAAAGGTATCAATTTTATGGACTCTTCATTGAATTATCTATTATGTTTATAAGATTCTAACGTCATAGCTTATTACATTTAGTATTAAAAGATTTGGCGACTTGGCGATTTTTAAGTAAACATTTGCACACTAATTATAATTATTTGTTATGTTGTGTAGGTCCATCCTTTATATCACCAATGCCTATGATAGCTCCACGTATTAGACAATTATCAAGTAAGTATATTTATTATCAAATTTATCATAGGATGAATTTTAATTTGCTTATAAAAAATATTTTCGCTTTCATACTATGCATAATTATTTGTTGTTAATGACTTGAATTAGGTCCACCCTTAAATACCTTTTATAGAAGTACCGCTGCAATAAATGGACTATTCGCAACACCACCACCAACCAAAACACCATCCGTACAGTTTGGAACTCATACAACTACAAATGAACCTTTATCATATCTCGTTACTTCAACCAATCCCTTACTCAAAACAAACGGTATTTGTTTTTTTTCTAAATTATTTATAAATCATCTATAAATTTTCAATTGATATTTAATTACACCTTCTCTTTTAATCAGTCAGTGCAGTGTTCACCAACAAGACTTCAAGGTTCAACATCAACACACCTATACATTTTAATTTAAGTGAAAAAGGTTTGCAATTTTTACTATCAAATGAGATTTATATCAAATTCTTATTATCTTTGTACTTTGAATAATTGTTTGCCCCTCATGATGTCTAATAGGAGATTCTTCAAATACAAAGGAGAGAAATATTAACAAAAAAGGAAAAACGGTGCGTCCCAGAATCTCACGTGGTTTGAACTTTACCACGCCCTCAACAGGATAATGAATCTGAGCTACCAACACATGCATTCGTTGGAATTTCAAATGGTAAAAAATTATATAATTATAAAGTCCGTTTTTTTCTATAATTAAAAGTTTTAGTTTTTTTCATAATTAGATTTTTTCTCATAATTTTTGTGTATTTTGCAGAATACCTTGACCATGGAGATCCTGATTTCCAATGCGCGTCTTGTGGCGCTATGGTTTGGAAAGCTGAGAAGGACCGCAGACGTTCCCCTACAAACCCCCACTCATACTCAATTTGTTGTATGAGGGGTAAGGTTAAGCTGCCGATTGACCTGATCGAACCACCAAAATTGTTGAAAGATCTTATTACCAAACAACACCCAAAGAGCGCTTCTTTTTTGACCAACATACGGCGATATAACATGATGTTCGCTTTCACTTCTATGGGTGGGAAGCAAGACGAGTTTGTTAACAATGGACGTGGCCCTTACTGCTTCAGGATAAATGGGGAAAATCCACATAGATTGGGAGATTTGATGCCCGAACTAGGGAACCGTCCGAAATTCTGTCAGCTTTATATATATGACACGGAAAACGAGATTCAAAACCGGATACAAGCTGTTAGGTAAACAATCTAAATTAGTTAACGATGTCGTTGCATTTTATAATTTAAAGTTTAGATTATCGTTAACTTATATATATATATTTGTTACAGCAACCGCAGATGCGCAACAACATCTACTAATGACATAGATGTTGAGCTTACGACCCAGATACGAGACATGCTTGATTCAATAAATCCGTTAGTAGAGAAGTTTCGGATGGCCGCCCGATCGATAAGGTCTTCAAATGACAGTAATATTAAGCTCAGACTTATTGGCAGCAGATCACGAGACGGTAGGAACTACAATCTACCAACTTCATCCGAAGTAGCAGCTTTGATTGTTGGTGATTTCGAAGATACAACAAATCCTAGGGATATTGTCGTCCACAGGAAAATCGGAAAACTTAAAAAAATCAGCGAGTTGCACGTACTAAACCTAGCATTGCATTACCCTTTGTTTTTCCCTTATGCAGAAGATGGGTACCGTACTGATGTCTACCACCTAGGCGTGACTGATTTTAATGAAAAAAATAAAGGCACGCGAGTGTCAATGAGGGAGTGGTTCGCTTACAGATTGCAAGACAGGAGAAATCAGTTCTCCATGATACTCAGTGGTAGGCGATTGCTACAGCAATTTTGTACTGACGCATTGACAATGGTTGAGGCTGAGAGGATGAGATACATTAAAACGCAGCAAAAAGATTTAAGAACTGAGACGTATGCGAAATTGTCCATATTGGCGCAAAATCAGGATAATGGTAATGTATTACGTGGTAAGAAGTACGTGCTACCGTCGTCATTTACCGGAAGTCCAAGGTATATGATGCAAAATTATTTAGACGCCATGACGATATGTAAGTTTCACGGTTATCCTGATTTATTCATAACCTTCACGTGTAACCGTAATTGGCCCGAGATTGCACGTGAAATGGCCAAGAAAGGTTTGAAATCTGAAGATCGTCCAGATATTATATCTAGAGTTTTTAAAATTAAGCTAGACTGCCTACTAAAGGATTTCAAGGAAAATCATACTTTTGGCCACGTAAAAGGAGGTAAACTTCCAACACATATACTTTCAGTTTATATTTAGACGTATAAACATAAATATATATGATTTAATTTATTTATTTTTTTATAATTCGCAATTGTTTACACCATTGAGTTCCAAAAGAGGGGTCTACCACATTGCCACATATTATTGTGGCTTGAGGTACGAGACAAGATAACTGATGCGTCAAAAATAGATGAATTTATATCAGCAGAGATACCCGACAAGGAACATGATCCTGAATTGTACCAGATTGTCACCGATCAGATGATGCATGGCCCGTGCGGTGCTGATAACCCAAGATGCCCTTGCACTATCAATTTCAAATGTACGAAAAAATTCCCAAAACAGTTTAACGAGTCAACTGTCATCGATGACAATGGATACGCAATCTATAAGAGGAGAAATGACGGAAATACTGTACGAAAAAGTGGAATAGATTTGCACAATGGTTATGTCGTTCCCTACAATCCAGGTTTGCTGAGGAAATACCAGTCTCATATAAACGTAGAATGGTGCAACCAAGTTGGTTCCATAAAATATCTGTTTAAGTATGTGAACAAAGGACCAGACAGGGTTACTGTTGCTGTGGAGGGTGAAGAGATCGACGAAATAAAAGATTATTATGATTGTAGGTATCTTTCAGCGTGTGAGGCAACCTGGCGTATATTTCAGTTTGATATTCATAAAAGGACGCCTTCAGTAGAACTGTTGCCTTTCCATTTAGAGAATGAACAGCCTGTAATCTTTGATGCAAGGGAGAGTATTGATTACGCGTTAGATAAGTCATCTGTAAACGAAACCAAGTTTTAGCATGGATGGAACTAAACGAGAGAGATCCAAAGGCCCGTAAACTCCTGTATGTCGAGATCCCCCAGTTTTACGTTTGGAATCAGCAGCAACGCGTTTGGCAGTCAAGACAAAGAGGAAACACACTTGGCCGTATACATCATGTCCCGCCCTCATGGGGTGAACTTTATTATTTACGTGTATTACAAAACAAGGTGGAAGGTCCGAGAAGCTGGGATGAGCTTAGGGAATGGCGCGGTGTTATTTATCCGTCATATAGAGATGCGTGTTTCGCCCGTGGGCTTCTACAAGACCACAAGGAGTACATTGATGGGTTGTTGGAAGCAAGTTTTTGGGGAATGGGTGATTATCTGCGTTCTTTCTTTGTCATGTTACTCATGACTGATAGTATGTCTCGGCCCGAGTTTGTATGGGAAAAAACTTGGCATGTTTTGGCAGAAGATGTTCTAACCGTTGAACGAAGGAAGCGTAACGATCCAGGTAATACTGAAAAACAACTCACTCAGTTTAATCACTACTATTTTTTGCATAATTTATTTGTATTGTTTGATAATCTTATCGTTTATTAATGCAGATCTACAACTTTCAGACACACAGAGGATGAATATATGTCTTACGTATATTGAACACATGTTGCTCTGTAATAACAAGAGTTTGAAGTCTTTTTCAAACATGCCATATCCGGATGAACAATACACGATGGAAAATTACAACAGGTTAATACACGATGAAGGATCGTACAACAGAGACGAACTCCGCGAGCAGCATCAAACTCTTTACGCCAGCCTTACAGCAGAGCAGAAACGTATCTACAGAACAGTCATGGATGCCGTTAATAATGAAAAGGGCGGAATGTTCTTCGTATATGGTTACGGTGGTACTGGGAAGACTTACATGTACAAAACTATGTCTGCTGCATTACGTTCCCAAGGGTCAATAGTATTGAATGTTGCATCAAGTGGTATTGCGGCCCTTTTGTTCGACGGTGGTAGGACGGCTCATTCCAGGTTTGCAAGTACTTATTAAGCTCAAACAAAACACCTTTAATATTGAATATTTATACTTTTTATATAAATTGATAATTGTGTACTCTGTCCAGGTTTGCAATTCCTATTAATGTGGTGGAAGATTCGTTGTGCCACATAACAGCTGACGGTGACCTTGCTGAGTTGATACGAAAATCCAAGCTAATTATATGGGACGAGGCACCAATGATTAACAGATATTGTTTTGAGGTGTTTGATAGAACCCTGAGAGACATATGCAGGCAGGACCCTTCGACACCGTCAAAATCTGTATTCGGTGGAAAAGTTGTTTTGTTTGGTGGTGATTTTCGGCAGATTCTTCCTGTTATTCCAAATGGCTGTAGGCAAGACGTGGTTCATGCGACTATCAATGCGTCATATCTTTGGGACCACTGCACTGTCTTGAATTTAACAGTAAACATGAGGCTTGGTTCGGGAGCATCTGACGTTGAAAGAAAAGAAATAAAGGAGTTTGCAGATTGGATACTCGATATTGGCAACAACACTATAGGTATGTATTTAATTTATGGAGTAAATTTTTTTAAACCGTTCCAGTAGTTTTTTTTTACTGATATGAATTTTTTGATGTTATCTAAACACAGGTGGTGAAAATGGTGGTGAGTCGTCAGTAGAGTTCCCGGAAAACATGCTGATTCCAGCATCTGATGATAACGTTTAGGCTATTATTGCAGAAACATACCCTCATTTGCTTGATAATCTATGGCAACCCAACTTTTTTCAAGATAGAGCAATCCTTGCTCCCACGCACGAAATAGTTGACCTCATAAACGAACGTATGCTGTCATTAATTCCGGGAGAAGAAAAGACGTACGAGTGCAGATGAAGATGATACTATGTTCAACCTTGATCTTTACACCACTGACTTCTTGAACAGCATAAAAATGTCAGGTGTCCCGCAACATATCCTGAAGTTAAAGATCGGCGCTCCGGTAATGTGTATGCGCAATATTGATCAGAAAGTTGGATTGTGCAACGGAACCAGACTTCAGATTTTACGAATGGGGGTAAATATAATCGAGGGTAAAATCATATCTGGCGGCAAGGTGGGCACAATTTGCGCTATCTCTCGAATGGTTATTAGCCCTTCCGATAACAAGATGCCTTTCAAATTGAATCGCAGGCAATTTCCTGTTCAGGTATGCTTTGCTATGACCATTATTAAAAGTCAAGGCCAGACGTTGTCTCAGGTTGGTTTGTTTCTGCAAAAACCGGTATTCTCACATGACCAGCTTTATGTGGCTGTATCACGAGTAAAGAACAAGAAGGGATTGAAGGTAATTTGTTGTGACATCGATGGGAATTACACTAATTCAACAGCAAATGTAGTTTACAAAGAAGTATTATTTCATTTGTAAATTTTATGTAACATTTTTCAATTTATCGATTTTTCTATCAATTCATCATTACAGCTACAACATTATTATGTTATTTTTATAATTAATAATCTTTTGTTAGGATTTTTCTACATAATAAATTTTGAAGCATACCCGCCCATCGGGCGGGTTATGTGGCTAGTGTTAACAAATATGACCAGAAGCAAAAGGTTTTATCGTTTGTGGAAAATGAAGCAGTTGTTGATAAAGATAATTTGATTAATGGGATATTGGGTAATTTGAATAAGTCGGGAAATGGTTTACCGGACTCTAAAATTGACGGGTGAAAGGTGATAATATTATTATATTTAATGTTGTGACTCATTTTATGTATGTGTTCTCATTAGGTGCACAAGGTTAAGGTAATCTGCTAACAACAAATTTATGGAAGTTAACATTTAGAAACTAGATATTAAGAGAAAATTTTGGTTTTTGTGGTGTCGCTAACAACAATTATATGTCGCTTTTACAAACTTATAGCTAATATTCAAGCGGTAAAATTATCCCTAAATTTGAGCGGGTACCAATCTAGTTACCCAAAAAGGTATATTTAAATTGATTGGACTTTGGAGTAACGCATTAATTATATATACTCTATCACATATCATATGTAAAATTTATGGTCATGATTGTGGCGTGAGTCTAAGGGCACTAAAGAGTCTTGGTTGGGCTGAAAGCAACGTTGTAAATCATAAATGTTAGCCCTATATAGGTAATTGCTTGGACCAAAATTCTTGATAATAAACAATAGCTCTCTAGTTTGTTTATGTTTGTATTACTCAGATCGCGTAAAGTCGTAAACCATGTAAAAAAATATTCTGCAGATTTATGTGTTTCTTGTTTGTGTGATTTTGTTTCAGTCGGTGTGATCTTCTAACAACTGGTATCATCAGATCTTTATTTGAAAATAATTCAAAGAGAGACTATTTTTATCAGCAAATTATTTGCTATTTCAAAAGCAATAATATTGATTCAGGGGTGGACATACTGTATACCTTTCAAAAAATTTAAAATAATACTCCCTCCGTCCCACAAAAAACTTCCCATTTGGCTTTTGCACATGTTTTTAGGTAATAGTTAGTGGTGGGGTAATTGATAATATTTTTGATTAAAATATAAGGTTAGATTGGAGAGAGAAAGATAGTTAGTGGATATTAGTGGTGGGGTTTTTAATAATAATAGTTTTTTATTGGGTGGAGCCCACCAAATATGGGAAATGGGAAGTTTTTGTGGGACAAAAGTTTAGAGTGAAATGAGAAGTTTTTTGTGGGACGGAGGGAGTATTAAAAAAAATATACCTTTTTAATATATGTGATACCTAAGAAATAATATCAATCTGTTTTAATCTACTCCTAATTATCACCTATGTTCATGATGGGACTCAAACTCCTAACCTCAAGGTTACCGATAGGACAAAGACTATTTTTGGATTAGTTAATGAAGGTTGCAATTATTTAAGAAACTATAAAAGTAAATATATAAGTAATTGTCTCTTGGAAAATTATTAGAGTAAACAACCCAACCGGCAAGCTTAGTTTTTATTTTGTGGGATAAAGGAGATGTTGGCACATGTCCCATTTAATTAGCCAAACTCTTGAAAAATAATTTCACTGAGCCAATGCAAGTTTGACTCATCAATTATCGCCGAATGTGGGCAAAGGTATTTATTTATTTAGGGTCCTACTAATCCCACTAAAAGAGATGAGAGAGAAAGTCATAAAGATGAGAGAGAAAGAGTAAAATATTGCAACACATTTAATATGAGAGAGAAAGTTAAAAACTATTTTTTTTCATTTCTTTTTATAATAAATATTAATTTTAAATATATTTATTTGTTTCATAATTATATGTTTATGGACAATTTTTTGTTTAGATAATATTTATTCGATAATTTAAGCACAAATAGTGTTAAAAAGCCATTTTTTTTCTTTCATTTCTTTTATTATAAATATTATATTAAATATATTTTTTTCATAACTATATGTTTATGGACAATTTTTACATTTAGTTAATATTTATTCGATAATTTTAAGTACATTATCTTTTAATTATATTGTCATTTATCTAAATAAGTTATCATATAATATAAGCTATCGTAATAAAAACATGTGTTTTCATGTTTAATTTTTATTTTTATTTTATAAATCGTACTAAAGAAACACAATTGTATAGATTACAGATACACCTAAATTTTAGTTAAATAAAATTAGTAGGACTAGATTACGTTACAGCGTCGCCTAAAAACTAGCGATAAGCCGCTTCTTTCGTCGCCTTATCGCGTTTTATCTTACGTTACACCTTAAACTGTCGTCATGTACTGTTTCGTTTTATCTTACGTCACACTTTAGTTTATTTATTAGTAAGTATTTTATTTATAAAAAAATAAAAATACTAAATGATTATCTTTAAATACTAACAATATAAAATAAGTAAAATAATTAAATTTGTAAAAAAAAACAACACATATATGGACGGATTATTTTTAATTAATAGTAACCAATCATTATATTTATCTTTTCAATCATTATATTTATCTTTCCAACATTAAACTAATCAATTATTAGTAACCAATCATTATATTTATCTTTTCAATCATTATATTTATCTTTCCAACATTAAACTAATCATTATATTTATCTTTCCAACATTAAACTAATCATCATTATTTTACTTACTAGTGAATTTAGAGGGGGCCTTTATTTAAAGCATCTCCCTGGAGGGATTACAAAGCAAAGCATGTTGGTTGGGTACATAATGTGGGCAAAGGATAATGTGTAGGTTCCTTTAATCAAAAGTTTAGTCCACCTCACCACAAAATTGCTACAAGTATTAATATATGGTCCCTCATTTCTTGCAAAAGTTTCACTCTATACGTTTAGGCATCTTACATCCTTACTCGTTTATTTCGCCAAGTAAATTTATAAACCTCTCTAAGTAAAAATAATAATATTTTAAATAATTTAAGATTCTTTTTTCAGGCAAGTAAATAATTATTTGTAGAATGAAAATCAAGTTAAGTATGGATGAGACGGTGAAAAGAAAATTTTGATAAAAGAAAACTGTGAATTACGCAAGTCATGATCACCATTTATTAGTTAATTTGATAACAAATTAAAAAAATTGTAAGAAGATGCCAATATACTAAATTTATATGCACAGCCGATAAAAAGAACTCTATATTTAACAAAGTAATATATCATGACACCAGCATTTGTAAAATTAAATATGTCTGTAGATTATATTCATCATTGCTATTTACTTCATAATTATCAAAGGATTAGTGATTATAATGAATTTTAAAAAATATCCGAAAAACTGGATATCTGAAAATTATCTGGTATCCAAAATCTAGTTATTCGAATTTTAGATACCGGATCCGAATAGTGCTTTCAAATTTTCGGATATTTGATATCCAAAATATTGTAACAGTATTGAAATATCCGAAAATAATGTGAAATATCCGAAGAATATGTTTTTCAGATACCGGATATACGAAATCAAATAGTAAAAACCACTATCCAAAATTCCGGATATTTAGTGATAACCCATGTTGTAACACCGCATTTTTTTTTTAAATATTCATTTAAGCATTAATCTAAGTACGGAAGCAATTAGTTAGTTAGGTTTACAAAATCATGGTCCCACAAAATAATATTACAACCAAAGTTAGTTAAAAGACGGTATTACGAAACACGGCTCATTTTTACAAAACATAGGATTAAGCATGGTCAAACTTCCCGTCCAAGCCGACCCAAGAGCCATTCAACCTGAAATGTCAATAAGGGAGGGATTAGCACAAAAGCTAAGTGAATGAATTCCTAACACTACTAACTACACTAGTCCCTTAAACACGGAAGTTATAAAACATCTCCGGTTGGGTAATCACTTATTGAGAGGATCGGCGGCTTTGCGGGCCTTAAACCATGGTCGGCCAAAACCACGGTAACCGATAGCGTTTCGTATCCAACACCCGGGCAACTCCCTCCCCTTAACCATGCAACAAATACAGGTAAGGTCGGATACCCGATTAGTCGATACCCGATGCCCAGCCGTTCTCCTTCCGACACTGACCTCATCCCGAATGTGCACATAGTCATGTATGGTATTCCCTAACACTAGGCATACATAACAACAAGCAAGCTAAACAAAACCCAAAGCTGCATAACCCAGAAATCGCGTCGCTATCTAGGAGATAGCGACGCTATCTCCAGAGAAATCGCGTCGCTATTTCTCGAAACTTCGCGATTTCGACTTTCTGTTTCTGATAATATCCCGCAACTACATAAATAGCGTCGCTATCTATAGATAGCGGCGCTATCTTCCCCAGACCCGCTCAATTCATGCATTTTCACAAGTATGCCAATTTCCAAACGGAATAAACCGAAACCCGAGTTGTAAGTTAGATCCACTCACCTTTCAACTTCCGATTCCTTAACTCAGTGAGCTAGTATCACTGAGTATCCTTCCCGGTTCCTGTCAACAATATACCGAGTTAGTGATAATCCACCGAATTGTGAAAATCAACAATTTCAACAACTAACCACACAAGACTCATAAAGTGCACATTTATGACATTTACAACTAGCACAATTCCTTTATCTACACAATTGACCATTTGGACCATTTATCAAGTATTCACAACTAGTTGACCCAAACGGGCCGGAAACCCGGATATGCTCCTAACACTTCCACATTTCCATTAACTAGCAATTAATCCTTAAACTAGCAATTCACATCATTTAACAATTCCATCAAGATCATAACCATCACAATTCCAAGTATGACACTTCCACAATCACTAGTTAGTCATTTTGACCCAAACAACAACTAAATAAATTCTCACAATCAACTATACAAGGTTTTCACCATCCATAACATACCAAACATGATTTCTCAACCTAATAAACAATTCTATCCATCCAAACATCAAGAAATCCAAGATTTGTCAAAACCCACCTTCAACATCCACCATTAATGGAGGTTGAAGGTGTTTTTCACCAAATCTTGTCTTCCTACCACAAACAACCATACATTTCATGTAAAAGCTTACATAAACACATAAAACAACATCCATAACAAGATTCATCCATAGATTACTAACAATCACAAACCCTAGTTCAAACTCTAGCTCAAGAATACTAAGAACAAACCAAGGAAAGGATGAGACTTACTTCTAGACTTCTCTTACACAAACTTGGGTGTAAAATTCGGACCCTAGCACCAAGAACAAGCAAGGGAGATGAAGAACAAGTAGAGAGGAAGAAGATGTAGTCTTTTGCAATGAAATAGTGAAATGGGGATAATGTTTGAACAAAAGAGACAAAGAAGAAAAGGAGGGTTTCTCCCTCCCTCTCTCTTGACCGGCCACACCCCCAAGGTGGGGCCCCCTTTGTGGTCTTTTCCTTTTTAATAGTATATGTCTGAAAAGTTCATTTCGAAGTTAATTTATTTATAATAGCAAACGGACTCCAATTTTAAAAACGAAAGCACTTTTGGAAACGATATTTAACAAGGAATCCATATATATCAAAATCACATTTTCACTCCAAATAAATCACAAGTCGGGTATTTTAACCCCTTGGTTAAAATACCGCAAAGGACAGCAGGCTAATTAAATTAACTAAGCATTTAGTCAGATAATCATTTAATAAGATACCTTAAGGTCGATAAACTAATAGGCCTGGTTTTGGGATGTTACAACTCTCCCCCACTTAAGAAGATTCCGTCCCCGGAATCCCATCTCGATCAAACAAGGAGGGATAACGTTCCCGCATATCGGCCTCGGTCTCCCATGTCATATCCGCACCCAAACTGTGCTTCCACTTTACTAAAACCATAGGAATCTGTTTCTTTCTCAATTTCGTTACTTTTCGGTCTAATAACTCCACCGGTTCTTCGACCAATCTCTTCTTCGTATCAACCCGCAACTCTTGCACCGGGAGAATTTGGCTCGGATCTTCGATGTTACACTTTCTTAAGTAACAAATGTTGAAAGTGTTGTGTATTGCCGACAACTCCGGGGGTAACTCGAGCGTTACCGATTGAGAATTTACCACCTTGCTAATTCGAAACGGCCCAATAAACCTTGGGGCCAACTTCCCGCGTTTACCAAAACGAATAACACCCTTCCAAGGTGAAACCTTCAAATAAACCATCTCATTTTCCGAGAACGTAGCGGGTCTACGTCTCGGATCGGCATACATCTTTTGTCGGTCACGGGCGGCTTTTAACTTTTCTCGGGCAATTGCTACTTTATCCGCGGTCATTTGTACAATATCGGGCCCCGCATATTGTTTCTCACCCGCTTCCAACCAACACGTCGGGGTTCGGCACCGACGTCCATACAACATCTCATACGGTGGCATCTTAATACTTGAGTGATATGAGTTGTTATAGGCAAACTCGATCAACGGTAGGTGGGAATCCCATGACCCACCGTACTCTAATACACAAGCCCGCAACATATCTTCTAGCGTTTGTATTGTTCTTTCCGATTGCCCATCGGTTTGGGGGTGATATGCGGTACTCAAATTCACCCGCGTCCCCAATTCTCGTTGCAAGCTATTCCAAAAGTTCGAAGCAAAACGGGGATCTCTATCGGACACGATAGAAATCGGAATACCATGCCGGGATACCACTTCGTCAATCTACAATTTCGCCAATTTACTAAGTGAGGCGGTCTCACTAGTAGCCAAGAAATGAGCACTCTTCGTTAACCGATCGACTATAACCCAAATCATATCGTGACCCTTTTGAGTACGCGGCAATTTGGTCACGAAATCCATAGTAATCCGATCCCACTTCCACTCGGGAATCGGTGATTGGGTTAAAGTACCATAGGGCTTTTGGTGCTCGGCCTTCACTTGAGCACAAATATGACATTGGCCCACAAAACGGGCAATGTCGGTCTTCATCGTCGGCCACCAATAGAGAACCTTTAAATCATTATACATCTTCGTGCTACCCGGGTGGACCGACAACCGAGAATTGTGAGCCTCGGCTAAAATCAATTCCCGCAAACCCCCGAGTAACGGTACCCAAACCCGAGATTGATACGTCTTCAAACCCCGAGAATCTTCTTCTAAATCATCCTTCCTCTTTAATAAAATCTCGGTCTTCAAATGTTCGACATTCAACGCTTCCATTTGTAAAATCTTCAACCGGGACACCAAATTCGACACAATTTCCATCCGCATAAATTGTACCCGCCCCGGATCTCCCTTTCTACTCAAGGCATCGGCCACCACGTTTGCCTTTCCGGGGTGATAAAGAATTTCACAATCGTAATCCTTGATCAATTCTAACCATCTTCGTTGGCGCATATTCAACTCCTTTTGCGTGAACACGTATTGCAAACTCTTGTGATCCGTACAAATCACGCACTTGGTACCGTACAAATAGTGTCTCCATAATTTTAGTGCAAAGACCACCGCCGCCAACTTCAAATCGTGAGTCGGGTAATTCTTTTCGTGATTCTTCAATTGCCTCGACGCATAGGCAATAACCCGATCCCGTTGCATCAACACGCAACCCAAACCCGCAAACGAAGCGTCTCAATAAACAATAAAATCATCCGGGCCTTCGGGCAAGGCAAGAACCGGAGCTTGACATAATAGTTGCTTTAGGGTTTGGAAGGACCTCTCGTGATCATCACCCCAACGGAACGGTACATCTTTACGGGCCAACTTCGTCATAGGACCCGCTATCTTCGAAAAATCTTTAATAAACCGGCGGTAATAACCCGCCAATCCCAAGAAACTCTTTATTTCGGTCGGGTTCTTAGGAGCAACCCAATTCATAACCGCCTCAATCTTTGCCGGATCCACTTTGACCCCATTCGAACAAATTACGTGACCCAAAAAGTGAACCTCTCGAAGCCAAAATTCGCACTTCGAGAACTTTGCAAATAATCGTTCCCGCTTCAATGTTTCTAACACTTGCCTTAAGTGTTTCTCGTGTTCTTCTTCAGTCTTGGAATAAATTAGAATATCGTCGATGAACACAATAACGAATTTGTCGAGATAAGGCCGACAAACTCGGTTCATCAAATCCATAAATATCGCGGGAGCGTTCGTCAACCCAAACGGCATCACCAAGAACTCATAGTGACCGTAACGAGTTCAGAACGCCGTTCTATGAATATCGTTTTCATGGACCCGAACTTGGTGATAACCCGATCTCAAATCAATCTTTGAGAAATAAGAAGACCCTTGGAGTTGATCAAATAAATCGTCGATACGTGGCAAGGGATACCGATTCTTTACCGTTCTCTTATTTAATTCCCGATAATCGATACACATACGAAGTGCACCATCTTTCTTTTTCACGAATAGAACCGGAGCTCCCCAAGGTGAGGAACTCGCCCGAATAAAACCCTTATCCAATAAATCTTGGATTTGTGTCATCATTTCCCGAATCTCGGACGGTGCTAAACGATACGGTGCTCTAGCCACGGGATTGGCACCCGGTACCAAATCAATTTTGAATTCTACCTCCCGAACGGGAGGTAACCCAGGCAAGTCTTCGGGAAACACCTCCGGGTATTCCGAAACCACCCGGAGATTACCAACCACTTTCTCTTCCTTTTTCACATCAATCACATAGGCTATAAACGATTCACATCCCTTGGTCAAGGACTTACGGGCTTTCATCATGGTTATCATGGGTATGGTCGGGGTCACACGGTCTCCCCGGGCCATGACGTGTGACCCGTCGGGTAATAGAAAAGTAATTAACTTTTGGTGACAATTTATGTTGGCCCTATTAGCACTTAACCAATCCATACCTAAAACCACATCAAAGCCGGATATCGGCATAACAAGTAAAAGAATCGAAAATTTCACGCCATCAATATCAATACTAGCCCCGGACACGGATGTCGTGACCGGAACCATTTCACCATCGGCCACCTCTACCTCTAGAGGTGTCGCGATTAAGGAAAAAGGCAATTTCAATTTGTCACACAAACTCTTTGAAGAAAACGAACTATTTGCACCCGAATCAAATAATACACGAGCGGGTATCGAGTTTATTAGAAACATACCGGTGATGACATCGTCGGTAGTGGTGGCATCCTCCACCGTCATTTTGAAAGCCCGAATCGTAGGTGGTGGATGACTCTTTCTCTTTTGACTTCCCGACGAAGCCGCTCCCCCGCCCGAACCCGAACCCGAATCCTTCTTCATTGGGCAATGCATGGCCCGGTGACCCTCTTTTTGACACGTCCAACAAACACTCTTCTCTAACTTGCATTCCGAGGATTCATGCACGTGTTGCCCACATTTAATACATCTTCGAGTTTGTGCCGTACACGGACCGGCAAGGGAGGACTTACACGGTATGCACCATGGGTTCCTTTGGTTGGAACCTTGAAGGATTTGTTTTCGACGGTCGTTGTTTGACCTATGACTTCCTTGAGATTTCTTGTGGTTGCTCGAGTTCGTCTGCTCATACCTTCCCCTATGAAACGGGGCTCTCTCCCGATTCGCGGCTTTTTGAGCCAAAAGATCACTCTCGGCCGACTTGGCAAGATCATAGGCTTGCAAGAGAGTTCCCGCAAGCCTCGTTACATTTCGGTACTCGGGCAACAACGCCCCAACAAAGTGCTTGATTTGGGTGGACTCATCGGGCACCCATTTTGTTACAAACCGGAGCTTCCCATTGAATTGTAGAATGAGCTCATCCACCGTCATCCTATCATTCATTTTCAACATCATGAACTCATTACGGATCTTATCCAACTCGAACGGGCTACAATATCGAGCCTCCACTTGATCCCTAAATTGCTTCCACGTGATCGCATCCATCATCTCGTTACTAAAGTTTGCGGTCAACCCATCCCACCAATCCATAGCCGGTCCCCCCAACATTCGGGACGCATACCGGACCTTCAAGTGGTCCTCACAATTATAAGCAATAAGGGCCTTTTCAGTGGCCCTAAGCCACTTTAAAGTTTCCGCCGGGTCGGTACTTCCCCGGTACTCGGTTGGCTTACAATCAAGAAAATTCTTGTAAGTGCACGGTTTCTTCTCGATCGGGAAAGGTTGGTAGAAGAAATGTTGGTGTTGGGCATTGGCAATTGGTACGGTGTGGGTGGGTGGCGGTTGCGGTATGCTTGCATTGGGAGATGAGGAGTCATTTCGGGGAAAGGCGGGATTTTGAGTAGTTTGAGTGAAGTGTAGGGGTGGATTTGCTTGGGTTGGGGGTGGCAAGGTAGACCGAGCCTCGGGTCGCGGCTCAGTCGATTGACTTTGGCGGAGAGCCCTTATAGTATCCTCAAGTTCCATATTCCGTGTCTCCAACAACACAATATACTCTTCATTCGGTATTTCATCACCCCCCCCGAGCCCGTTGCTCCATCATTCCCGAGGTTCGTGTTCGGTGGGACATTATCCAAGGTGTTTCCATCTGTAGCCATTCCTGCTACAAAACACAACATCTCACCAAGACTTAGTTTAACTCGTTTGTACGCATATACTAACTACTAAACCAAATTCACACTTGCTCTAATCCCCATTGTCCGGAAGGTTTGACCAAAACACGAGCCACGATTTGGGAATGGAACACCAACCCCATGTATCCATCGCCAAACCGAAGCTCTGATACCAAGTTGTAACACCGCATTTTTTTTTAAATATCCATTTAAGCATTAATCTAAGTACGGAAGCAATTAGTTAGTTAGGTTTACAAAATCATGGTCCCACAAAATAATATTACAACCAAAGTTAGTTAAAAGACGGTATTACGAAACACGGCTCATTTTTACAAAACATAGGATTAAGCATGGTCAAACTTCCCGTCCAAGCCGACCCAAGAGCCATTCAACCTGAAATGTCAATAAGGGAGGGATTAGCACAAAAGCTAAGTGAATGAATTCCTAACACTACTAACTACACTAGTCCCTTAAACACGGAAGTTATAAAACATCTCCGGTTGGGTAATCACTTATTGAGAGGATCGGCGGCTTTGCGGGCCTTAAACCATGGTCGGCCAAAACCACGGTAACCGATAGCGTTTCGTATCCAACACCCGGGCAACTCCCTCCCCTTAACCATGCAACAAATACAGGTAAGGTCGGATACCCGATTAGTCGATACCCGATGCCCAGCCGTTCTCCTTCCGACACTGACCTCATCCCGAATGTGCACATAGTCATGTATGGTATTCCCTAACACTAGGCATACATAACAACAAGCAAGCTAAACAAAACCCAAAGCTGCATAACCCAGAAATCGCGTCGCTATCTAGGAGATAGCGACGCTATCTCCAGAGAAATCGCGTCGCTATTTCTCGAAACTTCGCGATTTCGACTTTCTGTTTCTGATAATATCCCGCAACTACATAAATAGCGTCGCTATCTATAGATAGTGGCGCTATCTTCCCCAGACCTGCTCAATTCATGCATTTTCACAAGTATGCCAATTTCCAAACGGAATAAACCGAAACCCGAGTTGTAAGTTAGATCCACTCACCTTTCAACTTCCGATTCCTTAACTCAGTGAGCTAGTATCACTGAGTATCCTTCCCGGTTCCTGTCAACAATATACCGAGTTAGTGATAATCCACCGAATTGTCAAAATCAACAATTTCAACAACTAACCACACAAGACTCATAAAATGCACATTTATGACATTTACAACTAGCACAATTCCTTTATCTACACAATTGACCATTTGGACCATTTATCAAGTATTCACAATTAGTTGACCCAAACGGGCCGGAAACCCGGATATGCTCCTAACACTTCCACATTTACATTAACTAGCAATTAATCCTTAAACTAGCAATTCACATCATTTAACAATTCCATCAAGATCATAACCATCACAATTCCAAGTATGACACTTCCACAATCACTAGTTAGTCATTTTGACCCAAACAACAACTAAATAAATTCTCACAATCAACTATACAAGGTTTTCACCATCCATAACATACCAAACATGATTTCTCAACCTAATAAACAATTCTATCCATCCAAACATCAAGAAATCCAAGATTTGTCAAAACCCACCTTCAACATCCACCATTAATGGAGGTTGAAGGTGTTTTTCACCAAATCTTATCTTCCTACCACAAACAACCATACATTTCATGTAAAAGCTTACATAAACACATAAAACAACATCCATAACAAGATTCATCCATAGATTACTAACAATCACAAACCCTAGTTCAAACTCTAGCTCAAGAACACTAAGAACAAACCAAGGAAAGGATGAGACTTACTTCTAGACTTCTCTTACACAAACTTGGGTGTAAAATTCGGACCCTAGCACCAAGAACAAGCAAGGGAGATGAAGAACAAGTAGAGAGGAAGAAGATGTAGTCTTTTGCAATGAAATAGTGAAATGGGGATAATGTTTGAACAAAAGAGACAAAGAAGAAAAGGAGGGTTTCTCCCTCCCTCTCTCTTGACCGGCCACACCCCCAAGGTGGGGCCCCCTTTGTGGTCTTTTCCTTTTTAATAGTATATGTCTGAAAAGTCCCTTTCGAAGTTAATTTATTTAAAATAGCAAACGGACTCCAATTTTAAAAACGAAAGCACTTTTGGAAACGATATTTAACAAGGAATCCATATATATCAAAATCACATTTTCACTCCAAATAAATCACAAGTCGGGTATTTTAACCCCTTGGTTAAAATACCGCAAATGACAGCAGGCTAATTAAATTAACTAAGCATTTAGTCAGATAATCATTTAATAAGATACCTTAAGGTCAATAAACTAATAGGCCGGGTTTTGGGATGTTACACATGTATTTTCTTATATTTAAGGATCAAATCTTAAAATATTGGTAAACCATATGGACCAAAATGTTTTGCTCAGAACAAAAGATAATTGTATAATTTTCCTAAATCACATGAATTATTATTAGATGATCTAGTGTAATTTTTTTTGCCTCTTAGTATCTTGCTAGGTTGGGTTCTTAATATATTTGCCAATTCCAAAAAAAAATCTAGTGTAAAAAAAAGGATAATTTGTCTTAAAAAGATTAAGGTTAAAATCTCTAGGTAATATTTTATGATACTCATAAAAAATGTGAAAATAGTTATGAAAATATTGGTCATAGTCTACACTCTACATTAGAGTTAAATAGTTTTCTCGGTTAGTTAAACATGGACTGCTCCCTGTTTAATGTTCACCCGTTTATAACAGAAGTATTATTAAATGAAATTAATGGAATAAAACAGCAAATCCATCAACGCCACTTGCATTATTGCCACTGAACTTCACTTTACTTTACAGTCCAACTCTCTTCCTTCCACACCACACCTTCTCTCTCAGATTACACTTTCCTAATTCTACCTGCTTCCATCCTCTAAACTCAACACCAAACCCTAACTCCAACACAAATCATGAGTATGTACGGTAGGGATCCATGGGGCGGGCCGTTAGAGATACACACGGCGGACTCCGCCACCGACGATGATCGGAGCCGGAATTTGAACGATTTCGACAAGTCGGCGTTGTCCCAGCGGTTGGACGAAACGCAGCAGAGCTGGCTGCTAGGTCCCTCAGTAGAGAAGAAGAAAAAGTACGTAGATCTTGGCTGTATCGTTGTGAGCCGTAAGATCTTTGTTTGGACGGTCGGATTGATCTTAGCAGCTGGTTTTATCGCCGGATTTATTACGTTGATAGTTAAAACTGTCCCTAGGCATCACAAACATCCTCCTCCGGCAGATAATTATACTGTTGCACTTCAAAAGGCACTTATGTTCTTCAATGCCCAAAAATGTAAGCTCAATTTTTAGGTTAACATAATATAATAATTCCAGTTTTTTATGAGAATTTTGCTATCTTTGCAGCTGGAAAACTCCCTAAACATAATAACGTATCATGGAGGGGTAACTCATGTATGAATGATGGAAAATTGGATAAATCAGGGGCTGTTTTGAAAGATTTAGTAGGCGGTTATTATGATGCAGGAGATGCAATTAAGTTTCATTTTCCAAAAGCTTTTGCAATGACAATGTTAAGTTGGAGTGTGATTGAGTACAGTGCTAAATATGAAGCTGCAGGAGAGCTTAATCATGTTAAGGAGATTATCAAATGGGGCACTGATTACTTTCTCAAAACCTTTAATTCAACTGCTGATACTATAAACCAAATTGTAGCTCAGGTAGAATAGATAATCAAAATATTGTTATTATTTTAAATGTTTCAAATTATTAATACAAATTTAATCTTCATCCAGGTTGGAAATGGTGACACGTCAGGTGGAACAGGTGACCCGAATGATCACACTTGTTGGATGCGACCCGAAGACATAGATTACCCGCGACCCGTAACCACATGCTCAAGTTGCTCAGATCTTGCAGCTGAAATGGCAGCAGCTTTAGCATCTGCATCGATTGTTTTCAAGGACAATAAAGTGTATTCTAAGAAGCTTGTTCATGGGGCTGCAACTTTGTGGAAATTTGCAAGAGATCAAAGGGGGATGTATAGTGCGGGTGGTTCAGATGCTGCAACTTTTTATAATTCAAGTATGTATTGGGATGAGTTTGTTTGGGGTGGAGCTTGGATGTATTATGCAACCGGTAATTCGTCTTATCTGTATCTTGCTAGCCACCCGAAATTAGCTAAACATGCTGGTGCTTTTTGGGGTGGTCCTGATTATGGTGTTCTTAGTTGGGATAATAAGCTTACTGGAGCTCAAGTAAGTCCCCCATTTAGATTATTTTGGTGAGATCAGCTCCTGATCGACCATCTGATCATGATTCTTGTGGTCCCCATCATCATTGATATGATGAATCCGATGGGGACAACATTTTTACTTGATCTGGTGGTGAGGAGCTGATTTCACCACATGATCTTAGGTCATGTTGTGCTACTAATAATAATGTGATTGTTTTTTTAGGTACTACTTACTAGATTGAGATTGTTTTTGAGCCCTGGGTACCCGTATGAAGAAACATTGAAGACATTTCACAACCAAACGAGCATAATCATGTGTTCGTATCTTCCATACTTCAATAGTTTTAACAGAACACGAGGTAAAACAAGTGCTTGAATTGTTTACTTGAAAAAAGAAAAGAAAAATGCATTATGTAACTAACTTTGTATTGCAGGAGGTTTGATCCAATTAAACCATGGGAGACCTCAACCTCTTCAGTATGTAGTAAATGCGGCATTTTTAGCGACACTTTATAGCGACTATCTTGATGCTGCTGATACTCCTGGGTGGTATTGTGGGCCCAACTTTTACTCAACTAACGAGCTGCGTAAATTTGCCGAAACTCAGGTAATTATGTGTCCGTATCTATTGTTTTTTTATCTCAAACAGGTCAAATAATACACAATTAATTTTAATTTTAATTATATTTTGCAGATTGACTACATTCTTGGGAAGAACCCAAGAAAAATGAGTTATGTGGTTGGTTACGGGAACCACTACCCGAAACACGTGCACCACAGAGGTGCATCAATCCCCAAAAACAAAGTGAAATATAACTGTAAAGGAGGATATAAATGGCGAGACTCGAAAAAACCTAATCCTCATGTTATTATTGGAGCAATGGTTGCGGGACCCGACAAACATGATGGTTTTCATGATGTGCGTACAAATTACAACTACACTGAACCAACTATTGCTGGAAATGCTGGTTTGGTTGCAGCTTTGGTGGCACTCTCGGGTGATAGGACAACTAAGATTGATAAAAATACTATTTTCTCGGCGGTCCCGCCAATGTTTCCCACCCCACCACCGCCACCTGCCCCGTGGAAGCCTTGAGATTTTGGTTAAGTTATTTTTATAAGTTTTTGGTGTTGGTGGTGGTGTTTTTTGGTGGTGAAGAGTAGAAAGGGGAATGGAATGTTGTTGATGGATGTAGAAGTGGTGTGATTATACGTGATTTGTATGAATCGTTTGTATGTAAACTGAAACAGTTGACATATTCTTTAAATGTATTCTTTTGTTTATTTATACTTGTATTCGGGTAAAATTGTCAAAGTGTTTATATTGTTGAGATTTGATAACTTATTAATTAGATTTGAACCACTGCTAAATCAGATTTCCACTCTTTACCATGAAAATCACCTTTTTATTTTGTTATGGTCCATTAAACCACTTTTTTTAAGGTTTTTGATAATAAAATATTTGTACATTCATTAATACAGTAGTGATTCTAAAATTCAGGGGGCAGTTTTTATGTTAATTTTGGCTTCTTATTGACAGTCATATAAGGGTTGTATTATCATTTTCCTTTTTTTAAAAATCATTTTTCTAATAACACGAATAAATAAACCAAAATAGGTATATTTCATATAGAAATACTCACCACACCAACCATATCATTTCTTTTCTAATTATATTATATATATAAAAAAATTTAAACATTTCAACCAATCAGTTCCCTCGAATATCGCCCACCACGTCATGCCCTCCCGGTCTCGTGGCTTGCCATATCACCTCCACATCATCACCATACGATGGTGTGATGACACATACTGCATAGTTTAAGGTAAATTTCACCAAGATAAGATGGTTGATTTTGTCTAGAAAAAACATGACGTTGATTCATGAACCTATAAGATTTCAAATTTTTATCGCGTTTGGTTGATAGAAATTGATTAGTTTTTAAATTCATGTTTGGTTTGTGGATTTGTCAAAGGGGTTTCAAACGTAGATAACGAGATAGTTTGCGCATATATTGCATCAGAGTTTAAAATCTTATTATGTAAAGTGAGTTTCGTTTAAGGAGGTCCATGATTTTTACAAAGTCCCGAGTAACAAATCTCAATTATTGATCAATATGATCTAATGGTCAAGATTAATCACATACTATATACATGGAGGGGTATTTTGGTCATTTGGCACTAAAAAAAATTTCATTTTATTTTATTTTTAAAATTTTTTTTTTAATTTTTAATTGAGGGGTATTTTGGTCATTTTGAAAAAAAAAATTTATATTTATTTTTTATTTTTTATTTTAAAATTTTTAGTTTTCTTTTAAAAAAATTATTTATTTATTATTATTTTTTTAAAAATTACTCCGTATTAATTTTTCATTAATAACACATAATGTCATTGCATAGTGAATCACATGTGATTGCATAGTGAATCATATGTGATTGCATTCTGAATCACATGTGATTTAACTAAAACATGATTTTACACTAAAATCACATGTGATTTTAGACTAAAATCACATGTGATTAAGTTATACAAATAATTATCATATAAATATTATTTTTTAATAAAAAAATTAAAAAAAAGTTTAAAAAATTAAAAAAAATAATTAAAAAAATTAAAATTTTTTTAAGTGCCAAATGACCAAAATACCCCTTCATAATAAAAAAATTTAAAAAAAATAAAAATTTAAAAAAAAATGTATTTTAAAAAAAATGACCAAAATACCCCTCAATATATAAAATATGTGATTAATTTTGACCATTAAATCCTATTGATCAATGGTTCAGATTGGTTCCTTGGGACTTTCTAAATATGATGGACCTCCTTGAACGTTTCTCTATGTAAAGTTTCAATTATTTTTTGAGAAATGATAATTTTTTTTATTTTCTTCCAATTCAAATGCATACTCACTTCTAAGATTAATATGTGTAATTCACTAATATTTCTCCTCATATCATTTTCTAATTTTGATACTTATCATAATCAAATGGATAGATATATTAGTAAACACAAATGATAGACATTATACCATTTCTCTTTCTATAAATAATTCCTCCGTATCAAAATAAGTGAATCACTTTCTTTTTTGGGGTGTATCAAAATAAGTGAATCAATTTAATAGTTTACCTTATTTGGTTAGTTTTTATATTTAAAATTACATATTTACCCTTATTTATCCCTCTTTAAACATCATTAAATGTGTGGGATCCCATCTATTTTTGTTATCTTCCTATATTTGGGGCTCATCTATTCTAATTAACACATTTAATTTCACTAATATCTTGTTATCTTATTTTGCCTAAAAAACATGAACTTTAAAGTGATTCACTTATTTTAATACAGTATAAGAAGTTCGAAACTATATATTAGACCTAACCACATTTATTTATCATTATTGACAATTAAGTTGCATATTTTACGTTTATAATAGAGATTTTTTAATTTAAATTACTAACTATAATTTAAAGGTTTTTTTTATTGTGTGCCCTATAGGCACACATTAAGGGTATTAAATTCACTTAAAACTTTTCAAGTAAAATATATAATGAACTTAATGCATCACTTAGAAATGGTATGTTGTGACTTCATTGATATTTATTCTTATAGTTTTAGAAGTTTTGAGTGAATTTAATACCCTTTATGCGTGATTACACCAACCACACTTGAATTTTTACTAATGTACACATAAGACCGGTGCCATCGGTTGATCGGTTGGCCGCCGGTTGGCCACCGCCGGAACCGGCGCCGTTGGCACGGTCCGCCGGTTGGCCGCCGGTTGGCCCGCCAGTCGGCAAAGTCGCGAGGGAAGAGACGGAGGAGGAGCGAGAGAGAGAGAGAGGGGGAAGAGAGAGAGAGCGTAATATTTTCTTTTTATTTTTTTTTTTAATTTTTTTTTTAAGTTTTAAAAAAAAGTAATATTTAAAAAAATCTAAAAAAAATCTAAAAAATTCAAAAAAAATCTAAAAAATTCAATTTTTTTTAAAAAAATAAACTTTTTATATAATGTCTTTTTTTAATTAATGTAATTTATTTTTATTAGTTATATGTTTTAATTAGTTGTATATTTTATTAGAAAAAGAAAAATAAATGGTGGGGCCCAAAGTTGGTGAAGTGACGGAGTGCTGTTGGCATGGGTACGTCAGTTTAGTGTTAGTTAGTTTGTATGCTGACGTGGCGCTGAGTTGGTAGCAACTGACGGCGTCAGTTGCCGTCACCATTGACACCGGTCTAAAGTTGTTCTGGTACAATTTTAATAGCCTCTTTTTAGCTGGAATTTTTGCCGTCAATTATTAAAATTTAGCTACAAACTTAGATTTTGATCACCGTAGCATCAGTCGTTCCATTTCTCGGATTTCAAAATCAATTGCAGATCCCAATTTTAGAGAAAAACCACAGCAGATCTATCTGCATATCGTCATCGTCTTCATCGGCCCCAATCCCCTTCATTCAATTCACAGCAAGGTCAGCCAATTCATTTATTCAATCTCCATATTAGTCATACCTTTTACCACTAAATCCATGATAGTGTACGTTATATCATTTTTATTTCGGGGTTAGGGTTTATAAAATTACGACAAATTTGAGTAAGTAATTCCATTGATCACTTGTTAAATACTTCATTGTATACAAAACCCTGGAAATTTTTATATGATTGTCGCTGTTGATTTCTCATTAATCCATCAGAATTCTTCATATTTCAGGGGGAAAAGAGGGTGCGTATTGGGACGAATAAAATGGGTCCAGTATACTATATACTAGTGGCGCTACCTTGCACGATTGGGGCAATTGCATTAGCGCTTCTTCATATTTATCGGCATCTTTTGAATTATACTGAACCAACGTATCAACGATTTATCGTCCGCATCATTTTCATGGTTCCTGTGAGTTTAACTTCGATAATTTTTGATCAACTATTAATGGAAGATATAATTTCTGTCTGCTTGATAATCAGTACAATCTAGGATCTGTCACTACTATTATCTTAATTCCAGTATATGATGAGGATGGTTATGTTAAATTTTGGATACTTTTTCTTGTCATTTTACGTGGAAGTATTCTTGTCAATCAAATAATCTGTTAAATTCCAGTATATCTGTCTCTAATATCATCTTAATTCCAGATTTCCAGTAGCTTTATTTATTTTTTCTTATTTTGTCCTTGTCAAAGAGCATGCCTGTATTATAGTCAAATAGTTTCATTGAACCATATGCTAGTCTAACATATCCCTTTTTTGGGATGGATAGAGTTTATTCCTAATACACATAAGGTAATTAACTTACCTACTAATGTCACAAATCCACCTTATTCCCTATTAAATTAGGTTGAAAACATTAATGTTAAATATATATTTTCCTAATACGCATAATGTAATTAACATAGCTATTTGCTTATGATTCCAAGTGTTTGATGTTTTAATTTTTTCTTTATTCCTATTGATAGTATAGTTTTAGCATGCTGCAATGACACCTTTTTAATTCTTATTAACAGGTTTATGCATTGATGTCTTTCTTGTCTCTTGTATTCAATAAGAGCTCAATCTACTTCAATTCTATTCGAGAAGTGTGAGTATGCAATTCCTAATTATACAATATTAAATGAAAAATAAACCCTAAATACTACTTAATTTATATTAAATTAGGTATGAAGCTTGGGTTATATATACTTTTCTGTCACTATGCTTAGCATGGGTCGGTGGTCCAGGTGCTGTTGTTTTAAGTCTCACGGGTCGTACACTTAAGTCAAACTGGTGTTTGATGACATGTTGCTTCCCTCCCATTCCACTAGACGGGTCAGTTTTTCGACCCGACCCGTTTCCATATACCTTAACCCAAATCGACCCGTTTTAGTTACATTTTGGATGTTTTTGTGCAGGCGATTTATAAGGAGATGTAAACAAGGGTGTTTGCAGTTTGTGATTCTGAAACCTATATTGGTGGCAGTTACTTTTGTACTTTATGCAAATGGGAAATATCATGATGGAAATTTCAGTGTGGATCAATCGTACTTATATCTGACTATTATATATACGGTTTCTTACAGTATGGCATTATATGCTTTGGCCCTGTTTTATATGGCATGCAGAGATATGCTTCAACCATTTAATCCTGTTCCAAAATTCATCATTATTAAAAGTGTCGTCTTTTTGACATACTGGCAGGTACCAATTCCCACCCACTTTTATTTTATCTTATATGTATTTGGTTATTAAGAGTAGATTACACGGAAGGTCCTTTAGGCTTATATGAAATTTCACGAATGGTCCTTTAGTTTCAAAAGTTACACTAATGGACTAATGGTCCTTATTTCTGAAAGGTTTTTCATTAATGGTCCTTTACAAAAACGGCCGTTCATTGACGTGTGATGCACGTGGGGGTACTTTGGTCAATTCGTCTTTCCTTTCTCATTTACTCCCCTTTACAAGGATAGTCCTTTAGGTTTATAGCAAATTTCACCAGTGTTCCTTTAGTTTCAAAAATTACGTTGATTGTCCTTATTTCTGAAAGGTTTTTCACCGATGGTCCTTGACGGGAAACGTTAACTTATGTTTAGGTAAAGGACCAAACGTATCAATAGTTTCAGAAATAAGGACTACCATTTGTGTAATTTACTCTTTAAAAAATAGTTCTCATGAGAAATTAAAATTTTAATCATCATAAATCATATATAACATATATTAATTAGTTTCTTGCTATTTTAGGGTGTTTTGGTATTTGTTGCTGCAAAATATGAGCTGATAAAAAACGCAGAGCAAGCAGCCGAATTCCAAAATTTCATAATTTGTGTTGAGATGCTGATTGCTGCTGTGGGCCATCTTTATGCATTTCCATACAAGGAGTATGCTGGTGCAAATATTGGTGCATCTCCAGGGTTTACAGCTAGTCTTGCACACGCTTTAAAATTAAACGACTTTTATCACGATACTGTTCACCAGGTATGTATGTATGTATGTATTCATATGATCACTTGATGTTGTAATTGTTGTTAAAGGGCATTTTGGTCATTTCACTTTCGTTGCAGTTCGCGCCAACGTACCATGATTACGTGCTTTACAACCACAGCAGTGATTCGGGTGAGGAAAACAGTACAAAATACCGGGCCCGCACTTTTGTCCCAACTGGTTCAGAAATGGATGCTGCTAGAAAAAGCAAAGACATTACTGCAAATAAATTAGATGGTGTAGAATTAATGCGTATGTCATCTTCTAGTGATAGCATACCTGAAAATAGTAATAATTTTGCACCAAAAACAGCTTCACCATTGTTAGTGGATGTATCTTTTGATCTTTCATTAGGGGATTTAGGAATGGCTAATTATCCAGAAGAAGTACCTTCAGTGACGGATTCAGAGACGAGATAAGATGATTA
Source organism: Calendula officinalis (assembly GCA_963853835.1). Lineage (NCBI taxonomy): Eukaryota > Viridiplantae > Streptophyta > Magnoliopsida > Asterales > Asteraceae > Calendula > Calendula officinalis. The sequence goes on from OY970828.1 coordinate 64,315,405, forward strand.
GGAAAATATATTATTTGTTAAACTAGTTTTTTTTATTTATGTCTAGTGATTTTGTTTATGTTAAGAGATACCGTGTGAATGAGAGGCTTTTGGTTATCTCCGGGTTTATAAATTTAGTTGCCCATGTTAGGGTTTGTATATGTATCCAGAAAATAAACACTTTTAGTGATGGTGTGCTTTGAGACGTGCTAAATGCTTTGACCAAATATCAACACGTGCAAAATGAGTTTATATTAGAAAGGTGGTCGATTGGGAAGGTTGTTCCTAAATGTGGTTTTGTGTTTCAATTGGGAGTATCTAATGGGGTCATATGGATTAGGTTGTGTAATTGGGTGGATGTATGTTTTAGATTTACTGTCTGCTTTTTATAAACCCCAAAACAAGTCTATATTAGGTCGTGTGTGCAAGTGATACGTTTGACCTTTTCAATTAGAATATATTTGACCATATTACAACGTCAAACCTACCAACATCATATCAACATAAATTCAACCCAATGTCCATAAGGTATATGTTATGACCGTTTAGAAATCCAAAGAAATGAAATACGATTTTAAGTTAACCTAGTTATCTTAAGCAAAGAATTAAGATTTGAGAAAAACTTATTCTGATTGATTATTCAAATGATTACAACCGTTTGCTTACAGAGAAAGGAAAGGAAAATACAATTCGAAAATAAACATGAGAAATGAAATGAGCGTTCCTTAGACATTTAAATATCTAAGCAACTAACTAACAACTTTTCCCCGTCAAACACATAAATCAACTAAGTGACACGTGCCATCCACATGTTGTGTAATTCGTACATGAATTAAGTAATGAACACAAATAAAAGGAATAAGTAATGATCCAGTAATAATTCAGTACCTATGTCCAGTGAGGAATAATACATGAATTAGTATCATTTTTATTCAGACTCTGTATGTTTTACAAGATCCACGAATAAAAGTATATTTATTCAAGAAGACACAAAATCCGTGACTACTCGTCTTGGTGGGAACCTCGATGGGACGTTAACGTCATCGCGGTATTTGGTGGTAGATTCGAAGTTCTTCGAAAATAGCTACACAAGTTTTGTGTAAACCAAATATCGGTGATATTCTGTTGGAGCTCAACGAATATTGGATTGACCACCGTGACAATACTTCGTGGTTGAAAATTTCAAAAGTATTGTTCACTAGGATTGTCCTTAAGCCTGGGGTATTTGGTTTAGGATACAATGACTAATGTGCTTTGGTTCAACTTAGACAATACTGAAATACGTTTGTCATACGAGGCGATACCGGGTACAAAGGAAGTTGTATTTTAAATCGAAATATACAAGATGGTAATTGCACCTCCTTTTTAGGAGAGATATTTATAGGTCCTTTGACGTGATGATATAACTGAAAGTGCATGGCCATGCCCAAACGAACTGATTTGTTCTTTGTCGTTTATCACAACAGTTTGAATCAAGAAGTCATGAAATGATTTCGAATACAGGAGTTGATAATTTCTACCATGCTCGTATTCGTTGTCACAAATATCGTGTTGCAAGGGATGAGCCTAACATAGTTTGCCCAAGAAGTAGAGACGGAGTGTTCTTTACTAGGAGACGCTATTAAAGAGTTTTTCATAAACCATACCTGGGTTACGTAAGCTGTTTTTATGGGGTTGGTTACCTACATGCCCATCTAGAAGGCCACTGTAGCTCGTATCATTAAGACAAAGGTTACAGACTTGCACAAGTGGGAGTCTGAAGGAATTATGTGCACAGTCAGTTAACCTATGATGATACATCCATGCCTACGAAACACTTAAGGGTCACACCGGTGAGTGCATATAATACGAGCAAGATAAGCAATGATACTACGAAGAGGGATGATTCATAATAGTTATTATGAATCAGTTAAGTATTAAGTTAAGTTTAACTTATTACTAGATTAGTTTAACTAACTGATTAATACAAGTAGTTGTACATTTACTAGTTGAGTAAATATACAATGTGTTAATTATAGATTATCCATGATATGATTTAGTGGCTATTAAATCATATAGTAATTGGATAATATTGTTGTATAAATTATATAAAGGTTATTATATAATTAACTATTAGAAGTATAAACACAAGTATATAATTCGTACACCGAATTATTAGTGTGTTAATACTAGACATTTAGTAGTTAAGTGCAACAATAATAAACTAGTTAAACTATAAGGGTTTAAAGTGTAAGAGATAAGTTTAATTAAGAGATTAATCTTAATTAAACTAGAAGGACTTAAATGAAACTTATTCTGTTATAAATAGAAGGCTTAAGGTTTCATTTAAACCTAATCAATCTATTCCCTTACACACCTCACGAAACCCTAGCCCTCCCTCTCCTTGGTTTCGGCCGAGAACAAGATCAAGGGAAGAACACAAGTCTTGTGTTCTTCGTGTTCTTCGTTTTTCGTGTTCTTCAAGTTTTGAAGAACAAGTTCATTGCTTAGATCAACTAGAAGATCGCTCGATTTGTTCATCATCAGTGGATCAATCTTAAGCAAACAACAAGGTATGTTTTGGGAAACCCTTTACTCCCTTCTTCCTCTTGGACGAATTTCGGCCAAAGAACCCTAGGGTTCTTTGGTTGATGGTCGACGAATACACACAAGCAATGTGTGTGTTCGAGTTCTTCGTACAAGGTTTCTTTCTTGTTAACCTAATCTAGTTTTCCAACATCCCAATCCTTTAGGATTTAAGGATTAGGTTTAATCCCAGTTCCGCATTTAGGGATTAAATCAGCTAGTTAGTTTTAACCGGTCAAGAACAAGTTCATGTTCTTGGTCAGCATGGTTCGAACTTGTGTACTAGGTGGTCGACCCAAGTGGTTGATCAGTCGCATGGTGCGTAGTAAATCCCTACAGTGGTATCAGAGCGTTGGTTTAGAAATCTAGACTAGATTAACAAAGTTTTTTTTGTTTACTTTAATTATTCTTTTGTTTCAAGTATTTTTCTTTCTTTCTTCTTCATGTTTTTCGAAAATAAGGGAAGAAACCCTAAGACGAAGAACATTAAACTAGTCTAAGTTTAATTGGTCAAGAAGGTTTCTAGAAAACCCTAGCAAATTTTCGAAACCATGGAAGAACCCTAGGATCAAGTATATTACTCCCTCCGTCCCATTTTAAATGTCCAGTATACTATTTTAGTTTGTCCCACAAAGAGTGTCATTTCCTAAATATCAACCAATCAAAAAACATTTAAGTGGGAAAGAGAAAATTTGATTGGTGACATTATATAATTAATGCACTTTTCTTATACTGTGTGCTTTTTTGTAGTGGACAATTAAAGTGGGACGGAGGGAGTAAACAAGATATGTTTAATTGATCAAAAGGATTCTTTCCATAAACCCTAGAATTTTCGTGACCTAGAAAGAACCCTAGGATCAAGTATATTAAACAAGATATGTTTAATTGATCAAAATGATTCTTTCCTAATTATCTTAGAATTTTCGAAATCTAGAGGATTTCTTGGACACCAAGTTTATTAAACTAGCCTAGTTTAACTGGTGGAAAAGTATCCTAGTCTTAAGTTTTCGAAAACCCTAAAGAACCCTAGAACATTAAACTAGTTTAAGTTTAATAATTTAAAGGTATTAATTAGGATAATAATCTAAAACCTAGTTAATTAGACAAGTTTATGTCTAATAGGTTTAATTATTATTTTGATAAGTTTATTAAAGCTAGTTCTTTAAACCTAGTAATTTAGACAAAGTTTTATTGTCTATAAGGTTTAAATTAAAAAGTTTAAATAAATTTATTATGGATATAATCCATCTTAGAATTTAAACAAAGTTTATTGTTTAAAAGGATTGATTTAAATTAATCTTTTAATTAAAATAATGTCTTTGATCAAGAAAGTGAAAACCCTAGTTTTGATTGGTCAAAAACAAGATTAGGGTTCATCTAATGAATTTAGGGAATTGATAAAGAAGGTGTTAATTTTTAAGTTCTAAAATTAACAAGGTGTATTTAATTATGTATAAATATGTATATGTATTTAAATTTTCGTTTTTTTTATTATTAAGTAAAATTGAATTTTAAAAGATATAATAAGTTTATACACATTTTAATTAGTTCAAGTTAAAATGTATAAGTATAAATTAGGTGTAATATTCTTATTAGAATGTTACAAGTTTGTTATTATAAATATACATATATACGAATTTATATATATATATATATATATTAAATACGAGATAAAATGAAACAATTAAAAGGATAATGTTATTTTGATCTTTAAAGAAATAATAGTGTAACTAGTTATTGTGTAAGTTATAATATAATTAAAACTAGATTGTACAAAGTTATGATTTAATTATAACTAGTAATTGTACAAGTTGAAATTATATTATTAACTAGAAATATACAAAGGTATATTGTTATATATATCAAGGTGTATAAAGTTATAAGTTATTATAACTAGATAATTATACAAATATGATATAAGTATTTTACAAGTTATGTAATATACTAGATTAATGATCAAGTATAAATAACAAGAACCTATATTTAACTAGTTCAAGTTAAATATAAGAAAGGTTTAAACAAACTAAAGAATTATTATATATAGTTTTTATATAATAGGTTTATTAGTTTCACCAAGTATAAACCGATGATTGTGATAGCTTAAGTTTCATCATGGTTGTTGAAGCTAGTGGGAGCTACACAAGAAAATCACAAAGTTTGTAAGTGTGTCGTTAAGGCATAAGTTATGGTCGAAATTAATAAGTAAGAAATAAATGTCTATTAGACATTTTTGAAAAGCTAGGTGTGTTAAACTAGGTTTATGTTTCAAGTTTATGAATCATAAAAGTTTTAAAAGTTTAACATAAGTTTATAAGTTTTTCAAGTAATATAAAACAAGTTAGTTTTATTAGAAATAAGGTTTCTCACAAAACCTAGTAAAACGTTTTTGTACACCTCGTTTTAGGTATACATGTAAAATTGTGTGAACTCTTGAAACTATAAGTTTTAAAGAATAGTTCTTATGTTTAAAAGAAGGTGTCTTGGAGAAAAATTCAATTCACAAGTCACACATTTTAAACAAGGATTAAGATTGGAATAAAAGTTTAAGTTTAGTTTAAGACTTAAACAAACCCAAGAAAATCTTAGATCGAAGTACTATCCACCTAATGGAACACCTCACTTGTTCAACGATATTCATATTGTAAGGATAAAGAACCTTAGATATGGATTCAAATCATTGCGAGTGTTAGGGTGCGTAAGGTTCTGTGATAATCGGGAGTCCCGGCGCAGAGCACCGCACTGTCTTATACGGTCTGATCTACTTTGGTGATAATCGGGAGTCCCGGCCCAAAAAGTACTTGAGTAGAATAAACATACTAGACTTTATTACTAACTTAGAAATGTACAATTAGATTGTACAAAGTTGTAATAAGTTATAAGTCTAAAGATTCTACGACCCCTAGGAATCGTGTCAAGTCTTGATACGATCGGTAAGGAAGTTACCTACCAGAAACAGCATGTCTCGTCGGGAAGTGCCCAAACCTTGCGGCGAGAATGTGATATATGGATCCTAGGCCTAAATATTAATTATGGGTTTATAATATATTTTAGAGAATGTTTATTGATGATTACTAATTAAACTGGGTTTGATTTGTAGATGGCAGCAACAAATGTGATTGCGACAACAAGTACCAACAATCTCTCACTTCGCTCAATCCTCGAAAAGGACAATTTGACTGGGCCAAACTTTCTCAACTGGGAGCGCAATCTTCGTATTGTGCTCAGGCATGAGAGAAAGTGGTATGTCTTGGAGAGAGCAGTACCGAACACCCCTGCTGTTAATGCCAGAGCTGAAACGAGGAAAGCTTATGATAAGCATGTCAGTGATGCACTCGATGTGAGCTGTCTAATGCTCGCCACCATGAGTCCTGAGTTACAAGCGGGACTTATGGATTTTCCTGCATTTGAGATGATCCAGCAACTTAGGGATTCATTTCAAGAGGAAGCTCGCACCGAGAGGTTTGACATCAATCGAGCCTTCAACTCTTGCAAGATGGTCAAAGGAACGCCAGTGAGTGCCCACGTCATGAAAATGAAGGGGCACATGGATCACCTCGCTAGACTTGGTCACCCCATACCGTTGCAAATGGCAACAGATACTATACTCAACTCGTTGTCTGATGACTACAAGTTTTTTGTGGTCAACTACAACATGCATAATATGGAGAAATCCATTGATGAGCTACATTCCATGCTCAAGACAGCTGAGTTGAGTTTGGGGACCAAATCCAAGGACGTTCTCTTGATTGGTAACGGCGGTGGCGGTGGAAAGGAGAGAAAAGGGCATGGTGGTAAAGGAAAGGGTAAAACCTATCCTAACCAAGGAGTTCCAAGTGGTAAAGGTGTCAAACAAAAGGTCAAGAAGGTTAAGCCTAACACTGCGAGGACCGAGAACTGGTGCTTCAAGTGTGGTGAGGCTGGGCATTGGAAAAGAAATTGTCCAAAGGGTGCAAGTGGTAGTGGAGGAAACGCAAGTTCCTCAGGTAACACAACCACACTTCTTAATCACTTTAAGATACTTGTAAAGTACATTACGAGTAATCTAACTTTTGCAATCGTTTATTGCAGGAGATGGAAAGTGATGGTGACCGGCATGAGATGGTGATGATCCCACGAGCACAAAGTTTTTTATGATTCAGTTTTCAGTGGATTCGTTTTAAACAATTTTACTTTATTGTTTGGATAATTTTATTTTTATGTTAAAACAAGTTTCATTTTGGTTTTAATTAAATTTCGAATCCATGGTTGAATTATATTGTGTGCATGTGTGATAATTACACTAGTCAAGATTTATGACTAGATTGTAAGTCAAGTTTTGATTTACTTATGTTTCATGTTTATATATATTTGTTTGATTGTTGTTTAAATAATGTCTTGATAGCTCAAGGTATTTAGATACTAGTAATTAGAAATTTTTTTTATAATGAAAGTATTTAAAAGTTTTATGAAAGCATAAGGTTCAAAAGTTATTGAACTTAGTTAAAACATCTTAAGTAATAGTCATTACTGAAGGAATTGTGTGCACAGTCGGTCAACCTATGATGATACATCCATGCCTACGAAACACTTAAGGGTCACACCGGTGAGTACATGTAATACGAGCAAGATAAGCAATGATACTACGAAGAGGAATGATTCATAATAGTCATTATGAATCAGTTAAGTATTAAGTTAAGTTTAACTTATTACTAGATTAGTTTAACTAACTAATTAATACAAGTAGTTGTACATTTACTAGTTGAGTAAATATACAATGTGTTAATTATAGATTATCCATGATATGATTTAAAGCTATTAAATCATATAGTAATTGGATAATATTGTTGTATAAATTATATAAAGGTTATTATATAATTAACTATTAGAAGTATAAATACAAGTATATAATTCGTGTATATGGGTACCGAATTATTAGTGTATTAATACTAGACATTTAGTAGTTAAGTGCAACAATAATAAACTAGTTAAAACTATAAGGGATGGAAGTGTAAAAAGGAAGTTTAATTAAGAAGTTAATCTTAATTAAACTAGAAGGGTTTTAAGTGTAAATAGAAGGCTTATGCTAAACCCTAGATGTTACTTCTCTAGCCTCTTTACACGAAAATTCCCTCCCTCCCTCTCCATATTTCGGCCGAACTAGGAACAAGGGAAGAACACAAGTCTTGTGTTCTTCGTGTTCTTCGTTCGTTCTTCGTGTTCTTCGAGTTTCGAAGAACAAGTTCTTTGCTTAGATCAACTAGAAGATCGCTTGGTTTGTTCATCATCAGTGGATCTATCTTAAGCAATCAACAAGGTATGTTTTGGGAAAACCCTTTCTTCCCTTCTCCCTCTTGGACGAATTCGGCCAAAGAACCCTAGGGTTCTTTGGTTGATGGTCGAACGAACCACACAAGCTATGTGTGTGTTCGGGTTCTTCGTACAAGGTTTCTTTCTTGTTAACCTAATCTAAATCTCCAAGATCCCAATCCTTTAGGGTTTAAGGATTAGGTTTAATCCCAGTTCCGCATTTAGGGATTAAATCAGCTAGTTGGTTTAACCGGTCAAGAACAAGTTCATGTTCTTGGTCAGCAAGGTTCGAACCAAGCATGCTAGGCGGTCGACCCAAGTGGTTGATCGAGTATAATGAAACCCTTCAGTGGTATCAGAGAGATGGTTTAGAGATCTAGACTAGATTAACAAAGTTGTTTGTTTACTTTATTTACAAGTTTTTTTTGTTTCATGTTCTTTCTTTCTTCTTCATATTTTCGAAAATAGGGAAGAACCCTAAGACCAAGAACATTAAACTAGTCTAAGTTTAATTGGTCAAGAAGGTTTCTAGAAAACCCTAGCAATTTTCGAAAACCTTGGAAGAACCCTAGGATCAAGTATATTAAACAAGATATGTTTAATTGATCAAAAGGATTCTTTCCATAAACCCTAGAAATTTCGTGACCTAGAAAGAACCCTAGGATCAAGTATATTAAACAAGATATGTTTAATTGATCAAAAGGATTCTTTCCTAAAAGCCTTAGAGATTTCGAAATCTAGAGGATTACTTGGACACCAAGTTTATTAAACTAGCCTAGTTTAATTGGTGGAAAAGTATCCTAGTCTTAAGTTTTCGAAAACCCTAGAGAACCCTAGAACATTAAACTAGTTTAAGTTTAATAGGTTAAAAGAGTTAATTAGGATAATAATCTAAAACCTAGTTAATTAGACAAGTTTATGTCTAATAGGTTTAATTATTATTATGATAGGTTTATTAAAGCTAGTTCTTTAAACCTAGTAATTTAGACAAAGTTTATTGTCTATAAGGTTTAAATTAAAAAGTTTAAATAAATCTATTAAGGATATAATCTATCTTAGAATTTAAACAAAGTTTATTGTTTAAAAGGATTGATTAAAATTAATCTTTTAATTAGAAATAATGTGTTTGATCAAGAAAGTCAAAACCCTAGTTTTGATTGATCAAAAACAAGATTAGGGTTCATCTAATTAAATTAGGGTATTGATAAAGAAAGGTGTTAATTTTTAAGTTCTAAAATTAACAAGATGTATTTAATTGTTTATGTATATGTATTTATTTTTCGGAATTTTTATTATTAAGGAAATTCAATTTTAAATAAAATAAAGTTTATACACATTTTAATTAGTACAAGTTAAAATGTATAAGTATAAACTAGGTGTAATATTCTTATTGGAATGTTACAAGTTTATTATAAGAAATATATACATATACGTATACACGAATTTATATATATTAAATACAAGATAAAATGAAACAATTAAAAAGGATAATGTTATTTTGATCATGATACATAATATTATAATTAGTTATTGTATAAGTTATGATATAATTAAAACTAGAATGTACAAAGTTATGATCTAATTATAACTAGTAATTGTACAAGTTGAAATTATATTATTAACTAGAAATATACAAAGTTATATTATTATACATATGTCAAGGTGTATAAAGTTATAAGTTATTATAACTAGTTAATTATACAAGTATGATATAAGTATTTTACAAGTTATGTAATATACTAGATTAATGATCAAGTATAAATAACAAGAACCTATATTTAACTAGTTAAGTTAAATATAAGAAAGGTTAAACAAACTAAAGAATTATTATATATAGTTTTTATATAATAGGTTTATTAGTTTCACCAAGTATAAACCGGTGATTGTGTTGGCTTAAGTTTCATCATGGTTGTTGAAGCTAGTGGGAGCTACACAAGAAAATCACAAAGTTTGTAAGTGTGTCGTTAAGGCATAAGTTATGGTCGAAATTAATAAGTAAGAAATAAATGTTTAATTTCATTATTAGACATATGAAAAACTAGGTGTGTTAAACTAGGTTTATGTTTCAAGTTTATGAATCATAAAAGTTTTAAAAGTTTAACATAAGTTTTATAAGTTTTTCAAGTAATATAAAACAAGTAAGTTTTATTAGAAATAAGGTTTCTCACAAAACCTAGTAAAACGTTTTGTACACCTCGTTTTAGGTATACATGTAAAATCGTATAAATTCTTGAAACTATAAGTTTTAGAGAATAGTTCTTATGTTTTAAAAAGGTGTCTTGTTGGACGTTTCAATCCTTCAATGTCACACATTTTAAACAAGGATTAAGATTGGAATAAAAGTTTAAGTTTAGTTTTAAGACTTAAACAAACCCAAGAAAATCTTAGATCGAAGTACTATCCATCTAATGGAACACCTCACTTGTTAAACGATATTCATATTGTAAGGATAAAGAACCTTAGATATGGATTCAAATCATTGCGAGTGTTAGGGTGCGTAAGGTTCTGTGATAATCGGGAGTCCCGGCGCAGAGCATCGCACTGTCTTAGACGGTCGGATCTATTTTGGTGATAATCGGGAGTCCCGGCCCAAAAAGTACTTGAGTAGAATAAACATACTAGACTTTATTACTAACTTAGAAATGTATGATTAAATTCGTACAAGGTTGTAATAAGTTATAAGTCTAAAGATTCTACGACCCCTAGGAATCGTGTCAAGTCTTGATACGATCGGTAAGGAAGTTACCTACCAGAAATAGCATGTCTCGTCGGGAAGTGCCCAAACCTTGCGGCGAGAATGTGATATATGGATCCTAGGCCTAAAATATTAATTATGGGTTTATAATATATTTTAGAGAATGTTTGTTGATGATTACTTATTAAACTGGGTTTGATTTGTAGACGGCAGCAACAACCAAAACGACACGTACCAATAATCACTCACTATGCTTATTTCTAGAAAAGGACAAATTGACTGGGTCAAAGTTTCTCTATTGGAAGCGTGATCTTCGGATTATGCTTACGCATGAGAGAAAAGGAAATGTCCTAGAAAAAGCAATACTAAGTACTCCTACCGCAAATGCTAGAAATGAACCAGGATAAGCATATTACACTTATAGGGTGTTCAAATCTCGCAAGGTGGTTAAAGGGATCATCGGTAAGTACTCACGTCATGAAAATGAAAGAGTACATGGATCATATTAGGTCACCCAGTATCGTTGCAGTTGGCAACAATAATGATACTCAACTCGTTGTTAGATGACTATAAGTCTTATGTAGTCAACTACAACATGCATAACATGGAGCAATCCATTGTTGAGCTACATTCCATGCTCAAGACTACTGAGTTGATTTGGGGACCAAGTTTAAGAATGATCTCGTAGTAACCGATGATGGTAGTGATCAGAGAAAGAGGCGCAGTGGAAAGGGAAAGGATAAAACCGATCCCAGCCACGACGTGCCTAAAGGGTAATGGAGTCAAACAAAAGGGTCAAGAAGGTAAAGCCAAACAAGGACCGAGAAACGGTGCCTTGGTTGTGGCAAAGGTCAAAGGGTAGGAGGCAATGCTTGCTCCTTAGTTGACTTGACCAACTTCTAGATACTCGCTTCCTACTTGTAAAAGTTTATTACAAGTAAATCAACTTTAGCAATCGTTTATTGCATAAGATGATAAGTGAGATGACCGGCATGAGATAGTGATGATCCCACGAGCACCAAGTTTTTATAATTCAGTTTTAACAGTGGATTCGTTTTAAACAATTTTAGTTTATTGTTTTTGGATAATTTTTATTTTTTATGTTAAAACAAGTTTCATTTTGGTTTTAATTAAATTATCGAATCCATGGTTGAATTATAATGTGTGCATGTGTGATAATTACACTAGTCAAGATTTGTGACTAGATTGTAAGTCAAGTTTTGATTTACTTATGTTTCATGTTTATATTCATATACTTGTTTGATTGTTGTATAAATAATGTCTTGATAGCTCAAGGTATTTAAATACTAGTAATTAGAAAGTTTTTCTAATGAAAGTGTTTAAAAGTTTTATGGAAGCATAAGGTTCAATGGTTGTTGAACTTAGTTAAAACATCTTAAGTAATAGTCATTACTTATGATAGAAAGTTTTAAAGTATTAGTATTAATATAGTATGATTATATTGGATATAATCAAGGTATACTTTAAAGAGTATTATTACTACAAGTCTTTTATACTTGTAATAAAGGATTTAATGAAGTCATAATTCCCTAATAGGAATAATTGGATATTCGATTAATCCAAGTTAAATGACTTAGACATTAAATGACTCTTAAAAGGGGACATAACTATATTAAAGTATTTAAGAATTAAATGGTATTATTGCAAGTCTTTTATACTTGTAATAAATACACTATTTAATCGAGTCATGATTCCCTTATAGGAATAATGGATATTTGAGAAATCCAAGAAATGACTTTGGCATTAAATAAGATTCTTAAAAGAATACTAATGTATTTAAGAATTGATAGTATCGTTTCAAGTGTTTCATACTTGTTAGATACAGTAATCAATAAAGATCATGATTCCTTAAAAGGAATGTTGGATATTCGCAAATCCAAAGGATGATCTTAATTATTGATAGAATTCTTAAAAGTTTAAACTACAAGTTATTGACTAGGTCAAAGTAGTAGTTTAAGAGATGCTTAAGTTCCATAAAAGTAAGTGGGAGCTAAGACTAACGTAATTCATTAAAAGGTGTTAATGAATTCAGTAAGTTAGCAAGACATTAACAACAAGATTTTACCATGTCGTTAGCGAAAGAGTTAAGAGAAAATAATAAATGATCGATTAGATTATTGCAAACCTAATAGCGTGATCACAAGCCTTGTGATTAATTATTGCATATCTAATAGGTTGTTAAACACTACAGTGGATAACACAATCATTTAAGGAAATTTCTTTAACTAGTAAGAATATCTACAAAATCAAGTAACTAAAAGAGGCTTTAGTTACAAGGATGTTTTATGAATTCAAGAAACTAAGGAGTTAATTTCCAATCCTCCTATGTTTACCGAATTACATGAAAGGCAAGACTAGAAAATGTTCTAAATTGTTGCAAGAACAATATCTAGCAAAGACAAAAGTAATAGTATTCCTAAATACTCGTCTTATGTCTTTAGTTTAATAGAAATGATTGATTTAGTGATAAAGTTACAATCTAGGTTGTAAGAATCATTAAGTAATCAACGTGAACGAAAGGAATAGGTAATGATCCAGTAATAATTCAGTATCTATGTCCAGTGAGGAATTATACTTGAGTTAGTATCATTATTATTCAGACTTTGTATGTTTTACAATATCCATGAATAAAAGTCTATTTATTCAAGAAGATACAAAATCCGTGACTACTCGTCTTGGTGGGAACCTCGATGGGACGTTAACGTCATCGCGGTATTTGGTGGTAGATTCGAAATTCTTCGAAGATAGCTACACAAGTTTTGTGTAAACCAAATATCGGTGATATTCTGTTGGAGCTCAACGAATATTGGATTGACCACCGTGACAATACTTCGTGGTTGAAAAGTTCAAAAGTATTGTTCACTAGGATTGTCCTTAAGCCTGAGGTATTTGGTTTAGGATACAATGACTAATGTGCTTTGGTTCAACTTAGACAATACGGTAATACGTTTGTCATACGAGGCGATACTGGGTACAAAGGAAGTTGTATTTTTAAATCGAAATATAACAAGATGGTAATTGCACCTCCTTTTTAGGAGAGATATTTATGGGTCCTTTGACTTGATAAGAAACTGGCAAGTGCACGGCCGTGCCCAAACGAACTGATCTGTTCTTTGTCGTTTATCACAGCAGTTTGAATCAAGAAGTCATAAAATGATTTCGAATACAGGAGTTGATAATTTCTACCATGCTCGTATTCGTTATCACAAATATCGTGCTGCAAGGGATGAGCCTAACATAGTTTGCCCAAGAAGTAGAGACAGAGTGTTCTTTACTAGGAGATGCTATTAAAGAGTTTTTCATAAACCATACCTGGGTTACGTAAGCTGTTTTTATGGGGTTGGTTACCTACATGCCCATCTAGAAGGCCACTGTAGCTCGTATCATTAAGATAAAGGTTACAGACTTGCACAAGTGGGAGTCTGAAGGAATTGTGTGCACAGTCGGTCAACCTATGATGATACATCCATGCCTACGAAACACTTAAGGGTCACACCGGTGAGTACATGTAATACGAGCAAGATAAGCAATGATACTACGAAGAGGAATGATTCATAATAGTCATTATGAATCAGTTAAGTATTAAGTTAAGTTTAACTTATTACTAGATTAGTTTAACTAACTAATTAATACAAGTAGTTGTACATTTACTAGTTGAGTAAATATACAATGTGTTAATTATAGATTATCCATGATATGATTTAAAGCTATTAAATCATATAGTAATTGGATAATATTGTTGTATAAATTATATAAAGGTTATTATATAATTAACTATTAGAAGTATAAATACAAGTATATAATTCGTGTATATGGGTACCGAATTATTAGTGTATTAATACTAGACATTTAGTAGTTAAGTGCAACAATAATAAACTAGTTAAAACTATAAGGGATGGAAGTGTAAAAAGGAAGTTTAATTAAGAAGTTAATCTTAATTAAACTAGAAGGGTTTTAAGTGTAAATAGAAGGCTTATGCTAAACCCTAGATGTTACTTCTCTAGCCTCTTTACACGAAAATTCCCTCCCTCCCTCTCCATATTTCGGCCGAACTAGGAACAAGGGAAGAACACAAGTCTTGTGTTCTTCGTGTTCTTCGTTCGTTCTTCGTGTTCTTCGAGTTTCGAAGAACAAGTTCTTTGCTTAGATCAACTAGAAGATCGCTTGGTTTGTTCATCATCAGTGGATCTATCTTAAGCAATCAACAAGGTATGTTTTGGGAAAACCCTTTCTTCCCTTCTCCCTCTTGGACGAATTCGGCCAAAGAACCCTAGGGTTCTTTGGTTGATGGTCGAACGAACCACACAAGCTATGTGTGTGTTCGGGTTCTTCGTACAAGGTTTCTTTCTTGTTAACCTAATCTAAATCTCCAAGATCCCAATCCTTTAGGGTTTAAGGATTAGGTTTAATCCCAGTTCCGCATTTAGGGATTAAATCAGCTAGTTGGTTTAACCGGTCAAGAACAAGTTCATGTTCTTGGTCAGCAAGGTTCGAACCAAGCATGCTAGGCGGTCGACCCAAGTGGTTGATCGAGTATAATGAAACCCTTCAATTACTTATGATAGAAAGTTTTAAAGTATTAGTATTAATATAGTATGATTATATTGGATATAATCAAGGTATGATTTAAGAGTATTATTACAAGTCTTTTACACTTATAGTAAAGGTTTTAATGAAGTCATAATTCCCTAGTAGGAATAATTGGACATTCGTATAATCCAAGTAAAGTGACTTAGACATTAAATGACTCTTAAAAAGGGACATAACTATATTAAAGTATTTAAGAATTAAATGGTATTATTGCAAGTCTTTTATACTTGTAATAAATACAATATTTAATCAAGTCATAATTCCCTAATGAGAAATGATATTTAGTCCTACCACTTAGACCTACTCATAGGCCTACCCACTTGATAGGTTGACATGTGTATTCCACTAATTCTCTCTCTTAATATTATCCTTTGATTTTGACACGTGTCTTCATCTAATGAGTAGGCCTATGAGTAGGTCTAGATAGTAGGCCTAAATACCATTACTCTTCCCTAATAGGAATAATGGATATTTGACAAATCCAAGTGATGACTTTGGCATTAAATGAAGTTCTTAAAGAATACTAATTTATTTAAGAATTGATAGTATCGTTTCAAGTGTTTCATACTTGTTAGATACAGTAATCAATAAAGATCATGATTCCCTTAAAAGGAATGTTGGATATTCGCAAATCCAAAGGATGATCTTAATTATTGATAGAATTCTTAAAAGATTAAACTACAAGTTATTGACTAGGTCAATATAGTGGTTTAAGAGATGCTTAAAGTTCCATAAAATTAAGTGGGAGCTAAGACTAACGTAATTCATTAAAGATGTTAGTGAATTCAGTAAGTTAGTAAGACATTAACAACAAGGTTTTACCAAGTCGTTAGCCAAAGAGTTAAGAGAAATAATAAATGATCGTTGATTAGATTATTGCAAACCTAATAGCGTAATCACAAGTCTTGTGATTAATTATTGCATATCTAATAGGTTGTTAAACACTTCAGTGGATAACACAATCATTTAAGGAAATTTCTTTAACTAGTAAGAATATCTACAAATCAAGTAACTAAAAGGAGGCTTTAGTTACAAGGATGATTTATGAATTCAAGAAACTAAGGAGTTAATTTACAATCATCCTATGTTTACCGAATTACATAAAAGGCAAGACTAGAATATGTTCTAGATTGTTGCAAGAACAATATCTAGCAAAGGCAAAAGTAATAGTATTCCTAAATACTCGTCTTATGTCTTTAGTTTAATAGAAATGATTGGTTTAGTGATAAAGTTACAATCAAGGTTGTAAGAATCATTAAGTAATCAAGACAAACGAAAGGAATAAGTAATGATCCAGTAATAATTCAGTACCTATGTCCAGTGAGGAATAATACATGAATTAGTATCATTTTTATTCAGACTTTGTATGTTTTACAAGATCCACGAATAAAAGTATATTTATTCAAGAAGACACAAAATCCGTGACTACTCGTCTTGGCGGGAACCTCGATGGGACGTTAACGTCATCGCGGTATTTGGTGGTAGATTCGAAGTTCTTCGAAGATAGCTACACAAGTTTTGTGTAAACCAAATATCGGTGATATTCTGTTGGAGCTCAACGAATATTGGATTGACCACCGTGACAATACTTCGTGGTTGAAAATTTCAAAAGTATTGTTCACTAGGATTGTCCTTAAGCCTGGGGTATTTGGTTTAGGATACAATGACTAATGTGCTTTGGTTCAACTTAGACAATACTGAAATACGTTTGTCATACGAGGCGATACCGGGTACAAAGGAAGTTGTATTTTAAATCGAAATATACAAGATGGTAATTGCACCTCCTTTTTAGGAGAGATATTTATAGGTCCTTTGACGTGATGATATAACTGAAAGTGCATGGCCATGCCCAAACGAACTGATTTGTTCTTTGTCGTTTATCACAACAGTTTGAATCAAGAAGTCATGAAATGATTTCGAATACAGGAGTTGATAATTTCTACCATGCTCGTATTCGTTGTCACAAATATCGTGTTGCAAGGGATGAGCCTAACATAGTTTGCCCAAGAAGTAGAGACAGAGTGTTCTTTACTAGGAGACGCTATTAAAGAGTTTTTCATAAACCATACCTGGGTTACGTAAGCTGTTTTTATGGGGTTGGTTACCTACATGCACATCTAGAAGGCCAATGTAGCTCGTATCATTAAGACAAAGGTTACAGACTTGCACAAGTGGGAGTCTGAAGGAATTATGTGCACAGTCAGTGAACCTATGATGATACATCCATGCCTACGAAACACTTAAGGGTCACACCGGTGAGTGCATATAATACGAGCAAGATAAGCAATGATACTACGAAGAGGGATGATTCATAATAGTTATTATGAATCAGTTAAGTATTAAGTTAAGTTTAACTTATTACTAGATTAGTTTAACTAACTGATTAATACAAGTAGTTGTACATTTACTAGTTGAGTAAATATACAATGTGTTAATTATAGATTATCCATGATATGATTTAATGGCTATTAAATCATATAGTAATTGGCTATTAAATGAAACTTATTCTGTTATAAATAGAAGGCTTAAGGTTTCATTTAAACCTAATCAATCTATTCCCTTACACACCTCACGAAACCCTAGCCCTCCCTCTCCTTGGTTTCGGCCGAGAACAAGATCAAGGGAAGAACACAAGTCTTGTGTTCTTCGTGTTCTTCGTGTTCTTCAAGTTTTGAAGAACAAGTTCATTGCTTAGATCAACTAGAAGATCGCTCGATTTGTTCATCATCAGTGGATCAATCTTAAGCAAACAACAAGGTATGATTTGGGAAACCCTTTACTCCCTTCTTCCTCTTGGACGAATTTCGGCCAAAGAACCCTAGGGTTCTTTGGTTGATGGTCGACGAATACACACAAGCAATGTGTGTGTTCGAGTTCTTCGTACAAGGTTTCTTTCTTGTTAACCTAATCTAGTTTTCCAACATCCCAATCCTTTAGGATTTAAGGATTAGGTTTAATCCCAGTTCCGCATTTAGGGATTAAATCAGCTAGTTAGTTTTAACCGGTCAAGAACAAGTTCATGTTCTTGGTCAGCATGTTTCGAACTTGTGTACTAGGTGGTCGACCCAAGTGGTTGATCAGTCGCATGGTGCGTAGTAAATCCCTACACGTACCGCCACCATCTACCGCCACCACCCACCACCACCTACCGGCACCACATACCGCCACCACCACCCACCACCATCTACCGCCACCACCCACCACTACCACCACATACCGCCACACCCACCGCCACCGCCACCCACCACCATCTACCGCCACTGGCACCCACCACCATCTACCGCCATCACCCACCACCATCTATCGCCACCACCCACCACCACCACATACTGCCACAACCACCCACCACCACCTCCTCAACCACCCACCACCATCTACCGCCACCACTACCAAAAACCGCCACAACCACCCACCGCCACAACCACCCACCGCCACCGCCACCCACCACCATCTACCGCCACCATCCACAATCATGTACTGCCACCACCACCCATTGTCACCACAACCCGCCACCACCCACACAAATACTGCCACTTAATTTTTTTATCAATCTGCAGACACTAAAAAACAAACAATCTTTTTCTTATAGACTGCAGACGTTTGGACCAAATCTTCTCTGCAGATATGGTCCGCAGACTGCAGACCTTCTACCTCTTCAAAAACAAACAGCACCTTAAAGCCAATTTCAAATGAGACTGTAAAGGAGAATGCATAAATTGAGATAAACAGCTTACAGTAAATGAAATATCAGGTCTTGTAATAGTCAAATATATCAGTTTACCAATCAATCTTTGATATTCAGTCAGGTTTTGTAATGGTAAATCATCTGATTTAGAATTATCAAAATCTGAAATTACTAAATTAACTTCCATTGGAGTTAAAGCAGGCTTACTACCTGTAAGACCAAACTCAAGTAACAATTCAAGAGCATATTTCCTTTGGGATAAACACAATCCACCTTTAACATTTAAAACTTCAATTCCCAAAAAATATTGAAGTTTCCCTAAATCCTTAATCAAAAAATTAGAATTTAAGTAGTCTTTCACAATTTTGATTTCAACTTCATCATTACCTGTTATAACAATATCATCTACATATACTAACAACACAATCATAACATTTCCTTTTTTCTTAATAAACAAGGAATAATCATTTAAACTTTGACTAAAACCATTTTTAACAAGGTTTCAGTTAACTTTTCATTCCATTTCCTAGGAGCTTGTTTAAGTCCATAAAGAGACTTAACAAGCTTACACACTTTATTACCAGAATTATCAAAATATCCTTCAGGTAACTCCATATACACTTCTTCAGACAAATTACCATAAAGAAAAGCATTATTGACATCTAACTGGTATAAAGGCCAATTATTTTGCACAGCAAGACTTATAACACATCTCACAGTTATCATTTTAACAACAGGAGAGAAAGTTTCATCAAAATCAATTCCTTCCCTCTGATTGTAACCTTTAGCAACTAATCTTGCTTTATATCTATCTATCTCACCATTAGATTTATATTTTATTTTATAAATCCATCTACATCCTATGGCCTTTCTATTTTTTGGTAATTCTGTAACTATCCAAGTTTTATTTCTATACAAAGCTTCCATTTCAAGATTCATAGCTTCAACCCAATTTTTATTCAAAGAAGCTTCTTTATAATTCTTTGGTTCATCAGTTTTATTTAGATTACTTACAAAGTTAAAATTCTCTTTTGATAAACAAGAATAGTTAAGAACTTTATCGAAACTGTATATAGAACTATTATTCATCTCAAAATTACTAAATTTCTTAGGTAACACACTTGTTCTAGTAGATCTTTTAACACCATTGGTTTCAGATCTACCAAACGTTTGACCCTCAGGAGCCTGCTGCTCTATATTCTCACCATTGGAAGTTGCAGTGGTAACATCACATCCAGTAGAATCATTAGAATTTCTAGGGACACACATCCTCCTGTCATGACTAGTGGTAACATCAACTCCAGTATTTTCACCATTTCTACTAGGGACATTTATCCTACTATCATGAACAGTGGTAGTATCTACACTAGGTTCTTCTTCTAAACTACTAGGGACATTTAACCTACTGTCATCATCCTGAGACATCCTCCCATCATCATTGGGTACAAGTGTGTGTTTGTCTTTTTCAAAATTATGTAAATCAAAAAAGTTTAACTGATTTAGAACAGTTTTGTCAAAAACATTTGTACCTTCATTTGTTAAACTTGTTTTAAAAGGAAATACAGTTTTATAAAATTTTACATCTCTTGAAAAAATTATTTTTTCATGATTAATACTCCATAACTTGTAGCCTTTTGTTTTAGAACCATAACCTATTAACACACACTTTTCAGACCTGCTACCAAACTTATCACTATCATTTAAAATTTTTGAAAAACATAAACAACCAAAATTTCTAAGGTGAATCAAGGAAGGATGACATTCATAAACTAATTCATAGGGAGACTTACCATTAAGCACAGAAGAAGGTATCTTGTTAATTAAATGAACAGTAGTTAACACACAATCAGACCAAAAATCCAGAGGAATTCCCCCCTGAATCATAAGGGACCTAGCAACATTTAAAAGGTGTCTATGTTTCCTCTCAACTATACCATTCTGCTGAGGAGTGTAAGCACAAGATGTCTGGTGTATAACACCATTATTTTTACAAAAATTAGTCATGTTTGAATTAATAAACTCAATACCATTATCTGACCTAATTACTTTTATATTTTTTTCAAACTGGTTTTTTATAAGATTAAAA
The DNA here is from genome assembly GCA_963853835.1 of Calendula officinalis. Taxonomy (NCBI): domain Eukaryota; kingdom Viridiplantae; phylum Streptophyta; class Magnoliopsida; order Asterales; family Asteraceae; genus Calendula; species Calendula officinalis. The sequence continues at coordinate 64,336,312 of OY970828.1, forward strand.
AATTCTTTAATATCATCAAAAACTTCAGTTTTATTCCTTAGTAAAAATATCCAGACAGCACGAGTATAGTCATCAACTATGGTTAAAAAATATTTAAATCCATCTTTGCTTACAACTCTATAGGGACCCCAGACATCTAGATGAATTAAGTCTCCTAAGGCCTTGGACTTATGTTCACTAAAAGGAAAAGGTTCTCTGGTCTGCTTAACTTTGTGACAAACTTCACAAGGGGAAATAACACTGTTCTTATCTAAGTTCAGACTACTACTAAGGACATCTAAGGCCTGTTCAGCAGGATGACCTAATCTGCTATGCCACAGGTTTTTAGACAGATTACAAGTAGTCACAGAATTTTTAGAAACCAAATTACAGTTATTTTTACTTACATTTAGCATATATAGACCATCAATTTCTTTACCAGTCCCCACTGTTATCTTTGCTTTCAAATCCTGGATATAACAGTGTGACTCATCAAAACCAACAAACAACATACTGTCTTTTAATAAACTCACACAATATTCAGGAATTACAAACACATTAAACAGAGTTATGTTTTCATTTATTTTTAAATTTCCAATATGTGTTATAAAAGCTTTAGTACCATTAGGATGAGAAACATATATTTTTAAATTTCCTACATCTACAACATTGACAAGATTCAAGCTTGACCCAGTCATATGTTGTGTAGCACCAGAATCAACAATCCAGCTTTCACAAAAACTCAGTTTAGAACTACTATTAAAACTAAAAATTTTGTCAAATCTAGAATTAAAGATTTTACTATCATTATGAAAAATACCTGACATGTTAGACTACACATTTGAAGAGCTAGGAACAGATTTGTCTGAAACAAGAGATATTAACCTTTGAATTTGTTCACTTGTAAAAGGAGCAAAAGAGTTATCATTATTAGAAAATTTATTAGAAAATTTATTTTCAGCGGTACTACACTGATTTGCAGAACTTTTCCCTTTTGAAGAAAAAATATTTTTCTTTTTATAGTTAGCAGGGCAACCAATCAATTCATAACATCTATCCACAGTATGACCAAGCAAATTACAATTAGTACATTTAATTACAATTTGAGAAACAAAAGCACTTGTAGAACTCTTATTAGTGTTATCATTTAAGGTAACTCCTCTATGTGATTCTTCCCTAGAAATAATGGCATAAGCCCCTTTAACATCTGGGATGGGTTCTCTAGACAAAAAATTACTCCTAATGGTCATGTAGCACTCATCTAACCCCATTAAGAACTGCATTAGTTTTAAAAATTTATTATGATTTTGTAAGAGATTATTAGCATTACACACACAATTAGGCAGTTCAATCAAAGAGTCATATTGTTTCCACAGAGCATTAAGCTTATGATAATACACAGATATAGGAGTACCATTTTGTTTTAAAGAATTTATTTCATGGTGAGTATTAAACACTATAGACACATCTACTTTACAATATGTTTCTTTCAGTTCATTCCAAACAACAACATCTTTATTATTAAAAATTTGCCCAGCATATAACTCTTCAGATATACACCCTAAAATCCAAGACACAACCACAGAGTTACATCTATCCCATTGTCTAGCTAAAACCTCATTGGTTAAACTTTTTTCACATGTACCATCAATAAACCCTATTTTATTTTTAGTTTCTAAAGCTAGAATCATTGTCCTGTACCACACATTGTAATTTTCTGTTCCTTTTAATTTTAAAGATATTAAGGGAGTACCAGTAGTATCACTGGCATGTAAGAACAGAGGGTCACTAAAGTCCAACTTATTGATTAGAGTAATATCATTTTGATCACCCATATCTCCACCAAACAGAGATAGCATACAACAAACAACAACAGAAAAGGAAACAAACACACATATTTCCTAAAAGGAAAACTGAGCGTAAACAAGATTCCAAGAACTCTCAAAGGAGTCTGGACATGTAATACTCAGGTCCTTCTCTTCTACAGGAAAACGGTTAGAAACAATAACAGAAAACAACTACCAGATAGTCAAACAAAGTGATATCTGGTGTAGGTCAAGCTCCTTGTATCTCAGAGCCCTCCAATCTACAAGGTCACTTGCTACGACCTCAGAGTAGGTTTAGAAAACACTTACGGTGAAATAGCCCAATAACTTCAAAGAAGTTACTCCAACTGCAGCGGAAACAAACAACCGTCTCAAGAAAATGATCTTGAAGACAACAAATGCAAGCCGAAGAAGATCAAACAGATGAATCGGTAATAAATCCAAATCACCAACACTTCACCGGAGCAACAAACAAGAGACAGAATAGTCTCAACAGAAAGGGGAGGTATAATAACCATAAATTTCGCAGGCTCGAGCCCTAACCAGAAACCCTAATTTTTCTCAAAAAACGATAATTGAATGCAGAGGGATTAGATACTAACCTTCTAGCAAAGAAGTACCGATGAGAAATCGATTTCTTCTTATCCGAAAAGAAAACTCGAACAAAAACTGCGAACAAACCCTAATCGAAGAACGGAGACAAATCTTCAAAGAATACCACCGGATCTATATCAAACAATCATCGATCAGACGAAATCGCTCTGATACCATGTAGAAACTATCAGATCTATATGATGTTTAACACAGATCACAAACAAATACAAAATACTTTTATTAATCGGCAAACTCTTTAGAACAATTACAGATCTAAACCTCACTACAACTCTCGATCACACATCTATCTAATTAACTTCCTCAAGACCAAACAATAACCGATCAAGGAAAGTAAACCCTAACATTACCGAGAGAGAGAACGAGCAGAGAATACAATGAAAAATATAAAAAAAATGAATGAATGAATGAATGATTACATCTCGATCTCTCTCTCAAATACCCTAAAGAACAAACAATTACAAAACAGTCCTTGTACTTTCAAATGTGTACCTGCAAACCCATGAACTCAACACAAATAAAAACAATAGTAAAACTTACCTTTTTACCTTTGCTAACCAATCATGACTTTGACCTTAAGTATCAAATTACCACAAGAAGTCCATATTTCAACAGGTTCTATTTCAACTTTCAAGTGCCCCGAAGTGTTACAAACAGGTAATGCAGTAGCACTAGTGAAATTATTATGCATGCACTGTTTGAGCTGTGAAACATGAAAAACTGGGTGTACTTGAGCATTATCCGACAAGGTCAATTTATAAGCAACTTTACCAATACAAGCCACAATTTTAAACGAACCATAATATTTAGCTAAAAGCTTGTGATGGTTTATTTGACGAACTGTGACCTGCTTAGAAGGCTTCAGTTTAAGATACAGTGATACACCCATGTGCCCACCACAAATTCTCCATCTATTCATCTATGCATATTAGCAAAATTCTCCGTACATTCCTGAGCCCGTTTTAAATGGAATTGTAACGTGAGTATGACTGTTCCCTAGATTGCAAAGAACCATCAACCGCATCCACTAAACTATCACCGACCAAATAAGGAAAATGCACGGGAGGTGGTTGACTATAAACTAGGGGTGAACATGGCTCAGAAAGTGAACGGAACCGAAAATGACGAATTTTCAAAACCGAATAAATTACATGTTATCAGTTTCGGTTCGGTTTTTTAGTCTAAGTGCTCATCATATCCGAGGACCGAACCAAAACCGAAACTGATTAATTTTCAAAACCGAAACCGAACCGATAACATGTTTCCGATTTTGATTTGGTTCGGTTTCGGTCGGATTTTGGTTCGGTTCGGTTCTTTAATACTCACCCCTACCATAAACCGCTTCGAAGGGGGTGGTATTAATAGAAGAATGGTAATTGGTAGTTTGGTACTATAATGAAAGCCCACAAAGGTAAGCATCATAACCAAATACCCGACCCCAAAAGAAACCGGGTTGGTTAGGTTGGGTTAAACAAAGACTCGTATATATCCAACCCGACTAGTATAATTAGGTTCAGATTTATGTCGGATCGGGATGACCCTTTGGAACCCTAATAACATCTAATAAAAAATAATTATTCTAACATCAAGTACAATTTGAAAGGCCACCAAACATCCATGAAAAAATCAGGAGTAAATATAAATTTGATACCTTTCGTTTTCCATCGACATCAGCAAAGTCGTGACAAAACAATGAAACATTATACTTCCTAATTATTAAAGGTTTTGGAGAATTATTGTAACTTCTCGAGCGCACTTCCTCAAAAGTAATCTGTGCCACGATTTAGTCAATTGCCAATTAAACAAGACAAGCACACATGCCAAACACATCACTCACTACTCAGCAACCCACTCCCATCATTTCCTCCTAAATTATTTTATTATTCCATTTTTATTTCTTGACTATGAATTTATGATGCATACGACCATTGTTTTCCAAGGTTGTTAGAAACAAAACCGCGGCTTAAAATAAAGACGGCGGTGGTTCGCGGCGGTGAGTGGTGTCTCCAATACCATTAAATTTGGTAAATCAATGGAGACTAAATCAATTGTTTACTAGTTATATGTTAATCCAGTATTGTTATAATTATTTTTATTTTATATAGATTATTACAGACATGTCTGGTTCAGACCACCCATCGCCGTCGACGAGAAGCCTGAGTGAGGGGTCGTCGGAGGAAATGATGCGGTTTAGTTTAGATCTGGTGGCGGCTGCCGGACAAAATATTGGGTTTTTAAGAGATGTTTCAGAATCGCATTGGCTTCATCATACACATGTTTATGTTGAAGCTATTCGTAGGTATGTAGCTACTAAATACACACAGTAACACACACTTATTCTGTGATTTTAATTTTTGGTTAAATCGTAGGTACGATGAACTATGGATGCCGTTGATGGCTGATCTTACGGTGGAATCCGGCAAGCCACCGATGATTCTTCCTCCTCTTGATATTGAATGGGTTTGGTTCTGTCATACTTTAAATCCGGTATGTTTGACTTTTTTTCATCATCGATACTTGACTAAATTAAACAAGAAAACTCAAAATTAATTCTGGTTTATCACAAGCATAACACCAGATACCTAGTTTATGTTTACTATAAAAATGGTTCAAATAATCTTGCGTCAATCAGAACGTTGGAAACCACTGTTTGACCTGAAAAAGTCAAATTTCTGTTTCAGGTAGCTTATAAACAGTACTGTGATTCAAGATTCTCAAAACTCATTGGAAAAGCAGCGATTTTTAACCAAGAAAACAAAGAGTATGCTTTGGAAAGATGTAAAGAGATTTGGATTTCCAAATACCCATGTGAATCATTTGAAATTGAATCCGATCCGTGTGATGTTGACAAGGGCAGGATTCGTGAACTCGATTACCTTTTGGGACAATTATCAAAGCAAAGATGTCTTTTCTCAACGTTCTTGAAACCGTATATGCTAGAACTTGTGTACCTAATCACTGCCAAACACCGTTACAAGAGATTCTTGTTTATGTTACAAAGATTTGCGGATAGTAATTCAACTTTTGTACCCACATCGGATATTCTACTAATGTGGATTACCCATAAGGTATCTTCCAATTTTTTAGGGGGTGCTTGGGATTGCGTTTTGAAATTGATTATTTGGGGGTTAGATAAAACAGTTTATGTGTAACCACAACAAAATAAAATTTAATTTAGAGAAACAGAATTTGTTTGGTTACATAATGTATGAAGTTGATCCAGTTATTGTTGGTTTTAATGAATCAGAGCTACCCGACAGCATACGCGATGGACGTGAAGGAAATGGAGGGAAGTATGAACAAAGTACTCGACTCCAGTGACCCCATAAACGAGGAAGATTTGGAGAAAATGAGGAATCTTTGGGAAAGAGTATTTGATCAACCATACGAGAAAGCCGGCTGCCCGATAATCGGTGGTCCCAATGTTTTAAGACCATTGATTCACTGGGAAGTAACTGATACCGATGCTAACTCTAAATATCGACCATTACTTCCTCGATTCTTGCTCGAGGTAAAAGTATTGGTAAAACCGACCATAGTAATCAACAACAGATCACAAACAGATGTTTCTAAAGACTTCTTACGTTTCCAATTGCTTCGATGTCATCGGGATCTTAAAGTCAACACCCCGATATCCAGTTTCAATGACTCGTGGAAAAAAGTGGTGCATTTTTACTGTGAATTTGGGACAAAAGGGATGGTGGTGGAACTAAGACGAAAAGGGGGAGTTTGTGTTAAAGGGAGTAAAATGATGGAATCTAAAACGTTTATGTGGAACGAGTTGTTGAGAGCACCATCGATTAGTTTGGATGGAATAATTGGTCAAAGACTGAGGGTATTTATGTCAATTACACCGCCTGCACAAGCACCGTATTTGCTAAAATCGGTTCCGGATCGAGTGAGTGACGATTCGGGAGCCATGGTGTCGGAAGTGATTCTGAAAATGAACGGGTACCGACCGCAAGAAGGGCGGTGGTTGTCCCGTACGGTTCTTGATCATGCGGGAAGAGAATGTTTTGTTATTCGAATGAGGTTGTTATTCTTAATTAAAAGGTTTGACTGAAAAAAGTCAAAACTGATGACGTTGCGTTTTGGGTTGTAATCGCAGGGTAGCAGGAGGGTGTTGGAGAAGAGGTAGTAATAAACCAACGGTCGTAAAATGGGAAGATCGAGTTGTGGAAATACGAGAAGGGTCGTGGTCTTACGTGGCTGGTTCCATTGGTAAAGCCCCAGGTACGTTTCTTGAAGCTTAAATGCATATTTCTTACGTTTTCGGGTTTTTTCTTGGGTTAATTGCACCAAGATGCAAATTTCAAGTAACATAAATTAACATTCATGCAATTGTATGTGACTTGGGTGATGAAAAATTTTTGATTCACGTATAATTAGAACATTTTAAAGGAACAAAAACACTCTACAATTATATAAATTAGATGATGCGTAAAACACTAGATAATTATACTGGTTCACTTTTAGAATATACTTCTAAGTACTTAAACTGAAATACGTGGATGTTCATCTGTTCGAGTTGGTTATATGTAATTTCCAAAAAAATTAAAATCAAGAGATTAATTATACGTGTGAATATCTAACAAATTGTGTTTTTTTTAACTGCTAAATCTACACCTAAATCCACTTATGTCCACTATAAGATTTAAACCTTTAATTTTAAGATTTGGAAAAAACACCTTTACTGCTAGGTCATTGGCCCTTTAATAATATATTGTGTTTAATGTAAATAATTTTCCTTTGTTTATTATTTTGAAGTTAAGGATTGTATAAGTGGAAAATTAATTTGAATTAACTTGCATTTTTCATAGTTAGTTTGTTTATGGAAGATGTTAGAGCATCCCAATGGTTAATCTTACAAAAAGTTATTACTTTTATCACATTAACATTTTACTAACTAAAATTTTTTTCATAAATAACTTTTTTAATGGTTAAATTTTTCAAAAAAAATTTCTCTTATAATATTTCTAATTTATCTACTTGATAAGATCATATTTATAATCCACTAAATTTTTCTTTTAATATTATCTGTTAATTTCGACACATATATTTATCTAATGAGTACGATTATTAGAGAACCAAATAGCGGGAATAAATATCATTACACTATAAGTAAATATGTTTTTAAACATGGTAGAATTAACCCATTGTCCTTTACCTAATGGTTAACGGTATGAATTATTGAATGTGATCTAGTACAGAGAAAGTGATAGCAACCGCCACACCAAAGAAACCATCACAAGAATGGCAATCCTCATGGACCTTTTCAACCGGCCACGAACTCTCCATAACAACCGCCATGAAATTCGACCTCAAATCTAACAACTCCACCGATTCACAGATGCAGTTGCTAAACGGGCGACACTTACAATACCAAAACCAAGAAATCAAAGAAGACGAACAAGACGGATTTGTAACAATCATTCGGTTTACAGAAAAAAACCCTAGCGGGAGGGCCACCGGCCTTATAAACTGGAAGCTATCTGCGGTGGAATTCTCGCCGGAAGAAGATGCGGTTTTTGTGCTCCTACTTAGTACGGTGATCTTGAGGAGTGTTACCGAAATGAGAAAGGAAGATTTGGGGGTTTTGTTGGTTCGCCGGAGATTGAAAGAAGTGACTCTTGGGGCTCGAGATTGGGGGTCGGTTATTGAGCTTGATTTGTCGGTGAAATCGGATTATGTTAAGCCGTGGTATTGGAATGCTCCGGTGGTGATGGCGCGTGAGGAAACGGATTATGTCACGAGGAGTTATACGGCTGAGGAGTGTGGTGATGAGCTGTATAAACAAGCGTTGTATGGTTGAGACACGAATGTTGTATGGTTGAGTGATGTATGTTGATATTTTTTTTAGTAGTTACTTGAAACTATTGACTTATAATTTGAGATATGATTTTATTTATAATTGGTTTTTATTGATATGTTATTAGTTTTTCCACGGGACTTCGGGTTACCCATAAAGTGAGTGTTCGTTTTAAGATTAGTCGGCTTACTAGGAAAACAGGGGGAAAAAACTAGTGACTGATTATAAGATTGAGGGCATGTTTGGTACAAAGTATTGGACATGATTTCATTTCCATTGTTTGGTATGCTGATAAATGGAAAACATTGGAATAATGATTTCTCTGTAAATCATTTCCTTCGAAATTTGATTTCCTTTCATTTTGTGGAGAATTAATTTTTTTTTTTTGAACGCCACCTAATCTAATCTTGTGCTCATTACCATCATCAGATACAAGTTTGTCGTTCTGTTTGGACCTTATTCCAATTTTGTAATTTAGCTTTCGAATAAATTTTTTCATTTGGATTGATATCTAGATGACTTTAATTAGGTATGATTCTTTGGAAAAAGATTGTTAGATTGTTTTTGGTTGAGTTTTTAGAAACGTTAGTATTGAATCCCTCCATAAAGTTTTGAATCCCTCCATATAAAGTTTAGGATAGTGAAAGATTGAAATGTTAGTACTAGCAAATTAGATTTGTAATTAAGAATCTATTTTGATAATAAATTTACTTGATTTAGATATTTAACCTGCAAAATATAAGCAAAATGATCCCTTCTTGAGGTCCATGGCATTGGAAAGTACCTTTCAATTTTTGTTGAATCATGGTGATGTAAAGTCAACAAAGGTTGACAAGACTTGGTGAAAGAATATTATTTGAGATTTTCTGTAGAGAATTTTGTACGGTTGATTATGGCATTATATTTAGAACAAATTCTATTCTACATGTAGCTGGTTAAAAATTATTTTCTTGTAGAATTTTAATATACGAGAAAGAGGCTTTACTCACTACAAAGGAATACACCACAAGATTGAACTGCACTCATGCCTCTCCCGCATCAAGTTGACCGCCAGACGGGAGCTTCACAACATGTTTACCAAGAACTTTTTCATTCTAAGGCATTGTTGATAGAAGGAATTAGCCTATTCGCATGTTTCCACATGCACAAATTACAAATATTCTCAAAAGTTAGATATATTGGCATAATTTTGCACGAACCCTGATTCTAACTTTTTTGAATGGCAAAAGGTAAAAGAACTTTTGGTTGATTGATTCCTTGAATATTCATAAATTATCAAACAACCAAAAACTCGGTCGGAATTATAAGTAATTATTATGTCAAAATAATCAAAGTTACTATATCCAAATAATTATAATGAGTAACAAGCAAGGAGGAAGAGGAGCTGCTAATCAAGGAGGAGGAGGATCTGCTGCAATACATTTCAATAACAATTCTCTCTCATTATTAATTGTCGTAAAAGTACCGTTCATTGTTATCATTTCAACTCTCTCAAGTATCTCTCTCTCTCTCATTACTAATTGTCGCTATTTTTTCTCAGACTCGGTGATTATGAATTTTCTAAGATAAACACGTGGGTGTTGGCTGGATCAGGGACAATGTTTGTCCTTTTCTTTGGGGCCACCTTCATTTCACATGCAAAAACATTTCACCACCGTTCTCAAAATGTTATTGAATCGGGCGATATGATGGAAAATTTGTATTTTTTTGGGTGCTTATCTTTCTGCTAGTTTTTGGAACAAATCTAGAGATCCGCATAGAAACACCTTTTGTTACAGAATGGTCAAAATGGGCTATATAGTAACTGCAATCGTTGCTCCACTCTACGCCGTCACAGCTTTAGTCATCCCTAGAAAGTTCTTAATATTTGCTGAGGTTCTCACATTTTATAATATCTTTATCTGGATGGGAGTCTGTTGGTATAGGAAACTTGGGCCTACTGTATAGTACATGGCGCGGGGAATATTCTTGCTATAGGGTCACCTATTCCGAATATTCAGATTGCTTGCTACATATACGGCGTCGACGCCTACGAATGATAGCATCTAATAAACGATGGTGGGTGGGGTGGGGGGCATGAGTGGTACCAGAAATTTTTTCAAAAGGTGGGCACATATTTTTCACTTGCTAATTTTTTTTAAAGTTTGGCAAAATATTTGGGGGCAAGTCAGGGGACGAACACATTGTAACCGTGGTAATTTTACCTTCGATCGCCATCTTTGCAGCAGCCTTTGGTTCAATCTTTGTGTATAGAGTCAATGATACGCAAGATCTAAACAGACAAGTATTCGAGAGTGGAGTGTTAATGGTGATGTCACTTGTTTTTACTTGGATCATATACTTTAGTTTCGGTGATAAGTCATCCAAGACTGCATTTTACCAACTTTTTTATCGAATTTCTGTGTCATTGGCCATTGCGGCTCCTATCTACGAGTTAGCTAACCTCTTTGTTAGCAATAACCACGTATACGCTTTGGAGATGACGGTGCCGACTATTCTGGGTATATTCATGCTTTTTCTTTTTGTGATATATGTGTTTACAATTTATCATGAATCGCAAGTGGTCATTCCAAGTTATCCTCCTCGCCAACTAGAGGGGCTTACCAGATTTCAAACTATCAGCAAAATAATGGAGTCGGTAAAGCCATCCAAGGCTATAGTACAAGCTGATTTAAAATCCAATAAGGTTGATGGCCCTAAGACTGGAGAACAAGTTGATGTAAAATCCAATGATGTTGATGTCCCCAAGACTGAAGAACAAGGTGATGACCCCAAGGCTGGAGAACCAGAAATTGTGGAAGAAAAGAAGATGAAAAGGCAGTAGGAGAACCCGAAATTGTGGATAAAAGAGCAACGGTAACTGATAAAAGAGCAACGGTAACCCGTTTAGAAATAATTTTTACTTTTTAGACAAACGCCTTACTGTGACAACCCTCAAAATCGGGTACTTGACCTGACAACTATTATAACTCAATTTGGTTGGTAACATTTTTTTTTCATCGTTAAGAAAATCATTTATGTTGCATTTGAGTCTAACAAAGATTCATATTATCTTACTACTATATAAAGCATTTAGGCCTACCCCATTAGACAAGTTTAAGGAGCTCCTTAAACTAGATTTTAAGGACCTTTCCACTTTTGTTAGTTAGTTCTCTACCTTAAAAAAAATAAATCGCGGCTAATAAGATTCGAACCCAAGACCTCTCCTAACTTATCACTATGTGTTAACCACTTGCTATACATTACACTTTGGTAACACCACCCACACTTAATAACAAAAGTCTGTTACTCGAAAACCATTTTACTCAATAACATTAAATATACGACGCTGTAAATCATCAACTCTTACCAAAATCCACATTTCCGTTTAATTATTTATTTCTAACAACAATTATTACCGTGTAAACGAACAACACTTGCTCGCCACGAAATATGGTTTCTGGGTACCCGCCGCCGCATTGCGCGGGTACCCTGCTAGTATGTTATTTATACACCTCATCATTTATGCACAAGTCAAGTTATTTGTGTCTCATACAGTTAGAACTGTACACTTAGCGAGTTGGTGACGAATCATAAAATTTAAACCGAACCAAAATATAATTTTATGAAGCAATTGCTCAACCAGATCAACGGTTATGAAAAACAATTTACAAAACACCGTACACAATTAATTATACAACTAACAACAAATAAATACTTGGTACGTTATGAAAATACGGAAAATGGCAAAATAAATACTCAAACTTATAACTTTCAGCGAAAATCAAGTAAAACTCCGATTAAAATATTAATAGATGATTATACCTGTGTTCCTTATCACCTATTAATAAACCCAATTTTTTAGAATTTAAAATCCTTATTCAATTATGAAACGTTACTTTGTGGAGAATTAAATGTGCCATTAATATTTTTATTAACTTTATCTCAATTCTTGAATCTGGTGCGACACTCCCCTCTATTGTGCTTAATAATTAGCTATTTTAGTAGTTAAATCATATCCTTCCACCATCAACTTTCTATCCAATTACCCAAACTGTCAACCCCTTTACCCGGTCAAGACGCACCACCCACCGTACTTCATGCAAATTTGTTGAATACGAGGAATTGGTGTCCGCGCTTCGCGGCAGGATAAATATATATACATTATATATATAGAATAACATATCTATAGTTGATACAAAAGTTTCACATGCAAGCATGTTCTCATTAATTTGATCGAGTTGTGTATGTACTATACTTACTGCATTTTTTTTTCAGGGGCTAATGCAAAATGGAAAAACTTGAAAACATACCTCTTACTAACAGCCATTTTTTCAATCTTTGAAGTTTACACCAAACGTCCAAACTTTGAGCATCACCTGGTGTTAAAAGTGCAATATGTAAACTTCCACAATATCATTTCATATATCGGCTAAAAGTAGCAAGCGAAGGTCATTTACCTTCCAAAAATAAAAACAGTTTTGATTAAACAAATGATTTTATAAAATTGATTATTTATTAAATCTTAAAAACTTTTAATAACATAAACTTGATCAACCATAATATTAAAACATACCTCGTTGATCCACCAGAAGATTATGAGGAACAATTTGGTGGCCCCTGTCCAAAAGAGTACCTTCTTTGATCCTCCTCTGGTCCACCTTCCCAACAACAATAAGGAAACATATCTTCTAGTTGTAAAGCACATAACGATACCACAGTAGGATTCAAAAATACATACAAAAGGCAAATAATTTCACCCAACAACAATAAAGAAGGAATGGAAAGAGTTAGGTTGAACAGGAAAAATCATCAGGTTTAAGCTAGACTCGTATAATCAAAATCTCAAAATCCGAATGTAATTATTATAAATAGAAAAAAGTAAATTTTTATTTAATTTAACCTCCAAATGAAGCAGCAACTGCAATGGTTGCAATTGCACTAAAACCACCAGCTCTAAGTACGGGTACTATTGTGCTTAATGTACGTGCTAAAGCACTAAATCCTGCAAAAAAAAAAATGATCGGTGCAGCTAAACGTGTTATAGATTTAAGAAAAATATTAAATATGAAATCAAAATTCAAAAGGAGATATGAATTTAATTATAAATTAAGTATAATTATACCACATTAATTGCTAGTAGAGTTCCGACCGTTAAAGCATCAGCCCCATTAAACCTTGAAAATATTACTATATAGATATATCCAAAATCCCAATTAGCTTTTAAATAAATTGATATCATTAAATTCTAGGTTTTCATTGAGGGGATAGACTTACCTCTTGAGTCTTGAAACCCACATAGGTATGAAGGGAGAAAACCAATATTTTTAAGACCCTCAAAACTGAACAAAATACAAATGTGAAAAACCATGAATATATTTATAATATAATGGTAATAATATAAAATTAAATATGGGAATCAGCCAACGATGGCCAGCCTAGCTGGTCTGCTGGGTTTATACCCATGTGGGCTGCAGGTCGTGAGTTCGAATCCCTTTGGGAGCGTTGCATTAGCGTAATTTAACTCATACCTCACACGGATACATATGGGGAATTTTCCTTGGAAATCCCTTTGGGGGCTGGGTTTGCCCGCTTATGCGGTGCTCGAACTCGGGGTGCTCGCTGAAAATTGCGAGTAGACTTCCGTTATTTCATTTGCCGTTTCTGAGAAAATATGGGAATCATGTTAACTTAAAGAATTTCCAACCTTGATAAAATAAAGAAGGGAATGACATATTTATATGAATGGCTATGTTTCTCCACGTGTCAGGTCAACAACCATCTGTCAACATATTAAGTCAACCGAGCACATATTTTAAATAATTTATCAGAACCGACAAATTATGGCAAATAAAAAAGGCAAAAAGCCAAAACTCGTGAACTTCACATGTAGATATGTACTATGTAAGCTCATGCAAGAATAATGTTCCCATTATAAACAAACCTACAATTGAAAGTAAGCAAAAGAACAAAACAGTTGAATTGATTAAAATACCAATGATATATACCAAAACCATATCCGCTCGAAATGCTTCTGCACTGCAATGGGCAATTAAATTCATGTAAATAAGACTATATATTTTCCAATTACTCCTCGGATTTTATATACTTATTTTGTGTTTATAACATCCGATAGCTGTTGATTTTGGGGTTTGTCCACCACATACATTTGTAATCAAATTAAATGAATGTATATGGTAGTAAGGATGTTTTCAAGTATGTTTTCGGTATGCAGGCTCATTATCATTAATATGCAAACCTCCTATATAGTCATATGGCATTCAATAATATCATTATCTTCAAAGTCATGAAACTAATTGTTGTATATGTAGTTCTATAAAAGTTAAACCTGCAATATCGGGTCATTTCTGGGTCGACAGGTTTGACAAAAACCGGTCGGGTATCAACCGGTTCATTGTCGGGTCGACCCGGGTTTAAAACATTGACAAAAACAAAATTTTACCTCATTTTCTTCCATGGGGACATCATTAATATATGGTTTTCCATTAGCAACATAATCAGCTGATGAGTTTAGAATAACTCTATATAAATCGATCTTTAGGCTTAAGAATAGTTAGTTCTTGATCTGGAATATATAATTACAAATAATAAAACTTGTGGAATTTAAACGAACATATTTGTATTGTTTAAACAAGATTTTTCATTATTTTCATCACTAAAAGCCCCAATTCTACATAAAATATGTAGAACGGTTTTACTCTTTTAACAGGATCATAATTATAACCTTGGGGCTTAGAGTACACACACATACACGTTTTTTATGAAACATGGGTTTCAAGAACGACTAATTATATGTCATTAGGTCTCTTTATATAATAGAGAACCTAAGACTTACAAGGAAAAGATAATAACTAAATCTTTTGAATTCTATAAAGATATACTAAATCTTTTACATTTATCATTATCTCTTAAATCTTCATTCAAATCTTGAATTCCATATCAACGATTTAGGTCCTTGTAGTTTCCAAGTTTTGACACATTAAAGATAAATGAATATTATCTAGAATATTCCTAACAATCTTCCCCTATTTGATTTGACAAAACTTATAGAATTAGCTTGGAATCTTCAAGTCTCTTCCCCTTTTTGACATAATCAAATACAAATCTGAAACTTGAACTTCCCCTTGAATGGTCAACACTTTTTCTTCCCCTGAAAGTGTTCTATCATTCTTGTGTCTTCGAGGCTATATCAATTACATTAAAAATAAATCATCTTCTATTTGAAGTTAAAGTAGATTATCAAACTATGCATCACATCCCGTCTAAATCAAGTAATCAGCAACATCATATCTTGTATGAAGGACATTCTTGCCTTCAACAGATCTTTTCGTTAAGATTCTGTTGAATTGCAGTTACATCAATACATAACATCTTATGTAGTAAGACTTTCCACTTCTTCTTCAAACAAAATTAAATATATCTTCTTCTGTAATTGACTAATGAAGATCAAATATGTAGCAAATAAATCTTCTTCCTTTATCTTCATCAAGCCTTCAACCTTTGTGTGTGAATAATGTGATTCGTTTCACATTAATATCACGAGTTATTTTCATCCTCTTTTTATCGAGAATAAATAATAATAAGTGATTAAACCGAATACTTTCAATAAACTGTAGTATGAAATGAACATGGTGTTTGTCATGTTTTTCAAAATATGATGTATCGGTTATGAGGAAGAAATCAGTACTAAATTTGTACCCATGAGGATCAGTAGCAAAATTTTGATCAATCAGTAGTAACGTTGTAGAATCCAGATCAGTAGTAACGTTGAATTTTATCTACTTTCCTTATTTACTACTGATCAGTAGTAAAAATTGAGAAGATCAGTACTAAAAATTTACAGCATATGTATCTACTACTGATCAGTAGTAAGTGATACGATTATTAGTAATGTTGAGACCAATAGCAACAAATTGTGTTTGTTCATTGTTTCTGCCTGTCCATTTATGCGTCCAAAAAAAACTTGCGCCTTCTTTATTTTATTTTTTTGTTTTAACAAAAGATCTAACACTTATGCGCCTCCTTTTTACCTCCGACGTTCACCAACCACAAGCTTTATTTTTTTTCGTGAAATTTCCTTCACGTGGAATTTTCTCCACCTAACTTATGAGATATTCTGTGGTTTTTTTTTTTTAAATTCTTCTTGTGCAAATTGATTCCATTCCATAATGCTTTAGAAAGCATCTCCGTCAACCGTAAAAAGTATGTGGATTTTGGGTAGCAAATATCATAAACTTTTAATGTGTACGAATTGTTTCACATTAAAAAAAACGTAATATCTTCTTACCTTTTTTGTATGCTTATGTGTTCATCGATAAATCCTTGTTTCATTCTAGATCTGGAGCCACCTCGCTCTGATACCACTTGATGAGTTTAGAACAACTCTATATAAATCGATCTTTAGGCTCAAGAATAGTTAGTTCTTGATCTGGAATATACAACTACAAATAATAAAACTTGCGGAATTTAAACGAACATATTTGTATTGTTTAAACAAGATTTTTCAGTATTTTCATCACTAAAAGCCCCAATTCTACATAAAATATGTAGAACGGTTTTACTCTTTTAACGAGATCATAATTATGACCTTGGGGCTTAGATTACACACACATACACGTTTTTGATGAAACGTGGGTTTCAAGAACGACTAATTATATGTCATTAGGTCTCTTTATATAATAGAGAACCTAAGACTTACAAGGAAAAGATAATTATTAAATCTTTTGAATTCTATAAAAATATACTAAATCTTTTACATTTATCATTATCTCTTAAATCTTCATTCAAATCTTGAATTCCATACCAACGATTTAGGTCCTTGTAGTTTCCAAGTTTTGACACATCAAATCTAAATGAATATTATCTAGAATATTCCTAACATCAGCCTTCATATACGGTTTGTTTCAATTGATTCATCCATGTTATCCTCTGGTGACTCTTTATTTTGTTCTTCAAGGTAAGACTATCTGATACGACAGAAATTGTCATACCAATATTAAAATTAAAGGTAAATGTCCATATGTGTGAAAGTATATTATTTTATTGTTAAATAATGGTAAATCTTATAACTTTACATACACCATTTTATTGTTAAATAATGGTAAATTAACATTGCTTATAAAGCAAAGGCTTAACCTAGATAGTTCTACTTTTTTCCAAGTTGTAACCTAATATAATTGATATCATAACTTTTGAAATCCAAATCCAACATAAACCCTAACCTAAACCTATTCGAATCGAAAGATATGTTATATAGACTGTGTATGAATTTCTAACAAAACAACTGTAACTTTTTCCTTATCGTTCTTAAAATAAAGTACTAAAACTGACAATCATATCAAACCACAATAATCATCAGAAATTTAACAAAAAGTGATGGATTGTTAACGGAATATACTTAATCTTATGGCGATGCGGCTCTTCATTCACTTCTTTGCCGGCACTGTCATCCTTGACATCACCATTGCAGTATCCTCGTTGATGGTTTTTTGATTTTGACTAACAGGAGCCCATTTACATAGCTTAAGATGAGAGCCGTTGTCATTAGTACCGTTATCCATTTGTCCACTTCCTCACCGGACCTGTAAATACGTGGCTGGTCCGTACCGAGTTGAAGATCAGCCGAATCGAGCCCCAACTCCTTCCATATGTTAATAGCTTATACGGATCTGTGTTGACTCGGTGGGATAAGATCGAATTGCAAACCTCCTGTGATGCTTCTTTTATCTCTGGTATATTACGATCACGAATCAGGTATTGTAGGAAGATAAAAGAGTAAGCTTAACACACTTTCTCTCTCTCTCATGAACTGACGAAAGTGATGGTAACACCCTGATTTTGTGGAGATGAGTACTTTGAAAGCGTGTAAATGTAAAGAAAGGAAAACAGTTGATAGGTTTGGGCAGATAGAAAAACTCTAGAATTTTAGTAGAAAGAAACAAAAATATTTCCTATTCATCAACTGTTGTTGAATAGGAAAAACATTTGGTAAATGTTAAGTATTAAATATGCTTATTAAACATATCATGTAAACTAGATAAAGATCCTTAGAATATATTGTATTATTATTAGAGATTATCCTACCATAGTTAGTTAGGTTTATCATGTATATATATCTTGTATTGTACACAATTCAAATCGATGAAAAGTATTGATTTACAATATGGTATCAAGAGTCTAACCAATCCCAAACCCTAGCCGCTGATTACGATCACCTGCTACACCATCGTTTTTTTTTTTCGTTTGGTTCGTGCTCTGCTTCGTTTTACAGCCGATAACAATGGTTAACTCCACCCATGCTTCGTCGTCGGATGCCAAACTTCATCCGGTGTATACCGTCTCAAACATACAACACAAAGTTCGTGTTCTTGACGGCATGAAAGTTACTTATTCAACATGGGTTAAACTGTTCCAACTCCATGCCCGCGCATACAAGGTCCTAAGCCACATTGACGGCACTCCGCCACCTGCCGCCACTGACGCAACCCTTTGCCGCCTGGAGTGAAATTGACGCACACGTGCTTCAATGGATCTACGGTACCCTATCTGAGGACATTCTCCCTCGGGTCCTTGCCGACGAGTCCACCGCTTCCGAAGCCTGGACCCGTGTCCGCAATATTTTCTTGAACAACAAGGGAGCACGGGCGGCTTCTCTCGAGCAAGAATTTAATAATCTCAAGCTCGATTCCATGCCTACTCTTCAGGCCTATTGCCAGCGCTTACGAGAGCTCGCTACTCAGCTAAAAGACGTGGACGCTACGGTCACCGAACAACGTTTGGTCCTTCAACTTGTTCGGGGCCTGCCTAGCGAGTTTGACACCGTTGCATCATACATACATCAAACTCTACCGACTTTTGAAACTGCTCAAAGCATGCTCGAGCTCGAGCAACACCGTAAAACCGATCGTGATGAATCTGCCCCCTACAGCACTTGTCACTCCGAAGGGTGCCGACAACGAATCCCCCGTCGCAGATCGCAACAACAATCAGAATCCACCGGCCTACCTCCCTCCCCACCAACGAGGCGGCGACAACCGTCCCAACAATAATCGGGGTCGCGGGCGCGGTTCCGGAAATCGCCAAGCCAGCAACAGCCGCGGTCAGCAGTGGGTCCCGTGGCCACCATAGTGGCAGCTACCGCCATGCCCGTATCCGACACAACAGTGGCCCGCACCTCCCTGGAATCCATGGAACATGCAGCCGCCTCACCAAAATCAGCAGCAACCGCAACAACAACAGCCCGCACCTCCGGGCCAGGCACACCTCACGGATTACAACCCCTTGCAGCCGTCGGATCTAGGCAATGCTTTTCATGCAATGAGTCTCCATGCCCCTCCGGACCAGTCATGGTATATGGACACCGTGTAACACCCTAAAATTTACAAGATTTTTAAAAATTTTAAAACAATATTATAACCAAAAAGGTCCCATAAAAATTCTCAAAATATTTGTTTAACATAAAATGTATTAAATGCGGAAATGTATTAAACAAAATTCATAGTTTTTAAGATAGTAAAACGTTTCACATCCGCACAAAGTACAGCCGTCAACCGTCCACCTTCTCTTTCTCCTTGCTAGTACCTGAAAATGGGAGGGAGATTTTGGGTCAGCGGGGAAGCTGAGTGAATAAACTCAAAATATAAACAACTACAACATACCATACATGAGGGCACACAGGTGAACTCCTAATCATATATCACTAAGTTATTTTTCTCAGTTTTTTTTGTATCTTTTAAATTTATATAGCGCGCTTGTGTAACTCGAGTCGAGAGATCAACCTCGCCTCTCCTTACACTAAAATGCCACAAGGGCCCACACAGAATTTGCCGCAAGGGCCCACACAGAATTTGCCACAAGGGCCCACACAGAATTTGCCACAAGGGCCCACACAGAATTTCCACTGAGATTTGTTAATTATTTTTATGTTTTCATTCCTAACATAAACCACACAGATAGCCCTATCACTTAGTAGCACAAAATGACTTGGTACCGGCTCAGATACTCGGCACGTCCGTCTCAGATCAGTAGTATATAAAACAGTCACACAGAAAACAGATCAACACACAGAAAGTACAACAGATCAAAGCAGTTAACCATATGAGTCATGCACGTATTGTTATAACTGAATACACGGTGAGAATACTCACCTCAAGAGACGTAAGCTCCAACGGGTCCGCGGGAAATCAAAGATGCAGTAAGTTACCTCCTAGACGGTCCTAAAACATACACGGAACCTCGGATTAAAATCTAGCCACTTATCATTATTTCAGAAAACTGGCAGCACCCGTCGGTCTTACGGAAACTGCCATAGCTCCTAAACTGTACAGTAGATTAAGCCCAAATTTTTGCCATATAAAGTAGACGACCAGAAATACATATCTCTGTGAGACGGTCACTGGCTAAAACTGACTCTAAGTGTCTCGAAACAGCATTGCAAGACAGACCTGCTGCACGGGTCATCTTCCTAACAGCGGCATACTAAATTGACTATAACTTTTAAACCGTAATTCGGATTGGCGAGAGGGTTGCGGCGTTGAAAAGCTAACTCAGAAATCAAGGTCCCAGCACCGGCTAAAAACTTAAAAGGTTATTTTAAGCGGGTCAAATACCACCGCGAACAGAAGGCATAAACTGCCAAAAATATATTTTATGTACAACCCGTTTTGACAAACCGCTCTAATACCGTAAACCCGAGTTTTTCATGAACGGACAAAACAGGTTAGTCTCTCAATTTCTCTCTCTATAAGTGATTTTATGAAAACCCCGATGATAAAAATCTCCCGGTTGGAAACCGAGAACCCTAGGGGTTCGGTTTCCCTTTCGGTTAACAATTCCCGATTTTATAAAAACCCTAACGCCAATCAAATCATCGTGACAACCCGAGGCTCAGCCCCGGCTGTCCGGATTACAATCCCAATCCGAACGGTTAGTCGAGTAACTAAAATTAAAAACCTATACTAGATAACAATTCACAACGATCACGAACACCCGTAAACGATTTGAGACTTGCTACCCATTCGTTAGTCCGCACATCCTAGGATCTTATGGGCAAGCAGGTTTGCACAATACCTATGGACAAAGAGGTAGCAGCGTCTAAGAAAACAAAGAATTACCTACGGTTTGCCCCACAACACCCGATCACCGCAACTCAAACGCTTCCTGATCGCACGCTGTCTGTCCTCCGTTCGTCAATCATAAACATAATAAAATGTTACTCGATGCTTCTACAAACCAGGGAATCAAACTGAAAACAAAAGAGAAAACAAAAGAGAAACACACTCACCGAATAGCAATCACCAAACCGTACTACTCGACCTCTTGTGCTCGGATTATTATGGAAGTTGTTCTTCACAAAACTCCCGTTGAGCTTCCTTGATCGGCGAATAAGAGAGAAAGTGAGAGAGGAACAAGCTGCCGCACTGGGTTTTGTTTTACAAGAAGAAGGGTGTCGGTCATGGAGCGTTTAGGAAAAAAATTATATACGTGCCCAACTAATCTTGGGCCTTGGGCCTTGGGCCTTTCTCCTACTTCTAACCGGATTATTAATAAGGAACAAAAGAGTTGGCCCTTCATCTTTTAAATCGACGGGTCCAAGAGAGGTGGATGAGAAGAAGAATCAGGCTTAGACAAACGAGAGGTTTTGGGTCTAAAAGCGTCGACCAGCCTTGGCCTTTGGCCGGCATTCGTTTGATACAGGAATTAAACCAGTCTAATCTATTAACAACCCGGGTAAATAATCGTCACCCCTAAAAAATGTCATAATTAATCAACGAACCCATAAATATATATATAAAACAACACGTCACATAGGTATTTCACCAACAATATTAAGGTTCGATAATTAATCGCAATAAAATTAAATATATATATATAAAAAAAAACTTGGGCGTTACACACCGGGGCATCATCCCATCTTACGGCGGATTCTGGTATGATTTCTAACCCTACTAATCGTAGTTCTGTACGTTCTATATTTGTAGGTAATGGCAACAGTATTCCAGTAGTTGGATCCGGTAACACCCACATCCCTATTGGCAACTGTAACGACCCGAATTTTGTAAATAAATAAATTGTACAAAAATATGTTAAATAAGGATAATTCGTTTAAAGAACGTAGGAATTGGTTTCGTGTCGTTTGGACACCGTACGAGAAAGTTATGGGCGAAACCGGGTCGAGCCAAAGATCAAAAAGTGCAGCCCTAGCTGCTTGGAAAGTTCACGGCGCGAACCCGAGTTCGCGATCGCGAACTCGGTACAGAGATTTTGGACATTGGTCGCGAAGTAGTTCGCGTGGGATTAGCGATCGCTAACTATGCGTGTGCTATGAAGAGTTAGCGACGCGAACTAGTTCGCGTCGCGAAGTCCGGTCGTGCAGCATTAAAGACGGGTTTAAGCTCATTAAATGCAAAGGAAAAACCCTAGTTTCTTCTCTCGAGTTTGTGGACGATTTTGGGTGTAAACCATCATTTGGAGCTGATTTCTTCATCAAATCTTGTGATTCTTCACTCCTAGTTGAAGATTTAAGGTAAATCTTCAATCCTCTTGTGTTATAAGTCTTAGATTTAAGTATGGAAGCTTGAATCATAAACCCTAGTTATGGATTTGTTCATGAATGGTTAAATGGAAGTAATATAACTTAGATTTATGGTATTTTAACAAGGAAAACGTGGTCATGTTATGAACACACGAAAATATGGTGATTTATGAAATTAGGGTTTGGTAATTTTGGGGAAAATGGTGCTAGTAGTTAACTAGCCATGGATTATGTAGTTAGTGTAGATGATTAATGCAAACCATTGTATTGGTTTTGATATAGATTGTCGGTTGGAAGATTTGAGGCATTCAAATCTTGAGAAGTGATATTGGTGTTCAAGGAAACACAACATTGGATAAGCTTAGCAAAGGTGAGTACATGTGAACTTTCAAAACTGGGTACATAGTT
Organism: Calendula officinalis; assembly: GCA_963853835.1. Taxonomy (NCBI): domain Eukaryota; kingdom Viridiplantae; phylum Streptophyta; class Magnoliopsida; order Asterales; family Asteraceae; genus Calendula; species Calendula officinalis. The sequence continues at coordinate 64,359,479 of OY970828.1, forward strand.
AGCAAATGACTTATGATTAAATGTTTTATCGAGTCTTTAAGTAATTTTAGTTATTTATGTGATTTATGATGAATTGCTTATATGATGATGAAATGATTAATTGAATGAGAAATGATGGAGCTTTAGGCTCATAATGAAAAGAGAAAAGTGATAATGATGATGATGATGTTGTCCCTAGGGCCGTAGTAGATTGGAGGCATTCTGGTTATTACGGTACCTTTAGGTTAGTGGTAGATTGGAGGCATTCCGGTTACCCAATACCTAAGAGTCCCGGTAGATTGGAGGCATTCCGGTTACCGTGGATATGATGGTCTTGATAGATTGGAGGCATTCCGATTATCTTGACATTGGCCAAATGATGAAAGTAATGAAGTGACCCAAACGAACCTAGTAATATTATTTTAAGTTTAAATGATATTATTTGACTAGTTGTTTATCGGGTCTAAAACCCATGTATCTCACGAGGCAATTTTGTCTCACGTACTATGTTTGTGTTTTGCTATGTACTCAGGTTCGGGATCGAAGATCTAGGAGGCCCGTTTAGAAGAGGCCTTGTTGAGATTAGCTCAGTGTTGATGATTAGAGTTCTTATCCTATGGTTAAGATACAATTTGTAACACCGTTTTTGTAAACTCTGATAATCTCGAACAAGAAACCTTTTCGTTTTTGTAAAACCGGTATTTGATGTTGATACAATATTATGTATTTTTGGATTAAATGATATTTAAATGATGTTTTGAAAAATGAGGTGTTACAGCAACCGTACCCTACACCTTCAAAACATATTACACGTACCCCATATAATCAAAAACCTTATATCTGTCCGCCAATTTACTCTTGATAATTGGGTTTCTATTGAATTTGACCCCTTTGTTTTTTCTATCAAGGATCTCAAGGATGGGAAGCTCCTCAAGAGGATCAACAGTACGGGTGATCTCTACCCGTTCCCAGCCGCCATCTCCACCGGCAGCTCACCCGCCTGTTTTGCTGCCATTTCTCCAACGATTTGGCACAATCGCCTGGGCCACCCGGGTGAATCTATCTTAGCTAGTCTTCGTTCTAAGTCTTTTATTTTTTGTAAGGAGCCTAACTCCCAATTATGCAATTCATGTCAAATTAGCAAACACACTTGTTTACCATTTAGTGATTCTACTTCTCGTACTTTTCTTCCTTTTGATATAATTCATAGTGATTTGTGGACATCACCTGTGTTAAGTAAAAGTGGCTATAAATATTACCTTTTTTTAATCGACAACTTCACACAATTTGTTTGGGTTTACCCACTTAAAAATAAATTCGAAACCTTTACCAAATTCAAACAATTTTATCAACTAATCAAAACCCAATTCGGCCTCCCTATAAAATCTTTTCAATGTGACCTAGGAAAGATAATAATGATTTCCACAACTTCGCAAAATCTGTTGGCCTCAATTTTCGCTTCTCGTGTCCTCAAACCTCACCCCAAAATGGCAAAGCGGAACGCATGCTCCGTCGCTTAAACGAAATCGTTCTAGCCCTCCTTTTCCACGCCTCCCTTCCTCCACCGTATTGGGTCGAAGCACTACATACGGCCAGTTACCTACATAATATTTTGCCTACCAAAACCCTCCAAAACAAATCCCCCACCGCCGCCCTATTTCTCCGTAACCCTTCCCTCGACCATCTACGCGTCTTTGGATGCGCATGTTACCCCAACCAATCCGCTAAACGACCCCACAAACTCGCCACTAGATTGACACTCTGTGTCTTCTTGGGCTACCAACCCGAATCTCGAGGTTATCGCTGTCTCGACATCTCCACCGGCAAGGTCCTTATATCCCGCCAGTCACCTTTGACGAATCCATATTCCCCTTCGCCGGTCCATTACCACCACCACCTTCCGCATACTCCTTTCTCAACTCTTTCCCTCCCCAAGTGTTCGAGAATATCCACAACCCCCCTACACCACCAACACCGCCACCCCCACCCCCACCGCCTACAACTCCACCCGCACCACCACAGCCCCCACTGTGACAACTCGATATTTCTGGTATGTAACCTCATTTCATTTCTAGAACTTTCCTTATTTAGAAAGTTTCTACTTATAGACATTTCTATTATTGGCATTCCTTTTACACAACAAACATACATATTTTACACCATACATTAGTGTTTGATTATTTTAGTCAACACAACATCTTTACTTCCTTATGGTGACACAATTTGAGCTAAAACATTTCTAAAACAATAACATTTCCGGTGAAGCAATAAACGTAACAATTTAATATAAACGTGACTCGAATTGAACGATAGTGTAAACCCGACACTTTAATCTTTGACCGACCACTATGTGGCCGGCCTACCCTTGCTCGTGACCTTCCCTTGGCCGAGACACCCTTGTGGTGTTGGTCATGTGCCTCTAAATCTTATCCTTATCTTTGAAAGAGTCCTTGTGGTACTCAAACTCTACTTCCTAACCCTAATTATCTACACTATAAATATCAACCCTTTCCTAAACCCTAATTCTTTTTTGTTTACCCTATTCGGCCGAGATCACCACCACACATACTCCCTTCATCCGTTCGTGATCAAAGCAAGCAAAACCGAAGGTGTTCTTGCCCTTATTCGATCGATCCAAGCTAGGTATACCGAGTTTCTTCCTTGTTTTGTTTGTTTATTCGTTGATTTGTCCCTAAGCTCGAACCCGAGACCATGGCCAAGGCCATATGGTCTCGGCATACGTCCCTACCCTAAAACCCGTAGCATGCTTGCATGTGTATGTCGATTATGTACGTGTTTTGATCGGTTTACTCATTTGATGTTGATTGATTTGTTGTTTTGTTGCTAAACCCGTGACTTAGAACCCTAGATCTCGACAATTGCATGCTAAAAACCTAGATCTAGAACCCTAGTACCGATCTAGACCTTTGAACCTTTAAACCAAGCCGATCTAGCTCGATCTAGCCACAAACCCGTAGGGTTTTGGCCATTCGGCCAACCCTAGGCTAAACCCTAGCCGAACCCTAACCCTAATTTACTTTCATGTTGACTATTTGACCAATTGATAGCTAGATTGCCCATAGTTGACTTTGGTTGACCGAATTTTAGTATACCTTAAACCCTAACCGAAATCTAGAAACCCTAGTTGACTTTTGTTGACTAATTTTGACCAATATTGACCAATAAGTCAAACCGGGTCAAGGCCGGATCTTGACCCAAACCGTGGACCCAAACCCGAATACCCAATCGGGCCAAGGCCCGTACTTGGCCCATATCGATCTACTTTAGTCCATCGGGCCCAAACATTAGTTGGCCCATTAGTATCCAAGCCCATTTGGACCAAAGCCCAAACCTTTGGCCCATACCCAACCAAACCGAACCCAATTGGGCCAAGCCCAATTCAAGGCCCAACCTAAGTGGACCTAAGCCCAATAAGAGGCCCAAGTGGCCCAACCCATTAAGCCCATTAAGCCCATTAAGCCCAATAGGCCCAATCTAGGCCCAATAAGCCTAACCCAAGCCCATTTCATTTCATTTCATTTCATTTCATTTTCATTTCATTTCGACCTATTAAGGTCCAATAACCTAAGTTCATTCGATGTCACAAAACATAAAACATAACATGTAATACATATTGCTTATCTTATATCGTACATAGTATCGCCTGTGTTAGCTTAGTCTAATCAGTAGTTAAATCATTTAGGAAGCTAGGAGTCTCCTAAGGATTCCTCTGTCCTAAGTCTCTTGTTGCTAAGCTTTGCCAGGTGAGTCCACAGACCCCTTTACTCTTTTAACTGTTTTATAAACTTTGGGGTGGAAAACATAAACACAACTGCTACTATTTTACTATGACTGTACAACATTTACATTTTCATTATCGCGTTGGCATGACAAACAATTATTATACCGGACTAAGGTTACCAGCAATCATTAACTAGTGGATCTAGACCATGGATATGCAAATAGTACTATTGGCTGACACTCATCCTCCTAACAACGTTTGATCATTACTTGGTTTATCCAAGACATCTCCGGGAGTGCATATCCATAAAATAACATAACATACTGGAGTTGAAGTGTTGATTGTGGACTTAGGGGTTGGTATATTAACTCAATAGACTAGCTACCTGTTGGGGATAACGGTTCATGCGATGTCAAACACAACATTTGTTCAACACTTTTTCATAAACATAACTAGTAGTTGTATACTTTCTACAACTACACTAAACATTTCATACTTATTTCTCATATCATATGAGTGTTGACCCTTATACTTTTTCAGTCATAAAACATTTTCATAACAAACATTTTGAGTAGCAAAACACTTTACTTTACTTTACTCTTACATTAACCCTGTGGATTCACTCAACATTATTGTTGACCCTTTTACTATTTATGTTTTTCCAGGTAATTAAGGTGCAGTGGAGTTTGGAGGATATGAGCATTGGGATTGTCGTGAGCCATGATTAAAACATTAAGTTTACGAACAATCATTTCATTTCAAACAATTTCTATTTTAGGAAACTTGCTATTTTTGGAAACTTTCTACTTTTGGAAAGTGAAACAAAACTTTATTTTTCGTTATTGCGTGGTTGTTTGTTTACTTAATTTTTGCTATGTTGTCATGAACGTTACACCTTCGTTCTTCCGCAAAACATTTTAAATGAAGTAAAACTCATTTTTGGCGGGGTGTGACAGAGTGGTATCAGAGCTTAAGTTATAGTGAATTAGCAAGCCTAGTCTATAACTACAAAAGATTTTTGGGAAAAACAAACACTTTTACAAAATCAAAATAATCATGGCATGCTCAGTCTCATATCCTAAAGTTCCATTGTTCTTAGTTTAGAACATTTGCCTTAGTTAGTACTGCCCTAGTGTTATAACTAGCCTATGTCAGTAAGCCTTACAACCTCATGACCTAATAAACTTTTATGCGTCGTGTTTAGTAGAATGTCGCCTGCTAGTGTCCTCGATATTTCGTCTGATTCCGATAGTGATCGTGGTGCTGCTGTCCCGGTAGTTCCAGTTCCTGTTGCTCCAGTGCCAGCAGTGGTACAACCTCCTGTTATCCCAAGGCATCGCCGCCCAAGAAGACGTCCTATTCCTATTATTCCTAATGGTCCTCCTACTCCAGCTCGTGGTCAGCGTCCTATCCTTTATCGTATTCGTGAAGGAGGTATGATCTTCCTATGTTCGCCTGCTAAACCCAAGCGTGATATTGCTCCAAGAACTCCACGACGTCGAGAACCAGAGCCAGAAGTGATATCAGAATCAGAGCCTGAGGAAGACTCTGAAACAGAAGAAGAATCAGAACCAGAGGAAGAACCAGAAGAAGAGTCAGAACCTATGGAAGACTCTGAGCCAGAAGAAGATGATTAGTCATCTACTAATCGTTTATATGTGTTTTCTATTTCTATTATTAGGATTTATGTTTAGCTATTTTAGTATTTTTGTTCTCTAGTATTGGCATATATGCCCTATTTTTAAAACTATTATGTATTAGGAATGTGTTTAATAAAAGTGATATTTTAGTAATTTCTATTGTTCTTATAATTGTATTTTCTATATGTCTCTACTACTACTATAATTACGACTATTTATATCTACGTCTACTACTACTATTACGTCTATTGAATATCTACTCTTTGATCCTTATTATAAGTATATATTTTTCTTATAATCCTCCTATATTGTTCACTTCTTAATTTCTTATCATATTATTTGTATCAGCAATTCATTCAATGGCTCGAGGAGGAAACGCTGAGACTGTCGAACAAATGGTGGAACGCCGTATCGCTGAAGCAATGGCTCAAATGAACGCTGCTAGAGGAAATGCCAGTGGTGCATCTAATGTGGGAAACAATGGTATAATACACGACTCCATGAAAGAAGATTCATTATTTCTATTTTATTTTAAACTTGTTACTCATTTTCTTTCCTTATTTGTTTAAACTTCAGATCCCAATCGTCAGGGTCAGTCATTTAAGACCTTTACGTCCTGTCATCCTCCGACCTACTCTGGATCTGAAGGTGCTATTGCTATCATCCACTGGATTGAGAAGGTGGAATCCATTTTCAGTATTATCCAATGTGCCCCTGAGAATATGACGAAGTTTGCTGCTAGTACGTTGTCCAAGGAAGCGTTGTCCTGGTGGAATTCTCAAGTGCAAGTCTTAGGTCGTGCAACTGTTGATGCTATGACCTGGGATACGTTCAAGAATCAGTTGACACAAAAGTTTTGCCCAAGGAGAGATCTACAAAAAGTTGAGGTGGAACTATGGAATCTGTCCATGGTTGGATCTGATATTGTTACCTACACAACTAAGTTTCAAGAACTCGCTCGTCTCGTTCCTCATATGGTTTCTCCTGAATTCAAACGTATTGAAAGGTATCTGCAAGGTCTTCATGATCATATCCGTACTCATGTTATTGCTTCTGAACCGACAACATTCGAAGATGCGGTGAATCGTGCAACAAGGTTGACTGATGATGCAGTGAGAAGTGGATCGTTCAAAGACAAGCTAGTGGTGTCTAGCAAATCTTCTGATAACATGAACAATGAAAATGGAAAGCGTTCTTATGACAACAAGCGTGATTACAAAGGGAACAAATACCAAAAGACTAAGAATTATGCTGCTTCTAATCAGCACAATAATCAGCCAAATTCAGATCCTAAATTTTATGCTGGAAGCAAGCCCCTGTGTAACAGATGTAATTGGCATCATGACGGTCAGTGTGAGAAATGTTTCAAGTGTGACCGCTGGGGTCATAATTTCAGAAAGTGTTCGTCCAACAATCCTCCTAAGAATCCTGTCTGCTACGAGTGTGGTGATTCTAACCATTATCGTAATCGTTGCCCTAAACTTCAGAACAACAACAACCAGAATGGCAACAACAACAATGGCAATCGTAATAACAATCGTAACAACAATCGCAATGCCAACAACAACAATGATCGTCAAAATGGTCGTGGTCGTGCATTTGTTATGAATGCTCAAGAAGCTCGTGAGAACCCTGATACCGTTACTGGTACGTTTATCGTCAACAATCATTTTGCTTCTATTTTATTTGACTCGGGAGCCGACTTGAGTTTCGTATCGACCGACTTTAAAAGTTTCTTAAATCAGAGTCCTGATCGTTTGAAAGTGAATTATGAAATCGAGTTAGCAAATGGCAAAGTCGTTAGGTCTAGTGAAATTTTTAAAGGTTGTAAGCTTGACCTAGATGATCACATTTTTGATATAGACCTTGTGCCTGTAGAACTAGGTAGTTTTGATATCGTCATAGGGATGGATTGGTTGTCTAAAAACCGTGCTGAAATTATATGCTACACCAAACAAATCCGAATTCCCTTATCCAAAACAGAAACATTAATAATTCAAGGTGAACAACGAAACAAAAACATAAAAATCATAACTTCTATGAAAGCTCAAAAATATCTTCGTAAAGGATGCCAAGCCTTTCTTGCTCATGTCGTTGACACAAAGTCCAAAGATCGTAAGATTGAGGACATCCCTATTGTTCGTGAATTTCCGGGTGTATTTCCTAGTGAATTGCCTGGACTGCCGCCTCAGAGACAAGTTGAATTTCGTATTGATCTGATTCCAGGAGCCGCACCTATCGCGCGTTCTCCTTATCGTCTTGCACCGTTTGAAATGCAAGAACTTTCATCACAATTGCAAGAACTTCTTGATCTTGGTTTCATTCGACCGAGTTTCTCGCCCTGGGGAGCTCCGGTCCTTTTTGTTAAAAAGAAAGATGGTTCAATGAGAATGTGCATTGATTATCGTGAATGGAACAAAGTAACAATTAAGAATCGATATCCTCTTCCCCGTATTGATGATCTATTCGATCAACTCCAAGGATCGAGTTTCTATTCCAAAATCGATCTTCGTTCTGGTTACCATCAGTTAAAAGTTCGTGATGAAGATGTGCCCAAAACTGCTTTTAGAACTCGCTATGGTCATTATGAATTTTTGGTAATGCCATTTGGTTTGACCAATGCACCTGCTGTGTTTATGGATCTCATGAACAGAGTGTGCAAACAGTATCTCGATAAATTCGTTATTGTTTTCATAGATGATATCCTCATCTATTCGCATTCTAGAGAAGAGCATGAAGAGCACTTAAGAATCATTCTTGAGTTGTTGGAAAAAGAGAAGCTGTACGCCAAGTTGTCCAAGTGTGAATTTTGGTTGCGTGAAGTCCAATTTTTGGGTCATATTATCAACGAAGAAGGTATTCACGTTGATCCTGCAAAGATAGAAGCTATAAAGAATTGGGAAGCTCCGAAGACCCCAACTGAAGTAAGACAATTCCTTGGTCTTGCTGGTTATTATAGAAGATTCATAGAAAATTTCTCAAAGATTGCAAAGGATTTGACGGTGTTAACACACAAGGATGAGAAATTTGTCTGGGGTGAAAAGCAAGAATCAGCCTTCCAATCTCTAAAATCTAAATTATGTTCTACTCCTATTCTATCTCTCCCTGAAGGAACCGATAATTTCGTGGTGTACTGTGATGCTTCGCACCAAGGGCTAGGTTGTGTATTGATGCAACATGACAAAGTAATCGCCTATGCCTCTCGACAACTGAAGAACCACGAAAAGAATTATACAACCCATGATCTTGAGTTGGGTGCCGTTATTTTTGCATTGAAAATTTGGAGACATTATCTCTACGGTACCAAGTGCACAATATTTACTGATCACAAGAGTTTGCAACATATCTTCAATCAGAAAGATCTCAATATGAGGCAGCGTAGATGGATAGAGTTGATGAATGACTATGAATGTGAGATTAAGTATCATCCTGGTAAGGCTAATGTAGTAGCTGATGCCTTAAGTCGGAAAGAGCAACCTAAACCTCGTCGTGTTCGAGCCCTTCCAATCTCTGTTCGTTCTAATCTATCTTCCCAAGTTCATGAATTCCAAACTGAAGCCTTGAAGGTAGAGAACATCAAGAGTGAAGCTTTGCGTGGTATGGAGAAGCAGTTAGAAGCAAAGGTGGATGGAACTCTTTATTTCATGGATCGACTATGGGTTCCAAATCTTGGAAGTGTTTGTAATGTTATCTTGAATGAAGCTCATCGATCCAAATATTCTATTCATCCTGGTGCCGACAAGATGTATAAAGATGTCAAAGAGTTATATTGGTGGCCAAACATGAAGAAAGAGATCGCGGTATATGTTAGCAAATGTTTAACTTGTGCTAGAGTGAAAGCAGAGAATCAGAAGCCTTCCGGTCTTCTACAACAACCAGAGATCCCTGAATGGAAATGGGAAGAAATCTCTATGGATTTTATAACCAAATTGCCTCGAACATCTAATGGTCATGATACAATTTGGGTAATTGTCGATCGATTGACCAAATCAGCTCACTTCATTCCTATTAAGGAAACTGATCAAATGGAGAAGTTAACAAGAATTTATTTGAAGGAAGTTGTATCTCGGCATGGTGTGCCAGTCGCGATCATCTCTAATCGTGATAGTCGCTTTACGTCTCGTTTTTGGCAATCGCTGCAACGATCCCTCGGTACTCGCCTCGATATGAGTACTGCCTATCATCCCCAAACAGATGGTCAGACTGAAAGAACAATTCAAACCTTGGAAGACATGCTGAGAGCCTGTGTTATTGACTTTGGTGGAAGTTGGGATTCTCATCTCCCGTTAGATGAGTTCTCGTATAATAATAGTTATCATAAAACTATAAAGGCCGCACCGTTTGAAGCTTTGTATGGAAGAAAGTGTCGTTCGCCACTTTGTTGGATTGAAATTGGTGATCGTCAAATTACTGGTCCTGAGATTCTACAAGAAACGACTGACAAGATTTTTAAGATCAAAGATCGTATCAAGGCTGCCAGAGATCGACAAAAGAGTTATGCTGATAATCGGTGAAAGCCTTTGGAGTTCGCTGTTGGCGACCACGTTATACTGAAAGTAGCACCTTGGAAAGGTGTTGTACGTTTTGGTAAGAAAGGAAAGCTCAGTCCTCGTTATGTCGGACCATTTGAGATTCTTGAAAGAATCGGTGCTGTTGCATATCGCCTTCGTCTTCCTAATGAGCTCAGTAATGTTCACAACACGTTTCATGTTTCTAATCTTAAAAAGTTCATTCATGATCCTTCGCTTATCGTCCCTACTGAAGAGATTATTATCGACGACAAACTCCATTTTACTGAGGAACCGATTGAAATATCTGACTGGAAAGAGCAAAAGTTGCGAAGAAGCAAGATCAAAATCGTAAAAGTCAGATGGAACTCCAAAAGAGGTCCTGAATTCACGTGGGAACGTGAGGACCAGATGCGAAAGAAATATCCTCATCTTTTTCTCGTTGTCTCTCCTGTTCGTGCTTCGTCTTAAATTTCGGGACGATATTTCTTCAACCAGGGGAGAATGTGACAACTCGATATTTCTGGTATGTAACCTCATTTCATTTCTAGAACTTTCCTTATTTAGAAAGTTTCTACTTATAGACATTTCTATTATTGGCATTCCTTTTACACAACAAACATACATATTTTACACCATACATTAGTGTTTGATTATTTTAGTCAACACAACATCTTTACTTCCTTATGGTGACACAATTTGAGCTAAAACATTTCTAAAACAATAACATTTCCGGTGAAGCAATAAACGTAACAATTTAATATAAACGTGACTCGAATTGAACGATAGTGTAAACCCGACACTTTAATCTTTGACCGACCACTATGTGGCCGGCCTACCCTTGCTCGTGACCTTCCCTTGGCCGAGACACCCTTGTGGTGTTGGTCATGTGCCTCTAAATCTTATCCTTATCTTTGAAAGAGTCCTTGTGGTACTCAAACTCTACTTCCTAACCCTAATTATCTACACTATAAATATCAACCCTTTCCTAAACCCTAATTCTTTTTTGTTTACCCTATTCGGCCGAGATCACCACCACACATACTCCCTTCATCCGTTCGTGATCAAAGCAAGCAAAACCGAAGGTGTTCTTGCCCTTATTCGATCGATCCAAGCTAGGTATACCGAGTTTCTTCCTTGTTTTGTTTGTTTATTCGTTGATTTGTCCCTAAGCTCGAACCCGAGACCATGGCCAAGGCCATATGGTCTCGGCATACGTCCCTACCCTAAAACCCGTAGCATGCTTGCATGTGTATGTCGATTATGTACGTGTTTTGATCGGTTTACTCATTTGATGTTGATTGATTTGTTGTTTTGTTGCTAAACCCGTGACTTAGAACCCTAGATCTCGACAATTGCATGCTAAAAACCTAGATCTAGAACCCTAGTACCGATCTAGACCTTTGAACCTTTAAACCAAGCCGATCTAGCTCGATCTAGCCACAAACCCGTAGGGTTTTGGCCATTCGGCCAACCCTAGGCTAAACCCTAGCCGAACCCTAACCCTAATTTACTTTCATGTTGACTATTTGACCAATTGATAGCTAGATTGCCCATAGTTGACTTTGGTTGACCGAATTTTAGTATACCTTAAACCCTAACCGAAATCTAGAAACCCTAGTTGACTTTTGTTGACTAATTTTGACCAATATTGACCAATAAGTCAAACCGGGTCAAGGCCGGATCTTGACCCAAACCGTGGACCCAAACCCGAATACCCAATCGGGCCAAGGCCCGTACTTGGCCCATATCGATCTACTTTAGTCCATCGGGCCCAAACATTAGTTGGCCCATTAGTATCCAAGCCCATTTGGACCAAAGCCCAAACCTTTGGCCCATACCCAACCAAACCGAACCCAATTGGGCCAAGCCCAATTCAAGGCCCAACCTAAGTGGACCTAAGCCCAATAAGAGGCCCAAGTGGCCCAACCCATTAAGCCCATTAAGCCCATTAAGCCCAATAGGCCCAATCTAGGCCCAATAAGCCTAACCCAAGCCCATTTCATTTCATTTCATTTCATTTCATTTTCATTTCATTTCGACCTATTAAGGTCCAATAACCTAAGTTCATTCGATGTCACAAAACATAAAACATAACATGTAATACATATTGCTTATCTTATATCGTACATAGTATCGCCTGTGTTAGCTTAGTCTAATCAGTAGTTAAATCATTTAGGAAGCTAGGAGTCTCCTAAGGATTCCTCTGTCCTAAGTCTCTTGTTGCTAAGCTTTGCCAGGTGAGTCCACAGACCCCTTTACTCTTTTAACTGTTTTATAAACTTTGGGGTGGAAAACATAAACACAACTGCTACTATTTTACTATGACTGTACAACATTTACATTTTCATTATCGCGTTGGCATGACAAACAATTATTATACCGGACTAAGGTTACCAGCAATCATTAACTAGTGGATCTAGACCATGGATATGCAAATAGTACTATTGGCTGACACTCATCCTCCTAACAACGTTTGATCATTACTTGGTTTATCCAAGACATCTCCGGGAGTGCATATCCATAAAATAACATAACATACTGGAGTTGAAGTGTTGATTGTGGACTTAGGGGTTGGTATATTAACTCAATAGACTAGCTACCTGTTGGGGATAACGGTTCATGCGATGTCAAACACAACATTTGTTCAACACTTTTTCATAAACATAACTAGTAGTTGTATACTTTCTACAACTACACTAAACATTTCATACTTATTTCTCATATCATATGAGTGTTGAACCTTATACTTTTTCAGTCATAAAACATTTTCATAACAAACATTTTGAGTAGCAAAACACTTTACTTTACTTTACTCTTACATTAACCCTGTGGATTCACTCAACATTATTGTTGACCCTTTTACTATTTATGTTTTTCCAGGTAATTAAGGTGCAGTGGAGTTTGGAGGATATGAGCATTGGGATTGTCGTGAGCCATGATTAAAACATTAAGTTTACGAACAATCATTTCATTTCAAACAATTTCTATTTTAGGAAACTTGCTATTTTTGGAAACTTTCTACTTTTGGAAAGTGAAACAAAACTTTATTTTTCGTTATTGCGTGGTTGTTTGTTTACATAATTTTTGCTATGTTGTCATGAACGTTACACCTTCGTTCTTCCGCAAAACATTTTAAATGAAGTAAAACTCATTTTTGGCGGGGTGTGACACCCACCCCCATCTGCCGCACCACCGTCACCGCCCCCCACCAGCCTCAACCCACACCACAGCCGCAACACCCACCTCCACCAATCCTATACCACCTCCCTCGTCCATTTCCCAATCCAACCACCCTTCATCACCACTGTCCCCACCGCAACCTGCCACCACCACACAGCCCTCCGCATCCACATCCACCCACCTTATGCTCAACTGATCCTAACACGGCATCCATAAACCCCGTGACATCCTTGACCTCCACGTATCCACTACACCACCCATATCTCCCATACCTAAATCACCCAGAGATGCCCTACTGGATCCCAACTGGAATACTGCCATGACCGATGAATATTGGGTATTACAAACTAACGAGACGTGGGAGTTAGTCCTGTAGGGTTTCAATAACACTGATCGACCACTTGGGTCAACCTCCTAGTAAACTTGGTTCGACCATACTGACCAAGAACATGAACTTGTTCTTGACCGGTTAAAACCAACTAGCTGATTTAATCCCTAAATGCGGAACTGAGATTAAACCTAATCCTTAAACCCTAAAGGATTGGGATGTTGGAAATCTAGATTAGGTTAACAAGAAAGAAACCTTGTACGAAGAACTCGAACACACACATTGCTTGTGTGGTTCGTTCGACCATCAACCAAAGAACCCTAGGGTCCTTTGGCCGAATTCGTCCAAGAGGGAGAAGGGAGAAAAGGGTTTCCCAAAACATACCTTGTTGATTGCTTAAGATAGATCCATTGATGATGAACAAGTCGAGCGATCTTCTAGTTGATCTAAGCAATGAACTTGGATCTTCAAGACTTGAAGAACACGAAGAACACGAAAAACGAAGAACACAAAACTTGTGTTCTTGTCTAGTTTCGGCCGAAGCCAAGGGAGAGGAGGAGAGGGATTTCGTGAGGTGGTGTAAGGGGTTTTAGGGTTACCCTAAGCCTCTTATTTATATACAAATAAGTTACGCTTAGAACCCTTTAAGTTTAATTAATATTAGATCTTTAATTAAACTTCCTTTTAATACTTCCATCCCTTATAGTTTAACTAGTTTATTATTGTTGCACTTAACTATTAAATGTCTAGTATTAATACACTAATAATTCGGTACCCATACACGGATTATATACTTGTATTTATACTTTCAATAATTAATTATATAATAACCTTTATATAATTTATACAACAATATCATCCAATTACTATATGATTTAATAGCTTTAAATCATATCATGGATAATCTTTAATTAACACATTGTATATTTACTCAACTAGTAAATGTACAAATACTTGTATTAATTAGTTAGTTAAACTAATCTAGTAATAAGTTAAACTTAACTTAATACTTAACTGATTCATAATGACTATTATGAATCATTCCTCTTCGTAGTATCATTGCTTATCTTGCTCGTATTACATGTACTCACCGATGTGACCCTTAAGTGTTTCGTAGGCATGGATGTATCATCACAGGTTGACTGACTGTGCACATAATTCCTTCAAGTCCCGAGACCATCCGATGCACCCGTAATTCGGTGCATGTGGCTGTTTAAACATAAGTTTAATTCAGATGGTACTCTTCAACGCTACAAGGCACGACTTGTAGTAAATGGAAAAACACAACAGGTTGTTATTGACTGTCATGAAACTTTTAGCCCCGTGGTAAAACCAACTACGATCCGTAGCGTTCTCAGTTTATCAACCTCACGCTCGTGGCCTATTCATCAATTAGATGTGAAGAATGCATTTCTTCATGGGCACTTAACTGAAACTGTGTTTATGCACCAACCGCCGGGCTTTGTTGACTCTCGTAATCCGCACCATGTGTGTCGTTTACGAAAATCTTTATACGGTTTAAAACAGGCCCCACGAGCATGGTACCAACGTTTTGCCACATTTCTCCACACTAAAGGATTCACTAGCAGCAAATGTGACACATCATTATTTATTTTGAATCATGGAAAGGAGACGGCCTATTTATTACTTTATGTTGATGATATTATACTTACGACCTCTAACAACTCATTACTAACCACTATTATTACTACTTTATCAAATGAGTTTGCTATGACAGATTTGGGGCCACTATATCATTTTCTTGGCATTCATGTAACCCGCAACAAACAAGGGTTGTTTTTATCTCAGTCACAATATGCCAAAGAAATTTTAACCCGGGCTAATATGGCGTCGTGCAATCCGACAACCACACCTGTTGATACTAACGGTAAACTAAGTGCAACGCACGGTTCACTAATGAGAAATCCGCAGCAATATAGACAACTAGCCGGAGCCTTGCAATATTTGACAATTACCCGTCCGGATATCGCGTATGCCGTTCAACAAATTTGTTTATTTATGCATTCTCCTCGCGATCCACATTTCAACTTACTTAAACGGGTTCTTCGGTACGTCAAGGGCACAATTGACCACAGTTTGAGCATCTCTTCATCTAAATCGCATACCCTCACTGCTTATTCTGATGCCGATTGGGCGGGATGCCCAGACTCAAGACGATCAACATCAGGTTATTGTGTATTCCTCGGTGATAGCCTCATATCATGGTCCTCAAAACGCCAACCTACAGTGTCAAGATCTAGCGCAGAGACAGAATACCGAGCCGTTGCAAATGCCGTTGCTGAAAGTACATGGGTTCGAAACTTACTTCTTGAACTTCAAATGCCCATTAAACAATCAACGGCCATCTTTTGTGATAATGTATCCGCCATTTATCTCACGGGGAAGCCGGTTCAACATCAACGTACTAAACATGTCGAAATAAACATTCATTTTGTCTGGGAACGAGTGCGACTAGGCCAAATTCGTGTATTACACGTTCCGTCGGCTCATCAATTTGCGGATATATTCACAAAAGGACTCCCTAAACCGCTTTTTACATCTTTTCGAGACAGTCTCAACGTTCGCAAAGACTACCGTTCAGACTGAGGGGGTATATTAAACATAGTGTATATCATGTAAACTAGATAAAGATCCTTAGAATATTTTGTATTATTATTAGAGATTATCCTACCATAGTTAGTTAGGTTTATTATGTATATATATCTTGTATTGTACACATTTCAAATCAATGAAAAGTATTGATTTCCAATAGTGTTGTATATTTCTTAGTTCACACTTAGTGACAAATCTAGGACTAAATTGAAGACTTTTATAAAATTTTGAGTGGATATCATATAAAAAAAGTTACCACTAATTTTCTATTTTCCAGTTGATGTAATTGGCGGTGCCTAATGGTGGATGTGTTAATGATATGCTCGAAGGGATTGATTTTATCCGGTTGCAAGCAATAAAAAGGAAAGTTATTGAGGCAATTTATTTCTCTACTATATAGATGATACTAGCTACAAAACCCGCCCGATGGGCGGGTATGCTGTAAATTTTAGTATGTAGAAAAATGTCCAAAAACTTTATATACTTCTAAATGACATAATAATCGATAGATGTGATGATGATTTTGTACAAAAAAACGATAAATGAAGAAATGTTACATATAAATGTTACATATAGTTATCTGTTTCCTTCGCTGATTGATCTTTTAAATATTTATTTGTTTCCTTGTATGTAGGATCTTTTAAATAGTTATTTGTATGTACGATATTTTAAATAGTTATTTGTTTCCTTGTATGTAGGAAGCCGTATATGGAGCATATGAATGTAGACCGTAAGCCGTACCAGATTCGTTTGCCGTATATGGAGCATATGAATATCAATGTAGACCGTAAGCCGTACCAGATTCGTTTGTATTAGTGCAAATGACGTGGACCAATCAGGGAATTCCAAGTGGCATTATGGACGAATAGGAATGCTTGGAATTGCCATGGTGTCAAACCCTCTTCAAATTTAGGCCTCATATATAGGGTAGGATACTAGCTACAAAACCCGCCCGATGGGCGGGTATGCTGTAAATTTTAGTATGTAGAAAAATGTCCAAAAACTTTATATACTTCTAAATGACATAATAATCGATAGATGTGAAGATGATTTTGTACAAAAAAACGGTAAATGAAGAAATGTTACATATAAATGTTACATATAGTTATCTGTTTCCTTCGCTGATTGATCTTTTAAATATTTATTTGTTTCCTTGTATGTAGGATCTTTTAAATAGTTATTTGTATGTACGATATTTTAAATAGTTATTTGTTTCCTTGTATGTAGGAAGCCGTATATGGAGCATATGAATGTAGACCGTAAGCCGTACCAGATTCGTTTGCCGTATATGGAGCATATGAATATGAATGTAGACCGTAAGCCATACCAGATTCGTTTGTATTAGTGCAAATGACGTGGACCAATCAGGGAATTCCAAGTGGCATTATGGACGAATAGGAATGCTTGGAATTGCCATGGTGTCAAACCCTCTTCAAATTTAGGCCTCAATATAGGGTAGGATGGTGGTTTAAAAATGAATATAAGTTCAATAATAAAGAGTTGAAGAAGGAAGTTATTATCGATCTAGTTAAGGGGTTTTTTAGTTGGATATGTAATTACAGTAAAAAGTTTAAAATTAATTGGGTTGAATGGTTACTAAACCCTATTTATTTTATGGATATTTGCTAGCATCTTGCTAATTTTTTAATTGAAGAAAAGTCATTTAAAAAACTTGTTTATTTTGCTTCCGCATATTATTATAAAAATGGTCTTTAAATTTACGGTATTACAGTAGTAAACTTTAATTCTATTTTAAATGTGATCATAAACTTTAATATCACATGTATTTGAGAGAGAAAAAATTGTGTTAAATTTGTAAAATAATATAGCAAATTCTGAAAAATAAAATATTAAAAAATCTACTGCAACACTTGTTAATCACTATCCTAATTAGGTGTAATTACAGCAAATTTATTTTTCACTAGATATTTCATCTTGTCCCGTAAGATTTGTGATAATAATTTTTTTTAACACCTAAGCTTTATAATAATAGATCAGAAAATAAATTTACTCGCTTTCTACCAAACTAATATAGTCAATTTGTCACCTATTGTCATCCTAAACGTATAATTACATCCTCATTTACACTAAGCTGCTCAAGCATATGCTAGCATGCTGTTACCAGCACCCATTATCTTCCCACTTTAAATAAACAAAAAATTCAAAACCAGTTGTCCAACTATAAAGTAGAACGCCTTTTAAGTCCTTATAACCACATAATCATAAAGTCCCACATGACGATGTATATCTTAAATGTGACATTTTGTCATTTAGTATTGAACAAGGGTTATGTTAGTTCGGCATAGGTTATATATGGACCAAAAATGTAATATCTAAAGTCTAGAAAGAACAGTTATCATTCGAGCAATAATTTAAGGACCACTTGTGTACGTTGTTAGTGTCTTTTTTCAGTGTCTATCTGGTTCAAACTTTGATCATTGATGTCACAACTAACGAGAGATAGGTACGGTCGATGCACGTTTTAGGGTCCCACTGTACTACAACCAGCATATGATCTCATCATCCACTCTTCTTTCATCCAACGGTCCACAATTACTGTTCGGTCTCCTTTTTGCCATGTGTCGTATCACGTGAGTATTTAAGTTAAATCCGGCGATACAGCTTATCACCGCCCACTGATTTTCAGACTTTAGCTTTCTTTCTCTCACGAAATAATAATATGATCTGATGATCGTACTCTCACCGTACAAAATAAATCGCCGTTAGTACACGCCACCGGAGCTCTCTAACCGCCGGCGAAAATGACCGTCACAAGAAAATGGCGATTCAAATCTTCTTGTTCTCTCTCCGCAGCTACTCACGAACTCATCTTAAACATCCTTCAATTCCTTTTCCTTCCAACTTAGATTTACACAATTATTTTTCAAATCAATGGAGTCAACTTTAATTCTGTTTTTACTCACCGACGATTTATTATTACGAATTCTCGATTGTCTCGTTGACGATTCCGATCGTAAATCGTTCCGTGCAACCTGCAAAACTTTCCACCGGGTTGAATCGGGTCATCGGACGCGTCTCAAGTTCTTCCGACCCGAATTCATTCCCAGTCTCCTGAAAACCTACACCCGTGCCGACACGTTTGACTTCTCCGTCTGCCCGCGGATCTACGACGGAACGATCTCCGTTTTGCTCAACAACGTCAGCTGTTTCGACTGGGCACAGAGGGTGAAGAAATTGGTGCTGTGTAGAACGACGTTGTTGAGGGTGTCAGGGTTCGAGCTGATGGTTGGATCGTGCCCTAATTTACAGGTGGTGGATGTGTCGCACTGTAATCAGTTCGGAGACAGGGAGGCGGCGGCGCTGTCCTGTGCGGCGGAGCTGAAGGAGATTAAGATGGATAAATGTTTGAGAGTGACGGATGTAGGGCTAGCTAAGATAGCAATTCGGTGTGCAAAATTGGAGAAAATTAGTTTGAAATGGTGTTTGGAGATAACTGATTTGGGGATTGATCTCTTATCAAAAAAGTGTCCCCACTTGAAGCATCTCTCTGTTTCGTACCTCAAGGTAAACATTTGATTTGATGTTAAATTTACTTTCCGTACATAAATTGGACTCATATTCCGATTGGGTTTTTGAATATCTGTTTTTGCAGATAAGTAATGAGTCATTAAGGTCAATTAGTAGTTTGAAAAGGTTGGAAGTCTTACGAATGGTGGGATGCGGATTAGTGGGTGATGAAGGCTTGGATTTTATCGGAAATGGTTGCTCTTCGCTTCAGGTTTTTTATCCTGATCCTTTTTGTCTTGTTTCTTACATTAAGTGTACTTTGATTTCATTGTGATTGGAAGAAATATTAATACTTGTGCATTTATGATGTACAAGTATGTGGAAATCTATGTTTTTGATCATAAATTTTGACTCAAATGTTGTGTAATATGTTTGTACCAATTGCCTTCGTCCAAAAAATGTAATGTTGAAGTTGAACTATTGATTAAATATAGGGGGTGATTTTTACACCGCATCTTTTAATCCATCTACCACAATAAGTGCTTTACATGATTGTACAGTTTGCAGGAAAACTTGTATATTGTGTAGATACATCAAAACATGTGGTATGAAAATTAATTCCCATTAAATATACGTAGTATATAAGATTATAAGATGCATAGTTCTATTTTAAGTAATCATTAGTAAAAGGTGCAAACTATCGTGAATTATAAAACTTATCCAAAAACAGAGGTTTTCAGTGATACAGGACAACCAAAAATGGAAAATGTTGCAAATTTTTTTTAGGAATGGAGAAAGTTGGAGTATTAGTGTCGTTGTGTTATATTCATGATTATGATTTAGGAATTAGAATGTAGCATATATGATGATGTAATAGAAATGATGAATATCTTGCATTGGAGTTGACCATAAATAACATAAGAGACTGACCTGTAGCTGATAATTATAATGATAATAAATAATAATAATAATAATAATAATAATAATAATAATAATAATAATAATAATAATAATAATAATAATAATAATAATAATTTCTGGTTGCAGGTATTAGACGTATCGAGGTGTGAAAATGTAAGTTCTTCTGGCCTTATTAGTGTCACTAAAGGATGCAAAGCTCTTCAAAAGCTCAATGTTGGTTATTATATGCTCGTGAGTCTATCCCATTCATTTCTATCTACAAGAGTAAATTACATAAAATTGTCTATGTGGTTATATGAGTTTCATCCCTCTACTTTTTTCTATTACACAAATAGTCCCTGATTTTGAAACTTGTAACATCAATGTTCCCTAAATCATAAAAGGTCATGTAATAAAAAAAAAGTCGAGAGACGAAATCCATAATGTTGTACAAACCACGGGTTGATTTATGTAATTTACTCTATCTACAATCTAATATGAATCTTGTATCCATATAATCTATTTCCAAACTAAGAAAGTGAATGCATCAGGAGCTTTCCACCACTGTTTTCAACAATCTCAAAGACTTGAAGCATCTGAAAACACTTAGAATCGATGGAGTTCATGTTCCTGATTCTTTCTTCCAAATCATAACCACCAACTGCTTGAATCTAGTTGAAGTTGGTTTGAGCAAATGTGAAGGTGTGAATGATTCAGGCGTTATACAGCTGGCATATAACTGCCCTAATTTGAAAACACTTGATTTGACATGCTGTAATGACATCACTGATATGGCAATATTAGCTGTAGCACAATCCTGTACTCAACTTTTGTGCCTAAAATTGGAGTCTTGCTCTTTGCTCACTGAAAAAAGTTTTGGTTTTATTGGGTCATCTTGCCACTTACTTGAAGAGCTCGATCTAACAGAAAGTTGTGTAAATGACACAGGTTAGTTGTCCAAAATCCAGTTCCTGTCTATCCTCTAGGTCACAATTTTGACCCGTTTACTTATGAACGGGTCGATTCTGGTTATAATTAATTTCATAAAATAGCAATTACTTTAGGAGGTGTTCTGTTAGGGTAATTGTAAGTTTTTAAGGTTAGTTTTGTTAATTACAAGTGTTTTATCCAACCTATTTTAGTAATTATAGTGTTAAAAAAAAGTAATAAATAATAACCACATAGGGCCAAAAACTTCTTTTTAATTACCAGTTAGGGACACGAAAAAACTTTAATTACCAATGTAGGCCGACTTAAAACTTATATTTTTCAAAATCAACTATGAAAAGTTATAATTACCAATTTGATACGAACCAAACAATAATAAGCAAACTAACGATGCAAATCACCGATAATCAATGTATAAATGATAATCCTGGAATTGGAGAACCAGGTTTCTCGCTAACAATGAAAGACAATAATACTGAAACAATAACCAAATTCTCAATGCCTAAACAATGAGGGAATCGGTCTCTATTAATAGAGCCGGCCCTATTCCTAAACCTAGATAAACAAGGAAACAAAATAATAATAATATCCTAATATAATAATACTTAAATAATAATAATAATAATATTCTAATAATAGGATCGTATCACAGACCACCGCCAAAAGTATATTGCTAATTTATGACATTTGTGCTTGTAATTTGTAACCGAACTTGATACAACCATCATTTTTTCTCAGGACTTAAATATTTGTCTAATTGTTTGGAACTCCGTTGCTTAAGATTAGGGATTTGTACTGACATTACAGACGAGGGATTATCCTACATTGGCTCACATTGCAAAAACCTTAAAGAACTTGATCTATACCGGTACCATACTCCATTCATTACAATAATTTTCAAGCTTTTTTCTTTATATAATTATATTCATGTTATTGTTTGAATGTAGGTGTATAAATATTGGTGATGATGGATTAGGGTTTATAGCAAGTGGTTGCAAAAAGATCGAAAAGCTAAACATGTGTTACTGCACCAAGATCACAGACAAAGGGATGATGAATGTAAGCAAATTGGAGGAATTATGTGATCTAGAGATGCGTAATATTATTAAAGTTACAAGCGCTGGTTTGACAGCTGTCGCAATGGGGTGCAAGAAGCTTTCAGAATTGGATATAAAACATTGTGGGAATATTAGTGATGCTGGTTTTTGTTCGCTTGCATATCACTCTTGGAATCTGCAACAGGTATATTTATTGATTTATTTATTTGTTATAATATATAAACATTATTTGGTTTTGATTGTTTGTAACTTTGTATTGTTTGTTGATGCAGATTAATCTAAGCTTCTGTGGAATATCAGATGTTGGTTTGTGCATGATGATGGGAAACTTGACACGTTTGCAGGATGCAAAGCTGGTGAATTTGAGTAAAGTGTCAGCAAGAGGATATGAAATTGCACTTAGGGCTTCTTGTACAAGACTTAAAAAGGTTAAGTTGCTTGCTTCAATCAGACCGTTTCTTTCTGTTGACCTAATTCAGGCTCTTGCAGCAAGTGGGTGTAGAATCAGATGGGATTAATGTAACATGTTGTATTTGTATACCTTTCTAGATGATGTCATATACAATGGTGAAATCATTATCTATATAGCTATTAAAATGGTTTTGCTAAAAAAATTTAAAATATCATTAATTATATGAAGGAAAATAACACTTGATCTTTAATTCATACAATGTCACCTTCTTCATGTTGTTGAATAAAAGATGGTGACCTTATGATTGGGAAAGCGTCTAGTCGACTCAATGTACGGTTTTTTGAATTCACATTATTTGGTTTCGCATCAATGTCTTGAATATTGATGCCTTTATTTTCAAAAGTGACATTTTCCAACTCAATAACTGTGGGTGTCGAGTTTCTGTACATCAAATAAACACAAAATTGTATGGCTCCTAGAAGTATTCCTAATGCATTTGGCACCTGCAATAATGTTGATTACCGTTTCATGCCGGTTTTTAAAAAAAACGAAGGAGAAAAAAGAATGCTTACGAGCAATGTCGTAGAACTCATTACTCGTTACCCGTTTGTTCGACTACCTTGTAGCGAGTACTCGGTTACTCGATGAGTAATGTCGTAGAACTCATTACTCGCTACCCGTTTGTTCGACAACCTTGTAGCAAGTACTCGGTTACTCGATGAGTACTCGGC
The DNA here is from genome assembly GCA_963853835.1 of Calendula officinalis. Taxonomy (NCBI): domain Eukaryota; kingdom Viridiplantae; phylum Streptophyta; class Magnoliopsida; order Asterales; family Asteraceae; genus Calendula; species Calendula officinalis. The sequence continues at coordinate 64,382,989 of OY970828.1, forward strand.
GAGTACTCGAATCGGGAATTTTTATGTATAGAGTTATAAAATATATTAAATCATGTAATTTACCTAATTTTTAAAATAAATACATATTATATGATAAATTTTAAGTTTAATAATGCCCCATGTATAAGATTAGTAGCATAGGGAAAGTAACATAGCATCATTCCCTCGTGGGCCTAACACTAAATTCCTTTTAAATCTATAAACTTAAAATTTAAAAACTCAGTTGGGCCTAAATCCCCGTTGAAGTCTGATATTGATCGCGAAAACAGATTTTCACCATCGTTGACCACTGTTGACTGCCGTTGACCGAGTAATTACTCGGTTAGGACCAACCCGACTCAGTAGAACATCGGGTAGCGGTTACCCGGCGAGTACCCGGCCGGGTAGACCGAGTTTTACAACACTGCTTACGAGGACAAAGAAATCAGTGACCAACAAAGCGAAAGTGAACCAAGTGCACCCGTTGAGAAAGAGAAAGAAGACGAGAAGAATTGGCATATACTCCACGTACACTCTTGGTCTTTATTGTTGTTCTCTGCACATTAATTGGTTAATTAATTAGGTTACAAATGCTAAAATACGTTAATTAAACACTCGGGGGGTGACCTTACGAGTGCTGCAAGAGGTGCAACATACATGATGGTTGTGAAAGTTGCACATAAAACTCCTATGAATGTACGTCGTGAGCTTTCATTGAATGCAACAAGGCCAACACCATTCCAAAGAACACAATGTCCAATATCACAAATCCAAAATATTTTACCTGAAAATATGACACTATCATTTCAAAATACTGCTTAGAAAAATCACACATTTGGCAACTTCAATCCATTTCCACCCTTTACCGTATGAACTGTCCATTTTGCGTATATATTGAAAGCATATGATTTATGTTACCCTTTTTTCCTTGGAAGAATAGATAAAGAGTAGAACGAGATAGAGGGCTTGCATGGAGACACCGGCTGCATTAACCGTGACAATAAGGCCAGGAGACCATCATCTGGGTCAAGTAACCCATACAAGATCCACAAAGAACAACTCAACAACGTTGCAACATATGGTGTTCCATTGTAGTTTTCAGCACATTTTCTCTTCACAATCTGCCTAAATTGCCCTCTGCAACGTTTAAAAAAATTTAGATGTCAAATAAGACAAAAGTTCATTTCATATTTTTCGATCGTGAAAAGGGTTACACTTGCATCGGAGACGTGGAACTTATTATAGATATGATGTTTCCTGCACCAAAAGAAAAAAATCATTTAAATCACATGAAACTTTTTTGTAGCATGAGGTGTGTCGGCGACATGAATTATTTAACGGGCTCACCTAAAATCCCGACGACAAAGTCGGCTACAACCATTTTGTCACCGGGCTGTTTGACCTGAATGGTTTACAAGTAATTAAAGGGGTTTTGAAGAAGAAGAGAGGGAGGGAGATGGGTAGCTTTGATAGAAAAATGAATTTAATGGTAGTTTTATGTGTATCCTTATGAATACCCATTGTTGGATTTTAGCTTAGATTCTTGATGTTATATTTTTGCAAGTTTGACTGCAACTTTATCTATTAACACAAACAAAACAAAAGCATAAAAGGGATCTATTTGTTATTTTTGGAATCCTTCACATCTAGTATGCAAGACTAAATTATTTTGCATTACACCAATAGGGAGTTTCGCATGCCGTAATATTCCGTAACGGTGAATTGATTTCTTCTTATTTGCTTACATTAAACATGGGTTTAATCTTCGTGACATCCAAGTGATAACATTTGTCTGAGTGAAAGGAAACTTTCCAACTTGGTGGGGGATTGTTGGAAATTACAAAGGTATTTGCAGGTTGACAAATTTCCTATCTGTCGCGGGGAGTTGTGCTGTTTTGTTTTTGATTGAGACTCTTGAAAAGTCATAATGTTGACAATAATGTTTATACTAAAGTTGACACTGATGTTGACAATAATGTTACATTAAAATAATAAGAGTTATTATTTACTCTCATTAATTTGAGTAAAGATTTGAGCCTATAAAATGAACATTTTGGTTGAAAGTTCTAGTAAACCAAAAAAAAACAAATATAAGCTTTCCTCTCATGCCGCTTCATCTTTATATTCATCATGTGTTTCCAAGTAATCACTTTGTGTTGTCGGTAATTCTAGTGCTGTAAAATAATACCGATAAATTGCATCAAATCCTGGGGTTTTACGCTGAGGCTTGCAACATATAGAGCGCGTAAAAACCTTTAAGGACATAAATCACAATTCTGTGCGTTTCGTTATTTCATCAAGAATCATGTTTGTTCATTCCATTTGGTTCTTTCTTATGTGTTGGGTTTGATATTGAATTATCAATATCAAATACGGTTTTAATATCGTAATTGTCTAAATATTTAATCACCAAATATATAAAGTTTACAACATAAAACATTAAACGATTACGTGAAATAGAGCCGTGACTCTTGACATGAAATAAAAAGAGATTATGATCATGAAATAAAATATAAGAAAAGAATTGTTGCTCTTGACAATTTGACAATTTTTAAAAAGAAAAAGAAGCGTTGTCACATTTCGTCCCACATCCCATCACAAACAAAGGGCTCTCTCTTGACAAAGTACATAGTCGAACTGATTGCACATCGTCTTTGATATCTTATAGAAAAGAAAGGAATTCCAACACCGGTCTCAAAAGAAAAATGCTTTGGTGCATTCGGTCCTCGGGTCGACTCAGCTGCTGATATTATAATCGTGCTTAAACTTAATACCGTGTTGATTTCATTGAGCTCAATTATACCCTACTTGGGTTTAGCAAACGGCACATATCTTGCTAACCAATAAGTTGTATTTGGCGATCTATTAACCACACACAGTTTGGTTTTGGTAGTGGAAAGAGGGTTTATGGAGGGCTTTAGGCCGAACAAAGTCAAATGTTGAATACTTTGCTTTCTTGTTCTTCAAGCTCCTCAATGCTAATGCCGGTCCTTTCACACTCACTACTTTTCCGATCAATTTAATAACGATAACCAGGCCAAAGCGACACGGCGAATTCGACTACATTCCAATCCTTCCCTCATCGCTTTACAGAAGCCCCCATGTTGAAGGCTCTAAGGTCTTCTTCGTGCTTACAACAACCTCGTTTTACCTCCTTTTTACACTCCAATTTACGCCATGCTACTAAACTGAGTTCGCCAATTCATGGAGTGCTGCGCGCAATTGTAGGGGATAAAAACCCTAATTTGTTTCAAAGAGGTTTTTTCTGTACCGATTCGAGCGATGGATCTGGTTCCGAGACAGTGTCCACCGTTGAAGAAGCTGAATCCAAATCTTCAGCAGCAATTGTTCCTACATCTGCCAAAAAACCAGAAGACTTCCTTACGGTAATCATCCTCTCTACTTACTTGATTTAGATTTCTGATATAGTGTTAAAATACATTATTCAATTACCTTGTATTCATTCAATTGCAGGTATTAGCATTGCCATTGCCACATAGACCCTTGTTTCCAGGATTTTATATGCCAATATATGTCAAGGTATGACATTTACTTCTCACAATAGCTTTTGTTACTATTATACAAGTCATATAGTCTTTAGAAGAAAGCTTAAGGGCAAAGAATTATATGATTTTTGCACAATTTTTGCACTTATGTTATTAGTTATAAATTCATGTTAATTTCTTTCAACTGATGCATCATATGGTAGAGGATGCTGATTTGAAATTGGTTTAGTAACTATATAGTTCCATCTTTTCTTTCTTCGTTTTGCTTAGCACCAATTTATATAAATTGATGTGTTTCCTAACTTTTACATATACTTTTTTAGGATCCTAAACTACTAGCAGCATTAGTAGAAAGCCGAAAACGACAAGCTCCTTATGCTGGTGCGTTTCTTGTAAAAGATGATCCAAATTCTGAAACTGCAAATTCAGATACAGAAAAAAACATATATGAACTTAAGGGTAAAGAATTGCTTAATCGTCTTCATGAAGTTGGTACACTGGCTCAGGTACTTGTTATAGTACAAATGTTGTTACTAAATATTCGTAAAAAACTGTATACATTTTGTATCAAATATGATAAAGTTTTGATCTTTTTATGTAGATTACAAGTATTCAAGGAGATCAGGTTGTTCTTATTGGTCATAGGCGGCTTCGCATAACAGAGATGGTGAGTAGATTCTTTTTAGCTATTTTTTTTTTATTTTTTTTCATATGCCTTGTTTGAGATAATACACAAACCTAATTGTTGCATTTGTACAGGTTAGTGAAGATCCCCTTACAGTTCAAGTGGACCATCTGAAGGTATGCATCAATGCATCATAAAATATCTGAAATGCAATTAGTAGGAAATATGATGTATTAATTTTAGTTAAATTTGTAAATTGTAATTCAGGATTCACCATACAACAAGGATGATGATGTCATAAAAGCAACATCATTTGAGGTGATAACAACCCTTAGAGATGTTTTGAAGACAAGTTCTCTTTGGAGGGATCATGTTCAAACATACAATCAGGTTTACATTTCTGTTAATTGTTTGTTCCTAAAATATCTTATTTATATTTATTATTTATTATTTTGATTGAACTGCTTGCAGCATATGGGTGATTTTAATTATCCAAGATTAGCAGACTTTGGTGCTGCAATATCTGGTTCAAATAAATTACAATGCCAGCAAGTTCTTGAAGAGCTAGATGTAAGTTACATTAAATGAACATTCTTTCTATTTTTCTTTTCACATTTTTAATGATTTTTGGTTTAGGTGTACAAAAGGTTGAAACTCAGTCTTGAGTTATTAAAGAAAGAAATGGAAATACATAAGATTCAGGTATTATTATTACATATTTATATATAAGAAATTCTTTATATTTTCATACTGTCTTAATGTTGATCTTTGATTTTACTTTAGGAATCCATAGCAAAAGCTATTGAAGAGAAAATAAGCACTGAACAACGTCGTTACTTGTTAAATGAGCAGTATAAGGCTATCAAAAAGGTGTTGTATTATTATTTAATTTCTGCAATATATGTTATGATTTATTCAAAAGTTTCTTGTGTTATGTGAATTTGATTTAATTTAATTTAATCCATGTTTCAGGAATTAGGACTTGAGACTGATGATAAAACAGCACTTACTGGTAACTTTATTGTTTTATATTTGTATGATTTAAATTAGAATGTTGGTAACTTATTGTTTATATTTCCCAAATTCTTCTTTTTTTTTTCAATAGATAAATTTAAAGATAGAATTGAGCCAAACAAGGAGAAAATCCCACCTCATGTTCTGCAAGTTATTGAAGAAGAATTGAAAAAATTGCAACTTTTGGAAGCTAGTTCAAGTGAATTTAATGTTACCCGAAATTATCTTGATTGGTTAACCGCCTTACCGTGGGGTAATTACAGGTACATTACTATCTTTTTCAATGTAATTAATCGAATGTTATAATATTACAAAATAATTACCCATTTATATTGATGTTCAGTGATGAAAACTTTGATGTTATACGTGCTCAACAAATACTTGATGAGGATCATTATGGTTTGACTGATGTTAAAGAAAGAATACTTGAATTTATTGCAGTGGGAAAACTTAGAGGAACATCACAAGGTTAGTTTCTATGTTTTAATTTGCATAATCTATTAATCTTACTTTTTTAATTTAAATAAAACACAAAAAAATTATATTTTTATTTTAGGAAAAATCATTTGCCTTTCTGGTCCTCCTGGAGTGGGTAAAACTAGCATTGGTCGATCAATCGCACGTGCTTTAAACAGAAACTTTTATCGGTTTTCTGTTGGTGGATTGTCTGATGTTGCTGAAATCAAGGTCAGAATTAAACACTATAATTATATACTTAACTATTAAAAATATTTATCTTTATATTTATATTAATATTAATATTAATATATCTAAAATATTATATCAGGGACATAGACGAACCTATATAGGTGCAATGCCTGGGAAAATGGTGCAGTGTTTGAAAAGTGTGGGAACAGCAAATCCTCTTGTTTTAATTGATGAGATTGACAAGGTATAATTTAATAATTAAAAGTTATGGGATGAAACGGGTCGGGTCAAGTTGACCTGCAAATACTTTGGGTTTTTTTATAAATAATTTTGGTATTAATTAGGGTTAGAAATTGATTGCAGTTGGGAAGAGGACATGCAGGTGATCCTGCAAGTGCTATGTTGGAGCTGCTTGATCCAGAACAAAATGCAAATTTTTTAGACCATTATCTTGATGTTCCCATTGACTTGTCAAAGGTTAGTTTGACCATCTGGTTCTTATTGCTTTTTTTCTTATTTTTATAATAATATGTTAAATAATGTGAATTAATATTTTGAATGAATGCAGGTATTGTTTGTATGTACAGCAAATGTGATAGAAACAATACCAAATCCACTTTTGGACAGAATGGAGATAATTCCAATTGCTGGTTATATAACTGATGAGAAAATGCATATTGCTAGAGATTATTTAGAAAAGACCACTCGTGATGCATGTGGTGTCAAACCTCAACAGGTCTTTCTCTATTTTTTTTATATATTTTAATGATTTTATTTTTTATTATGAATTTAATGAACAAGTGAAATATTATTAAAAATTTCAGGTTGAAGTAACAGATGCTGCTCTTCTTTCTTTGATAGAAAATTACTGCAGAGAAGCAGGGGTTCGAAATCTTCAAAAACAAATTGAGAAGATTTACCGCAAGGTTGACCAACATTATATATGATTTACAAATATTATATTATTTTCAGTAATTTTTTTATTATGAGGGTTTTTACTGTAAAATACTTTGGATTAATTTAACTTGATCTCTTTTAATCTAGTTATTTTATTTTAATTTACCTGAGTTGACCTATTGATAAGCTTAAATTCCAATGGCATTTGTGTAAATTATGTTGTAGATTGCTTTGCAACTAGTGAGACAAGGAGCAGAAAATGAGGGAGAAAATAAGACAGATAATGAAGCAGAATCTGTTGGTGCTGAAAACAAATCTGAGACTACAGAAGAAGCTGAAATTGTTGAAACAAATACTCATAAACCTTCTGATTCTGATTTAAAGGTAAAACAAATAATGAATCTTAAACTTTCTATGAAATTATATTTATTATTGTCTTTGAGCTTTTTTTTCAAATTAATTTTTTTGGGAAACTGATCGTTTTCGGTTAAGGATCGTAAATGGGTTTGGATTTTTTATTTTTTTTGGTTAATTGGTTTTGCCAAATGTTTTTGGGCTTGGGCCCAACAGTGAGCAAATTAGTTGTGTTTCGGGCCATATAATGTAGTTATATAATTAAAATAGCACAACTAAAATATAACATTATTTATAATTCAAGTATTTCGATGGACAGATAGTTGTTTCGACCCAATATAACACGATAGGCTGTAATTAAATTAACAGTAATTTTTTTTCCACATAATATTAGAAATAGGGCTGTTGGGTTAAATATAATATCTTTTCGAAAAAAAAACAAAACCGAACCGTTGGTTAATTAATGGGTCACTTTTTTTGGGTCAGTTAAATCGATTTATTTTGTTTTTTTTCTATGTGAAATTGAAACAGAACAGAATATTTTGGCTTAAGAAAAACTGAACCATTGGTTAATAATTAATTACATGGGTTGGCTTTTTTGTATCACTTAATTTGGTTTAAATCAGTTAGTTTAGTGTGATTTTCATATTAAATTAGAATCGAACACAAAATTAATTTCGGTTAAATACCCAAAACAGAACCACCGGTTAATTAAACGGGTTGGGTTATTTTGGGTCAGTTGATTTGGTTAATTAATGGTTTCATGGTGATTTCAGGATACTGGAGCAAGTAATGCAACCGAAAAAGTATCAGTTAATGAGAAAAACCTTGCAGATTATGTTGGAAAGCCCGTTTTCCATGCAGAACGAATGTATGACCAAACACCACGAGGAGTAGTAATGGGCCTTGCATGGACCGCAATGGGCGGGTCAACTTTATACATAGAGACAACCCTAATTGAACAAGGTGAAGGCAAAGGAGCCCTACATCTAACGGGCCAACTTGGTGATGTCATGAAAGAAAGTGCCCAAATCGCCCATACTGTAGCCCGAGCAATATTGGCTGAAAAAGTCAATGACATCCCGTTTTTCGCGAATTCCAAGGTTCATTTGCATGTGCCAGCTGGCGCCACACCTAAAGACGGGCCGAGTGCGGGCTGCACCATGATTACTTCATTGCTGTCACTTGCAATGAATAAACATGTTAAGAAAGATTTAGCAATGACTGGTGAGGTAACCCTAACGGGCCGGGTTCTTCCAATTGGTGGGGTATGTATCCTAACCCTAATTATATTTTTTCTTTTCAAGATTATTATGCATTAAACGTAATCATAATTACTGGATTAATTATTAATAATATGTAAAATAGGTGAAGGAGAAGACAATAGCTGCAAGACGAAGTGGTGTAAAAACAATAATATTCCCGTTGGCTAATAAACGAGACTTTGATGAGCTGGCACCCAATGTTAAAGAAGGTCTTGATGTCCACTTTGTAGATGACTACAATCAAATATTTGATTTGGCTTTTGATCAGTAAGCCCTAATCACATAAAGCTCGATTTTTACATATAATTATTGTTTTTTTGGGGTAAACTTTGATTTTTTCAATGTTGCATTAGAACACACATACTTGTAACATTCATAATAGCATTCGATGAGGATGCTAAATAATGTAGTACCATGAGTTTAATTTAGTACATTACAATGTGGATTTTGGACTATTGATTTATGTTTGTGTGATCTATGGAAAGAAGTCAATATTAGGGGTGATGTTATAACATCTGATTCTTAAATATTGGCCAACACTTTTGTCCATTTCTTTAAACAGATTTATGTGTAAAGGTAGCGTGGTCAAAATATTTCTATATTCATTATGTTGTATGGTTATCGCGGTGTAAAATCAAATCATGATCATCTATCGCTATTTGAATTTTTGAATTGGAAGGAAAATAAAAGAATATAAGAAAGAAAAATTAATAATTTATAAATTTACTCATAATATGTAAATTAATAATGATATCTTTTAATTAGACAAATACCATTATCTAAATATAATAACAATTATAATTATAATAATTCTGGTTCAACATAAGACAATTACATAAATAACATAAAAAAATAATCGAAATAATTCGTCAACTAAAACAAAGAATAAATAAAGTGAGCACGTGTAACACATCAAAAGGTAACCTAACACATTAGTTGCTTTTTGCCATTAAAAAAAAACACATTAGTTGCTTTTACTCATCATTTTTGTCAGTATTATCATCCGCATTGAAAGAGGAATACCAAATAATAGACGCACTTTTTTTGGATTTTCAGTTAGAAATATAAGGGCATTCACTAGGATATCTGGTTCCAAATCCATAGGCAACAATTGGTTATAGATCTCTTCACCTGTATACTCACGTTGATAAGCTCTTTCTAATATGATATTACTTTCTTTTAGAATCATATTCCCTTCCCTAATTGCATCAATCACCTCATCCAGATAACTCACAATCTTCATATTAGTTGATTCTTTATCTTGGAGCTTTCTTTTTATACTTTTATATTTGGCGGTTTGTGAAGATTGCTCCGATGAAAATGGCGTTGGAAATTCAAGTGGAATATCATCAACGTTGTTAACGTTATCCAAAGTATCTTTATTAGTAGTTACAACGTGATCAACATCATCTATTGTATCTATTTGTATATCTTTGTTATTCATGTGTGCGTTCTTCTCCTTTGCAGTTTCATCAGCACCATTATTTTCCTTGTCTCTAGTAAATAGTTCTAACAACTCACAGTTTTTATGCATTTGTTTCCTCATCCGCCTTGCAGCTTAGGCTTTTTCTGTTAAAAAAAAGATTCGTATTACGATAAAATCCAGACACTATCTGTAGCATTCCATACACTATTTGTAGCTTCAAATAATTTAGTACTCTCATTCAAAGCAAATTCACTCAATTAATCTCCTTTAAACATGTCATAACATTGAGAAAAACTCCTTCAAAACATTTTTTGAGACGATTCTTTAAATGACTTATGTTTAAATCTCTGTTAAGATATTTAATCAAATGATCTGCCATATTAGCATATGCATGTGCGGAAGGAGTTCACAATTCATGTAAGCACTAACTCATTTGCTCATTTTTCAGAATATCTCCATTATTTTTGTTCTATGATTAGTTTATTTGTTGGCAACCTATTTAAGGGCGACCATCCGTTTTGCGGGTACCCGGAGTCAGCGCAGGTAAACCTCCGTATACATAAAGGGTATTTGTTTTGCTCCTAACAAAATTTGAACCTTGATCTCTTAGGAATTTCATCCTTACGGAGACCAAATTTAATTATTGGGCCACTACCCTTGTAATTTTATTCATGATTAATTGTTACATAATAAATTAAATAATAAACTCAACAGTCAACAATGTCAGCATAAGTAAATATAAATAACATAAATTATATACTTCATGAAAAATTACAAATTGAGTCGCCACAAATCCAGTCACATTTTGTAAATTAAAGAATTGACTACTAGTATTGCTTTTAAGATCAATTTTCATGGAAAAGCATATCAATTAAAACAACTACAACCCATTTAGTTTAATCGTAAGATGATTTTTTTCGTAAATTGCTTCATTATTTAACGGATTAATGAAACTAAATCAACTTATTTAAGTAATAATACTAAATTAATTCAAGAAGATGATGAATTCATGATTAAAAGCAAAGAACAGTAGTTAAAATCACCTGCTTCTGAATTGAATGTGTACCTGCTGCAATATTTTCAAAGTCGGCTGGAGAAAAAAATATACGGCTAAATTGAAACAAGTAGGAGATATATATTAGGTCACGTTATTTTGGTGATTATAAATATTAGGAAAATGCTAATGACAGTTCTTAAGGCTGTCATTAAGAAGACAAAATACACAAAAGACAACCCCTGAATTTTAGGAATATCATAATGGGTTCTTGATATATATCTCTCTTATGAAAATTCAAAAAGAAATATTGTGATAATTTTTTTTTATTTCTTTCCAAATTTTTTTTATTTCTTTCCAATTCTTTTTTCTCGGTCTTGCCAAATATCAACTCTGGAAATGGAGTTTGCAGGGCAATACCAAAAGGTAGGCAAGTTGGACATCTGCTCACCAACTCCAACCAACGCCGCTACCACCATCTACTGCGACCACTATCACTACCACCCACTAGCATCACTACCGTCACTACCATCTACCACTACCAGTCTACCACCACCACCACCACCAAAAATACTGCCACGATTTTTGATTAGTTGAAAAATTAATTTGAAATTTTATCAGACTTCATACATTAAAAAACAAACAATTTTTTCTTGTATAATAGAGACGTTTGGTTCACATCTTCTAACAAACGTTCACTCTTTTAAAAGCAAACGCCACCTTAGAGTAGTTTTACAAAGACCAAAATATATTTTAGTATCCTGAACTTGAATGATTAGGTATTTTAATATCCTGAACTTCGAATCCTAGCATGTCTATTTTAATTTTGATTCCGAAAAATTAAGACTTTCTAAAAAAGGCAAAGAAGTTTAATACCTTCTAATGATAGTAGGCCTAAATGCTTTAATATTAGTATAGATATAGATATAGGCCGTTTTAGTTATGTTGAAGTAAATATGTGTTAGTTGATGGAATAAAGCAAAGTATCAAGTAGATAAAGTGGTTAACAGACACTCCTAATTTCCAAATGATCTTAGGTTCGAAGCTCCTAAGCAATTATTTTTTTATTTTGTGTTGTTTAAGATGTTTCTCAAAGTAGAAGTCTTAAGATTAAGACCTTCTAATTTTAGAAGACATAAATATATTAAGAGTAGTATAGAACAGCTTATAAGCACAGCTTATAAGCACAGCTTATAAGCACAGCTTATAAGCACAGCTTATAAGCTAAAAACCAAACACTTAAAAAAAACTTATTTAAGTTAATAAGTTTAAAAGTTAAAAAGCCCCACTAATAAGTCCCTCCCAAACACCACCTTAGTATGCCAAAAACTCAAACGAAAGTAAGTCGATTAAGAAAACGCGAAGCCAGGGTATTAAATTGACTATTTTGTCAAGTTTAGCCGTTCAAGATATCATACCACACTTTTAATAGTTTAACATAGTAGAAAATATATGAGTTTATGATACTAAAATATATTTTGTTTTTTTATAAAACCCAAAACCAGATCTTAATTATGATTTAAACAAAGGTAGGTAATTCTTAAAGAACAATTTCTATTTATAGAGTAAAATTTTATATCAAAAGATAATAATACACTGAGATGAAATGTAAAATTTGATAAAATAAATGTTTATGTTAATAAAAATTAACCCAACAGCGACTTAACGCTATATTTTATCCAAATCCGATCAATCAATCTCGTCTTCTTTTTGGAGCTACACACAGACATACTAGTCACAACTCCAAATCATGTTGCAAGCTCTTGTATGTAATTTCTTTTCAATCTTTCTCCAATTTTGTACGTTTCTTCGACTTTATTATTCTAGTTTGAATTGTGTTTACAGACTTCGTTTGTTACAATCTTTTGATCTTTGAATAGTTTGATGACCTAATCAAACAAACTTCGATTTTCTGTGTATCATCCCTAATTTCATGCTCTATTACTTTCTCAATTCAAATCTACTTTAGTTTCAGCTATGTATGGTTTAAAATCCTAGTATTGCATTTAGATAACATAGTGAAATTAATCATCTTCACATTCAAAAACTCAGATTTGGAATTACATCAGTATCTGTGAATGTTGACATTCAGGTCTGGATTTAGGAACGGAACCCTAATCTTTTATACTTGTTTTTATCTAGGGTTAGTGGGAAGAGCAATTCACTCAATCAGAATATCAGATACATAAACCCTAAACAAGTGAAGTGAAGTGCAGGAAGCAGTCAACACCATGGTCAAACCAAAGCACAAGTTGCTGTTACTCATATCAAACCTCACAATCATTTTTTTCAATCTCCTCTCAGCAACGACAATACCCGAAACACCAGTTACTCGGTTCCAACTTCCAACAATACCTGCAAATCAAAACCGCCCACCCTGACCCAGACTACTCAACCGCCGTTTCCTTCCTCAACAACTTAGCCAAATCCATCCCCAACCTCCAAACCCGAACCCTACACCGAACCACCCCAAACAAACCGCTCCTCGTGGTCACCTTTCCCGGCTCAAACCCGTCTCTCAAATCCATCCTCCTAAACTCACACCTTGACTCGGTCCCTGCTGAACCATCCAAGTGGTCCCAACCGCCCTTTTCTGCATTCAAGACTCCTGATGGCAAAATCTATGCTCGAGGTGCTCAGGATGACAAATGCATCGCCATCCAGTACCTGGAAGCCATCAGAAACATCCTTTCAACAAACCCTAATTTCAAACCAGCACGAACGGTTCACATATGTTATGTCCCTGATGAGGAAATCGGCGGGTTTGACGGGATGGCTAAGTTTGTTGAGTCAACCGAGTTCAAAGAAATGAACGTCGGGTTCTTCCTAGATGAAGGACAAGCTTCAACAAACGATAAATATCGTGTGTTTTACGCCGATAGATCTCCTTGGCATATTGTTATAAAAGCTGTTGGGATTCCGGGACACGGTTCGAGGATGTTTGACAATATAGTGCAATGGAGAATCTTATGAAAAGCGCCGAGGTGGTGTCCAAGTTTAGAGAGAATCAGTTTGACTTGGTCAAAGCCGGGTTATTAGCGAACTCCGAGGTTATTTCGGCAAATCCGGTTTACATGAAAGCCGGAATTCCTGCTAAAGATGGGAATTTTGCAATGAACATGCAACCGTCAGAAGCAGAAGCCGGTTATGTCGATCCAGACATGTTAAGGAAACGGATTGCAGACGAATGGGCTCCTGCCATAAGGAACATGAGTTATCATATAACTGAGAAAGGCCCGTTGAGAGATTATGTGGGCCGGCCTTTAGTGACGGCTACAAATGAGTCAAATCCATGGTGGGCTGTTTTCCAACATGCTATCAGAGCCAGTGATGGGGAGCTTTCGAAGCCGGAGATATTGGGCTCGACTAGGTTTATGAGACGGCTTGGGATCCCGACACTTGGGTTTTCTCCCATGAGGAATACCCCGATTTTGCTCCATGATCATAACGAGTTTTTGGAGGAAAATGTTTTCTTGGAGGGAATTAAGGTGTATGAATCCATTATCAAGTCGCTAAGTTCGTTTGAGGGTGTGGTGTGACATCATCATCTTGTTTGAGTTTTGTATCTCTTTGTAAGTTTTTAGTTCTTTGTTTGAATAAGAAGGTGTTGACCTCTAAATTTGCAAGTAGATACAAAATGTGGAACAGTATTTCAGATTTGTTGATAGATATATTTGTGGATCGAAATTGTAAATATCTTTTGAACTACTAGAAAGAACCATGTTCATGTTATGAGTATCCAAGACTGCATTTTAGAAAAAGGTACAAGACCATCAACTTTCAGATTATGTAATTTATACCTAATCCAGTCATTATAGAAGAAAAGGAATACAAAATTGAAGAGTTCTTATACAAAATCAGACTTTTAATTCTAAATTGAAGACCTTGCCTTTTGTATGTTATTCCAGCAACAAGAATTTTTGCCATTTTGGTTTGAAAGTTGGGTAACCTATACAAAACTTTTTTACAGACTTCATTGGCATCCTTAATTTTATTTATCTTTCATCAATTGATAAAAAGTTGGAACATTTTTATTTTTTAATGACCTAATCGATCAAACATCAATTGTCCCTAATTTCATATTACTTTTAAATCAAATTTCTTTGTTTAATCTGTAATTTTAGCCCCTTTAAAGGTCATGTATAAACTAAGCACCAAATTCAAGAGCACACACAAATTGCAACGATTTATATCAAATCATTTAAGAATTTCACAGTTTAAAGCCAAAAAACTGGACCCATTCAAAAAAGAATCCAACTGACTAATGTCTGAAAGATCCTCACCACCACCAGATTTGCCTGCAGATTGCTTTTATTAAACCAAAACATGTTAATAACATATAAACTGTGGTAATATTTACCATTTTAGAGACAAACCAAAACCATGGAACCATTAAAGTAATTTTCATTTTGAACACAATGACATACAACATTGTCTACAAACGCATTGTCAAGAATTTGTGCTTGCAATTTTCAAACAAGAAATTACAGAAATCACAAACACCTATTCTACGTGGGTACAAACCAGTCATATGAATTAAATAAAAAAAAAGAAGCTAAAAATGTGGTTACAGGTTGTCCAAGATCAATTTTTGATGCATAACTAATAATGACCATTGACCAGTGATGAACTTATTCTAGATCTATTTGCATATATGTATCTAAGTTCACAAAAAGTCAAAACATTATCGGTTTCAGTTTCACATAGTCAACACATACAACAAGATATAATTATCTTGCATTTTACTCTAATAAAACTAAACACAAGAATAAAGACTGTATTAGTTAGTAACACTTGCCTCAAGCTAAATCTTATAATTAATAACTGGAAAAACATCTGTAGATCGATCAGTTTGCAATTTCTTCTGCAGAATCTTTCAAACCATCCAATTTCCTCTTCTTTGATGTTGAATCCACCTTATCTTTTTCTTTTCCTTTTCCTTTTCCCTTTTCTGATTGAAATTCACCATTAGAAGGTAACAATTGAGGTTCTTTACCACTTAACCTAAAAAATACTTTTTCAACTGTTTCGTTTATTTCTCTCCCTAATCCATTATTGTCCAAAATTAACTCCCAAACTGATTTAGATGCCTTTTCCAGCACAGGGGTTCTGCATTAAGTCAAAATGAATGTAAGATATAATGCCAGAAAATAATATATTTATAATAAAAAAAAAAACTTACTCAAGTTCTTGTCGAAGAGCATCGAATAGTTCTCTTTTAGTTTGTTTCTCTGCACCTGGTGTGTTGAGAACCTTACTCTGTTCTACCATTTTTATAGTTGTACTCTTTAGATCTTCCTATATGAAGATAACCAATCTTAAATATCATATAATTGAACAAATGCAACAATGGGAAAAAGAAAAAGTGTACTCGAGAATAAAAACTGAATACCGTTTAAGATGTCATGCATTTCAAATTACAGTTTTAGTTATAGATGGTATAAGTTCCTAGTAGTGCATCCAGATAAAATTATATGAGATTTCTGAAATTGATTAATGTTCAAACATTAAAAAAAAGATTTGGAGCTAATGGTGCAGGTGAGAGTAATCGTGATTCGTGATAATCTTTAAATTGGGCTCATATCATACATCTGAAGTTACAAAACTGAATAAGAATCCTAAAGAAAGAATGAAATAATTCGATGTATTATGCTGTTCTTGTGACTTAATTTCTCAATTTCCGTTAAACCCCTGTGATGTCATTGTTTGAAATAGCCTATTATTGAAATGAACCAACTTCTATACCTTTTTTCATTGGCATAGCAACAAAAAAGTACAGGAATAGATATTTATCATTCTAACCAATTTATGAACGTTTAACATTTCTTTGTAAAATTTGAACTAGAATGATTGTATAATAATCATAGAGCATAAATGTATATAGGTCATGAAAACATACATTGGCTTTGAGCTGATTAATAATTTTCAATCTCAAGGTGTCAATTGTGCCGTCGTTCATCAACGACTCCAATACATCTTCCGGAGTTATCACTGAAGATGATGATTCCATTCTACAGCCCTGAAATTGTCAAGCTAGCAATTATTATCAAATCGAAAACTATCTGGAAACCTACGCACCGCTTTGTAGAAAAAGAAAAAAAACTAGGGTTTCAGAGAATTTGAAATCGGAGGTGAGATGCTTACAGAATTGGAAGTTGAATGATGAAAATTATGCGATGATTGGATTTTGCTATGAGATTTTGTTTATGTATCTGTGTTTGATTTTCGATCAGCTGAACGGATGAATGAACTTTCTTTCTTCCACTCAACTTGATGGCATCCAATTGATACAATACACTTTTTTTATTTGTTGGTGGAACAAAAGTTATACACTTTCAAAATACTATTTTATCCTTACATTTTACTTTTAAACAACATTAATATCACTTCATTCAAACGAATGAACGAAGTGCAGCCAATTATCCACTAACTATCCACTTTAATATATTTTAAATCACTTTTTAATATTTTACTTAAAACTTATTTTGATACGGAGGTAGTATTTTTTACGCAAGTAATTTCATAAATGTTTCTTTTAAAAATTGTTTAAAAATTGTCCAATATCCGAAATCCGGTTATCGGGTATCTGAATTTCGGATACCGGATCCGGATAGTGTTTTCAGGATTTTCGGATACCCGATATCCGAAAAATTATCCGAAGATAAAAAAATATCCAAAAATATACGAAAAATATTCAAAAAATATCCGAAATATCTGAAAAATATTTGAATATTTTATTTTTTCAGACATCGGATACTAGAAATCCGGGTATCCGAATTTCGAATACTGGATTCGGATAGTAAATTCACTATCTGAAAATCCGGGTATCTGAAAATCCAGGTATCTGAAAATCCGGGTATCTGAAAATCCAGGTATCCAGTTTTGAACACCTACGATACCAAACCGAGCTATGTTCTAATTTTCATATAAAATAAATTCTTGGTCTGATTCCAATTGGTTTGGTACAAGTGGTTTGGTTCAAGTGGTTTGGTTCAATTCAAACCGAGGAATAACTAAAAAAAAAAGGTTGAGAAAACTTTATTGGTTCTTGGTTCGATTCGACTCCTAATTCACCGTAAACATGAGTCTTTTGGGGAAATGATATCGAAAATATTGCTCTTTGGAGGACTGTAAATGCTAGAATATATGGCAAATAAAGTGGTTTTGCAAGCAACGATAATTCGAGATTTGGCTCTAGACATTGACAGTCTGGGAATTCATTTTACAAACTCTATGTATATAAACATCGGGAATGGACAAACATTGATTTCAGAACCGGCTCTTGGTTTAGTGATTGATCAATTTTAATGAATTGTTGATCAGCCACTAAACCGTTCTTGTGCTAAAAAGGAAGAAGACTGACGAGCTTTAGAGTGTTTAACACTAGTAAGACTGTTTAACATTGATGTTAAACTCATATTAAAACTAATTTAACATAACTTTAACATCATCACCATATCTAGAGTTCTAAGGTTGTTTGACAGGTTCACAAATAATTTCTGGTGGAAGTGGATGCACCAATTATGGGCTCGGAGCAATGATGATCCCACAACTTCTTGGTTGTAAAGTCACTCGCATATAGCTAGGCAAGACATTATCTGGTCTCATTTTACCAACTTAATAATAGCATCGGATCAATAATACAATCTTTTAAAACCAACTTTCAACACCAAAATTAAAGCCACAACATCGTTACTTTTATACATGCAGTTCCCACTCATGCCACACATACAGCTTACAACGCCTCAAAATTACCAAAACCACAAACTCCATCAATATCCTCAACCGTAACGTAGATCACAATCAAACCAAGACAAAGAGTGTAAAAGTTAAATAGCAAAACCCCAACCATGAATACAACTTTTAATGCATAAGTTGCAAGTCATTATGACATCAAATTTCAACTTCAAGAGGTAGAAGTTGTAGCACAAGTCTTGGGCTTCTTGATTATCAAAACTGGACACTTAATGTTCTGCGCACAGTGATTGCTAACACTCCCAAGAAATGCCCTGCCAGTTTAATTTCAACCCCCTCACTATTAGCATTTAATTAACATATTAATCATCCACAAAACCCATTAAGAGGAAAAAGAGGTTCAATTTCTTATTTAGATGTTGATTAGGGTAAGCCCTCTTAATGATCCCATTAAGAGGGATCTTTAAGAGGCAAGCTCTTAATCGGACAGATCCGATTAACATCTGACTTAAAAAAATTAAACCTCTTTATCCTCTTAATAGGAAAGATAAGGAGAAGTTTAAATCATTCATACATTTGAATGATCATTCAGATATTAATAAGATGCCACCAAACAACAAGTAACTTAATTAACTAACCAAAATGTAAACTAAAGTTGAAACAATTTTTTTCTCAACAATGTCATGCCCATTTGATTAACTTTATACAAGAAAAGATGATCCACATGACTGACCTCTTGATCAAACCATAACCATGGCTACCCAACACCACCATGTCCACCGCCATTTTCTCGGCTGCATCACAAATCACGTCTCGTGGATCACCCTGCTCCACCCTAGTTTCCACCTTCACCTACACGTACACCACTCAAATTACCAAATCAGATTCATCATCAAACCTTATAATCCTCAAAAGTAAATAACAATAACAATAATTCCTCCGATTCACAAGAAGAGACACACTTTCCATTTTTAGAAGAAGTGATGCACTTCGATAATATTTTATCTGATTCCGTAAAAGGTAGCATGGTTTACACCTGCTAACTATCTCTAGCTTTATAACATAGTGACATGACCATTTTATCCTTATTTGTATTTTTAAACATCCTATTTTATTGAATAAAAGTGTGACATATCTTCCACGTGTTACTTTAAAAACAGTGAAACGAACATTCTGTCAGTTTTTATATCACTTATTGTAACTTACATCTTGAAGGTCCTTGCATAGTTTCTTGGCTTTCTGGATCACAGTTTCAGCTATTTCATTCCTGTACTTGTCCATTGTCGCAATTATATCCGGTGAAAACAAATAACCTGATCCAAAAATCACTTTTTAATTAGCAACAGAAGTTAAATAGATGGTAAATATATCAGTTGAACCTGTTCCATCGAGAGCTGTGTAGACAACTTGTGGAGGTTTAACATAGAGAAGGACGAGGGTATCTTTGGAAACAACGTTTTTGAGGCACCAGGAGAGCGCGTACGCACTCTCTTCACCCTCGTCAACGCCCACCAGTATCTTCCGTTCTTTACTTGTCATTGCTTCGATCTGATTGATTTCACTCTGCTGCAATTCTTAATCTAGACTCTGTTTTTATTAATAACTGTGTAGTGTGTGTGATTTGGGATTCAGAGGATTTTATTCATATATTATATTATAGTGGTCATGTTTACACGTGTCGTGAAAATAGAAAGAGAGCTGTTTGGCGGCGGTTTCTGGTATTGATGAAGTTCAACTGATTTACTTCCATGGTTTTACATTTCACGTGGTTTTCAGACTTTTTTTTGCACTATTTATGTTACAAGTGTTTCTTAGGTGGTAGTTTATTTAGACTACTCGTAATGGGTGATCAAACAAAATAATGGGTGACCGATCAAACATATGATCAAATGTCCGTAATAGGTGACCAATAGACTTTTTTTTTTTAAATTTCATTAATAATTAAAAATATTACATTAAAAATAATTTAAAATATCACATTAAACATAATTAAAAAAACATTAAAAAAAACTACTGGTGGGTTTGTCGATTCCAAATGTGTTCCACCAAATCAGATCTAAGATTAAGATGAGTTTGTTGATTATGAATCTCCCTGATAACTTGTAATACTTCTTCATGTGATCGTACAGGGTCAACTTCACTATGTCGCTCTTCCGGATGAAAGTCGGGACATATGACCCTGCCTTTGTCTTCATATTATGTAATATGATACAAGTGTACATTATATCCCTTATTTTGTTAATATTTGGGGACCTTGCAGCCGTTTTTATTATACCCCATTTTTTCTTTAGAACGCCAAATGTTCGTTCTACGTCTTTCCTTGTAGCTTCGTGTGCTTTCTTGTAGTTCACCGGCTTAACATCATTCGCATTTGGGTATGAAATAGACTTAATAAGAACAGACCATTCCGGATATATCCCGTCAGTAAGATAATATCCCCATTTGTAAGACGCCCCGTTTGCCAAAAAGGGTAACTCAGGTGCATTCCCGTCTTTGAGATCATTGAAAATATGGGATGCTCGTAACACGTTGATGTCGTTGTTCGACCCAGCGACACCAAAGAACGCGTGCCAAATCCACAAATCTTGTGAGGCAACCGCTTCAAGTAAGATGAATGGTTCGTTCCCGTGATCCCCTCTAACATATTGACCACGGTAAGCATTTGGACATTGAGCCCAAGGCAATCAGTACAATCAATGCTTCCTAGCATACCGGGAAACCCATGTTTCTCCTCATGAAAAGCGTATAGCTTCGCCACATCAGTATGAGTAGGCTTTCGCAGAAACTCATCTCCATACAAGTGCATAACCCCTTTACAGAACTTTGCGAGACTATCACGGCTAGTTTTCTCACCAATTTGTAAGTATTCGTCTAGAGCATCCGGTACGGTACCGTATGCTAACTGACGAATTGCAGACGTGCACCTCATTAGCGGAGAAGTACTTGGGTTCCCAAGTGCATCATAACGTTGCGCAAATAATGGGACGGTATTAGTGAGATCACGAACAATGTATGTGAAAAGATCACGACTCATCCTGAAACGTTTGCGAAAATCTTGCTCGTTATACATCAGATTTTCAGCGAAGTAAGCTGCCACGAGACGGTCATGCGCACCGCCACGGTCCCTATGCACGTATCTTCTAGGAGTTCTAGGGATAGTAGAACTAGAACCTTCAAGAAACGCGACCGCCGTTTGTAAAAAACCAAGATGTATAACCCTGTCCTCTTCCTCGTCACCAAAAATGAAATTAGCGACATTCATTTCGTCGGAAGTCATTTTTAAGATAGTGTGTGTGATGTGAGTATGTATGAAGAAAAGAAATGAGAAGTGTGAAATTTTTTAGAAAAAGATTGGGTATTTATAAGGTAAAAAAATGTTAAAAATTAAGTTGGAAATGGGTGTTTTGGAGCCGTTGGAGCGGGCTGCGAACGGTCGAATAGTCGACCATTGGGCCTTGGCGACGCGTCGGGGAGCGGAGGTCGTAACGGGCGGGACGCGTCGGGAACGGAGGAGGTGGCGGTCGTGACCATTCATTCGGTCGTCCATAACGGATGGTCTTATAACTCAATGGACTTAATAGATAAGTTACTTAATGTGGAAAGTCATTATTGGTCTGTTTGTTTATGACTTTATGCACATGGAGGTTATATCCTCCCCATTAATTCACAATTTTTATTTTCTTCTTTTATATTTATCAAATTTATATTAATACAGTTATAGTTTTTATATATATGTGGTTGAACAAAATGTTTAATTTCTAACATTTATATTTTTTGTAATAATTTTTTTTAGTCCAATTTTATTTATTTATTAAAATAAATAATTCGTATGTTTGTATTTTTCTTATTTAGAATTTCAATTTAAAAATATGTATGAACAATAATTTTTTAAATTAATGAGGTATAAGAAAAAAAATGGTGAAATTTTATTATTCAGACTATTTATTCATCACATTAAACAATCAACAACACTAATTTATCTAGACAGACACTATATATTCACACACACTTTATCCATACAGGACTTAACGAGTAAAAAAACAATCAAGCCCTTAGTTATCTAGCTTTAGTCGTAATGTATATAATCTAACTATTATTGTAACTATTTCTAAATTTAAATTTTATGATTATCTAGATAATTGTTTATCTAGATATGAATCGAACTCGCATCCAAAGTCTAAAGTTACAATATTTAAACCATATTTTTCTCAGAATGTTATTCTTTTAATATTTTTTAAACACGATAAAGAGAATTGGATCTCATACTTTTATGAAAACTGAAGTAAAAAAGTTGTATATGATGAAAAATAACATCAAAATTCAAATAAACGTTCTATAATACTTTGTCCTTTTATAAGAATGCTTAACAAAGGAAAGTCAAACTAAGAAACAAACAAGGGAGCTGATTTGTACAGAGATTTTGTATCCGTACAGAGTAATTATAAATAAAAAGACAACTATACCCTTCCCACTTTTTCCTTCATTTTACCCCTTCCCAAAAAACTCAATCTTCCCAAAAGCCTTATTTTCCAAAACTTTGCTCGGCAGAATCTAATCTCATTACAACTTCTTCTTAAGCTCAAAATATTTACTTCAATCACATAGTTACATGAACAATGGACACTGCAATTTGGCATCAATACAGACTGGCCACTCAAATTCGTCAGAAAACCAAAATCTGCCAATGCATCGACTTGTTCATCAACATCTTTTACGATCTTGTTTGAGCAAAAATCCATCTCCAGTAGGTGAATTAAGCACTAACAATAATAGATTTGTGAGGTTTTATCCGGTAAGTGTAATCGTCGACGGAGATTGTCAACCGAGCGGACATAAATCTGTTTATGGAGTAGAATCAAAATTGAATCTGAATCCGGAGGCACTCAAATTCATCAGAAATCTTAACTCCGAAGAGTATAGAATCCATTTAATTGAGAAAAGTCGTCGAGTTGAAGACGCTGAAAGGATCTTACTGATGAATTACCAGAAAAAGGGTGAATGCAAGCTCGATTTGATTAAAAACGACATAAATCTCAAAATGAAATCGACATAAACTACAAAGACGACGACAATGCCGTTAGCCACACTAGCTCACATCTGTTTGAGTTGGAGAATTTTTCTGCAATAGGGATGAGGAAATATGGAGATGAATTAGCAGTATATGAAACTACTTATTTGGATACAAATTTAGCTTTCAGTAATGGCTTCCTGGTATAGATAGAAAGGTTTTAATGCGAGGGGCAATCCTGGTAAAAGGGAAGAAGGGTGTAAATGTCTTTTTATTTAAAATTGGTCTATATTTCTAAAAGTTACTCGTACATATCACTTCCCTTTTAGAAACCACGATTTTTGTCAACGTTACAGAATCCAATGTGCTTCTACCGGTTTACTAGTTCGACGGGTCTCAAAATCGGATAAGGTAATAATCAATATCACTATATATTTATAAAGCATGTACTTCAAAAATATCAAGAGATAGTAACTTTCTAATAAAATGCAAAAAATTCAAGTAACCTTTTGGAATCCAGAGGGTGTATTCGTCAATTGGATACCAGTTTTCAGATGTAAGCCGTTGCTAAGCTGCAGCTATCAAAACAAAATATAGTGTATTATGAATATGACATTAAATAGATGCATATATTTTCAACTTTCATATCATTTCTGTTAAATCTATGTCTACTAATCTAGTTTTCATTTTGTATGTACATATAAATCAAGGGTAAAATTTTAGTATAAATACTCCATGAAATGAATGAATCAAATGCACATCATAACACTTTCATAAGTACTTACACACTTCTTTTCCTCTCTTGTTCTTGTTCTTTTTGTTCATCTTACGTTCTTGTTATTTACTTAGCAAGTTCTTTGATAAAGTGCTAACAGAATTTTAATCATATCTAATTTATAACATAGTGAAGAATATTTATATGGCTCCACTTAAAATTTTATAAAAATCCCAATTGACTTTAATTATGAATTCGCTACTGTCTATGCGTATGAGTTGTCTCCGACAAATTACAAGGCGTCTATCTTTGGCTTTAAACCTTAATTCATCTAAGTTTACAATTTTACATTGGTTATTACCAATTCACACCTACTCTTGCTTGATTGGGGTTGAGTCACCTAATAAAATATTAAGAAAAAATGAAGAGGATCACCAAAAAGTAGTGACATAGGTTGTGGTGGGAGACCAAGTCACCAAAAGTGGTACAATTTCTTTTATTTATTTTTTGTTTTAATAAGATATAGATTATTTTGATTGGTGGGTTTGTTTTTAAAAGGATAGATTGGGTAGGGTTGTTAATGTTTGTGAAAATTAAATTGATTGGGTTAGGTAGATGGAAGAGAGAGAATTTAATTTTTTAATAAAAAGTTGGGTTGGGTTGTAAATAAGACCACTGCCAACCATTCTGCCAGTTGGAGGGTGTGAGTTTGGGGACGGAATCCAACCATTGGAACGGAGGCGTCACTTGATGCCGTAAGTTGCATCAAGTGAGTTTGGGACGAGAGTAAGGGAGGGATCAGTGGGTTCTAGGTGGGTCCAAAAGAGTATTTTGTGTGTGTGTATTTTGTAATGCTGGGTCCTAAAAAACTGAAGGGAAGAAGTATTGTTGACATAGATACGTCAGTTTAGTGTCGGTTGGAGGGTGAGCTGACGTGACGTTAATTTAGCAAAAACTGACAGCGTAAGTTTCTACCACTGTTAGAAGTGGTCTAAGGATAGTCTAAATAAGTGACTACGTGTTAACATCTTAATTAAAAGTGGTGATTTTTACACCATATTTTTAATCCGTCCACCACAACAATTGCACATAATTGTATTATTTATTTGTATAATAGACAAAATTATTTATAAAATGTGGTATAGATATGAAAAAGTATAGTAGGAAAATTAATTCTCATCTTAAACCGAGTTTAAGGTTTGCTTTTTTAATTAATTAAATTTATGGTTAGCTTTAAATGCATACCAAAAATCAAAACAAATTATATCAAAAATTAATCTTATTTATTATAAAAAATAAGTTTCTAGAAAGCCCATTTGACATCTCCCATTGCGACATGTAAGCCTAAGATACCACCTAATTATTTATTTAGTTCAATATTTATTATTATAAAAAAAGTACAGATAACATTTTCAAAATAATTTAAATATTATAATAGGATAATGACTATCTTTTTTTCTTTTCAAAGGATAATATTTCCAAAAAAGAAAATCAGGTTAATATTTTTAAATTAATTTAAAATATTATAACATGATAATAATCTTCTTTTTTTAGTTACAAAGGATAATATTTTCAAATTAATTATGGATATAATAATAGGATAATGACCACTACTTTTTTTTTAATAATTTCAAATATTATTTTCAATAAAAATCATAATATGTTTTCTATATGATTACTACCCGTAAAATTACTGAATTTTTACGTCATTAGACTGTCTTTATTTGGAGAAACATTCACTATGTTTTTATTTGGCACCTCATTATTTTTCATATTCTTCCAACAGGTTTATTACGTTTCTATCATGTTACTTATGTTTTGAATCATATATTGGTAAATTTAATGATAAATTGACTAAAAAGGTCAAACTTGTGTAATTATCTTGCCTTCTGATTTACATACAATTTGTTTATTATTATTATTATTATTATTATATATATATATATATATATATATATATATATATATATATATATATATATAGTGGAGAGTTATATAAAGAACCCATAATGTGGTGCAGAACCCGTAGAACCCATCAATTTAAATCTGAGCCGTTGAAAAATAGAATTAATGGTAGAGATGATTTGTGGCATAAATGTAACTATTGGTTCTTTTATTTTCAGATTTTTTTAAAGAAAAGGGTATGAAGGTAAATTTGCTTGAAACAATATTAAATAAAAAAATAAAAAATATTCTAGTCTTCCTCAAATCTCGTCCACTATCCCATAATTTTGGTAAAATGGGAATTTTGAAACAACTGTCATCCCCTATCACTTAATTCGCTCAACTCATATTTATCTCTCTCCTATTTCACGATTTCATGCCGCCGGAGGAACTACCAAGACATACGAAACAAAAGTCGGTGGTAATGAACGATGTAACAGTCACTTCGGTTGCTGACTTGCTTCTTCGATTCAAACAGACGATTGATTTATAGGTATATATACAGATCGGCGTCCAGCGGAAGAGGGCAGATCTGGCGTTTGGCGTTACCCGACGAGATCTGGTGTTTGGCGGTCTCGAACTCGAGAACTTCCGTTTGTTGGATGCAAGCCTTGACCAGTTGGTCAAGGTTGTTTGTTTAAATGCGTTCAATGCGTATATTATTGATCTTTCTTCGTAACTGGTTTGTGTTTCTTGCTGGTGGATTTTTGTTTTTTAATGTGTCTTTTTGTATTATTTTTTTCCTTGAATCTTGACATAGGTTTTGAACATCTTGTTATAATGCAGATTTGATGGAATCTTACTTTTTACCAGCAGTTTTGTTTAATTTTATTATTCATTATTTTTACTACTATACAACACTTTTAAATGATTTTTTGAACATTTATTTTACTCTTTATTCTAATCTTTTTGCAATCTTAATCTTTAATAACTTAGGAACTCGAGGAATTTCACTTCTATTATAAAAAAATTTAATTATACAACTTTAAATTTTAATTAACAGGAGGCTAAGCTTTTGAAATTCTGACATTTAGGTCTCACTTGTTTTGTAAAATTTAAATTACACAGTTGGAATGCTTTGGACCGGAGAAGGACAAGATGCAAAAGCACTTTAGAAATCGGTTGACAAGAGTCGTTTGAATGCATATATTTTATTGTTTGAACACATATATGTGTTCGAAATTAGGTTTGAATTTTGTATGAATTAGTTCAGCATGTATGTTCCGTTTGTTCATACATTTTTGTAAAATTTGGATATAAATTCCGTATGTTCAACAAGTATGTTTTATGTTACATAAATGCAAAACTGTAAAATAACATACATGTAACAATAAAGTTTTGTAATTAACGCCAAAAAACATGTATGTAGCAATAAACATCTGTAATTAACGCCAGAAAACATATATGCAACAATAACGTTCTGTAATTAACGCCAAAAAACATGTATGCAGCAATAAAGATATGTAATTAACGCCAAAAAACATATATGCAACAATAAAGTTCTGTAATTAACGCCAAAAACATATATGCAACAATAAAGTTATGAAATTAATGCAGATCCGTAAAATAAAAAAAATCTACAAAATAACATAAATGTAATAAAAGATATTCGAAATTAATGCCTAAATTTTAGGAATTTTCAAAAAAGGAAAGAAAAAAGTAAAATGTAAAATGTCCTAAATACCCCTGGACAATTAAATGAATTAAATAATTCAAAATTAATTTACTAAATTCTGATTGGTTGATAATGGTTCTACGGGTTCTGCACAATATATAGGGTTCTCTATATAACTCGACCCTATAGTGGAGAGTTATATAAGGAACCCATAATGTGGTGCAGAACCCGTAGAACCCATCAATTTAAATCTGAGCCGTTGAAAAATAGAATTAATGGTAGAGATGATTTGTGGCATAAATGTAATTATTGGTTCTTTTATTTTCAGATTTTTTTAAAGAAAAGGGTATGAAGGTAAATTTGCTTGAAACAATATTAAATAAAAAATAAAAAATATTCTAGTCTTCCTTAAATCTCGTCCACTATCCCATAATTTTGGTAAAATGAGAATTTTGAAACAACTGTCATCCCCTATCACTTAATTCGCTCAACTCATATTTATCTCTCTCCTATTTCACGATTTCATGCCGCCGGAGGAACTACCAAGACATACGAAACAAAAGTCGGTGGTAATGAACGATGTAACAGTCACTTCGGTTGCTGACTTGCTTCTTCGATTCAAACAGACGATTGATTTATAGGTATATATACAGATCGGCGTCCGGCGGAAGAGGGCAGATTTGGCGTTTGGCGTTACCCGACGAGATCTGGTGTTTGGCGGTCTCGAACTCGAGAACTTCCGTTTGTTGGATGCAAGCCTTGACCAGTTGGTCAAGGTTGTTTGTTTAAATGTGTTCAATGCATATATTATTGATCTTTCTTCGTAACTGGTTTGTGTTTCTTGCTGGTGGATTTTTGTTTTTTAATGTGTCTTTTTGTATTTTTTCCCTTGAATCTTGACATAGGTTTTGAACATCTTGTTATAATGCAGATTTGATGGAATCTTACTTTTTACCAGCAGTTTTTATGTTTGACATTTCCGTTTAACGAAATTAATTTTATGTTATATTTGAACTATAAAACTCAATTTCAAAGAATATAAAATTTCAAAGTATAAAGTTGAATAAAATAATTATCTTATATAAATATTATATAAAATTTCTTATTTAATATTTTCTATATTTAATATATAGCAAATCATATTTCTATTATAATAATTTACAATAGCAAACAAATAACATAAGCTTCATAGGTAGCTGCGTAGCACATCCATCTCTTTACCCCTTATTTACAAAAGATAAAAAGAATATTGATAGAATCCCAATGATTTAAAGAATAAAGAAAAAGGTAACAGTAAGAATGGACCCATATTTACCATCATGTGGGGAAAAACCCTTATGTAATAGGCCCAATGTAGGTGAAATTCATATGCCCATCCACCAAGGTCTCCCACCCAAAAACATTAAGGCCCACCATTACAAGCCCACTCAACTTTTTTTTGCCTACATTCCTCTTCACGTAGACATCCGTTTTTAATTTTTAATCTCCCACACCTTAATTACCATCTCTAGAATCTGGACCCTAACAGTATAGAAGTTCAATCCAAAATTTTACAAATTATTTATATTTCAGAATTGTGAATGATGAATATGGAACTTGTTTATGTATGTTTATTTCTATGAATTTTAGGGCTTGTGATTTTTTAGAGGATTATTAAGGGCAGTCAGTACGAGCTAATTAAGCCTCGGCAAAAACTCTTTGGCCGCCGCCAACCCATTTCCGTGGGGAGCGCCAAATGTTAAAAAATAAATAAAATAAAATAAAAATTCGGCAGAGCGTTAAAATGAAGCAAGGCACCCTCCAACAAGCTTTATCATGAAAAATTGATGATTTGTGCGGCTCACTTTGGGTTTATCTTGGTGTTAAATGAGGATGATAAAATTAAGCTGAGTGTTAAAACAATTTTAAAGTAGTAAAATTTTTTAGCATGGTTTCGACATTGCTATAAAGTATATAAGTTATGATCGGTTATGTAAAAACTTTCAGTTTCACTTCTTTAATGTCCAATTCTATAAAAAGATCTTGACTGTAAACTTCTTCACTAATCTAAGGTTTAAAGAACATATTATCTTTGAAACAAATGCTCTAATTTGTAAACCTTTGACTAAATTAAAGTCAACAGGTTATTATAGATTTGTAGAAAATAAAAAAAAACACTTTAGTTACGTATACTTAAAAGATCACAATATCACAATTTATAAGGTATATATTTCCTTAAATATCTTTATCACGTAAGTGGTGTTTATTGTTACATTTTTAATTAAATAGTTCTTTGTGAAATATGCATCCTGAAAATTGAAATATCGATTTTAAAATAATAGACCAAACTTATGACTCTAATGTACCACTCATGTGGATTTCTTTCATTTTTTAATTACTATAATAATTGCAGAGAACAATATTCGGTCAAGCTCATGTAACAAAAACAAAGTATATCACAATTTTCATCCCTGTATTTGGTTTATTTTTCATGTTTGGTCCATAAAACAAATCATATGCTTCACAACTCATGGCTCCATTTTACGTTTCACAACTCATGGCTCCGTTTCTTTTTATTATTGCGGTTGAAGATATTCCAACTTGCTATCAAAATATTTAAACTCTTTAGCAAACTCCAATAAGGAATTCACTCTCTATTTACTTATTGCAAGTCTTTTATTATACGAAGTAGTAGAAAAGAATGAATAAAAAATGATTCTTGAATCAATACGAGACTTGTAAGGTAAATAAGCTAACTTTATAGTATTGTACTTATAGTGGATGTGATTTTGGTGGGATAAATGTTGACCAAACATAAGAAAAAAAAAAGTAAATTGCACGGATCATCATTTAAGTTTATAGCAAATTTCATCAATGATCATTTAGTTTTAAAAATTATACTGGTGGTCCTTAATTCTGAAAGGTTTTTCACCAATTTTCCTTTACACTAACTAACGTTAATTTAAATAGTTAACTCACCGCATATGCAATGCACGTGAGGGTAAAAAGGTCATTTTTAATTTCTTCTCATTCTTAAATTATTATTTTTTTTATCTTAAATAAAAGTTTTTAGTTTAAGAATAAAAAGAAAAAAATTGAAAAATGACTTTTTTACTCTCATGTGCATTGAAAAATGACTTTTTTACCCTCATGTGCATTGAAAAATGACTTTTTAGTTTGTAGAGCATTAGTGAAATTTGATATAAACTTAAAGAAACCATTCAGTGAACTAAATAGCTTCTTTCAGTGAACTAAATAGCTTCTAATTGATTATACATGTTATTTTATCAAGTATGTATGAATACATATGACTGAATAATACAATTAAATATCATTTTCTTTACAAAAAATAATGAAGGGTAATATTATACTTTACAAAGGACGAAGCCAAATGAGGGAGGATAAAATTAGTGTTCCAAACTGACAAAATACCTCCTGACCTTCCACTCGCTTTAAGGGTTGTAAAGTCAAAAGAAGACGACATGGCGACCCTTAGCACCCTTTCTTTTTATTCTGGTTGGTGAAGCTCTAAACGTTGTTATGCTCGAAGCCACTAACAACGGGATTTTTCACGGAGTCAAACTTCCTAATTCAGGCCCTACTATTACTCACCTGCAGTTTGCAGATGACATCATATTTGCAGGTGATTGGTCCGTTTTTAATGCCCTCAACCTTACAAGGCTTTTACGCTGCTTTCAGCTCGCTTCCGGGTTAAAGATCAACCTGAATAAGAGCTGTATTATGGGAGTTTCTGTTGACGACATAATCATTGTTGATCTGGCTTCACGTATCAGTTGTCAGGTAGGTCAACTCCCCTTCACGTACCTGGGCCTCCCTATTAGGGTATCTATGAACAAAACTGAATTATGGGCCAATATTATCAACAAATTCAGCGCTAAACTTTCTGCCTAGAAGTCAAAAACGCTCTCGTTCGGGGGCAGATTGCTGTTGACGAAATCGGTTCTTGGCAGCCTCGTGTTATATTATTTCTCTTTGTTTAAGGCTCCGAAGAAAATAATTAAGAAACTTGAAAGCATTCGTTTGAACTTTTTCTGGGGTTCGTCTGGCGGAAAAAAGAAAATCTCATGGATTAACTGGGAAACTGTTATGGCTGATCAATCGAAAAGGGGCTTGGGAATCAGCAGCCTCAAGGCTCTCAACTTGTCTATGTTAATTCGGTGGTATTGGAGGTTTCACACTGAAGTCGATTCTCTTTGGAAACAGGTTATTATATCCCTTCACGGGGTGGATGGCGGCTTAAACAATGCAGACAAGGGTGGTTGTTTTCCGGGCACTTGGCGAAACATCATTAAAGCTCAATGTGAATTCAACAAATATAACCTACCGGTTAAAGACTGGATCCGGATTGATCAATCTAATGGCTCCCGGACTGTTTCATGGGCAATCGATAATAATTGTTTTTCTGTGTCTTCTCTTAGGGTTGCTTTTGACGACTCTTCGATGCCAGCTTCTGGTAATAACCCCATGTGTTGGATTAATTGGGTTCCCGCCAAGATTAATATCCTTGTTTGGCACATCCTACACAACAAGTTACCTACCAAACCTAACCTTCTCCGAAGGAATATTACTTGCCTCTCACAACCTTGCCCTCTTTGTGATGCGGTGGACGAAGACCAAGATCATCTCTTTCTCCACTGCCCGGTTTCTAGAAGCTTGCTGCATGATCTGTGTTATTGGTGGAAAATTGGTCTGATGAGATTTAATACTCTCTTGGATGTCTTTGATTGGCTTTCGGATTGTAGCCTAACAGGGGATGAAAAAAAAGGGTTCCTAAGTGTGTGGTACATTTACCTTTGGGTTATCTAGAGGCATCGGAACGGAAAGGTTTTTCGGTCTTCGGAAGATTTTACTTGCTCTACCAAGGGAGGTTATATTCAGACGATTTCGCTTTTTTGGAACAAATATAGAGCTCCTTCTTGTAATTTAACTAATAAGTGGTCTAATTGGTGTATTGACCGACCCTATATCTTGTTTTTAATGTTTGTTGTTTCTTTTGGTTAGTGCCTTGCTAGGTCAAATGCTTGCTATTAATAAAAAAAAAAAAAAAATGAAAAAAAAAAGAAAAGAAAAGAAGAGACGGAAGGTTAAACAGTTTTCAACATTCTCCAACTAGCCACCACCCACCCCATACCCCACCCCGTACCCCTACCCTCAGGCCCTCTCTCAATTCTAGGGGAACACAAAGACAAGAGTCAATCAAAACCCAAACAACCCCACAAACTCTAGCTGTTTATCTCTCTCTCTCTAGACCTCCATCTTTTTTATTCTTTCTTTCTCTCTCTAACCAGGCGGCGGAGACTAGTGGTTAGTGGTGGTGGAGAGATGTTTCAGGTTTCTTGAACCCACCACTGCAGAAAAAGATAATCTTTTTTAGAAAGAAATTTAAAGTACAACAAAAAGAGCACATGGAACCAACAGATTTGCAGAGCAATAATAAACAAAACACCACCACCACAAACGCCACTTCTTCTCATCACATGAACCACCACCACCAACCCATGGTGGTCCCATTTGATGGCCGATCTGTTGCCCCATTCATGGGCTCCATATCTAGTCAACCATCTAACAGTCCTACTACTACTACTAGTGGTGGTGGTGGTGGTGTTTCTTCTCTCTCTTCTCCTTCAAACCCACCAACAACCACCACTTCTTCCGCCACTCAGCTCTCGCCGCCGGTTGATGCTTCTTTAGCAATCGCCACCAGATCCGAAGCCCCACCTCCGGCGACTACTACTCTTGCTGCTCCGAAAAGGTCAACAAAAGACCGCCATACAAAAGTCGACGGCCGTGGCCGGAGAATTCGAATGCCGGCCACTTGTGCAGCTAGAGTTTTCCAGTTGACCAGAGAGTTGGGCCATAAGTCAGACGGAGAAACAATTGAGTGGCTGTTACACCAAGCGGAGCCAGCCATTATTGCTGCTACCGGCACCGGAACCATCCCGGCGAACTTCTCGACGTTGAACGTTTCACTCCGTAGCAGTGGATCCACTCTCTCAGCTCCGCCGTCGAGGTCTGCACCTCATCAATTTCACGGCACGTTAGCACTCGCACACCATCCGTTTGAAGAAGGGTTTTCTCAAATGCTGGGGTTTCATCAACATCACCAGCAACACCACCACCATCAAAACCCTCATAATTTAACCGCCGAACAAATTGCTGAAGCAATCTCCACCGGCGGTGGTGGTGGCGATTCCACCGAGAATTACATGAGAAAAAGGTACAGAGAAGATTTGTTTAAAGACGAAAATAATCACAACCACCAAGATGAAAATGTAACAATCGGATCATCACCACCAAACAAACAATTCAAAGGACCCGCCGTTGATCAACCAAAACAACAAGACGCCGGAACTTCTTCCGGTAACAATATGCTCCGGCACCACACTAACATGATGCCAGCAACCGCTCACATGTGGGCAGTTGCTCAAGCACCCACAAATGCTACCGGAAACACCTTATGGATGTTACCGGTCTCCACAACCGTTACCGGCGGTACTACATCTACGCCGGAGTCCCAACAACAACACCACCACCAGAACATGTGGCCGTTCCCGACGGCACAATCGGTCGGCACCGGAAACACAATGCAAGCACCACTACATTTGCTTCCAAGAATCAACATTCAAGCGAATAATCTCGAATTTCAAAATTCAAGATCAAACCCACTTCAACTCGGATCAATGCTGATGCAGCAACAACAACAGCAACAACCGTCGCAACATCTGGGATTGGGAATGAGCGAGAGTAATTTAGGGATGTTAGCCGCTCTAAATGCTTATTCCCGAGGCGGTTTCAACATGAATTCCGACCAAAATCAAAATCATCATCAGCAACATCATTCCCAGACTACTGACAGTGGTGATGAAGACCAAAACGATTCCACATGAGAGGTTTAATTTATTTCTAAAATTAGTATAAATAATATCTTAATTAAATTTCTAAATTTTGAATTTTTAGCAATGGGTTTCGATTTTCTTTACTTCTTGCAGATTTTGATATTAAGTGGTTTAATTTTACAAGATGAAAACCAAGATTAAGACCAAGAAATTGAAGAGGTATCTCTTTTAACTAAATGTCATCTTGTGCGGTTTTTTAATTTATTAATTCTGTTTTATTATTTTTTTGGAAAATTATATTTTGATTGTGAATGTAATGTGGTAGGTTTGATCGAAAGGGATTCAAGAGAGATTGTATAGAAGGATATATTGATTTGTGCTTGGTATTATAAATTTGGTTTGTTCATTTTAATCTAAGTGAAAATAGTTATAATATAAAATGTATTAAAACATTAATAGTTCAATAATTGAATTTTTGATTTGCAAACACAGAATATTTCGTACCAGTGTACAAATCTTTATGCAGATTGTACAAAGATTCACAACAATTATTACCCACAAAATTGTACAGTCATACTTATGGTTGAAATACAGGGTATATATGTCAGGTAGAAATATAATTCAGGAAATATCACAAAAGCATGCAATAAATCAATAATTCACATTATTTATATCTGTAATCTTTGACTAGATAAACTTTTATATTGATTATCATAACTTTAATATCAAATTAATGTTTTTTTAGGGTCGTACTATTTGGACACCCCTCTATATCAAATAAACACCCTAAGCAAAGGCAAAACTTGAAAACTAAGATCACAAAAAAATTAGTTAACAAGATTTTTCACGTGTTTTTTACACTTAAAACTGGTGGTCGACGTTGGTGGTGGTGGTGGTGGTGAGCGGAAAATTCGATGGTGGTGAAGAAGTTATCAGAAGAGTTAGTTGGTTGAGGCGGAATGAGCGGCGGAGTATGTTGGTGATTGCGGAGTGAATGGCAGAGTAAGCGACGGCGGTGGTCTGCTGATTCTGATGCGAGTGAGTTGGTAGAGGTGGTGGTTAGCGGCGAAGTATGATGAAAACTATGTAAAAATTATTAAATTTTTGGGGTGTCCAAATAGTAGAAAGGTGTGTCAAAATAGTCAATCCCTTTTTTTAATCTATTTGCATAATAAAATATTTGGTGGAAGATAGATCAATTTATATTGTTCAAACTTTATTGAGTATAAGTTTGCCATTTAAAGCCAACAACTAATAATTAATGAAGAATGAAATTATATTTAATAAAGGGTTTAGCTAATTTATGCCCTTAGGGTAAGAGATAAACGACATTTAATAATCTTGAACATTTCAAGAAAATGTACTTCGTATAAATAAACATTAATGAACTTCATTTTTTATCTTTTTTTTAACAACGAAAAGGAACCACGACCAGGAGCTTCGGCATTACCATCACCCCCCTCGAGGAACCAAGAAAACTTTATATAAAAAACGAAAGCAAGCAATGAGCTAACATTACAAAACAAAGAAAGAAGGAAAACACCCTAACGCCCAAACATCAGACTATACAAAGTGAAATCAAACAATTGTCCCGAAACACGCATTAGGGTCCGAGACCCAACCACCCCAAATTCCTGGCCCAATAGCTCCACTCGATCTGCTTTTAAGCCAAAAGAAAGACTGAGCTTGAAGCTGGGAAATGTCTAATTTAAACATATTCCGATCCAAAGGCTTGAATACAAGATCATTACGATATTTTCCATACGAACCAAAGATAAGTAAGAACGACTCCTGAGAAAGCTTTTAATTTCATACCCGCCATACCGAGGTTCCTTCCCCAAGACCAGATAGACGAGACTGAGGAGATTTCATGGGTTGTTAAACCCCACCAAGTTGCGAGACTGAGGAGACTTCATTTTTTATCAATTGATAAGTTTTTAAAAGAATTAGTTTTATAATTCAAAAAGAGATAATGGTGCTGCAGCTTGTTGCTCGTTTGCATTCATTCTCTATGTAATTTTTTTTGTCTATATTAAAGAGAGCCTTTTATAAAATAAAAAAAATTGAATTGTTTAAGGAGTTGATTTTAATTACATTTTTGCCTGTATTATTAATCCAAAGTTAATGAACATAACTTTTTTGTTGAATTTTATCAATGTGAGTCGTGTTCATTTTTATGTATGACGAGCAAATATTTTGACCATCGACGTCATTTTTTCACTACTACTATGGCATTGTGTTTTTTCTATTTTAAGTTATCATTCATTTGTATAATTATTATTAGAAAACTGTATAATCAAATGACAATTCTTCTCGCTGCAAAATATAGTTACAAAGTATCTATCGCCAGATTGCGCATATGCATTGCTATAGGGAGCTGATTCGTAAAGAGCAATTTTTATCCATGCAGAGCAATCTTATATCTAATGACAATGATGCCCTTAGTGAGAGGGGTGAAATAAAAAATGTGATAAAAGGAAAGTAAGGGCATGATTGTCATTTGAGAAGAAATTGCTCTGTATAGATAAAAACCTACTCTGTACGAATCAGCTCCTATTGCTATAACTTTAAATAGATCTAAGAGTAATCAAGTTAAAATACAATCATTTATGGTAATTTACGTGGGAAAAGGGTTATGGCTCTTTCAAAAAGGAAATGCTCATGTGGACCATCTTCACCAAGTTAGGGAAAAAGATAGGCCAAAAAGGCCTTTACCTTGGCTTCTCATCCTCAAAACACAACATGATAGATTCCTTCTTTTTCTCAAAGTTTGAAGTATAAATATTTGTTACTGACTTACTGTAGATGAGATTAAATCACCAGTATTTAAATTATACTTTATTAACCTATTTCTTATTCTCTTTTTAAATGTCTGAAAATACTGAGTAAATTACAAAAATTGTCAATATAATATTTCATATTTTGTGTTTATGTGGTAAAACTTTTTTTCTCTGGACTTTTGTCCATTAACTTTGCAATTTTCCTTCATTTTACTTTTTTTTTTCTTCTAAAATAACCAAAGAAAACTTATTTTTATTTATCTGATTTTTCCATAGTAACCTATGCACTAAATATGCATATCAATGGCGTCCACATATAGGCTTATGTTAAATCATATATCTATACTTAAAAGACAAAAATAATATTGATGTCTACTATTTGTAACTACTTACTTATTAAGATAAATGTTAAAATTAATTCATGACATGTGAAAAGAGAATTAATGGATTATACATGTTATCATATAGGGAATAACAAATGAAATAGACACAAATAATAGGTATCGTTTCTCATAGTGACATGTATATGATGTCTTTTATCCATATGTTAAGTGGGATTTTAATTTTGGTAAAACATTAAATAAGTATTACTAAGAATGCTGATATATAGTTAGTTAACATGGGTAGACAAATACATATCTAAAGTTGATATCACGCAAACGAACATAAATGGAAATACGCACGTTACATGATAAGGGAGTTCCGACTCATGTTTACACAAATATAGTTATCTCTACTACTTATAAAGCATTTAGGACCTTTCTTTATTTAGCCTCTTGAAAATTCAGCCAAATTCTTACTATTTTTAGAAATTTTTACTTTTGCTAAAAAATTGCATGACGTGGGAATCGAACCCTCGACCTCGACTTTAGAGAAACAACTTTCAACCACTTGCGCTGCTGAACAACTTGTGAACTTTTTGAACAATTTTCTGTATAAATAATAGTTACAGTAAACGTTAAACCAACCGCTAACATTAAGCCCACCGCCCATGATTCACCTATACTTTCTTCTCGAGCATATGAAAGGTCTTTTATCGGTAAATGAAACGGACAAATTTGAAATTATACAACCCTAACACAAATCAATTTCTTTCACTACCCCAAAGCAGGCGACGCACCCCTCTGCTACAACCCTCCGTCGACGCCCCCTCCGCCACCACCTCCTTCTCCAGCCATCTTCACTTCACAGGTTTGTTACGTTCCGATTTCTCCTTCTTTTTCCTTTTGTCTTGTTCTTTGCGATCGTCTCCTGATTAGGGTTTATGTGATCCACGACCCAGCGGAAGTTTGATAATTCGAGGTTTTGTGGTCTTATTTTGTATGTTGCAGGTAACACACCTAACAAGATGGTTGAGTCACTCAAGTTTATGGCTGCTCTGGTTAATTCTTATCTATTATCTATTAGTTTAGAAGCACATGTATTAATATTCATATTTGTACCGATATTCGTGTTAGTATTACAGAAATTTGCTCTTTGTTTCTCGATTGGATGTGGTTTCATGATTTGGTCATTTTTCATGCTCAAAGGACAAAGGCCTAAAAATCCGTTTTCATAGATGATATTAACAAAGGTAAGCCTGTAAAAGTATTTAAATTAGTTGAGTTATTTTGTGT
This sequence comes from Calendula officinalis, assembly GCA_963853835.1. Lineage (NCBI taxonomy): Eukaryota > Viridiplantae > Streptophyta > Magnoliopsida > Asterales > Asteraceae > Calendula > Calendula officinalis. The sequence goes on from OY970828.1 coordinate 64,421,906, forward strand.
TATAACATTTTTTTTAATTTCTACCAGATATTTCCCTTCACATCCGGATTCATAGGCATCATTGTTGCAGCTATTTATGTTCCCGTTAAGGTAGCCAGACGGGTCTGTCACCTGGGTTGGGTAATGGGTTAGAAGAAGTCCTATACAAATATAGGGCAAGTCTCAAAATCTTGTGATGATACCTTCAGTTGATTTAAGGCGGGCTCTCTCCTGGTGAATTGTATGAAACCGTGTGCAGCCAGAATCTGTTTTGGTTAACGGTATCTTTTTTTTAAATAATTATCATTTATTCGATTTTCAATTTATGTATTTCATGACTACATATTTTACAGTTCCAGATTATAATTTTGTTTGTTGGTCTTCATCAAGGACATACACAAGATGTTAAAATGGTTCAGTGACATCCAACTGTTGATGGTTTATTCGCTTATAGTTATGATAATACATAACATTATCCAAGAAATGCACATGTTGTTTTGTTCTCTAATTATACAAGGTCTTAATAGATAACATAACAAAACAAACATTTATTTATTTATTTTTTTTAAAAAAAGACTTTTTGTGAAATGGTTTGGGCAGAAGATGGTGGAAGTGATGATTGAAGTTGTGTGCAGTTTTAGCCGAATCAACCAGGTTTTAAGCTCATCTACGATACGGGCTTTATCTTTTAATAGCACTGGAGAAAAAATGGTTACATGCAGATACCCAACCATCAACTGCAATACCAAATATCTTTTGCTGGTATGCCTCTATAAATTGAATTGCCTCTATAAATTGAATTGCCTGTTTGCACTCATCTCTTATACAAGGTTATCTATTTTAGAGATAATCCACTGTTTAACCGTTAGTCCTTTATATTATGTTAATGCTTGATTAGTCACTTTCTATAAAATTACACTATAATTCCAAAAAGAATCCAACTAAAATGTGAATTAAAATTTGTACAGGTGGGTGAGACTTGGAGATGGATGCTTGAATTTATTGTTGTAACAATTGTCATTCAGTTTTCCATGATGTTGTTTCTTCCTGAGTCAACCATGTTTTCTTTATAAAAAAAGTATAATATCTTTTATCCATTTGTGTGTCATTGTGAATTAGAATATTAAATATGTTATTAACTTTCAATTTGTGTTATATAGACAATTAGTTCTGGTGCAATTGTTATGTATGTAGACTTGCATTAATAATGGTTGTTGGTATGTGGGTAATAACATCTAAACGGGTCCTGGGCAAAAGGGTTGGATTTAACATAAACGTACTTTTACAATTAATGCATTAACCATGATCATGGAAACAATAGTATTTCAGTAATATTGAATATAAACCATGTGGGATTGAACATTTACTTTGGACTACTTTTAATCTGTTTGACCTATTCCTTTTTCACCATTTTTTCATTTTGACGTGATTGACCAAAAAGACAATCTAAGTAGACTTGCTCTTTTCTCATTGCACTGCATTAGCTAGCTGAGCTGTTGGAGCTGTCCTTCACTGGATGTAGGGAGCGTAGACGCCCATGTTCAACATCAGATGGTGAACTGAGCAGGATAAATGGTATTTGTATCGATACTAATATTTGCTCGCTGCAAAATGGAGACAGGGTACCCGTCGCCGCATCGCGCGGGTACCCTGCTAGTTGTTGGTATAATGGATATTATTTTTCAGCAAGACGAAATTTATTTGCGTACATGATGTTAGGGGTGTTTATTAAATGGATTGACCCAAAAAACCAACCAATTCAAATGACATTGGATGAAATCGGTTTGACTTATTTGGGTTTGGTTCAAATTTTTGGGTGTACCCGAAATAATATACGGTTTTATGTAGGGGTGTGTATAAAAACCGGAAAACCGTAACAGAACCGAACCGGAACCGGCTTAACCGGTCCGGTTTCCGGTTCTTAGATTTGATCAAAAATAACAAAACGGGTTTACCGGTCCCGGTTCGGTTCCGATTTTTTCGGGTTTGGGACCGGCATTTAAATAGGTATATAGGCTTACGAGTTTTCATATATATTTGTCGAGATAATATGTATATAGGCTTTTAATAGAAACATATTTTACTTGAAGCAATCCGTGAACACCCGCAAATATCATTTATTTTATTAAAAATACGCTAAAATATTTAAGTTATATATTTTAAGATGAAAATATGCACTAGAAAATGTATAATCGGATGGAAAACACAAAAACCGAGTTTACTGGATCTAAACCCGCTTGAAGACCGACCCGGAACCGGAACCGGTTTAACCAGTCCGGTTCTCGGTCTTTGAAATTTCTTTTTTCCGGTTACCGGGTTTACCAGTTCCGGAACAGAACACACCCCTAGTTTTATGGTTCGGATTTGGGTTCAAATCTTCCTATTCGGTTTCCACCCAAATAACCAAATAATAGGAAATGACTTATCTATTTATATATATTACACTTTCATAGCTTAGAAACCTTCAATTAATTTTTTTTAAATGATAGAGATTTGCTAGGATACTTCAAATATCATTATTAATCTTTGAAAGTGATCAAATTTGTGTTTGTTTAATTGGTTTTCTTTGAATTTTGTGTATCAACTATAGGGATGCAAATTTAACCCGCGGGTTTAGGTACCCGCGGGTACCCGAGTCTTACGGGGCGGGTATTACCCGTCTAAACGGGTATCGGGTCGGGGATGGGTTTAAATTTCATACCCGAGAGCGGGTACGGGTCGGGTAAGGGTTTTATAATACCCGCACCGTTTATACCCGACCCGAATATATATATTAATGTGTGATTTTTTTTAACACAACTTTAACCCACTAGTCACTACCGAAACTTAACTCAACTCTTAATCTCTCATTAGCCTAAACTAATAATGGTAAAAATTTGGCCCGTCTCCCGTTAATCCATTACGTATTGAACGAAATAAGCCTAGACTAACTAAGAGTATTCAATGTTTTAGCTATTTTGTTTAATTTTTTTATTGAACGGGTACCCGTCGGGTTCCCCGTACCCGGGGGGATTTTTCTACCCGAACCCGACGGGGATTTGACCGGGTACGGGTATAGGAATTGCGGGTCGGGTACGGGTACGGGTTTTGCAATACCCGCTATTACCCGTACCCGTTTGCATCTCTAATCGACTAATCAGTTTATTGTTATTATTTTATTACATTTTATAGATCATTCTCCTATTTGCTTTTACGAAAAACCGAACCAAATAACCCGATTACTTATTTGGTTTGTTTGGTTTGGTTTTAATTAATTTGGTTTGGATATTGGTTGGTCAAAATATTTTAAAAAACCGAATAACTCAAACCGATTAACCATACTAAACCATAAACCGCCCGAACATACACTCCTACATGATGTGTGTATAAAGACGATGGTGTGGTTAGTGTCGGAGCTAGGCAAGAGCTAGCGGGTCCAGTCCATCCTTTGTATATAATTTTTAACTGATTCAAAACTAAAACGATAAGGATTTTGTTAATAATAGTTCATTAACGATAATTAATTAAGTAAATGGCTTATAGTATATCGGTATCAAAGTGATTAGATGTCCTATAAGATTGTGAGTTTAAATTCAATTATGAAAAAAAATTAGTGTAGACTTACTTGATGCGTATGTTAGGTGTTAAAAAAAAAAGCAAAATTTGAAACCCAAGTAAAAAAGTTTATTACATATTTGTTGTTAAAGAAACCCCACTTGGTCCTCTAGATCATGCTACAATCAAGGGAAATTTGAGTGATCTATTGATAGATTTAGACTTATCCTAACGAGACCTTCACTTTTGTCTTTAGATGAAGTGAAGGCTTCTTACCGTTGGCACTAGGAGTGTGTTCGGTTTCGGAATCAGACCGAACCGGACCGGAACCGGTAAACCTGGAAACCAAAAAAAGGAAATTTCAAAGTCTGAGAATCGGACCGGTTAAACCGGTTTCGGGACGGGGTCAGTACGGTCTTCAAGCGGGTTTAGAACCGGTAAACCTGGTTTTTGTGTTTGCAATCCAATTATACATTTTTAGTGCATATTTCATCTGAAGATATATAACTTAAATATTTTAACGTATTTTTAATAAAAGTATGGTGTTTGCGGGTGTTCACGAATTGGTTCAGGTAAAATATGTTTATATTAAAAGCCTGTATACCTATTATTTCGACATATATTCATGAATACTCATAAGCATATATACTTATTTAAATGCCGGTTCTGACCCTGAAAAGACCGGAACCGAACCGGGACCGGTAAACCCGGTTTGTTAATTTTGATCAAATCTAAGAACCGAAAACCGGGCCGGTTATGTAACGCCCCAAGATTTCGGTAAATGAATATTACCTTATCTTATTAATTAAATTTGAATCACGGTTTAATTTCTTAGGTGGTGAAATTTATCTAAAGTCTAATATCATTTTAACTAATTACGTATATTTTATTATTGTTCTTTTTTACCGTTTTAATGTAATCATGAGGACAGATGTTAGACTAATAAGTATTCGGTTTTAGCATGTGCATGGAAAAGCATAAGTTTAGAAATTAGCAAGTACGGGCCGGTCATGTGTTGTGCGGATTGGGCTATATCCGTTTTCTTTTAAACGAACCCATGTGGCGTTAAGATCGGACAAGGCCAAGAGCCTTAAAAATCAAGAAGTTGCATATAGTATATATTATTATAATACCCTAGCCGCCGTTATTTTCACCTTTCCACAATATTCCTTTCACTATGAACACCACCGTGATCCCGTTCCTTTTCTGATCAGTGGCCTACAACACCACCACCGTCTTCACCATTCCATTGCTGGTTACACCTCCTTCGACAACCATGAAAAACCACCGCCACTCATTCCGTACATCATTTTATCCGGCGAGCAGAAGCAAGCTTCCAACGATAGCCGTACATGGTAACGCCACCACCATTTCCGGTTCTGTCTCGGTGAGCAATAGTGACGTTTAACGCCGGTAACCATCACCGTCGTGAGTTTCTTCTTTTCCAGCGCCGTACACATTGCTTTGAGAACCACCGTCCCTCCATTGTTCCTTCTAGCTTGGTTCCTTCTGCTTCCACCGCCGCCACCGTGTGCGACGCTCCCGTTTTGTTTCCCGTTTCCGCCGGAGAGTTTCATCCCAGTTTTGGACCGCCGTCGTCTGTTTTGCCGCTGCAACCGCATATCGTGTTAAGGAACAAGCTTCATGGTAGTAATTCTCACTGATTTTTCATTCCCGATTCATAATTCTTCAATACTTCTATTCCAGTCGAAGCTTGTTTCTGATCCATTGTGATTGTTGTGTCGCGGGATTAATCCGTTTATTAGGCAGCGAGTTGCGGGTGTGTGAACCAAGGACGACCATCAAGAAGCTACCTATCGCATTCCCGCTCGGTAAGGTTTATAGTTCGGTAAATTCTTTAACCCTAATCTATGTGTATAGAAGTTTAGTAGGGCTGCGTTTCTAGAATGATACAACACCGAGTCTGTGATAGGTTTGGGTTTGGGTTATTGTATAATTCGTGTTGATATCGAGAACCTCTAACCGAAGGGAAACCGAACCCGTAGGGTTCTTGGTTTCCAACCGGGAGACTTGTAGCATCAAGGTGGTATTACAAATCTTTTCTTTTAAAATCAGGATATCTGAGATGTGGGGGCTGTCGGGTAATGAATTCTAAGTGCTCGGGTTGTTCGATGACGGGTCGGGTTGCTAAATCGAGTTGTTTGAACCAATACTTTTCTGGCAGAATCTGCCCTACTGTTCTAATCTGTTTTTGAAATACTTAAAATAATCTTTAGAGTTTTTGGCCCGTCCTGGGACCTTGGTTTTTGAGTTAGCTTTCCAACACCGCAACCCTCTCGTCAATCCGAATTACGGTTTAAAAGTTATAGTCAATTTAGTATGCTGCTGTTAGGAAGATGACCTGTGCAGCAGGTCTGTCTTGCAATGCTGTTTTGAGACACTTAGGGTCTGTTTTGGCCAGTGACCGTATCACAGTAAATTGTAGTTCTGATTGTCTAGTTGTCGTGGTAAAAATATGGGAAAAATATATTGAGCCGTTTAAGAGTTATGGCAGTTTCCGTGAGACTGACGGGTGCTGCCAGTTTTCTGAAATAAGCCCTCGGGTAGGATTTTAATTCAGGGTTTCGTTTTTGGTTTTAGGACCGTCTAGGAGATAACGTGCTGTACCTTTGACTGTCGGGAACCCTTTGGAGCTTACGTTTCTCGAAGTGAGTATTCTCACCGTGTATTCAGTTTTAACGTTGTACATGCATGACTTACGTGTTACATTTCTTGCACCATAATTGTTATCTGAGTTTGATCTGTTATCTGAGTATCTGAGCAGCTGTTTATTTATTCATGATCTGAGACATTGTGCCTGGGTAACTGAGCTCGGCACAGAGTCATTCTGTGCTACTACTTGCTAGGGCAATCTGAGATAATTATGTTAAAGAGATAATAAAACATAATAACACACATCTGAGTTTTGGCTATATGCCTATCTTGGGATCACCTCCCGTCTGAGTTTTGGGATTATTCCCGTCTGAGTTTTGGGATCACTCCCGTCTGAGTTTTGGCTTACGCCTATCTGAGGTGTGAGGAGGGGCGAGGTTGATCTCTCGTCCCAAATCACACAAGCGCGCTATATAAATTAAAATCTGAGTAATAAAATCTGAGAAATAAATCTGAGTAATTAATCGAGTAGATTCGGAGTAGGAGTACACCGATGTGCCCTCATGTGTTGTATGTTATAATTGTTTACATTTTGAGATTATTCACTCAGCTTCCCAGCTGACCCAAACTTTCCCCCACATGGTTTCAGGTACCAGCAAAGGAAAGGAGAAGGTGGACGGTTGACCGCTGTATCTTTTCATTTCTGATGTGGACAGCATTTAATATTTTAAAACACTTTATTTTATTTAAACTATTTCCGCATTAAATTCATTTTATATTAAACAATTATATTTGGGATTATTTAGGGGACCTTTTTGATTATAATATTGTACACAAAATTTTAAAAAAATCTTGTAAATTTTAGGGTGTTACAAGTTGGTATCAGAGCTCTGACTTGAGGGATTTGGATTCACAAGGAGTGGATTCAATCTCAAGTTTGAGTCTCGAGTTTTAAAACGCGAACTGAGTAAAATATTTTCTGAGAAAAGTTTCCACATCAAGCATACAGCATGTCACGTCGACCTCTCGCTTTTCCCATTGCTGGTAGTATTTAATAGTTTTTATTTATCTGAGATGTATGTTGTATTCTGAGTATGGATGAGTAGAGTAGTCAGAGATTTTTGTGTTTATTTTCAAAGTATATTTTTCCGAGTGTTGTTTCTGATTACATCTGTGAAATAAACCCTAAAAGTTATAATAACATATGAAAATTACATATGAATAGTACGATTAAATACTATGTATATATAGATATACGAATGCGAGGTTTGATAATTTTGAGTATAATTTAGAGCATAATTCTGAGTAAAATTCTGGATTTAATTCCCCGTGTTTAATATATTTATGCATATACAAATACGCATACTAGAGGAATTATAAATTTTAATGAGAATAATAAAAGTTTCCAATTTAGAGGAATACCTAATAGAGTTGAAATGAGATTTTATAAATTTTGAGGAATTTTAACCAAAAGTGTAATAACGGGATATTAATTTATGATTCGCATGCTTTGAGTAAATGAGAAAAGAGAAAATTATTAATATTAAAGAGGAGTATTAAATTTTTGTATTGAAAAAAATATTAAAAACTTTCATATGGGAGAAAACACTTAATAGACCGAGTCATTTAAACGAATAAATCATAGATTAGTAAATCAAATTGATTGAGAATATTTTTAAAAGGATTTACCAAGTTGAGTAAAAGAAAGAATTATTAAGTCAATAAGATGGGAAATAATTACATTTAGCTAAACGAGAATTATTAACAGGATCTAAAAGAGAATTATTGATCAGGGCTAAAAGAGAAGATGTCTAAATGAGAAATTAAAATTTTCGTGAATACAACGAATCACGAGATATAATAGTTAAGCAAATTCCATGTTAAGGTCAACAAGTTAGTATTTATTTCAGAATCATTAAATTGAGATAAGATGGTAAAAACATTTCGAGTAAGTAAGTTAAATTGCTGAGTGCAAAACTAAATGTGGATGACAAGTTAAGTGACAGATTGATGAGTTCACATTGATGGCTTAAAATAAACTATGTAAGTTTAATAGACTAATTAATTGGGAAACCGTTGAGTCAAATTAATCAGATATTATTGAAGCTCATCTTAAGGAGTAATTATTAAAGAGGATTAATAGGAAGCTAACGTCATCAATTTGATGATGATCTATTTAAAAACGAGTAAAAGAGCGACAAATTGAATCAAATTAACGAGGAACGCAATAACTGAGAACTCTGATCAAAAGGATATTAATCGACATGCTCACAAATTACAATAAATTTAATATAACTGTGGAAAGGATATAAGTTATATTTATGAGGAATGATAAATGGCATATCCAAATGAAAAGTTTAAAAGGAGATTTGTATTGTGAAAATAACTAAGTGGAAATATTTCTATGAATCTGAGTTATCCGAGTATCGCGTACGAGACTAAATATACGCATGATTTTCTGAGTAATGGTCATGAGATTTTGAGTACCCGCAGCTGAGTGCATATCTGTATTTATCAGATATTGAAAGTAAACTTTTCTTTCTTCTGAGTGTGATTTGTTGTGAATTATTCTTATGTGTGGGAAGTTGTGAACTTTGGGATTGACTCGTGACCAAACAAAAGTATGTGTCGAAAGTAATAGAGGGCCCCTATTACCGTACACACAGGACTTTTGGTTGGTTAGGGGGATATTTTGAGGGGAATGATGGACCAATGTTTGTTATGGTGTATTTAGTATGTGTATCCTAATTGTTTGTGTGACTACATACTTGCTTGCTTGTTTTGGTAGACAATACTAGTTCCAAACTCGAGGACGAGTTTTTCTCCAAGTGGAGTTGAGTAGGGGTAAAAAGGAAAATTATCAAGAAATAATTATCATTAATTATTATTTATAAATATTATGAGCATGATGCTTATGCAGAGAGATTTTGTTGGTATGAATTTAAAGTGCGAAATCCAGATACATATAATTGATCAAATAAATTATAAGAGTAACTATCAAATCAAGCAGTTGAGAATAATTAAATTTATTCTATGGGTAATTATAGAGTTTACAACAAAATGATAGATCGGGTTACTGGAGAAATTAACAAATCAAGTTAATTGGGTTGAATGAATATCGTGCAAAAGGGAAGTAGTAATACTACAATTATATATAAAATAAGACAGTATACTTATTCTTGGGTGGTTATAAATGTGATAATGAGAAATCATTAAACTAAAATGATGAGAACTTATTAATGAGTCGAATATGAGAAAACTGCTACAATGAAATTTTAAGGAAAATGAGTAAAATTAATGAGATCGGTAATTTGCTGGTAATGAGTTATTATTAAAATGAGCTAAATGATAAAATTTTATTTTGATTAATTATGGAGTAATTTTGAGTTATAAGAAATTTACAAATCGAGTTACATAAATTAATAAAATGAGTCAAAAGAGAAAAGTATTAAATTAACGGGAAGTGTTATTCAAAATTTTGAAGTATTATAAAGTGATTGAGTTTTGAGGTATTATAAAATTATATGAGAAAACTCTATTTATGAATAATTATTAAACTTGAGATGAGAACAACTATTCAATAAATTTATATTGAACTTAGGAGAAATTTCGAAAAAGACGAGAATGTACTGAATTGATGAACCATGAGTAAACCGTAAGATTTAGAATAAAGTGTAATTGCGAATTGAGTAAATGAGAACTAAGGAATTAATTCGTAATTTGAGTAACGAGAAATCATTATAAATAAGAGTATGAAATTTAATTGGAATTTTAGTGGGTAACATGAAATTAATAAGTAGAGATGGTCAAAATAATTAAGAGACATTTTAAATTGTGTAAAATCAGTGAAACGGTCTATTAAAGGATCGTTAAACTAGATGAATGAGATAACATCTATTAAAATATTATCGTGAAACCACTAAATGTAGTAGAATGAGAACCTGATAAAACGAGTTAAATGACAAGGTCGTTAAATTGAGCTATTTAAAGGGTTATCAACATCGGTAATATGCAAACCTAATAGAGTAAGGTAACAATATAATGTTAAAGAAGAGTTATTTTGAGAACCAATAACGCGGTTGAGAGAGAATATATCATTCCAAGTATTATAAGCTGGTAAATTGGAACACGCGAGTAGTAATAAGAATGAGTAGAAATGTGATTTATACCTAATGCTATTACTTGTAAATATTATTACCTTATGAGTTGTTACTGAGTTAGAGTTTTGGGTTTGCTTCTAAGTTAAGATTTATGAGTTTGCTCCTGAGTTATACAGTTTCGAGTTATACTCCTGAGATATGTTTTGAGTTTATTTCTGAGTTGGACTTCTGAGTTATATTTCCACATCATATTTTGGAGTTATATACCTGAGTATATGAGAGTTCTGTGTGATATGTATATTCCTTGTGATTTAATTGCATGGTTTTTATATTAATTGATAATGGTGTAAACCGCTAAATTATTTATTATGTTGTTAACAAACTGTTGACCCATAGAGTAGAGGACCTTCCGAGTCATTTTGGTAGAAAATTGTCGATAATGAAAATTTTTACCTGTTGCTAAAATGTGTAAGTGGTTATTTGATGGAGTTGTGCGGGAAGAAAATTTTCCATTAAAACTTGTTATCATCGTGTGAGATCCGAGTGTGATTGTGCAAATGGTTTGGATGACCTGGTACTACGCTGAGCATCTGGTATCGTCAACAAATCAATAGTAAATTTCCAAGTGGAGTTGAATCGGTGATTCAACGCGACGTTAATCGCTGAGTGCAACAACTGTGCCTGACTACGAGAGCAAGGAGACATCTTTAACAGAGTATCATTGATCATTTTGTATTTTCTGCCGTCATCCTTTTCTTTTTGAGATAAACCGAGATCTTAGAGAGCATGTAGGTTCTATTTCTTTTAGCCCTATCATTTTGCGCCACTAAAGAAGAAAGAGTTGCATGAGCAGTTGCAAGAGCCGGAGTTCATTCTGATCGAATAGGTCACCCCGAAGAGTTTTATTTTCATTTTTTTTATTTATTCTTTATTTATTGTTTTTTTTTATTTATTTATTCATAACCTTTTTGTGTGTCCCTATCTGGGAATGTGTGTCGTTGGCGAGCGTGAGGCTGAGATGCGAGATCGCCACCCTGAGTTTTATCTGAGCAATGACTTCGGGGACGAAGTCTATTTCAAGTGGAGTTGAGTTGTAACGCCCCAAGATTTCGGTAAATGAATATTACCTTATCTTATTAATTAAATTTGAATCACGGTTTAATTTCTTAGGTGGTGAAATTTATCTAAAGTCTAATATCATTTTAACTAATTACGTATATTTTATTATTGTTCTTTTTTACCGTTTTAATGTAATCATGAGGACAGATGTTAGACTAATAAGTATTCGGTTTTAGCATGTGCATGGAAAAGCATAAGTTTAGAAATTAGCAAGTACGGGCCGGTCATGTGTTGTGCGGATTGGGCTATATCCGTTTTCTTTTAAACGAACCCATGTGGCGTTAAGATCGGACAAGGCCAAGAGCCTTAAAAATCAAGAAGTTGCATATAGTATATATTATTATAATACCCTAGCCGCCGTTATTTTCACCTTTCCACAATATTCCTTTCACTATGAACACCACCGTGATCCCGTTCCTTTTCTGATCAGTGGCCTACAACACCACCACCGTCTTCACCATTCCATTGCTGGTTACACCTCCTTCGACAACCATGAAAAACCACCGCCACTCATTCCGTACATCATTTTATCCGGCGAGCAGAAGCAAGCTTCCAACGATAGCCGTACGTGGTAACGCCACCACCATTTCCGGTTCTGTCTCGGTGAGCAATAGTGACGTTTAACGCCGGTAACCATCACCGTCGTGAGTTTCTTCTTTTCCAGCGCCGTACACATTGCTTTGAGAACCACCGTCCCTCCATTGTTCCTTCTAGTTTGGTTCCTTCTGCTTCCACCGCCGCCACCGTGTGCGACGCTCCCGTTTTGTTTCCCGTTTCCGCCGGAGAGTTTCATCCCAGTTTTGGACCGCCGTCGTCTGTTTTGCCGCTGCAACCGCATATCGTGTTAAGGAACAAGCTTCATGGTAGTAATTCTCACTGATTTTTCATTCCCGATTCATAATTCTTCAATACTTCTATTCCAGTCGAAGCTTGTTTCTGATCCATTGTGATTGTTGTGTCGCGGGATTAATCCGTTTATTAGGCAGCGAGTTGCGGGTGTGTGAACCAAGGACGACCATCAAGAAGCTACCTATCGCATTCCCGCTCGGTAGGGTTTATAGTTCGGTAAATTCTTTAACCCTAATCTATGTGTATAGAAGTTTAGTAGGGCTGCGTTTCTAGAATGATACAACACCGAGTCTGTGATAGGTTTGGGTTTGGGTTATTGTCTAATTCGTGTTGATATCGAGAACCTCTAACCGAAGGGAAACCGAACCCGTAGGGTTCTTGGTTTCCAACCGGGAGACTTGTAGCATCAAGGTGGTATTACAAATCTTTTCTTTTAAAATCAGGATATCTGAGATGTGGGGGCTGTCGGGTAATGAATTCTAAGTGCTCGGGTTGTTCGATGACGGGTCGGGTTGCTAAATCGAGTTGTTTAAACCAATACTTTTCTGGCAGAATCTGCCCTACTGTTCTAATCTGTTTTTGAAATACTTAAAATAATCTTTAGAGTTTTTGGCCCGTCCTGGGACCTTGGTTTTTGAGTTAGCTTTCCAACACCGCAACCCTCTCGTCAATCCGAATTACGGTTTAAAAGTTATAGTCAATTTAGTATGCTGCTGTTAGGAAGATGACCTGTGCAGCAGGTCTGTCTTGCAATGCTGTTTTGAGACACTTAGGGTCTGTTTTGGCCAGTGACCGTATCACAGTAAATTGTAGTTCTGATTGTCTAGTTGTCGTGGTAAAAATATGGGAAAAATATATTGAGCCGTTTAAGAGTTATGGCAGTTTCCGTGAGACTGACGGGTGCTGCCAGTTTTCTGAAATAAGCCCTCGGGTAGGATTTTAATTCAGGGTTTCGTTTTTGGTTTTAGGACCGTCTAGGAGATAACGTGCTGTACCTTTGACTGTCGGGAACCCTTTGGAGCTTACGTTTCTCGAAGTGAGTATTCTCACCGTGTATTCAGTTTTAACGTTGTACATGCATGACTTACGTGTTACATTTCTTGCACCATAATTATTATCTGAGTTTGATCTGTTATCTGAGTATCTGAGCAGCTGTTTATTTATTCATGATCTGAGACATTGTGCCTGGGTAACTGAGCTCGGCACAGAGTCATTCTGTGCTACTACTTGCTAGGGCAATCTGAGATAATTATGTTAAAGAGATAATAAAACATAATAACACACATCTGAGTTTTGGCTATATGCCTATCTTGGGATCACCTCCCGTCTGAGTTTTGGGATTATTCCCGTCTGAGTTTTGGGATCACTCCCGTCTGAGTTTTGGCTTACGCCTATCTGAGGTGTGAGGAGGGGCGAGGTTGATCTCTCGTCCCAAATCACACAAGCGCGCTATATAAATTAAAATCTGAGTAATAAAATCTGAGAAATAAATCTGAGTAAATAATCGAGTAGATTCGGAGTAGGAGTACACCGATGTGCCCTCATGTGTTGTATGTTATAATTGTTTACATTTTGAGATTATTCACTCAGCTTCCCAGCTGACCCAAACTTTCCCCCACATGGTTTCAGGTACCAGCAAAGGAAAGGAGAAGGTGGACGGTTGACCGCTGTATCTTTTCATTTCTGATGTGGACAGCATTTAATATTTTAAAACACTTTATTTTATTTAAACTATTTCCGCATTAAATTCATTTTATATTAAACAATTATATTTGGGATTATTTAGGGGACCTTTTTGATTATAATATTGTACACAAAATTTTAAAAAAATCTTGTAAATTTTAGGGTGTTACAGGTTAAGCCGGTTCCGGTTCGGTCCCGGTTGGGTTCCGGTTTTCCGGTCTTTATACACACCCCTAGTTGGCACCACACTTTGGTTTGGTGCTTTCGGTTGATTTCTTTTCCAAGCTGACGAGTGAAAATGTTGAAAGAGGTGGGCCCAATGCAATTGAATATGGTAATTGATAATTTTTGTGTGTGTATTTATAATTGTGGGGCCTAAAAACTGAAGAGAACGATTATTGTTGGCATGAATATGTCTGTTGGTCTGTCTGATGATGTGACGTTGATTTGACAAAAACTGAAGGTGTCAATTTGTGTAATGATTGGGAGTCGACTTAGTATCCACATTTTGTTCACATCAAACTCTAAACCGTAAAAAAAATGTAAATGTTATATAAATGTAAAAAAATAGAAAATAGAAAATAAATATTATAATAATGAATTTGTTTTCCTAAACATAATTTTTAACCAAGTTTATCATTTTTTAATTTGAAAATATAAATAAGAAAAATCAATATGTCCAATAGATTATCTAACTTTTTTTTAGATTTTTCTTTTTCCAAGACCAGCTAATTCCATCGACTACCTATATGTTTTAAAGTTCGTCCAGAGTTTTAGAACTATCGACAAGAAAGGCTTTCCAAGTTTGAACGAGTTGACTCAGGTTTGTGTGAACATGGATGTTAGTTATTGACTTTGGGAGTCACTAGATGGGACTTCATCATCATTTTGTTGCTTTTTTGGTAATCAAATAATCAATTGGAAATGTGGGGTTGTAGACTTTTTGACCAGTTTGATGTGAATAATAACATGGAAAGTGATTTGTTTTTATTGATATCCTGCAATTATTATTTAATTAAATTCCGTAACTTTTATACATTATTACAAGATTTGCTTGGATTGTGCTTTATCATATTGTGTGATGAGCTAGTTACAGAACCAGCTTTAGCCTACAGAACCCGCAGAACTCAATCTTAACCATTGGTTTTTAAAATTAACGGCTAAGATTATTTTTGATATTTTCCTTAAAAAAGTGAACTTATTTTTGGTAAATTTTAAATAAAAAGGTATAATAGGTATATTGTCCACACAAAAATAACTGGTTACCGTCATTTTCTCCTTCTCTCCTCGTTCATTCTTTTAAAACTTGATCCACTCTCAAAAAACTTCCATTATTTCTCTTTCCAATATTACAAAAACCACCATCATTCTTCTCCTGCAAATCTAGCCACATTACCGATCAAAATAAGGAAAATCAATACCACGATTGAAACGAGCGTCTTCTTCCGAATACAGTGGTACCTTTCATTATTGAAACCGGTATATGCGGCGGTGGTGGAATTAGGGTTTCGACGGCGGGGATGGTGATGAATCGAATAAAAAATTGTCGGCGTTCGTCTTACCGGTCATTACCAACAGTCGCCGGCTTTTACAATCGGCGGTCGTTGTTCCTAATTTATTTTTCTTCATCAGGCAAACACAAGTGATAACTTGCCGGCCGGCGGTCAATGCAACGTTACTTCAACATGGTTTGTTCCTCTTTGTTCTATCTTAAAATAATAATCAAGTGGGGTTTTTGTGTTTATTTAATTTATTAATTTTACTTCGTGAACTCCGATGTTTTTGATCAATTCCGTTGTATGACATTCATTTTATTAATGAAGTTGTGTTGATTACTTGTTTACTTCATGACTGATTATTAAAAATCCATTATTATTTTTGTTATTGATTGTGTAATATAAATGTTCTTGATTCAGGTAATATTTATTTTTTGTTATTGTTTTTCTTATCTATGTAATCTTTTGTTATTGATTGAGATAATACTAATTTTATTGATTAGCTTGCATATATGTTCCTAATTAGTTTGTATATGTGTTCTCATTAAACATGTGTGTTTTTTATGTTTTACAGTGGGTAGTACCATAAAAATTGACAAGTTACATAAGTGGAAAAAGAAGAAATGTGCATTTTGTGTTAGGTTATATAAAGAAGAAAATTGCTTCAAACGAGTACACAATTGCACGCCATCAATGGATGCATATATGTTATAACTTGAATACATATATGTGTTATTTGAAATTACTTTTGACTTTTGTATGAATAAACATATATGTTCAAACATGTATATTCAATAGAATTTGTATGTAAACAATTTTGTAACTTTTTGATATATGTTTCGTTTGTTTAACATGTATGTTTTATGTCACACATGTGTTCAGTATATATGTAAAACCGCATAATAACATGTATGTATAAGCGTACATAATAACATCCATGTTTATAGCAATAAAACATGGGTACTGATTCGTACAGAGCAATTTTTAGTAAAGTAGCAATTTCAAGTAATGAGACAATAATTCCCTTGCCCCCTTTACCAACATTGTACCCCTCCCTCCGATTGAAACCATTTCTTCCCAGAATTTCTAAAATTACAGATCCTAATCTACATGTAGTAATCTAATGGAAATTCAGATCGAGAATGAATAATTACAGATCGAATATAGCGTCTTCATCCTCTTCACCGGTAGAGACATCAACTTCTTCAAGCTTGACGATTGAAGCGACTTGAGCTCCGGTGACTTCGTCCGATGGTTTCCTCCTCTTTATACTCTGGATCGCTGCTCGTCATTGGATAGAATCATTAGGGAAAGAGAGAGTTTAATAAGAAAAAATGAAAGATGAATTTGTTGATTTCTTAAGATTGAAGAAGAGAAAAGGGGGATGGATTTCTTGAAGATTTGTTCATTAACACACAATTTTTTCCGATTTTTGTATAGTTTCTCTTATAATTAACATTCAATTTTTTCTTCTCTTATTTTTGACGAAATCTTGAAAATAAATAAACAATATCTTGGAATCAGTTGCAATAAGCCATGAAAACGGTAGACAACAAGGTTTAACGGAAAGGGTAAAATGATGGGAAGGGTAAAATGCTAAAAGGGAATAATTGTCTTATTATATAAAATTGCTCTGTATGGATAAAAATCACTCTGTACGAATCAGCTCCCATAAAACATGCATGTTTAACACAACAATAAAAATTTCGTAAACTCTTAAATATAAAACATACATGTTTATAGCGTAAAAAACATATATGTTCAACCCGTTTTAAATAAATAACAAAAGACAATAATTAATTTCCGAAAATAAAGCCTTCCTTTTAGGAAATTTCAAAAAAAGAAAAAAAAGAGTAAAATGTCGGAAATACCCCTGAACAATTAATAAGAATTAAATAATTCAAAATTATTTTACTAAATTCTGATTGGCTTATACGAATTCTGTCAGTTCTGTAGTCTTATTGGGTTCTGTAAATAAATCAACCCATCATATTGTTTTATTTCATATTATATTATACAATTTCGATCCACTTAATCACTTATTATGTCCACTTTTGACATTTGATCTTTCTTAACATCATCAGGCCTAAGATATTTCTTAGAATATATATTATGCAAGAAGAAGATGCAATTTCGACAATTTCTAAGTTTTTGAAGCATTTGAGATGCATCATTAACCCTCTAAGGTGAAATTTGCTGAAATGTGATAGATCTTTATAATGGTAGTAACCGTAGTATACTAGTGTGGTACTATCTTCGTCCCAATTTAAATGTATACTTTTAAATTGCAGAAGACAAATTAAGAAAAATGAGACCATTACACTATGTGTTAATTGAATATTATCTTGACCTTTTATAAACATTTTGATTGGTTGTAATATAAGATTAAACACTTATTTTGTGACAAATCAAAATAGAAACGTTGACACTTAAATTGGGACAAATCAAAATAGAAACGTTGACATTTAGATTGGGACAAATGAGTATGTTTTTAAAGTTTATATTTTTTTGATATTTTTCCAGAAAGATAAATATTTATCCAAGTAGATACAACATTATATTTCAATTAAGACTTGAACTATAAATCTTTTGATTGATGGGTAATTAAGTATTGCCCGATGCCCTTTGGTAAGCATATAAAACTATTGATATAATACACGTTTAACATTTTATCGTTATTTAAAAATAATGTATTGAAAATCAACAAGTATTTATTCCTTTCACATTTGATATTTTTGATTTCCTTGTACCTGAGGCGACGGAGTTGCTCAACAGAATTCAACGTATTATGCATAATAATATTATGACATATAGATCTACAAATATTGTTTTCAAAAGAATTAGCTTTTCAATTAAAAAAAGACTAGTAACATAGTTTGTTCCTCGTTTGCCTTCATCCTCTATGCAAAAAGATCTGTTATTTTATTTATGCAAAACATATTAGATTAAAAAGAATTCTAACTACTTGATGAATTTACAAAATCATACTTCCTCCGATTCAAAATAAGTGATACATTGTTGCTTTCACGGTTATTGAGGTAAAATTTTATAATGAGGGTTAAATTAGATTAATTTGAGGATTCATGTCAAGTGTATATACATGGTTGTTTCTTGGTGCGATAAGCACGACTTTTCCACATGATTAGTGAGAAATGGGTCCCACAATTTTTGAATAAAGTATGATTAATGATGTTTAAAAGTAAAAGTAAGGGTAAATATGTTATTTCACTTTATTGAAGTAGGTAGTTAGTGGATGTGGGACCCACTACTTTTTACCAAATTAGGTATGTTTTCAAAGTATATCACTTATTTTGATACATCCAAATATGGAAAGTGTATCACTTATTTTGAATCGGAGGAAGTATAACTTTAATAAAGATAACTGTTAGTCCCTCCGTCCCTAAATAAAGTTCTCATTTCTCTTGGTCACAACTTTTTAGGAGATAGTTAGTGGTAGGATATTTGGTATTATTTTTGATTAAAATATAAGGTTTGATTGGAGAGAGAGAAAGTGTTTTAAGAGATAGTTAGTGGTGAAAGTATTGGTAATAATATTATTATATTAAGTGGGACCTTTAAGTTTGAGAAATGAGAACTTTATTTAGGGACAAAACTTGGAGAAGAAATGAGAACTTTATTTAGGGACAGAGGGAGTATATTGCATGCTTTTAACCATTTAAAAAAAATATATTTTCGAAGGCTTCATGGGGTGATTGAGTATATGCTCATAACATATACAACATAATCATTATCGTGATTATTTTTGAAATTTCCCCTGATTATTTAGTAAATATTCACTCAAGAAAGGGTCGACCGTAACCTCTAAAAAGTTATTCACAGCCACTACAACTAATTACCACCGGATGATTATGTTTCATGCTTTTAACTCTTTCAACAAAATCCGATGTCGATTCGTAAACCTTATTGAACATGTGGAGTCATATTCTCATTCCAATTAAGATCCAATACAATATCGTTTACGAATTTTGTGGCCCCACAATACAATTAAGTAGACAACCACCTTTACAACATGGAAATCATTAAATATTCAAAACTGGTTGTTGCGAAAATTATTTCTAGTAATCATTGGGGTTTTACCCAAATAATTCAAGTTCGTAATGAAGGGTTTAAGAGTTAATTGCATAAAACAAAACCTTAATCTACACACCTCTAATCTATATCATGTTTGTCCATAATAACTTTGAACTCACAAACTATAGGACATCTATTGTGAGCTATAAGACTGTGCGTAATGGGTGCGTAATGGGTGATCAAACCTAGTTTGGTCATCCATGCCACCTCTGCGCCACATCAGCCTTCTCTACCTGATCAAACACGTAACCAGAATGCGACCAAATGCCCGTAATGGGTGACCGTTCGAATTTTTTTTAATTTTAATTTAAATTAAAAACAATACATTAATAATAAAAAAAACATTATATTAATAATAAAAAAACATTACATTAATAATAAAAAAAATACATAAATAAAAAAAACATTACATTAATACTAAAAAAAAAAACTAAAAATCCAAATTATATTTGGCCTTGATTTTCGCCTTCCTTGCCAAAACCCACGCAAGTTTTCTGCCGGTGAGGTGTTCATGGGAGTCATTGTAGAATTTCATATGCTTTAGCTCTTGGTTATCTTTTTGAATCTCCATGAAATCAGATATGTTCGCTTTGCGGAAGTCAAAAAAGTCGTCCGTGGCGTCTTTCCAATGCCCGACTAATTCCCGAGTCGATGACGCGGGGGGGGGGGGGGGGGGGGGGCACCGAAATCTGAACTTTGAGCAGCTGATGACGATGTCGCTGCTTTCTTCTTCGCCTTGTCCCGCCCCATTGGCCGAGTGGGTGCAACTTCCACTTCTTCATCATACTGGTCCTCACCAACCCCTGAACCTTGAGCAGCTGATGATGACGACGTCCTTGATTTTTTTCCACTAGCCTTCGCGAACATCGCCAACTGTTTTGGGTATTCAACCTCTTTCCACTTTGGATGGTCCTTCAACAATCTCCAGCACTCCACCTCTGTGAACTCCCCTGCATGATGAGCACTAAATTCACCACAAGCTCGCTCGTACAAAATTTGGTCGTTCGCCCCACTTGGGTTTCTTCGTACGAGGTTGTCATAAATATAACAAAATTTGCAATTTTAGGACGAAGCCTATTCTTCCACTTGCATTTTAGTGAGTCGTATGTTCGGTTCGTCCCACCCATTTCACTCGCAAAGTGAACTAACACATCCTGCCAAAATCCACATTTAACCCTGTAGTTCGCCTTAACAACATTTTCGGAAGTGTCGATCCAAGCCTTGCATAAGGCTATCTCTTCGGGCTTCGTCCATGTCGCGCTTCCGCCGGTCACCCCCTTTGTTGGTGGTTAACGCCTTTTTGGTTGGCGCTACAACGGGCTCGTCGGAAGACTCGACGTCGAGGGGCGCGGCGGGAGTGGCGGGGGAACCACTTTGTGTTCGTGGTTGGTAGTCGTATTGGTCGAGCCCGGCGAAAGGATCAAAACTTTGGTGGTCGTATTGCTCCCCACCAAAATAATTTTGATAACCTTGTTATGGTGGTTCTTGATATTGTGGTGGTTGTTGTTGTTGTGGATGGTATGGTCGGTATGGTGGTTGGTAGTAGGGGGAGCAAATGAATTATTTTGATAACCTTGTGGGATTGGTTGAGTTGTTTGGTGTATGAAACTTGGTGGTTGAAAGTTGATCGAGGGTGATTGAGAGGGTGTGGGAGTGTTTGCTTGGCGTCGAGATTTTGGAGCCTTGCCTTTGTTTTGGAGGAAGACATTTTTGGAGAGGCTGATTGAGAGAATTGAGTGTGTGTTTGAGTTTAGAAAGAAATGAGAGTTGTGAATTATTTGGTAAAAGAATTGGGTATTTATAGGGTAAAAAAGGGGGTAAAAATTAAATTTGAAGGGGGTAAAAAATAGTCGTTGGAGGGGTTTCGGAGCGTGCAACGGTCGACTTTGAACGGTCGAATAGTCGACTGTTGGAGGGGGGCGACGCGTCGGGGTCGAGCGGGCGTAACGGGCGAGACGCGTCCGGCATGGCCGAGGTGGAGGTCACGACCGGTCTTCCGGTCGTGCGTTACGCATGGCCTAAGCCTTAGATAAAAACAAAGAAAAAGAAAAGAAAAAGAAAAGAAACTCTAGTTTCATCACTTTCATGCATTGACTTACAACTAAAATTTAGAAGGTTTTTCACTCTAAATAATCTTATAAGACGGCCGGTAGTTTTACTGAGGATCAAACATGCCAATTTTTTCGGTTTCAACCTTAGTTTCGAGTTTGCCCTCACTTCAAAATAATGAAGGCGCAGCTTTGAGTAGCCCCGTAGGCTTGTCAAGAAGTAAGATTCAGCGAGTACACAAAAAATGGTGAGGACTCGCGAGGACATCTCCAAAAAATTTCAAAAATTTCCGTAAAAAATATATATAACTCTCCATGATTAATTACATTTGACAAAAAAAATAATTTGAAAAAAAATAATTATGATTCACTTTTTTTTTGTGGATCATAACAATGAACCATATTTTTTTTTGTGGATCAAATTTATGATCCATATTTTTTTTTTAGATCATTTTTTTTATTTTTTTGGATCTTATAGGCTGCGATTTTTATGTTTAAAAATGAATTTTTTTTGACAAAAGTTTGTTTTGGATCATTTTCAGAGTTTTTTTTTTGGAGTCCTTGCAGTCCTCACCGGTTTTTGAGTCCTCACCGGATTTGTGAGCCGACTAATCCCAGGGTGACCACCTGCTTTGCAAGCAGGTAGACCGGAGTCGGCGCGGGTGAACCTTGGTGGCCACAAGGGGGTATATTTTTGTTACTCCTAGGATTCAAACTTGGGACCTTCAATCATTTTCACTAAGTGGAGACCAAACTCTTATCATTAGAACACCCCTTGCGGTAACAAACATACAAACTTATAATATTCATGATATGCAATCAATAACCTACAAACTTATAATATTCATGATATGCAAATTGATTGCGCTTAATTGGGGTGTTAAAAGATATCCAAAAAACCGGGTATCTGAAAAATTACCCGATATCCGAAATTCGAGTATCCGAAATCTGGGTATCATAAAATCCGGATATCCAAAAATCCCGGTATCCGAATTTTGGGTACCAAATCCGAGTAGTGTTTTATAAGATTTTCGGGTACACGATATCCGAAAAATTACCCAATAATAAAAATTATCCGAAAAATATACGAAAAACATCCAAAATATTTCAAATACCTTACATGTCCAAAAATACATGAAATATTTGAAAATACCCGAAATATCCCGAAAAAATACTCGAAATATCTGAAAAATATTTGAATATTTTATTTTTTCCAGATACCGGATACTTGAAATCTGGATATCCGAATTTCGGATACCCGAAATCCGCATATCCGAATTTCGGATACCCGAAATCCGCATATCCGAATTTCGGATACCGGATTCAGGTAGTAAAAAATAAAAATCACTAACCGAAAATCCAGTACCTGAAATTCTTCTAGATACCCAGTTTTGAACACCCATAACGCTTATATCCCACTAGACCACAACCAAAAACTTGAGATATGCAAAGTTCATATAGCAAAAAAAAGAAAACACTAAAGTGTTTTGTCACCACAGCTGAACTTTGATATGCAAAGTTCATACAATAAATAATACAAAGTGTTTAATGACTTTAATCTTCGTAGGCAATTTTCATGCTTAACATGTAGTACATTAACCACCACCCACTAACTCTTAACTATAATGTACGACCACTTAAAACATACTTCCTCCGATTTAAAATAAAGTGATACATTGTTAGTTTCACGCTTTTTTAAGCAAAATATGATAATAAGGGTTAAATTACATTAACTGGATGGTTAGTGGGGAATGGTTCCCACAATTCTTGAATAAAGTAATGTTAATGATGGTTAAAAGTAAAAGTAAGGGTAAATGAGTCATTTCACTTTATTAATGTAAGTAGTTAGTGGGTGTGGGGTCCACTACCTTTTACCAAATAAGGTAAATTTTCAAAGTGTATCACTTATTTTGATACACCCATATATGAAAAGTGTATCACTTATTTTAAATCGGAGGAAATATAAAATAACTGTAAACACAACTCTAAAGGTTGGCGTTATCAGAACTCAGACCCGTTACTTTGTTTACGTCACCTGCATATCATAGATATCCAAAATCTGGGAGTTAATGATCCACATAAACCAAGAAAAAGTTTATCTCAAATTTTCAAGTATCATAAAAACTAAATCACAATATGCATATTTTGTATGTTTATTTACAGTCAGTAGATGATGATGATGCATTTTTCACCCTTGGCCAATGGTCAATAAATACCTCATCTTCAAAATGCCCACAAAGTAACTGAACTCATTGCAGCCATGAAACAAGTAAAAGTGGTCTTTGTATGCACACATGGAAATTTGAAACTGTGGTCAAGTCTTAGATGGATTTCTTGTTGGATGTTTGACTTTGACCATCAGATTCAACAGGAAGAAGAGACAAGATCCTCATCCTATACAGAAAATGATTATCAAATTTAATTTAGCCTAAAATTACTAAAACAATGATGCATGCAAAGATACCTGAATTTTAACTGATTATGATTTTAACGCTAGGGTTAAAATGATATGAAAAAACTGAATAAGCATACATCCATGAAAGAAGTACAAAATTAAGTGGCTTCCCAATATATGGTACAAAACCTGTGAGGTAAACCTGTTACAATCCCATTATTATTACTAATCTCTACCATTTTCAAATAAAAAATAAAAATATACCTCTAGGAAGAAAAAGCTCAACAACAGGACCGAATACCCCTGTTCTGCTATTCCTATCATAACCCTGCAAAAATATGATGTTTTAGCAACTAAATTATACATGGAAAAAGAATAAATTCTGTTAAAAAGATATTATTTATGTATCTGCAATACCGCCCAAGATCAGTTGGTTTATCATATTGTGAAGTTATTGGCTCGTTTTGGCTGAATAAAGTTGATGCATTTTTTTCAGTAACCGTAAGACCAAATTGAGCAATATCGTTGTACCTATACAGAAGTTATTTACAATAATACATGCTTTGTATAATGATGTTACAAGATATAGAGTATCTGATGAGAAGAAATAGAATGTACCAGATAGTGCTTAAAATGATACTGAATATGTACAAGGAAAGAGAGGAAGAGAGAAGAAGCAAAGAGAAAAGAAGAGATTATTATAAGAGAATAATATTTTTGTTTTTTGTGTTCCCGGGTTGGATAGGAAAGAAAAGAAAATTGTCATTTTTTGTGTTTCTAAGTTGGAGAGAAGGGAAAATAGATTATATATTTCAATTTTATCCTTAAAATATAAATAAATTAGGTAATGTTAAGGGTACTTTGGTAATTGCAAATATTTTTAACTAATCTTGAAAGGTGACTCTAAGAGCATCTCCAATGATAGTTTTTTCTAAAGCTTATTACAATTACAATAAGTCTTTGAAAGACTTTTTACCATTGAGATACCTAGCTTTTTGAAAAGCTTATTGCAAAGACTTATTCTCTACTAAGTTTTTAACCATCTTTTAATGTTTGTCTTTTTTAATCCCCCATGTATAATAACATTTCATTTTAAACCTTAGATATGTTATATATAAATTCTTTATTATATTTTTATTAGTTAATAAATAAATTATATAATATCTAATGCTAATTATTACAATATTTATGTATGAAAATATTTTAAAAAATATTATATTTAGTAAGATTTCAAAAAATTGTCAAATTATATATAGGGGTATTTATAAAACATTTGAGATAGATTAAGCTAAATTAGAAATTTTGTAAAAGGAAAAGCTTTTTAGAAAGGTTAACCATTGGAGATGTTATTTAGGAAAGGGTTTTTTGTTAGTGGAATGTTGATGTGGCAAAAAGAATAAGCTTTTGAGAGGTTAACCATTGGGGTCCGGAGATGCTCTAAATCCACTCCTTAGTGGAAAGGTAATTATGATAAAATGATTTAAATGATTGGAAAAATTAATTATCACTAGAAAAGTAAGCCTAACTCCCCAATCCCATTAACCAGCCCATCAACCTTATAGCAATTGTCCATATTTAATTCATTTACCCTAATATCTAAGCATTCACCCAAACATCAAACACCCACTCAAACCTTAAACACTCTCAGCCGACTCTCAGTCGCCAGACAGCTCCACCTCCGACGGCCACCACATCGCCGGCCACCATGTCGCCGGCCACCACTCTGCCACGCTCGCGATTTCTCCGACACGCTCGCTCACAGTTCGACCACCGTTCGTCCCGGCCACCACTTTGCGACGGTCACTGTTTTCCACCATTCGTCCGCCACGCCGCCCTCCGCCGCTCTAGATCCGCCGTCCGCCACGTCGGATCCACTATCGATCTATTTATGTCTCTCTCTCTTCTGTTCTCTCTCTCTCTTGTTCGTTCTCTCTCTGTCTCTCTCTCATGTCTCTTTTTTTCTTTAGATCTCTGAATCTCTTAATTAAGAGTAATACATGATGTTAATAGAGGTTTTGGTTTGTTTGGATTAAAGAGCTTAAAATTAGGTTAATAGAGGTTAAAAATGGGGTTAATGAAGGTAATCTGAGATATAGAACTGAATCGAGGTTAATAGGGTAATCTGAGATGTGGATTAATAAAATAATTCCTTAATATAAATAAAGTATTTAAATAAGTAATTAATATAAATACAATTTTCGAGATAATTTTTTCCCAATAAAAATACAATTTTTAAGATACCGACTTTCAAATTGTGGAGTGAATAAAGTAGGACCCATCTTGAATCTTCTCTTCTCTCCAAATCTTCCCACTTTTGGGAGGAATATTATGAGAGAAAAAATTCTCCAAATTTCCTTCCTCTTCTGTTCCTTTCTTTTATAAAAAAACTCTAGAACACAATATAATTTTTATTTGTTTCCATTTCCTTTTTCTTCTCCTGAATTAAAACTCTGAAACAGAGTGTTAGAAAAACGTAATGCCAACTGATATTCATATTCAAACAATGAATGTTTTAATGATAACTGCACATATGACTTTTGTATACTCACATAAATAAGTTGCAAGAGTCCAAGTTGTAAGAAGGCACAGAGTCTTGCTTTTAAGCATTGCTCGTGATAATCATATGGGCTTCCAAAAGATAATATCTCTACTATATTATAAAGGGTTTACCCCTTCCATAATTAGTAAGGCTGAAAATTCAGCCAACACACTTGCTAAATTACATTTGACTTCAATAAAAAAAATAAGAGGCAGGTTTTCAACCTGCGACCTTGGGATAATACGCATGCGTCCATACCACTTGCTACATTGCTCTAATATGATTTTTTTCCAAAATAGATAACTATTAAACAAAAAGGATTTGGTGGTGTGGGTTTCGGCCCAGAACAACTACGAAGTGTTAAGGAATTGGCGTCAAGCATTTTAGTGGCCCATCTGAACGAAGTCGGATATGTTAAGTGGCCCATGCAATGTCCAGCTCTAACCACCATCAATTCGACCATTGAACGAAATGGGACTCCTCGATTCCAACGATTCTTTCATCTCTCCCCCATCGATTGCTCCATCCCTCTCCCAATCCTCCTTGATTCTGCGAATCCTCGGTTATTTCAACATGCATCCTTCTGCAATCGTCTCCTCGATTCCTTAAGCTTGAATTAAATCTTACCCTATAAATACCATTCAAAACAAAGATCTCCTAATTCGAAATCTCAAGCAACAGCAACGATATCGATTTTGAGGTATGTATAATTGTTTCATATTTGGTTACTGATTGGACACCAAAAGGGTTTGTAATTTTAGTTTCGTTATCTAGGAGGATTAGTGTTTCATATTTGTTAGTGTTTCACATCGTTATCCAGGAGGGTGTTTAATATACGTACACCTATATTTCACCACCGATTAGCTTAGGTTACTGATTGTGTATTCAAGTTTAGTGATTGTTATCAATTTCATACATTACCTTTTGTTTGTGCGTTTTCTTTTGAATTTGTAACAAATTTAAAATTTTTCATTATCTTAATAGGTAATTGGCATCATTGACAATTTACTCATCCTATGACGTTTTTCTAATTTCCGTTCATGAATCTTTTTCATGGTTAGTAGTACATTCACTTTCAAAGTCACTCTCTGCTTGATTATATTTTAATTGGGAATTTTGCAGCAAGAAAATGTAAATGCCCTGATCTATATCTCCCCGATAACTTTTAAGCTATACTGCTATCACCATCAATTTTAGATCTTGGTGTTGTTATAAAATGTTCGTTGCCATTGATTAAGCTTAACTATTCATAAGAAATGTTTTGCGAATGAAAAAGGAAAGAGATGAAGAAAGAATTAACTTTGACTTTTACGAATGTTTTGTGTGACTCAGTTAAAATCCATATACACATGTTTTTCGTATTCAAATCTTTTTTTCTGATGCTATATTCTAAAATATGTATATCATGGTGTTGGTTCTTTCTTTTTTACACTGGTGAAGAGCTTTTTGAAGAAACAAGTTGAACAAGAATCTACAATTAAGAAACTACGAGCTCTTGTACCTAATAAAAATATACATGCATATCTTATTACATTAAGAAGTTAAATTAATATGTTGCACATGTTCTTATTATATATATTTTTTTTATTAATTTTGGAGAAACTTAGATCAGGGATTCTGAACAAGAGAAGAATAGGATTTATAAACAAGCTACAGTTACTTTATTCTAATGACGTACTTTTATAATAGTCTTTACAAAAATTCATACATAATTGTCATTAGTTGAAAGTTTAACTTTTCATTTTTTTTCTAATTCTTTTTTAGTTATTTTCAGGTTGAAGAGTATAAATTGTAGAATTTAAAAAGGAGAAATAGCAACAGGTAAGCAGCTGCCAGAAATAAGAGACACTCAATTATATAGAGATACAACTGAAATTGCAGCAAATAAACAACACCATGAAGTTCCTGATGGAAAATATTTGCTTTTTATGATAGTGATGTTTTTGAAGTGGTTCTTAGTTCTTACCAATCAGTCTGTTTCTGTGTTCTACTCATGAATAAGACTCTTGTACATGAATAACATTTCTGCAAATGCATATTGTATGACTACGGAATGCTTATGGTATGGTTATGGTTTAACTAGCGGATTAACCGGGACACCCAAAAACATAAGAAAAAATATTAATTAAAATTACTTTAAACATTATACATCCTTAATCAGTTAGTGTGCATAATCAAATCAACTTCTTATTTTGCAATGACCGTATCAGAGACATACACTGATTATGCACTGACTGGTGGTTGGATGATCGAGAGTATCATCTCACAAAGAAAATGACATCCTGATGTCGTTTTTGTTCACAAAGATTGCAGACTTGGGTTATGATTCAGAAAACATTAGCAGAAAATAAAGAGCAACCAAAAAATTTGGTATTTACTGGGTCACCTTTGAACCGCTTAGCCGTCAGGCCTCAACCGGCAGAAAGTGACCAAAACCGGGCAGATTTGATCCGCACCTCTGACCGGGTCATGGCTAAACCGCTATCATCAATACTCACACTGCCACCTACCATCATCACTATCGCCACCGCAAACTAAAGTTATAAAGTACCTGCCGCCGCATTGCGCGGGTACCAGCTAGTCCATTCTAATGATGGAAGGATAACAGATCTTAGAATGAAATAAGCACACGTTTTATATATAAAAAAAACAATCAATACAAGTTGAAAACACACAAGAACAAGCGCATTTCTGGATTTTAAAATTCAAACTTAATTTTCGTTAGACTCAAATGTGACCCCAATTTCCTTATTTATCTGTCCAAACTGATCCCATTGTATATACTGCTTCTTATAAAATCGAGATCTAGGGTTTAGACAACCCACCCCCATGTTGGTGATTTGTATCACCAATATTATTTAAGTGTAATGGTATAAGCTTGTTGACCAAATGTAATCTTAATAAATATTAAACAAGTAAGGATGGTGCGGATTGCACGCTTGTTTGAATTTATTCTGATTAAAATACACCGACTGAACGGGGTCCGGGGGCAGCGCCCCTGGCGGGGTCCAAGGTGCAGAGCTAAAAAAAATTCGGATTCTAGAATAAAACCCGGATATTCAACCGTTAGACCCAACCCTAATTTGACCCGATCTTAGTAGTCTTGATCGGTTTTATGTGGTTTTGAAACTGCATTCTAGCAGTTGGTGAAAGATGGAATGAACCATCGTTTTGGTCATAATTTTTTGGTACGATTTCTCAAAAAACACACACATAATCTCTGTTCTTGATCACACTGTGTTTTATCCGATTAGAGATTTCGAGAGTACCCTCGAAATACTTTGATCTGATAGTGAATACACGACTTCACAGTGATCCAAGCAAATCGAAATCAGTACAATATCTAACACCCCATGGGGCTGCGATTTACTTTACGGCGGCGGATGACAAATTTTTGCACTCTGTGTTGTTGCACATGTATATCTAAATCATCAATGGCTACATTTCGTGTTGCCACCACCACCGCTGGACACTGGTCTCCATGTGGTCAAGCTTGTTCATAAGGTTTTTGCACTATGTGATGTAAATCTCCCGCTGAATCTGCTCCGGCGGTGACGGTGGTTTCTGACCAATTAACCCTATTTTTCTTTTTTTGACAAATTAAACCTAAAACTCTATAAGACTTTTGTTTGAAATTTGAAATAAGCATCCTCAACTAATTGAAAGGAAACAATTTGAATCAGTCATCTTTTTCCCTCCAACGACATGTTTTGTTGAATAAAAAGTAGAATTATGTTAACAAAATATTGTGAGCGAATGGAATTGTTTGAAATTTCGATGGTAAATCAATGATAAAAACTAATTAAAATTTACACGGATTCTGTTAAATAAGGTAACACTATTTTTCCTTTTTAATTGACAAATTAATTATGGCAGCATTTAATGTCCGAATCAAATATCCAACTATTTTATGCTTCTCTTTTATTTTGAGAACGATAACTATATATTACCACTCAGAAAACCAATTTCAATTCATATTCTCCCTTAAACACCCTAACTTAAGAACTCCATCCTAATCTTCTGTCCTAACTACGATCAAGAACTCCGGTAAAAACTTCAACTTTTTTACACTTCATTTGTATGCACGTATGTATGTAGTTTCATATTAGTATTCACTTTTTTACATATTCTTTACGTGTTCCTTTTTGTGGCAGATCGATGGGTCGTGCAAAGTTACAAATGGAACTCATAACGAAAGAGAAAACTCGAAACACAACTTACCTTAAGCGAAAACAAGGAATCATAAAGAAAGCAACTGAATTCTCCATTCTTTGCGATGTTGATACTACTATTATCATATACCCTCCTAATTCAAATCAGCCCGAGATTTGGCCCGAAGACAGTGAAAAGTTCAAGAAAACTATTGCATCTTTCACGTCGAAAAAGGGCGAAAATGGCAAGAGAACTTACGACCTCAATGATTTTTTTCAAGACCGGAAGAAAAAGATCGAAGAAGAGCTTGTTAAGGCGCGCAAGAAGAATATGGAAGCGAAATACTCAACATGGTTCGATGAACTCAACGGGTTAAACGAAGGGCAATTAAGGAATTTTGTCATGACCTTGGAAAACAAGGAGAGTATAGTGAGAGCTCATCTTGAATTAATCAATAAAAGAAACATCAACATTCACTATGCGGGTATGGGCATGGGTTTGGGTTTGGGTTCACATTATGGTTCAGGCTCGGGTTCGTGTTCACACCCGAGTCTTGATCATGTTCAAAGGGTGAATCACCAGTTTGTGAACCATCATGATCTTGGGTGGTTAAATGATGCCACTAATTCCTTTGTACCGATGGCGCATGAACCGATGATGGGCTACGGTTATCCGGTGTTTGATGGTAGTATGGTTTATGAGAACACGAACCAGTGGGCGTTTCAACCGCCGGTGGTTCATGGTGGGATGTTGCCGGAGTTTGTAATGCAAGAAGTTGGCTCACAAATGAATTACGGTGTTGGAGATTTTGGAGGAAGGTTTATGGCTAATTAGTTTTATTATTGTGTCATTTAATTTCTTGTTGGACATAGTTATTTGCCTTAGGTTTTCGATTATTGTTT
Organism: Calendula officinalis; assembly: GCA_963853835.1. Classification (NCBI taxonomy): domain Eukaryota; kingdom Viridiplantae; phylum Streptophyta; class Magnoliopsida; order Asterales; family Asteraceae; genus Calendula; species Calendula officinalis. The sequence continues at coordinate 64,453,407 of OY970828.1, forward strand.
TGGACATAGTCATTTAATTTCTTGTTTGGTCACAAGTTCAGTCGCCATAATGAAGAGTTTGGTCGTGACCTTTGGTCGAGATCACCTCACGATGCAAGTGAGCAAGTCTGCAACACTACTAGTAGTGTTAGTCTTGTTCACTATTTTGTAGTCAGAAACTCAGAGTTATTATTATTATTATAAAATTCACGAGACACATTAAAATATAGAGTTGTGATATTAAAATTGTACTCAAAGCATGTACAATCGTAAAATACTTTGGAACTATATGATAATCAATAAGAAAGAAACATAAATATGATAAATTACAAGTTGAGATTTATAGAAACATAAAATTAAGTTTATATGCATGAGTAGATAGATTAGAAAACTAATACGTAGTATAATTTTATACCCATACAAATTTAAGATGTCCACCAGGACTTGAACGAGTCAAAAGTTGATAATGGCCTATTAACTTACGAAATTCTAAATCATTCAATTGATAGAATTAGATAATTAATTTCATAGATGAGGTTCTAACTCCTAAATCATTTACATGTAACGTTATTCTTCGTAATACATAATTACCTATCAATTCAATCACATGCTTAGTTTAATATATGCAAATCACGTCTAATACATATTTGCTTTGTAATTCCTTCAACATACGCCTTTGTATTGAGCAGTAGTTTAAGCACAATCATATGCAGAATTATGAAACACAAACAAAACATACAAAAACTGTTTTTATAAGGCAGCCATAAATGTACTTCAACAAACATGTTAATTACAGCAACAAACCTGGAGAAAAATGAAACTGTACAGCACAGGGTATCCCTCACATTGCTTATGTTTATGTTACACATATTTCTCTTATGATTTTTTATTAATAATAAGAATAAGAATGCAGGTAGGTGGTCCGTTTATTGTAAAAGTTGGACTGCTGCAATTGCAGGAATTTTTTCACGCAATTTCTGTGTGACAGCAACTCTAACTGTCATCACACTTGCTGCGGGACCCGCTAACCGTACTTTAACAATCGGCTCTTCTATTGACACAAATTCCAGGGTTCCACCTGCTGCCCCAACAAGATAAGGCCGTATCTCTTCTAGAACCTATTTTATAAAATAAAAAATAAATAAAAAACAGCAATAAACACACAAGCAACAAACACTTAGTGCTTAATTAATAATTAAAAAGCAAAACATACCTTTTCTATATTTTCTTGATTAAGTTCAAGGCCAGTTTCTTCATCTGGTATTGGTTCAACAGCTACAATTTCAGGAATTTTCTCCATTAAACGCCTTTCAATCCCCAATTTCATGGTTGTTACAGAACTTGGGCATGAACCACAAGCTCCTTGCAGCTTTAATCGTACAATGTTTCCATCAATCTCATGTAATGCGACATTTCCACCATCTGCAATTAGATAAGGCCTGACTTCATCCAGTACCTTTTCAATGTTTTCTGCAGTTAGAGCCAGTTCTACACCTGATTCTGGAGTTGCAACAGCTTTTATAACTGCAACGCAAACATTACTAGACAGTTACAACAGAATTGTTTGTTACACTAATGCATAATACATACATATATTTGCAATGTTAAAGATGTTTACGGTATAAACAGAAAGGATGATATCATCTCAAATCTTAGCTCTATGCAACAACAACAAAAAACCTATGTTTCCAATAAGAGTAGCAATAGAGGAATTTTTGTAAAGTTATTTCGGCCAAGCCTATAAAAGTTTGTTGTTAACCTAACAATGATGATAGATATCCATAAGGTTCAATCCATATTGCAGAAAACAATTTCACCAAATTCCTTCATAAATCAAATTCCTTCATAAATCAAATCCCTTATTTTTGAAACTCATATTCCAAGTACATGGGCTAAAAGCCTAAAATCAATTACCTTTTCTTTGTTTCACCAGATGAATTCGAACTTTAGATGAGCATGAACCGCCCCTAGCAACAGAGATTCGAGTGCCCAAAAATCTAGAAGATATCTGCACATAGTTTCATAAAAATCCAATAAAAATCGTTAATTATACAATAGAAAGCAAAAGCAAAAACATAAACATAACAATTGTAGGTTTACGAAACCTTAGGGTTTGGATTGATCAAGGAATATGAAGTTGAGGACGGGATAGATGAAGAAGAAGAATCGTGAGGTCTATTGATATAGGAATAAGACGATTGACTCAAAATTACAGCAGCAGTTTGCATCTTCTCGATTGTTACTTGAATCTACAACAACAATAATCTGTCAATTTCTTTCAGGAACGGATTGAAGACGGATTTCTGTTAGGGCTGTTTTTTTGTCGAGGGTTTAAAACGTGATATGTATTCTCGGCGTTTCTGCAGACACCCAAATAGCCCACCACTATTGATTTATGTACCAAACCAACAAAATTCAATAAAGTTGTGTTTCAAAAAATATTATTAAAAGAAAAAGAAAATAGAAATTATAAACAAGAAATATTTTATTTTGTTATGTTCGTAAATAGAAAGGTCAATATATTTCATTGATTTATGTACCAAACCAACAAAATTCAATAGAGTCGTGTTTCAAAAAATATTATTAAAAGAAAAAGAACATAGAAATTATAAACAAGAAATATTTTATTTTTTTATGTTCGTAAATAGAAAGGTCAATATATTTCACATTATGTGACGGTGGATCTCACATATCCGTAGTATCTTAACCTATATATGCAGGTACATTTGATTAGAGTTTGACAACTCATCCTAATGCAGCTTCCTCATTGGTCCTTTATTCCACGTGTAATCCCATGATTGGTCAACTATTTTCCTCACAAAGTCAGCAATTCGTTCGCTCGATTAGGCAACAGTTAGTGATTTCCCGATTTTCATGGGATTACTATCTCATAACTTTGAATTTACAGCCTGTAATATCTAACAATTTTACCAGATTGATTCTTAACATTAATTAAAATAAAATACATCTAAATCCGTAACAAGGCAATATCCTATTATAATTACAGGATCTTTTGAGATCTAACAAATTTACGAGATTGATTCTTAACATTAATTACAATTAAATACGTCTAAATCCGTAACATAACCAATATCCTTTATCCTATTATAAATACCGATTCTTTTGAAATCCCAATCAACTAACTTTTTGAAATATTTAAAAGATTGATTCTTAACCTCAAATACAATTATAATTCCCTAACGGATTTAGACGTATTACCTAATCTATTGCATTTTTTTCGGGAGCACAATAACTATACACCCCCATATAAACCGTGCAAATATCAATAAAAACTTACAAGTTTCATCCCCTGCATCACCAATCTCTGCCCAACGCTGAAGGTACATATTCAACTTTTGTTTGCTTCCTACGTCATAAATATACCTACAATTGAATTGGGTTAAAAAAATTTCTTCTTCCATAAATCAAATAATTCCGCTTCATACCTCATATGATTTTACATATTAAGTTCTTAATATAATTTTTACGATCTTGCAGGGAAATTTTGCTCTGAAAGACAAACAAAGGCCTTCAATTGACAGGTATTTTATATATACGATTTTAAAAAACCATATCACCTGGTAAACAATATTACTTTGTAATTAACATATCATATAAGAGATCATATAATACCTTGGTAGGATCAATATTATCTTTCATGCTGTATTTTCAATATAACCCTCTATATTCTGCAGCCAAGCAGTTCTCACAATGCAGCCAAACAGTTGACTGTAAAAGTCAAACTCGCACAACCTAAATATCAATTTCAAAAAAATTGATTTATTAGACGAAACGTAGCCAATCAGATCAGTTTAACTTTTAAAGTCAAACTGTTTGGCTATATCCAGTCAACTCATAAAATTATTTTTGAAATTCTTTTAACATTTAATAGTCAAATTGTTTGACTGCATATAATTTAAACAATTTGACTATATGCAGTCAAACAGTTTGACTTTAAAAATCAATAGGCCCAACCTATCAAATCAATATGATGAAAATAGTTTTTTTGATTATTTAAATACGTGGAGAAAGATGTAAATTAAAAAATAAGCAACTATTTTAATAATATTGAGTTTTACAGTTTCACTATATGCATTAGCATCACTATATCCAGTCAAACAGTTTCACTATATGCATTTTCATCACTAAATATATGTTAAACTTTCTGATGAAAAATTAAATGGATTTTTAAATTTACCATAACTAACTCCAAAAGATTAAGAAAATAGTACGTACTTTGAATTTCTCCACCATTATATAACCAACTTTTCTGAATTTCTGAATATGCCATACAATTACAGAAAAATTATTCATCCCATTTGCAAAAATAGTCGTTCCATCTTCTTCGATCTACAAACAAATCAAGATAAGTGTTCTTCTTAAAATATTTGTATTGAAATAAACTGATTCAATAAATTTTCAATTTTTAAGGAGGTGTAAAACACGTACATGTGCTAACGATCCATTTGCAAAATCTGTTTTCATTTGGTGCAGCAAATAACAAAAATTTTATACCACTCATCGCATGAAGCCTGCATAACAACGAAATTAACTTATTGCTCATTCGGAAAAACTGCTGTTTAAGTAATTGTGCAACACTGAAATTCCAGGTATGTTTTATATTTTCAGAATAGTTTATATTTTTAATTATTTTAAATCTGATTATGAACTCATCCCGTGGCAGTAAGATGTGTTGTAGAATATAGTGTTTTTAAGTGTTTATGTTGTGGATTTTGAATTGTTCATAGGACTGCTCGAGTAAAATTATGGGCTAAACTATTTAATAAAAAAACCTTCTTGAAAATCATTATAATTGCTATGTATTAGTTACTTTTATATAATTGTTTTAGCAAGCTTTCAAGCCTGATTAAATGTACAATTAGAAGACTCACCTCTACCCCATCCGCACCTTTGCGATTTCAGCTTTCAAAGTTTCTACCTCAGGTCCCACTCCATGCTTAAAAATATTAAGAACGGTAAGTAAAATTAACTTTTTGTTTAAATTAGGAAAAATATTAGTAACAATTTTGTCACAATGTAGTCATAAGGGTCCTGCCTGCAAATCAAGTTAAAGCCTAACGCAATTTATATTAGATCACACACAATTTGAAATTATTCCTAACGAGTAATTCAAGTTAAATCTGAAATTCTTGCTAACGAACTTGACCCAAACCCTAATTTTCGCCCCTAAATCCTAACCCAATTTATATTGGATCACACACAATTTCGAATTAACATAACCAAATCACCTGTAGAGAATTAATCTATCAACAAAGGAATTGTAAACTTACAAGGCCTCGCAAATCGATCGACTGGTCCAGACATCGGTTCCTCATTATGTAATAATACTCAACAATTAGAACAAGCTTCTCTCCTTAACGATCAATTGACAAAGAACAGCTGCAATGGCTTCAAACCCCCTAAACTCAAAGCTTTAATTCAACAATTCTTGAAATACATCGCCCGTCGGATTCAAATCATCAATTTGAACCACCGAAAGAAACCTCTGGATCCGTTCATTTCCGTTATCTAAATTTTTTCGTTATCTGAATAAAAATTATAAACATCTAAATAGCCCATGACACCATTTTAGTTTTTGACATGTGGGCTTTGCGATTGGGCTGCTTTTGACACTTCTGCATAGCCCAACAATTCCTTTTAACATTGTCCTTTTTTACATTATATCTGTTTTAAGTATTTAATGGACTCATTTCTTAAATTATTTATTAGGTTTATAATTTTATAAAGTCTTAGTTTATTACATTAACTCTCAAAATATGAAACTTTTTGTTTAAAAATCGAAACTAATTGTATAATTATTTTTTATATATTGCGTAGGTCCATCATTTAATAAATTAAAGTTATTTTGTGCATACAAATTTTATTGTTAATCATATTCTGCTTATTTATTAATTATTAATAATTAATTGACGTAGGTCCACCGTTAAATATGTTTTATCAAAATAGCCCTTCTATTAATGGAATATTCACAACACCACCTTCTACCAAAACACAATTTGCTCCGATTGCAACTTCTAAAACACAATTTTCTTCTTATTTCGTTTGTAAATTTTATGTAACATTTCTTAATGTATCGATTTTTCTACCAATTCATCATTACAGCTACAGCATTTGTCATTTATAAAATTATTAATATTTGTTGGGATTTTTCTACATACTAAATTTTGAAGCATACCCGCCCATCGGGCGGGTTATGTAGCTAGTACTTGTATATACTAGGAACCTCAAAATATTTTCACAGAGTTGTTGACTTTTAGTACCATACAACTCACAAATGACTTCGGCAAAACTTGGTGGATCATTTTTACGACAACGCAAATGACGACGATACTAATGTTGAAGACGAATAATACTTTATATTTAATGCAATGTAATTTCTATTTTTGTTAAAATATTGTTTTCATGTTTCAAAAATAAATAAAAATCAAATAGTGACGAGTAAATTTAAATGGTATGGTGATGTGGTAAGAACTTACTGTAAAATGATATAATGGAGTTGTTAATGTCACGTATAATAAGTTGTAAAAAAAAGTGTAGTTTACACCGTACCAATAAAGATGATTAGCCCTTTGATTTGCACAGCAAGTGAATACCCTTATTTTTTTTTTTGAACTGCAAAAAACATCTAACGACACATGAGCTTCGACAAAGTCATCATCTGCCCCGAAGACCCCCACGGAAATAAAATTAATAAAAGAGACATGGCGAGAAGCTAGGAAACTGTCAGGATCGAATAACTCGAACAAGTTATTTAGAAACACAGATCTACTAACAAGAGAAGTTACAACGGATTAACACTCTTGTTATTTGATTATGAACAATGAAAAAATGTAACTGAATAAGAACAATAATAAGAACACAGTTATCACAAAAAACTTCAATGTATATTGATTATATCGAACAATACACACGTACATTTACAATTCGTAAGGAACTATTTATAATAGTCCTTGAAGCCTAAACTATTAACCTAGTTATTTTAGGATACGATTACAATTGAATTACAAAAGATAAACATTCTATAACTAACTCTACTAGAATCTCGGATACGATCTGTTCTTTAATCGTCATCAGTAGTAAACTTGATCGTCAGTAGTATATCCAAGATCAGTAGTAACAATGCTTTTCTGCCCCATCAGTACTAACTTTCAGAATCGTTGATCAGTACTAACTGCAGCATCAGTACTAGAATGTTTATATCCCAACAATCTCCCCCTAAACTTGTTAATTCACTTTTAATTAACCAAGTTTCTTCTCTTATTCTTCCTTCTTCTTTTGTTCTTCTAAGAAAGCAGCTCTTCTTTGATCACCTTCTAATGTCTGTTTGTTTTGTTGTTTTCTTTGTGCAATAATGTATTTACTGTTTCTTTTCACAAAGTAATTGTATTTTTCTTGAAACATAGCAAGATCATGAGGTCTCATAAATGAACATGTGGTGATCTGAAACATTGTTTCTGCTGAGTGTGGATACTCTCTTTCTTATAAGTATAGTTCACACTTTTTGCTTTTTCTTTCAAAGAAGTACATGTTTACTGTTGGTAGCACATTTCAAGCATAAACATTTTCTTTAGTTGTAAAATTTCCAGGATAGTTGTCTGGATAGAAAGCAACATCAATCATTTGAGTTAAGTATCCAGCTCCTGAGTTTCTCCATGACTTCCTTGTCATCCTTGATTTACCAATAATTAGTACTTTAATAATATCACTTCTGGTACAGGACATAACCATTGGTTTCCAAGCTTTAAATCTCTGAGTTGTTTTGTCTTCTCTTATAATTTCTATGACCTCATCAACAACTCTCCAATTGATAATTGGATTATCTTGTAGACGAGCAACAGGAAGATCAAGTACTTATATATCTTGTTTAATTTTCTTCCTTCATTCTGTTTCAGTTTCAATTTCTTTCCTCCTTTTAGAAGGCTTTGAAGATTCACCAGACATTGGTGTTCTGGAGATTACAATTTTGGGATCAATCTCAACTAATACTTTATCCTTTTCTTCTTCTTTTTCAGATTCTGCTAATTCCCTCTTTTTGGCAGTACAATATTTATCTACTATTGTTATCATTTTCATTCTGCCAAAGGACTTAGCACTATGACCTTTTGATTTTAAGTAATCAATCATTTTAGTCTTCTGTCAAATATTTCATATGGTAGGTCTGCTTTTTCTCTTTTGCATTCAGCCACAAGATCTTCAAGACAATTCAGATGTTCTTCTTCTATTTTTCTTTGTTTATTGAATTCTGCTTGTTGATCTTCTACCAGGAATTCTTCAATCTCTTGAATAACCGCATTCTTTAATTTTTCTTCTTCAGCTTTTCTTTTGTCTTCAAGAGCTTGAGTTTTAGCAACCTTCCTCAGATACCTCATTCAGTTCACCTTCCACTTATCTTGCTTTGCAGGTCTAACACAATTTATCTTATTTACCATATGGTGACCTAAAGCTCTGTGTGGGTAGTCATCATCAAACTTATCTTTTCCTCTACCAACACACACAAATGGTGGAGTGTACTTCATGTCAACAACTTCTGTTATGGTTATTGATGGAGAAAACTTGCGAATTCTGTTCATTGGAAGTATCTTAGGGTGAGGAGGAAGTGCACATTCATCTACTTCATCCCAATTCACATTATCATCAATGTCAGGTATGATAAGTGGTTGTAGTTCTGGAGTTGGAGGCCTTGGGATGATCACAGCTGGTACAAGGACTTCTGGTATTTCTTCATCTTCAGTAGTAACCAAGGTAGTTACTACTGGTGTTGTTTCTGTTGTATATACCACCAACTGTTGTGAGGAGTCTACTACTGGTGAGGTTGTTGTTGTAGTTACTACTGCTAGGGCATCAGTAGTAGAATGCTAGTTTCTGTTGTTGGGACATTTACTACTGGTATTTCTTCTTCTGCAATGGGATCAGTAGTAACAACATCTTGTTCCTTGGTATCAGTAATATCCATAGGATCAGTAGTTTCTATGACTTCAGTAGTAACTGGAGAATGTACTTGTTCTGCTGTTGGGGATTGATTTGTAGACACAAATACATCTTCGTCCATACTTTTTACTCCTCTGTACAGGTCTTCACCATAACTTTGACCTGTTTCATCATGAGCCTCTTTAAGATTTAAGAGGGAGGCAGCTACTGCTGCTATTGAATCATCAAGCATTCCTTGGATTTGATATTTCTCCCCCTTAGTGATCTCAACTTGTTGAGCCTCACTATTTTCAACCTTTTTCTGTAATTTTCTGATGATAGTAGATTGTCTTTGAAGCCTGTACTCGAACCTCTTTTGTCTTCTGTTTAGAGTATTGATGTAATGCTTCATGTAGCTCATGGTTTTTCCTTGATTGTTCAAAAGTTCCAGGCAATGTTGTAAAGTGGTTTTAATGTTTTCCTTCCTATCCGTCAATTTTGTTGGTTTAATACTGCCCTCAACCCCTTTGGGTGGATCATTGGGCTCATTTGGTACATTGGTTTGAAGGTTTTCCATCCTATCCGTCAATTCAATTTGTTGCACTCTACCCTCATCACTTCTAGGTGATGAAATGAGTTGTTTAGATACTCTCTTTTTCCTAGAAGAAGCAGTAGTATCCCCCCTTGTGGTTTCTTGGCACCGGGGTCCTCTTAGTGCTGCCTCAAAAGATGAGTCATCACTTAGAGTTGCCGAGGTCTGGGTCCTAATGATGTTCTCACTAGCCTGTGCACCCACCTTTGGGGCATCAGTAGTGAGATCCCTTTCCTCATGCCCTCTCTCCTCCTTGGAGGACAACTCTTGGAGTCTGGGGTCTGACTCAATTGGTCCCCTGGTGTCCTTTAAGGAAGTTTTCTTCCTTTTATAAGTTTTGGAAACTTGTTTGGCTAATGGTTGGTCTTCCCCAGTGTGAAGAGTAGCACTCTGAGGATTAATTTCATGTACCTGGGACACATTCAGGACATCTGTTTGTGTAGGTAATTGAGTGGACTGTTTGGATTGTGTTTGGGCTGTATTTAGTGGTGGAGTTGGTTGGGGTTCAATGGGGTGACTTGAACCTTCTCCAATTGGAGGTTGATCACAGATGATATTCTTTGGAGTTGAAAGATTTTGAATTTCACAGTTAAAAATGTGTGTAAGGAATCTTGGATACATTAAAAATTTTGAAGATGATAGATTAGCAAGCATTCCTTCAAAAATCATGTTTGAAAAATTGAATACTTGGCCTGTGCACAAACAAACAACAGCAGATGCTATTGATTTGTTGAACTCATTCCATGTACTCTTTTTGGGAGAGATACAATGTTGAATAGTATGAACAAGAAATTTCCATTGGGGTGAGCGAAGACCTTTTTGAAAAGTGACTATGTACAGTCTTCCCTCATACCCCATGTTTTTAAGAGTTTCAACAAGATCCTCTTTAGGAAGTGAAAACATACCTGATTCATCATTCAGTTGTAGATGTTGTCTTATGGATTGTTCTGTGATGATGATATCCCTTCCATCTACTCTGGATTTGATTTTAGACATATTTGCATCTTCAATCCTTTCAGCGTTTTCCCAGAAGTGAACAAGGTTTTGTTCATAGGCTTTGGGATTGACAGTCAGAGCAAATTTGATGTATGAGTTATTCAAGAACATGACTATAGGACGAAAATCCTTTGTTCCATCGGGATTTCTTAAGAATGCACACATATTGTGAAATTCCGAGTATTTGAGATCTGTTTTTACTTCCAGAGGTTTTAGTGTAGCCATTTGTATGTTCTTGATCTTGAAATTGATGTTAGGTTGTTGATTTCAGAGAGAGTTTGATCGTTTGAGTGATTTGTAAAATGAATTTCGTTGTTACTGATGCAGGGTTTTGATCGAGATTTGCAGAGTTTAGGGTTTATCGTAGGGTTTATCGAATCGAGGTGTGGATAATGCTAAACTAATCACTTTCAGCTATTTATATTTTTCGAATTAACCTGCAAAAGGACCGAAATACCCTTCGAATCATAACCCAACGGCTATTTTCATGGGAGTTAGTATGGTAAAATGTCGTATTTTACAAATAACGGTCGATCAGTAGTAACTAAGTATCAGTAGTAGAAACGTCAGTAGTAACTGTTGTTTTTATACTTGACCTAATTCTAAAGAACAACCCTATCAGTACTAAATTGTTCATGCAACTCATAGTCAGTAGTAATGAAGAACCAGTAATAAAACATACTTTTAAATGTAGATATTGTACAAACACTTTACATATAATTTTGATAATGAAATTAAGTTATTAAAATCATTCCAATACTGCTAACCAAGAAACTGAATCTTCCTACATCAAATGCTTTTGTAAAAAGATCGGCTAATTGATTGTCAGTATGAATTTTCTCTACTTTTATTGATTTCTTTTCATTACAATCCCTTATAAAGTGAAATCTTATTTCAATATGTTTGGTTTTTGAATGTTTTACTGGATTATTCACTATACTGATAGAACTTTGATTATCAATAAAAATATGAGTTTTAAGAATAGAGATACCAAAGTCTAGGAGTTTATTTTGAATCCATAGAACTTGAGCACAGCAGGCAGATGCAGCTACATACTCTGCTTCAGCATTTGATGTTGAAACATTGGTTTGTTTCTTGTATTGCCATGACACCAATCTTGATCCAAAAAATTGACATCCACCAGTAGTAGATTTTCTGTCTTGACATTCACCACCATAATCGCTATCTGTGTATGCTATGAGTTCAAATGGTGAGTCATGTGGATACCAAAGCCCAAGAGAAGGTTTTCGCTTCAAGTATCTAAAGATTCTTTTGGCAGCATGCAAGTGTAGTTCCTTAGGTCTTGCTTGATACCTGGCACATACACAAACACTATACATAATGTCAGTTCTTGATGCAGTTAAATACATTAAAGAGCCTATCATTGATCTATGAAGATGTTCATCTACATCCTCCCCCTCAACATCATGATGTAGGTTTTTGTGAGTTTATATTGGTATGCTTGCACTTTTGCAGTCTTTCATTGCAAACTTTTCCAAGATGTCTCTGACATATTTTGATTGATTGATCAAAATACCATCTGATCTTTGATTAATTTGGAGTCCAAGAAAGAAGTTCATTGGACCCATTGAGCTCATCTTGAATTTGATCTGCATTATTTCTTCAAACTCTTTGCACAGTTGATCATTTGTTGATCCAAAGATGATATCATCTACACATATTTGGACCAGTAGTATATCATCTTTGACCTTTCTAGTGAACAAAGTTTTGTCATTTGCACCTCTTTTGAAGTTATTCTTCAATAAATATGATGACAATGTGTCATACCAGGCTCTTGGAGCCTGATGAAGGCCATATAGAGCTTCGTCTAGTTTGTACACATAGTCATCATGTTCTGGATCTTCAAATCCTAAAGGTTGACACACATACATTTTTCACATTTATTTGATAGACCTTAATTTTCTTGAATGAAGCATATGCCAGAAATATCCTTATTGCTTCAATTCTAGCAACAGGAGTGTATCCTTGGGCTATTCCTTCTTCTTGAGTGTATCCTTAGGCTACAAGTCTGGCTTTGTTTTTGATCACTATACCTCTTTCATCTTTCTTGTTTCTGAAGATCCATCTTGTTCCAATGGGTCTTTTTCCTTTTGGTAGAGGTACATGAGTCCATACAGCTTGTAATTTGAATTGAAGAAGTTCTTCTTGCATTGCTATAATCCAATTTGAGTCTTTCATAGCTTGTTGAATCTTCTTAGGTTCCTCCTGTGACAGAAAGCATTCATACATACATTCATTAGAGATTAGACTAATGTTACGAACATTTGTATTCAGTGATGAATTGAATTTGCTTCTTGTCTGCATGTTTGAATTGACATCACTTAGGACTAAGTCCAAAGGATGATTCTTTTCAGTTCTGGTGCCATGTACTTTGTCAACAGCTAATTGACTATCAAGGTTTGACTCATTGGATTCAGGGATTTGGGCATCTGTCCATGTTTCTTCCTCATTTTCTGGATGTTGTGGAGATTCTTCATTGCTACTGGTATCAGTAGTAACATGATTTTCATTTGATTCAGGAGGTTCATTGTTAGTACTGACATCATTATTGTTTGGTTCATCATTATTCATTTAAGTTTCTGAGTTACTACTGGGATCAGTAGTATCTTCAGAAGTTGAGTTGTTACTGGTATCAAGATTGCTAGGGTTATCTGAGTTACTACTGTCCTTAGTATCAACTGTGGGATCAGTATTAACTAAAATATATTTCATTATATCTTGATTATCATTGAATGATGATGATCCTCCTTGTTGACTTTGATTGTTCGAATCTCCTGCATTGTAATCGTAATTAACATCAAAAGATTTGGTTAGATTATCAATGTTAAATAACCAATCTGGACCATTTCCCTGTTCATTCATCAAATTTTCATTAAAGGATACATTTACACTTTCTTCAATGATCCTTAGCATTTTGTTGAACACTCTGTAAGATTTGCTTTGAGTTGAGTATCCTACAAAGATTCCATCATCTGCTTTGCAGTCAAACTTACCAATTTGCTCTCTTGTAATTAAAATTGTACAAGGACAACCAAATGATTTTAAGAAACTTATTGATGGTTTTCTTTTGTTAAAAAGTTCATAAGGTGTTTTAAAATGAGGCTTAACTATTAATACTCTGTTCTGAACATAACAAGCAGTATTAACAGCTTCAGCCCAAAAAGTTATTGGTAATTTTGAATCTGCAAGCATGGATCTGGCTGCTTCAATAATTGTTCTATTTCTTCTTTCAGCTACACCATTTTGTTGTGGAGTTCTTGGTGAGCTGTACTGCCTGTCAATATCCTTAAGATCACAGAAATTCATTAGATTAGTATTTTTAAATTCTGTGCCATTATCACATCTAATGGCTTTCACTTTGAGATCTCTTGTATTCTCCAGTTTGACAATTAGATTCTTTATGATCTCACTTGTTTCATCTTTGGTCCTAAGAAAGAAAACCCAAGTATATCTGGAAAAATCATCAGTAATAACAAGACAGTATTGTTTCTTTCCAATATTCATTACATTTGTAGGTCCAAATAGGTCCATATGTAAGAGTTGCAAAGGGTTAGAAATAGAGTTAATTGCTTTGGTCTTATGAGAAGTCTTGTGTTGCTTGCCTTTTAGGCATGCAACACAGTGATGATCACACATAAATTCTTTTTGAGGTAATCCAACTACCAAATTCATTTTGACTAGATTATTCATATTTTTAAAATTTGTGTGACACATCCTTCTATGCCAGAGTTCTGATTCATTTATGTTTGCCTTGGTTATAAAACAGTTGATCTCATTTGAAGAAATGAGTTCTCTCCTATATCCAGGCAATACACATTATTTCTCCTTGGTGTTCTTAAAACAACATATTTTTCATCTAAAATAAAGTCAGGAGAAAGAATGATGCACTCTATATCTGTAAAAAGAATTTTGTTCTTTTTATCACAGACTTGTGAGACACTAACCAGATTATATTAAAGTTCAGCAACATAAAATACATCATCAAATTTAATCTTACCATTTGAAACTGTACCTTTACCTGTAATCCTACCACCTCTTGGATTTTCACCAAAAGCAACATATCCACCTTCAAAAGACTTGAAATCTCTAAGAATTTGAAGATTTCCAGTCATGTGCCTAGAGCATCCACTATCAATATGCCATGTTCTTCCTTCTTCAGGGATCTGAATGCTCTGCACAAAAAAATAAATGGATTAGTTAATTTTGGGAACCCAAGCTTGTTTTGTCTTAGGTTCATCCTTTGAAGAGTAAGATTTTTTCAATGGATGAGCTTTGTATGAAGTTTTGGTCTTCATTTGATGTTTATTACTAGTATTTTGTTTTACTACTGACCTAGGTTTATACCCGTAGTGTTTGGCTTTAGGGTATTTTATTACTGATGGACCAGTAGTATTTGGATAATTTGAGTTTTTGGCATAGTCAGTAGTATTTGATAATTGTGTCCGACAGCATTGTAATTAGGATTTTTACAAGTAGTAAACCTGGAATAGTTCCTACTGACATTAGAAAAATTTGAATATGTTGGAATTTGATTTTGCTTTCCATTGTTTTTAAAATAATTACTTCTGTTTGGACTTCTATACCTGATATTTTGCACAAATCTTTGTTCAGTTCTCCCAAATTTAGGAACCTCAACATGTGGATTTTTAATTTCTTTTGTTTCTGCAGTTTGTTTTAGTTTAATGCTTTTGATTTTTCTTTGTTTTCTTTAAATTCTTTAAATTCTTTGCAGTTAATTGGATTGAAGTGACAGTCCTTTGCTATGTAGTTAACTTTGTTGCAAATTAAACATGTTAACTTTGTTGATTTAGCACCTTCAAGCTTTCTTTGTTCTTTTAACTGGTTCAAGTTTCTTTGATTGCCCCTTCTTAAAATAGTTGGTATATTTTCTGAGTTATATTTAGGAGATTCAGTTTGACTTTGTGTGGTATGAAAACTTGTATCAGTTGAATTTGTTGTTTGATCATCATCAGATGAATCATTACTGGTTTCAGTTTGACTCTCTATTTTTAATTCATTTAAAATTCTTTCTGAGCTTGACTTTAGAGGAGGAATAAAATTAGATGGAGGTGGAACTGCATGATATCCAACTCCATGAATAACTTTTTTAGTAGTTTGATTACTGGTTAATTCATCAATTATTTTAGAACTTCTTTCAAATTTTTTAATAGTTAATTTATTGTGTTCTAATTCTAATTGACATTCTTCTAATTTAATTAGAGTTTCTTTTAACTTTAACTCAGCATATTCTTTATCATAAGTTGTTTGTAATAATTCATCTTTTATCTTTTTATCTGTTATTTGATAGATTTTAATTTAATTTTCAAGATCAGCTATACAACCATTATATTCAATTCTTCTGTTTCTATTTAAAATCATCTCATCAAGAGTTTCTTTGTTAAGTTTTTCTAATTCTTTATATGCTTTAATGCATTCAGGAGTGCAAGATTTAGAATGTACCTCAGTAGTAGAATCGGTAAAGGCCATAAGAGCTTGATTTTGAGCATGTTCCTCTGCTTGAAAGCTCCAGTCATATCCTTGACCCTCTTGAGACACCAATGCAGTTGAGTTTGAGGTGTTGTTTTTATTGTAATTTGATCTTTGATCTTTGCTAGGACACTCTCTAGCAAAAGTGACCAAGATTACTGCAGTTGTAGCATTTGACTTTGGTTTTGTCAAACCCAGCACGATCACCTTTGTTGTAGGTTAGATTCTGTCTGCCAGTTCTTTTGAGAAATCTTTTTGTTCTTAAACTCAGCAGAGCCATCTGTCATTTGATGTCCATCTCTTCCAGATCATCAGGATTGAGTTGTTCCAAATCTTCACTAATCAGTGCAGTGTGCACATGACTAGTAAAAAAGGATTCTCTTGCTATATCTTCAATTCCTACATTCTTTGTAGCATCTGGACCTGGTCCTGTACTAGACACAAAAGCAGCATTGTTTGAAGGTAGAATATGAGTTTTATTACTTACCTCAGATTCAAACACTCTTAGTTCATTGTACAG
The DNA here is from genome assembly GCA_963853835.1 of Calendula officinalis. Classification (NCBI taxonomy): domain Eukaryota; kingdom Viridiplantae; phylum Streptophyta; class Magnoliopsida; order Asterales; family Asteraceae; genus Calendula; species Calendula officinalis. The sequence continues at coordinate 64,469,930 of OY970828.1, forward strand.
TTCATCCAGTTCTTTCTCTTCCAATGCATCTCCTTATCTACATATAACAGTATACATAGACCATTCTTCACCAAGAGATCTGAGGAACTTTCTGTTTACATCATCATTGTCTGGTTTAAAACCAACTTGATTGAGTTCACCAATAAGTTTGTTGATTCGGTCAAAGACTTGTGACAATGATTCATTCTTCTGGCCTTTGAAGTTTTCAAAGTCTTGCTTCAAAACGGACTTCATGTTCCTTTTGGTGCTTTTGGTGCCAACAAACCTTTTTTCCAGTGTCTGCCACAACTTCTTAGCATCATCATATTCAACAAATAAATGTTGATAGTCATTAGGAATAGCAAGCAAAAGAGTGCTTAAGGCTTTGAGCTCGATTCCTCTGTCCTTCTTTTCTTTTTCACACTTGAGTTTGTCAGATTCAGTTGATGAGCTTGTTAGTGGAACATGAATGGTTTTGTTGCCCTCAAGAACAACTTCCCACATGGAATAATCAGTAACAAGCATGTATTGCTTGATTCTGTTTTTCCACATCCCAAAGTTGTTGGGAGTGAGAATTGGAATTTTGTTGGCCTGTGTGCTTTCATTGTTATCAGACATGATTATCAATTTTGAGTTCGAAAGTATGAAACTTTTTGATGTTCTTAATTCGTAGATCTAGAACCTAATGCTCTTATACCACTTGTCAGGATCGAATAACTCGAACAAGTTATTTAGAAACACAGATCTACTAACAAGAGAAGTTACAGCGGATTAACACTCTTGTTATTTGATTATGAAGAATGAAAAACTGTAATTGAATAAGAACAATAATAAGAACACAGGTTATCACAAAAAGCTTCAATGTATATTGATTATATCGAACAATACACACGTACGTTTACAATTCGTAAGGAACTATTTATAATAGTCCTTGAAGCCTAAACTATTAACCTAGTTATTTTAGGATACGATTACAATTGAATTACAAAAGATAAACATTCTATAACTAACTCTACTAGAATCTCGGACATGATCTGCTCTTTAATCGTCATCAGTAGTAAACTTGATCGTCAGTAGTATATCCAAGATCAGTAGTAACAATGCTTTTCTTCCCCATCAGTACTAACTTTCAGAATCGTTGATCAGTACTAACTGTAGCATCAGTACTAGAATGTTTATATCCCAACAAAAACAAAGTATCCAGATTACAAACTACCAATAAAAAATAACAAAACTATCGAACTAAACTATCACCACAAACAACACACCAAAAACTTACAACCACCAGGCCCAAATGAGAACCAAACTGCAGCAGTCAAATTCCCGAAGGGTCATTCATCCAAGGTCCCCATTCGTTACATCCCCATTTCATTTTTATTCTATGTTTGATCCATAGGAAAGCTTGTACTTGAGCTTGTACAAACATAGATCGGACACACCCACCTTTATTATCGAATACGGACTCGTTTATGAATTTCCAGATATGCCAAAGTACCGATAGAAAAGCTGTAAAAAAGTGATCTTCCTTCACCTTTGAGAGATTGACCCGAACCCTCCAATTAAGCAACAAATCCAGATTATGAATCTGGCCGATATCAATCCGCCACCACCTGCAAAAACTTAGTCAGAATTCTCGAGTTTTGCTACATGACCAAAATAAATGTTCCACATTTTCGATTTCCCTTTCGCACAAGCTACAAACGGCAGAAGGAAGCATGGTATCTCTTTTCAAAAGGTTGAAACAAGTCGTAAGCCGTTTGTGAAAAAATCTCAAAAAAAACACGTTAACTTTAATAGGGACCGTTTTGGTCCAAAGCATATTTGAATCGGGCTGTGGGCCCAGCAACGTTTCTTCAATAGCGAGTCTAGCCGATGCAACACTAAAAATTCCATCTTTCTCGAGGGCCCAAGACCATACAATCTGCCCTGTTACTGGGCTCGGACTCGCTTGTAACCAAGCATCAAGTGGGATGTTATACTTATTTAATTGATCTTAACAATGTTATTCCAAACGCCCGGAAAATTATTAGTCGGTATATTATGGCACGAGATATTGTGTAACGACACAATAACTGATTTCCATAACGACCAATAATTAAAACGACCTGAATTAAATCGACAAATAATTTTTTTTTCGTTAGTAGGGTCCTAAGTCTTGCACGTGAAACTACGGTTTTTATTCTCCATTTTGGTCAACCTTTTACTTAACAAATAAAAATTACAAAAGTAAAAGACAACCCCACCAACCCTCACCTCCTTCAATCTCAATCTCTCTCTCTCTTTAACACCAACCATGCACAATGTCTATGATTAAGTAAAAATTTATAATGTATGTTAGGAATATTTCTATAATATTCATTAAAGATTTGATGTGTCAAAACTTATAAAGTACAAGGACCTAAATTGAAAATATGGAAGTCAATATTTGAATAAAGATTTAGGAGATAATCATAAATGTAAAAGATATAGTATATCTTTATTAGCTTAAAAGATTTAGTATTATCTTTTCCTTGTAAATCTCTAGGTTTTCTAGTATATAAAGAAACCTAGAGGTATAGAATTAGTTGTTCTTGAAACCCACGTTTTAACGTGTATGTGTGTGTACTCTAAGCCTCAAGGTCGTTTGATCCTGTTAACCAAAACCGTTCTACATATTTATATGTAGAATTGGGGCTTTTAGTAATCATTGTATATAAAGATGATGATGAAACCTTGTTTAGCAATACAAATCTGTTTATTTAATTCCGCAAATTTATGATTTGTATATTCTTATTCCAAGATTATGAACTAACTATTCAGGAGCCTAAAGATCGATTTTATTAGAGTTGTTCTAAACTCAGCAATTGGTATCAGAGCGAGGTGGCTCCAGATCTGGAATAAAACAAGGATTTATCGATGAGCACATGAAGAATCAAGCATAAAAAGAAAAAAAAGAAAAAGAAAAAGTCAATCAACGTATATGGTCACTTTTATGAAGACACAATTGATCAAGGTTAGTCATGCATAAAATCTTGGTGTTCTTATTAAAAATATTGGTTGTCTCTTGCCTATTTGAGTGCTTCTTACGATCATGAAGAAATAGACAGAAGAGACAGAAATTCAATTATTAAAAAAAAAAAGGCAACGAATCTTCACGCATGAATCGAGTTTTCATGTCATAATGTGCTGAATTTACATCAAGATTTAAAGGATATTGTTCAAAATCTTCACGAATATCTAATTTCTAAATGTGTCCCAGTAGACCCACCGCTAGTTGTACGCACACTCTTCTCAACTTTTGCAAAATCATTTGTTTGCTTTTATCAACTTTTGCTTCATTGACTTTTAGTCCATCTTCAAAGTGTTTATGCTAGTCACATATGTTACTATTGGTCGCAACTTATTACTGCTGATCGCAACTAGTTTTTACTACTGATCCGGTTCTACAAACGTTACTACTGGTCACAACGGTTAATACTGATGATCGTTTTTACTACTGATCACCTTAAAATTACTACTGATCAGTAGTAAATGAGGAAAGTAGCAAGTTACTACTGATCTTATTAATTCAAAGTTTGCTACTGATCCTCATAGGTACAAATTTAGTACTGATTTCTTCCTCATAACCGATACATCATATTTTGGAAAACATGACACACACCATGTTCATTCCATACTACAGTTTATTGAAAGTATCCGGTTTAATCACTTATTATTATTTATTCTCGATAAAAAGAGGATGAAAATAACTTGTGATATCAATGTGAAACGAATCACATTATTCACACACACAGGTTGAAGGCTTGATGAAGATAAAAGAAGATGATTTTATTTGTTACATATTTGATCTTCATCAGTTGATTATAGAAGAAGAGTGATTATATTTTATTTGAAGAAGAAGTTGAAAGTCTTACTACATAAGATGTTATGTAAACATGTAACTGCAATTCAACAGAATCTTAACGAAAAGATCTGTTGAAGACCAAGATGTCCTTCATACAAGATTATGACGTTGCTGATTACTATAGTTAGACGGAATGTGATGCATAGTTTGAGTTTCTACTTCAACTTCAAATAGAAGATAGTTGGTTTTCAATGTAATTGATATAGCCTTGAAAAACACAGGAATGATATCACACTTTTAGGGGAAGAAAAAGTGTTGATCATTCAAGGGGAAGTTCAAGTTTTTCAGATTTGTATTTGATTATGTCAAAAAGGGGAAGAGACTTGAAGATTCCAAGCTAATTCTATAAGTTTTGTCAAATCAAATAGGGGAAGATTGTTAGGAATATTTCTATAATATTCATTAAAGATTTGATGTGTCAAAACTTATAAAGTACAAGAACCTAAATTGAAGATATGGAAGTCAATATTTGAATAAAGATTTAGGAGATAATCATAAATGTAAAAGATATAGTATATCTTTATTAGCTTAAAAGATTTAGTATTATCTTTTCCTTGTAAATCTCTAGGTTTTCTAGTATATAAAGAAACCTAGAGGTATAAAATTAGTCGTTCTTGAAACCCACGTTTTAACGTGTATGTGTGTGTACTCTAAGCCTCAAGGTCGTTTGATCCTGTTAACCAAAACCGTTCTACATATTGGGGCTTTTAGTAATCATTGTATATAAAGATGATGATGAAACCTTGTTTAGCAATACAAATCTGTTTATTTAATTCCGCAAATTTATGATTTGTATATGCTTATTCCAAGATTATGAACTAACTATTCAGGAGCCTAAAGATCGATTTTATTAGAGTTGTTCTAAACTCAGCAATGTATATCACCACCATCATCGGCTTCACAATCACTCTTTAGTCTAATGGCTTTACAGATGAGGAAAAAGAAGAAAAGTTGCAATTCTAATAAGTAACGGATCCAGAATCAAAGTCAACAGTTAACGTTCATATCATAACTTTTTTTGACATCCACTAATAAAATATCTTAAAGGTCGCCGAGAAGGAAACAATAATGTGATCGTTACCAAGATAATTGCATACAAAACTTGATGATTACCGAGATTCACCGACAAACAAAGTCACGATGATTAAATAATTGCTTATTATCACAATTCATCAAACAATAATTAACTAAAATGCTTGAAGATTAAGTTCACAAATCAAAGAGTATTTGTCATTATTACAACATAAACAAGGTACGTTGATTTTAAATTGGCAATTACGAAATAAAAAGCGCACACACACGCGATAAAATAATTGTCTCTGGGAGCAAACACATCTCACCAGATCATGTTTACTTCTTCAATGGACAACTACCAGTGCCGGACACAGAAGCATCATCAGCAACATTTTGTTGTTCGGATATCAACGATCCCTTGAGTAGCTTCGAGATAAGATCCGCAGGATCGTAATAGACCTCACAATCTTCTACTTTTAATGACTCATCAACCTTCCAATTTCATCAACAAAATAATCAATTAAAATTTGATACTTCATTCGATTCAAAATAAGTGATACATTATTAATTTTACGGCTTTTGAGACAAAATATTATAGTAAGGGTCAAATTAGATTAGATTAGATAGTTAGTAAGGAATGAGTCTCATATTTTTTAAATAAAGTAAGGTTAATGATATTTAAAAGTCTAAGTAATGGTAAAAATATCTTTTCACTATATAAAAGTATTAAGTTAGTGGTGTGTGACTCACTATATTTTACAAGAAAAAATAAGTTTTCAAAGTGTATCATTTATTTTGATACACCACACATTGAAAAGCGTGTCACTTGTTTTGAATCGCGGGAAATATATTATTATTATATTTTTATTCGGACCAACATGTCTTTACCCTTGTGGTATCTATGTATATTTATGGTGCTATATAAAAAAAGCAGTTGAGGGTTCAAGCCTCAGCTAGGACAAAAAGAATAATCATATAATCTTAATTTGGAATGGGATTCAAAGAGTACGTACCTTGAGGACGCCCATGCCATAAAAGTCAACCATTTCTCCGGTAGGGGCATGGCCCTTGTACGGACCTTCAAAGTAACCCCAATGTCGGAACTTGTATGATATTACCGGTGGTCCAGAATAAACGCTTATCACCTCCCATGCAAATCCACGAGGAAATGCCGAACGGAAAATATCGTGAGATGATTCGAAGGTCTCTTCTTTCGACTTGTAGTACTTGTATTCTTCTGGAAGGGAACTCCTCAGTAATGCATTATAACTCCCCACTTTTAGTGTTTCCTCTGCAGATAACCCTTCCTTACCTGTTTTTAGGTTTATTATAGATGAATTTGCCTTAATATATTTAATTTTCCAAAATTTAAAAAAAAATGTATTTAATATCAAAAGTTAGTCTCAATTAAAGAAAATGTCTGGCATACCTAAATTATAACTAATTTATAGCTGTGCTATGGGGTCGGGTTTGAGTTATTTTTACTAAAATTGAAAACCGATTCATATTCAATTTTAACTCATAGACCCGATTTTAATTCAAATATTCGGATTTGGTTAGACAGATTATTCAAAACGAAAATGCATATTTCTAATGGTTTAAGGAATTTCAAATGCGAATTTTTAAACAAGAAGCAAATCCAAATGAATACATAGTTTTTAAAGGAGTACATCCATCCCAAAATCAAAATAAATATATATAAAAAGTATGTGTGTAATATATAAAATTTTAATCGTATTTCGGGCTGAGTTGGAAAAAACCAACGCATTCGATATTAGATTTGAAAACCGGCTGGTGATTCATATCGGGTCCAAAACTAATTTGAAAATTGAAAACTCAATTCAATTCGGTTCGAATTTCATATTACTTAAATTTGCATTCGTCAACATTCCCACTGATTCATACTCGCTAGTAAAGAGATGGAAAAATACTTACCAAAACAAAAAGATAGACATAAGGAGAGATAAAAATATATACTTCATCCGTTTCAAAATAAGTAATACAAATTAAATTTTACATTCTTTGAGCCAAAAGATTGTAATAAAGGTTAAATTAGATTAAATTGGATAGTTAGGGAGTGATGAGTCTCACATATTACGATTAAAGTGAGTTTAATGATGTTTAAAAGTAAAAATAAGGTAAATGAGTTATTTTACTTTACTAAAGAAGATAGTTAGTGGGTATGAGCCCAATTATATTTACCAAATAAGAAAAGTTTTAAAGTGTATCACTTATTTTGAAATACCCTATAATGAAAAGTGTATCACTTATTTTGAAACGGAGAAAGTATGTATTTGCTATATATTAAATTCTAGATTCTAGAAGGATTAGACATTCATTTAGGCACACAAGAGGGGGGGGGGGGGGGGGTGGGGGGTTTCAAAGCCAGATACCCGGATTTTCGGATATCCGAAATTCGGGTACCCGGATTTTCGGATAGTGATTTTTACTACCCGCATTTGGTAACCGAATTTCGGATACCCGGATTTCGGGTACCCAAAATTTCGGGTATCCGGATATTCAGTTGCCGAAAAAAACAAAATATTCAAATAATTTTCGAATATCTCGAGTATCTTTTCGGATATTTCGAGTATTTTTTCAGGTATTTCGGGAATTTATCAAATATTTCGGGTACTTTTCAAATATTTTGGGTATTTTTGGATATTTTGGGTATTTGCTCAAATATTTTGGGTATTTTTTGTATATTTTTCGTATATTTTTTTATTTTCGGGTAATTTTTCGGGTATTCTAAAATCTTGAAAAACACTACCCGTATTTGATACCCGAAATTCGGATATCCGGATTTTTGGATACCCAGATTTTCGGATACCCGAATTTGGATATCGGGTAATTTTTCGGATACCTGATTTTTTCGGATATTTTTGAACACCCTTACAATTATCCATATATGAATTAGGTACGTATCATTACCCCTTAATTAAGAGAAATGATATTTGTGTCTATAATTTGTGCCTACTCATTAGCATACTCACTTCTAAAATTAACATGTGTCATCCACTAATTCTCTCTATTCATATCATCATTTGATTTTGACATTTGTCGTAATCAAGTTGGTAGGCACATGAGTAGACACATTTAGTAGGCACAAATACCATTACTCCTCAATTAATGTTTGCAAATACACCAAATACATGCACCCACTAAATCTATATCAATTTTGTCCCAAATAAGAGGCTTAGGTACGGTGGCGGTGGCCACTGTCCGCCGGATGACACATCAACAAAAAAGGCTCGCCACCACACCCTAAGTGGTGTGAGTGAGCCAGCAAGTGGAACCAATGGCGGAAGTAGCGGACGAATAGGGAGGAGAGAGAGTATATTTTGGGTGTTTTTATTGGGTAAGGGGTATTTTAGTGGGTCCAAAAAATATATTTTAGGTTAACTTATGGTAGAGGGGGTATTTGGGGTTTTGAATGTGAAATGTGAAATAATGATGTGGCGCATAGGTGGCGCGGATGTGGCAGTCCGACTTAAGTGACCATACCTGATGCTCTAAGACTTGCACTCAAAATCATATTATATACCTAACTACCTTGATACCATTTTATATATATACAATCATCATTGAAGTTTCCTGTTCATTACAATAAAACGGAACGGCTCACAAAAACGGGGTTTGCATACGTGCACCCAACTCATTCTTGCACGCATATCCATGCATATTTAATTACTTCTTTGTTGGTTGCTTAATTATCAATCTCATCCAACTTTCTCTTTATACATCTGCATACAAAATTACAAATATCCAAACACTTATTTTCTATATTTCCTAATTACTTTATTTGTAGATCCAGTTTTTTATTTTGATTTGATTAATTATAACAAAGAACTCAGATGGATCCGTGCCCTTTCGTGCTAATAGTAATCGGCAATTTAAGTTTAAAATTTCCATTTAATATTTTCAAGACAATTGATAAGTAACCTTAAACTTTAAAATTTTCAAAATCGGTATAATTATGAGTTATGTTTGGTAAGCCTCTTAATGATTTAGTTAAGAGGACATCATTTTAATCGGACAAATTCAGAGCGTTTGACAAGACATTTTAATCAGCCTCTGAATCAAAAATTGAATATGTCATGCCTCTTAATCGGACAGATGTAAGGACAAGTCTAAATCATTCAAACATTTGCATCATTCAGACATTAGTCATTCAGATATTACCAAACATCACCTAATAACCTTAAAGTTTTATAAAATATTGTTTGTCACCCATTTAACAACAAATTCTGATATTTAAAGAAACTACCTATATAGTATTGTTTTTAATGTCGTAACTACAATACCCATTTTTTTATACGAATACAAACCAAATAAATTAAGTTTGATTAAAACCAAATCTTTATTTGAACGTAATAAAAGTGTGATTCAAAATCCGCAGCAACGCGCGGGTAACATATGACTTGTTAAACTATATAATTCATTTGATGTTTACAAATACATTTCTAGGAAAATATAAATTCCCGTTAAAAAAGGATAATATAAGTTCATTGACTACAACTACTATAAATATGATAGATTTTTGATAAGTTTGAATTTTCATTCTAGTCTTTTTTTTATTTAGATAACAATCCAAAGCTTTATTTAATCATTGATATAATATTTAATATGATTGTATGCTTACAATTAATCCTCAATATAAAAAATTGATAAGAAACATATGCTATATTTAACCATAAAATACAATAACGTACAACATAAAATAAAATTTTAAAGATATCCATAAAATATGTCGTTATCAAAACAAGTTTTTTATCATGTACGAAACTTAAGGTTTTGATTTCAACTCTAATTGAAGCGACAACTTACCATTAACAATAAGCTTGAACTTATCATGATTGATTGACTTAAAATCTCTTACTCGAGTTTTGTGACTGAGTTCCATCTCCCATGATTTTATAGCATTCTGAACAGTTTCTTCTAATGACCCTTTTTCCCATACCTACAATCAAACAAGTAGAAATAAAAATTGGTATTTTGTGATATTTTGAGAGCTTTAAACAAATATATATAACTAATAAACAACTTATGTTTCTGTTTATATATAGGGTGTATGGGATTTATAACATACATGGTATTCAAACGGATCTAATACCATGATATATAAGATAGTGTTGGTTAGAACTTAGAAAAGGATTATAATAAATATAATCAAACTATCCGTTTGTTCTGAAATATTTTTGGCGTTTTCATTTCGTGTTTATTATATGTTAGTAACTTTGATATGTTCAGTATAAATCTTTTACTACGGTGTTCACGATTTGGTCCGGTTTAAATAGTGGAAAATTCATAGATACATATATGGTATACGATGAACACTAAAAACATGAGACTATCTACTATGTTGCACGTCAACCCCTGAATTTTTTTCAAATAACATTAAAAGAATTTAAATTCTTTTTGTTAATATAGGTGACACCCCCGAGAAAAAATATGTAACATGTGACATTCCTCGGTTTTTTTCTCGGTTGCCACTGGCTAAAAACATGATAAAAATAACGGATCATACCTTGGTTCGGCCTTCTTCAAAGAGTTGATTAACCGCATCATAAACGGGCGGGCCACCATGGCGCCACTCGGTGTCCTCGACGTCGTCATGGAGGTACGACCGATACTTCTCTCCTCCCTCCTTTATTTCTTCTTCTATTCTCAAATCTTCCATCTTCTCCCTTTGTTTTCTCTCTTTTTTTTCTTTGGTTTCAAATGGAGGTGTACGAATTTTGATAATCATGATATGAGGTTTTATAGACATGAAGGGTGACACTATAAGGCTAGTATAGTAAATTACACGCTTCTTCTAACAACAAATCTTAACCTTTTTAATGATTTTTTCTAGATGTATTAAAAAAATATTATAAATGAAGTTTCTTATAGGTGACACTCACGAATTGTTTTTGTTTCTTTCGTTGAATACATGTTACAATGTCTAATTAAATCTACTATAGTAATAAATTTTCTTCTAAAAACTAAGCAAAATAAATCAATACTAGCAACCTTGTCTTCTTCCAAAAGATTTTTTACTATATAATATATTTAAGATTTTTTCATAAATAGCTAGGCTGAAAACCAGACAACTAAAATATGGGACTACTATATTGCTAATTTGAAAAATATTTGCATTTAGAAAGAAAATAAATTGATAGTCAAATCATTTGAACCTGCGACCTTCATGTTTAGCACGGGGCTAACCAATTGAGCTTCTACAACAAATGTTTACTACTTGACTGCAATTACTTATGTATCGCATTATCTTTATTAAGCATCAAACTTATATCATTTTATTGACCAACACCATCACTACTCACTAACGACGCCACCAACCCACCACAGTCGTCACCCATCACCATCATCGCTACTCACCAACGCCACCCACCACAATCACCACATCCGCCACCCACCATCAGTATACACCACCACCCACGTTGACACCATTGCCATCACTATCGTCTCCGCATATTATTATATCATGAGTGACACATATTATAATTTATATATCACTTTAACACATGAATAATTTAGAAAGAAATGAAAACTATTACTAACACATATTACAAGCTCCTTTACAATCATGAATGAAAAAAAAAAACTTTACGACATGATAAAAGACTCGTATTGTTAATTGGACATTTTTGGTAGACTAAGCACACTAAAATTTTAATCACATCAGATATCATATAAACAACCACTTCACATCATTTTATAGGAAATATCATTCACACAATCATATCCACCACATATCAAGGAGGGCCATCAAATATGCATAAATTCACATGAGAAAGAGCAACTACACTCGTCATTCTTAGTTGTGGCCACAAGTCAATTCAGAGAAAATCCCCATAGTATGATGGAGGTGGTGTTCTTTCCAAATTCCAAAGTCCACGGTGTGGAGCTCTCTACATCATCACCACGGGATTACAATTCGTGCCCATACAATTCGATTTTTTTGAAAAGTATTAATAGTTGTGATTACTTAGAGCATCTCCAATGTAAGCTTTTTGTAAAAGTTTTTACCTTTTTAATAAGTCATTTAGATGCATATAACCTCTTAAGAAAAAGCTGTCATCTTTAAAACACAAAAAAAAAAAATTTAACATTTATATCCATTAAAGCAAAAAAAATTTAAAAAGCTTTTTATTAATTTTTAGTGGTTATCCATTGGAGATGCTCTTATGACATCATCACCATGTATTTGATTCCCTAGGTCACTGACAATTATTATATTAGTATTTTATATGAAAAATTAATAAATTTTAAACAAATCTATAGCAAATAAAGTTATTTTATGGATGTGGTTACTGTCACACCCTCCAATTTGATAGACTTTTACGCTTTTTTTTTTTTATACATTTAGATAAGGTGTTTACTGAGCTAGGTTTTAATCGGATCAGACTTGTCGAGTTTAAGATAAAAATATTCTCACCTGAAATCCAATCCGATAAAATATTGGGTTGGTCGGGTTCGGGTAGGTCACACTTCGGGTTCACCTAATCGGGTTGGTCGGGTTATAATTTTTATGTAAAAATGAAAAGATATATAACAAAATAATGTTTATGGGCTTTAATTTAACGCTTATAATTGTAGACTGGTTTTTATTAAATGGTTCATAGTTATTAATGTGCTAATATATTAATTTAATATTTAAAAAAATCTTAAATTTTAAAGGAAAAAAATATTTAAACTTCAATCGATTCTAATCGGGTCAACTTGAAAAAGATAAGCAATCCTAATCTGACATAGGAATCGGGTTGGTCGGATCAGGTTACAAAAAGCCGATGTCAACATAAGATCCGAATACACCTAACTCGACTAGCATAATCAGGTTCGAGTTTAAATATGATCAGATTAAGGGCGCCCCTACGTTCATACCTGACTTTGAGAGTTTTTTTTAAAAGAAAAGACTACAACTAGACCTGGCAATGGAGCGGGTTTGGAGCGGATCGACTTTGAACCGAACCCTTTTAGCAATTTTCAAATGATGATCCAAACCCGGTCCTCGATCCGCAGGGTCTTGAAAAATCGAACTCATACTTTTATCCACCGAATCAGCGGTTATCCGACCCATTTACCCGACCAATTTACCGTACACGATGCTTGATTTTAATAGGTTAAATGGTTGTCAATTTGAATATTTTATATACGAGTTTTACTAATATGTACCCCAAGGCATACTATAAGAAATATAAAATATCAATTTTGTCTTTGAATTAAATTTTAATTTTCCTAATTTCTCAGTTTTATCAAGAGCATATTTGGTATAACATATAAAAAAATAATAGTTCATTAATGTTAAATTATATTAGTTAAAAAAAATTGACTCATTAAATACATGTTAACATATGCCATATTATAGAAAACCATTTATATATAGTTTGGTTGTCTCCAGTAACTCAGCAGCAAGTCTATGAATAAAGTTGGAAAATTGGAACCGTGATTTCTAACTTCTAACTCTTAATTTCTATTGGTATTTAAAGAGGGAAATTATATAAACCATAAATATGAAATAAATAAATAATTTTTTTTCTTAATTTAAATGCGGGACGGGTTATAAATGGATCGGTATTGATCCATACCCGACCCTTTTAGTAAAAGGGTTTACGGGCATGGGTCGCTAGCAGGTAAACGAATCACAAATTATGATCCACACACATTTAATTCTTACGGGTTCGGATCGGATCAGGATAAAAACCCGCTCCATTATCAAGTCTAACTACAACTATCTTACGTAATATGTACACCTAAAATGTTTTCAATGAGACTTTGATCACTTTTATATTACTAGAATATGTAATTAATTTTATGTTATTTTTAGACCATGCAATCAGTTCATAAAGACTTTAATTATGTAAGGTGATGCCTGACTAATTGACTATGTCAAATTAATAGTAACAAAATCCAAGGTTTCTAGTCTAGTGGTATTAATGAAAAAGATAAGGTGTTGCTCATGACTTATCTATAGATCATGTGTTCAAGTCTCCTGTGATGGACAAATGGTGGAGTTTATTCCACATAGGTGGAGGGTTTGAGGGAAGACATACTATCCTTTGTGGATGTCATAATGTCATTGTCTAAGCTCGAACCACTAACATACTAACTTACCGTTAAAGAAAAATAATTAATAGTAAAAAACAATTAGGTTATATAAAAATTAATATGTGGTAGATAGAATCTTGTTATCACATCAATTCAGCATTTAATTTTTATTAGGCATAAATTCAGAACTATAAACATTCAGATAATTGTTTACATAACAATGTAAAATTATATTATTACTTTTAAATTATTATATTTAACTTTTTTATTTAAAGCACATTTTTTTGTAACTGACATTAAAGAAAATAATAAATATTTAACAATTTAGAAAACAAAAAGATGCAGATCCATATTATTATTAATATCCAATATTTATGCATGTAATGAATGTGGATGGGGTCAGATGAGTATCCATCAGAATGAGTAATGAGATATATAAATGTTATGTCTAAGAGTATTGGGTGTGGTCACACCAAGTTGGAAGCCACATATACGTCACCTCTGCGCCACATCACCATTTCACATTTCACATTCAAACCCCCCAAATACCGATCTACCATCACTAACCAATAATACTCTTTTGGGACCCACCAAAATACCTCTCACTCACAAAATTCCCTTAAAAAAAACCATATATCTCTCTCTCCTCCGCCGAACACTCGGCGAATCCCTTCACTCACGTAACGAAGGGTATCATGGCGAGGCATATGTGGCAATTTTGATCCGGCGAGGGGTGGGTGTTCGCCACCACACCCCACCCTCTAAGAGTGATGGGTATCATGGTATCTTGAGACGGTTCTGCAACCATACCACTCGTGTTGTGAGTGAGGTTGTGCGTGAGGGTAGGGGTGAGCATAACAAGGTACCCGCCGGTTCCGACTGGAACTGGAACCGGAACCAGAACCGCAGGTTTCTGAAATATAGGAACCGGAACCGGAACCTGGAAGACAGGTTCCTAAATTTTCGGAACCGGAACCGCCGGTTCCAGGGTAGGTTCCGGTTACCCTGTCTCTAAATTCAAAAAAATTTAACATTACTTAGTATATAAACAAGACGATAAATCACACGAACTAACGATTACAAATATTGTTTAATAGTTTTAAATATAGTTCAACGATTACGAATATTGTTTAATAGTTTTAAATATAGTTCAACGATTACGAATATTGTTCAAAATAGAAATAAGTTAATAATAATGATTGAAACATAATAAATATGTGAAAGGTGTGGAAAGTCAGTTACAAAGATACGACCGCACGACGAGTGAATGTCTCACTCAATTATAACCAGTAAGAGAAATTTTATATTTTTACTTGGACTAGTATTTTACATTTATATAAATCATAAATCTATTTAATTTAATGTATAATATAATATATATTATATATTTTAATAAAGACATACCGTGTAATCGTCGGTTCCACGGTATCCACCGGTTCCAAGTTCCTTATTTTTGAGAAACCGGAACCTCTTAGGGCGGTTCCATGATTTTAGGAACCGGAATCGGAACCTCTTAACAGGTTCCGGATCCGGAACCTCCGGTTCCGAGACGGTTCCGGTTCCGATTCCGGTTACCCTCTTTTTCTACTCACCCCTACGTGAGGGTGATGGCGTGTTTTTTAGGTATTTTGAAAGTAAGGGGTACTTTAGTAAGTTTTCAAAATAAGAGTGTCTTATGTTGAGTTATGAGTGAAGAGACATTTAGAGATAGGAATGTCAAATAAGTAATACTAAGATTACATTGATGTGATGTTAAGAGCATTAGGTGTGGTCACACCAAGTCGGAGTGCCACCTCCGCGCCACCTATGCGTCACATCATTATTTCACATTTCACATTCAAAACTCCAAATACTCTCTCTACCATAACTTAACCTAAAATATATTTTTTGAACCCACTAAAATATCCCTTACCCAATAAAAACACACAAAACACACTCTCTCTCCTCCCTATTCGCTCGCTGCATCTGCCATTGGTCCGACTTGGGCCCTCATTCACCCCACACACGGTGTGGTGGCGAGGGTGAAAAAGTTTCCACCTCAGCAATTTGATTCCGGCGAGAGGTGTGTTTCGTGATTGCACCGTATACTCTAATATGGTGATTTGGCTTGAGATACCACACCCGATTGTTTAATGTAGATCTAAACTTCATTTGAACATAGGAAAATAATTATAATATTAACATAATATTATGGCATATAAATAATAAGATAAACACATAGCAAATGCAGTAAAAAATATGTTAGAAAAGAATATCAAATAAAAAAAACAAATATTATAGCACAAGGCCGGTGTAGTGCTTGTGTTAAGTGTGGGTTAAAGCCTTTTTGACTTTTCACATATGTTTTAACACTATAGTTTTCCTAGTGTTATAGCCAAATTTGTGTTAAAAGATCACCAATGCAATACATTTTCAGGACAAAAAGTTGTCTAACGCCCGTTAATTCAATGGCGTTGGACTTTTTACGGAACTTAGACACCACCCATGGACGGGGTGGGTCAGAGCCATGAAAGTGCTCTTATAAGTTAAATGGGTTATATCATTACTTATAAGTAAATATTACGTAATAGTACATTCAACTAAATATATTAAGATATGAATCTTATAACCATGTTTTCCAGTAAATTTATTTTACTTTATACGTTGCACAATGCACATGACAGAAGAATAATACAGGGAGCATATACTTTTTTTTTATAAAGATATAGATCTAAAGTTCTTTTAATTGCATATGAATTTTCAGACAACATAGTACATCTAAGCTTTAAATATTAACAAATTACAATAATATAGTAAGAAAAATATTACGCTAAATTAACATAATGAAATATATATATATATATATATATATATATATATATATATATATATATATATATATATATATATATATATATATATATATATATTTGTCCCATGTGTTGCATTATTAACTAGTAGGGGTGAGCATAAAAACTGAAAAACCAAACCGAAACCGAAAAACCCGAAACAACCGCACCAAAAAATCAAACCATTTGAAAAACCGATGTCAACGATTTTGATTTAAAAAAACCTGAATGTTTGGGGCGGTTTTTGGGGGCATATGAAAAACCCGACTGAAAACCCCTACCCATAATTATATATATTTCAACTTTTATAAAACTATTATTATATTTATAAAGTTGTCTTCAAAGAGGTCCACCAAAATTTTAAAGTCACAAGGAACAAATCCTAACCATTGGATCAAAATGATCAAGATCAAATCACATGTGTTTCAAGTCACGACCACCACCGCCGGTCACAACCGCCGGCCGCCACCTCCGGCCGCCGGACGCCGCCGCCGGTGGGCGGCGGCCGGTGGCGGCTGATAGTGAAGGTGATGGTGGTAATGGGGGTGGTGGTATTGATTTATTGAAACACATGTGATTCACTAAAACACAGGTGTTCCAAAATACAAACGAGCATATTACTTCGAATCACATGTGTTTCAAGTCACGAAACACATGTGTTTAACTAAAAACATTAGTTTCTAAAACACAGAGGAGCATGCATAGTCACGAAACACATGTGTTTTACTAAAAGCATGAGTTTCAAAAACACAGGGGAGAATACGAACTACAAATCACATGTGTTTCAAAAGGTGAAACACATGTGTTCCAAACACATATGTTTCAAGTCACGGCCACCACCGGTGGCGGCCGCCGCCCGCCGCCCGCCTCCGTCCGCCCGCCACCCGCCCGTCGGAGGTGGGTGAGGTATTGATGTATTGAATCACATGTGTTTGTAGTGGTGGTGGTGGTTTGAATCTTGATCTTGATATTTGACTTTTTCTTGATTCAAGGCCTATTTATTGTTCCTTAGGACTTGATAAAATCTTTGGACTATCTTGAACAAACCACTATATTTATAAAAGATTTGACATTGAACTATCTTTTAAAAGATTTGACATTTAGCTATCTTTTACATAAAAGATATGATTAAATTAATTAGGTGACATTTAAGTTAAATCTTATTTAACTATATTTTAAATCTTATTCAAGTTATGTTTATGAATTTAACATTATATTATATGAAAACTTATTAGTAATTTGTTTTATTTATATACTAAATGAGTTAAGGTTTGAAAGTTTGGATCACAATATTATTTTTTAAGGTAATATATTGGTAAATTTATAGGAAAATAAAAAACCGAAAAAAACCCGTAAACAGAACCGAAAAACCCGAAAAACCCGAAAAACCGAAACCAAAAAACTCGAAACCGAACGGAGTGTAAGTCTTAAAATCCGAATTTTTTGGGTGGAGTTTGGTTTTATTAAAAACCTCCCCATGCTCACCCCTATTAAATAACAATGATTTTGATGATATATATTTTACATTATTAAAAATTGATTTCGAAATGATACAAACATATTTTGAAAAGTTATGTAATTTTTAAAACTAGGAGAATACTCATGCTAAATTGAGGTACGAACAAGGAGGATACTGAGGATACTCAAATCATTGGTGGTTAGAAAATGTGATTCTGAAGAATAGTGTTTGAATTTGATTATATTGTTTAAAATCATAATAATCAGATAATCCATTTTTCAGTGTGTTGGCAGACCTGATTATTTGTTTAATTAATATGTAAAATGACTAAAATAGACATTCTTTATATTTGTTTGAATTACTTAAAAAGGAGATTCAAATGATAGTGGTTTGTTCTAGGTAGTACAAGAAAATTTATAAAGTTCCAAGTGGATTAAGAAAAAAAGTCAAAGATCAAGATCAACACTCAAACCACCACCAGCACTACCATCACATGTGATTCAATACATTAATACCCCACCACCACCGCAAGCGGCGGCGGACGGCGGGGATCGGCGGTGGTCGGCGGCCGGAGGTGGCGGCCGGCGGTGGTTGTAACATCTTAAAACCGGCATAGTAGTTTTATATAAATAATTAGTACAGATAAATAACCATTTGACCTTATGTGAAATAATTTGATTCAAATGTAATATGAATTGTTTGGTCTTTCGTTCTTTTGTGATATTTTAATATAGGGATTAAAATATCCGATTTCTGAAATGTTTAAACAATTTTATGATTTTTATATGTTTAGATTCGCCTTTAAATTAAGATTCCGAAAATATCTTTGTTGTTAAAAACAAAGTTCGTTTGGTATTTTAAATAAATTAATTACGAACCGGACCTTTCGTATTGTACTCTTTAAAAACAAGAAAATGCAAGTTGGGGCCCCTCCCCCCCTCAAGTGACGGATTGTTGATGAATAAGGGTGGGGACCTTATCCATCTTACTTTCCATCTCTTCTCACTTTCAATTTCTTTTACCTTTTTATAGATCAAACTTCTCCAAAACTCTCTCAACTTTCTTGGTGTTCTTGATGATTCCAATCTTTATTCTTGCTTGATCTTGCTTATAATCTCTTTTTTGTGTAGAGCTTGAGATAAGCTTTTGTTCATTTATGTTTGTTCTTAATTTCTTGCAAAATGATAAACTATGGTTTTGGGTTTTGTAAGATTTTAACTAGCTTGGTTATAATAATGATGTCTTTATGTTTGTATGAGCTTAATAGGTCGATTATATGATAATAATGTTAGTTGTTCTTTGGATTCTTGAAAAGTGATGAACTAGGTTTTTAAAATTATGTGGGTTTTTGTTAAATGGTGAGATTTATGAACCTTTGATGTTTTGTAAGTTAAGGAAACTTGTAAGTTGTTTTATAACTAGTATAATCATGATTTTGGAAAAAGATGGTTTTTACTAAAATAGTTAGATCTTAGATTTTTATGGTTTGTATTGTTAATATAAGTTATACTAAATTACTAACATGTTGGAAGCATTAAATGTTAATATGGTTCATTTTGACTTGTATGGATGAAATTGTTAGTTAAAATAACGAGTAAATTACGGTTTTTGTCCTTGTGGTTTGCCCGTTTCTACGCTTTTGTCCCTGTGGTTTTTTTTTCTGTTTTTTTGTCCATGAGGTATGCAAATTTTCGTTTTTTTGTCCTTCCGTCCATTTTTCACCGTTAACTAACGGAAAATGTAGAAAAAGTAAGGGTATTTTGGTCATTTTACATTTTCTTTTTATTTCTACTTTTTCTTTCTCAATCTTCATCTTCTCTAATCATCCAATCTTCTTAAAATCATCATCAAACAAAAAACCCACCAAATCAAACCCAAAATCAAAACAAAAACCAACAAAATCAACCTAAAATCAAAAGAGGGTCGGACCATTTTTCTCTGAAGATTTCGTATAAACCCATTCGAGTGGTCGAGTAGAGGGTCTAATGGAGGACAGTGGCGGACACGCCGGAGAACAAAGCGGCGACTCCTTCTGTCCGGAAGATCTCGACCCATGAAGAACCCTAAAAGTTTGAGAAGATTATGAACCAAACTCTCTACCTATTTGTGTAAATTTCTTCAATTTCTTTTAGTAAATTACTTCAATTGAAGAAATTTAAACAGCAAGCACCATCGAAGCATGTGGCGTTGGTGGAGGAACACCACCCACCACCGGTGGAGCAGGTGGTGGAAGCAGCAAGCATTGAAGCAGGTGAGGGCGGTGAGCACCATCGTCATCAACCATCATCATCTGGCTTCAACCTTTTCTTCTCCGACGATATGCACATACCCTTTCTGATCTGACAAAATCATATCATCGAACCTCTACCCACCACTTTTTCTCCTTCCCTATCGAACCTCCGCCTATTTTTGATCAGAAGTCCTATTTCAAAAGATGATTTCAGATCTGTGTTAAAATGATGATTTCAGATCTGTGTTAAAATGAACTTACTTGTTGATTTTAGATCTGTGTTAAAATGAGTTCAAGTTTCAAAAGATGATTTCAGAAGTCCTATTTCATGTTTGGGGCTTTAAAAATGAGATCTTAGGTGTTTCTCGAAAGGGGAATTCAGCATCTGGTGTTTATGTTGAGGGGGTAACGATGAAGATGAAATAAAGAAAAAAATTAAAACTAAAATTAAAAAGAAAATGTAAAAAGACGAAAATACCCTCACATGTTTGACATGTGCGGTAAGTTAACGGCAGAAAATGGACGGAAGGACAAAAAAACGGAATTTTGCATAGCTCAAGGACAAAAAAATAGAAAAAAAGCACATGGACAAAAACGCAGAATCGGGCAAACCACAGGGACAAAAACTGTAATTTACTCTAAAATAATTGTATGTGTTATGTATAAGTTATGAACTAGTTAATGTGTCGTGTGACTAGTTGGTGGTAAAATGTTAATTGGATGTTTTATGGGTTTTGATGCTTGTTTATGTCAAAATAAAATGTTTGATATGTTAGTTATGGTTTATGTCAAATTCAGTGAGATTTGATAAAAAAAAAATGTTAGTTTTATAGTGTTTGGGTGGTTTATGTTGATATATGAACTAATTATTGGATTTGAGGATTATTTGGGTGTAAAATGTCATTTGTATGTTTTGTGGTTTACATTGCTAATTGTGTTAAAATAACATGTTAGGTATGTTATTTTTGTGGTTGTTAAAGTGATAATATAATTTGGTGAAAAAGATAGTTTTGTAGTAGTTGGATATTGTATATTTGAAATATATACTAGTAGTCGGAAATTGTTGAAATTAGTCTAGAAATGGAGTTTGGTCTTGTTGAAATAACTAGTTAGTTATGAATTGCTAAATGATATAACGATAACTTTAAAGTTGTGTTTGAAAAATGTAAAAGTCAAAAATAAGGTTTTGACCCGTTTGGGTGAATATTGTGAAAGTATTACTATATGTGTTTTATAATGGTTTGACTTAGTCAATGAATGACAACAACATGATAAATACATAATTTGGTGATTTGTAAGTTGTTGACAAGATTGTAGAATGTATCATTGTTCTAATAATTCGGTTTTGACCCGTTTGGATATAAAAGATGCATTTTGGTTAGTTGACTTGAGTTGTGTAAATGTAATATGGTAATGACATGTAATATGGTAATAAACTAATTTGACAATTGTTTACAATGTTGGTGGAATTATACACTAATTCGGTATTCCTTTGAATTCACAGGAAACGGGAGGACAAATCAGTGACATTAGACTACTGTGTTGGTGACAAGAATGTTATGGTTAGTGGATTTAACCTCCAAACTTGTGTTTTGGTAACATTTGGGTTGGAATTGCATACCTTGGAAAATGTAGGATTTTGAGCTGTACAAGTATAGTTCGCGGCGCAATCTCTGAGTTCGCGGCGCGATCTCTGAGTTCGCGACGCGAGCTGGATTCCGGGTGAAACAACGAATCGAAATAGTGGACGCTCTATTTGGGGTCGGACTTGATCTTTTATAGGTTCGCGGTGCGAACCTTATGTTCGCGGCGCGATCTTCCTTGAGCAGTTTTTCGGTGCGATTTTTTCTCGCTTGCTTACTTGATATGTATACTTAGTTGTTTGAGAACTACGATACATGAAAATGTGCACATTCGGGAAGAGGTCGGTGTCAGAAGGATAACGGTTGGGCATAGTGTATCGATGCTCGCGGTATTCGTACCTTGCCTGTGTGCGTCACACGTAAGGGGGTTTATCGGGCCATTGGGTACAGCGCTATCAGTTACCATGGTTATGGCCAACCATGGTTTAGGTTTCGGCAGAGCCGCCGATCCTCTCATATTGGTTACCCCATCAGGGATGTTATTTGCTTACTTGCTAGCAGTACTTAGCGTAATCGTAGGTTTATTCATTCACTTAGATTTTGTGCTAATCTATCCCTCATTGACACATTTCAGATTGGAATGCTTGGAACAGGTCGGGCTTTGGACGAAGCGTTTGACCATACGTTAAAAAAGGTATTTTTGCAAAAGGAGCCTTGTTTTTGTAATATCGTCTTTTAACTAACACTTTGGTTTGTAAAATTTGTGGGACCATGGTTGTAAACTTAACTTAACTAGACATTAAACCTAACCGCTTCCGTAGCATCTTAAAAGAAAATGGTTTCAAAAATGCGGTGCTACAGTGGCGACCGGCAGTGGTGGTCGTGATTTGAAACACATGTGGTTCGAAGTAATATGCTCGTCTGTATTTTGGAACCCCTGTTTTTAATGAATCACATGTGATTCGTAGTTCGTATGCTCCCCTGTTTTTAGAAACTCCTGTTTTTTGTGAATCGCACGTGTTTAGTGACTTGAAACAAATGTGATTCGAAGTAATATGCTCGTTTGTAATATACAACTTCGGTTTTTAGTGAATCACATGTGTCTCACCTTTTGAAACACATGTGATTCGCAATTGATATGCTCCCCTGTTTTTAGAGACTCATGTTTTTAATAAATCACATGTGTTTCGTGACTTGAAACACATGCGATTCGAAGTAATATGCTCGTCTGTATTTTGAAATCCCTATTTTTAGTGAATCACATGTGTTTCAATACATCAATAACACCACCACCCCCGCCACCATTGTCAGCCACCACCACCGCCGGCGGCGAGCGGCGGCGGGCGGCAGCGATCGGTGGTGGTTGACGGCTGCACGGGCCGGAGTTGTTAGTGGCTAAGAGATTTGATCTTGACCATTTTGATCCAATGACTAAGATTTATCACTTGGGAATACTAGAACACAACTCAGTTTGTTTTAGGTAGTCCAAGAAATTTATAATGTCTCAAGGGACAATAATTAGCCATTGGATCAAGAAAAATTTAAATGTCAAGATCAACACTCAAACCACCACCACCACTACCATCACATGTGATTCAATACATCAATACCCCGGCGGCGGCGGCCTCCGCCAAAGCGGCGGATGGCGGTGTTCGGCGACGGGGGACAGCGGCCGGAGGTGGTAACCGGCAGTGGTGGTCGTTACTTAAAACACATCTTATTCGAATTAATATGCTCGTCTGTATTTCGGAACCCCTGTTTTTAGTGAATCACATGTGTTTGAAACACATGTGATTTGTAGTTCATATGCTCCCTTTTTTAGAAACTCGTGTTTTTAGTGAATCACATGTGTTTCGTGACTTGAAACACATGTGATTCGAAGTAATATGTTCGTCTATATTTTGGAACCCCTGTTTTTAGAGAATCACGTGTGTTTCAATACATCATTACCACCACCACCCCCACCCACCACTCCACCATCACCGCCGGTCGGTGACGGCGGTCGGCGGCGGCAGACGGTGGCCGGAGGCGGTGGCCGGAGGCGGTGATCGGCGGTGGCCGTATGTGTTAGTGGCTAAGAGATTTGATCTTGATTATTTTGATCGAATGACTAAGATATACCCCTTGGAACTCTATAAAAAAACATGGACCACCTAGATGCTAGAACACAACTCTCAAATGACATGATAAATATAAACATATTTCCTGGATATAACATTCATGTTGATTCCACTTGACTAATTCATCAAGTAACCGAACGAGCAGAACAAGTGTTGTATAATAGTATAAGTGTTGACATAAGAAGTACAAGAATATACATATATTATTAGGGATATTAACAAGCCTTGTTATTAACGAGGATTTAAAGTTTTTAAATTAGTTCATTTCAAAAAATATGAAATAATAAACGAGTTTCAAGCTCGAGTTCAAGCACAATATAAAAAAATTATTGGAGCTCGAGTCGAGTTGAAGTCAAGTAATTATTAAATGAGTCGAGCTCGAATTTCCTGATATTTATCTAGACTCAAATCGTTAACACCACTCAACTCGGTGCTAAGTACCGTATGGATAACTATTCGGTTGCTTTTTTTCCTTTCAATTATAACACGCTAAGAAGACCTTTTATTAAAGAACTATTTGTGATAGCTTACGATGGTAAAAAGGGATCCCAACAAGCTAGCCGTATATATTAGTTGATTATATCAAGGATAAATAATATCTTTTCTTGAATAGTGGGTTGATTGAAAATTCAATCTTTCTTATTTGGAAATATCTTAAATGCATTATATATAACTAGTAAGATACCCGTGCAATATGTCGGTTGGTATCTTGAAATTATATTTTGCGGTAAACAAATGTTCGGTTACACGTTTTTTTCTAGAAAATAATAGAGGACAACAACACAACGAACAAAAAACTCATAAACATAAGTTAAGCATGTTAAACGTTAAAAATGGGTATGTCGTTCTTATTGGTGCCGCTTTTTTACAGTATTTATTTATAAATTTTATTCTCTTTAACATGTACTCGTAATAAATATATATCTTCCTTTTAAAATTTTTAATGGTTCCTTAAAAAAGTATATTTGTAGAATATCAATTTCACAATTTGCATTAACAAAATCATCGATATGATAAATAAGCACATTCATTTATTTTAGTACTTACAAACTTCAAAATTGCTTGTGGGTTCAATATAAGAGCTTGAATCACTATAACATGATTTTAAACAAATTTATATGGTTTAAAACAGGAAATTGATTAAAGAAATTAAAGCAATTCATGCATCTTTCCGATTAGAATTATTACCGAGTTAGGAAAGAAACCATAAACTTTAGCTATTATGTTTTCTATTAATTACCGAAGATGAAACACTAGTATAAAGATGAAAAGTTGAAAATTAAACATGCCTTAAATATATCTTACTAAATGTTTCATATATAGTAAAGATCAAAATAACTCATTTGAGACCTTTCCATATTAGTAATAATTATTTTTCAACCAACATACTTAATATTTCTAAACAGATTTAGGTTTATAAAAAATATGCATCATCCAGAACCATATGTTCATCAATTGACTAATTATCTAATTAATCTCTTAAAGTTTAAAAGGTTGAAATTGCCACCAATATCACTACCACCACCACCACCACCATCTACCATCCACCACCAGCTTATCATCACTACTGCCACCACCACCTACCAATTTTCGTAAATTATAATTATTGGTAACCCGTCGCCGCATTCCGAATACCATTCTAGTCTCATTCAATGCATTACTCTATGTCTTTACTCTATGTTCTTTCATCGATTGGTTATTCCTTTCCATTCGTATCTCTTTCTCTAGTTTCGGTCTCGATTAGTTCACAGCTAACAATCGAAAAGATATGTCCGAATGTTGAGCCTCTTTTCAGACCAGCAAGTTGAGCTTGAGATTTTGCATTGTCCTTTAACCTAACATATGTTAAAATTTTCCATTAAGTATGATCACATATTATGCCCGTAAAATCATTTTGATATATTCCCACTTTATTCTATTTGATTTTGAATTTTTAAGTATCATTTTTCCCGTTTTTCTTTGTTTTTTCTTCCACTACACATTAAGGGTGTATTCGGTTCCAGAACCAGTAAATCCAGAAACCAGAAAAAATAAATTTCAAAGACCGAGAACCGGACCGGTTAAATCGGTTACGGGCCCAGTTCGGGTCCGGGTCAGTTCGGTCTAGGGTTTAGACAACCCACCCCATGCGGCTGCGATTTACTTTACGGCAGCGGGTACATTTCTTGTGCCACAATCACCGCTGGACATTGGTCTCCAAGTGGTCAAGCTTGTGCTGTTGTGCATAAGGTTTTTGCACTCTGTGCTGTCCATGTTGAGTTATGTAATTCACCAATGACTGCATCATGTAAATTTCCCGCTGAATCGGCTCCGGCAAAGAAGAGGGCGGGGACGGTGGTTTCTGATCAATTAACCCTATTTTCCCTTTTTGACAAATTAAACCTAAAACTCTATAGGATTTGACTGATTCAAATTTGATTGAAATTTGAAATAAGCATCCTCAACTAATTGAAATGAAACAATTTGAATCGGTCTTTTTCCCCCTCAAACGATGTTAATTAAAAAGTGGAATTATCTATATCTATCTATATAACATAAAAAAAACGAGTTTCAATTTCGATGTAGCATTTATTATCTGCATTTAGTATCTAACTTTAAAACCAACGAAAATGAAGGGCTTAATATTTCCATAGTTTCAAAACGAGTTTCAATGTCCATGGAGGTACTTTCAATTCCCTTTCTCATTTTCGTAGTTGCGCCTGTAGCCTCCATTTTCAAAGGTTCCAATTTCCATAGTTTTTCTTAATATCATGGTATGCCAAATCGCCACTTCAAATCCGATAAAGGGCTTAATTTTCACTACCTCCATGGACATAAGCAAGATTATCACAGTGTCGAATTATCACGGTGTGTTTGCATTAAATCCCATTTTATTTCTGAATCACATTCTAAATTGTATTCAATTATATTTCAGCTAATGGTCAGTTAGGCAATTTTAAATTGTCATCTTTTTAAGAATCTAAATTCCGTTTGTAACGTACTTTTGTCTAAACTTTCAAAATGTATACTTCAAGGCAGAAGATTCAAAATGCCAAAGATGTTGAACCATAAGAATTTGAGACTATTTCTCAGGTAATTCGCAATCAGTTTTTTACACAATTTTCTTCCTTTTTTATTTTTATTTTTTCTCTTTAGGGTTCATATCTATTATTGACTATGTAGGCATTGTTCAACTTGGAGAATAGAAACCAAGACATTAAGTGTGACTTGAAAGACTTCACATCAACGGTGATGCATAAGGTTTCTTTTTCATTCATTTTAATACATTTACTTCTAAGTAATTATACATTTTGTCCAGTCAAATTTATATATATTGATAAAATCATGACAGTGCATATAAGTATTACAACTTAAGAAGTGAGAATAAACCTCATATAATCTGCAATCGAGTTGTTTTCTAGAAATCGTAGAGGTGAACCGCCATCATAAGGGTTGCCTTATCACAGGTTGGAATTGAAAGTAATTACTGGATGATAATATTGTGAAAATAAAGGGGCATCATATGTTGAATACGATGATAATATGGAGTTAGAATTAGTAGAGACCATAGCATATCTGACTATGTGGTCACCACTTGATCTCTGATTGTTAAGAGTGATGAAAGACGATAATATTTTGCGTTGCTCAGTTCTGTTAATTATCACACCATTTTCTTTTGCACGAAAATAAATAAATAATAATATATAAAATACACATATTATTTGTATATTTATTGTTTATTTCTTTAAAGAGATTCAATGCTTTAATCATGCAGTCAACTCCTTCAATTCATGGACGGTCAATGGTGTTGTATTTATAGTAAATTTTATAAGTCGGCATGTTCTTTTACATGTTTTTTTCTTTTTAAAATTGCAGTAGGGGGATAAGCTGAGGATGAAGTCGTTATGAAAATGATTTTTCAGATTATATATTTTTTAATTAATATCTTTCAGGTTAGTTTATTTTTCTGAAACATGTTACTCTATTTATATTTCAGGGTTCAAAAGAAATTAATTGATGATGATGAGCTTGATGATGAATCTTTACATATTAATTATAAGTTATGTCTCCATGATTAAAATGCATTTGTTTTATTCAACGCATATAACTAACTAAATATACAATACCTAATGTATTTGATTATAAAGTTTTATTAGTTGACAAAAACCAATACTGAAGTTGAGATGACGACGCTCTAGCCGGCTATCCCTAATTGAAACGAGATATGTATCCCTTAGGTAAGTTGCAATCAACCTAACTTTTCTTTTTAGAAACCCATTAATAACTGAGCCCAAATATATGAGGCCATTGGTCAATTTTTGCATGTAAATCCTGATTCTGGACTCTCGATTTGGGCGGGCTTAGCTGACGGAGGAGGGTGTTGCATTCATGTTTATTTACTTTACATTTACCTCTGACACACTTCACTAATAATTCATTATCGTGAACAAAGCCCGTGCATCGCACAGGCCATGTTGCCTCGTTTTAACAAAATATTGTGAGCGAATGGAATTGTTTGGAATTAGGATGGTAAATCAATGATAAAAACTAATTTAAATTTACACGGTTTCTGTTAAATAAGGAAACACTATTTTTCCCTTTTAATTGACAAATTAATTATGGCAGCATTTAATGTCCGAATAAAAAATCCTACAACTTTCTGCCTTTTCTTTTTTGAGAACGATAACTATATTAACCACTCATAAAACAAATTTCAATTCATATTCTCCCCTCAACAACCTTCTGCTGGTCAAGAACTCCGGCCTAACCTTCTGTCCTAACGTCGATCAAGAACTCTGGTAAAAACTTCAGCATTTTTACTGTATGCAAGTATATATATGTAAGTTCATATTAGTATTTGCCTTTTTTACGTATTCTTTACATATTCCTTTTTGTGGCAGATCGATGGGTCGTGCAAAATTACGAATGGAACTCATAACGAAAGAGAAAACTCGACACACAACGTACCTGAAACGAAAACAAGGAATCATAAAGAAAGCAACTGAATTTTCCATTCTTTGTGATGTTGATACTGTAATTATCATACACCCTCCAAATTCAAACAAGCCTGAGATTTGGCCCGAAGACAGTGAAACGTTCAAGAAAACTATCGCATCTTTCAAGTCGAAAAAGGGCGAGAGTGGGAAGAGAACTTACGATCTCAATGATTTTTTTCAAGACCGGAAGAAAAAGATTGAAGAAGAACTTGTTAAGGCGCGCAAAAAGAATATGGAAGCCAAATACTCAACATGGTTCGATGAACTCGACGGGTTAAATGAAGGGCAATTAAGACATTTTGTTATGGCCTTGGAAAACAAGGAGAGTATAGTCAGATCTCGTCTTGAATTAATGAAGCAAAGAAACATGAACATTCAATTGCCATTCATGTTTGAAGATAAAAATCAACCCATGCTTCACTATGCGGGTATGGGTATGGGTATGGGTTTGGGATTGGGTTCACATTATGGTTCAGGCTCGGGTTCGTGTTCATACTCGAGTCTTGATCATGTTCAAGTGGTGAACCAGCAGTTTGTGAACCAGCATGATCTTGGTTGGTTAAATGATGCAACTAATTCGTTTGTACCGATGAAGCATGAACCAATTATGGGCTACGGTTATCCGGTGTTTGATGGTAATATGGTTTATGATAACACGAACCAGTGGGCTTTTCAACCGCCGGTGGTTAATGGCGGGATGATACCGGAGTTTGTAATGCAAGGAGTTGGCTCACAAATGAACAATGGTGTTGGAGATTTTGTGATGAATGGTCATCAAGGAAGGTTCATGGGTAATTAGTTTTATTATTGTGTCATTTAATTCTTGTTGGACATATATAGTGCCTTTTTTTGTTTGACTTAGAATTTCGAATTTTTTTTATTTTATTATATATATTTTTTTTGTTTCATTTGTTTGTTTCAATTTGATTGAGAAACAAGTTAGTTGATATATTTTTATTCTAATTATTAAATAGTTGAGTGTTAAAAACAAAAAAAAATATCTTACAATAACCACCCTATTTATTAGGGGTGAGCATGGGGCGGTTTGATGCGGTTTTTAGCTAAAACCAAACCCCGCCCTAAAAGTTCGGGTTTTAAGAATTACACCCCGTTCGGTTTCGGTTTTTTCGGTTTCGGTTTTTCGGTTTTTTCGGGTTTTTCGGTTCGGTTTCGGGGTTTTTTCGGTTTTTTGTTTTCCTTAAATTTACGAATTTGTTACCTTAAAAACTAATATTATGATTCAAACTCTCAAACTTTAACACATTTCGTTATAAATATAAAAACAATTAGTAAGTTTAATATAATGTAATGATAAATTCAATTAACATAACTTGAAACTTAGAAAATATAGGAATAAATCACCTAGAAATTCAATCATTTATTTTATTTAAAAGATAATTAAATGTTAAATATTTTATAAATATAAGAATATTTTTAAAATTTTTGAAAGATATATAATGGTGGGGCGGGGCGGGGTTTTCGGTCGGGTTTTTCATATGCCCCCGAAAACCGCCCCAAACATTCGGGTTTTCCAATAATCAAAACCGTTGACATCGGTTTTTCAAATGGTTCGGTTTTTTCGGGGCGATTTTTTCGGGTTTTTCGGTTTCGGTTCGGTTTTTCGGTTTTTATGCTCACCCCTACTATTTATTGATAGAAAAGAAAGGAGAAACGAAAGCTTAGAGAAGGCGAAAAAAAGTGCAATCATCTCAAAAAGCGAAATAATATCCTAAAACCCCATAATAATATCCTAAAAAACTACATCAAATCAAAATTCAACATCTATGACCCAGATATATCACCCTTTGGTGAATTAGGATTTAGAGAAAGATTCCGTGTAAGATTAATCAGAGACATTGTTGGATCTTTCATCAATCCTTCACCAATTCCTGTATTTTGATTTTTCTGAAGGAAAAAAAAAATAAAAATAAAATTAAAACTTAAATACTTGATTAATATATTAACAGTGAAAATGGTTTTATTACGTCACCTCAATTTCAAAAGCAGCCCTACTAATCCTTTTAGCTTTTAGCAACTTTTCACGGTTCTCATAAAAGCTTAAATCATCTAACAAAGACGTTTTAGCCGAATAGCTTTTGAATACTCCATACCTTGTTTCAAACCAACCTAAACGAATATAAAAATATAATAAAAAGTTAATTAACAACACGTTCACAAAAAAAAATACAAAATAAATAACAAATACCTCTTGAGTGTCTCTAATGTAAGTAACAGCCCCATCATTTCAGCAACACCAACAAATTGCCCACTTCCATTAACCTATAAACAAGAACATAAATGAAATAATATATAAAAGAGTAAATTACAGAATTTGTCCGTGTGTTTTTACAAATTCTCCGATTTTACCCCTTAACTTTCAATTTAGTGATTTTTGTCTCTGTCCTCTTCAAATTTCATCTTTTTTGTCCATTTTGACCTAAAATGACTAAAATACCCTTGTTTTGATTTATTTGTTAACTAGCCTATAACCCGTGATGAATCACGGGCGGCTTATAAAATATTTTTTTCAGTTTTGTTATTAAATTTGTATAACCATTTGAATATTTATTAGTATTAAACTAATTTATTGTAAATGTAAAAGATAATAATCAAATAACAAAATATTTGATAACTTTGAATATGATGCAATGTACAAAAAGAATAAAACATTTATTGATAACTATTAATTTACAACGTAAAGTTTAAAAGACCATAACAGAAAATGTATAAAACGTAAAAGTTTATAACGGATGATGAGATAATTGAATACATATATTTTCAATTGCATTAGGAACGTGCCTCGGACTTTGCTCAACATCCTATTTTTGCTATAATTGATATCGACTAACATGAAAGTATATCATCACCAGTTTTAAACAACACAGTTAAACCGCTTTGGTTAGGTTCCCTCTAAATATGCTTTCTTAAACATCCCTATGACCAGTTGGTGAAACAGTGATACACAGCCGCCATAATAGGAATGTGAGACTTGAGATCTTTAAGATTCATCTCATATATGCAAGTGCTGAATAGAGTGTCCATGCAAAAGATCTTTAACTGCCAGAATAACTATTTACGTTTGAGTCTCCAACAAATTGAAATACACATGTGGGCATATATTAACATATGTATCTATATAAAAATTGATTTTCTACAAACTAAAAAATAGGGTAGAATGAAAAAAAAATATATACATGAGCCAAATCAACTAATTCAGGGTTCAAGTATCTAAAATAGTCTTCCACTCAGCAGTATTTCCATAATAATATGGATAACCATGAAAATAACCAAGTGTTGGATCCATGAATTCAGGAACCAAACGGGTTACTGACCTATTCCACTGTCCACTAAAGGCTGCAAGAACAACCATAAATTTACATACTACCTCCGTATCAAAATAAGTGATACACTTTCTATTTAGGGGTGGAACAAAATAAGTGATACACTTCCAAAACTTACCTTATTTGGTAAAAAAGTGGGACCCATTCTCCACTAACTATCTACTTTAATAAAGTGAAATTACCCTTTTACCCTTACTTTTACTTTTAAGCATCATTAATATCACTACATTCCAAAGAAGTGGGACCCATTATCCACTAACTATCCACTTTAATCTAATTTAAACCACTTTTTAATCTTTTGCCTCAAAAACCGCAATTCTTCAAATGTATCACTTATTTTGATACGGAGGTAGTATAAAATTTGAAAAAAACACATAACCAAAACTTTTGGAACCTCAACTACAATCAACAAATTATCTAAATGCATATATCAATGTCAAAATAATTATTTAATAAGACTAATCTGGTAAATATCACCCGTCAATTGCAATGATAGATGGAAGAATATTGCTGTTATTGTGTAATGGCGGACGGAGTAGCATATATAACCATTCGTAACTGAATTAGTAACGTCTTAAGTTTTTAATAAATTAAATTCTAATGAAATGTCTTAAATGAGAATATGTAAGACCATAATTTCGGTATTCCGAAACCTTTTCCATAACTGATGTTTAGAAATTAATGTAGCATAAATTAAGGGGTAACCGATGCATAGTTGACCAATTTTTATGAAATCGAAAATGCTTCAGCTAAATAATTGTAAAATAACATAATATTCATGAAAAAAGCTTATTTCTTGTAGTGAATTTACAGTAGTGCATGCCATTGAATCAAAACAAATGTTGGTTCGCTCCCAAAAGTGTAGTGAATTTACAGTATTGGAACCACCTTAACATAATTTCATAAAAATTTCTTTCAATAATAGTTGAAAAATCCATTTAATCTTTGTGATATGTTAACCTTAACATAACCGAGTATGAACTGGATTCGTCATCGAGCAGAGAAATCCATTTATTAAACAAATTCAGTGAAACAATCTTGCTTAATTTATCACAAGTTAAAATAACACTAACCAATTCTACAATAAAGGAAGAGAAAAAAACTATGGGATTGAGTTGAGCATTTTATCGAACACCTGGTGGACATTGTTGAAAGTTCAAATTTATGAACACATGACGTGGCACTTATGTGGCTTTAAATATGACATGTGGCTTTAGGAGTTGCCATGTGACTTTAAAAATTGACAAGTGGATTTAAACCTTTTGTTTATTATATATAAAGATAAGGTCTGAAACTTTTGTGTAAAGGTATTTTGGTCTTTTTAGGTCCAAATGGACAAAAAAGATGAAATTTGAAGACCACAAGGACAAAAATCATAACCACAGGGAAAATTTATGTAATTTACTCTATATAAAATTACATAGAAACCGCAAAGTAAAGGGTGATAAAAATGTTGCATACCGAGAAAAAACGGAACATATTAGTTTTCCATTGAGAATCACGAAAAGCAGCATCTAATTTCTTGTTACCATTAGGTGTACTTGACAAAACATCATATTTTATACATTTATGCTCATCACCTTTACTATACGATTTGATCACATAAAACTTTGCTTCATCATATTTGGTTTGAAACCCTTCAAGATTGTACTTTTCCTTCGCGGGCGTGAGTGAAATTCCCAATTTTTCATCTTCAAGATGCCCGTTTAGGCTCTGGGCCCGCGGGCCACGGGTTAGTTCTTCAGATTCACCATTTGTGTATGATCTTTCTCTCGATTTGAATCTATCATTTTCATTATACCACCAGTAGGATAATTCATGCCTTGGTTTTGGTAAGCAAAAGATGAGTAGTTCGGTAACCTTTTAAAAAGCCCGTTGATTGGTAAGCAGAGCCCAACTGAAAACCATAAATAAATATATACAAAAACGTTCAATAAAAAATATTGGCTTAATGATTGGTAAGCATTTCTCACCAACCCAACCTGTACCAACTACCAAAAATTAACCATTTTGACCCAAACACATTTGACCCGTTACATGGAATGCATAAAACCTCCACGTCAATTTTTCTTTTCTAAATATTAGATTATTACTTACATATGCTTTTAACAGTCGTACTATAAATGCTTATTATATAGATATAACTTATTAAGTTCTGATATACTGAGCATACCTTGTTTAGGGACCTGATATGCTGGGATTGAAGAACCAACCCAGACGTTGACTAATGACGTGGCTACATATTCAAAGGGTAATTTGGGAATTTTCCTCTATACGCATTCATGTTTCCTTTTGAGATAAAATCATTTGATTTCATCCCATTTGTTGTTGACGCATAAAAGTCCCACTGGCATACGGGTAACTGGGTATATAATAAAGAAGTGACCCGTTCGTTATCTGGGTAAGCACCCTCACAAGGGTTCGTTTGACCAGGACCATCCAGTTGACTAAATGCCCCATTGTGTCCTATTAAAAAACAATAAAACCAAATAAATAATTTCTAATTATTATATTTTTCAATCATGTACCCATTCCTAACCTGGATACTGATAATCATAACAGCTAGTAGGTGTATAATGAAAGCCTTGCTCTGTAACTCCTGAAAACATTGGGGTCACACCGGATGTTATTCCAACTTTTCTAGAAACCAAAACAAATCATTTACTAAATAATTTCACAAGTACACAAATAAAATTTAATTGAAGTTAGAAAAACCGTCTTGTCTTTTCATACGAGATTCTGATCGTTCATATTTCCAGGAGTTAATAAAGAGAATTAAGTACAATCAAGAACACAGTAAACCCTAGAAATTTATAAAAGATAACAAATTGAACAATTATAAAAAAAGGATACGCTGCATGATTTTCTTGTCGCCAGCCATTGTAATCTTCAAATTAGAATTATTAGTTCCTGAAACAAAAATCTTTAGAATGTTAAAAGAATAAAATTCAAAATTATCAGAAAAAACTTGGAAATATAAAGCGAATTTTCAGCTACAAAAATAGGTCAATTTGAAGGTAAATCAATGCTATTCTATGAAGATAAAAAGAACAATATTCTAAAAAACATAAAGTAATTAAAAAAGTAAGATGCAAAACTTTTAAACACGTCGTATAATCATAAATTAAAATTACATACAGAAAATTTAAATTATAGTGCAAAATGTAAAATATGTATAAATAGGTGAAGGTTCATGCGAGAAGTCATTTTTTTGCGAGAAGTGCGAGAATTATTTCTGATCATTAGATTAGGAGATCTAAGGCTAGGATTGACGATGGCATATTTGCAAATAAGATAACATTAGTGGTTAATTAATATGGGGCTCAAGGGTAAAAAGGTAAAGAGCATTTTATTATATTTCGTAACGTAATATCTCATCCCAAAAATCACTAACTTCTTCCCCCAAATATCTCAAGCACGTCTAATATTTCTCTCATTACAAATCCCAATTGCACTTAACCTCCTTCATCCCTACAATCTCCATCATCATTATCTTCAAGACCTCCCTTTTTTCGTTGGATTCATTTATGTACACATAAAATTGCCGCCGCCGATCTGTTACGGGAACACAAAAAACAACACACAATTGTGTGTTTTTGGTGGGTTTCATGCGTATGAATTCTGCCCCCATCTTTAATTAAAGCTAGTGACTCCAGAAAGGGAGATAACAATGGAGGTGCTAGAAAGAGCAAGTATTGTGATTTGTGATTAGTAGAAAGAGCCGGCATCAGACCTTCGATCTTTGGTTTGAAGATTTGTGAACAAGTATTGTTCTCATGTTTTGCAGATCTGTCATTTCTAGATCTGTGAGTACGGTCATTGTTCGTGATTTCCAGATTCATGATTAGGGTTCCGTTGTTCATCACCGCCTCCCTCAATATCATAGTGGTCATCGTTGAACATAATTTTCTTTTCCGAAACGACCACTTTTTTTAAGTCTTCTAATGTTTTTTTTTAAGAATTCTTGTTCTTGTTGTAAACAAAGTGATAATTGATGAAAATAATTTTCTTTTCTGAAGAGACTACTTTTTATAGTCTTCTAATATTTTTTAGAATTCTTTTATGAGATTATTCATTAGTGAAATCTGGCAAGATTTGTTCATAGATGATTTTTGTTGTTAATGTAAAAGCTTTTGTTACTATATCCATTGAGTTTTGTACATTGGTGCATAAGTTTTTGTTGCTAGTTAGGGTCAAACTTGATGATTTGGGTTGTTCATAATTATGATTATTCATTAGTGAACATAACGTTGTGTTTATCAGTTTGAGTTATTCACAGGTGAAAGTACATTTTCTTCATCAGTCTGGTTGTTCACCGATGAACTCATCATTTTGTCATCATTGTGGGTTGTTCACCGGTTAACATGTTCCCTGATATTAAATTTTATAGAAACAACAATTGATAAAAGGATTTGATCATTAACTTTCTCCGTCAAAGATCGTGAATTTAGGAGGAAATGTGAAGAAGAACCCTTTTTTTAATTAATAAAGATCCACAAAAATAGGATTGTAAGTTAATGTTTCTAATTGTTTAATTAAGGATTGTATTTTTTAATTTATTTATAAATTTCAGAAATTAATCTAAAGACAATCATACCCTTTTTGATTTAAATTTTTATGAGATTAGATTAGTGGCTAGGATTACTTCTTGCACTTCTCGCAAAAAAATCACTTCTATATGAATTATAGGATTAACTAAGGTCATCGGTCTAATGAAATAAATAATAACGGAAGAAAATTGGCAGTGAAAATGCGATCATGTCATATGAATTTGATTAAAAGAATTCGACGAACACAAAGTTAAATAATTATTATAATATGATTACTTGTTTTCTTGGGAAACCAAAGCATTGGGTAGAGAAGTAAAACGTTTGAAGAAAAGTTGACCTAATGAGTGATCACCGGCAGGAAACGGCAGAAAAACCGGCGGCAGTTGAACGGAAAACCACCGTGAAGAGATGGAGGCAGTGGATGGGAAAAATGCGCGAATTGAGAGTGTGGGCGGGTTTGAACAGGGGATTGCTAAACCCCTAAAGTTTAGATCCAACGGTTGATGTTGATCGACGAAGTTACTATGGTCGGTGGTTATTTGGACGGCTGGATGTGGGTGGATGCTTCGGTTACCAACTTACCATATGGTGACTGTAGGGGTGTAATCGAGTCGAGATAACTCATGAGTTATTCGAGACCGATTCGAAAAATACTCGAAATCAACTCGTTGTGAACCGAGTCGAGCTCGAGCTCGAGCTACTCGAGTAGGTCTTCGAGTCGAGTTCGAGTTTCAAAATACATAGCTCACTAGGTTCGCGAGCCTTATCGAGCTTTTATTTAACTACATTTTTACCCTTTTCCATATACATAATTACCTTTTTACCCCTTTTCATATACATATTTACAACAAAAACGTGAATTTTTAAAAAATTAAAAACTTTCGAGCCGAGTCGAGTCGAGCTCGAGAGTATCGATACTTTCACCGAGTCGAGTTCGAGCTTAAAGATAGAAGCTCGTCGAGTATCGAGCTCAAGTTTTAGTTGTCGAGTCGAGCTCGAACTTGACAGAACTCGACTCAGCTCGACTCGTTTACACCTTAGGGGTGAGAAAGGGTGAAAACCACCTTTGAAATTTTGGATGAATTACAATTTACAAGAGCATCCATTTGTTTTTGGCAAATAGATTTTCAAACCGGTTTTTCTAATCCGTTTTCAAAACGCACCGATTTCAATCCAGCGGTTTTAAATCCGATTGGATTCGCTATGCTTCAATCCAGTTACAATGTGGTTACAAACTAGTTTTAAAAAGTCAACTAAAAACATTTAATCTACTGAACTGATATAATGACTATTTTTTTTAACAGCATCTAATATACTTTTTTTTTGTTCACGACGAGACTTGAACTCATGACCTATTGGTAATGGACAATACCTTAAATCATTCTCCAATACCAATAGGTTATAAAGTCTTGTAATAATGACTATTTTTAAAAGGTCAACTAAATTTAAAAATCAATTATAGTGACTATTATAAAATATTAAGTAGGGGTGAACATGGTACGGTACCACACATATTTTCCTTATACCGTGTACCGTACCAACTATACTTGGTAAACTAATCTAGCTACCAGTACCGTACCAACTATACTTGGTACCAATTTGTTTGGCTACCAACAATCATGGTTGGTACGAATTGGTACTGGTATATACCAAGATCACAAACTTATTTGGAATTATTACTAAAAACAAGACATTTTCTATACTATTATATTTGGTAAAACTGTACGTTAAATGTTATATAAACACTATGTACGATAGAGTATAAATTATGTAGTATTCTTGTCATAATACACTAGCTTGTAGCATTCTCGCCTGCTTCACACGCTTAATTATCAACATTATATACAAACATGATAACAAAAATGTAATATATTGATATGTTAGGCTAAGAAGTTATAACTTGAATGTTATCATGTTATGATATCATAACTTTTATTAAAATAAATACATATTTAGTTTACCTTTCTCGAATTCTTCTAAATAATTATATATATACATATATAATTGGTTGGTATGGTACTACCATGATATTAAAATTTTTATACCATTACCGTACCATGATTACTTGATTGGTATGGTACTACCAACCAAACATATTGGCTACCAACATGTTGGCTACCATTTATTCTTGGTATGGTTGGTAACATGTTGGTTGGTTTTATTCGGTACAAATTTGACACCCCTAATATTAAGTGGTTAACTAAATTTAAAAATAAGAATATTGTAAGATCTATTCCATTGCAATCAATCCATATATGGTTTAATTTGAAGAAGATAAACTTGATTTATGAGTATTCTAGTGAGAGAGTAGAGAGAGAAAGAGAGGGAAGCTTCAAATGAGTAATTGAGATTAATGACCAAAAACTTACAATTAGTGAAAGGTAAATTCCCTTAAATACCTAGCACTAATCATCATGATTAAAACTAAAGACTAGACTAATACTATTGCAATATTACATGTCTAGTCCCCTAACTATTAGATACAATTAAATTGACCCTAACAATCTCCCCCTTTGTATCAATAGTTTGGATTAGCCTGATCTTGAAATCTTCTTCTCTAGCAAGGTCTCAAACTGAATTATTCGTTGAATAGTTTTGATGTAGTATCAGCTTCATCTTTTGATTGAACAATGAAATATAGTACTTTTTAATTGGCTTTTCAACCAATATAAAGTATCTCAGAAGATTTCATGAATTGTTGATTTATGTCTTTATCATTATCCAATCTCCCTCTTTTTGAGCTTTTTGAACTTCATCCCTGTCTTCCTTCAAATGACCTAAATTTTTATCGTTGAGTTTGTTGGTGTGAGAAATGCCTAAAACTGATATATTAAAGATTTGAAGGTTCTAGAAATGAAAACATCAGTTAGGAAAGGATTTGACTGAGATATTGTAGTAGAGGTTTTTGTGGGGATAGGATAATGATGGTTTGTATTATGAAAAGAATGATTTGAAAGTTAAAGGTTTTGAATGTGTGTGTGTGGATGTTTGTATATAGGAAAGAATGATATATGCATTTAAGATTTGAATGAATGTAGATTATTTATATTTTGTATGATACAAAAGATTTGAACAGTTTTGCTTTAGTATGGATATGGTTGTTATAGAATTTGGAAAGAATGATTTATACAATTAGATTTTGGATGGATGTAAATGTGAATTTGTGGTTTGGATAGAATGATTTGTAAGTTTAAGATTTGTAGTGGAAATATTGATAATTTGTGAGAAATTTCTGAAGATAAGTCGGTTTCTTTTTCTTCACAAATGATTTCATGTAAATCGACGAAAATGTAGACCCATAGATAGAGTTGTTTCGTAGCGGAAGTCTTTTCTCAAAGTTGTGGCTTTGTCGATTTATGATCATTGATAATTGTTGTTGAGAGAAAAATGTGGATAACGTTTACGCTCCCCCTCAAACAAACAATTATTCCTCACCTGATCTTCTTCGGTTTCTTGTTTACTCCCCCTTAATTGGTGCATATGTCTTTTTGATGTGAAGTAAACTGGGCTAATATATTCTCGTAAGTCTCATAAGCATTTTTCTTCATAAACAGAACTTCTTTTTAAATTTTCTCCCCCTCATGATGATTAAGATTTATCAGAATCAGCATGACCAATATGAAGTTCGTCGAGGTGAAATGAAGAAAATCTCATCAGCCCATGAATACAAATGTTGTAACACCTCAATTTTTAAAACATTTTTTAAATCATATTTTTAAATAAAAATATTACAAGTTCATTATTCCCAAAATACGGTTTAACAAAAACCTTAAAAACATTTATCAGATTATTAAAACCGGTGTTACATTATAATATCATAACCATAGGATAAACGGGATCTACCTACGAGCTCCCGAGCTAATCAACACTAAGCCACTTCTATCGCGACCCTCTAATCCATCGATCTCGAACCTGAGTACATAGCCAAAAACAAAGTAGTACGTGAGACAAAAATAGTCTCGTGAGATACATGGGTTTTCGACCCATTCTCAAAAATAATAAAAAGTCCTTACTATTTAATTCTTTCCTTTATTCACTTATTAATTATCAACTTATTATCTTATCGTTTATTCATACTTACTAGTAAGCTAACCGTAAGCTTACCCACCACATAATCACATACATGTAAGCTATCCTTAAGCTTACCCCTTTTATCACATACGCCCCGGATCATTCCGAAGCAAACTCCCCCGATGTGGGTTATCATTAAGATCACATGGTAATTGGGGTTCTCCCAAACTTACCAAGATCACCAAATCCCTCGTCTCGCGGGTTATCGTAATCCCCCTTTTATTGGGTTATCATAATCCCCCTATTGTCGGGTTATCGTTTTCATAGATATACTACCCTTGCGCAGGGAGGTACCGCCCCAAGTAGTAATCTCACTCCCCCATAAATGGGTTATCGTTATCCGGATACTTCTATTACACACATTGAATCATCAAATACGGGTCTATGCCCCACCAATTCATAATCAAACACAAATTAGAATACATCTATTCTAATTATCATAATAGTCTCTTTTAACACAATCATATTTCATTTATCTCTCCTCAACATTATCATCATAGACTTTATCCTTAAATCTATTAATAAGGTTCATTTCTTATTATTCATATTCATAAATATGTTACCTTTACATTGACTAGGGCGCATACATAATACTAGTCAAATCATACTTGTTCTCTTAACGTGATATCACTACTTTCATTAGTATATTTTACTAATAAACGTTATTACTTTAAGATCTTTGTCATTTGCTTAATTATTAATTCTTACTAATAAAAGTCAATATCATACTCTTTTAGCCATTATCATTATTAATGCTTTTTATCAATAACCTCATTAATCAATTAATCTAATCACACTTACTTGCAAAATCATCAAATTCAATAACTATGTTCTATTAGCAATTCAATCAAATATGTATTAATAAAGACTCGATAGATATTATCCATTTTCAAAACTCTTTTACTATGTACTCAGTTTAAAAGTTCACATGTACTCACCTTAGCCAAGCTAACTCCAATTCGTGTCCATTGACACGAATCCTTGCTTTCCATCTTGTGCAATGACACCAAATCTTTAGGTCTTCTTGACCTACCATCAATACCATCACAATAACTAGTTATTATCCATAACTAATCACCAAACAATCCATATCTACATTCCTAACCACCAAGTTCATCCAACTTGGTGGTATCTCAAACCCTAGTTCAAGATTTCCATCAATAAACCCAAATCAAACTTGTACACATCGATTACAAGCTTACAATGAGTGTTCTACACCCATGATTAGTCATCTTCCCCAAAGATGACATGGTTGGTTCCCCAAACCACCATTTTTACCCATATAAAGTTCACAAACTAACTACCAACTATCAAGGATCAAGGATCCTTACCTTTGATGTTAAGATCCACAAGATTGAAGAAGATTTGAGCTAGGAATCACCAAAATTGCCCCTTCTCTCTCTAAAATCGGCTGCACCACAACTTGGGTGAAAAATGAGCAAACCCTAACTTTTTCCCGTT
Source organism: Calendula officinalis (assembly GCA_963853835.1). NCBI lineage: Eukaryota > Viridiplantae > Streptophyta > Magnoliopsida > Asterales > Asteraceae > Calendula > Calendula officinalis. The sequence goes on from OY970828.1 coordinate 64,512,473, forward strand.
TTATTCAGAACCATACAGTTCGCGATCGCGAACTCAAGTTCGCGTCGCGAACTTCGCGCCTCGAGCACACTTCGCGATCGGTAACTGGTCGGGAACTCTTCACGTCTGGCCACCAAATTCCCTGCCTCGACTTCACGATCGCTAACCGAAGTTCGCGTCGCGAACTTCTCAGGTAGCCAGGCTGCACTTTTCGGTCCTTGTCTCGACCCGGTTTCGCCCATAACTTCCTCGTACGATGTCCAAATGACACGAAACCAATTCCTACGTTCTCTAAATGATTTATCCTTGTTTATCGTATTTTTACATAATTTATTTAATACAAAATTTCAGGTCGTTACAACTATCCACCCCTTAAAAGGATTCCATCCTCGGAATCACTCAAGGATTTCCAATCCTCGATTCACTTCCGGATTATGATCCAATAATACTTATGCATTTAATTGCCCACTTGACTCCGTTATACCCCAAACGGGTCAAAAATCCAACTTGTGTTTCCAATACCCGAACGGTTAAAATTTCACAATTCGACCTTATCATTTCCCATCATTTAACCAAACTCTTTATCCTCATTGGGATCATATGACCCAATCACTACTAATAACCATTTGACCAAAATGATAGTCAACCCCTCGCTTTGACCAAATTGTCAACATTGTTCCAACTTTGACTTAGCACTAAGTCAACCATTTCTCGACAATTTCCTTACCCATTAGTGGTTCTATTAGTCATCAATTCCTTAATAATCAACTTCACATTTATGGTCCAACAACAATCACACTCGATTCCTAAATTCAACCCGAAATATCCAACGGTCAAAGTCACACCCCTTGACTACCATTAATTCCATTAATCCATTAACCACTATCATACACATGTAGATGATACATTATGCCCTTATCCTTGACTCACCATTTTAAACGAAAGTCAAAATCCAATTTTGACTAAAGTCAACAATCCACTAGTTGACCAACTTTGACTTATGAATAAAGTCAAACTTACCTTGCTAAATTCCACATATTCTTTATTACTAAGGCATCGCTTCCCAAGCTTTTCATTCCCGATTTCATTATCTAATTTCCTTTCTCAATTGTTCCCTTTTCCCTCGATTTCGATTTCCACAATCGATTAACAATTTTCATTTAAATTGATATCAATCTCTTTTACCTTCATTCTAATTCTTATACCATTTATAATTCCGTCAAATATCCTTATACCATACCTGAAATTCCCGATTACCGGCTCTAGAGCCTCAACCATACCCAATTTGTGGTCTAACCACCCATTATACCTCTTTCACCACTCGTTGGTTACTAACAAACTTTGCTTCCTAAAAGCATTCCTTTTTCATAAACCATGAACTTGTAGGCATCTCCTACACCTACTTATACTTAAACACTACCCGTGTTTTCAACCCAAGTTCTCACTTGCCATAAAAATCATAACAACACTAACCATACGATCCTACATACGTCAGATTCAAACATCATATCCCTTATAACAAATTATACGTTAACTATCTTATCGAGATGATCGGAAAGCCTCCAATCCATCACGACTCCAAACTATCACAATGATCGGAAAACCTCCAATCCAAAGCGACTCATCTAACCTCGTTAATCGGGAAGTCTCCGATCTAACAAGACTCAACCACTACTATGCCATCTTGCATACAATTTAGGTATGCACCATTACACTTAGCATCATGCTATCATTTTCTTTCATAATTGACCTTCAATTTTCCCGCTTATACATTACACCACACGGTATACCCATAATCATCTCTAGTGCTTTCCACAAATTAATTCATTTACCAATCGTCTTTAGTCGATTCATTTTCTCGTTATCAAAATTTTCCAATCTTTCTTCCAACACCTAGGTAACCACCATTGCATCTAATCATCCATATTTTGACCGAATCGCGCGGTCAACTCGAGTCAATCAATTGACTCCGTTCCATAGTCTATACATAAGTTATCACACTTTTTCCTATGCCCTTTCTTCAACAATTAATTGTCACCCTTGACTTAGCATACCATATCTAGGACATTTTACCATTAATTAACCTTTTACACTTAGCATCGCATCCCTCATCCATGATACAACCTTTTGTCAATCATTCAATCAATCACATCCAATATCTAAGTTCCATTTTATAGATATATATATATATATATATTTTGTACTTTCCAATTCTCACTAGCACTTAGTACTTCATTGTACTACTATCCTCTTGTTGAAAACGTTTACCACTCTCGTGATTCACCTTCAAATAATCCATGATAACATAGTCCTTCTTATCCTTATTTCTCGCGACATACCGGTCGCCAACCCATTCAACTATACACATAACAACCCGGGGAGATTATCTCCCAAGCTTAATTTTTCGCATCATACATTCCATCTATAATTATTTCCATACTTTGATCACATAAGCACTAAATTGTGCGACATATAAACAACTAAACCCTGATCATAAATCAAAACTTCATAAACGAATTACCTGAAGCGGCTCCACGAGTTTCCTTCACCCGATTCCTGTTGGCGGTTGATGCTGACGTGTCGGTTCTTTTCCTCGGGCACGCACTACTATAGTGTCCCACCTCGTGACAAGTGTAGCATTCCACTTCCTCGAGGTTCCTTACTTTGCAATCCTTTGCTCGGTGTCCTACTCGTCCACACTTGAAGCATATAGCCGTGTTTGCTTTGCATTCTCCCTGGTGATTCTTACCACAACTTTGACAACTTCCAACACTACCTTTCTTTGACGGACTCGATCCAAATCTATCTTCCTTTTTCGATTTCAAGCTACTATCGAACTTCTTCTTTCCCCCTCCTAACGACAACTCTCGTGCTTTTCTCCGAATACCCCTCTCAACACCTCGAGTGGCACAAAACTTTTTCCTTTAATCTACTCGTGAACTCTTCCCACGACATTTCATATAATGCTTTCTTACCCAAAGTATCATACATGGCATTCCACCATGTCAACGCTTCATCCTTCAACTGTCGGGATGCATAAGTGACCATGTCTTTCCTCGAACACTTGCTACTATCTAACACTTGCTTAGACTCCCGAATCCAACGCATTGTAACCTTCGATTCCGAACTTCCATAATACTCACCGGGGTTGCACGCCATGAATGCCTTGTATGTACATCCTTCTCTTTCTTCCGACCCCGAATCGTTGCTTTCCTCGGTCGATGGCTCCTCGGTACGTGCCTTGCTACCCGAAGGCCTACCTCCCCCATGGGACTTAGAATTATCATTCTTCTCCTCATTGAACCGGTTAGTCATGATCCGGTTAAAATCCTCATTAACCACTTCCCTAATTAGGGTAAACAATTTCTGGACAGTTTCCGTGGTTACCGGGGTTTGGTTTGCATCCAAACCGGAACCCTCTCCATTAATACTGGGATGAGTCGGGATTTGATTTGAATCCGTCTCATGATCTCGTGGGATTTCTCCACTTCTTTGGTTCACCATTTGCTACACCAACATATTAGCCTGATCTTGAAATCTTCTTCTCTAGCAAGGTCTGAAACTGAATTATTCGTTGAATAGTTTTGATGTAGTATCAGCTTCATCTTTTGATTGAACAATGAAATATAGTACTTTTTAATTGGCTTTTCAACCAATATAAAGTATCTCAGAAGATTTCATGAATTGTTGATTTAATATGTCTTTATCATTATCCAATCTCCCTCTTTTTGAGCTTTTTGAACTTCATCCCTGTCTTCCTTCAAAGGACCTAAATTTTTATCGTTGAGTTTGTTGGTGTGAGAAATGCCTAAAACTGATATATTAAAGATTTGAAGGTTCTAGAAATGAAAACATCAGTTAGGAAAGGATTTGACTGAGATATTGTAGTAGATGTTTTTGTGAGGATAGGATAATGATGGTTTGTATTATGAAAAGAATGATTTGAAAGTTAAAGGTTTTGAATGTGTGTGTGTGGATGTTTTTATATAGGAAAGAATGATATATGCATTTAAGATTTGAATGAATGTAGATTATTTGTATTTTGTATGATACAAAAGATTTGAACAGTTTTGCTTTAGTATGGATATGGTTGTTATAGAATTTGGAAAGAATGATTTATACAATTAGATTTTGGATGGATGTAAATGTGAATTTGTGGTTTGGATAGAATGATTTGTAAGTTTAAGATTTGTAGTGGAAATATTGATAATTTGTGAGAAATTTCTGAAGATAAGTCGGTTTCTTTTTCTTCACAAATGATTTCATGTAAATCGACGAAAATGTAGACCCATAGATAGAGTTGTTTCGTAGCGGAAGTCTTTTCTCAAAGTTGTGGCTTTGTCGATTTATGATCATTGATAATTGTTGTTGAGAGAAAAATGTGGATAACGTTTACGCTCCCCCTCAAACAAACAATTATTCCTCAACTGATCTTCTTCGGTTTCTTGTTTACTCCCCCTTAATTGGTGCATATGTCTTTTTGATGTGAAGTAAACTGGGCTAATATATTCTCGTAAGTCTCATAAGCATTTTTCTTCATAAACAGAACTTCTTTTTAAATTTTCTCCCCCTCATGATGATTAAGATTTATCAGAATCAGCATGACCAATATGAAGTTCGTCGAGGTGAAATGAAGAAAATCTCATCAGCCCATGAATACAAATGTTGTAACACCTCAATTTTTAAAACATTTTTTAAATCATATTTTTAAATAAAAATATTACAAGTTCATTATTCCCAAAATACGGTTTACATACATGTAAGCTATCCTTAAGCTTACCCCTCTTATCACATACGCCCCGGATCATTCCGAAGCAAACTCCCCCGATGTGGGTTATCATTAAGATCACATGGTAATTGGGGTTCTCCCAAACTTACCAAGATCACCAAATCCCACGTCTCGCGGGTTATCGTAATCCCCCTTTTATCGGGTTATCATAATCCCCCTATTGTCGGGTTATCGTTCTCATAGATATACTACCCTTGCGCAGGGAGGTACCGCCCCAAGTAGTAATCTCACTCCCCCATAAATGGGTTATCGTTATCCGGATACTTCTATTACACACATTGAATCATCAAATACGGGTCTATGCCCCACCAATTCATAATCAAACACAAATTAGAATACATCTATTCTAATTATCATAATAGTCTCTTTTAACACAATCATATTTCATTTATCTCTCCTCAACATTATCATCATAGACTTTATCCTTAAATCTATTAATAAGGTTCATTTCTTATTATTCATATTCATAAATATGTTACCTTTACATTGACTAGGGCGCATACATAATACTAGTCAAATCATACTTGTTCTCTTAACGTGATATCACTACTTTCATTAGTATATTTTACTAATAAACGTTATTACTTTAAGATCTTTGTCATTTGCTTAATTATTAATTCTTACTAATAAAAGTCAATATCATACTCTTTTAGCCATTATCATTATTAATGCTTTTTATCAATAACCTCATTAATCAATTAATCTAATCACACTTACTTGCAAAATCATCAAATTCAATAATTATGTTCTATTAGCAATTCAATCAAATATGTATTAATAAAGACTCGATAGATATTATCCATTTTCAAAACTCTTTTACTATGTACTCAGTTTAAAAGTTCACATGTACTCACCTTAGCCAAGCTAACTCCAATTCGTGTCCATTGACACGAATCCTTGCTTTCCATCTTGTGCAATGACACCAAATCTTTAGGTCTTCTTGACCTACCATCAATACCATCACAATAACTAGTTATTATCCATAACTAATCACCAAACAATCCATATCTACATTCCTAACCACCAAGTTCATCCAACTTGGTGGTATCTCAAACCCTAGTTCAAGATTTCCATCAATAAACCCAAATCAAACTTGTACACATCGATTACAAGCTTACAATGAGTGTTCTACACCCATGATTAGTCATCTTCCCCAAAGATGACATGGTTGGTTTCCCAAACCACCATTTTTACCCATACAAAGTTCACAAACTAACTACCAACTATCAAGGATCAAGGATCCTTACCTTTGATGTTAAGATCCACAAGACTGAAGAAGATTTGAGCTAGGAATCACCAAAATCGCCCCTTCTCTCTCTAAAATCGGCTGCACCACAACTTGGGTGAAAAATGAGCAAACCCTAACTTTTTCCCGTTTTATTCAGAACCATACAGTTCGCGATCGCGAACTCAAGTTCGCGTCGCGAACTTCGCGCCTCGAGCACACTTCGCGATCGGTAACTGGTCAGGAACTCTTCACGTCTGGCCACCAAATTCCCTGCCTCGACTTCACAATCGCTAACCGAAGTTCACGTCGCGAACTTCTCAGGTAGCCAGGCTGCACTTTTTGGTCCTTGTCTCGACCCGGTTTCGCCCATAACTTCCTCGTACGATGTCCAAATGATACGAAACCAATTCCTACGTTCTCTAAATGATTTATCCTTGTTTATCGTATTTTTACATAATTTATTTAATACAAAATTTCGGGTCGTTACAAATGTGATGAAGAATGAGATATTCATATTTTGAATGAATCAATATACATCACATTGCATCATCGAAAACCGAACACAATCAAATCGTTTGACATTTAACCTTAATGATCGAATCAAATCGGGCAAACCGGGATCACATAGATTACCCGTTGACACAACAGTTACACAAACTGTGTGACCTACGTTCAGTGTTGGAATAGATGTTAGCACTGGTAGGATTTCCATTCAATCATCGTGGAATACCAAGAATGTTGGTAGCACTATGAATGTTCCGGCTTTATCACAAAGATAAGCTTGATATTATGCCTTGTGTCCTAAAAGTGTATATGTCGGTTCTAGACTCAATTAGTGGACAAACGAAGGCGAGGACTGGAGAGGCCTGTCCTCTTGTTCAATATCAACAATCTCCAAGTGAGATGTCGATAGCATATGAGATAGTCTCCGTGGAAATGAAACAAGTACTTTTTAAGAAATACTTGAGTGGCTCGGGGGGTTGTGCATTGCATCACTGGGTCCATGATGTCTATTTCAATATCAGATAGCAACACATGCAATCTGATAGAGACGTGGCAACCCGGCTTTTTATCAGTTTGGTAAGGGTTTTTCGTTTTCTTTAACCCTATCACACCCTCCTCACTCAAGCTTACTATTTCATTTTTCGACTACTCCCTCATTTCATTTTACCATGTTTTGCTGAATTGCACCCCATACTACATTCCCCCTCTCAAATTTTATCTGAGCGCACCCCAATCAAGATCCCGTGATTCTTGATTCTGCTCACCTAGACCTATGTACCCTTACATTATGTCCTATATTGTAGGTGGCTCATGGGGAAGATCATGCCGGTTATAGCAGATCATAGGAGTAATTTGAGAGTGAACTATAACGCTCATGTGCAAATTATCAACATATATGATGTTACTTTTTAAGAATAACATGGATTTTTCATCGGAAAAGTATGTGTTTCCGGCATAAGTTGTTGCCTTTATGACTTATAAGATTAGGCACAGCAACTTGAACAATGTAGGAAATACCGGACTCACATAGAGTATCCGTTAACACACCGTATGAATCGATAGTCATTTGCACAACCGTTTAATCAAATGTGTGACCTGCAGTTAGAGTTGGCGCAATTTTAGCTCTAGCAGGATTTCCACTCAATCCTCGTGAAGCACCAGATTGTGATGCCACTATGAGTGTTCCGATGAATACACGGAGATTCATATTCAGTGGTGTATGTGTCCTATATTGGAAATATTCAGTGGTGAGATCTAGACACATTGTGCATTCAATTGAAGACGTAACCCAGGGCAGAAGGTTAATAATTTCAATACCAACATACTCTGAATGAGCAGTCGATAGATTATGTGCTACGTCCCCTGATGAATTGAAACAAATTCCTATTGAGAGGAATCTGAGTGGTTGGGGGTGGAGTGCAAATACTTGACTGGGCTAGTTAGGTCTGGTGAAACATTCAACACATGAATGAACACAAATTTGTGAGGTTGTCCGGTTTATTATCGGTTTGGATGCACTCAAAGGTGTGTTTTCTTGATATTATCATGTTTTCACATCACCTTGCACTTACCTAAATCTATACCCTAGACTTATACCCTCACATTTACCAATTTTGGCTAAAAAGTATTTCCCTTGGAAGGTTAGGCCGGTTTTGGCAAACCATAGGAAGGTATCGTCGTTTGATAAAAAAAAATATTTCGATTAAAAAAAAAACAAACCGGTATAAAAGTATTGATATTAGAAATTTTCTCCCCCTGGAAATACTAATTCTCCCCCTAGAATTAATATTTCTCCCCCTCAACAAAATAAAGGTAATGAAAAATATACAGTTTAAGAGGGATGGGAAAGAGTTGTTACATTTATATGAAAATCTGGGTAAGAGCGGGTTTCAAATAAATGTATTTGAAAGCCATTATGTTGAAAAGCGAGTTATACACTGAATTATGTATAAGTCATCTGATAAAGCTCGAGTCATATACTGAAGTGTATATAAGTCATCTGATTTGTGAAAAATAAAACGGTTTAAGCTTTTAGATTTAGCATACCAAGTTTAGACACAAGAAAATTAAACCGTTTTTCGTCTAATGCCTTGGTAAATAAATCAGCTAATTGATAATCAGTGGAAACAAAATACAATTCCACATTACCATGTTCAACATGATCTTTTATAAAATGATATCGAAGATCAATATGTTTAGTTTTGGAATGTTGAACATGATTGCATGAAATTGCAATTGCACTTCGAGAATCACAATATAAAGGAATACGACTGTATGAAAAGCCGTAATCTTTTAATTGTGATTGCATCCAAATTACCTGGGATAAGCAGCTTGCAGCAGCAACATATTCTGCCTCTGCAGTTGAAAGAGACACGCAATTTTGCTTCCGTGAAGACCAGCTCACCAATTTATCTCCCAAAAATTGAACACTCCCAGATGTACTCTTTCGATCCAACATGCATCCAGCATGGTCAGCATCAGAAAATGCAGTCAAGTCAAAAGAAGTTTCTTTAGGATACCAGAGACCAAGATCTCGAGTGCCCTTCAGATAACGAAATATTCGTTTGACTGCTTGAAGATGAGATTCTTTAGGAGCTGCCTGATACCGAGCACATATGCAAGTAGAGAACATAATGTCTGGTCGACTCGAAGTCAAATATAACAAGGATCCGATCATCCCCCGATAATGGGTAATGTCCACAAGTTTGCCATCCGGATCAGCATGCAGTTTAGAACCAGGCGACATCGGCGTCGAAATTGGTTTACAATCATCCATAAGATATTTCTTCAATAAATCAGTGATATACTTGGATTGATTGATGAATATTCCGGTAGGTAATTGGCGAACTTGAAGATCAAGAAAGAAATTCATTTCACCCATCATGCTCATCTCAAAACGTTTAACCATAAGAGCAGAGAACTTCTTGCAATATTTGGAATTTGTAGAACCAAAAATTATATCGTCGACATAAATTTGAATAAGAACAATGTCTTCCCCTTGACGTTTGATGAAGAGAGTTGTGTCGACTTTCCCTTTAGAAAAACCAGACTCAACTAAGAATTTGGATAAGACATCATACCACGCCCTAGGAGCTTGTTTTAAACCGTACAAAGCTTTGTCGAGAATATAAACATGATTAGGCATGTGTGGATCTACAAAACCTTCGGGTTGATGAACGAACACTTCTTCTTTGAGAATACCATTTAAAAATGCAGTTTTTACATCCATTTGATAGATAGTAAAGTTTTTATGTGCTGCATATGCCAAGAATATTCGAATGGCTTCTATTCGGGCAACAGGAGCAAAAGTTTCTTCAAAATCAATGCCTTCCTGCTGAGCATACCCTTTTGCAACTAGACGTGCTTTGTTCCGAATTACAATTCCATTTTCATCCTTCTTGTTTTTGAAAATCCACTTTGTACCAATAACAGATTTGCCAGGAGGTTTTGGAACAAGACGCCAGACTTTTAATCTTTCAAATTGATTTATTTCTTCTTGCATAGCAATAATCCAGTCTGGGTCTGAGAGAGCTTCACTGACATTCTTTGGTTCATTTGCTTAAAAATGCAGTAAACTGACATTCATCAGCAGTAGCTCGTCAGGTTTGTACAGAAGATTCAGGATCACCGATTATCTGATGTAAAGGATGCTCTCTTGTCCATTTAAGAGAATGAGGAAGTGGAAGTTGACCTGGATTGATATTTGAGGTATCAGTGAATTCAGGATGAGGAATTATCGCAGTTTGAGTAGTTGATGTAGACGGTGGAGGATCAACCCGTTTAACGTTGAATTTTGAAAAATCAATCACCAAAGGTGGAGGTTGAGCTGGTGCTAAAGATAAATCTAAAGAAGTAGCAGGTTGACCAGAAGGTGATGATTGATTATTCGTGGGTGTGGAATTGTCCGAAGATGATTGATGTGGAAAAAGTGAAGAATTTTCCGGAGATGATGTGATTTCATTTTGTGGAACAGAAGGTGATTGAGAAAAATCGTTATTTGGAGTTGCAGAAGTAAGTGAAGGAGAATCCGATGAACTTGAAGTTTGAATATCAGGTACAGATATAGATTGAACTTCATCTACTGTTGGAAATGGAATGCCAGCCTCCTCAAGGATAGTATGTCGTATATTATGATAATCATCATAAAAATGTCGAAATAAGATATCTAAATCATTTTCATATGTAGAAGGCGACGACGAAGGTGAAGGAATTTCAACAGTTGAAGTTAACGAATCGATAGTAAAGGTTTCATCAAAATTAACGTTAACACTTTCTCTAATCGTCCTTTTCGTCCGATTATAAACTCTATAAGAAGCGGATTCTCTTGAATATCCCACAAAGATTCCTTCATCAGCTTTTTCATCAAATTTATTCAATTTATCCTTATCATTCAAGATGAAACACCGACTCCCAAAAATATGTAAAAATTTAATATTTGGAATGCGGTTATTGATCAGTTCATAGGGAGTTTTGTTGTATGCTTTGTTGATGATTGAACGATTTTGAGTGAAACATGTTGTACTTATGGCTTCTGCCCAAAGAGATAATGGGAGTTTAGAATATGAAAGCATGGTACGAGCAACTTCAACAAGAGTTCGATTTCTTCGTTCAACAACCCCATTTTGTTGAGGTGTTCTGGCAGCGGAAAATTGATGGGTTATACCAACTGAGTCAAGAAAAGAATCTAAAACTTGATTTTTAAATTCAGTTCCATTATCAGTGCGAATGGTATTTACTTTTAAATCTAAATTGGTTTGAGTTTTCTTGATGAAGGATATGATAATATTAGTTGCTTCATCTTTTGTACGTAAGAAATGAACCCATGTGTATCGAGAATAATCATCAACAATCACCAACACATATCGTTTGCCTGCTAAAGATTGAACGCTCATTGGTCCACATAAGTCCATGTGAAGTAATTCAAGCGGTTTTGAAGTAGTTTGAACTGGTTTAGACTTATGAGGCTTCTTTGTCATTTTGCCCATCTCGCACGAAGAACAAAGATGATCTTTTTCAAATTTAACATCTGGAAGACCAGATACATGTCCACCTTTCACCAACTTATTGATGGTTTTGAAGTTAAGATAAGAGAGGCGACGGTGCCATAACCAAGATTCATCTGATGATGCTGTTGACATTAAGCAAACTTCTTCAAGTGGAACTACGTCATTAGATTGATAGTAAACAAATTTATCTCTCGAGTTCCAGTAAGAAGTTCTTCACCATCATATGTACGAACAGCACATTTCTTTGTACGAAAATTAACTTCTAATGTTTTATCGCAAAATTGACCGATACTAAAAAGATTATGAGCGAGATCTTCAACATAGGTCACATTTCGGATGATTAAATTGTGTCAAATGATATCTCCAATACCCATAATGGCAGCTAAATGGTCATTACCAAACCTAACAGTAGCCAAATATTTGTCTCTAAAATTTGTTAATAAATTCTTGTTTCCGGTCATGTGTCTTGAACAACCAGAATCAAGATACCATAAATTCTACATAAAACAATTAAAACAAAAAGGTACCCAATCAGATATGGGTCCTATACGATTAGTAAAACATGTTTTATGAAGAATTAGACGATATGATTTGAATTTAGAGATTTGGAGAACTGCAAGGAGGCAGTTCTGAATGTGTTAATTTGATAGACCATTTAAAAGATTTGTATGGAGAATGTAAAATCCAGTTTGAGTGTTCATTTTTGATCCACGTATATTTAACAAATTTGGATTGCTTTTTAGAGGAAGTCGAAGAACCGGATTTTGAGGATTTAGCTGGAGTCACAACACGATAAACTAATTTTGTCGGTGTAGGTGTAGAAACCACACGATATACTGATGTTGTCGATTTAGGTGTATAAACGGATTGTGGTTTAGATGCGGATGTTGAAGATATTGGTGAAGAAACTACATCATTAACCGATTTTGGAGATTTATTTTTAGAAACTACACGAGAAACATATTTTGAATGATTAGGAGAAGAACGTGTAGGTGAAGATGTGTTAGATCGAGCGAGCATTGTTTGGCAAGGTTCTGGATAACAAGTGGTACATGAATGAATGATTGAACAATTTTTAATGAAGAACATCATGTCGTCGACTAGGGCTGTCGAAAATAACCGAAACTCGTTCTACCCGCCCGACCCGTTTCGAATTTGGGTAGAACGGGTCGGGTAGTTCGGGTATCGGGTAGAAATATTTGGGTATCGGGTAACCCGATAATAAAGCGGTTCGGGTATAAGGTAATATTTCAAGTGGACGGTTATACCCGAATACCCGAATGTTTTTAAAAGGCTTTATTTAAAGGTAACATATTATAATTATATAAATAAAATACGATCGTTATACTTGTAATTCATTAATTTCATATAAAAGTCAACGATAGAGCCCAATGTTGGTTGGAATTTGATAAAATTACGGACAAAGATGGTGTATTGAGATCAAAATATAAACGTTGTGGTTGTCGGCAATACAACTATATCAATTCTCGGGTATTAGTGGATATACCCGTATCCGACCCATTACCCGAACTACCCATACCCAAATACCCGAATTTAATTTGGGTTGGGTATTTGTTATTTTTTATATTTATAAAAACCCGAACCACCCGACCCGGACTACCCGATACCCGAAAAATATACCCGATCAACACCCCTATCGTCGACCACAAGGAGCATCTTTTCTAACAAAATATCGTGTATCATATTGAGAAATTGGTGTATTAGTTTTTCTATCATAATAAACCTTTTTGCCAGTTTTATCTGTTTTAACAATCAAATTTATACCATTCACAGCGAAATTAACAGGACGATAAATTGCTGAATCAAAAACAATTCCGTAACGTGTAGCAGGAGAAATAAATGTTGTTGAGTTATTACATTTATTTAAAGTGGTAGTGGCGGTAGGTAGTGGTGGGTGGAGGCGGAAGGTGGCGGTGGGTGGTGGCGGTGGGAGTAGCTAGTGGTGGTGGTGGTGGTTGCGGTATGTGTTGGCGGTAGGTGGTGGTGGCGGTGGTGGCGGGAGGTAGTGGGGGTGGTGGTGGTGGAGGTAGGTGGCGGTGGGTGGTGGTGGGGGGTGGTGGTGCTAGAGGTAGGTGGCGGTGGTTGGTGGTGGTTATGGAGGTAGGTGGTGGTGGGTGGTGGTGGCGGCGGCGGTCGATGGTGGTGGCGGCGGTCCGTGGTGGTGGAGGTAGGTGGTGGTGGTGGCGGTAGGTGGTGGTGGAGGTAAGTGGTGGTGGTAGTGGCAGTATGTGGTCAGGTGGTGGTGGTGGTGGCGGTATGTGGTGGCGGGTGGTGGTGGTGGCGGTGGTGGCAGGTGGTGGTGGAGGTTGGTGGTGGTTGCGGTGGCGGTGGTATGGGTGGTAGTGGTAGTGATGATGAATAAATTCTTTTTTTATGTTTAAGTAAAATATCTTCCAAACTTGGAAGACTATGGTCCAAGTCTTCCCAGAAAAGACCTCAAAAAGACTTTTTATCATCTTTCAACTTCCAAAAAACAAACGCTCTTTTTCCAAAATGTCTTCCCGCCTACAGACATAAGACCTCAAAAAGACTTTGTAACAAAAAACAAACACCACCTTAGACTTCTGAGATTGCTCAACTTCTTTCATCCTGTCTTGCATTGGCGTCTTACGCTTGGAATTTAAATTTTTATCTGAAAAATTTAAAACAGTGGTATTAGCATTTCTTTTTGAAGTAGTGGAATTAGCATTTCTTTTTAAAATAGTTGGAATTTTTAGAGTAGAAAAATTTTCATTGACAGATGTTGACTTTGGAGAAGCACTTGGATTGGAAACTGATTTTAATTCCACAATTTTATCTTCTAATTTATGAATTTTTTATTGTAAGACAGATTTTTCATTGTCAAATGCTTTATGAGTTTCATCTATTTCAGTTTCCAACTGGCAGATTTTCTTTTCAAGAATAAGAGAGGGTATATAAATCTTGCGTGTTACTTTTTGTTGAAGCACAGCATTACCCTTTATCTCAAATTCTTCTGCTGTAATAATTGGAAAATAATCATCATTTTTAAAATTTGCCTTTTTAGATTCATATGTTTTATTTAATTCATTATAGTTGAAACTAATTTGTGCATTCTTTGTTTTAGCTCTGTTAAACGCTTCAATTTCTTCTTCCTCATCTGTCATGCGAAGGAAACTCTGCCAAACATCAACATGTATGTATTTGGAATCATACAGTGTTGGAAGCACATTACAAGCCATCTTCAGATATTCAGGATTGTTAGCCCCCAGACCTTCTCGTGAATTGAAATATTTGAAATCTTTAGGCTTGTTTAAGTGAATAGTTTGATCAGTTTGTCCTCGTTTAGCAATTATTTCTTCAAGATTTTTGACGTGGGAAGAAAGTTGAATTTTATCATTTTGAAGTTGATGTATGACATTCTGTTTGCTATTTAATTCTTGTGATGTTTGAATGTCTTTTTCATGAAGGGTTTCTGATAATTCTTTTATTTGTGTGTTTAAAGATTTAAATTGATTCTCATTATCATCAAATTCTTTTTGTTTACGTTCCAACCAGTTTTTAGTGATTTGATATTCATTTCATGCTTCAATGTATAACTTGTAATATTTATCATTTTCTGCATTAGATGTGGAACTTTGTGTGCTTTTGAGATTGATTATTTCAATTTCTTTTTCAGAAATAGTATGAGACAAATGTTGAATATCAGTCTCATATTTAACAATCAATTCTGATATTTGTTTTTGTAACGTCAGATTCTTTTTCTCAAAATTTTTATTTTGTTTAATAATATGAACAAGTTGTGTATTATGATGGGCAATTTGTTCATTTTCATTCTCTAGATTAGCTAAATTATCTTGGAGTAAAGTATTTAATTCTTTTTCATTCAAAAGATTTTGTTTTAAAGAATCAATTTCAGAAGCCTGGTTCGTTGCAAAACAATTATCAGAATCAATTAAATGTGAAGAATGAGATAGGAAAGAATTAATTACCTCTATTTCTTTGTTGGCATCATCATTTAAACGTTCAGAAATCTCAGCATTTTCACGTGCCATAAAGCATAGATTTGCCGAATGCTCTTCATCCTCAGGCTCTGAGTCTTCCATCCATTGAAGATCCTCTGCTAATAAGACCTTGCCTGACTCAATCTGCTTGGCCATTAACATTTTGCGTTTAAAGTATTCAGAATCCCGAACTTTAGGTTTCTTACAGTCTCGGGAGAAATGACAAGGAAGTCCACAGTTATAACATTTCTTTGTAGGATCCAAAGGTGTGATTGTGGGTTTGTCAGATGTGTTTGACGCAGATGGTGCAGACTTGAAAGTGGATGAAGATCTCTGATTATTGTTTGTAGGAGTTGAGTAATACTTCTTCTCATATCTTGAGATGAAAGACATAGCTTGCAACAGTTGTTCTAATTCGTTCTCCATTTCTTCTTTTGTATCTTTTACAGGTTCTTCTGATTTTTCTTTCAGTTTACCAGATGAATTAGACTGGTATTGTCTTGTAAGAAGAGCAAGAGTATCAAGAGTGTTTGCATTTTCTTGTTTGGTTTTGACTATATCTTTCACCATTGGAGCATTTTGAAGTAAATACTCATACAGTTCATGCACATCAATTGAGCTCAGATCT
The DNA here is from genome assembly GCA_963853835.1 of Calendula officinalis. NCBI lineage: Eukaryota > Viridiplantae > Streptophyta > Magnoliopsida > Asterales > Asteraceae > Calendula > Calendula officinalis. The sequence goes on from OY970828.1 coordinate 64,528,590, forward strand.
TTATGTTGCATGGCACTGTTTCCAAATGTGGCCCATTCTGGAAGAAGACTGTTGATGAACTTTATGTTGATTTCAAGATTTTCCTTCTTCAAATTATTCCTTCTAAGTTCATTCAACAAGTTGCAATACCTATGATATGTGCTCTCTAATTCTTCCCCAGTGGAAGCTTTAAACGATTGGTATGCATTCAGAGTGGTAACCATCTTGGCTTTATTTCCTAAATCGGTACCTTCCATTTGCTTTCTAATTTCATCCCATATCTCTTTACCGGTTTCCAAGCTGTCTAAACTGTTATAAATCTCGTTCGGTAAACTCTGAAGCACGAATGAAAAGGATTGTAGATCTGCTTTAGCTCGTTGTTTTTGTTGAGCATTGTATCTAGACTGAGGAAGCGGAGTTCGACCTCTAAGAACTGGCGGAGTTGCATTTGGTGCAGCTATTACATCCTCGTAAAATACCGCAACACCATTTTCTAGTGAGTCAAGAATATCCGTTGCCAGTTCTTGATTTTTTATAAAGTGGAGGAATCGTTTTTTCCACTGTGCGTATTCACCTCGGTATAAAACCGAAGGTTTGAGATCGGTTCCGATTGAAAGAGCATCTCTTGATGTCATTTCAAAATGATTTGTAATTTGTACAAATATTGTTTTGTACAAAAATTGTTTGTAATTTTCGGTTTAGAGATTTAACGGATTGTTTTGATGAATGTCTTAATTGGGCTTAAAAGTAATTGAAATTGGGTTTTTTTAAAAGCAAAGGATAATTGGGCTTTTGCTTAATATTGGTTTTGGTATTGAGCTTTAAAAACAAATATTGGTTTCTTTGGGCTTTTTAAAAAAATAACGGTGGGTTTTGTTTATGATCTCTTTCGGTTGTGGGCAAAAAAAAAAAGAATAAATGGGCTTTAGGCTTTAATGAATAAATGGGCTTTGAATGATTCTAAAGATAACAGATATGGGTTTTGGTATAATCCAAAGGAAAAAGAGATATCGGTTTTTTTTTTTCTTTAACTCACGAACTCAGATATCAGTTTTTGAGATATCGGAAGAAATTGATTGATATCGGAATGGGTTGTCAGATATCGATTCTCAGTTTTTTTTTTATTTTGACGATCGGATTGTGTTTTCAGATATGGGATTTCAGATATCGGTTCAATTAGATATCATATTGTGGTTTATGAATTCGTTTGAGATTCCCGATTTCTGATTTCTGTATCGATTTATAGAACTGATTTCACGGTTCTATGATTCACGGTTATTCCATATATGGTTTAATTTCTGAGTTCTGATTTCAATTTCTGATATCGATTTCTGATATCGGTTTTTACTTGTGGTTTTCAGATATCGGTTTTCACGATATCGGTTTTAATTTCTGATATCAGAAATCGGTTATTGGAACTCAGTCGTAATGATATTGATTTAACTGATATCGGAAGTTTTAATCAGATATCGGAAGTTTTGTTCAAAATCAGATCACGAACTGAATCAGATATCGGTTCTTTATTCAAAACAGATATCAGTTTTGACTTGGTTTTCTGATTTCAGTTCTGTGATCTCGATTTTGTAAATATGATATCGGTTTTAGGTTCTCGGTTTTGTGATGTCGGTTTAAAACAGACAAAGTTCTTCAGTTTATGGTCGACGAAAAATGCCCGAAAATCTAACATTTTTTATCATAACTTCTTCGTTTCTTGCTCAAATTGATCGATTCTTTTTGCAAATGATGCTAAAAACGTTTTACTACAATCCTATACAAATCATATCATCGATTTTTAACACATCTCAGCTCGATTTTCGAATTTTCGGACTGAAAAACAAGTGTTCATGGTGTTTTCTCAAAAATCTTCATAATCAATTCAATACTTGATGAATTTGATCGATGTTTGATACTAGAACGCTTAAAATCAGAAGAAGAATGCGATTATCACATAAAATCGAAGAGATAAACCTCAGATTTCTGTTTTGATTTCACTGTTCTTCATTTTTCAACAAAACTTCAAGTTTTCTTCAACAAACTTCAAATCAGTATGTAATTCCATGGATTGTGGATCGATTTCTTAACGAATTTTGCTCTGATACCACTTGTAAGATCTATTCCATTGCAATCAATCCATATATGGTTTAATTTGAAGAAGATAAACTTGATTTATGAGTATTCTAGTGAGAGAGTAGAGAGAGAAAGAGAGGGAAGCTTCAAATGAGTAATTGAGATTAATGACCAAAAAGCTTACAATTAGTGAAAGGTAAATTCCCTTAAATACCTAGTACTAATCATCATGATTAAGGCTAAAGACTAGACTAATACTATTGCAATATTACATGTCTAGTCCCCTAACTATTAGATACAACTAAATTGACCCTAACAAATATGAAAAAAAAAAAGAATTTAAAAGGTTAAAAACAGAAATATGGTTAAAGTTTGACGATTAAGTAATTAAAATCAACTAAATCAAGCCTTGTAAACTGGCTAATCCTCACATACAATTCAACAATATCTAAACGAAAAATGATATCAGTGCATATTTTTTATTTTATTTTCATGTTGATATTTATCATTTTTTTGTTCCTAATATCATCTCTAATTAACTATAGATTCTTATTTAACTTATACGTAGTATTTTGCATTTAAGTTAAAGGTGTGTCTTTTATTCAATTTCTATCTAACTCATCAATATAAAAAATAACTAAGCAAACCATACTTTCTTTACGAAAAAATTTCAAACTAAAAAACCCTAATAAATAAAATGATTTTCTAAAGAGTTTACAATCAAATAGGTCATATGTTAAGATTGATAGTTAGAACTAGATACACATATGTTAAGGTTTGTGTAATGCGTAAAATAAAATAAGCATCTAGAGTAAAAGCTGGAGCAATGATCTATATAAGTTTGAGTAATTAACTCATTACCAAGTTAATACAATTACACTCCAATGTATATATCGCACTTTCGACCTGTTTACTTAAAATGAGTCGACATGGATTGTATTTAATATTGTAGAAATTGCTACTCTTTGTACTACTGTTGTTATTGTAACCATATGACCATGCTAAGTATTAGAAAAAAAATTAAAATGGGCAAAAAGCGTTCAACGTCACCACCAATTTGCTTTTTCTCTCGATCATTATCGTTGACAAATGATTAGTGTATGATTATACATGTAATAATAACACCAATTACAACACTTTCTTTAATATTTATTCATTAAAAACATATTATTGCCAAGTCAAATAATAAATTGTTTCTCAATAAACTGAAACAAAATAATCGAATCTAAGGCAAACAAAAAAAACCACTATGTCCAACAAGAATTAAACAACATAATAATAAAACTAATTACCCATGAACCTTCCTCCAAAATCTCCAACACCATTATTCAATTGTGAGCCAACTTCTTGCATTACAAACTCCGGCAACATCCCGCCATGAACCACCGTCGACTGAAACGCCCACTGGTTCGTGTTATCATAAACCATGTTACCATCAAACACCGAATAACCATAGGCCATCATCGGTTCATGCGTCATCGGTACAAAGGAATTAGTGGCATCATTTAACCACCCAAGATCGTGATGGTTCACAAACTGGTGGTTCACCCCTTCAACATGATCAAGACTCAGGTTGTGAACACGAACCCGAGCCTGAACCATAATGCGAACCCAAACCCATACCCGCATAGTGAATCATGAGTTGCTTTTTATCTTCAAACATGAATGGCTATTGAATGTTGATGTTTCTGTTCTTGATTAATTCAAGATGAGCTCTCACTATACTCTCTTTGTTTTCCAAGGCCATGACAAAATTCCTTAATTGCCCTTCGTTTAACCCGTCGAGTTCATCGAACCATGTTCATGAGTATTTCGCTTCCATATTCTTCTTGCGCGCCTAAACAAGCTCTTCTTTGATCTTTTTTCTTGCGGTCTAGAAAAAATTCATTGAGATCATAAGTTCTCTTCCCACTTTCACCCTTTTTAGACTTGAAAGATGCGATAGTTTTCTTGAACTTTTCACTGTTTTCGGGCCAAATCTCGGGCTGATTTGTATTAGGAGGGTATATGATAATAATGGTATCAACATCACAAAGAATGGAGAATTCAGTTGCTTTCTTTATGATTCCTTGTTTCGTTTAAGGTAAGTTGTGTTTCGAGTTTTCTCTTTCGTTATGAGTTCCATTCGTAACTTTGCACGACCCATCGATCTGCCACAAAAATGATCACGTAAATTACCAAGAATACGTAAAAAAACGAATACTAATATGCAAATACGTACATACAAATAATCGGTGTAAAACGGTTGAAGTTATTACCAGAGTTCATGATCGACGTTAGGACAGCAGATTGAGGGAGAATATGAATTGAGATTGTTTTTATGATTAGTTAATATAGTTATCATTCTCAAACAAGAATATACGGAAAGTTGTTGGATTTTTTATTCGGACATTAAATGCTGCCATATTTAATTTGTCAATTCAAAAGGAAAAATATTTAGATAAATAAATCACCAAATTATTAAAATAATAAAGTTAAACCATTATATCAATAAATAATTATTAAAATAATTTGACATATTTTATTTTAAAATCTGATTTCAGTGAAAACGTGATTTATTTCGTTGGGGCCGGCTTAACTCGTGAAGCTGGGCTAAAACAGAAAGGGATTTGGATGGACTCCTTGATGGGCCGAGATTAGAATAGGTTGGGGTCGATGATTTGGGCTTGTTTTGTGGTTAGAGAGATTTATGGCCGGCCAGTAGAAACACACACATGTCTGTGTTCGACGGAGAACCAGAACCAGAACCATAGAGGGAGACAGGTTATACCTGCTTGAAGAAACTTCCGAGAGATGAAGATCACGAAGAAAACGAGATTTTGCGATTCCGTTTGTTCCTCGCCGGAGATATTACGCGTTCGTCGGGGTGAGAAAACGGAGGAGGCGGTCTTGAGGGTGTAAGTTGATTGGTTGGATATATTTAGGAAAAGATTTTATTGGTAATATAAAATATTGTAAAAAAAGTTAAAGTTTTTATTTTATTTTTATAATGACATCTAAAAGTCATTATGCTTTCCCTTATACGGTATGGTTACCAAGTTAGGAAGGCTAGACTTAAAAGGTTTAATTTAATTTAATTGTTTTATTTTATGGGTTTTGATAATGACAGTGTTTAGGTTGTTTCTAAGTGCATAAAAGTTGTACATTAAATTACGGGAGGAAGTAATTCCTAAAATTCAGGGGTAGTTATAGATTAATGTTAGATTGATGTATAAGTTTCTGATGTGTGTCTATTGACAGCCCTTAGGGCTGTCATTATAAAAATCTTATTTTATATATCTGGTATACATGGGTACTGTAAGTGTTGCCTGATCAAATATTTAAACCGGCATTTTACTCGATTTTTCACTTTGGTAACGAATGACGAGCTCTTTGGCGAACCACACCTAGTGCTCTTAGACCCCTGCCAACGGTGCCGTCGTAGGCACGTCGACAGCCCGTCGAGGGTTGACACCGATGGCACGGAGCCGTCTTGGCTCACGTCGGTAGGATGGCGTCGTGGTGGAAACGGGGGAGAAGGGGGCGTCGTGGGCAGCCGGAAGAGAGAGGAGGGAAGAGAGAGTGGGGAAGAGAGAGGAAAAGGGTGTTTGGGGGTTGTACATCATGCATAAAGACTTGTACTATTGCCATTTTTTATATAAAATAGGTTTTTTTTCTTTATTTGTTTTTTATTATTATAATATTTTTATTTTTATTATAATTCTATTGTTTTTTATTATAATGTAGTGTTTTTTTTTTTTGTTTAATTAAAAATGATGATGTGGAAAGGTTGGAATACAAAGAAGTCATACTGAAAAGTAAGTCCCTTGTAGCTTCTCGTGAATAGGCACTTTTCCCTTCTTAGTGATGGGTTAGTGATGGGTAGGGTTGGCACGACCGTGTCAGTAACGATGTGCTGACGTGACGCTACTGATGGGTTTAGTGATGATTAAGGGTTGGGAGAGGCCTTATATAGGCAAATTCGTGGAACATCAACTCAACCGACATTCCTTCACTAGCAACCTAACTTAATGATTTGGCAAACAAATTAGCTAATAATTGGTGAAGTTCCAGCTGACATAAGTAAAAAATATAAAAGTATTGTCAGATGAAATTATGTCACCAGCTAGTTGTATTACTCAATCTTTAGCAACTGATACTCAACATATATTCTAGACAAATACCGAATGATAAAAGACTAGGAGAAAGATGTTATCAGCTGGTATGGAACTAGCCAATAAATACCATTAGCTGCAAGACAAAGATTATTTGGAGATGAAATTTTGAAATTTAACACCCATTTAAGGGTCATTTGATAGTTATCAACTGAGTTAATTGTTAATTAAGTTAATTGCTGACTGAGTCGGATGTTTTGACTTACTTAGTTTTTTCTTTTCTTTTCTTTTTTCATTTGGATCGGTTCAGCAACGCGCCAACTTAGATAAAATTAAGGAAAATAAAGATGTTGACTCAAACCAAGTTCGAAGCTAATCAAACAGCCCCTTAATATACTTTAAGGATTTCAAAGGGAAGAGTTGCTATCATGAGATGTTAATTAACTAGGCTACAAGCCTTAACACCACCTAAATCCCATTAGTTTTTGCTAGGGCTGAGCATAAAAACCGAAAACCGAACCGAAATCGTAAAACCCGAAAAAACCGAACCATTTGAATAACCGATATCAACGATTTTGATTTTTGAAAAACCCGAATGTTTGGGGCGGTTTTCAGGGGCATATGAAAAACCCGACCAAAAACCCCGCCCCGACCCGCCATTATATATATTTTTAATTTTATAAAAATATCCTTATATTTATAAAAGATTTTACATTTTATTATATTTTAAATAAAAATATTCTATTATTAATCTTATTCAACTTATGTTAGTTAAAATTTATTATTACATTATATTACAAGTTGTTTTTTATATATAACGAAATGTATTAAGGTTTGGGAGTTTGAACCACAATATTAATTTTTAAAGTAACAAATTTTTAAATTTAAAGGAAAACAAAAAACCGGAAAAAACCCCGAAACCGAACCGAAAAATCGAAACCGAACGGGGTGTAATTCTTAAAACCCGAACTTTTGGGGAGAAGTTTGGTTTTAGATAAAAACCGCCTCATGCTCACCCCTAGTTTTTGCAGCCACACTATTGTTTATTTTATTGTATTTTTAAACGCCGTTCTAGAAAATAACTCCGTTTAGTGCATTTGTAATGAACAGTTCTTTTCTATGGAGATTGTATTAATAGGTAATCACCCCTAGTTTTTGCAGCCACACCTATTGTTTATTTTATTGTATTTTTAAACGCCGTTCTAGAAAGTAACTCCGTTTAGTGCATTTGTAGTGAACAATTCTTTTCTATGGAGATCTTATTAATAGGTAATGTTTCATGTTTTGTACTCTTATCGGGTGCTAAGTAAAATATTTGAAGTCTAGCTTATATATCTTTGTTTAATATGTTATGTTAAAAAATATTTATTATGTTAATGTATCTTATCTTATGATTTTAATATATAAGTTAGATAAATCCATTTATATTTTATTGCGTCTAACTCAAGGGTTTTTTCATATTAAACGAATGCTGTAAGAATATTAATTCATTAATTTTAAGTTATTTTTGTAATTTTATGGAACACAAAAAGGTTACATGTTTGCAATGATTTTTATTTTTATTTTTTATGAGCCAAATATTGCAACGCATAAAGTAATTATTTTCCATTGTTTCACTTACACAAAGAGGATGAATTGCTTACACGGGCATTTAGGTTGGCAATGCTATTATAGTGAGAATGAATTGTTGGCCAACGACATGTCAAAATTGGAAAACCAAATAAGAGAATACAAGATAATAAAGAAACCATGATTCTTTATAAAAGTGTTTATCTAGATCAATCTTTGATATATTGTAAAGCTAGGGCATTTTACAACTTGCAACCCACCCAATTAACCTAATACGCGGGATGACTAACATCAACTTAATTAAACTAAAAGTAAAACGAATGAGAAGAAGGTGGTGGCGGCGGCGCAGTGAATTTCTAACTAGATTAATGTTATAGGCATGACAATTTCACTCATCTATTTGATTTGGATGAATTTGACGAAACCATCTAATAATATTCTAAGTGGTAAAGGTTTCCAAATGATATACTATAGCTCGTGAGTTTGTTAACTAATATAATACTTGAGGGCATTTATGTAAATTTATATAGTTAGTTAATGCAAGTGGTTAAGAGTTTGTTAGTTAGTTAGTTAACATGGTATCAGACTAGCTTCGATTCATCTTTTTCTCTCTCTTCGCTCAATTAATCATCATCACTCATTGATAATCCGATTCATGATCCATCCGTGATCTCTGTTTCCAGTCCATATTATCTCGGATCTTCTGGTAATCCGAATTCGATCCTTGTATCTAACATTTTTACTGGTGTTGGATTCACCGCATGGAAGCGATCGATGATGATTGCTTTATCTGCGAAGAACAAGTTAGGGTTTGTCGATGGCTCAATCGTTCAACCTTCAATCACTTCTCCTACCTATTCTCAATGGTTTAGGGTTAATTCAATGGTCATTAGCTGGATTCTTAACTCCGTTCACAAAAATATTGCTGATAGCGTTCTTTTTCTTCAATCTGCTTCTACTATTTGGGCAGAACTTAACCAGAGGTATGAACAAACAAGTGGAGCATTAATATATCAAATTCAACAACGTCTTTACTCGATTTCTCAGAGTTCGGACGATTTTCAAACCTATTACACCAAATTAATGAAAATTTGGGACGAATTGCGTATGGTTCAAGATTTCCCTGAGTGTTCATGTGGAACGTCTTCTAAGATAACCAAATTTCTTGAAGATCAGCGTTTAATTCAACTATTAATGAGATTAAATGATTCTTATAAGATCATAAGAGGTCAAATCCTTATGATGAAGCCTTTGCCTTCTCTGTCTACTGCCTATTCACTCATCACTCAGGAAGAACATCAACGTGAAATCAACATCACTCCTGTTCTTAACAATGATGCTATATCTATGCATGTTGATGTTAATAAACGTACTCTCGTTTGTGCACATTGTAAGAAAACAGGACATACTAAAGCTCAATGTTACCGATTGGTTGGATTTCCTCCTCACTTCAAGTTCACTAAAGGAATCAAGAAAGATTATGATCCTCCTTCCACTGCTCATAATGCTACTGTTCTTTCTACTGATGATTCTACATCACCGATTACTGACGATCAGTACAACAATTGTTGAAAATGTTCAACAGTTTTCAATCTGCTTCTTCTGGTTGCATGATGAATGCTCCTATTTCACACGGTGCTATGGATCCTGAAGGTAGTTAGTTTTCCTTTTCTATCTTTTGTGCTAATGTTTATAAATCATCTCATCTCTTACATAAACACTTTTCCTGGATCATTGATACTGGCGCCACTGATCATATGTGTCACACCCCGGCAAAATTGGTTTTGCGGAAGATCGGGCGTGCGACTTACATCGGAAATCACAACAATCGATAATAGTAAATCAACGCAAATCAAAATGGATTACCAATACTTAACGTTTCTAAACAAAAGTAATTGTTTTTGGTGAATAAAGATTTCTTCAAAATGGTAAATCCGAACGCGTTTGAATATGCTTATGAAGCTTCAACTTTCATTTACTGAGAAAACATATTAGAAAAAGTGTCAACACAAAGGTTGGTGAGTTCACAGGTTTAAAGACTCTATAAATCCTTGATTTACATTAAAGGTTTAATGGTATAATTTTTGTACTAAAATGACCTTGAAATACGGTTTTAAATTATGAAACCAAATTCACACATGTTTAGTGATTAAACTCTTTTGTAAAGTGTTTTAACTCTATAAAACACAATTTGCATATGATCGATGCATAAAACCATTTCAACTTGATTTTGTAAAGGTAAATTGTTTAGTACAAATCCATGTACGTTCAAGTTCACATGTTTCAAATCCATTAAATATAATTATTTAATTTAGTGCGTAATCCCTTATAGGCTAGCTAGGCATACAAGTTAAAGTATAAGTTCATGAGCCTGTAATCAAACCTAAATCCAATTTACCCAAACATGTCGAATCCACGACGTTGTCGAATCTACGACGTTTTAATAGAATATATATCTCATATGTTACACGGCTAGAGCGACTAGCCATGAGCGGGGGATCAATGTAACGACCCGAAATTTGAATAAAATAAATTATGGAAAAAAATTATGATAAACAAGGATAAATCATTTAAAGATCGTAGGAATTGGTTTCGTGTCATTTGGACATCGTATGAAGAAGTTATGGACGAAACCGGGTCGAGTCGGGGAACGAAAAGTGCAGCCTGGCTACCTGAGAAGTTCGCGACGCGAACTTCTGTTCGCGTTCGTGAAGTTGAGGCAGGGAATTTGGTGGCCAGACGTGAAGAGTTCCCGACCTGTTACCGATCGCGAAGTGTGCTCGAGGCGCGAAGTTCGCGACGCGAACTTGAGTTCGCGATCGCGAACTGTATGGTTCTGAATAAAACGGGAAAAAGTTAGGGTTTGCTCATTTTTCACCCAAGTTGTGGTGCAGCCGATTTTAGAGAGAGAATGGGTGATTTTGGTGATTCCTTGCTCAAATCTTCATCAATCTTGTGGATCTTAACATCAAAGGTAAGGATTCTTGATCCTTGATAGTTGGTAGTTAGTTTGTGATCTTTGTATGGGTAGAAATGGTGGTTTGGGGAACCATCCATGTCATCTTTGGGGAAGATGACTAATCATGGGTGTAGAACACTCATTGTAAGCTTGTAGTCGATGTGTACAAGTTGGATTTGGGTTTATTGATGAAATCTTGAACTAGGGTTTGAGATTCCACCAAGTTGGATGAACTTGGTGGTTAGGAATGTGAATATGGATTGATTAGTGATTAGTTATGGGTAATAACTAGTTATTGTGATGATATTGATGGTAGGTCAAGAAGACCTAAAGTTTGGTGGCATTTCACAAGTGGGAAAGCAAGGATTCGTGTTGTTAGACACGATTTGGAATTAGCTTGGCTAAGGTGAGTACATGAGACTTTTACTGAGTACATAGCAAATGATTTTTGGAAACTATGATGTTTTAAGAGTCTTTATTAATAATGTTTTTAATAAAGATATGATTAATATGATGAGAAAATGCTAGTAATAGATTATTTAAGTATGTCTAAATGATCGATGATTTTGAAAGAGTTTATGATAATTAAAAGTATTTAATGAGTTTTCATAAATAAGATGCATGAATAAAGATAATGATTTAAAAGAGCTTGATAATCGGTTTATCAATAGTATGTATTAATAAAGCTTGAGACAATGATTTTTAAGAAATAAGTATCGGTTAGTATATTATGCTAATAAAAGTAGTTATCGAATTACTAAGTGAATAAGTATGAGGTGACTAGTAATAGACATGCATTCTAGTCGAAGAGGAGTCAAAATATTATGATTTTGGATAAAAGATAAATATGTTTTAAAATTAGTAAATGACTTGGTAAAGTCAAGATTTGAAATGATTTAGTAAAGAGAATAATATGATAAATTAGGATAAAGGTATTCTAATAAATGACGAATTTGATGAAAGGAGCTAATGCTCATATCTTGATGAAAGGAGCTAATGCTCATATCTTGATGAAAGGAGCTGAGGCTCATAAGTGTTAATGAGATATCCGGAATAAGACCGCCCAGAAATGGGGGAGTATGAGACGTCTACTTGGGGTGGTACCTCCCTGCGCAAAGAGTAGAATGTCACAGTTTACGACACCCAGTGATGGGTGAGCATGACGACCCGGGAACGGGGAGAGCTTATGAATCTCGGTAAGATGGGGGTTCCCAATTACCTTGATAGTTTACCTATGACATCCCATATCGGGAGAGTTGGCTTCGGAGAGGTCCGTTGCATATGTGATAAAGAAAGTGTAAGCTTGGAGATAGCTTACAAATATGTGATTAGATGATGAGTAAGCTTATGGTAAGCTTGTTAGTTTATACGAGTAATTGAATAGAAGATGAGATATAAATTAATAGAAATGATGAGGATAAGTATTTATTTTTGATATAAATATTATTTTATAAATCTTTTGAGAATGGGTCGAAAACCCATGTATCTCACGAGACTATTTTGTCTCACGTACTACTTTGTTTTTGGCTGTGTACTCAGGTTCAGGATCGTTGGATTAGAGGGTCGCGTTAGAAGTGGCCTAGTGTTGATTAGCTCGGGAGCTCGTAGGTAGTTCTCGTTTATCCTATGGTTATGATATTGTATTGTAACACCAGCTTTAATACTCTGATAAACTTTTATTGGTTTTTGTTAAACCGTATTTTGGGAATATTGGACTTGTAATATTTTTATTTAAAAATATGATTTAAAAAGTGTTTTGAAAATTGAGGTGTTACAACTTGGTATCAGAGCTATAGTTTAAGTGAATTAGGTAGGTTTGACCTCCCTAGTCTTAAGCTATGCTAAGTAGGACCATATGTTTTCCATAGGATGTCCATGATCAGTCCGTTGAGACAGTAAAGTATGAGTATATTAGGGTCGATCCCTAAGAGAAAGGATAATGTTTTGGGTGTTATGGGTTATGTTTGACTATTAAGTCAATCTTTTAATTTTAATGGTTTAATATGTTGATATAGAAAATGGTGAACCCAAGAAGTGGAGAGATTCCACGAGATCATGAGACGGATTCAAATCGAATCCCGACTCATCCCGCTAATATTGGAGAGGGTTCCGGTTTGGGTGCAAACCAAACCCCGGTAACTATGGAAGCTATCCAGAAATTGTTTACCCAAATAAGGGAAGTGGTGAATGAGGATGTGAACCGGATCGTGACTAACCGGTTCAATGAGGAGAAGAATGATAATTCTAAGTCCCGTGGGGGAAGTAAGTCTTCGGGTAGCAAGACCCGTACCGAGGAGCCATCGACCGAGGAAAGCAACGATTCGGGGTCGGAGGAAAGAGAAGGATGTACATACAAGACATTCATGACGTGCAACCCTGGTGTGTATTATGGAAGTTCGGAACCGAAGGTCACGATGCGTTGGATTCGGGAAACCGAGCAAGTGCTAGAAAGTAGCAAGTGTTTGAAGAAAGACATGGTCATTTATGCATCCCGACAGTTGAAGGATGAAGCGTTGACATGGTGGGATACCATGTATGAGACTTTGGGAAAGAAAGTGTACAAGATGTCGTGGAAGGAGTTCACGAGAAGGTTGAAGGAAAAATTTTGCCCCGAGAGAGATCTAGAAGAGTTGCAAGAAGAGTTCATGTTCATCAAGAAGGGAAATATGTCGGTGGAAGAATACACCAAAAAGTTTACGGGATTACTTCCGTTTGTAATCAAGTCCTATCCGACGGAGCGTATGAAGGTGGTTCGGTATGCAAATGGACTACCACCGGAGTTTGAATTGGAAATCAAGCGAGCGACCACGTTGGATGAGGCCATTAGTACCGCTCGAGGTGTTGAGAGGGTTTTTCGGCGAAAGGCACAAGAGTCGGCATCGAAGGGGGAAGAAAAGAAGCTCGACGGTAGCTTAGGATCGACAAAGAAAGAAAAGTTCAAATCGAACTCGTCAAAGCATGGTAGTGTCGGAAGTTGTCAAAGTTGTGGGAAGAATCACCATGGGGAATGTAGAGCAAATTCGGCTGTATGCTTCAAGTGTGGACGAGTAGGGCACCGAGCAAAGGATTGCAAAGTAAGGAACCTCGAGGAAGTGGAATGCTACACTTGTCACGAGGTGTGACACTTTAGTAGTGCGTGCCCGAGGAAGAGAACCGACACGTCAGCATCAACCGTCAACAGAAATCGGGTGAAGGAAACTCGTGGAGCCGCTTCAGGTAATTCGTTATGAAGTTTTGATAGATAATTTGGATTTAAATTGCTTATGTGTCGCACAATATAGTGCTTATGTGATCTACGTGTGAGAATAATTATTGATGGAATGTATGATGTGAAAAATTAAATTTGGGAGATAATCTCCCCGGGTTATTATGTGTGTAGTCGAATGGGTTGGCGACCGGTATGTCGCGAGAAATAAGAATAGGAAGGATTATATTATCATAGAATATTGGAAGTGGGATCATGAGAATGGTAGTACAATGAAGTACGAAGTGTTGGTGAAAACCGTGAAGTACAAAAAAATACGTATATATAAAATGGAACCTTAGTTATTGAATACGATCGGTTGAATGTTGGCAAATAGCCATAGCAAATGTTCTTGTCAAGGATGTCGGGTGTGACATCAAAAGTGAATAACTTGTTTGGTAAAGGTTTATTGAAAAAGTATGATGGTGTACGTATGGGTACCGATCGAGTCAACTGGTTGACTCAAGATGACCGGGTGAAAGAAAGATTAGAAGTTTTAGTAATGAATCGATTAAGGGCAATTGATAAATGAGTAGATTGGTGGAAGGTACTAGAAATGATTATGTGTATCGTGTGGTATAATGTATAAGTGGGAAAAATTGAAAGTCAATTATGAATGAAAATGATAGCATGATGCTAAGTGTATTGATGCATACATGGATTGTATGCAAGATGAAATAGTGTTGTATGAGTCACTTTGGATTGGAGGCTTTCCGATCATTGTGACAGTTTGGAGTCGTGATGGATTGGAGGCTTTCCGATCATCTCGATATATTAGTCAAAGTATAAATGGTTATTTAAAGGATATGATGTTGTGTCTGTGGTATGTAGAACCGTATGGTTAATTATTGTTATGATTTTATGGCAAGTGAGAATTTGGGTTGAAAACACGGGTGGTGTTTAAGTATAAGTAGGTGTAGGAGGTGCCTACAAGTTCATGGGTTATGAAAAAAGGGTGCTTTTAGGAAGCAAAGTTGTTAGTAACCAATGAGTGGTGAAAGAAGTACAATGGGTGGTTAGGCCACGATTGGATATGATTGAGACTCTAGAGCCGGTAATTGGAAATTTCAAGTATGGTATGAGGGTGTTTGATGGAGACTATAAATGGTATAAGTAATTAGATGAAATTCGATAAATGAAAATTGGTATAAGTAATAGAGAATTAGTATTGCCTTATATAAAAAAATTTGTTAATCGATTGTGGAATATTGAAATCGAAGAAATGAGGAACAATTGAGAAAAGAAATTTAGATATTGGAATTCGGGAATGAAAAGCGCGGGAAGCGATGCCTTAGTAATAAAGAATATGGAAATTTTGCAAAGTAAGTTTGACTTTAATCATAAGTCAAGGTTGGTCAACTAGTGGATTGTTGACTTTAGTCAAAATTGGGTTTTGACTTTCGTTTAAATTGGTTAGTCAAGGATAAGGGCATAATGTATCATCTGTACATGTAAGATAGTGGTTAATGGATTAATGGAAATAATGGTAGTCAAAGGGTGCGACTTTGACCGTTGGGTATTTCGAGTTGAATTTAGGAATCGAGTGTGATGGTTGTTGGACCATGAATGTAAGGTCGATTATGAAGGAATTGATGATTACTAGAACCACTAATGGGTAAGGAAATTTAAAAAAAAAAAAAAGTATGGTTGACTTTGTGCTTAAGTCAAAGATGGGGCAATGTTGACAATTTGGTCAAGCTAGATGTTGAATATCGTTTTGGTTAATTGGCTATTAAAAATGTTTGGGTCATATCATCCCAATGTGGATAAATGGATTGGTTAAATAATTGAAAGCGTTAAGGTCAAATTGTGAAATTTTGACCCGTTCGGATATTAGGAACTCAAGTTTGGTTTTTGGCCCGTTTGGGTATAACGGGTCAAGTGGGCGATTAAATGCATAAGTATTATTGGATCATGATATGGAAGTGGAGTGAGGATTGGAAATCCTTGAGTTGATTCCGAGGACGGAATCCTTTTAAGGGGTGGATAGTTGTAACGACCCGAAATTTGAATAAAATAAATTATGGAAAAAAAATTATGATAAACAAGGATAAATCATTTAAAGATCGTAGGAATTGGTTTCGTGTCATTTGGACATCGTATGAAGAAGTTATGGACGAAACCGGGTCGAGTCGGGGAACGAAAAGTGCAGCCTGGCTACCTGAGAAGTTCGCGACGCGAACTTCTGTTCGCGTTCGTGAAGTTGAGGCAGGGAATTTGGTGGCCAGGCGTGAAGAGTTCCCGACCTGTTACCGATCGCGAAGTGTGCTCGAGGCGTGAAGTTCGCGACGCGAACTTGAGTTCGCGATCGCGAACTGTATGGTTCTGAATAAAACGGGAAAAAGTTAGGGTTTGCTCATTTTTCACCCAAGTTGTGGTGCAGCCGATTTTAGAGAGAGAGGGGGTGATTTTGGTGATTCCTTGCTCAAATCTTCATCAATCTTGTGGATCTTAACATCAAAGGTAAGGATTCTTGATCCTTGATAGTTGGTAGTTAGTTTGTGATCTTTGTATGGGTAGAAATGGTGGTTTGGGGAACCATCCATGTCATCTTTGGGGAAGATGACTAATCATGGGTGTAGAACACTCATTGTAAGCTTGTAGTCGATGTGTACAAGTTGGATTTGGGTTTATTGATGAAATCTTGAACTAGGGTTTGAGATTCCACCAAGTTGGATGAACTTGGTGGTTAGGAATGTGAATATGG
Source organism: Calendula officinalis (assembly GCA_963853835.1). NCBI lineage: Eukaryota > Viridiplantae > Streptophyta > Magnoliopsida > Asterales > Asteraceae > Calendula > Calendula officinalis. The sequence goes on from OY970828.1 coordinate 64,545,209, forward strand.
ATTGATTAGTGATTAGTTATGGGTAATAACTAGTTATTGTGATGATATTGATGGTAGGTCAAGAAGACCTAAAGTTTGGTGGCATTTCACAAGTGGGAAAGCAAGGATTCGTGTTGTTAGACACGATTTGGAATTAGCTTGACTAAGATGAGTACATGAGACTTTTACTGAGTACATAGCAAATGATTTTTGGAAACTATGATGTTTTAAGAGTCTTTATTAATAATGTTTTTAATAAAGATATGATTAATATGATGAGAAAATGCTAGTAATAGATTATTTAAGTATGTCTAAATGATCGATGATTTTGAAAGAGTTTATGATAATTAAAAGTATTTAATGAGTTTTCATAAATAAGATGCATGAATAAAGATAATGATTTAAAAGAGCTTGATAATCGGTTTATCAATAGTATGTATTAATAAAGCTTGAGACAATGATTTTTAAGAAATAAGTATCGGTTAGTATATTATGCTAATAAAAGTAGTTATCGAATTACTAAGTGAATAAGTATGAGGTGACTAGTAATAGACATGCATTCTAGTCAAAGAGGAGTCAAAATATTATGATTTTGGATAAAAGATAAATATGTTTTAAAATTAGTAAATGACTTGGTAAAGTCAAGATTTGAAATGATTTAGTAAAGAGAATAATATGATAAATTAGGATAAAGGTATTCTAATAAATGACGAATTTGATGAAAGGAGCTAATGCTCATATCTTGATGAAAGGAGCTAATGCTCATATCTTGATGAAAGGAGCAGAGGCTCATAAGTGTTAATGAGATATCCGGAATAAGACCGCCCAGAAATGGGGGAGTATGAGACGTCTACTTGGGGTGATACCTCCCTGCGCAAAGAGTAGAATATCACAGTTTACGACACCCAGTGATGGGTGAGCATGACGACCCGGGAACGGGGAGAGCTTATGAATCTCGGTAAGATGGGGGTTCCCAATTACCTTGATAGTTTACCTATGACATCCCATATCGGGAGAGTTGGCTTCGGAGAGGTCCGTTGCATATGTGATAAAGAAAGTGTAAGCTTGGAGATAGCTTACAAATATGTGATTAGATGATGAGTAAGCTTATGGTAAGCTTGTTAGTTTATACGAGTAATTGAATAGAAGATGAGATATAAATTAATAGAAATGATGAGGATAAGTATTTATTTTTGATATAAATATTATTTTATAAATCTTTTGAGAATGGGTCGAAAACCCATGTATCTCACGAGACTATTTTGTCTCACGTACTACTTTGTTTTTGGCTGTGTACTCAGGTTCAGGATCGTTGGATTAGAGGGTCGCGTTAGAAGTGGCCTAGTGTTGATTAGCTCGGGAGCTCGTAGGTAGTTCTCGTTTATCCTATGGTTATGATATTGTATTGTAACACCAGCTTTAATACTCTGATAAACTTTTATTGGTTTTTGTTAAACCGTATTTTGGGAATATTGGACTTGTAATATTTTTATTTAAAAATATGATTTAAAAAGTGTTTTGAAAATTGAGGTGTTACAATCAAGCCCGAATAGTACTACTCATATATTCGTTGGCTAACTATAGTTGATGATTACAGTAATGTTAGATCTAAACGATCTGGCGATAGGGGCGTCTATCAACTCACGGTTATACAAAGATTAATGTCGCAAAATATAGCTTTTCATGCACGTCTTCGTTAAGACCTTCTTCGAAAAATACTTGTTTGATTATGTCTTTTTAATAACCAGTTATCTCAAATGGATTGTTTATCCCAGTTTTCGCAAGGATTGATTGTATCAAAATATTGTTCATAAATATTTTTCAAAAGACTAGTTATACCAAAATGTTGTGAGTGACTCATCAAATTTTCCAGATATACAATAATTGCAATTATAAAACAGTAATATGTTCCTCACCCGAAAACAGTTAAAATACAGTAAAAATGGGGCTGTGAAACTCACCTGATACTAGTAGCAATGAACAATATGAATACGGTTCCCGAATGAATAATCCTCAATAGCCTAAATGTGTGATGTCAAACAATAAGTAGACTGTTCTACAATCCTATCCATGCTAGTTGTTCACTCAACTCAAGATTTAAGTGATGATTAGGCAAGGACGATCCGTTGGCGATCTTTATTAATTATTATTCCTACAAGTATTATAGTTTTGTATATAGCTATAATGTTCCAAAAATTGTTTAAGTAATTGTAAACTTAATTGATATATTCCTTTTTAAAGATATAGTATTTTCTATTTGACGAGCTGTGAACTCTTGCGCGTATCACGCGTACACTTTTGGTCTTATAGTTTTCTTTTTTGTCATATTTATCACCAAATTCTATTTTGTTGGGTTTTAAGCATGAAAATTCCATTTTTAACATTCAATACTTGATTTAAATTTTTTATACTGGTTTTTATTAGTTCAGCCCCTGAGTTCATTGAAATTACATTTTTAGTCCCCATATTTTTATACTTTGGTACTTTTGATACAATAGTTTGATTTCTTTCACTTTGACCAAAAGAGTTAGGTTTTTAAACAACTAAATAATGTATTTTATATTAATATAAATATATTTTTTACTAGAAACATGTTTGTACCAAATACATAGTAAAATCCAAGTCCATGGTGTTCACGAACACTTTTGAAAGTTAGTTTTTGGTATAGAAGTTTTTCCAAGAGTTTTGACTTTAAGTAAACTTTAAAACAAGAATTTAACATGTATTTTTTTTCAGATTTTACGGATGAGTAAACAAATCTAGCATAAGGCACAAATATTAGAAAGATCTAAACAAGAGAAGGGTAGTTTTCTCACTATGCTCTTCGGTTTAAGCGTTTCTAACTTTGTAGATCTTTTTCTCCTTTTTCAAGACACCAAATGGAATGCTTATTCTTGGGAACTTCTTGAAATGAAGTAAAAATGAGTATACAAGAAGATCGAAGAAAGAAATGAAGTAGAAAGTCAAAACTCAAAACTTACATTAAGGAGATGAAGATGTAAGAATCTGGACAGCAGCTTAGTGTCTGAATTCGACTGAGTTTCAGCCACTTTGTGGGTGTTTTAAAGGTGGGATGTTGTAGAGGAAGTTCTTATGGTGATTTGGCAATTTGAATCACCAAATTCGGGCTTGAAATGAAGAAGCTATGAAGATCTGAAGGTTGTTTTGTATGGTGAAAATGCAAAACCGGGATTATTGTTTTGGGAGAGAGTTCTTGGGTGGTTTAGGTGTTGTTCATATGTTTTCAAATGAAAGAAAAAGATAAGGTGTTATGTGGATAAGTGTATGTGTGTAGACCATTTTGGTAAGAGAAACATTGTTTGGATGAAGGAGTGTATGGAAAAGATGGATTATACACTCTTTGGTGCAAGTTTTGTGCAGGAAATTGTGTGGAGATAAGCATGCATGGCTTCCTTGTTTGACCATTTAGTGGAGGTAATTGTGAGAGTCACAAAAATGGATAATTGGACAACCTTGAATGTTGTAAAAAGTTAGGGAAGTGTAGAATAATCACCAATTGGTGATAGTGTGGTGCAGTGAAAAAGGGAGGTGTTTTTCCCAAGTTTGACTTCTTAAAAATGAGAGAATTATGTAAATTTAATATTTTGGTATGAGGTATAAGTGGGTATTTATTTTACCTAGCGATGTATTAGTTTACCTGGATTTTATTCGGTAATTGACGGGGTTTGATTATTACTCGATAAATTTATGGTTTTCGCCCAGATAAAGTACTCAAAAATTGATGCATGCATAATTAGATGTGCACCACCGACACATGATACAAATTTTTGCTAGACTCAAAATGATAAGTAATGCTCTAACTGATAGACATGATGTTTTAGAAAGTGTTCAGTTACAATTGGTGTCGAGAGAATGACCCGTTTTCGAGGGTTGTCACAATATGTGTTCTAACAAGTCATTTTTTCTTTCAATGACTAAGTTGAATCAACCGCATTTCATTGGGCTTCCTAACGGTAATAGCACATCCGTTTTATACATAGGATAGGTTCAACTACATAATTCGATTATTCTTCAAAACGTCCTGTATGTTCCAGCCTTTCACTACAATTTAGTGTCTATTTCGAAGATGACAAAACAGTTAAACACTTTTGCTGTTTTTACTGATGATGCTTGTCTACTGCAGGACCCCTCGTTGAAGGATAGATTTGCTTTGGGCAATTTTGGAAAAAGAATAAACAACTTATATGTTTTTGATCATGAACATATAAAGACCAATTTGTCATTTACTATTTCTGTATTTCCTTTTCCTTCATACAATAAATCCCTTGTAATGAATGCTAAACTTCATAATGATGTTTTGAAATGGCATAATCGTCTTGGACATGCTTCTGTTGATACTTTACACAATCTTTCTTTGGTTAATAATAATACTCATGATTTGTTTATTAAGTCATGTGTAATTTGTTCCAAAGCTAGACATCACAGACCTGCATTTCCAACTAGTATTACCAAGACTGCAGCCCCTTTCAATCTTGTCCATATCGATGTATGGGGCCCTTATAAGCATAAAACTCATGATGGCTTTATATATTTTATGACCATTGTTGATGATTTCAGTAGATTCACGTGGATTCATTTACTTTCTCATAAGAGTTATGCTTTTTCTTTAATCAAAGCATTTGTTGACTTTGTTAAAACTCAATTTAATTTGTGTATCAAACAAATTCGTACTGATAATGCTTTGGAACTTGGTTCAAGTAATGAAGGCATTGCATTTTTTCAGTCAAAAGGGATTATTCACCAAAAATCCACTCCTTATACGCCACAACAAAATGGCATAGTTGAAAGGAAACACAAACATATTTTGGAGATTTCAAGAGCTTTATTTTTTCAATCCGGAATTGGCATTCAATATTGGGGAAACTGTGTTCAAGCTGCTATTCGTATTATTAATCGGTTACCACCTCAAGTATTATATTAGTTAACAGAGTTTGGGGAAAAAGCAAGTTAATGCTTATTTGTACACTACCATCATACAACAACACTTTTACCCTTATGGAAGGTGCATGTGAGAGATGCAGATGTAGATTATGTAATAACATATAGGATTTTAATTCACAAGTGGTGTTTAAGGGACCACTCTTAGTGACAAACCTTTAAGCTAAAGCATGTTTTCATGTCTCTCCTTCCTTCCTTAATGGTGCCAAGAAACTTAAACTATTCTTCATTAATCATATGTTAACACTATGCCCATATAATGGGAGGACCACATTCTTCGAGCTTCCCCACTGATATATATATATATATATATATATATATATATATATATATATATATATATATATATATATATATATATATATATATATATATATATATATATAACATGATGCATCCCATGAGAAGTATAGTTCATGATATGATAATATAGCATATGCATTCGATACATCTCGACCTCACTTGTGTCAAAAGTTGATTAACGAATGCATCAAGCCGGGAATGTAAAAGAGATAAATGTTGTTTGGTAACATTTGGATGATTAATATCTGAATATATATAACAGAGGTCTGAATGATTCAGACTTTCCCTCATATTTGTCTGATTAAGAGGCAGAACATGACTGATTTTTATTTAGAAGCTGATTAAGAGGTCTTACCAAATGCTCTGTATCTGTACGATTAAAAAGTTGCCTTCTTAATGGAATCATTAAGAGACTTACATAATAGCATCATCCTTTTGTGCAGTTATCATCATTCTTGACATGATATATTCATTTTATAGCCTTCTCCTTTCTGAGTTCTCTTTCTTTATGTTATTTCAGACTATATAAATAAAAAGAGTATAATTTGCCATTTGTGAGACATGAACGATTGAACGTGAGGAGTGGTGAAACTGTAAAATGTTAATGGACTAGACTACATTGTAATTGGCCTAAGGCCCACCTAATGTATTATTTATATATGGCCTGTCAATGAATCGCGGCACGGGAATATGGCATTTCATGTTGGGTTCAGATTTGTGGGTTCGGATTCATGGTTTGGCTTGTCAGAAACATTCAACATGAACACGACTCATATAACTTATTTAATTAAATGGGTTAAACAACTTAACATTTTAAATGAGTGAAATATGTCGACCTTTTAATTTTATACGCAAAACCTACTAAAGTGTATCTGTTTTTTAAATATATCTAAAATGCAACAAAGTATAAATATGTCTATTTTTAAACATATTTTAACAATTAATCGGGTTGATCATAAGTCGACCCATTTAAATTATCATCAACTCACATCTAATCCGTTTAATAAACGCTTCAGTTGATTGGTCCAAATCTGACCCGAAATTTGTTTACTTCAACCCTAACCTATTATATGTATGTCTTTTTTTAGGTCAAGTTTCATGTTATGTCAGAAATTGTCACCCTAAAATTACACCCAGTAACATAAACAACTTGCACAATGGCTCTATTTGAGAATAATTTTGTTTAGGATCCTTGTGTCCTGTTGGGTTAAGTATATGGATTAAGAAATAAAAAGGATCATTTTTGTTTTTTAATTAGTGAAGGACGGTTGTGGTTGGAGTCACAAAAAAGGAACCAAAAATAAGTGAAGATAAATAACGAAAAGGGTGGTTGAAATATGATTTGATACAAGAAAAGAATTCAAACATTTGCTTTATTGTTTTTTCCGTGGGTCCATTTCTCTTTTGGAAATTGTCTCATATAAAATAGGCCAATTGCATTATTTGTAGGTATTAAACGTTATAAACATAATACAGCTTAAACCTTGTTAAGGGACACAAAAGATAAATTCCATTAAACTAATAAAAGGTTGTTTTTGTCACAAGCAATCTTCCGAAAAGCTAAAAATAGAGTGGTGTAAAATTTATGAACTTTGATCCCTAATTCTTAATTATACAAAGTTATTTGAAAATCCTACCAAACCCTAAATACTACAAAAGAAGTGTCACTATATCTAATCTTTTAGAATATTTTTTTTTAAAGCGTTGCGAAGTGTTAGAATTTTGGGTTTATAAGTGACGCTTAAAATGGAAAACATTTGCCGTAAAAGGTCAAAACTCTATCATTATACTCTTTTTTGTCAATATGTATAGTATAGGTTGTTGCCGATGACACTTTTATTCACATTTTTTATACTTGTTTCTAAACATTTGGACACTTTTGTGGTTGGTTTGTTACTTATAGTGACTCTTTTTCTATCATGTTAAGTCTTATATGGCTCTTGTGTTTCCTGGCAATGTTTATATTTGAAGGTCGGAGTATATAGTACGTCTGAATTTCACTTTTTGACATGCATATTCGCTAGAGTAAATGTAATTTTAGGATCGACATTGGGAGTGTCGAATGGGTTTGGTCGAAATTGTTGACAATGACTTCAAATCTTGAACATGATGTTTATTGGTTGTATTAAATGCGTATACAGGACGTTTGGTTGCATGTTTTCTTGTCATAGACACATGAAGAATGTTTCAAGTTTAAGGTTGTTTAAATTTGTAAAATTAATGAAAAGGAAAATGGGTAGTTGCACATGGGTTGTTTTTAAACTGAAATGATGTATATGAAGTTATAGGTCATGATAATTCATAGACTTTTGCATCTTTCACGGACACGGTGATTGTCTTGTGGAAACACAAAAAAGTAAAAGAGCAAACGAACAAAGGAAAAAGAACAAAGATTTTGTTTATAAATATTGAATAAATTATTTTTTCTAAGTAAGAAAATTATTGTTCCTTCATCGATATATGCTTTAATGATTTACTGAATTTACCTACGTCTAATATATCAAACTGGATATCTATCTCATGATTACCTTGACAAAGCCCTAAAACACTCGAGCAAATCCGTAAAAAAAGAAGAGAGAGATATATCTAAACACAAAATTTTATTTATATAATACAATTTGTGTTTTAATATACTTATACGGTTTGTTTTAAAACTTATAAAATATAATGGATCGAAAAAAAAAATTGTGGTATAATTATCTATCTCTTAAATATAGTCAGGATCTAACTTGATTTTCTTATTATTATATGAGAAGAAAAAACCATATATCAACTTGTTTTCTTGTAAAAGTAGTAGTTAATATTGATCTAGTTAAAAACTTAATTTCACGTAATTTATCAATATAATAATCAATTATATATTACTAGCAGGTTACCCGCGCAATGCGGCGGCGGGTACCCTATGACTAAATTTGACGGCTATCAAGTAGTGGGTGGTGACGTCGGTAGTGTTAGTAGCTGCTGGTTGTGGTCGTGCCAATAGTTGGTGATGTTAATTTTAATTTTGTAAAGATTAATGAAGATATCTCATAAGTTTCCTTAAATCCGAAATTGACGTTTTTTTAAATATGGACCGTTTTACATATGTTGAATATCTCATAAGTTTCCTTAAATCCAAAATTTACGTTTTTTAAAATATGGGTCTTTTAGTTATGTTGAAGTTAAAGGTTATCTATATTAGTTGTTGTGATAAAGTAAAATATCAAGTAAATCAATTGGTTAACACACTGTCCGTACTCGCAAAAGGTCTTGGGTTCGAATCCTGTAAACTATATTTTTTTATTTTTGTGGTGTTTAAAATGTTACCCAAAATAGAAATAAGATTAAGTTTAAGTTTAAGGACTTCTATACTTAGTAGTATTAAACCCTTTAATAATAAGTAAGATATATAAATTATTTTAAAACGTATTGATACCTGATGCTGTTAGCACAGTTTCATCAGTTGGCTTCGTCACTTTAATTTTTTGACCGACAAAACCAACAAACGTGGGAGGATAATCGAAGCAAATGGGTGAAGGGTGAGGAGAAAGTAAATGGAGACAAGAATGAGGGTTTTATAATAATAAATTTTTATTTAAAGTTTTAATATATAGAAATTTTAATTATTTTCTTTTTCCTCCTTTTTAACAAGATTTTAGTAATAATTAAAAAGAAAATATTTTCTCTCTTGTTCTTTATTTAATAATGTTATTTGTTCCTTTTATTAATGTATTGTTTAAATTAGTGTCATGTTTTTAAATTAATTTAATATTTATTATATTAATATTATGCTTTTATTTTATTATTATTATGTTTAATTAATTTTAAAAAGTAAAATGGTGACATGAAAGTTGGTTTGTGAGTTAAAAAATGTGACGTGATAGTGGTATAGCAAAATTGAAGAATGAAGGAAAAAATGATGTTGGCAAATGTGTGAAATAATGCATTGAGGTCCGTGTTTCGCCGCGGATTGCAAAGATATGCATCACATATATAAATCAATACGTTATTAATTGGTTGTTGGAATTTATAATAGAAACATCAATATCAATTGGTCTTAAATTTTTTTTTACTATTATTAACTGTTCAATTGCCACTAATAAATGTTATTATATATAATATGTCTTAACTGGTTTTTTGTTAAAAACTAATAACATGAAAACTGAAAGCTGTAATAAAGTTAATTGTTTGGATAGTTCTTACTTTTAGTTTGAGAAGATTGAGTCATGAACTTTTGCATCTCCAAAACTTAAGTATTAAAGTAGGACCAAGTGATTCATCTTATGTTTCTTACAAAACTTGTGTGTGTTTTAATTTAATGGCTTTTTTCATTATATGTACATATTTGAGTTTATACTAAAAGCATAAAGTGTGTCATTTTAAATCTGAGTTAAAGGTATTTTTATCTTTTTAACATAATTTTAATATTCATATCAAAATTACACTCTTGTTTAACATTCATATATTATTCATTTGAGACTTGCAAAAATTACCAAAATCAATAACAGTTTAAAATAAAAAGGAAAAGATTATTTTAACATGGTTAAACCGATTGATTGAGGCCATCATCTGTGTGGTTTGGTGAGCTATAACGCCGCCAAATTACCCTTGGCATAGACTGTGTGCTCTAATAATTTTTAAATAATTATACTAATAACGACCATGAAATCAGAGCCGTTGGTTCTAATTAATTTATCAAAAATCACATACCACAATTAAATATAACAAACAGAAGATGTGTCGTGTTGATGTGGTCAACATCAACTCCTTGAGCATTTGTTTCTTGGTTTGAATGATGGGTGCATAGCTGTATCATATCCAACATTGATTCTCCTTTTATTTCTTTTATATATTTTTTCCCACTTTTCAATTTATTATTTTTATTTTCTGTTGGGACCAATGTTCAGTTTCCATTCCAACTTTTTTAAATATTCAACAATGTTTTAATTTCGGTCCCTTTACTTCTTTATGGCAGCTTTCATTCATATTTTGTTTTATATTAGTGGAATGTGTCAACTCTCCTCTCTTTTAATTATCACACCCATAATCCCATATGGTTAGAGGTGAAAAAAACAGATTTTTTTATCCGAACAAGTTTAAAAATCGGTTTTTAATTGGTTTGAAACCAGTTTTTGTCTCGTCAGACCGGATCGATTCGTAAACTACCGGTTTTGTGATCAGATCAATGTTTTGGGGATGAACCAATTTGAAAACCCGTTTTTTGTTAATCGATCCTTAAAACCGGGTTAGAAACCAAAAAAACTGGTTTTAAACAGCCTTTACCGGTTTCAACCGGATATACCCACACTTACTGAAAACCGGTTTAAAATCTAAACAGTTTTTCTAAAACCAGTTTTAGACCTTCGTTGACCAAAACCGAACCGGTTTTTAAATTGATCCGATTTATTTTAAAAAAAATTGTTTTTGCACCTCTACATATGGTTCCATTTCATCATGTCGAGTCAAATCGAGTCATATATGTATACCTCAAATCAAACGGGTTAAACCAACCTACCCAAATTTACCCGTTTTAACTCATTATATCATATCGCCCATTTTACCAAGGATAGAAATACTAAAAAGAAATGCCAGCACAAGGGTTAGATGAAAAGATAAAATATATTGCTTTAAAAAAGGACCAATTAGTCAGTGTTGTTGTGACTCTCCAGACAACAAAGGCCCATGCTTTTGATTTCTTATAAGATGGTTTTCTCATTATAATTCTTATGGTTTCTCTAGGCTACAAGTAAGGTACTAGTATAGTATTCATCAAGTTAGGCATCAAGTATCATTACTCACAACAAAATATTTTGTGTATTGTGATCTTGTGCTTTGTTTTACTAACATATAATAGAATCATAGTTAAGTGTTGTATGCACATTTCTCCACGAAAATTCCCAAAACTCGTATTTAAAAGAAGCAAGACTCGGATTTGTCGAGTGCACCAAAGTTCAAGGGAACGTTGGGGTCAGCCCGAACGCCATCTTTGTTCAGAAACAGGTAACTAAACTCATCTTCATTTGTCTAAAAAACATACCCTTTTTCTCAACTGTTATGCCAATGAGTTATGATATAATATTTTGAAGGTGCTTTTCTGTTAATCTTTATTACGCGGTTATGTACACATGCCGTGCAAGCTTACTATATATGGTAAGATCTTGATATTTCCCGGTTTTTCAGGGATTTGGTTAGCCAAAAGAAAGGATTACAAAGACCACCATGGATGAGTTCAATTCGGAAAGGTCAAAATCATGGAACATGTACACGAATTCACCCCATAGCCCACCTCAAATAGGTAGTGATGGCGAAGGCCCGTGGAAGAATTTTGGGACATCAATGAACGCTATTTCTTTTGGTTTTGTGGCCACCGCAGTATTAATATCAATGTTTCTTATAATGGCGATATTTGAACATCTTTTTAGACCAAATGCCTCATTCCCTTTGCCACAACATGACATTAATCACTCTCCTCGGGAATCAAGGCCAGTGCAGAAGCTCCCAAATCCACAACCATGTGTAAGTTCACACACTGAACTTTGTTGCAATGACGGGTTGTAAGGGTACAACCAGTACAACCCATCATTGCAAACAATTGTTTGTAAGTTATATGTTTATACATCTCTTTATTTTGTATTGTACAAACGATTAAAGCAGTAGCTGGCTTCGTTTGTGATAGGTACAAGCAGCATATGCGTCGGATTTTTCAGTATTGATGCCAGGCCAACAGTATCCTACCTACATTGCTCATTCGGCACCTTTACCCTGCTCAAGGGAAGGAGTTCCATGGCCTTCTCATCATCAACATAACTATGTATTTCCTTTATAAGGATACAGTAGAAATTATTTCGTGCATCAAACCATTGTACATAAAACGCAATACTTTCTTTTACATCAAAGAAGTGATTTTTTCATTAAATGCAACTTTCTTACATAGAAAAGTTACGTTTTAAGCTAATGGTTGCTAACTTAATTAGCTATGATTAAGTGAGAGCCCTGACTAGATCTGAGCTCTAAACTGGAACAATGTTGTTTGATTATGTCTATAATGAGAGTCTTGACTATATCGAATGATTAAAATGACAATTTTACACTTTTTTTTGTTTATATAACATGTTAATTAATTGTTAAACGAAAATAAGAAAATTATAACATATAAAACATACTAAAAGTCATAAGGTCACCTATTACTAAGTCATAAACTTTTTCTCTGCAACTAAGTCAGAAGCTGTGTTAGAACTTTTGACCGAATAAGAGGTATTCATGTACAATAGTTAGTGGTGCAACATCACATCCATGCCTCCAAGAAAAATACAAGTATTACCTGTAATAACATTTTCTCCTCAAAAATGGTACTTTTGTTACTTTTTATCAACTATCCATAAATTATTTCTTTTATGAATATTTTTTTCTGAATATAATGTTGTTAATATGTTAGTTTATAAATATGATGCGTTTTGCTTCCAAATCCGCCGTGAAGCTCCGACACATAGTCCTCGTTATCATTACATCATGTATTTTTCTACGTGTGGGGGAATTATGATAACCAGAGTCGGTCAGTCAATTTTTGGACTATTGCAGAATTTTTAAAAAGAACCTCGTAAAGTAAATTTTTCCCCAATTAATAAAATTGTTCGGACAAATTAAAAGTATAGCCACAATCTCAAGTTACACATCTGGGTTTTTTTGGCCATTTTATCCGTTTATTTTCAATATTTAATTGGCTTACCTTGATTTAAGTACTTACAAACATATATATACTCAGACTAGTTTTTGGAAAATAGACTTCTTAAATTTGTGGGTTCTGAAAACTGCCCTGGTAGCCCATGTCGTTACTCGCCTGAAGATAAATTTAGTTGTTTTATAAGTTTTTTTATTATCTAAAATCATAGTTACTTCATATTTACACTTGCAGTTAAATGACTAAATCACATAAAGCTCTTCTGAATGAATGCCCCAATGTGCACCTAACTGTGACTTCTTGTCTCATTGGACAATTCAATTCAGGTGGCAACCTTTTCTTCCGAATTGTGCTACAATTATTTGTCATAATTACCCTCTACATTTGATCTTACATCAATCCATCTGTTTTCCTGAAATAGTAAAATTTACAACTTCCATCAATATAAAAAGATTACATGATATCTACATCAAATGAGTAATTGATCTCAACTTTTGTCCATAGAGATGTCCATCATGTTGTCGGGTCAGGATTGTTATCCTGTCAGCCTCGTCGAGTTTGAGGCAAAAAAATCTTAACCCAAAACCTGACCCCATAAGGAACCAGGTTAGTTGGATTACAGGTTTATGGGTATCAAAATCTCATTTTCCTAACTGAGTTTGAGATTTGGGTTTATTGGTGAACATACGAAGGTTTTTTTTTTAAAAAAAAAAGGAAAAAAATTGTGTAACAGCACAAGATAGCAATGTAGCTTTACATTTTATTAATCAATCTAAATATTTACTAATCTCATACTATAATTAACAGAATATTATAGAACTGTTACCAATCATAACAAACCTACGACTCATATAGTCATATGCCATCTCTTGGGACTATATTTTCCTCTTTGGGTTTCTATTAGGCCGCTCGGAATGGGTCCACGCCCCGTCGAGCGTGGGGCTGATCTGGCTTGGCCACGCCGTGGCCTAGGAAACGAACACCGCCCCCCCCCCCCAACGGCGTGGGGGGTTGGCGTGGTGGGACGGTGGGAGGAAGCACACCGGGAAACGCTGTGGAGGGTGAACGATTTGCGAGAACTAGCCGTTGTCAAACGGCTATATAGCCGTTACATTTAAAAAAAAGTTTTTTTTATTAAATTTTTTACCTATATATATTACACAATTTCACTCATTTTATACACACAATTAACTCATTTTACTCTCTACAAACTCCTATCTTCATACCTCTCTACTTAAAATGGATCCACACAACAATCCTCCACAAACACCCAACCAACCTTCACAACAAAATGTACCACCGAACCTAGGATTTGGTTGCTTCGACCAATACGCCAACATCCTAAATTCCGGCAATGTCCCACCTCCACAATATTATCCACAAACCGCACCTCACTATCTCCCTCAATTTCAACAACCCCAATATTCACAAAATGTGTCCGAATTTGCACCCACCGGCCAATATTTTCAACAACAACAAATTCATCAACAAGCCCAAACACAAGAACAACAAGCGGGGGGGAGCAAGAGAAAGGCGAAAGGGAAAGGGAAAGGGAAAAGGAAATAAAAAGAGGTTGTCGAAGACGTTGGGGGAGAAGATGTGGAAGAAGACACACAACTTCCATGGACGGAAAAGGAGGAACTTGCGTTGTGCCGAGCTTGGTGTGCGACTTCTAAAAACGAGAAGGACGGGAATGGCATGAGAATTAAAAACTATTGGGAAGCCATTCTTTCTAAATTCCATACCTTCCTGGGAGTCGCGCCATACCGAAAAGACAATAGTCTTAGTAGAAAATAGCGTGACATAAACAACAAGGTTACAAAATTCAATGGTATATACAACAAACTCTCGTCGGAAAGAAGTAGCGGAATGGCCGCGTTTGATGTTTTGGAGGCCGCCAAGAAACAATACAAAATTGAAAAAAATGGCCATTCTTTTGAGCTAGATCGACATTGGTTGATTTTAAAAGAGGATCCAAAATGGATGAGCACAATTACTAAAGATCAACAACAATCGAAGCGCTCAAAAAGTTCACAATCGGTTGACGTTTCTGATGGTCGTTCTCGTGTCAACCTTGATGCAGGGGACGATGAATTTCCCGATGACCTATTCGACGACATTGATGAAACCCCAACTCCTCTTGAACGGCCAATTGGAAGAGACAAGGCTAAACGAGCGGGTAGGCATGCGGCGGAAAAGGAAGCGAAGAGCAAGCATATGCAAGACATTCAAAAACGATTAGACGAGCACTTTGAGGCAACGAAAGAGCGCGTAGAGATGCGTCGTCAACAAGTTCAACTGGAACAAGAACGACGCCAACAAGAGAGGGAGAAAGAAGAAAGAGAAAGGGCGCTTGCAACCGAACAAAGAATGATCAATAATTTGAATATTTTGAGTATGCAACCGCCGCCAGGCTTGCCGCAAGAAGATCTTCAACATTTCCTAGCCGCGAAGGAAAGAGCTCGAAAAGCCATGAGCGATTTAGGATTGTAGTTTTTTTATTTTAAGTATTTTTAATTTTAAGTATTTCTACTTTTAATTTTAAGTATTTGTATTTTTAATTTAATGTATTGTTATTTTAATTTTAATGGAAGTTTAATATTATGTTTAAAAAATAAATGGAAAAGAAATGATGAGATGGAAAATAAAATGGTGTGGTGTGGTGTGGTGGGTATTTCCACCAAATGATGTGGTGTGGTGATGGTGTGGGGGTGTGAGGTGGCGATGATGTGGCGGAAAAGGACACCACCACATGTGGTGCCCATACCCACTAGCCTTAATATGTTCACTTCTTATATTGTTGTTAAATCCATGGGTGGGGAAGAGATAACGTGAAGAACTGAAACATCTTATTATCTTAATAGCTAGAGGAAAAGAAAGGGGACATTACCAAACTAATTTTCCGTTAATTTTTTTTTGTTAAAACTTAAAACCTGTTTGGGATATAAAATATAATACATGTTAGTACAATTCATGTTTTCCAAAAAAAAAATGCAACATTCATGCTTTGGTTAAATAGGACCAGAATGTCCATTTGTGTTGGGATACTATGCAAAGTTGCAAACAGCCGAATGTATGGGGTCACTTTATCAATTCACTTATAGTGTGGGGGGTGTTTTTGAAACAAATCATGTTTCCAATAGCTGCAAAAAAGGGGGGAAATATATAGAAAAAATGAACCTGACGTGAATCGAACACGCAACCTTCTGATCTGGAGTCAGACGCGCTACCATTGCGCCACAGATCCTTAGTGATTTATAACTCTACTTTTAATGTACATATCCTAAATAAAACCAAATAAAAACGATTTTGACTTGGAATATTGTTAATAAGTATATATATTTACATTGTAGACTCTGGTTATATTCTTTTCTCTCTCAAAACTCAAAGAAAGAGGTATATAAAGTTAGAAAACTGAAGTTCCCAGCAATCATAAAAAACTATTTTAGGTGGTATTAGTGACGTTTTATAAAATTATGAAACTCTTTAATGTAAGAAGAGAAGTGATATTTCTTCATACCTTTTCTTTCTACCCATAAGCATACTTACTTTTAAACTTGACCAAAGAGCCTTGAGCCTAACAGTAAGGTGTTTGTTATGAAGAGCAATTAAGAAATTTTGTTATGGCATCGGAAAACAAGGAGTGTAGTGAGAGCTCATCTTGAATTAATGAAGAAAATAAACATCAATATTCAATAGCCATTCATGTTTGAAGATAAAAATCAACCCATGATTCACTATGCGGGCGTTGGTATCGGTTTGGGTTCGCATTTTGGACTTTCGGTTTAGGCTCGGGTTCATATTCACACCCGAGTCTTAATCATGTTCAAGTGGTGAACCACCAGTTTGTGAACCATCATGATCTTGGGTGGTTAAATGATGTAACTAATTTGTTTGTACCAATGATGCATGAACCGATGATAAGCTACGGTTATCCAGTGTTTGATGGTAATATGTTTTATGATAACATGAACCAGGGGGTTCACAGCGGCATGTTACTGGAGTTTGTAATGCAAGAAATTGGCTCACAAACGAACAATGGTGTTGGAGATTTTGTGATGAATGATCATCGAGGAAGGATCATGAGTAATTAGTTTTATTATTGTTTCATTTCTTGTTGCACATAGGTTTTTTTCCATGTATTTTTGTTTTAATTGTTAAAACTTATCTTGGATAAAAATTATACACTAAAATGTTTATAATACACTAAAATGTTTATACATGTATTTTCTAATGTTCATATAAAATACAATATATGTTAGTACAATTCATTTTTCCAAAACAAATGCAGCATTCATGCTTCGGTTGAATAAGACCAGAATGTCCGTCCACTTGTGTTGAGACTTGAGATACTATGCAAACAGCCGAATGTATGGGGTCATTATGTCAATTCATTCATAGTGTGGGGGGTGTTTGCGAAACAACTCATGTTTGACGGCGTGTATTAGCTGAAAAAAAGGAAAACCCAAGGAACAGGATTTGAACCTGACGTGAATCGAACACGCAACCTTCTGATCTGGAGTCAGACGCGCTACCATTGCGCCACAGATCCTTGGTGTTTGCTATCCCTACTTTTAATATAGATATACAAAGCAAAACTAAATATAAACGTTTTATATGTTACATTACTTGTAGATTCTAGTTATATCCTTTTATCTCTCAAAACTCAAAGAAAGAGGTATAAAATCTTAAAACTGAACTTCCCAACAACCATAACTGAGTTAGCAAAACTGTTTAAAATGGTATTAGTGATGTTTTTTAGAATTATGAAATTCTTTAAAATAAAAACACTAGTCGGGTAAAATTATATGAATTTTGTAACTACCTTTGACTTCTTGAATATATCTTGTATGTTGTATATTTGTAACTTCCGAGTTCCTACTCTATCTAGGTGACAAAATGGACCCATTCAACCATTATTATTTTTTGTTTAGATATATTTATTTGGATTCTCTACTTATCATTAGGTTACATGTTGGGATGGTAATTCGTGTGTTAATGTTGGCATGTTGGAGAGTTCAACTATCTTGATCCATTTAGTTAATCATGTCAAAAAATTCAACCATAAACAAATGCATTTGATTAAACGGGGCAGCCCATTGCGGCTACATCTTACCCCAATCCCCGTCTTGTTCCCTGTTTTTGCCCGAAAGTTGTTCACCCATTTACAAAAATACAACATATTAAATGATTTGATCGAATATTTACATATTAAATATGATAATATATAATTTGGGCGAGGCGGGTCTAGGTAAGACATTCCTAGTCACTACCCCAAAATTTGAAAATATATGTTAATTAGTTTCATAACCTAGCTTAAAAAATATAATATATAATGATGAAAAAAATGTAAGAAATTATATGGTCACTATTATTAAATGATGATTAAAGGTTTTGTTGTACATGAATAATCGGTAAAAATAAATTAAAAAAGAAAATGAAATTTTATTGTATAAGACGTTTGTTGTTGAGTTTGTATAGTTACCATCTTGGTCGCAACAAATAATTTTCAAGCATTTGTTTCTCTTTACTCTTGATACATCAACATATAGCTGATCATGTGAGAATACTGATATTTGGACAAACAAATCAACCCGTGACAATGTTCGCCCATGGTTTTTTTTAATAGTCATTGAAAAACGTACTTAAATAGGAAATTGTCTTCGGCTCAATTTGAAAGGCATAGTTTTGTCGTAAGAACTAATAATCATATGTGGGATAACACAAAATGTACAAACTTTGTCACGATCTTACCTTCAATTATATTACCCTAGTTCTATTGCATAAATCTACTTTCTGATCAATGTTTTGCATACACATTACAGGAGCATCTATCTTTAACTTCAATATATGATGTGTGACACCTGATATTTTTATAGTATATACAAGAATTATGTGGTGTAAAGATCGAGGCTAAACATAATATCATCAACAATTTCATGTGTGAGTGTTGATAATAATATGTTTAGACTATAATATTTTTGGATCATAATATTTTTAAACATTGATTATTATAACTTTCGATCATAATAAAATTGGATTATAATAAATTTGGATCGTAACATTTTGTGATCATAACATTTTGTTACCATAATAAATTTAAAAAACATTTTTAGATCATAAGATTTTTTTCGTAAAATGTTTGAACCATGACATTTTTTTGTTCAAATTTTTATGTCTATACTCATTTCGTAAAGAATTTAATTTTAAAAACTTTTATTTTCTTAAAATTTTTGTGATTATAACATTTTGTGATCATAATAAATTTAAACTACACTTTTAGTTCATAAGATTTTTTTTCGTAAAATGTTTGAACCATGACATTTTTTTTCAAATTTTTATGACTATACTCATTTCGTAAATAATTTAATTTTAAGAACTTTGATTTTCTTAAAATTTTTGAGATTATAATATCTTGTGATCATAATAAATTTAAATTACATTTTTATATCATAAGATTTTTTTTTGTAAAATGTTTGAACCATTGTTGGGTCACATTTATTGTAGCCAATAGTCTAGGGACCATTTTGTATTTAGTCGAAACTTTGGCTAGGTATATATAGTAAGTAGTAACCTAATTTGCATAACCTTTGCCCAAATTGTAGCAGCCCCAATCAATAGCAAAGTGTTCAAATATTCCATCCGTCTTAATCTTCCTATATTATCACTTGTTTATGCTTAATCTATGAATTAATCATTGAATTCACAATCTACAACCATGACAATTTTTTTTTTCAAATTTTTATGACTATACTCATTTCGTAAAGAATTTAATTTTAAGAACTTTGATTTTCTTAAATTTTTTTGTTTACAAATAAAAAACAAAGCTATGGGCGAAAAACGAAGCGAGGGAAGACATGAATATGTTTCCATATAAAGAAGAAGTTAATTGCCTATTATGCCCTTTGAGTCAGCGTCCATGTCATCATTAAGAAGCAATGTTATTGGTACATGTCATCAAATTAAAATCATGTCCTTGCTCCATATATAGGTGGGAGATAGGTAGGAGATTGCCTGTTCCCCTAGATCCCCGATAACATCTGCCTTGCGGCCTCGTCTAATTTGAATTTTGGGTTTCCCCGTTAGGTTCAAGTCTTTTTGCCATCAATATATGCTCTACAAGATTTTAATTTATGAGTTTTTAGGAGCGTATTTATTTGAAAATAAATGGTCAAACCAGGGGAAAAACACATTGTCATCCAAAGAATGTCTCTTTTACCTAAGAAGAGTCATTTGTAAAAAAAGTCTTAAAAACTCGAGCCCAAATAAAGTTATAAAACTTATCCTCCAAACACACCATAACTTTATACTCCCTCCGTCCCTAAATAAAGTTCCCATTTCACCTTTAAGTTTTGTCCCTAAATAAAGTTCCCATTTCTCAAACTTAAGGGACCCACTTAATATAATAATATTATTACCAATACTTTCACCACTAACTATCTCTTAAAACACTTTCTCTCTCCAATCAAACCTTATATTTTATTAAAAAGTAATACCAAATACCCCACCACTAACTATCTCCTAAAATGTTGTGCCCAACACAAATGGGAACTTTATTTAGGGACGGAGGGAGTACATCTTTACTAATATATAAAACATTTAAGTTCCAATCTTGAAATATATAATTTTGAAATGCACAACTTAACTCTCGAACTAACTTTGGAAAATATTTTCCATAATTTATGGTATTGAAACATTGTATAGTTTAATATTTTAATATCATATATGTAATAATCATATAATTACCATTCATATTTATTTTTTTATAGAACTTACGTCTAATAAAATTACTGATGATCCATAAATTTTTTTACGCATTATAAACGAGTAGTTAATATAAAAAAAATTGGTTTACAAACATTGCCAAGCTTCAAGCGTTTGTGAACTGTGGTAACGAATTCTACACGTATCTAATGGGCCAGACATGTAACGGTACCGTTACGATCGAAGAGGCCCATTCTCCATACACATAAAAGGAAACAAACCCACACACCTTTAAAATCCCTCTTACCAAAACCCTAGATTGGCAGTCTCAGTTAATCGTTTGCTTTCGGAGTAAGCGCTCGAATTTCATCAGGTATCGTCTCTCTGCTCGATTTTATATACTTTTACATCATTGATTTGCTCTAAACCTTCATTTTAACTGATGATGATTTTATGTTGCTGTAGATCGGTATCTGCAGACGATCGTTTGTTCCTTAAGCAATGGCGCTGGTGAGTTTTTACATCTCAGTTGTGCTTTTTCGTAAATTTACTGTTTTTTTTTGCTGAGTTCACAATGGATCTCTTTTTAATTGAAGTCGTACTGATTCTGGTTTTGATGCGGATTTGTATTTATGAAGTTTCTGTTATTTGTGACCAATATTGTTATGTGTGGATGATTATGCTGAATTGTTGTGTTTTTTTGCATCTGATTATCTGATTTAATTTGTTCCATTCTTAAATCAATCTGTTACTTCGTAGCATATCATTATTTGCAATTATGGGGGTGTTTGGGAGGGCTTATTAATAAGGCTTTTTAGCTTTTAAGCTTATTAACCTAAATAAGTTTATGTAAGTGTTTGGTTTAGCTTATGCTTATAAGCTAACCCCATTTGTAAGGGATTATTAAGCTTATTAAACCTTTTTACCCCTTTACCCTCACCTTTAACCCTATTTCTTCTCCATGGATTGTCCTCCGTAGGTCACCTCGATCCTTTTTAGTAATTTTACGATAAGTTTAAATAAGCTCATCCAAACACTTTTTTTAACAAAAGCTTATTAATTTAAATAAGCTAATAAGCTTATAAGCTAATAAGCATAAGCTTTTTAAATAAGCTTTCCCAAACACCCCCTATGTGTATTTTATTCATGGTTATCTCTATATTCTTTACTATTTAGCTGTCCTTCCTGTTACCAGTTTCTGTGTTCTTATCAGCTTTTTTGTAATGAACTGCATTTGTATGGCATTTACATCTTTAAACCTGCCTCATTCCTAAATTCAGTTAACTATTTTCTTGGTCACACAAACTTGCTTTTTATAAAAAAAACTTGGCATTTAAGTTTCATTTAGGATCATATGGCACAAGTTGCTTGTTTTTGCTTTTTAAAAGTAACTCCTAGTAATATTTTGTGTGATTTGGTTGCAGATCATGCATGCTGGAAGGCAAAACAAGAATGTTTACAAGGCACTTATTGCTGCAGAGTATGTTGGTGTTGAAATCAAAACCTTTGATACCTTTGAGATGGGTGTGGCGAACAAGTCTCCTGAGTTTCTTAAGATGAACCCAATCGGAAAGGTATATATTTCTTCCAACTTTATTAAAAAAATGCATAATTTATTAAATAATTTATAATTAATCATTGTTCCAGGTTCCTGTCCTAGAGACTCCTGATGGTCCTGTCTTTGAGAGTAACGCTATTGCTCGCTACGGTAATTGACAATTTAATTTTTCATTCTATTTTTTTTAATGTATGTTCTTTTTTGCTTATTTTATATTTGTTTTCCACTGCAGTTGCTCATGGAAGTTCTCTCTTTGGATCTACACCAATAGAATATGTACGTCGCTCTCTTTATGAAAGAATATTAATACTTTTAAATAAATCTTGATAAAATACTGACAGTTTTTTATGTTTGTGCTAAAAATACTGACAGGGTCAAATTGAGCAATGGATTGACTTCTCTTCGTTTGAGCTTGATGTAAATTTGAGGGGTTGGTTTATTCCAAGAATGGGATATGCCCCTTACATTAAACCTGTTAGTAACTTAATTTTCTGTTCTACATTCATAATTTGGTTAATTGTCAATTATTAATTTTGTTTTTGATGGTTTGAAGGCTGAGGAAATGTACATTGCTGGAGTGAAAAGAGGTCTCGAAGCTCTAAACACACATCTCGCATCACACACTTTCTTGGTTGGTGATTCAGTGACATTAGCTGACATCATCACCACAATGAACTTGCTCTTGGGGTTCAAACTGATGATGACAAAAAGCTTCACAGCTGATTACCCTCACGTTGAGAGGTACTTCTGGACCATGGTTAACCAACCTAACTTCAGTAAGATCACTGGTGAGGTTAAGCAAGCAGAAGCTGTTCTTCCTTTTGCATCAGCAAAGAAGCCCGAGGCTAAAAAGCCCGAGCCCAAAAAGGAGGAGGCCCCTAAGCCCAAACCTGACCCCGTTGAGGAGGAAGAGGCGCCAAAGCCCAAAGCAAAGAACCCACTTGACTTGTTGCCACCAAGTAAGATGGTTTTGGATGACTGGAAAAGGCTGTACTCTAACACCAAGTCCAATTTCCGTGAGGTGGCGATTAAAGGTATATTTCATAACTATTCTACTTATGTATAAGGGTAAATGTTCAAGGTATCCTTTAATTTTTTGGACTAATTTTTGTGTAGTCCCTAAGGACAAATCTTGACCATTGATCAATAATATCTAATGGTCAAGATTAATCACATATTTTATACATGTAGCCATGTAGGGGTATTTTGGTCATTTGGCACTTTCACAAAATGTACCAAAAAAATCTATTTTTTATTTTATTTTATTATTTTATTTTATTACTATTATTTTTCATTAAAAAGACAGTATTATGTGATAATAAATTAAATCCTTTCATTAGTATAGATCACATGTTTTTATACAATTACATGTGATTATCACATGATGTGTTTCTAAGGAAAAAGAATTTTAATTTAAAAAAAATAAAATAAAATAATAAAAATTATTCTAAAAAAATTATTATTTTTTGTTTGTAAAAATGACCAAAATACCCCTCCTTTATATAACATGTGTTGACTACATCTAAATGAAAGGTTGGCCAGTCAAACAGATTAAAATTTAAAGAACTGTAGTTTTAAAGGTAATTTTATCTGTTGACATTTTTCAGGATTCTGGGACATGTTTGACCCTGAAGGCTACTCCCTATGGTTCTGCAACTACAAGTACAACGACGAGAACACGGTCTCATTTGTGACCATGAACAAAGTGGGCGGGTTCCTTCAACGGATGGATCTTGCCCGCAAATATGCTTTTGGAAAAATGCTCATCATCGGAAACGAGCCCCCGTTCAAGGTGAAGGGATTGTGGATATTCCGTGGGCCCGAGATCCCCAAGTTTGTTATGGACGAGTGTTATGACATGGAGCTTTATGAGTGGACCAAGGTTGACCTTGCTGACGAGGCCCAAAAGGAGCGTGTGAATCAGATGATTGAGGATATGGAGCCGTTTGAGGGTGAAGCTCTTTTGGATGCTAAGTGCTTTAAGTGATGGGTTGGTGGTCTTATTGAAAGTTGTTGGATTGTGTGTTTTTAGGGTATATGTCGACTTTGTTTTGTTTTGTGATGTTGTCTAAGATACTCTTAAGTTATCCAGTTTTGGTCTTTTTTATTGTTTCCATTTAAGAGTATACGTTCATTAAGTAAACGGATCTATTTTGAGTTTTTGGTTACATTCTTTTGCTTTCAAGGTGGTTTGCAGGTTGAATAATGCCTGTTCAAAACATAAAAAAAAATTAAAACCTTGTTATTTGGTTATTGTTTGGTCGGAACCGGCTAGTTGTACATATTAATCCGGTTGAACGGCTTGTCGAATTGAAAAAAAAAAACATTTTTTCTATATTTAGATTTTGAAACCTAAAAGTATTAAATTAGTTGAAAAATAGGTTTAAATCTATGAGTTCTTCATTATATTTGTTTGTATTTTATTAGCTTATTTTTTATATTCGTATATCATTTAAAACTAGCAGGGTACTCGCGCAATGCGGCGGTGTAACTATATTTCGTTGAGACCAATTGGTGTATGATGGTGGTGACCGTTATTGTTTATTGATTGCGTGTGGTTATGGTCGTAAATTGAACCTTTAAAGGTTTAAAAGATTAATAATTATAATTAGAGGTTAAGTAAAGTACATATTGTTTAGTAGTTTAGTTGTTTAGAGCATTATCTTAAGAAAACATATATCGCAAGATCAAGTCCAAGATAAAGATAATGGTTTCACAATGAACTTTAAACATCAAAATTAAGTGAAGGGAAAACATAATTTTATGTTTTCCATAACTACAATATCATGAGAATTACATAATGTATCTAAATTTAATCAAATGATATTAAAGGTGTTTAAAACAAAATGAATCCAACATTGAGATCCAAAAAATCATATCTAAAAAAATAATTCTATTTGCCGTAATTCAAAAGGTCTTTCATGAAAAGACAAAATTAAAGAGTTTTATTCATCTTGGTTAAGATCTTTCCTAACCCTGATGCTTTTTTGACTTTGAACAACTAAATCAAGCAATCCATGAATTGTGAATACCTTGCATAAAATCATTAGTACACCTGTTTGGGATTTAACATCGATAAATCCATCTAATTTTACTCTTTGCAAAAACCCTTTTCCCAAACTCTCTTCCACTCCCCTTCTGTCTTATAACGTCCCGTCATGTTAATGAAATGGAGTACAACCTGATATTTTGATGCGTAAAAGATCACTACAATCCCACCTGCTGGTAATAAGCACACAAAACATAATTAACAAAACATACTTGTAGAGTTGTAGGTGGGAATGGGTGAAAACATGTACTTTCTAATTCGGGTCAAATACAAATTAGGTATTAATTTCCAACTCACTAACAGAAAAACCACACAAGCATGCAATGTCATTTGGTCAAATACATACCTAAAAGAGTGCAATCTTGTAGTTGATTTATCTTTTTGTTTTTGTTTAATTTGAGCAAGTTTATCCACCTCTGCCTTATAAACAAAATGATAACAAATCGTTGATATGAGATATGGCCATTTTGCATAATAAATTGGGTTGGACTTGTGACTACTAAAACAAAGGATCTCACATTACATTAAAAGGGAGTATGCCAACATTACAAATTCTTGGACTAATTTACATTTTCAAGAATACCATTAAATGTATTTACCAAAAATTGAAAATGAGTCAGATTGTAGAAAAATGATGTCAATTTTTGTACGTACTTCCGATGCAGATGCTTTGGTATTACGATCCATTGATTTGCGTCGACTGCTTAGATGTTTTTGACCTTTTCTCCTTAGGGTACACTTCAGTACTTCACCCATTTTACTCCAGAATCAAATAAAATGTTAAGCTTTAAACCTACAATAATCCAAATGGTGTATTCGTTATGTAATGTTGGAACCGACTGAAAATATACGATCATTTACTCTTTAGTAGATACAGAGTTCAAACCTAAATTAACAAAAATCCAATTGAAACCTGCAACTAAAAAGCAAAAAGTCTCAATAAAAATGAAACTTGCAATTTCAAAAATCAAACGTTAATAACCAAATTTCCAAAACTCATATGAATAATCAAAGAATCAGACGTGATTAATATAGAGATCATTCCCAAAACAAAATGGTTGTCCTCAACGCATCAAGTGTACCTGATTAAAAATGAGAGATAAAAAAACCTGATATTCCAGGAACTATAAAAATCCCGTATGAATTGATAACAGGGAATCAATAACAACCTATTCCTCAAGAACCCTAATCCTCAAATAAGACGAAAAAATCAAACCTGAAATATGAATGATGAATCTTCATAATGGCTGCATTTGAATGCAATTGTAGTATGGAGAATGAGAAGCCGATTAGTTTGTATGCCAAAAGAGAATGGGAACGACCACCATACCAACAATTTAAATTTTGAAATTTTAACACAACTGGGAATTAATTAATGGAATCGTTTCATGATAGGTGAAGTTTACGATGTCTATGGTGGATTGAAGTAGGTGGATGAATAGTTGAAGGAACCGAGGAGGCGAATTAAAGTTTTGGACGCTTGGGGTGTTTGAGGAATGGTAATGGATAGTAGCTTATTGAAGAAGCTTACTATGCCCAAGAGAGTGATTGAAGTCAGTGCCCATATGGGTGAAGGAACCAAGGAGACGGTTGAGTTTTACTACAGAATCATAAACTCCATATTTTGGTGCTTTTAGGTAAATATATTAGGATAATTTACGTTGTCTTATAAAGCACCTTTAGAGGTAGTTAATCAAATATTGAACACCAATGGCTTACGGAATTGCTTCTGGAAACATTACAGGGGTAGCAGATGGGATATTTATATTTAGGAATTAGGACAATAGCTCCATTATCTTCATCCTGGTAATGGTTAATTTTCACTCTTCTTCATTAAGCTAACTTTGTGTGTGCTTTTGTGTGTATTCGTTCTTGATGTTTATGGTTCTCTTTTTGAAGAAAATCTTGAATTCATTCTCATTTTTAATTTTGTTTGGGATCTTGAAATCAGATTTGGACATTTGTGCACGAGCTGAACCCTATCTCATGGTATATCTCTAATAAGGTATGTTAATCTCTCGCTTTTTTGTTACATAATTTGATGCACTAAATAGTTAAAACAAAGATTTCCATTTCATTTTTATTTCATTCTTTTGATCAGGACTATTTCATTAATGAAATATTCTCATTTGTTTTTGCATGCTATTATGTTATTGTTTCTAAAAGTTCATGACATACTTTTTGGGATCGATTTGCTTTCTGCAAAGAACATGATTAAGGAGAACCAATGTGCAAGCAATACTGGAGGTTAGATTACATCCCCAGTTAATATTTGGAAGTCGTTGATGTTGTATATTACATTACAATATACATTGGATATTTAATAAAAATTTCTATGAATATTTCATATCACATTGGGTATTTTTGTTTAGGTAAGATCGGGCGATAACACTCTCTTTACAGAGCTCCATGGTCTTCTTTGAGAATTATGCGCTGCAAAATCTGTATGACATGGTGCGGTATTTTCATTATAACTCGAAAATAATGTCATTGTTGATGCTGCTGGAAACTGAAATACCTAAGGGGGAATATTTTGGTGATTTGTATCCTTTTGGTGGATAATTGTAACTATATCATGACTTTTTGCGTATTAAAATAGTATTCAGATTTAAAGAAATTGTGATTTGGGTTTTTCTAGGTCTAAAAAAACTAACATTTTTTTTAGTTTTGGAATTTTGAGTAAAATTAAGATTTGTATTTTGCTGAGGCTGAACAAAATTTCTGTTTTAGTAACCCCAACAAAGAGACTAAAAAGAATTACATATAATAATAATAATGTATTATTTTCTGCAGGTTTCTATGTTCAAAAGGAATTGTTACCACATTTCGGAAGAAACATATTATAGCATTTACCAAGAATCAATTCATGGTAATCTGGACTACTTATGCAAATGGTAAATCAAGAACAACATTAATGGTGTACAACTATATGAAGAATCCAAAGTATGTGGTGCGTTTGATCTAGTTATAAAATTATGTCTCCTAAATACCACTAATCTAGATTACCACATTCATAGGCAAGTACACCTAATCGTGGGTAATATAGGCTAGGTAAGTATTTCGGGTTATCGAATCCACAGGGAACAGTTTATGTAATCCAATTAAAGAAAGTTAAAGAATTAATCAAGAAAAGATTTTTGTTCATGTTTTGACTTATATGAAATGTAATTAATATTTGAAATGACAAGAAATGCAAATTTGGACGATTGAAATGAGATTTAAGGGATATTCACTATGTATGGATTCATCTAGTTCTAAGTATGGTTATTGAGCACCGGCTAGTTTAATGTTCTAGAAGTCACGGTATTAGATTTCTCTCAATCCCATTTAATAAACTAATTACAACTAATAGGAATTTCTTCTCTCAAAAGTTATAACTAATCACACTTCTATTTGTTGAAATTACCGTCTTGAATTAACTAAGACCTCTAACCTATAATTTTCATTACTAGGGTTGAACTTCTTGTTTAATCTAACTTATTGGAATCTTGTCTCTAATCCCTATTTCTAGTGAATTACCAACTAGGTCATAATGAAAAGTTGGGGAAGTAATCAATTGAACCAAATGTTGTCAATATCTAATTTAATCAATTACCAATGATAAAGAAATGAAAACTCATAAATTAAACCAAGAAGAGTAATTAAACTTCAACAATTGTTTTGAACACAAACAAACCCTAAAATTAAACCATACTTAATCCTAGAATCATCCAAACATAGTGAATATAAAGATTACTAGCACATAGACATGCTAGAAATCGACAAACAAGAAATTAAGAGTAGAATTACAACCATAGACTTAATCCAAAATGTTTGAGAATCAATGATTCCTATAAACTTGAAGAATTCCTTGATGAAATGCTCCCAAATTCGTCCAAGGTAACTGCCCAAAAACACACTAGAAGAAAAGATGCCCAAACAATTCCATTTGATCTGCCATAAATCCACGACCACACACGCATAGTTCACGGCGCGAACTATAGTTCGCGTCGTGAACTTCCCGTTTTTAATACTTCCCGATCGGTAACTCTTGGTAACGAGCGTGAAAACCATACAGGGACTTTGGTGACTGATCGTGAATAGTTCACGATCAGTTCACGATCGGGAACTATTTTTGGCCTGAAATCTTGTATTTTTCTTCATCTTTTGGCCCGTTTTTGACACCTCTTTCGCTATATCGCCTGAAATGTATAATAAACACATAATTGAGTAATATCACATGTATTTGCTTCTAAAACGTACTCAAAATAGACGATATTGACGGGTTTGAACGTGTCTAAAAACGTTAATATCAAAATCCCCACACTTAAACTTTGCTTGTCCTCAAGCAAATCATCCTGAAAAATCTGTTAGTAAGACACCAATCCAATGCATATGACAAACATCTCAATCACAATCAATGACAATTTCAGAATTTAGTTTAATTTAGCAAATAAGATTTCACCTAGATTTTATATCCAATTTTGTGTACCAAACTAGTTAACTTTTCATAAACCTACTAATTTTTGGCTACCTTTATTATACCAATTTTAATTTAGAATCTCTTCATTCTTGCATAATCTACAAATATCATATTTATGAAAACCACCCAATTAGTAGAGTTAAATTAAGAAAAATTAGTTTAAATATCATTGGGTAGCGTAAACGCTTTATTCATGTATGCTTTATTCAAGCTTATTTATTTTTGCTTATTTTCTTTCTTTCTTTCTTTTTCTTTCTTTCTTTTTTTTTTATATTTTTCTTTATTTATTTATTTGTTTGGTGGGAAGAACCTCAGCTCGAATGCCACCCGCGTAGCAGACTTTCCACCAACATGTCCAGATCAGTTAACCTTAGAACGCTAGGTTTGAAGGACCCCTCGGGCTTACTTGTCCGAGTGACACACGTCCGGTTGTTTGTTCTTCCAACATATTTGATTAATAACTTTTTAATATATTTTTTGTTTATTATTCACAATGATGTGCACCGTAAACTAAAGGCCCTTATCTTAACCTAATGTCATTGGGAGCTAGTAAAACTAACCTTAATTTTCTTAAAGACGATTCTTATATATTATGCAAGGCATTTCCAATTTTCTACGTTAAAATTACCATAATCAAAGAGTGAGAACCAAGTGGCCCTTGAGGAAGACCTTCAGAAAACCCCTCTAACTCGGGGCTAAAATTCTTAAATCCATGAAAAGCCACAAATATTGAAACATAAAAGCTAGCTAAAATTCTATCATTTAAATTAAACTTTGTCTCCCAAAATTGTTTTCAAAAGTATCGAGATGTGTCATAAAAAAAAATTTAACCATTAAATCGGTTTTCTTACTTGGATGATTATTTTCGAAGATTTCACAAATTTTAAATGGTGGATTTCTTTTTAAATACACCCCCTTCCCACACTTAAGTGTTTGCATTGTCCCAATGCAATAAACGTGACAAAATTTAGGAAATCGAGGTCATAAGAAAGTATACGACCTGAGGATGTGTTGTGTACATTCCCGGTGAAATTTTGAATTCCGGAGCAGTTTACAAGAATCCGCAACAAACAGCAATCACGACGAACACCTAAAAACAAACAAACAAAACAAAAATACGTTTTTTTTTTTTTTTTTTTTTTTTGTATTTCTGCCTCTTCGCCTTCATTGCGGTGGTGGGTACGGATGGTACCAAGAATTGGAGTCTTGGTACCAAGCATCATAATCTGGGTAGTTCGGTGGTGCGGGGTAGCTCGGTGCCCACGTGGGTATGTTGGAATGATCAAAGGGTGGGGGTCGGGGAAATTGATTTGGATATAGATTATAGTTGGCAACATCGGTTTGCCAACTCACTTGTTGCCCGATCCGCATCTGATTGTAGTACGACCGTTGCATATGATTTTGGACATTAGATTGCAAATGGTCGTTTGATGATCGAACATAGGCGACATCGACTTGCATCGCGTCCATCCTCTCGACCATTTGATTATACGAGAAGTAAGGATCGAACGAGGATTGACCCGAACCGGATCCCGAGGCGCCCGAATGCCCGAATTGGGGACCCGTTGGTCCCGGTTGACCAAAGTCTTGACCCGCTATTGGTATTTCGGGACCCGGTGCATCATCCATATCTACATCATCATCACCATCATCCTCACTACTATCACTACCACTTCCCGGATTTTCCACACCGGGATGTTCATTCCAAACATAGTCACCCGCAAATTTCACAATGACGTGCATACCCAACAACAATACCTCGTCCATTGACCCCATTGGTCGGTATGTCATGCTCTCCCAAACTCTGTGAGGAATGGCAATTGCGGCCCGTGCCAAACGAGTGACATAGTGACCGGCACCCATCAGACTTTTTCCTTTTAGCCCCTTTCCTTGTGTACTCAAAAATTTGGCAATCACGAATGGAATATTCGTTATCGCATTCTTGTCGATGAGTTGGTGGAGCAACCACATATCGTATTTGTTAACTTTTTCGGGCCCTTGGTTTCGGTGGCGGATGGTATATGCAATCATTCTATGAAGATACCGATGAGTACCACTTCTAATGCTTGACTCTTTTGTATGAGCCATTCGGTAATCACCAACCCCGATTTGACGCCAATATTCGTCAACATTTCTAACCTCATTCGTCGCACACCACTTCATAAAATGATTAAAACTTCTGGATGTGGTTTCTTCTACGGTATAAATACCTAAGTTGATTGCAAACTGAATGAGGTTACAATGTACCCATTGGTTAGCTACTCGGTATTGAATGGAAGGAGCGTGAGGATCCTTCATGGCTACCCGGGGTTCGAATTTTATAGTAGAGTAAAATTCGAGGAGGAGCTCATCATAAGTTGGTTCATTGATGAGAAGAGCTCTCTCCCATGCCCGGCATATAAAACGTATTTCGCCATCATGATCTCTATGATAACGAACCAGGTAACTTTCAATATCCGCCCTTCGACCTACCGCATCTAACAATTCCAAATCAGCACACCTTCCCACAACTACTTTTTTGTTTGAGATTTTATTTTTCCTACTCTCACTATCTTGTGCAAGACCCTCTCGAGGTGCATTCTCAAAGTTTAGGAAGATGTGTTCCCTATTAACTCTAAGAATGGCCGGGAAACCATCGGCTAGGAGTGCGGGTTCCGGTGCGGGTTCTGGGATAGGTGAAGGTGCCCGTGCACATCCGCGTCCGCGGTCACCGGCCGATGTGGAGGCAGCGGTCTTTTGTTGTTTCTACATCAAAGACAATAATCACAATGTTAATAATATAAATATGAGAGAATAGAAGGGTGTCTAACTATGTAAAACATGAATGTAAATTGACGTTACCCCTTCCCACACTTAGTTTTAAAAATAAGAAAATTGAAAATAAAATTAAAGATTTGACATTGTTAATTAAATTTTATTTCAAATTGATTTAAAAACGAAGTGTTATAAACATATTAACATTGTAAAAAAAAAACATTGTCTTTGTTAACATTCTTAACATAACTTTGAACAAAAGACTTGACATTTGGTGCCCAATTTTATCCAACCCGAGTTGTTAAACTAGTCATCTAAAATATTGAAAATTGAAGTATGATAACTAGTTTAACAACTTAAATCCCACTTAAACACTTGCAAAAATCCGAAATTTAACCCAATTTGTTCACAAGTTCCCAATTTCATACAATGTAGGTCTAGAAATCTACTAATCTTAAGAGGGTTTTACTAACTAAGAACAAAGATTGCAGATTTCAACTAGGGCTCAACTACAAATCAACTATTAAGCATAAAGAGCTAAGATTTAACTCAAAAAGTTCAAGAACAAGTTAAAAATTTCGGACCTATACTGAAATAATAGATGAATCTATGAAGAAAAGTAGAAGAACTAACCCTTGGACCCATGGAGATGAAGAATTGATGAAGAAATCGGAAGATTTGAAAGAAAATAGAGTGAAATCGGGTAGAAAATGGGGATGGTTGCTGCTGTCGTTCACGATTGGGGAATTTAGGGTTCACGATTGTGAAAGCTGGAAGAAAACGACGAATATATAGTTCGAGGAGTTCGCGTCGCGATCTAGTTCCCGATCGGGAACTTTGCTTGACCCGAATGGGTCGAACCGGGTCGACACGAATCCGAAACGCGAACCGGATCGCTAACTGATCGCTAACTCTTAGCGACGATGAGCCCAACTCCCTGGACACACTTAGCGATCGGGAAGAAAGTTCGCGGCGCGAACTCTCCTCCAATCCTACACTTACGAATTTTTTTTAAAAACAAGCAGATTTTTAACCCAAATCACCAAATGACTTAACGAGCAGAAAATAAGACATTAACAACTAAAACGAAAATGCTGACCGGAAAAGGAAGAAACCACAATACACACGGGTTGCCTCCCGAGAAGCGCTTAAAAGATTATTGAGTCTAAAGCTCGACTCGATGCTACTCTCTACTCACTTACGAGCACCAACCGAGATGAAATGAATCACCTCCTCTTCCTCCAATTTTTCCTTCTCAAAATTACCATTCCCTTCATGATAAAGTTTCAAACGGTGACCGTTTATGCTAAAATGGCCACTATCACAAATGAGCTCCACATACCCGGAAGGTTTTTGTTGGACAACGGTGTAAGGACCGGCCCATTTGGATTTAAGTTTTCCGGGAGAAAACTTATAACGAGATTGATAAATTAGGACTTTATCTCCCGGTTTGAAACATTTGAAGGTTTTCAATTTATTGTCATGCCAACGTTTCGTATTTTCTTTGTAAATTCGAGAATTCTCGTAGGCATGAGATCTTTCTTCGGTAAGAACATTTAATTGGAATTTGCGGTTGTGACCCGCCATGATTACATCCATGTTACATTCTTGAAGAGCCCAAAAGGCTTTGTGTTCAATTTCGATTGGAATGTGACATGCTTTCCCGTAAACCATACGGTACGGGGTGTAACCGGTAGGCGTTTTAAACGCGGTTCGGAATGCCCAAAGAGCATCATCTAACTTTTGAGACCAAATTTTTGGATTTCGATCAATGGTTTTCTCAAGGATCCTCTTAAGTGCTCGATTAGTGTTTTCAACTTGTCCACTTGTTTGTGGATGATAAGAAGTTGAAAAACGGTGATGGACACCATATCTTTGCAAAGTTTTCTCCATTAGGTGATTGGCAAAATGAGTGCCCCGATCACTAATGAGAGCACGAGGACATCCGAACCTACAAAAGAGAGCTTGAACGAATTTGACTACGACCCGGGCATCATTTGTTGGTAATGCTTTTGCCTCGGCCCATTTGGAGACGTAGTCGACGGCTACAAGAATGTACTTATTACCATGGGAGCTCGGGAATGGGCCCATGAAATCAATGCCCCAAACATCGAACACCTCACAAACTTGAATGCTATGTTGAGGCATTTCGTCTCGTTTGGAGATGCTACCCGTTCTTTGGCAAGCATCACAAGCCTTGACCAATTTATATGAGTCTTTAAAAATCGTTGGCCAATAAAATCCCGCATCTAATACTTTCCGGGCGGTGAGGTTAGGTCCGAAGTGGCCCCCGGTGGGTACCTTATGACATTCGTTGAGAATGACGTAAGCTTCCTCACCGTACACACATCGCCTATGAATAAAATCAGGCCCGACCCGGAATAAGTAAGGATTCTCCCAATAATAGTACTTAAGATCGGAGAAAAATTTCCGTTTTTGTTGATGAGTCATACCCTTTACAAGGATACCCGCCGCCAAATAATTTGCCATGTCGGCGAACCACGGGTCATCAGACACTTGTAAAGCGTTGACCACTTCAAGGAATTCATCGGGAAATTTATCATTTATCCCATTTTCATCACATTCCTCCAAATATGGATTTTCGAGGCGGGATAAATGATCAGCTGCAAGGTTTTCCGCCCCCTTCTTATCCTTGATCTCAATGTCGAATTCTTGCAAGAGGAGAATCCAACGTATGAGTCGAGGTTTGGCGTCTTGCTTAGCAAAGAGATGTTTCAATGCGGAATGATCGGTGTACACAATGGTTTTCGACAACACAAGGTAGGGTCGAAATTTGTCAAAAGCGAACACAACCGCAAGTAATTCTTTTTCGGTGGTTGTATAGTTCACTTGAGCACCATTGAGTGTTCGGCTAGCATAATCACTCGCATCGCACATCAACTCAAATGGTAATTCCCAATCGGGAGAAACCATGATCGGAGCCTCGGTAAGTTTTTCCTTTAACAAATCAAAAGATTCTACACATTCGTTTGAGAAAACGAATGGTATATCCTTCTCAAGTAAATGGGTTATGGGTCGGGTGATTTTAGAAAAATCTTTGATAAACCGACGGTAAAAACCCGCATGACCAAGGAAATTCCTCACGGCTTTCACATTCGAGGGCGGAGGTAGCTTAGATATGACATCTATTTTAGCTTTATCTACCTCAATTCCCTGCTCAGAAATTTTATGTCCTAACAGGATGCCTTCTCGCACCATGAAGTGACATTTCTCCCAATTAAGCACTAAATTGGATTCCTCACACCTTCTCAAAATCCTCTCATGATTTGCTAGACATGAAGTAAATGAGTTCCCGAAAACCGAGAAGTCATCCATGAATACTTCCATACAATCCTCTATCATGTCTTGGAAAATAGCCGTCATGCAACGTTGGAACGTGGCCGGAGCGTTGCATAGACCAAACGGCATTCTCCTATAAGCAAATGTACCAAAGGGGCACGTGAATGTGGTTTTTTCTTGATCTAGGGGGTCAATCGGGATCTGAAAATAGCCGGAAAAGCCATCGAGGAAACAATAAAAGTTGTTTCCCGCGAGTCGTTCCAACATTTGATCAATGAACGGTAAAGGAAAATGATCCTTACGGGTGGCATCATTTAGCTTGCGGTAATCAATACACACGCGCCAACCCGTGACAGTTCGAGAAGGGATTAGTTCACCCTT
The DNA here is from genome assembly GCA_963853835.1 of Calendula officinalis. NCBI lineage: Eukaryota > Viridiplantae > Streptophyta > Magnoliopsida > Asterales > Asteraceae > Calendula > Calendula officinalis. The sequence continues at coordinate 64,581,315 of OY970828.1, forward strand.
CTCATTTTTGATAACTGTCATACCCCCTTTTTTCGGTACAACTTGTACCGGGCTCACCCACGGGCTATCGGAGATAGGGTAGATGAGTCCCGCATCAAGAAGTTTAAGAACTTCTTTTTTAACCACATCTTTGACATTCGGGTTCAATCTCCTTTGCCTTTGTACACTTGGCTTGAAATTTTCCTCCATGAGGATTTTGTGTGTACAATAGGCGGGATTTATACCCGGAATGTCAGCCGTTTTCCAAGCAATGGCTTGTCTATGAGTTTTAAGAATTTTAATAAGATCGGCTTTTTCGGTGGAGGATAACTTAGATGAAATGATGACCGGAAGACTAGAATCACCTTCTAAAAAGGCATACTCTAAATGGTTTGGTAAAGTTTTAAGCTCTAGAGTAGGTGGCTCTTCTAAAGAAGTTTTAATTCGAAGGTTGTCTTTAGGGTCAATTTTCTCAAACACAACATCTCCTACCTCGGATTCCTCACCATCTACATGAAGCAAATCCTCGAACTCTTGGAGATCTTGGATTGTTTCATCGGAATCAATAGTGAAATCACCTTTTGTGGTGACATCATTACAATCGAGGTCGAGAAAGGAAGTAACCTCCTCATCGATACATGAATCGATAACATCAATGAAATAACAAGAATCATCGGATTTGGAGGTATGCTTCATGGCTTTCTCAATAGAGAAGGTGACCCTATCATCATCTATTCCTAGACTTAGTTGTTTCTTAGACACATGAAACATGGCGTCCGCCGAGTTCAAGAAAGGTCTACCTAGAATTAGCGGGACTTTGGGATCCACATCCATTTCTAGGACAACGAAGTCTACGGGGAATACGAATTTATCAACTCTAACAGGTACATTTTCTGCTATGCCAATGGGATATGTGTATGAAAGGTTTGCTAATCTCAAGATCATCCTAGTCGGCTTAAAATCGGTTAATCCTATTTTTGTAGCTATCGACAAGGGCATCAAACTAATACTAGCACCTAAATCTGCTAGACCATTACAAACCGGTAAATTATTAAAGAGACAAGGGATTATGAAACTCCCTGGGTCCTCTAGCTTTGGTGGCATCTTGGATTCTATGATCGCCGAGCATTCTTCACTCAACACAGCTGAAGATGCTTCCTCCATTTGCACTTTATTTGACACCAAATCCTTAATAAACTTTCCATAATTTGGCATACCTGCCAACATATCAACCAAAGGCACGTTAATGCGTACCTGTTTAATCATTTCAACAAACTTACCATATTTTTCTTTGAGCTTTTCCTTTCTCAACCGTTGTGGGAAAGGAACTTTAGGTAGGTAAGAATTTGTTGTTGCTTCCTTCTTTGATTCACTCTTCTTCGGTTCATCTTTTTCTATAATCTTCTCAACAATCACCCCTTCTTCAATCATTGGTGTCCCCTCTTCTACAAGTACCTGTTCACTAGAATTATTAGTAGTAATTTTAACCATTGGTGAACTTACCTCTTTACCACTTCGTGTGGTAATGGCTTTGACATCCCTTGAGTTGTTAAAGTCTCCTTTGGGATTCGCTTGGGTAGAAGGGGGTAAATTGCCTTGAGGTCTTTCGGTTAAGGCTTGGGCAATTATCCCAATATCTCTCTCTAAGTTTTGAATGGTGGCTTGTTGGTTTCTAATACTTTGTTTCATCTCTTTCGAGTCTTGTTTGGTTTCTTCATTTGTTTTGGCTTGGCTAGCCATAAACTGACCAAACATGCTCTCGAGAGACATTTGCTCTTCGGGCTTTGAACTCGAGCCGGGTGTGTTAGAATTATTTCGGGGAGGGTAATTGGATTGGTTATTGTTGTTTTGAGGGAAACCGGGTGGATGTGATGGTCTAGGAGGGAAATTATTGTTATTGTTATTGTAACCCCTATTGTTGTTGTATCCTTGGTTTCCTCGTTGATAGTTTTGCCCGTAAACTTGGTTTAAATAATTAACCTCCTCGGTCATCATCGGTTGGTGTTGTTGACATTCCTTTGCAAGGTGGGGTCCACCGCATTTATCACAACCAACCTGTATCGCATGTAAAGAAGATGTTATTTTATCTAATTTACGTTCTAACATTACCTGGTTATTCTTTATGGCGGCGACTTCATCATTTTGTCTATCGTCAACCGCATTGACCGAACCCGTTTGCTTCCGGCTCTTCTATCGGTGGCCCATTCCGCATTATGCATGGCCATATCCTCCAAAAGTTGGTATCCTTCCGTAGGGGGTTTATACATGAATATACCACCACTCGATGAATCAAGGGTGGATCGTGCATTGTTGGACAAACCCCTATAGAAGAGATGGACGATAATGCTCTTCTCAAATCCATGATTTGGGCATCTTCTTAATATTCCTTTGAAACGTTCCCATGCTTCCGTTAATGTTTCCCCAGCTTCCTGTTGAAAAGCCATAATATCAGTTTTTAATTTATCCGCTTTCGCGGGTGGAAAATAACGGTGTATAAATTGACTTCGGAGTTCTTCCCAAGTCGAAATGGAGTTTGGCTCAAGGGATTTAACCCAAATTTTAGCCTCTCCAATTAGACTAAAAGGGAAGAGTCGAAGTCGTATCGCATCTTGCGAAACGTTAGGAATCCTAAACAATTGGCATATGTCATTAAAGCACTCAATATGGTGATTTGGGTCATTGGTGAGTCTACCATCATAACCCAAATCACGAACCATACTGAGGAATTGACTTTTTATTTCAAAATTTATGCCATTTATTTCCGGAAGTCTAATTGCCGGAATGGCATCAACCGGGGCATTTTGCCTCGTTTGCCACATCGGACGTTCCGGTGGTGGGTCTCGATCACCCATTTGGTTATCAAGAATCGGCTCTTGATTAACTATTGGTTCTAATTTACGTTGTCATATAAAGCACCTTTAGAGGTAGTTAATCAAATATTGAACACCAATGGCTTACGGAATTGCTTCTGGAAACATTACAGGGGTAGCAGATGGGATATTTATATTTAGGAATTAGGACAATAGCTCCATTATATTCATCCTGGTAATGGTTAATTTTCACTCTTCTTCATTAAGCTAACTTTGTGTGTGCTTTTGTGTGTATTCGTTCTTGATGTTTATGGTTCTCTTTTTGAAGAAAATCTTGAATTCATTCTCATTTTTAATTTTGTTTGGGATCTTGAAATCAGATTTGGACATTTGTGCACGAGCTGAACCCTATCTCATGGTATATCTCTAATAAGGTATGTCAATCTCTCGCTTTTTTGTTACATAATTTGATGCACTAAATAGTTAAAACAAAGATTTCCATTTCATTTTTATTTCATTCTTTTGATCAGGACTATTTCATTAATGAAATATTCTCATTTGTTTTTGCATGCTATTATGTTATTGTTTCTAAAAGTTCATGACATACTTTTTGGGATCGATTTGCTTTCTGCAAAGAACATGATTAAGGAGAACCAATGTGCAAGCAATACTGGAGGTTAGATTACATCCCCAGTTAATATTTGGAAGTCGTTGATGTTGTATATTACATTACAATATACATTGGATATTTAAGAAAAATTTCTATGAATATTTCATATCACATTGGGTATTTTTGTTTAGGTAAGATCGGGCGATAACACTCTCTTTACAGAGCTCCATGGTCTTCTTTGAGAATTATGGGCTGCAAAATCTGTATGACATGGTGCGGTATTTTCTTATAACTCGAAAATAATGTCATTGTTGATGCTGCTGGAAACTGAAATACCTAAGGGGGAATATTTTGGTGATTTGCATCCTTTTGGTGGATAATTGTAACTATATCATGACTTTTTGCGTATTAAAATAGTATTAAGATTTAAAGAAATTGTGATTTGGGTTTTTCTAGGTCTAAAAAAACTAACATTTTTTTTAGTTTTGGAATTTTGAGTAAAATTAAGATTTGTATTTTGCTGAGTCTGAACAAAATTTCTGTTTTAATAACCCCAACAAAGTGACTAAAAAGAATTACATATAATAATAATAATGTATTATTTTCTGCAGGTTTCTATGTTCAAAAGGAATTGTTACCACATTTCGGAAGAAACATATTATAGCATTTACCAAGAATCAATTCATGGTAATCTGGACTACTTATGCAAATGGTAAATCAAGAACAACATTAATGGTGTACAACTATATGAAGAATCCAAAGTATGTGGTGCGTTTGATCTAGTTATAAAATTATGTCTCCTAAATACCACTAATCTAGATTACCACATTCATAGGCAAGTATACATAATCGTGGGTAATATAGGCTAGGTAAGTATTTCGGGTTATCGAATCCACAGGGAACAGTTTATGTAATCCAATTAAAGAAAGTTAAAGAATTAATCAAGAAAAGATTTTTGTTCATGTTTTGACTTATATGAAATGTAATTAATATTTGAAATGACAAGAAATGCAAATTTGGACGATTGAAATGAGATTTAAGGGATATTCACTATGTATGGATTCATCTAGTTCTAAGTATGGTTATTGAGCACCGGCTAGTTTAATGTTCTAGAAGTCACGATATTAGATTTCTCTCAATCCCATTTAATAAACTAATTACAACTAATAAGAATTTCTTCTCTCAAAAGTTATAACTAATCACACTTCTATTTGTTGAAATTACCGTCTTGAATTAACTAAGACCTCTAACCTAGAATTTTCATTACTAGGGTTGAACTTCTTGTTTAATCTAACTTATTGGAATCTTGTCTCTAATCCCTATTTCTAGTGAATTACCAACTAGGTCATAATGAAAAGTTGGGGAAGTAATCAATTGAACTAAATGTTGTCAATATCTAATTTAATCAATTACCAATGATAAAGAAACGAAAACTCATAAATTAAACCAAGAAGAGTAATTAAACTTCAACAATTGTTTTGAACACAAACAAACCCTAAAATTAAACCATACTTAATCCTAGAATCATCCAAACATAGTGAATATAAAGATTACTAGCACATAGACATGCTAGAAATCGACAAACAAGAAATTAAGAGTAGAATTACAACCATAGACTTATTCCAAAATGTTTGAGAATCAATGATTGCTATAAACTTGAAGAATTCCTTGATGAAATGCTCCCAAATTCGTCCAAGGTAACTGCCCAAAAACACACTAGAAGAAAAGATGCCCAAACAATTCCCTTTGATCTGCCATAAATCCACGACCACACACGCATAGTTCACGGCGCGAACTATAGTTCGCGTCGTGAACTTCCCGTTTTTAATACTTCCCGATCGGTAACTCTTGGTAACGAGCGTGAAAACCATACAGGGACTTTGGTGACTGATCGTGAATAGTTCACGATCAGTTCACGATCGGGAACTATTTTTGGCCTGAAATCTTGTATTTTTCTTCATCTTTTGGCCCGTTTTTGACACCTCTTTCGCTATATCGCCTGAAATGTATAATAAACACATAATTGAGTAATATCACATGTATTTGCTTCTAAAACGTACTCAAAATAGACGATATTGACGGGTTTGAACGTGTCTAAAAACGTTAATATCAGTATGATTATTTTCTCTTTTTAATATATTGATTATGATTGCTACTTTTTGTGGGGTTATATTAGTAACTTCAATAGGTGTTTTTTTATATAGTAAGATCAAAATTGATTAGGATGCAGTTTTACATTACACATATGCCATATTTTCAGATTTGACATCAAGACGTGATCGATATGGATGTAAGCCATTAAAGAAGAGGTTACGAAATGCTACTTTTTGGAATTTGCAGATCTATGAGTCTTCATGCTTAATTTTTATTTTGTTTTATTTATTGACATCAAGGCATTTTATTTCGGATATGCTAGGAACCATTAAAGGCTGAGGTAATTTATGCGTGTTCAAACTTGGAAGTTCATGGAGATGAATCCATTGTTGAGGTAATTATATGCCAATTACATTTTTGCAAAGTATACAACGTTATAGAAATTTCAATCTGATTGATTTTTCATATATTTTGTAAGTATTCAACTTTATCATGGGTTTGTTTTTTAAACCTTAATTTATGCTCAAAGTTTGAATTTTAATGCCATCTGCTCGAATTTATGATTAAAGTTCACACTGAAATAATACAATAGATCGTGTTATAATTACAACTATAGGCTACTATCAACCTTTACCCATTTGATCATGTTTCCGCTTTATCTTAATTTTCTGATTTGACACGTTTTACCTATAAAACAGAACCAAAATAAACATGTTTGTAGTAGTTAAATGTGTTGAAACCGCCACCTTTATCTTTCCTTTCTCTACTAAAGATATTCTTTTAGTTTTGTATACTTTGTCTTTTATGATGTCTTCTGTTGTATCTGTTTGTTTCTATCACAATTAGGGGTCAACAAATGCAGTTTTATACAACTTCAATCATCATTACTCAAAGGGTGCAAAAAGTCTATAGTTGGAGTTCTACGACTTCTCTAGGCAAGGTTCTCACAGACTTGATTTTGATTAAGTTACAAAAATGTTATTAGAATGTGCAATCTACAATTGTAATTGTTTAAATGCAAAATGTTTACTAAAATATTTGTTTTTATATAATTTCTTTTGGGTAGTGATCCAATATACGTCGATGTCTCAAGAGTGAAGAGCAAGAACGACTTGAAGGTTATTTGTTGCGACCACGATGACAACTACACTAACTCAACGGCAAACGTTGTATATAGAAGTTTTATTTCGTCTTTAAGTTTTTTTGATCGGATTATTCATGTATAACAAAATGTGTATTTATCATTCAACAATAATTGAATATATGACTTCTTATGTTATTCTCATTGTATCACGAGTTAAGAACAAGAACGGGTTGAAGGTCATTTGTTGTGACAGAGATGACAATTACACTAATTCAACAACAAATGTCGTTTACAAAGAAGTCTTATTTCGTCTATAAATTTCTATAACATTTATTCATGTATCAAAATTTGTACAAACTTATCATTACAGATTCTTATGTCATTTTAAAAGTATTAATATTTGTTATTTTTCTTTAATATAAATTTTGAAGCATACCCGCCCATCGGGCAGGTTATGAAGCTAGTATATAGAATATGGAAGTGAATAACCTAATATTAAGATGTGGGTAAAATGGTAATAAACATTTTGGTAGCTAATCTTGCACATAAATCCCATTGCAATGTAGGTACATTTCCATTCTCTTACATTGGCCTAACTACCAGATGCTCGATGAATAGAACGCAGTTTTTAGACCTAATTATTAAAAAATTCATATCAAAACTTTCTAAATGGAAGGCATCTACTATGTCTTCCGGGGGGATTAACAACAATAAAATCGGTCCTTGGGAATCTTGGGTTATATTTTTCCTCACTCTTCAAAGTGCCCGAACAAATTATTAAAAAATTAAAAAGTCTCCGCCTCAACTTTTTTTGGGGATAAAAAACTGGTCAAAAAAAGTTTCCGCGGATTTCATGGGATTTAATATTAAATGCTAAAGATAAAGGAGAGTTAAGTACTGGAAGTCTAAAGGCATTAAATTTATCTCTTCTTACTGAGTGGTGGCAGTGGTTTAAAACGGAGGATGCTTCGTTGTGGAAAAGAGTTATTCAAGAAATTCATGGTATAAGTGGCGGGATAGAGGCTGCATATTCATCAGGTAAAACGTCGGGTTTGTGGAACAACATTCTCAAAATTCATAAATCTCTCAATAAAATTAACATCCCTATTAGCTATTTGTTTCAAGTCGATCACAATAATGGAGGTCCTTACAACGGCGTCGAATGGTTTATACGTCCGTTAAATCTATGAGGTTAGCTATCGACGATTTTCTTTTAGAAAGAACGGATAAAGGCGATTTTCCTTGGGTCAATTGGATTTCAACAAAACTTGGCATAATGGCGTGGCAAGCATACCATGGTTGATTGCCCACAAAATCCAATTTACAATACCGTAATATCCCTATCATCTCACAGGATTGTGCGGTTTGCGGGTTTGGAAACGGAGACCATATTTGTCAACTGTTATCCAAAATGTTGGTCGGTTAACTAATTGGGGTCAAAGTTTGAATTTAAATAAAGGCAGATGCAAAGCATTTTCGGCAGGCAACTCAATGTTACATGTGGGCAATATGGAAATACCGTAACATTTAGTAGTTCTTAATATTTACGGAGATCCAAAGTAGTTCTTACTTTTGGATCAAAAATCAGGCGAAAGGGAAACATTTAGTTAATTGTTGGTCGGAATGGTGTAATAATCCCAGTTTTGATTAGTTTTTTTTTTTTTTTTTTTAATTTCAAGTAATTCTTATTTCTCTCTAGCTCCTTGCTAGTTTTTTTAATTCCGTTGGAAGAGACGGTACCGTCAACGGTCAACAAAGCGACCAACTATTTTGAACGGCGTCAGGCGCTTCATCCGTTACTAATGCACCATTATGGACAAATGACTAAAATAACCCTCATTTAAGTTGTATGTGCGTGACAACACCGATCTTAGGTGTTAGTAAGTAGTAACAACGCACGTCATTCCCCTATCATATTTTAGGAACATGTTTAATTGAGTCTTTGGTTTTTCTTAGGTAATTGTTACTTTTGATTAGTTGATTAAAACTGTGAAACATCATTTATTTCATCCAAATTATTAAAACCTATGCCTAACATCGGTTAATCTTCTTTTGTATTAGCTTAGAAGTAGTAGATAAACCCTAGATAGTAAGTAGTAACAACACATTTTGATGATTTGATTTATAGTTATATGTCTTGATTATCGAGTTTAACCAAAGAACCATTTGTGAACCTTCTCTGCATATCATGTTGACATTTAAGAAGAGTGTGTTCAACAGTATAAAACAGTTACCAACCATAAAAATATAAAAAAACATGGGCTCACTTTTATACTCGATCTCAGCCTCATATCATCACAATATAATTAATAATAACAAACTCGATCATGTGTAACATACAAGTAAAGTAATAAGCAGTATGCAACAAACAAGTATATATGACAACAACACAACTCATTGGATGTTTAAAGCCATGAATAAGTTCTGTTTTCGAGCATGTTCTGGAATAAGCCTGTGGACTGTGTCTCTAGGAACGCCAGCAAGTTCTGCAAAAGTCAAACCATAGTCAAATAGTCCAAACTTAAATGGAAAAATAACAAAAATGTAATTACCAATTTATAAAAATGTAAGTTACCTTGAGGTTTAAAATTAAAGAGTGGAGGAAGAGGGCGACCATTTGGAAGACGGGTATTTGGGTCCCGCAATTCATCAAAGAACGAATGAACACAAGCTTCCAACTGCCAAAAGTATTTAAAAAAAAAGGAAAATAATATAATATAATACCTATAACTAATTTATCAATTTTTCGTGTAAAAATTCAACTTACAGCAGTGCATCGTAAATTGGGTGAATACTGAAAAAACCTACAGACAAGATCCACTGCTTCAGGAGGCAAACGCTTCTGGAAAACCTGATAAGTGTAGAACAAATTATATTTAGTTAATCCAAATTAAGCAGTAATTAATTAATTAAGGCATAACTAAGCACCTTGTGCCATGGATGAGGCTTTATTTGAGGAAACCTAAACTCGGTGTAGTTTGGATTCATGCACTTTATCTCCTCTCTTGTAGGTGTTCCCAAAACCTGTATCGGCAATTAAAATCAGTAAAAGACAATATATTAATATTTTAATCAAGAATTTTTTTATCAGCTTACTTTAATAATCTCAACTAATTGATCCACACCACTTTCTCCAGGAAACAGAGGCTGCAATTAGAAAATTGATTAAATTGACACTAAATATAATTAAATTATTTTATACATTTTAGATTAAAAAAAAGATTACCTGACCAAGCAGCAGTTCAGCCATCACACAACCTGTTGACCATATATCTATAGCTGTTGTATATTCTGTTGCACCAAATATGAGTTCTGGAGCACGATAATATCTTGAACAGATATATGAAACATTCGGCTCTCCTTTCACCTGATAAAAAATAATTAAAAAAAAAGTATATAACCTAATGTATAAAGTTTACAAAACTTACTAGAACTTTAGCACTTCCAAAATCACAAATTTTCAGCTGATGTGTGTGTGGATTCACCTGAAAGTAACAAAATATGTCAAGAAAACACGCAGTCGTAGTATTTATTGCACACATTTGGAGTGTTGAAATTAATAATAATTAAAATGAAGAAAGAAAGTATCTTACAAGTAAATTCTGTGGTTTAATGTCACGGTGACATATCCCGATGCAATTATGGATATAAGCAAGTCCCCTGCATATCTGCACCCAAAAGTATACATATAAAAAAGTTGAAAAATCCTAACTTCAAGAAAGAGAAAATTATAAAGATTATAAAATGCTAACAATATCTTAAATATACCACTAATGACAAAACTGGAGGTGGCAATTTTGACCCATTTGGTTATGAATGGGTTGATTTCCAGTTATATTTAATCTTTAACGGGTCAAATGGGTAAAATAGAAAATTAGCTAAAAAGAAAATGGTAAACCTCCCTCCCTATATCACTTTCTTCAAAAGAAATTATATTTTTATTGAAATAAATATTTATAATTAAAAAAAGGTGAGGTAGCACATGCCTGATAGGTATACAACTTGACATAAATGATTGGCATTCTTTGGTTGATTCTAGTGTAATGTCTTGCAGTACGGCTAACAGTTTCAGGAACAAAATCAAGAACAAGATTAAGGTACAATTCATCTTTCTCAGTGGTTGAAAAGAACGAATGTTTTAGTGCCACAACATTTGGATGATCCAACATTTGCATAATCTGCAGTTCCCTGTTTTTGTATCGTTTGTCCTGAAGAACCTTCTTAATAGCAACTATCTCCCCTGTTTCCCTGCATTTAGCCTGCACAAAAATCATTTCAGGTCAACGGGTTAACCCAACTCACACTTTTTTACCCATACCCGCTTTGACCCAAACCCATTTTGACCCGATACAGTACTTACTTGAAAAACAACGCCAAAAGAACCAGTCCCAATCACATGCTCTGCTATGTAACTCACAGTCTGTCATAAATTACACAAAATAAATATTACAAACGAGACAACATTTTGGAATATATATTTTATTTTCCATAATAACTTTCAAAAATCATAACTTCAGACCTGTTCAGATTGACCGTTACGCCCACCAACTGTTGTTCTTATTACATGTCCAACTTCAGTACTTGCCCCATGTACTATCTCTGGTTCACTATCCTGTAATAAAAAAATCCAATTTTATAAAAATACGTTTCTAACCTGTTACTTATAATATAAATAAAAATAAAACTTATACCAAAAAGTTACTTACACTCACTTTGTCATCATCACGATTATCTCTAATTCGCATATCAAGTATTCTTTTCCCCAATCGATCAACTGCACTTGAATTTGATGATTCATTAAAACCACTAACAGTTCTTGAACTACCAACTCCCCCATGCCCTATGCTTGCAGAGGCCATTTTATGCCAAATCAGTACCAAATATTCTAATAATTTGTTACCCTTTTGTGACACAGAATATTATTCCACCCATAAACATGTGTTCCTGACAAAATGACAAATGTATTAGATACGATTATGCTATAAACAAGAACATAATTCATGCATAAAAACTATATTAGTAGAAGATAATCAAATAAATTATAAATAAGAATTGAATATATTAATAACAAGATGCTTCCAAATGGTGTTTGTATATGTAAGTATGTGAGATTTAATAATAATAAATAAATAAATAAATATAAAGATAATCAGCTGGAGATATTGTTTAATTGAGTTTCTGCCACCTAAAGTTGTGATAATCACATTAATGTTTGCTAATGTCAGGCAAATTCTTACTATAAAGTAATCGATCAAGTAAATGTATATATTACATACATAATCTTACTCTCGATAATCAGTTTCAGAGTCTAACCTAAAATCATAAAGCATAATTCATCAGAAGTTAGGTTGATGACATAAAAAAACCACAAAATCAGTGTAATTCAGCTTCAATCAGATCCAAATACAATTCATTCGAAATAAATCTATACAAAAGCATAACGAATTGTTCAACTCATAATCAACATGGATCAAAGAGGATTTCGATCATCCGTGCTTAAATCGGTTTAAAGAGAACTCACCGTGCAGAGAATTGGGAAGAAAATTTGTGCATTTCACAAAAGTTGATGAGTTTGTTGATCCGATTGGGTTTTTATCGTTTTGGGTGTTGGGTTTATTTTACCAATATTATCTAATCTAATCTAATCTAATCTAATCTAATTGGGTTTTCTTTACTCTCTCTCCACTAGTTCACTGCATTTTGATGAATTGAAAGATAGCGAAAGGGTTTTTGGAATTTTGATCTTTTTTCACACACATACAAGCTATTATTATTCACTTGCAACACAAGAGACACATGAAAATATGATTTATGTAAGTTTACACAATTGAAAATCCTTCAAATAAATTTCCCTAGACATCTCCATAGAAGTGACTTTTAGGTTGAAAAATAGAATTTTATCATAATAGTGGTGGACTTAGAAAAAATTTGAAGAATTTTATAATAAACATAAAATATGAAATGTACAATTTCATTACATATGTTAAGAAAAACATATCCAGACTACATTCTAAAATCAGCTTCTCGTTATATCATTTCTAAAAACGGTTAATTACACTTTCAATAGTAATATCTAAAAGTGGTTTTTTCCAGCGCACAAAATAAAAAACGTATACCATATCCTAGTATTTCGCAGGGCTCTAAGATTTCAAAGTTTTCATAGAATCATAGTTTTATGTTGATTTCAATTAAGTAATATGAGGAGAACAGAATTACAATTTTGGAAAGCTATGCCAAATATATTAAAACTTTTAAGTCTCAATCTCAAAATCTTCAACGAAGTGGCAATGGTTACGCCCCTTGAGAGAATGAAAGTGAAAAATGAGTAAATAATGGGTAACGAGCTCTATTTCATTTTTTATTGGATTTTAAATGATAATTTTCTTAGAAGTTATTTGGTAAGCTCTTTTAATGATGTCATTACGAGGCAACCTCTAAATAGGTTAAATCCAAAGTATTCTAGGGGCATTATTTACACCAAAAAAATTAACACTATTTCAAAAAAAAAAAGTTGAGGCATTGTTAGGTCCTCTAAGGGTTGTTAACGATTTAAGTAATTATCAAGCTACTCGAGTTCGAGTTTTATATATACGAGCTCCAATCAGATTCAAACTTAAATTAGTGCTCGATTAATTAACGAGTCGAGCTTAAAAAAATATAGTTCATAAACGAGCTTTTCGAGTTTGTAAATTAGTTCATTTTAAAAAAATATAGAATCATAAACAAGTATCGAACTCGAGCTCAAATAATCTATATCTCTATTAAATCAAAGCATTTCAAATCCACTTTTATCTATAAAAGCCACGTAGGTTGCTGACACATATTGACAGCTCATCCTTTTATGCCACCTGTTTTATTTCCAGCATGTAACCCATATGTGTAATTTTCCATGTATGCACTATGCCACATAATCGGCGACAGTTGTGTTCAAAATCTGCCAGCTGTTATCATCTACCAGTTACCCACGTTTAATCAAACCCGTGATTTTTGGCCCAGATGCGTTTCTCTCCTCCTCTCAACTGCTCTCAACTGCATATTCAAAGGCATGCGAGATTATCTCAATTTGCGGTTGCTATCATCATTTCATAAATCCAGGTAGGTTTCAGTTTGCAGTTTCAATCAAATCATTTCATGAAATAAGCTGTAGGTTTCAGTTTGAGCTTTCAATCAAACCCGTTTTATGTGTGTTCCTTCTTTCTTCCATATGTTTTGTAACCCTAAATCCTCCAACCCTAAACAAATATGCCTTTCACAACAGAATTCAACGAGAATAGAGATATGATGAGTTGGGGAGAAATGAAATAATCGTAGCATCTGCAACCCTAAATGAGATGTGGAAAGGTAAATTGCAACCTTAAATCTGAATTATTTTTAAACCGTCTCATTGTTCATGCCATAAAATTTTCTTATACTAAAAATGTCATCTTTAAATAAAGTTTGAATTTTATGTTATACTAAAAATTTACTAAAGTTTAGGAAATGTTTTTATTGGCTAAGAAGACTCTGGCTGCTAAAGGTTTTGGATAAAATTCTATTGCCTAGGAAGAATGCTGCTGCTAAAGATCCCAAATCTCCATCAATGGCTTACCGGGTATTTAACTATTTATCTATAGGTGGTAATTTTGACCCGTTTATGATTTTTTATTGTTCACATAAGGAAAATGGAGTCTTTGCAGGTATTTAACTATTTAAGTTTCTTGCTACGGTTTAAGATGTTGAATATAGTTGGTAATTTTCACCCTTCTTTTATTTATTTTTCTTTTAATTTTAATTTTAATATTGCAGAATCTCCATTTGAGTTCCGAGCATTAGAGATTTCTTAGAAGCCGTTTGTAGTTTTCATGCTGCTCGTACTATAGAACTTGAAACTGATGCTTACCCGGCCGTAGATGAGCTTACATCAAAGGTACTTGCTTTTATTGGAAGATTCTGATTGAATACATCTATAACAAACATCAAGTGAATTTTGACCCGTTTTTAACCCATTTCACCCATTTCTTTTTTTAAATATATCTTTGATTTGACCCGTTAGAGATAATAAATAACCCAAATTGACCCATAATTAGTAAATATGTCGAATTTGACACCCCTAAGTAATTGTGTATTATTTTATTAAACATTAAACATGGTATCCATCAAATTGAGGGTCCATTTCAATGTCCAATGGAGATAATGAGAAAACAGCCCTTGATGTCTTTAGGTGTTGCCAATAGTTCAGGAATTGCAAAAGCGATTGGTGTTTTCTCAAACTCAGCAGGAGCTGTCTCGATGCCTAATTGTCCACATAATGATAAGGTGATTATATTTTAAAAAAAGAAGTCAAAATGGGTCATATCGAGTTAACCCGAAACATTTTATATCCAGCATTTTCTTATTTTGTAAAAATAATTAGGATGTCTTGTCACATATGATGTAAAAAACTATATTATTTGAATAATTTTTATTATAGAATGATTTTATGAGGTTTTATACGTTAAAGTACAGTATGGGCAACTTTCAACATGTTTGACCTTTTTATTGATTTGCAGATAAATATTGATGATTTCTTAAACTTTGGAGCTTTGGATGGTAATCATAATTCCTTTTTTACGTGCTGGTAAAGAATCCAAAGGTAATCATAATTCCTTTTTTTAGGTCAAGTTTCATGTTATGTCAGAAATTGTCACCCTAAGATTACACCGTAACATAAACAACTTGCACAATGGCTCTATTTGAGAATAATTTTGTTTAGGACCCTTGTGTCCTGTTGGGTTAAGTATATGGATTAAGAAATAAAATGGATCATTTTTGTTTTTTAATTAGTGAAGGACGGTTGTGGTTGGAGTCTCAAAAAAGGAACCAAAAATAAGTAAAGATAAATAACGAAAAGGGTGGTTGAAATATGATTTGATACAAGAAAAGAATTCAAACATTTGCTTTATTGTTTTTTCCGTGGGTCCATTTCTCTTTTGGAAATTGTCTCATATAAAATAGGCCAATTGCATTATTTGTAGGTATATTAAACGTCATAAACATAATACAGCTTAAACCTTGTTAAGGGACACAAAAGATAAATTCCATTAAACTAATAAAAGGTTGTTTTTGTCACAAGCAATCTTCCGAAAAGCTAAAAATAGAGTGGTGTAAAATTTATGAACTTTGATCCCTAATTCTTAATTATACAAAGTTATTTGAAAATCCTACCAAACCCTAAATACTACCAAAGAAGTGTCACTATATCTAATCTTAGTTTTGCTAACTTACAATTGAACTACGATGCTGCTACTTTAACTTCTATACAAGTAATTCCATCGACTTTATTTATGGTTTTTATTTAATAAATTATTAATCAGTTTTTATTGTATTTGATAACATTCATTGATGAGTGACCTAACCCAAATTCACCTGCAATTTCAGAAGCTGCAAATATGATTGGTGATATGAATGTAAATGTAACATAAAAGTACGAGAGGTGGTCGAACAAAGATGGTTTGAGTGAGTTTTAAATCCAAATACTTTATAAAAACCCATTTGCTCAATGTTGGGGCATTTTTTTCCCACTTCGCCCTAGGCATCAAAATATAAAGTAAATCAATTGGTTAACACACAGTCCCGTACTCGTAAAAGGCCTTGGTTTCGAATCATGTAAGCAATATTTTTTTATTTTTATGGTGTTTAAAATGTTACCCAAAATAGAAATAAAATTAAGTTTAAGGATATATATACTTAGTATGTACAAAACTCTTTAATAATAAGTAAGATATATAAATTATTTTAAAACGTATTGATACCTGATGCTGTTAGCACAGTTTCATCAGTTGGCTTCGTCACTTTAATTTTTTGACCGACAAAACCAACAAACGTGGGAGGATAATCGAAGCAAATGGGTGAAGGGTGAGGAGAAAGTAAGTGGAGACAAGAATGAGGGTTTTATAATAATAAATTTTTATTTAAAGTTTTAATATATGGAAATTTTAATTATTTTCTTTTTCCTCCTTTTTAACAAGTTTTTAGTAATAATTAAAAAGAAAATATTTACTCTCTTGTTCTTTGTTTAATAATGTTATTTGTTCCTTTTATTAATGTATTTTTTAAATTAGTGTCATGTTTTTAAATTAATTTAATATTTATTATATTAATATTATGCTTTTATTTTATTATTATTGTGTTTAATTAATTTTAAAAAGTAAAATGGTGACATGAAAGTTGGTTTGTGAGTTAAAAAATGGTGATGGGATAGTGATATAGCAAAAGTGAAGAATGAAGGAAAAAATGATGTTGGCAAATGTGTGAAATAGTGCATTGAGGCCCGTGTTTCGTCGCGGATTGCAAAGATATTCATCACATATATAGATATATAAATTAATATGTTATTAATTGGTTGTTGGAATTTATAATAGAATCATCAATATCAATTGATCTTAATTTTTTTTTTACTATTATTAACTGTTCAATTGCCACTAGCAAATGTTATTATATACAAGTATAATATGTCTTAACTGGTTTGTTAGTTAAAAACGAATAACATGAAAACTGAAAGCTGTAATAAAGTTAATTGTTTGGATAGTTCTTACTTTTAGTTTGAGAAGATTGAGTCATGAACTTTTGCATCTCCAAAACTTAAGTATTAAAGTAGGACCAAGTGATTCATCTTATGTTTCTTACAAAACTTGTGTGTGTTTTAATTTAATGGCTTTTTTCATTATATGTACATATTTGAGTTTATACTAAAAGCATAAAGTGTGTCATTTTAAATCTGAGTTAAAGGTATTTTTATCTTTTTAACATAATTTTAATATTCATATCAAAATTACACTCTTGTTTGACATTCATACATTATTCATTTGAGACTCACAAAAATTACCAAAATCAATAACAATTTAAAATAAAAAGAAAAAGATTATTTTAACATGCGTTAAACCGATGGATTGAGGCCATCACCTGTGTGGTTTGGCAAGCTATAGCCTATAGTGCCGCCAAATTACCCTTGGCGTAGACTGTGTGCTCTAATAATTTTTAAATAATTGTACTAATAACGACCATGAAATCAGAGCCGTTGGTTCTAATTAATTTATCAAAAATCAAAAATCACAAACCAACCAAGGCTTCTAGCCTAGTGGTATAAGGTGTTGCCCATGACTCTTAGGTCATGGGTTCAAGTCCCGTCGTGGACTTTGGTGGTGGGATTTATTCCCCATAGGTGGAAGGTTTGAGGGAAAATATACTGCCCCTTGTGGATTTCACTGTCTATGCTCGAACCACTAACTTACTAACTTGCCGTTCAAAAAAAAAAAAACAAACCACAATTAAACTATTAAAGATAACAAACAGAAGATGTGTCGTGTTGATGTGGTCAACATCAACTCCTTGAGCATTTGTTTCTTGGCTTAAATGATGGGTGCATAGCTGTATGCCTGTATCATATCCAACATTGATTCTCCTTTTACTTCTTTTATATATTTTTTCCTAATTTTCAATTTATTTTTTTATTTTCTGTTGGGACCAATGTTCAGTTTCCATTCCAACTTTTTTAAATATTTCAACAATGTTTTAATTTCGGTCCCTTTACTTCTTTATGGCAGCTTTCATTCATATTTTGTTTTATATTAGTGGAATGTGTCATCTTTCCTCTCTTTTAATTATCACACCCATAATCCCATATGGTTAGAGGCGAAAAAAACAGATTTTTTTATCCGAGCAAGTTTAAAAATCGGTTTTGAACCGGGTTGAAACAAAATTTTGTCTTGTCAGACCCGATCAATTTGTAAACTGCCGATTTTGTGATTGGATCAATGTATTGGGGATGAACCGGTTTAAAAACTTGTTTTTTGTTAACCGATCCTTAAAACCGGTTTAAAAACCAAATAAACTAGTTTTAAGCAGCCTTTACCGGTTTCAACCGGATATACCCCCGATTACTGAGAACCGATTTAAAACCTAAACGGTTTTTCTAAAACCGGTTTTTGACCTTCGTTGACCAAAACTGAACCGGTTTTTAAATTGATCCGATTTTAAAAAAAAAAAATGTTTTTGCACCTCTGCATATGGTACCATTTCATCACGTCGAGTCGAGTCAAATATGTATACCTCAAATCAAACAGGTTAACCCAACCTATCCAAATTTACCCGTTTTAACTCATTATCATATCGCCCATTTTACCAAGGATAGAAATGCTAAAAAGAAATGCCAGCACAAGGGTTAGATGAAAAGTGAAAATATATTGCTTTAAAAAAGGACCAATTAGTCAGTGTTGTTGTGACTCTCCAGACAACAAAGGCCCAAGCTTTTGATTTCTTATAAGATGGTTTTCTCATTATAATTCTTATGGTTTCTCTAGGCTGCAAGTAAGGTACTAGTATAGTATTCATCAAGTTAGGCATCAAGTATCATTACTCACAACAAAATATTTTGTGTATTGTGACCTTGTGCTTTGTTTTACTAACATATAATAGAATCATAGTTAAGTGTTGTATGCACATTTCTCCACGAAAATTCCCAAAACTCATATTTAAAAGAAAGCAAGACTCGGATTCGTGGAGTGCACCAAAGTTCAAGGGAACGTTGGGGTCAGCCCGAACGCCATCTTTGTTCAAAAACAGGTAACTAAACTCATCTTCATCTGTCTAAAAAACATACCCTTTTCTCAATTGTTATGTCAATGAGTTATGATATAATATTTTGAAGGTGCTTTTCTGTTAATCTTTATTACGCGGTTAATCGGTTATGTACACATGACGTGCAAACTTACTATATATGGTAAGATCTTGATATTTTCCGGTTTTTCAGGGATTTGGTTAGCCAAAAGAAAGGATTACAAAGACCACCATGGATGAGTTCAATTCGGAAAGGTCAAAATCATGGAACATGTACACAAATTCACCCCATAGCCCACCTCAAATAGGTAGTGATGGTGAAGGCCCGTCGAAGAATTTTGGGACATCAATGAACGCTATTTCTTTTGGTTTTGTGGCCACCGCGGTATTAATATCAATGTTTCTTATAATGGCGATATTTGAACATCTTTTTAGACCAAATGCCTCATTCCCTTTGCCACAACATGACATTAATCACTCTCCTCGGGAATCAAGGCCACTGCAGAAGCTCGCAAATCCACAACCACGTGTAAGTTCACACACTGAACTCTGGTCCAATGATGGGTTGTAAATGTACAACCAGTACAACCCATCATTGCAAACAATTGTTTGTAAGTTATATGTTTACGCCTCTCTTTATTTTGCATTGTACAAACGATTAAAGCAGTAGTTGGCTTCGTTTGTGATAGGTACAAGCAGCATATGCGTCGGATTTTTCAGTATTGATGCCAGGCCAACAGTATCCTACCTACATTGCTCATTCGGCACCTTTACCCTGCTCAAGGGAACGAGTTCCATGGCCTTCTCATCATCAACATAACTATGTATTTCCTTAGTAAGGATACATTAGAAATTATTACGTGCATCAAACCATTGTACATAAAACGCAATACTTTCTTTTACATCAAAGAAGTGATTTTTTCATTAAATGCAACTTTCTTACATAAAAAAGTTCTGTTTTAAGCTAATGGTTGCTAACTTACTTAGCTATGATTAAGTGAGAGTCCTGACTAGATCTGAGCTCTAAACTGGAACAATGTTGTTTGATTATGTCTATAGTGAGAGTCTTGACTATATTGAATGATTAAAATGACAATTTTACACTTCCTTTTGTTTATATAACATGTTAAGTAATTGTTAAACGAAAATAAGAAAATTATAACATATAAAACATACTAAAAGTCATAAGGTCACCTATATTAAGTCATAAACTTTTTCTCTGCAACTAAGTCAGAAGCTGTGTTAGAACTTTTAACCGAGTAAGAGGTATTCATGTACAATAGTTAGTGATGCAACATCACATCCATGCATTCAAGTGCGATAAGTAAATTTATAGCTATCATCAAATTAACGTTGAATTTGTCAAGTTGTTATAAAGCTAGTGTCACACTACTACAGAAACGATTTGTTGATGCGGGGAAAACGATTTGTTGTTGCGGGGAAAGGAACGCACTAACAAACTACGCACTATCAAACAAACAAACCGCAACAAAAGAGAAACCGCAATATCAAACGCAGAGACCGCAACAAGAAAGAAACCACACTATCAAACAAACAAACCGCAACAAAAGAGAAACCGCAATATCAAACGCAGAGACCGCAACAAGAAAGAAACCGCACTATCAAACAAACAAACCGCAACAAAAGAGAAACCGCAATATCAAACGCAGAGACCGCAATAAGAAAGAAACCGCAACATTAAAGAACAAAACGCGCTATTAGTTCTTCGCACACTACACTAGATGTTATACCCGCAATATTAGTTATTCGCACACATGATAAAGTAACCGCAATATTTGTTATTCAAAATAAACAACAAAAAATCATTCCACAATATATATATATATATATATATATATATATATATATATATATATATATATATATATATATATATTTATAACTATATGTTCACTTGCAGGTTGTGATCATTGTTCATCATCCTTGTTTCAAAAATTTACAACTATATGTTCAAGAATTTACACTTGCTTAATTGCTAACCTTTAATAAGTGGCATCACTTTGCTTGCACCTCTTCATCCATTCGAGATACAGTGGCAACAACCTTTCTATGTATTCATGAATCATAGAAGCATCAAAACTCTTATTAGTCTTCCACATCTGCTCATGAAAAACAATTAATATCAATAATTTTTACATCTAAATGAGTAATATTTTAAAACTATAACATACACTTACAGATTTGTTGATGTTAAACTGTATGGTCTGTAAAAATTCTTCAATATGTCGACTAACAATGTAACCACATTCCCAGCTTTGGTCTTGTTTCCAGCACTGTAATATTTCAATATATTGAATATTTTATACATATTAAATAAATTGGTAAAAAATGGAAATTGAAAACATACAGTTGTGTTTATCCATTTAAATCTACGGGGAAAAATATGATTGATTACTCCTACAAGAGTGTAATATTCGGCACCAGCTTCACGCAATAAAGAATCAACAATATATGCAATATTCGTTTTAGGACAGAGGATAAAAAACATCCAGTGTTGACTGCAAGTAAACACAAGCAATTAATCAAAGTTACTTGCTTGTATGATGATTTAAAACATCCAGTGTTGCGTGTATTATGGAAAATCAAATCTTAGTGTTGATAGTATGGTGCAAGAATGTATGACTTGCTTGGATGATGATTTAAAACATCCCTGATATGTTGGATGACATGGTTCTTGTTGGTGCGACATTCTGGATCGTTAATATAGTGTGCATTGAAAAATGCACATCGTGAATTGCTGCCCGCCATTGCATAATAATACCTTAAATATACAACATAAAGTTAATAAATACAATTATACCCAAATATTAAAATATTAAGCTTACATTGACAAACAATGTATCATGCTCATATCAACCCAATGGAATCGAGCAAATTGTAAAACCTCGGTGGCTGGGATGCCTTCTGTATATGTCTCATGATACATACCCGGAGGGGAAGGAACACTAAGACCATATTTGTTATATTTGAAGAATGCATCAAGTATTGGGAGAAATTGGGGAGCATCGGCCATTACCATCGCATAATGCTGGTCGTACTGAGGATCTAGAGGAACATCCTCGGGTTCGGGTTCTGTTTGGGCTTCGGGGATGGTTCGGGCTGGGCTGTCGGGTTGAGGTGTGGTGACGGTATGGGCTGCGGTGGGTGTTTGGGGTTTAGGGACTGTTCGGGCTGGGCTGTCGGGTTGGGCTTCTGGGACTGTTTGGGCTATGGGGACTGTTTGGGCTATGGGGACTGTTTGGGCTGGGATAATGGTTTGTGCTATGGGGACTGTTAAGGCTGGGTTAATGGATTGGGCTGCGGTTACGGTTTGGGCTGCGGGGGCGGTTTGGGCTGCGGGGACGGTTTGGGCTCCGGGGACGGTTTGGGCTGCGGGGAATGTTAGATCCTCCGGTTGCAACTACCACAAGTAATCATAAAAACATTAGTATTTAAATATAATGATTAAAATAATGATAATGATAAGACTAACCATGTGTGCATATCCATAAAACTCTTGGTCTAAAGGGAATGGTGAAGTTTCGGGCATTTCTGGTATATAAACATTGTTGGTTGACAAATCAAATGGAGAGGATTCTCTCAAGTCCCTTTCCGGGGAATTGACAAGCCCATCACCGATAAGCTAAAACATCTCTACAAAGTTAGATAAAAGCGTTCACAAACAATAATAATAAACTAAAATATACCTTCACTGCATATCTTGGCCACTGTACTATAACATATGGCAAATTCTCAACCAGTTGAACATCATCTGTTTTTGTAAGAGGATGTACAGGCAAATCCTCCTTTCCTGGTACGATCGAATCAACTTGGACTTTTACACAACCATCGGCAATCTGTTTATGATGTAACTATTGGAATACCACAGTTGGCCATACTCGTCCATAACCAACTTTCACTAAATGGGCATCAGCCACCCTAAGTAGCAACTCACACGGTGACAACACCTGTAAAAACAGATACAATTATAAGGCTGGATAGTATAGGCTGCAAAACTTTTAAATTGTTACCTCAATAGGTGGATAGTGTTCCACCGTTCCACGGGACCCACATGAATCATGGTGGCTTGTGTTGACCGCGGGGGTACTTTGCGGGATCACATTTCTAATCAATCCACCTTTAACCTTTGTGTATCCAATTACCTCGGATACGGTCCGAGATCGTCCCCCGTGCTCGGGTCCTAAGAGAACAATTAAAGGATCCTTCTTATTTTCTGCATAAGTACCATCCGCTATCATCCTTTTCTCTTCCGCGAGCTACAAAAAATATTTGTTTACCAAAAAGATAAAAATCTTCAATTAAATAAAACTTAGTTTACCAAAACTTGGAAATTGTCCATCGCTTCGTTAGGAAGTTCAAACTTTCCTTCACTATTCTTAACTGCACAACCCATCAAAAACAACTTAGACCGTTCATTTTGAATCTCCGAAAGAACACTATGGTTTTGTAGAAGTTCAGACCAAACTGCATCCTTTTTATTTTTTTTAAAACGGGTCCACCCGCTTCGGCCCACGCGGACCTTGAATTGTCTGCTTGCATTGCTTGCCAGTGCTTTCTCCCTTTTTAGCTACACAAATTAACAAGTTGTTAATAGTAAAATATTGTACAACACTAAACATATAATATAATTAAGAGATACCATAAATTATGGGGTGCTTCTTTGTGCCTTAAATGCTTCCCAATCATTTCTTTTAAGAAACTTATACTTCTCACAAGCATCCTTACCTGTAAGGACGAAATTTTTAACAAGCCTAGATTTAAAATTAGTACCCATTTTCACAGCTTTCTTCCTCATTAACTCTTTTGTATCATCGTTCTCGATATTCCACATATTCTACAATTTAGAGTAAATAAATTATATGCTATCATCACTTAACAACTATTTCATATTTCTAATAGATATATACCTTGGTATCTGTAACACCTCATTTTTCAAAACATCATTTAAATATCATTTAAATCCAAAATACATAATATTGTATCAACGTCAAATACCGGTTTTACAAAAACGAAAAGGTTTCTTGTTCGAGATTATCAGAGTTACAAAAACGGTGTTACAAATTATATCTTAACCATAGGATAAGAACTCTAATCATCAACAACGAGCTAATCTCAACAAGGCCTCTTCTAAACGGGCCTCCTAGATCTTCGATCCCGAACCTGAGTACATAGCAAAACACAAACATAGTACGTGAGACAAAAATTGCCTCGTGAGATACATGGGTTTTAGACCCGATAAACAACTAGTCAAATAATATCATTTAAACTTAAAATAATATTACTAGGTTCGTTTGGGTCACTTCATTACTTTCATCATTTGGCCAATGTCAAGATAATCGGAATGCCTCCAATCTATCAAGACCATCATATCCACGGTAACCGGAATGCCTCCAATCTACCGGGTCTCATAGGTATTGGGTAATCGGAATGCCTCCAATCTACCGCTAACCTAAAGGTACCGTAATAACCGGAATGCCTCCAATCTACTACGGCCCTAGGGACAACATCATCATCATCATCATCACTTTTCTCTATCATTATGAGCCTATAGCTCCATCATTTCTCATTCAATTAGTCATTTCATCATCACATAAGCAGTTCATCATAAATCACATAAATAACTAAAATTACTTAAAGACTCGATAAAAAATTTAATCATAAATCATTTACTAACTATGTACTCAGTTTTGAAAGTTCACATGTACTCACCTTTGCCAAGCTTATCCAATGTTGTGTTTCCTTGAACACCACTATCACTTCTCAAGATTTGAATGCCTCAAATCTTCCAACCGACAATCTATAACAAAACCAATACAATGGTCTACATTAATCATCTATACTAACTACATAATCCATGGCTAGTTAACTACTAGCACCATTTTCCCCAAAATTACTAAACCCTAATTTCATAATCACCATATTTTCGTGTGTTCATAACATGACCACGTTTTCCTTATTAAAATACCATAAATCTAAGTTACATAACTTCCATTTAACCATTCATGAACAAATCCATAACTAGGGTTTATGATTCAAGCTTCCATACTCAATTCTAAGACTTATAATACAAAAGGAATGAAGATTTACCTTTGATCTTCAAATGTGAGCAAGAATCTCCAAGATTTGATGAAGATTGAGCTCCAAACGACACCTTACACTCAAAAATCGTTCACACACAAGAAGGGGAAAAACTAGGGTTTTGAAATGTGTAATAAATGAGTTTTCCCGAATTTAATGCTGGTGTCGTGAAAGTTCGCGATCGCTATCAATAGTTCGCGACGCGAACTTTTTCTTGCACGCATAGTTCGCGATCGTTACCGGGTCGGGAACTACTTCACGTCGATTGGCCCAACTCGCTGGACCGAGTTCACGATCGCGACCATGACTTCGCGCCGTGAACTCCCATAGCAGCCCAGGCTGCACTTTTTGATCCTTGGCTCGACCCGGTTTCGCCCATAACTTTCTCGTACGGTGTCCAAACGACACGAAACCAATTCCTACGTTCTTTAAACGAATTATCCTTATTTAACATATTTTTGTACAATTTATTTATTTACAAAATTCGGGTCGTTACAGTATCCAGCCATAGTTTTTCATATATGTCTTTGTCCATTTTGCCCATATCAGTTGCTAGCGGGAAACGATGTTGAACCGTCATCCCAAACCATGACGTCAGTTCTTTACTCAGAGGGATATGATTTTCATCAAATTCAGTTTTATATACATCTTTGCTATATTTCTTCCCAAAAGATGCAGGACCACGTTCGCCTCTACGTCTCTTACGTTCTTGATTATCGGCCATTTCTGCAGAATTACGACACAAATGCGTGAACATAATACGTTAACAGAAAAAGATGATTAAGAACGAATGCATAACAAACACAAGAAATCATTAACATAATACTTTAATACCTAGCTTGGTGAAGAAACGTATCGTGAACACCTTGAAGTTCGGGTGGAAGTTCTAACTTGAAAGCTTGCAAACCGACCCGTTTCAAAATCTTGAACGGGCCAACATACCTTGGGCTCAATTTGCCTTTCTTACCAAACCGCATTACGCCTTTCCAAGGCGATACTTTCAACATCACCATGTCTCCAACATTCAAATCATACGGTCTCTTTTTCAAACCCGAGTAGCTTCTTTGTCGATCTTGGGCAATTTTCATATTGGTTTGGATTATCCCAATCTTTTCATTGGTCAATCTCACAATCTCGGGACCCGTGAGTTTCGTCTCGCCCGCTTCAAGCCAACACGATGGGGTTCTACATTTCCTTCCATACAACGCCTCATAAGGCGGCATTTTAACGGTCGATTGGTAACTATTATTGTAGGAGAATTCGACCAACGGCAAATGTTCATCCCATTTACCCCCAAAATCTAGCACACACGACCTTAGCATGTCATCAACCGTTTGAATGGTTCTTTCACTTTGACCATCGGTTTGCGGGTGGTAAGCCGTACTCAACCGCAATTTCGTTCCCAACTCCTCTTGCAACGATCTCCAAAACCTTGAGGTAAACCTCGCGTCTCTATCGGACACAATCGACAACGGGACTCCATGAAGTCTTACTACTTCATCCACATACAACTTTGCCAATTTCTCAAGTGGCATTGTTTCCCGAATTGCCAAGAATAATGCACTTTTGGTCAATCGGTCAACTATGACCCAAATGGCGTCGTGGTTCTTGCTTGTCTTTGGCAATCCAACAATAAAATCCATTGTTATATCATCCCATTTTCCGGCCGGGATTTGTAACGATTGAGCTACCCCGTAAGGCACTTGGTGCTCGGCTTTTACTTGTGCACACGTGGCACACTTAGAAATATACTTAGCCACTCTTGCCTTCATCCCGGGCCACCAATACATCTTCTTCATATCTTGGTACGTTTTTGTACTTCCCGGGTGGATCGAATACTTAGACTTATGAACGTCGTTTAACAACTCCTTTCGGGTACCCCCGAACTTGGGAACCCAAATTCGTCCACCCACGGTTTTCAACCCTTGCTTATTTTCTACAAAATGTTGGTTCTTTCCCAATCGTTCTTGCCTTAATTCATCTTTCTCCATCACTTCCCGTTGGGCATTCTTGATCTGTTCTACTATACTCGAGACTACTTCAATACGTGTCAGCTTTCCCTTAATCGGCTTTTCATACACTTTTCGGCTCAAGGCGTCGGCTACCACGTTGGCCTTCCCCGCATGGTAGACAATTTCACAATCATAATCTTGTATCAATTCGATCCATCTTCTTTGCCTCATATTTAGGTCTTTTTGAGTAAAAACGTATTGGAGACTTTTATGATCCGTATACAATGTACACCTTGTACCATATAAGTAGTGTCTCCATAACTTTAAAGCAAACACTATCGCCGCCAATTCTAGATCGTGAGTCGTGTACCTTTCTTCCGCATTCTTTAGTTGTCTCGAGGCGTAGGCAATCACTTTCCCCCGTTGCATCAAAACACAACCCAAACCTTTATGTGAAGCATCACTATACACAACGAAATCTTCCATTCCTTCGGGTAACGTGAGAACCGAGGCGTTACACAATTTTTCTTTCAATGTGGCAAATGCTCTTTCTTGCTTTTCTCCCCACACGAACTCACTACTCTTTCGGGTCAACAATGTGAGTGGTGTCGCCACTCGAGAAAAGTCTTGAATAAATCGTCGGTAATACCCGGCAAGGCCGAGAAAACTTCTCACTTCGGTTGGAGTTCGTGGCGGTTCCCACTTCATAACCGCTTCAATCTTTGACGGGTCAACTTTGATTCCTTCTCGGGACACGACATGACCAAGGAATTGGACTTCTCGAATCCAAAATTCACATTTGGAAAACTTAGCATACAATTTCTCTCGCTGTAGCACCTCTAACGTTTGCCTTAGATGACTCTCGTGTTCTTCTTCAGTTTTTGAATAAATAAGGATATCGTCAATAAATACGATAAGAAACTTGTCGAGGAATGGTTTGCAAACCCGATTCATAAGATCCATAAAAATGGCCGGTGCATTGGTCAACCCGAATGGCATCACCAAAAACTCGTAATGCCCATAACGTGTACGAAACGCCGTCTTCTCGGTATCTCCTTCCTTCACACGAACTTGGTGGTAACCCGATCTCAAATCGATCTTCGAGAAATAATCGGCACCTTGGAGTTGGTCAAACAAGTCGTCGATTCTAGGCAACGGGTATCGATTCTTAATAGTCATCTTGTTCAACTCTCGGTAATCGATGCACATCCTCATTGACCCGTCTTTCTTCTTAACAAACAATACGGGCGCACCCCATGGAGACGAGCTAGGACGAATAAATCCTTTGTCGAGTAATTCTTGCAATTGGGACATCAATTCCCGCATTTCGGTGGGAGCCAAACGGTATGGAGCACGAGCTATCGGCGTCGCTCCCGGAACTAAATCAATACGGAATTCTACTTGCCTCTCCGGTGGCAATCCCGGTAAATCGTCGGGAAATACCTCGGGAAAATCCCGAATCACCTTTACATTTTCCACCGTCTTTTTCTCTTTCCTTCCATCTAACACATACGCTAAAAAGGACGAACACCCTTTGGCTAAACATTTCCTAGCTTTAACCGCGGTCATAAGACACGGTAAATGGTGTCGTCTCTCACCATACACATAAACTTTTTCATTGTCGGGAGTCCTAATCGAGACTATCTTTTTCCCGCATAAAATCTTCGCTTGATTCTCACCCAACCAATCCATACCTATAACTATATCAAAACCCGCAATTTCCATGGGTAATAAATTCACCTTAAACTTTTTCCCGTCTATTTCCAATTCACAATTTCGACACATATGTTGGACTATGGAGGTTTTACCATCCGCAATTTCTATATCATAAATTTCATCAAGGAGTTCTAACGGCACATTCAACACCACAACAAAATCATGCGACACAAACGAATAAGTAGCACCCGAGTCAAATAAGATCCGGGCGGGAATAGAATTTACGAGTAGGGTACCTGAAACGACATCGTGGGCTTCCTTGGCTTCATCTCGGGTAAGTTGGAAGGACCGCCCCTTGACCTTTGTCGGCTCCGCTTTCTTTTGAGCGGTCGACACCATGGTCTCACTTCCCCTCTTCGGGCATGCATTGCTATAGTGCCCTTTTTCATGGCACGAATAGCACTCAATTTCATCCAACGGTTTGGCCCGGCAATCCCTTGCCATATGCCCCGGTCTTCCACACTTGAAACAAGATTTCGAATCCGCCAAACATTCTCCTTTGTGGTCCTTGCCACACTTCTTACAAGCACCAACACTCGATTGTTTAGAGAAGGTCGGGGTGAACTTTCCCTTCTTCACCGAACCCGAACTCCCCTCAAACTTCCTCTTCTCAGACCTTTCAAACTTTGGCCTCTCGTTGATTCTTCTTCGACCAACCTCTTCAACATTTCTCGCCGCACCGATAGCCTCATCGAGTGTGGCGGCCCTTTTTACTTCCAACTCATACTCCCACGGGAGTCCATTAGCATACCTAACAATCCGGGATCTTTCATCCGGATACAATTTGATCACAAACGGGATTAATCCCGTGAACTTCTTAGTGTACTCATCGACACTCAAATCACCTTTCTTCAAATGAACGAATTCTTCTTGAAGTTTTTCCAAGTTTCTCTCGGGGCAAAACTTCGCCTTCAACCGTTTCACAAACTCATCCCAAGTCATCTTGTACACCGCCCTCTTTCCCAACGTCTCATACAAAGTATCCCACCACACGAGGGCCTCATCCTTCAACAACCGGGAAGCATAAATCACCATATCACCTTCCTTGCATTTACTAGCTTCAAGGACTTGTTCGGTTTCACGGATCCAACGGATCGTGACTTTTGGTTCGGAGCTACCATAGTAGTTATCGGGCTTAAAAGCCACAAAATTTTTGTACGTGCACCCCTTCCTTTCCCTCGGCTCGGGGTCACTCTCCTCTTCTTCCGTTGAAGACCTCTCAGTTTGAGCAACACTACTCGACTTGCTTTTCGTGCGGGGTGGAGATTCCTCCCGCCTTTCTCGTGCCTTATGCTCATTGAGGATTCGGTTCACATCCTCATTCACTATGTCCCTCATTTGATTGAACATAGTTTGGAGGTGTTCCACGGTGACCGGGGTGTGAGTGTTCCTATCAACACCCGAATTTTCCTCCCCTTCCCGAGGTTGAGGACCAAACACCGGTTCGATGACCACATTATTCGAATCTTGCCCTTGATCAAGTGGGCCTCTTGCACTTCTAGTTCTCACCATTTGCTATAATAAGATATCAATCATTTAGAAGTCAATTTATCAAAGTAACGGTAACATTGACCGTCCCAAAACCAAACATGACCTAACCCTTCACGGTCAACCCTATTGAACCTACACTTAAGGTCTCAATAAACAATTGACAAGTATCCTATGGAACCTACGGTCCTACTAGCTCAGTTTAAGTCTAGGATGGTCAACTCAACCTAGTTCACTTAAACTATAGCTCTGATACCAAGTTGTAACACCTCATTTTTCAAAACATCATTTAAATATCATTTAAATCCAAAATACATAATATTGTATCAACGTCAAATACCGGTTTTACAAAAACGAAAAGGTTTCTTGTTCGAGATTATCAGAGTTACAAAAACGGTGTTACAAATTATATCTTAACCATAGGATAAGAACTCTAATCATCAACACCGAGCTAATCTCAACAAGGCCTCTTCTAAACGGGCCTCCTAGATCTTCGATCCCGAACCTGAGTACATAGCAAAACACAAACATAGTACGTGAGACAAAAATTGCCTCGTGAGATACATGGGTTTTAGACCCGATAAACAACTAGTCAAATAATATCATTTAAACTTAAAATAATATTACTAGGTTCGTTTGGGTCACTTCATTACTTTCATCATTTGGCCAATGTCAAGATAATCGGAATGCCTCCAATCTATCAAGACCATCATATCCACGGTAACCGGAATGCCTCCAATCTACCGGGTCTCATAGGTATTGGGTAATCGGAATGCCTCCAATCTACCGCTAACCTAAAGGTACCGTAATAACCGGAATGCCTCCAATCTACTACGGCCCTAGGGACAACATCATCATCATCATCATCACTTTTCTCTATCATTATGAGCCTATAGCTCCATCATTTCTCATTCAATTAGTCATTTCATCATCACATAAGCAGTTCATCATAAATCACATAAATAACTAAAATTACTTAAAGACTCGATAAAAAATTTAATCATAAATCATTTACTAACTATGTACTCAGTTTTGAAAGTTCACATGTACTCACCTTTGCCAAGCTTATCCAATGTTGTGTTTCCTTGAACACCACTATCACTTCTCAAGATTTGAATGCCTCAAATCTTCCAACCGACAATCTATAACAAAACCAATACAATGGTCTACATTAATCATCTATACTAACTACATAATCCATGGCTAGTTAACTACTAGCACCATTTTCCCCAAAATTACTAAACCCTAATTTCATAATCACCATATTTTCGTGTGTTCATAACATGACCACGTTTTCCTTATTAAAATACCATAAATCTAAGTTACATAACTTCCATTTAACCATTCATGAACAAATCCATAACTAGGGTTTATGATTCAAGCTTCCATACTCAATTCTAAGACTTATAATACAAAAGGAATGAAGATTTACCTTTGATCTTCAAATGTGAGCAAGAATCTCCAAGATTTGATGAAGATTGAGCTCCAAACGACACCTTACACTCAAAAATCGTTCACACACAAGAAGGGGAAAAACTAGGGTTTTGAAATGTGTAATAAATGAGTTTTCCCGAATTTAATGCTGGTGTCGTGAAAGTTCGCGATCGCTATCAATAGTTCGCGACGCGAACTTTTTCTTGCACGCATAGTTCGCGATCGTTACCGGGTCGGGAACTACTTCACGTCGATTGGCCCAACTCGCTGGACCGAGTTCACGATCGCGACCATGACTTCGCGCCGTGAACTCCCATAGCAGCCCAGGCTGCACTTTTTGATCCTTGGCTCGACCCGGTTTCGCCCATAACTTTCTCGTACGGTGTCCAAACGACACGAAACCAATTCCTACGTTCTTTAAACGAATTATCCTTATTTAACATATTTTTGTACAATTTATTTATTTACAAAATTCGGGTCGTTACAGTATCCAGCCATAGTTTTTCATATATGTCTTTGTCCATTTTGCCCATATCAGTTGCTAGCGGGAAACGATATTGAACCGTCATCCCAAACCATGACGTCAGTTCTTTACTCAGAGGGATATGATTTTCATCAAATTCAGTTTTATATACATCTTTGCTATATTTCTTCCCAAAAGATGCAGGACCATGTTCGCCTCTACGTCTCTTACGTTCTTGATTATCGGCCATTTCTGCAGAATTACGACACAAATGCGTGAACATAATACGTTAACAGAAAAAGATGATTAAGAACGAATGCATAACAAACACAAGAAATCATTAACATAATACTTTAATACTTAGCTTGGTGAAGAAAAATCGGCGATGTAACGGTAAACTAGGGTTTAGGTCGACGAGAGTGATTAAGGTTTTTGGAAAAGTGATTAAGGATACGACGTGGTGAAAGCAACGTCGGTTATACTATCCAAGGTGAAGAAAACGACGGTGAATCCAAACTCCGGCGAACTAGTGTAGAGTGATTTTCGTGAAGAAAACGGAGGGTTTGGTCGATTAAGGTTTTGTGCAAAAGTGATTAAGGATTCGATGTTTAGATAACTTATGTTTTGGGGTTTGAAAATTTTGGAATAAACAATTTCGTTTTAGCGGGTCTTTATTTCGTTTTAGCGGGTTATTTTATTCTATTTGTTACCGCGGTTTTTGTCCATTAGTTAATGCGGTTTTTTGTTGTTGCGGTTGGGTGAGTTAGTTGATGCGGTTTTGTTAATTTGTTGTTGCGGTTTTGAGTTTCATTTTTTTACACATACAAGAACGTTGCATAGTTATAAGAAATTCAAATTGTTAAAAAATGTTACACATGAATAAAACAGTAGGTTAATTAGAAATTTGCATAGTACAAAAACACACACACATATATATATATATATATATATATATATATATATATATATATATATATATATATATATATATATATATATATATATATATATATATATAATACAAATATTAATTTTCAATAATATATAATAGATCGAGTTATTAAATGTATGTTCCTTCTCCGTCAGTTCGTACATATGAGCTTCTATTCATGTTTTCAAAATTCCCGGGTTCGATACCGACGGAAAATGGTGGTAAATCATCGAAGTTGTCGTGTTCTTCTTCATCCACAACATTATCAACCCCAAGAATACGTCTTTTACCTTGCAACACAATGTGGTATTTTGCTTTGCTTGGATCTTTGACAAAAAAAATTTGTGATACATGTGTTGCGAGAACGAATGGCTCGGATTTGTAGCCATTAGTTTCAAGATCGACAAGTGTAAAACCATATTCGTCAACTTTAACACCCGTACGGTTATTTACCCACTTACACTTGAACACTGGGATTATGAGATCAGAATACTGCAATTCCCAAATTTCTTCTATCACACCGTAATAAGAATCTTTTGCGATGCTTATCAATGTATCTTGATCACGCCTATCGATTTCGGTTGTTGATGCTATTACTGTAACTCCACTATTTTGAACTCTACTTTTTCTATCTTGATCTTTGGTGTAAAATGTATAACCATTAATATCATATCCTTGGTAAGTTCTTACTCTAGCATCTGGACCTTGTCCCAATGTTTTGACAGTGTCATCAACGTCGTCACTTGTTGTCACCCTCTCTTTCAACCAACTTGCCAAATCCTTGTTTTGGTTGTTTATGTACCACACTTCTTGTTTACCCGGGTTCGTCGACTTTAACATATCCATATGTTCATCAACATATGGAGTGAGGCATGTCATGTGCTTTAAGATTACTAAATGAGAAACTTGTAGTTCTCCGTGCATTGGCACTATTATCTTAAAACCTACTCCTCCCTTTCCTTCAAGTCGACCTGAATGGCGACTTTTAGGAACGCCAACACTTTTGACACCTTCCATATAACCTAACAAAAACAAAATATATAATAAATTAATTTTTGCTATAGTTGATCATATATATTACATATGTACCTTGGCAGAACTCAATCACCTCTTCAGAAGTATACCCTTCAATAATACTTCCCTCTGGTCGATTACGGTTTCTTACATAACCTTTCAATATTCCCATGTATCTTTCAAAAGGGTACATGTAACGTAGAAATACAGGACCACATGCCTTAATCTCTTGTACGATATGAGATATTAGGTGAACCATTATATCAAAAAATGATGGTGGAAAGTGCATCTCTAGTTCACAAAGGATAACATAAACGTCTTTCTCCCATTTGTCCAAATCTTCGACATCAATAACTTTCGTATGAATATTGTTGAAAAACAAACAAAGCTTTGTGATTGTATGTCGGATATCATCTTGTAAAATTCCACGAATTGCGATTGGAATCATATGTGTCATCAAAACATGACAATCGTGAGACTTCATCCCAAGCAATTTATAATCTTTCATTGATACAAATCTTTGAATGTTTGCTGAATAAGATGACGGAACCTTAATATCGTGCAAACATTGGCATAACTTTTTTTTTCTTCTTTTGTTGTATTATAACATGCGGGTGGAAGATAAGTACGAGTGCCTCGTTGTACGGGAGCAAGATCTTTACGTATTCCCATCTCGACCATGTCATTTCGAACCTTAATACCATCTTTAGTTTTGTACTTAATATCCAATAATAAGCCTATCAAGCTCTCACATATGTTTTTTTCTATGTGCATAACATCAAGACAATGTCTAACATCTAAATGTCTCCAGTAAGGCAATTGAAAAAATATGGACTTCTTTTTCCATATGGCATCATTATCAATACGGAATCTCTTACCCAACACAGCATTAATATTTTCAACTCGTGAAAATGTATCAAATCGTGTCTTCACCGTCCTGACCTCGACAGTTCCGTCAAACTCAATCGTCTTCTTCCTAAACGGGTGACTCTTGGTAAGGAATCTTCGATGTCCCATGTATACAGTTTTTTTACAATTTCGTAACCACACCGAGCTTGTCTCATCTTCACAAACAGGACAAGCTTTCTTACCCTTCGTTTTGTACCCTGACAAGTTACCGTATGCTGGAAAGTCATTGATAGTACAAAAAACCATGGCCCGCAATTTAAATTGTTCTTTTCTATAAGCATCGTATACATCTACACCATCACTCAAAGAGTTTTTAAGTCATCAATCAAAGGGGATAAATAAACATCAATATCATTACCCGGTTGTTTCGGACCTTGAATCAACAAGGACATCATAATGTATTTCCGTTTCATGCATAACCATGGTGGGAGATTGTAAATGCATAAGAGAACTGGCCACGTACTATGACGACTACTCATGTTACCGAAAGGATTTATCCCATCCGAACTAAGCCCAAACCGTATGTTTCTGATCTCCTTCCCAAACTCAACATACCTTTTATCAATGTTTCTCCACTGCGGTGAATCCGCAACATGTCTAATTTTCCCG
Organism: Calendula officinalis; assembly: GCA_963853835.1. Taxonomy (NCBI): domain Eukaryota; kingdom Viridiplantae; phylum Streptophyta; class Magnoliopsida; order Asterales; family Asteraceae; genus Calendula; species Calendula officinalis. The sequence goes on from OY970828.1 coordinate 64,617,080, forward strand.
TCAATCACACGTTCTTCTGAATGCCAACAAAGTAACTTGGCTTCTTTCTCGTTTGAATATAACCTTTTCAGTCTTGGTATAATAGGAAGATACCACAACATTTTAGCCGGTGGTCCATTCTTTGTCACATCATCGTCAACTTCATCCGTATCTTTTTTCCGTTTATACCTCGATGCCTTGCAATGAGGACAGTTATGCAAATTTGCGAACTCGTTCCGAAACAACATACAATTATTGGGACATGCATGTATTCTTTCTACTTCCAATCCCATTGGACACATTAATTTTTTTGCTCGATATGTAGAAATTGGTAATCCATTTTCTTCCGGAAGCAACTCATGATGTAAAAGCTCTAATAGGGTTGTGAAACTTGTATCACTCCATCCGTTTTTCATCTTTAAGTTAATTAACTTCAACACAGCATCAAGTTTCATTAATTTAGAACCTTTATATAACGGTGTTTCGGCTTCATCAAATAAGCGATGTAATTCATCTTGTTCACCAACGTCACCACTCATATTAGTATCCAATTCATTAATACTTTCATCGAAACGGTCATTTGAAGTGTATTGATCGTTATCGTGGTATGAGTCATTGTTCAATGTTGTATATGCACTACTACTATTTACATTGATGGAAGATGTGTTACAATTAAGTCGTGATTCTCCATGACTTGACCAACAAGTGTAATTATACATAAAACCATGGCGAAACAAATGGTGCTCTATATCACCGGTGTTTGTGAATCTTTTAGAGTTTTTACAAACGTTGCAAGGACATAAGATCGAAGGACTTGCGTTCTTAACGCGATTCGATTCAGCAAACCAAATAAAATTTCCAACACCGATGACATAATCGGCGGACGAACGTATAGCATGATACATCCAATAATTACGCTCCATCTAAAAATTAATAAAGCGACAATAAAAATTAATTAATATTATATATTTAAATGGTAATTGAAGGATATATAAGTAAGTCACATATTCAGCCATTTATCAACCTAAAAAAAACGAACACATTATCTTTCTAGCTACAAGATGGTTTTCTGTTCATCATGTGGCAACAAGCAGTGATTCGCACTTCATGGACAACCAGAAACCCTGGACGAAGGTTTTATACATGTCCAACAAAGGTAAGGCCTTTAATTTTAGAATTCAACTAATTATTATTAACTATTGTATAATATTCTTTTTTATAGGGTTCTACATGTAGATTTTTTGTGTGGTTTGATCCTGTTATGTGTGAAAGATCCAAACAAATCATTCCAGGATTAATAAACACGAAGAACAATCTTGAAATGAAGCTGGAGGAACGTGACTTAATGCTAAGGAAAATGAAATTGTATTTGATAGGGATTTGCATAGTTTTCATAGGATATGCAATGTTTGCATAATCTACTGTATTCTCTATTTTATGAATGTAATGTGTCTATTTTGGCAACTAATTGGAAGATACTTATATTTCTAAGTCTACTTCAAAGCATGAATTTAAAAAGAAAAAAAAAGAAAACGAAATTACCTTAAAAAGAGTAGCAGAACGAAAACAGGATCTCAACGAAGAAGAAAGACAACTATTTCAAAATATGTCCGTTGGATATTAGATGACAATGAGATTTGTTTTGTTATTGCGGTCAAACCGCAATAACAAAACCGCAAACCGCAATAACAAAGGAAGAAAACCCGCAATAACAAATATATTCTAGCCGTTACAATAAATAACTTGAAACAAGTAAAACTTTGAAGATAAATTAATTATTTTATCGGAGACTTTTGAAGATATATAGATGGTTAACAAAAAAAACTTTAAGATAATATTAAAAAAAGGGGATGCATTACAAGGGAAATTAAAAAGTCACAATATTTACAACCAAAAAAAAAATCAAAACAAAGTTAATTTTCTTGTAACTGCATTTCAGAATAATATTGGTTAACTATATATAATAACCAAGGGGGACGAAATTGAAGAGGGAAAATTGACCGTCATCTAGAATTCAAGCGCGTAGCAACAGTGAAACCACAATAACAAATACGGAAAACCGCAATAACAAATGTTTGAATTAATAATATTTGAATTAATATTTTGGGATTTATATTAATTTAATGCATCGAGTAAATACACATCAAGTTAGATGGAAGTTACAGCTAGTGTTGCAGCTACTTTTCTAAACTTATCCTTTTAACCGCAATAACAAATATGGAAACCGCAACAACAAATGTTTTTCCTCGATTTTTACCACATCATAAGGTAGTGTTGCAGTAGAATCAAATATTTTCTTGAGATTCTAAAATATACGTGATGATAGTTTCTTTGAAATTAAAAGACAACTAATTAATATCAGCTCTATATATTGTACCATAATTGTCATTATTTTGATGGATCAAACTTTATGAAGGTTTATTAAGTCATTGCTTACTGGTGTTGCATCATCAAGATTCACATGTTGCAGCAGATTTTGTTCTCAAGCGAATCTTGATGATGCTGCAGCAGAAATCAAAATGACTATTCACTTGTTTGGAGATGCGGTTGTACAGTTGTGATGCGCGCCATATCCCCAATCCCCCATCCCGCCAAAACTTAAGTATATGTATAAGCAGACTTCATTCATTCCTTCAATTTGTTATATCAAAAAACGTTTCATTTTTAAACATACAAGAACGTTTCAAAGAAAAACTTTTCAAAGTAAGATTAATCGATCTTTTAAGTTTCTAATATGAGTTCTAGCAGTCTTCATATTGGTGATCACGAAGTACAAGTTAATAATTTCTTCATCTTAAAATGGTGTGCGTCCATGACAAGAAAAATTGTATGATTTTTCTTTTTAATTTCTTGCTATTATAATTTGCAGTATAAATTTAATTAATTTTCTTTTCTTTTATCAGACTATTCCAGCAAAATTTGTTAGGATCACCAACTTTGGAATGAGCGTCATTTGTGTGCTTTGTCAAACCTTGAGATGAGTCCCCCATACATGGTTTTCAATTTACAACGCCACGGTGATCGAATGAGGCCCAATGATCGTTTTATAGACCATATGACTATCAATGGTGATATGGTCGACTTCAAACAGAAGATGGGCATCCGCACGAACCAACATGTGATGTTCACCCTTGATCTCGAAACAAAAAACAGAGGTCCTGGAGTTATCTTCAACGTTACTCTTCTTTGAATTCAACATGATGTTTGTTAGTTTTGTGTTTAGGTTTTGGTTGTCCTTGTTTAGGTTTTGATGTTTGTCAACATGAATTCAACATGATGTAATGTTATCGTTGTATCTTTATGAAATTTGTTTGCCAATTAATTAACTAATTTAAACTGAAAATTTAGATTGTTATTGCGGGTAGTGTATGGCCGCAACAACAAATGGAATTGTTATTGCGGGTTTAAAATGGCCGCAACAATAAATTTTGTAGTTGTTGCGGGTAATATATGGCCGCAACAACAAATGGATTTGTTATTGCGGGTAATATATGGCCGCAACAACAAATGGATTTGTTATTGCGGGTTTAGCATGGCCGCAACAACAAATTGAATTGTTGTTGCGGTTCTTTCTTTTGCAGTGCGAACTGCATTTGTTGTTGCGGTTTTATCATACCACCGCAATATATAAATTTATACGTCCGCATCAACAAATGCGATCTGTAGTAGTGTCACTATCCAAGAAAAATACAAGTATTACCTGTAATAACATTTTCTCCTCAAGAATGGTACTTTTGTTACTTTTTATCAACTATCCATAAATTATTTCTTTTATGAATAATTTTTTCTGAATATAATATTGTTAATATGTTAGTTTATAAATATGATGTGTTTTGCTTCCAAATCCGCCGTGAAACTCCGACACATAGTCCTCATTATAACATCATGTATTTTTCTACGTGTGGGGGAATTATGATAACCAGAGGCAGTTAATCAATTTTTGGACTATTGCAGAATTTTAAAAAAGGACCTCCTAAAGTAATTTTTTCCCCAAATAATAAAACTGTTCAGACAAATTAAAAGTATAGCCACAATCTCAAGTTACACATCTGGGTTTTTTTTGGCCATTTTATCCGTTAATTTTCAATATTTAATTGGCTTACTCGATTTAAGTACTTACAAACATATATATATACTCAGACTAGTTTTTGGAAAATAGACTTCTTAAATTTGTGGGTTCTGAAAACTGCCCTGGTAGCCCATGCCGTTACTCGCCTGAAGATAAATTTAGTTGTTTTATAAGTTTTTTTATTATCTAAAATCATAGTTACTTCATATTTACACTTGCAGTTAAATGACTAAATCACATAAAGCTCTTCTGAATGAATGCCCCAATGTGCACCTAACTGTGACTTATTGTCTCATTGGACAATTCAATTCAGGTGGCAACCTTTTCTTCCGAACTGTGCTACAATTATTTGTCATAATTACCCTCTACATTTGATCTTACATCAATCCATCTGTTTTCTTGAAATAGTAAAATTTACAACTTTCATCAATATAAAAAGATTACATGATATCTACATCAAATGAGTAATTGATCTCAACTTTTGTCCATAGAGATGTCCATCATGTTGTCGGGTCAGGGTTGTTATCCTGTCAGCCTCGTCAAGTTTGAGGCAAAAAAATCTTAACCCAAAACCTGACCCCATAAGGAACCAGGTTAGTCGGATTACGGGTTTATCGGTATCAAAATCTCATTTTCCTAACTGAGTTTGAGATTTGGGTTTATTGGTGAACATACGAAGGTTGTTTAAAAAAAAGGGAAAAAATTGTATAATAGCACAAGATAGCAATGTAGCTTTACATTTTATTAATCAATCATAAATATTTACTAATCTCATATTATAGAACTGTTACCAATCATAACAAACCTACGACTCTTAATAGCTAGAGGAAAAGAAAGGGACATTACCAAACTAATTTTCCATTAATTTTTTTTGTTAAAACTTAAAACCTGTTTGGGATATAAAATATAATACATGTTAGTACAATTCATGTTTTCCAAAAAAAAATGCAACATTCATGCTTTGGTTAAATAGGACCAGAATGTCCATTTGTGTTGGGATACTATGCAAAGTTGCAAACAGCCGAATGTATACTTTGTCAATTCACTTATAGTGTGGGGGGTGTTTTCGAAACAAATCATGTTTCCAATAGCTGCAAAAAAGGGGGAAAATATATAGAAAAAATGAACCTGACGTGAATCGAACACGCAACCTTCTGATCTGGAGTCAGACGCGCTACCATTGCACCACGGATCCGTAGTGATTTATAGCTCTACTTTTAATGCACATATCCAAAATAAAACCAAATAAAAACGATTTTGACTTGGAATATTGTTAATAAGTATATATATTTACATTGTAGACTCTTGTTATATTCTTTTCTCTCTCAAAACTCAAAGAAAGAGGTATATAAAGTTAGAAAACTGAAGTTCCCAACAATCATTAAAAAACTATTTTAGGTGGTATTAGTGACGCTTTATAAAATTATGAAACTCTTTAATGTAACAAGAGAAGTGATATTTATTCATACCTTTTCTTTCTACCCATAAGCATACTTACTTTTAAACTTTGTACCAATGACGCATGAACCGATGATAAGCTACAGTTATCCAGTGTTAGATGGTATTATGTTTTATGATAACATGAACCAGGGGGCTTTTCAGCGGGGGGGTTCACGAAGGCATGTTACTGGAGTTTGTAATAAAAGAAATTGGCTCACAAATGAACAATGGTGTTGGAGATTTTGTGACAAATGATCATCGAGAAAGGATCATGAGTAATTAGTTTGATCATTGTTTCATTTCTTGTTGCACATACTGGTTTTTTTCCATGTATTTTTGTTTTAATTGTTAAAACTTATCTTGGATAAAAATTAATGTATTTTACAGTAAAATGTTTATACATGTATTTTCTAATGTTCATATAAAATACAATATATGTTAGTACAATTCATTTTTCCAAAACAAATGCAGCATTCATGCTTCGGTTGAATAAGACCACAATGTCCGTCCACTTGTGTTGAGATTACTAAGCAAACAGCCGAATGTATGGGGTCATTATGTCAATTCATTCGTAGTGTGGGGGGTGTTTGCGAAACAACTCATGTTTGAGTTTGATGGTGTGGATTTGCTGCAAAAAAAAGGAAAACCCAAGGAACAGGATTTGAACCTGACGTGAATCGAACACGCAACCTTCTGATCTGGAGTCAGACGCGCTACTAGTGCGCCACAGATTCTTGGTGTTTACTATCCCTACTATTAATATAGATATACAAAGCAAAACCAAATATAAACGTTATATTGTTACATTACTTGTAGATCCTAGTTATATCCTTTTATCTCTCAAAACTCAAAGAAAGAGGTATAAAATCTTAGAACTGAACTTCCCAACAACCATAACTGAGTTAGCAAAACTGTTTAAAAAGGTATTAGTGATGTTTTTTAGAATTATGAAATTCTTTAAAATAAAAACACTAGTCGGGTAAAATTGTATGAATTTTGTAACTACCTTTGACTTCTTTAATACATCTTGTATGTTGTATATTTGTAACTTCCGAGTTCCGACTCTATCTAGGTGACAAAATTTGACCATTCAACCATTAGGTCACATGTTGGGATGGTAATTCGTGTGTTAATGCTGGCATGTTGGCGAGTTCTAGCTATCTTGATCCATTTAGTTAATCGCGTCCAAAAATTCAACCATAAACAAATGCATTTGATTAAACGGGGCTGCCCATTGTGGCTACATCTTACCCCAATACCCATCTTGTGTCCCTGTTTTTGCCCGAAAGTTGTTCACCCATTTACTAATATACTACATATTAAGTGATTTGATCGACTATTTACATATTAAATATGATAATATATAATTTGGGCGAGGCGGGTCTAGGTAAGACATTCCTGGTCACTACCCCAAAATTTGAAAATATAGAGAATTGATAATGGTACCACAACTTTTAATGCTTATACCACACAGTACAGATTTCACAGCTAACTGTACAAGTATCTAAAGCATTAGATGTGGTACATGCATTAAAAGTTGTGGTAGGAATATCACCCCCTGAAAATATATGTTAATTGCATGTTCCCCTAGATCCCCGATAACATGTGCCCTGCCGCCTCGTCTAATTCAGATTTTGGATTCCCCCGTTGGGTTCAAGTCTTTTTAACTTCCATATATGCTCTACAAGATTTTTATTTATGAGTTTTTAGGAGCGTATTTATTTGAAAATAAATGCTCAAACTAGTAAAACACATTGTCATCCAAAGAATGTCTCTTTTACCTAAGAAGAGTTATTTGTAGAAAAAATCTTAAAAACTCGAGCCCAAATAAAGTTATATAAAACTTATTCTCCAAACACACTATAACAATATACATCTTTAGTAATATATAAAACATTTAAGTTCCAATCTTAAAATATATAATTTAAGATGCACAACTTATCTCTTGAACTAACTTGGAAAATATTTTCCATAATTTATGGTATAGAAACATTTTATAGTTTAATATTTTATTATTATATATATGTAATAATCATATAATTACCATTCATATATATAATTTTTATAAAACTTACGTCTAATAAAATTACTGACGATCCATAAATTTTTTTACGCGTTATAAACGAGTAGTTAACATAAAAAAATTGGTTTACAAACATTGCCAAGCTTCAAGCGTTTGTGAACTGTGGTAATGAATTCTACACGTATCTAATGGGCCAGACATGTAACGTGTACCGTTACGATCGAAGAGGCCCATTCTCCATACACATAAAAGGAAACAAACCCACACACCTTTAAAATCCCTCTTACCAAAACCCTAGATTGGCAGTCTCAGTTAATCGTTTGCTTTCGGAGTAAGCGCTCGAATTTCATCAGGTATCGTCTCTCTGCTCGATTTTATATACTTTTACATCATTGATTTGCTCTAAACATTGATTTTAACTGATGATGATTTTGTGTTGCTGTAGATCGGTATCAACAGACGATCGTTTGTTCCTTAAGCAATGGAGCTGGTGAGTTTTTACATCTCAGTTGTGTTTTTTCGTATATTTACTGTTTTTTTGTGCTGAGTTCACAATGGATCTCTTTTTAATTGAAGTCGTACTGATTCTCGTTTTGATGCGGATTTGTATTGATGTAGTTTCTGTTATTCGTGACCAATCTTGTTACGTGCGGATGATTTTGCTGAATTATTGTGTTTTGTTTGCATCTGATTAGCTGATTTAATTTGTTCCATTCTTAATCAATCTGTTACTTCGTAGCATATCATTATTTGCAATTATGTGTATTGTATTCATGGTTATCTCTATATTCTTTAATATTTAGTTGCCCTTCATGTTATCAGTTTCTGTGTTCTTAACAGCTTTTTGTAATGAACTGCATTTGTATGGCATTTGCATCCGTATATCTCTTTAAACCTGCCTCATTCCCAAATTCAGTTAACTATTTTCTAATATCTGATTTGGTCACAAAAACTTGCTATTTATAAAAAAACTTGGCATTTAAGTTTCGTTTAGGATCATATGGCACAAGTTGCTTGTTATTGTTTTTTAAAAGTAACTGCTAGTAATATTTTCTGTGATTTGGTTGCAGATCATGCATGCTGGAAGGAAAAACAAGAATGTTTACAAGGCTCTAATTGCTGCAGAATATGTTGGTGTTGAATTTAAAACATCTGATACATTTGAGATGGGTGTGGCAAACAAGTCTCCTGAGTTTCTTACGATGAACCCAATCGAAAAGGTATATATTTTTTCCAACTTTATTAAAAAAAGGCATAATTTATTAATTAATTTACATTTTATATTTAATTGTCAATCCAGGTTCCTGTCCTAGAGACTCCTGATGGTCCTATCTTTGGGAGTAATGCTATTGCTCGCTATGGTAAATGACAATTTTATTTTTCATTCTATTTTTTTTTTTCAATTTTTGCTTATTTTATTTTCTCGTTTCACTGCAGTTACTCATAGAAGTACTCTCTTTGGATCTACGCCATTTGAATATGTAAGTCTCTCTCTTTATGAAGGAATAATAATACTTTTAAATAAATCTTGATAATATACTGACAGATTTTTATGTTTGTGCTAAAAATACCGACAGGGTCAAATTGAGCAATGGATTTCCTTCTCTTCGTTTGAGATTGATGTAAATATGATGGGTTGGTTAGTTCCTAGAATGGGATATGCCCCTTACATGAAACCTGTCAGTAACTTAATTTTCTCATTGTACATTCATAATTTGGTTTATTAATGATTATTAATATTAATTAATAATTATTAATTTTTTGTTTGATTGATTTGAAGGCTGAGGAGATGTACATTGATGGAGTGAAAAGAGGTCTGGAAGTTCTAAACACACATCTCGAGTCACGCACTTACTTGGTTGGTAATTCAGTTACATTAGCTGACATCATCACAACAATGGACTTGCTGTTGGGGTTCAAACTACTGATGACAAAGAGCTTCACAGCTGATTACCCTCACGTCGAGAGGTACTTTTGGGTCATGGTTAAACAACCTAAGTTCAGTAAGATAACTGGTGAGGTTAGGCAACTAGAAGTTGTTTTTCCTATGACAATAGCCAAGAAGCCCAAGGCTAAAAAGGCTGAGCCCAAAACGGAAGAGGCCCCAAAGCCCAAATCTGAGTCTGTTGAGGAGGAAGAGGCACCAAAGCCCAAAGCAAAGAACCCACTTGACTTGTTGCCACCAAGTAAGATGGTTTTAGATGACTGGAAAAGGCTTTACTCTAACACCAAGCCCAGTTCCCGTGCGGACGCAATTAAAGGTATATTTCATAACTATTCTACTTATGAATAGGGGTATTTTGGTCATTTGGTACTTACATAAAATTTATCAAAATATATATATATATTTTTTAAAAAGTATTATATTTTTTATTTTTTAGTTAAAAAACAATATTATGTGATAATCACATTGTGATTATCACTTTTTTTGTATAACCATATATGAAATGTGATTGTATATCAGAGATCACATGATGTTTTTATACAATTATATATGATTAAGTATACAATCTCATATGATTATCACATGATGTGTTTTTAAGGAAAAAAATAAATTTTTTTAAACAAAATAATTAATAATTTTTTTTTGTAAAAATGACCAAAATACCCCTCTCAAGTATAAAATGTGTGATTAATCTTGTCCATTAATTATTATTGATGAATGGTTGAGATGTGTCCTTTGGGACTATAAAAAATTTAAGGACTACCTTGAATACATCTCTAAGAATAGGTCAACCAGTCAAACAGATTAATTAAAGAAAGAACTCTAGTTCTTAAGGTTTTTAATTTGTTGACTTTTTCAGGATTGTGGGACATGTTTGACCCCGAGGGCTACTCTCTATGGTTCTGCAACTACAAGTACAACGACCAGAACACAGTCTCATTTGTGACCATGAACAAAGTGGGCGGGTTCCTTCAACAGATGGATCTTGCCCGCAAATATGCTTTTGGAAAAATGCTCATCACCGGAAACAAGCACCCGTTCAAGGTGAAGGGATTGTGGATATTCCGTGGGCCGGAGATCCCCAAGATTGTTATGGACGAGTGTCATGACATGGAGCATTATGAGTGGACCAAGGTTGACCTTTCGGATGAGGCCCAAAGGGAGCGTGTGAATCAGATGATTGAGGATATGGAGCTGTTTGAGGGTGAAGCTCTTTTGGGTGTTAAGTGCTTTAAGTGATGGGTTGGTGGTCTTATTGAAAGTTGTTGGATTGTGTGTTTTTAGGGTATATGTCGACTTTGTTTTGTTTTGTGATGTTGTCTAAGATACTCTAAGTTATCCAGTTTTGGTCTTTTTTATTGTTTCCCTTTAAGATACCTTCATCAAGTAAACGGATCTATTTTGAGTTTTCGGTTGAATAATGCCTGCTCAAAACATAAAAAAAAAAATAAAACCTTGTTATTTGGTTATTGTTTGGTCGGAACCGGTTAGTTGGACATATTAACTGAACGGCTTGTCAATTGAAAAAAAACTAGTTTTTCTAGATTTTGAAACCTAAAAGTATTAAAATAGTTGAAAATACGTTTTATATTTGTTTGTATTTTATTAGCTTTTTTTTAATATATTTGTATATCATTTATATAATTATTGCATCATCAATATTTAATAGTATCGTCATCCGATTCAATTAGCTGGCTCATCTAGTTTGAAGGCATAAGTTAAATTCAAAAATTGATTTTTAAACATTGGTTTATATGGTAAAAGTAAGCTCTTGTTTGGTGTTTGGATCAAGATTGTTTGGTTAAATAACAAAAAAGTATAGAATATGGAAGTGAATAACCTAATATTAAAATGTGGGTAAAATGGTAATAAACATTTGCACATAAATCCTATTGCAGTGTAGGTACATTTCCATTCTCTTACCTTGGCCTCACTACCAGATGCTCAATGAATAAAACGGAGTTTTTAGATCCAATTATTAAAAAATTCACATCAAAACTTTCTAAATGGAAGGCATCTACTATGTCTTCCGGGGGCGATTAACAACAATAGAATCGATCCTTGGGAATCTTGGGTTATATTTTTTCTCACTCTTCAAAGTGCCCGAAAAAATTATTAAAAAATTAAAAAGTCTCCGCCTCAACTTTTTTTGGGGATAAAAAATTGGTCAAAAAAAGTTTCCGCGCATTTCATGGGATCTAATATTAAATGCTAAGATAAAGGAGGGTTAAGTATTGGAAGTCTAAAGGCATTAAATTTATCTCTTCTTACTGAGCGGTGGTAGCGGTTTAAAACGGAGGATGCTTCGTTGTGGAAAAGAGTTATTCAAGAAATTCATGGCATAAGTGGCGGGATAGAGGCTGCAAATCCATCAGGTAAAACATTGGGTTTGTGGAACAACATTCTCAAAATTCATAAATCTCTTAATAAAATTAACATCCCTATTAGCTCTTTGTTTCAAGTCGATCACAATAATGGAGGTCCTTACAACGGCGTCAAATGGGTCCTAAATCAATCGGGTTTATTCTCCGTTAAATCTATGAGGTTAGCTATCAACGATTTTCTTTTAGAAAGAACGGATAAAGGCGATTTTCCTTGAGTCAATTGGATTTCAACAAAACTTGGCATAATGGCGTGGCAAGCATACCATGGTCGATTGCCCACAAAATCCAATTTACAATACCGTAATATCCCTATCATCTCACAGGATTGTGCGGTTTGCGGGTTTGGAAACGGAGACCATATTTGTCAACTGTTATCCAAAATGTTAGTCGGTTAACTAATTGGGGTCAACGTTTGAATTTAAATAAAGACAGATGCAAAGCATTTTCGGCAGGCAACTCAATGTTACATGTGGGCAATATGGAAATACCGTAACAGGAGGACTTTTGAGCAAAATAGCCCAGGTAGAGAAGTGTTAATATTTACGGAGATCCAAAGTAGTTCTTACTTTTGGATCAAAAATCGGGCGTATGGAAAACATTTAGTTAATTGTTGGTCGGAATGGTGTAATAATCCCAGTTTTGATTAGTTTTTTTTTTTTTTTTTTTTGAATTTCACTTTTGTAATTATTGTTTCTCTCTAGCTCTTGCTAGTTTTTTTTTAATTTCGTTCGAAGAGGCGGGACTGTCAACGGTCAACAAAGCGACCAACTATTTTGAACGGCGTCAGGCTCTTCATCCGTTAGGACCGTTACTAATGCACCATTATGGACATATGACTAAAATAACCCTCATTTAAGTTGTATGTGCGTGACAACACCGATCTTAGGTGTTAGTAAGTAGTAACAACGCACGTCATTCCCCTATCATATATTAGGAACATGTTTAATTGAGTCTTTGGTTTTTCTTAGGTAATTGTTACTTTTGATTAGTTGATTAAAACTGTGAAACATCATTTATTTCATCCAAATTATTAAAACCTATGCCTAACATCGGTTAATCTTCTTTTGTATTAGCTTAGAAGTAGTAGATAAACCCTAGATAGTGGACAACACAATTAAGAAACCGCAAGCATTACCAGCCACAAAAGACAAATCTCAACAAAGAAGAGTGTGTTTCACAGTATAAAACAGTTACCAACCATAAAAACATGGGCTCACTTTTATACTCGATCTCAGCCTCATATCATCACAATATAATTAATAATAACAAACTCGATCATATGTAACATACAAGTAAAGTAATAAGCAGTATGCAACAAACAAGTATATATGACAACAACACAACTCATTGGATGTTTAAAGCCATGAATAAGTTCTGTTTTCGAGCATGTTCTGGAATAAGCCTGTGGACTGTATCTCTAGGAACGCCAGCAAGTTCTGCAAAAGTCAAACCATAGTCAAATAGTCCAAACTTAAATGGAAAAATAATAAATTAATATAATTACCAATTTATGAATGTAAGTTACCTTGAGGTTTAAAATTAAAGAGTGGAGGAAGAGGCCGACCATTTGGAAGACGGGTATTTGGGTCTCGCAATTCATCAAAGAACGGATGAACACAAGCTTCCAACTGCCAAAAGTAAAAGGAAAATAATATAATATAATACAATACCCATAAACATGTGTTCCTGACAAAATGACAAATGTATTAGATACGATTATGCTAAAAACAAGAACATAATTCATGCATAAAAACTATATTAGTAGAAGATAATCAAATAAATTATAAATAAGAATTGAATATATTAATAACAAGATGCTTCCAAATGGTGTTTGTATATGTAAGTATGTGAGATTTAATAATAATAAATAAATAAATAAATATAAAGATAATCAGCTGGAGATATTGTTTAATTGAGTTTCTGCCACCTAAAGTTGTGATAATCACATTAATGTTTGCTAATGTCAGGCAAATTCTTACTATAAAGTAATCGATCAAGTAAATGTATATATTACATACATAATCTTACTCTCGATAATCAGTTTCAGAGTCTAACCTAAAATCATAAAGCATAATTCATCAGAAGTTAGGTTGATGACATAAAAAAACCACAAAATCAGTGTAATTCAGCTTCAATCAGATCCAAATACAATTCATTCGAAATAAATCTATACAAAAGCATAACGAATTGTTCAACTCATAATCAACATGGATCAAAGAGGATTTCGATCATCCGTGCTTAAATCGGTTTAAAGAGAACTCACCGTGCAGAGAATTGGGAAGAAAATTTGTGCATTTCACAAAAGTTGATGAGTTTGTTGATCCGATTGGGTTTTTATCGTTTTGGGTGTTGGGTTTATTTTACCAATATTATCTAATCTAATCTAATCTAATCTAATCTAATTGGGTTTTCTTTACTCTCTCTCCACTAGTTCACTGCATTTTGATGAATTGAAAGATAGCGAAAGGGTTTTTGGAATTTTGATCTTTTTTCACACACATACAAGCTATTATTATTCACTTGCAACACAAGAGACACATGAAAATATGATTTATGTAAGTTTACACAATTGAAAATCCTTCAAATAAATTTCCCTAGACATCTCCATAGAAGTGACTTTTAGGTTGAAAAATAGAATTTTATCATAATAGTGGTGGACTTAGAAAAAATTTGAAGAATTTTATAATAAACATAAAATATGAAATGTACAATTTCATTACATATGTTAAGAAAAACATATCCAGACTACATTCTAAAATCAGCTTCTCGTTATATCATTTCTAAAAACGGTTAATTACACTTTCAATAGTAATATCTAAAAGTGGTTTTTTCCAGCGCACAAAATAAAAAACGTATACCATATCCTAGTATTTCGCAGGGCTCTAAGATTTCAAAGTTTTCATAGAATCATAGTTTTATGTTGATTTCAATTAAGTAATATGAGGAGAACAGAATTACAATTTTGGAAAGCTATGCCAAATATATTAAAACTTTTAAGTCTCAATCTCAAAATCTTCAACGAAGTGGCAATGGTTACGCCCCTTGAGAGAATGAAAGTGAAAAATGAGTAAATAATGGGTAACGAGCTCTATTTCATTTTTTATTGGATTTTAAATGATAATTTTCTTAGAAGTTATTTGGTAAGCTCTTTTAATGATGTCATTACGAGGCAACCTCTAAATAGGTTAAATCCAAAGTATTCTAGGGGCATTATTTACACCAAAAAAATTAACACTATTTCAAAAAAAAAAGTTGAGGCATTGTTAGGTCCTCTAAGGGTTGTTAACGATTTAAGTAATTATCAAGCTACTCGAGTTCGAGTTTTATATATACGAGCTCCAATCAGATTCAAACATAAATTAGTGCTCGATTAATTAACGAGTCGAGCTTAAAAAAATATAGTTCATAAACGAGCTTTTCGAGTTTGTAAATTAGTTCATTTTAAAAAAATATAGAATCATAAACAAGTATCGAACTCGAGCTCAAATAATCTATATCTCTATTAAATCAAAGCATTTCAAATCCACTTTTATCTATAAAAGCCACGTAGGTTGCTGACACATATTGACAGCTCATCCTTTTATGCCACCTGTTTTATTTCCAGCATGTAACCCATATGTGTAATTTTCCATGTATGCACTATGCCACATAATCAGCGACAGTTGTGTTCAAAATCTGCCAGCTGTTATCATCTACCAGTTACCCACGTTTAATCAAACCCGTGATTTTTGGCCCAGATGCGTTTCTCTCCTCCTCTCAACTGCTCTCAACTGCATATTCAAAGGCATGCGAGATTATCTCAATTTGCGGTTGCTATCATCATTTCATAAATCCAGGTAGGTTTCAGTTTGCAGTTTCAATCAAATCATTTCATGAAATAAGCTGTAGGTTTCAGTTTGAGCTTTCAATCAAACCCGTTTTATGTGTGTTCCTTCTTTCTTCCATATGTTTTGTAACCCTAAATCCTCCAACCCTAAACAAATATGCCTTTCACAACAGAATTCAACGAGAATAGAGATATGATGAGTTGGGGAGAAATGAAATAATCGTAGCATCTGCAACCCTAAATGAGATGTGGAAAGGTAAATTGCAACCTTAAATCTGAATTATTTTTAAACCGTCTCATTGTTCATGCCATAAAATTTTCTTATACTAAAAATGTCATCTTTAAATAAAGTTTGAATTTTATGTTATACTAAAAATTTACTAAAGTTTAGGAAATGTTTTTATTGGCTAAGAAGACTCTGGCTGCTAAAGGTTTTGGATAAAATTCTATTGCCTAGGAAGAATGCTGCTGCTAAAGATCCCAAATCTCCATCAATGGCTTACCGGGTATTTAACTATTTATCTATAGGTGGTAATTTTGACCCGTTTATGATTTTTTATTGTTCACATAAGGAAAATGGAGTCTTTGCAGGTATTTAACTATTTAAGTTTCTTGCTACGGTTTAAGATGTTGAATATAGTTGGTAATTTTCACCCTTCTTTTATTTATTTTTCTTTTAATTTTAATTTTAATATTGCAGAATCTCCATTTGAGTTCCGAGCATTAGAGGTTTTCTTAGAAGCCGTTTGTAGTTTTCATGCTGCTCGTACTATAGAACTTGAAACTGATGCTTACCCGGCCGTAGATGAGCTTACATCAAAGGTACTTGCTTTTATTGGAAGATTCTGATTGAATACATCTATAACAAACATCAAGTGAATTTTGACCCGTTTTTAACCCATTTCACCCATTTCTTTTTTTAAATATATCTTTGATTTGACCCGTTAGAGATAATAAATAACCCAAATTGACCCATAATTAGTAAATATGTCGAATTTGACACCCCTAAGTAATTGTGTATTATTTTATTAAACATTAAACAGGGTATCCATCAAATTGAGGGTCCATTTCAACGTCCAATGGAGATAATGACAAAACAGCCCTTGATGTCTTTAGGTGTTGCCAATAGTTCAGGAATTGCAAAAGCGATTGGTGTTTTCTCAAACTCAGCAGGAGATGTCTCGATGCCTAATTGTCCACATAATGATAAGGTGATTATATTTTAAAAAAAGAAGTCAAAATGGGTCATATCGAGTTAACCCGAAACATTTTATATCCAACATTTTCTTATTTTGTAAAAATAATTAGGATGTCTTGTCACATATGATGTAAAAAACTATATTATTTGAATAATTTTTATTATAGAATGATTTTATGAGGTTTTATACGTTAAAGTACAGTATGGGCAACTTTCAACATGTTTGACCTTTTTATTGATTTGCAGATAAATATTGATGATTTCTTAAACTTTGGAGCTTTGGATGGTAATCATAATTCCTTTTTTACGTGCTGGTAAAGAATCCAAAGGTAATCATAATTCCTTTTTTTAGGTCAAGTTTCATGTTATGTCAGAAATTGTCACCCTAAGATTACACCGTAACATAAACAACTTGCACAATGGCTCTATTTGAGAATAATTTTGTTTAGGACCCTTGTGTCCTGTTGGGTTAAGTATATGGATTAAGAAATAAAATGGATCATTTTTGTTTTTTAATTAGTGAAGGACGGTTGTGGTTGGAGTCTCAAAAAAGGAACCAAAAATAAGTAAAGATAAATAACGAAAAGGGTGGTTGAAATATGATTTGATACAAGAAAAGAATTCAAACATTTGCTTTATTGTTTTTTCCGTGGGTCCATTTCTCTTTTGGAAATTGTCTCATATAAAATAGGCCAATTGCATTATTTGTAGGTATATTAAACGTCATAAACATAATACAGCTTAAACCTTGTTAAGGGATACAAAAGATAAATTCCATTAAACTAATAAAAGGTTGTTTTTGTCACAAGCAATCTTCCGAAAAGCTAAAAATAGAGTGGTGTAAAATTTATGAACTTTGATCCCTAATTCTTAATTATACAAAGTTATTTGAAAATCCTACCAAACCCTAAATACTACCAAAGAAGTGTCACTATATCTAATCTTTTAGAATTTTTTTTAAAACGTTGCGAAGTGTTAGAATTTTGGGTTTATAACTTATAAGTGACACTTAAAATGGAAAGCATTTGCCATAAAAGGTCAAAACTCTATCATTATACTCTTTTTTGTCAATATGTATAGGTTGTTGCCGATGACACTTTTATTCACATTTTTTATACTTGTTTCTAAACATTTTAATTTGTGGTTGGTTTGTTACTTATAGTGACTTTTTTCTATCATGTTAAGTCTTATATATGGCTCTTGTGTTTCCTGGCAATGTTTATATTTGAAGGTCGGAGTATATAGTACGTCTAAATTTCACTTTTTGACATGCATATTCGCTAGAGTAAATGTAATTTTAGGATCGACGTTGGGAGTGTCGAATCGGTTTGGTCGGAATTGTTGACAATGACTTCAAATCTTGAACATGATGTTTATTGGTTGTATTAAATGCGTATACAGGACGTTTGGTTGCATGTTATCTTGTCATAGACACATGAAAAATGTTTCAAGTTTAAGGTTGTTTAAATTTGTAAAATTAATGAAAAGGAAAATGGGTAGTTGCACATGGGTTGTTTTTAAACTGAAATGATGTATATGAAGTTATAGGTCATGATAATTCATAGACTTTTGCATCTTTCACGGACACGGTGATTGTCTTGTGGAAACACAAAAAAGTAAAAGAGCAAACGAACAAAGGAAAAAGAAAAAAGATTTTGTTTATAAATATTGAATAAATTATTTTTTCTAAGTAAGAAAATTATTGTTCCTTTATCGATATATGCTTTAATGATTTACCTACGTCTAATATATCAAACTGGATATCTATCTCATGAGTACCTTGACAAAGCCCTAAAACACTCGAGCAAATCCGTAAAAAAAGAAGAGAGATATATATGAACACAAAATTCTATTCATACAACACAATTTGTATTTTAATATACTTATACAGTTTGCTTTAAAACTTGTAAAATATAATGGATTGAAAACAATAAATTTTGTGGTATAATTATCTATCTCTAAAAAATAGTCAGGATCTAACTTCATTTTCTTATTATTATATGAGAAGAAAAAACCATATATCAACTTGTTTTCATGTAAAAGTAGTAGTTAATATTGATCTAATTAAAAACTTAATTTCACGCAATTTATCAATAGAATAACCAATTATATATCACTAGCAGGTTACCCGTGTAATACGGTGGCGGATACCCTATGACTAAATTTGACGGAGATCAAGTAGTGGGTGGTGACGACGGTAGTGATAGTGGCTGCTGGTTACTTGTGGTCGTGCGGATGGTAGGTTACTTGCTGGTTACTTATATGTAACATTTCTTCATTTACCGTTTTTTTGTACAAAATCATCATCACATCTATCGATTATTATGTCATTTAGAAGTATATAAAGTTTTTGGACATTTTTCTACATACTAAAATTTACAGCATACCCGCCCATCGGGCGGGTTTTGTAGCTAGTGTTATTATATACAAGTATAATATGTCTTAACTGGTTTGTTAGTTAAAAACGAATAACATGAAACTGAAAGCTGTAATAAAGTTAATTGTTTGGATAGTTCTTACTTTTAGTTTGAGAAGATTGAGTCATGAACTTTTGCATCTCCAAAACTTAAGTATTAAAGTAGGACCAAGTGATTCATCTTATGTTTCTTACAAAACTTGTGTGTGTTTTAATTTAATGGCTTTTTTCATTATATGTACATATTTGAGTTTATACTAAAAGCATAAAGTGTGTCATTTTAAATCTGAGTTAAAGGTATTTTTATCTTTTTAACATAATTTTAATATTCATATCAAAATTACACTCTTGTTTGACATTCATACATTATTCATTTGAGACTCACAAAAATTACCAAAATCAATAACAATTTAAAATAAAAAGAAAAAGATTATTTTAACATGCGTTAAACCGATGGATTGAGGCCATCACCTGTGTGGTTTGGCAAGCTATAGCCTATAGTGCCGCCAAATTACCCTTGGCGTAGACTGTGTGCTCTAATAATTTTTAAATAATTGTACTAATAACGACCATGAAATCAGAGCCGTTGGTTCTAATTAATTTATCAAAAATCAAAAATCACAAACCAACCAAGGCTTCTAGCCTAGTGGTATAAGGTGTTGCCCATGACTCTTAGGTCATGGGTTCAAGTCCCGTCGTGGACTTTGGTGGTGGGATTTATTCCCCATAGGTGGAAGGTTTGAGGGAAAATATACTGCCCCTTGTGGATTTCACTGTCTATGCTCGAACCACTAACTTACTAACTTGCCGTTCAAAAAAAAAAAACAAACCACAATTAAACTATTAAAGATAACAAACAGAAGATGTGTCGTGTTGATGTGGTCAACATCAACTCCTTGAGCATTTGTTTCTTGGCTTGAATGATGGGTGCATAGCTGTATGCCTGTATCATATCCAACATTGATTCTCCTTTTACTTCTTTTATATATTTTTTCCTAATTTTCAATTTATTTTTTTATTTTCTGTTGGGACCAATGTTCAGTTTCCATTCCAACTTTTTTAAATATTTCAACAATGTTTTAATTTCGGTCCCTTTACTTCTTTATGGCAGCTTTCATTCATATTTTGTTTTATATTAGTGGAATGTGTCATCTTTCCTCTCTTTTAATTATCACACCCATAATCCCATATGGTTAGAGGCGAAAAAAACAGATTTTTTTATCCGAGCAAGTTTAAAAATCGGTTTTGAACCGGGTTGAAACAAAATTTTGTCTTGTCAGACCCGATCAATTTGTAAACTGCCGATTTTGTGATTGGATCAATGTATTGGGGATGAACCGGTTTAAAAACTTGTTTTTTGTTAACCGATCCTTAAAACCAGTTTAAAAACCAAATAAACTAGTTTTAAGCAGCCTTTACCGGTTTCAACCGGATATACCCCCGATTACTGAGAACCGATTTAAAACCTAAACGGTTTTTCTAAAACCGGTTTTTGACCTTCGTTGACCAAAACTGAACCGGTTTTTAAATTGATCCGATTTTTAAAAAAAAAAATGTTTTTGCACCTCTGCATATGGTACCATTTCATCACGTCGAGTCGAGTCAAATATGTATACCTCAAATCAAACAGGTTAACCCAACCTATCCAAATTTACCCGTTTTAACTCATTATCATATCGCCCATTTTACCAAGGATAGAAATGCTAAAAAGAAATGCCAGCACAAGGGTTAGATGAAAAGTGAAAATATATTGCTTTAAAAAAGGACCAATTAGTCAGTGTTGTTGTGACTCTCCAGACAACAAAGGCCCATGCTTTTGATTTCTTATAAGATGGTTTTCTCATTATAATTCTTATGGTTTCTCTAGGCTGCAAGTAAGGTACTAGTATAGTATTCATCAAGTTAGGCATCAAGTATCATTACTCACAACAAAATATTTTGTGTATTGTGACCTTGTGCTTTGTTTTACTAACATATAATAGAATCATAGTTAAGTGTTGTATGCACATTTCTCCACGAAAATTCCCAAAACTCATATTTAAAAGAAAGCAAGACTCGGATTCGTGGAGTGCACCAAAGTTCAAGGGAACGTTGGGGTCAGCCCGAACGCCATCTTTGTTCAAAAACAGGTAACTAAACTCATCTTCATCTGTCTAAAAAACATACCCTTTTCTCAATTGTTATGTCAATGAGTTATGATATAATATTTTGAAGGTGCTTTTCTGTTAATCTTTATTACGCGGTTAATCGGTTATGTACACATGACGTGCAAACTTACTATATATGGTAAGATCTTGATATTTTCCGGTTTTTCAGGGATTTGGTTAGCCAAAAGAAAGGATTACAAAGACCACCATGGATGAGTTCAATTCGGAAAGGTCAAAATCATGGAACATGTACACAAATTCACCCCATAGCCCACCTCAAATAGGTAGTGATGGTGAAGGCCCGTCGAAGAATTTTGGGACATCAATGAACGCTATTTCTTTTGGTTTTGTGGCCACCGCGGTATTAATATCAATGTTTCTTATAATGGCGATATTTGAACATCTTTTTAGACCAAATGCCTCATTCCCTTTGCCACAACATGACATTAATCACTCTCCTCGGGAATCAAGGCCACTGCAGAAGCTCGCAAATCCACAACCACGTGTAAGTTCACACACTGAACTCTGGTCCAATGATGGGTTGTAAATGTACAACCAGTACAACCCATCATTGCAAACAATTGTTTGTAAGTTATATGTTTACGCCTCTCTTTATTTTGCATTGTACAAACGATTAAAGCAGTAGTTGGCTTCGTTTGTGATAGGTACAAGCAGCATATGCGTCGGATTTTTCAGTATTGATGCCAGGCCAACAGTATCCTACCTACATTGCTCATTCGGCACCTTTACCCTGCTCAAGGGAACGAGTTCCATGGCCTTCTCATCATCAACATAACTATGTATTTCCTTAGTAAGGATACATTAGAAATTATTACGTGCATCAAACCATTGTACATAAAACGCAATACTTTCTTTTACATCAAAGAAGTGATTTTTTCATTAAATGCAACTTTCTTACATAAAAAAGTTCTGTTTTAAGCTAATGGTTGCTAACTTACTTAGCTATGATTAAGTGAGAGTCCTGACTAGATCTGAGCTCTAAACTGGAACAATGTTGTTTGATTATGTCTATAGTGAGAGTCTTGACTATATTGAATGATTAAAATGACAATTTTACACTTCCTTTTGTTTATATAACATGTTAAGTAATTGTTAAACGAAAATAAGAAAATTATAACATATAAAACATACTAAAAGTCATAAGGTCACCTATATTAAGTCATAAACTTTTTCTCTGCAACTAAGTCAGAAGCTGTGTTAGAACTTTTAACCGAGTAAGAGGTATTCATGTACAATAGTTAGTGATGCAACATCACATCCATGCATTCAAGTGCGATAAGTAAATTTATAGCTATCATCAAATTAACGTTGAATTTGTCAAGTTGTTATAAAGCTAGTGTCACACTACTACAGAAACGATTTGTTGATGCGGGGAAAACGATTTGTTGTTGCGGGGAAAGGAACGCACTAACAAACTACGCACTATCAAACAAACAAACCGCAACAAAAGAGAAACCGCAATATCAAACGCAGAGACCGCAACAAGAAAGAAACCGCACTATCAAACAAACAAACCGCAACAAAAGAGAAACCGCAATATCAAACGCAGAGACCGCAACAAGAAAGAAACCGCACTATCAAACAAACAAACCGCAACAAAAGAGAAACCGCAATATCAAACGCAGAGACCGCAATAAGAAAGAAACCGCAACATTAAAGAACAAAACGCGCTATTAGTTCTTCGCACACTACACTAGATGTTATACCCGCAATATTAGTTATTCGCACACATGATAAAGTAACCGCAATATTTGTTATTCAAAATAAACAACAAAAAATCATTCCACAAGAATTTACACTTGCTATATGTTCAAGAATTTACACTTGCTTAATTGCTAACCTTTAATAAGTGGCATCACTTTGCTTGCACCTCTTCATCCATTCGAGATACAGTGGCAACAACCTTTCTATGTATTCATGAATCATAGAAGCATCAAAACTCTTATTAGTCTTCCACATCTGCTCATGAAAAACAATTAATATCAATAATTTTTACATCTAAATGAGTAATATTTTAAAACTATAACATACACTTACAGATTTGTTGATGTTAAACTGTATGGTCTGTAAAAATTCTTCAATATGTCGACTAACAATGTAACCACATTCCCAGCTTTGGTCTTGTTTCCAGCACTGTAATATTTCAATATATTGAATATTTTATACATATTAAATAAATTGGTAAAAAATGGAAATTGAAAACATACAGTTGTGTTTATCCATTTAAATCTACGGGGAAAAATATGATTGATTACTCCTACAAGAGTGTAATATTCGGCACAAGCTTCACGCAATAAAGAATCAACAATATATGCAATATTCGTTTTAGGACAGAGGATAAAAAGCATCAAGTGTTGACTGCAAGTAAACACAAGCAATTAATCAAAGTTACTTGCTTGTATGATGATTTAAAACATCCAGTGTTGCGTGTATTATGGAAAATCAAATCTTAGTGTTGATAGTATGGTGCAAGAATGTATGACTTGCTTGGATGATGATTTAAAACATCCCTGATATGTTGGATGACATGGTTCTTGTTGGTGCGACATTCTGGATCGTTAATATAGTGTGCATTGAAAAATGCACATCGTGAATTGCTGCCCGCCATTGCATAATAATACCTTAAATATACAACATAAAGTTAATAAATACAATTATACCCAAATATTAAAATATTAAGCTTACATTGACAAACAATGTATCATGCTCATATCAACCCAATGGAATCGAGCAAATTGTAAAACCTCGGTGGCTGGGATGCCTTCTGTATATGTCTCATGATACATACCCGGAGGGGAAGGAACACTAAGACCATATTTGTTATATTTGAAGAATGCATCAAGTATTGGGAGAAATTGGGGAGCATCGGCCATTACCATCGCATAATGCTGGTCGTACTGAGGATCTAGAGGAACATCCTCGGGTTCGGGTTCTGTTTGGGCTTCGGGGATGGTTCGGGCTGGGCTGTCGGGTTGAGGTGTGGTGACGGTATGGGCTGCGGTGGGTGTTTGGGGTTTAGGGACTGTTCGGGCTGGGCTGTCGGGTTGGGCTTCTGGGACTGTTTGGGCTATGGGGACTGTTTGGGCTATGGGGACTGTTTGGGCTGGGATAATGGTTTGTGCTATGGGGACTGTTTGGGCTGGGTTAATGGATTGGGCTGCGGTTACGGTTTGGGCTGCGGGGGCGGTTTGGGCTGCGGGGACGGTTTGGGCTCCGGGGACGGTTTGGGCTGCGGGGAATGTTAGATCCTCCGGTTGCAACTACCACAAGTAATCATAAAAACATTAGTATTTAAATATAATGATTAAAATAATGATAATGATAAGACTAACCATGTGTGCATATCCATAAAACTCTTGGTCTAAAGGGAATGGTGAAGTTTCGGGCATTTCTGGTATATAAACATTGTTGGTTGACAAATCAAATGGAGAGGATTCTCTCAAGTCCCTTTCCGGGGAATTGACAAGCCCATCACCGATAAGCTAAAACATCTCTACAAAGTTAGATAAAAGCGTTCACAAACAATAATAATAAACTAAAATATACCTTCACTGCATATCTTGGCCACTGTACTATAACATATGGCAAATTCTCAACCAGTTGAACATCATCTGTTTTTGTAAGTGGATGTACAGGCAAATCCTCCTTTCCTGGCACGATCGAATCAACTTGTACTTTTACACAACCATCGGCAATCTGTTTATGATGTAACTGTTGGAATACCACAGTTGGCCATACTCGTCCATAACCAACTTTCACTAAATGGGCATCAGCCACCCTAAGTAGCAACTCACACGGTGACAACACCTGTAAAAACAGATACAATTATAAGGCTGGATAGTATAGGCTGCAAAACTTTTAAATTGTTACCTCAATAGGTGGATAGTGTTCCACCGTTCCACGGGACCCACATGAATCATGGTGGCTTGTGTTGACCGCGGGGGTACTTTGCGGGATCACATTTCTAATCAATCCACCTTTAACCTTTGTGTATCCAATTACCTCGGATACGGTCCGAGATCGTCCCCCGTGCTCGGGTCCTAAGAGAACAATTAAAGGATCCTTTTTATTTTCTGCATAAGTACCATCCGCTATCATCTTTTTCTCTTCCGCGAGCTACAAAAAATATTTGTTTACCAAAAAGATAAAAATCTTCAATTAAATAAAACTTAGTTTACCAAAACTTGGAAATTGTCCATCGCTTCGTTAGGAAGTTCAAACTTTCCTTCACTATTCTTAACTGCACAACCCATCAAAAACAACTTAGACCGTTCATTTTGAATCTCCGAAAGAACACTATGGTTTTGTAGAAGTTCAGACCAAACTGCATCCTTTTTATTTTTTTTAAAACGGGTCCACCCGCTTCGGCCCACGCGGACCTTGAATTGTCTGCTTGCATTGCTTGCCAGTGCTTTCTCCCTTTTTAGCTACACAAATTAACAAGTTGTTAATAGTAAAATATTGTACAACACTAAACATATAATATAATTAAGAGATACCATAAATTCTGGGGTGCTTCTTTGTGCCTTAAATGCTTCCCAATCATTTCTTTTAAGAAACTTATACTTCTCACAAGCATCCTTACCTGTAAGGACGAAATTTTTAACAAGCCTAGATTTAAAATTAGTACCCATTTTCACAGCTTTCTTCCTCATTAACTCTTTTGCATCATCGTTCTCGATATTCCACATATTCTACAATTTAGAGTAAATAAATTATATGCTATCATCACTTAACAACTATTTCATATTTCTAATAGATATATACCTTGGTATCCAGCCATAGTTTTTCATATATGTCTTTGTCCATTTTGCCCATATCAGTTGCTAGCGGGAAACGATGTTGAACCGTCATCCCAAACCATGACGTCAGTTCTTTACTCAGAGGGATATGATTTTCATCAAATTCAGTTTTATATACATCTTTGCTATATTTCTTCCCAAAAGATGCAGGACCACGTTCGCCTCTACGTCTCTTACGTTCTTGATTATCGGCCATTTCTGCAGAATTACGACACAAATGCGTGAACATAATACGTTAACAGAAAAAGATGATTAAGAACGAATGCATAACAAACACAAGAAATCATTAACATAATACTTTAATACCTAGCTTGGTGAAGAAAAATCGGCGATGTAACGGTAAACTAGGGTTTAGGTCGACGAGAGTGATTAAGGTTTTTGGAAAAGTGATTAAGGATACGACGTGGTGAAAGCAACGTCGGTTATACTATCCAAGGTGACGAAAACGACGGTGAATCCAAACTCCGGCGAACTAGTGCAGAGTGATTTTCGTGAAGAAAACGGAGGGTTTGGTCGATTAAGGTTTTGTGCAAAAGTGATTAAGGATTCGATGTTTAGATAACTTATGTTTTGGGGTTTGAAAATTTTGGAATAAACAATTTCGTTTTAGCGGGTCTTTATTTCGTTTTAGCGGGTTATTTTATTCTATTTGTTACCGCGGTTTTTGTCCATTAGTTAATGCGGTTTTTTTGTTGTTGCGGTTGGGTGAGTTAGTTGATGCGGTTTTGTTAATTTGTTGTTGCGGTTTTGAGTTTCATTTTTTTACACATACAAGAACGTTGCATAGTTATAAGAAATTCAAATTGTTAAAAAATGTTACACATGAAAAAAACAGTAGGTTAATTAGAAATTTGCATAGTACTAAAACACATATATATATATATAATACAAATATTAATTTTCAATAATATATAATAGATCGAGTTATTAAATGTATGTTCCTTCTCCGTCAGTTCGTACATATGAGCTTCTATTCATGTTTTCAAAATTCCCGGGTTCGATACCGACGGAAAATGGTGGTAAATCATCGAAGTTGTCGTGTTCTTCTTCATCCACAACATTATCAACCCCAAGAATACGTCTTTTACCTTGCAACACAATGTGGTATTTTGCTTTGCTTGGATCTTTGACAAAAAAAAATTGTGATACATGTGTTGCGAGAACGAATGGCTCGGATTTGTAGCCATTAGTTTCAAGATCGACAAGTGTAAAACCATATTCGTCAACTTTAACACCCGTACGGTTATTTACCTACTTACACTTGAACACTGGGATTATGAAATCAGAATACTGCAATTCCCAAATTTCTTCTATCACACCGTAATAAGAATCTTTTGCGATGCTTATCAATGTATCTTGATCACGCCTATCGATTTCGGTTGTTGATGCTATTACTGTAACTCCACTATTTTGCACTGTACTTTTTCTATCTTGATCTTTGGTGTAAAATGTATAACCATTAATATCATATCCTTGGTAAGTTCTTACTCTAGCATATGGACCTTGTCCCAATTTTTTGACAGTGTCATCAACGTCGTCACTTGTTGTCACCCTCTCTTTCAACCAACTTGCCAAATCCTTGTTTTGGTTGTTTATGTACCACACTTCTTGTTTACCCGGGTTCGTCGACTTTAACATATCCATATGTTCATCAACATATGGAGTGAGGCATGTCATGTGCTTTAAGATTACTAAATGAGCAACTTGTAGTTCTCCGTGCATTGGCACTATTATCTTAAAACCTACTCCTCCCTTTCCTTCAAGTCGACCTGAATGGCGACTTTTAGGAACGCCAACACTTTTGACACCTTCCATATAACCTAACAAAAACAAAATATATAATAAATTAATTTTTGCTATAGTTGATCATATATATTACATATGTACCTTGGCAGAACTCAATCACCTCTTCAGAAGTATACCCTTCAATAATACTTCCCTCTGGTCGATTACGGTTTCTTACATAACCTTTCAATATTCCCATGTATCTTTCAAAAGGGTACATGTAACGTAGAAATACAGGACCACATGCCTTAATCTCTTGTACGATATGAGATATTAGGTGAACCATTATATCAAAAAATGATGGTGGAAAGTGCATCTCTAGTTCACAAAGGATAACATAAACGTCTTTCTCCCATTTGTCCAAATCTTCGACATCAATAACTTTCATATGAATATTGTTGAAAAACAAACAAAGCTTTGTGATTGTATGTCGGATATCATCTTGTAAAATTCCACTAATTGCGATTGGAATCATATGTGTCATCAAAACATGACAATCGTGAGACTTCATCCCAAGCAATTTATAATCTTTCATTGATACAAATCTTTGAATGTTTGCTGAATAAGATGACGGAACCTTAATATCGTGCAAACATTGGCATAACTTTTTTTTCTTCTTCTTTCGTTGTATTATAACATGCGTGTGGAAGATAAGTACGAGTGCCTCGTTGTACGGGAGCAAGATCTTTACGTATTCCCATCTCGACCATGTCATTTCGAACCTTAATACCATCTTTAGTTTTGTACTTAATATCCAATAATAAGCCTATCAAGCTCTCACATACGTTTTTTTCTATGTGCATAACATCAAGACAATGTCTAACATCTAAATGTCTCCAGTAAGGCAATTGAAAAAATATGGACTTCTTTTTCCATATGGCATCATTATCAATACGGAATCTCTTACCCAACACAACATTAATATTTTCAACTCGTGAAAATGTATCAAATCGTGTCTTCACCGTCCTGACCTCGACAGTTCCGTCAAACTCAATCGTCTTCTTCCTAAACGGGTGACTCTTGGTAAGGAATCTTCGATGTCCCATGTATACAGTTTTTTTACAATTTCGTAACCACACCGAGCTTGTCTCATCTTCACAAACAGGACAAGCTTTCTTACCCTTCGTTTTGTACCCTGACAAGTTACCGTATGCTGGAAAGTCATTGATAGTACAAAAAACCATGGCCCGCAATTTAAATTGTTCTTTTCTATAAGCATCGTATACATCTACACCATCACTCCAAAGAGTTTTTAAGTCATCAATCAAAGGGGATAAATAAACATCAATATCATTATCCGGTTGTTTCGGACCTTGAATCAACAAGGACATCATAATGTATTTCCGTTTCATGCATAACCATGGTGGGAGATTGTAAATGCATAAGAGAACTGGCCACGTACTATGACGACTACTCATGTTACCGAAAGGATTTATCCCATCCGAACTAAGCCCAAACCGTATGTTTCTGATCTCCTTCCCAAACTCAACATACCTTTTATCAATGTTTCTCAATAGCGGTGAATCCGCAACATGTCTAATTTTCCCGTCAATCACACGTTCTTCTGAATGCCAACAAAGTAACTTGGCTTCTTTCTCGTTTGAATATAACCTTTTCAGTCTTGGTATAATAGGAAGATACCACAACATTTTAGCCGGTGGTCCATTCTTTGTCACATCATCGTCAACTTCATCCGTATCTTTTTTCCGTTTATACCTCGATGCCTTGCAATGAGGACAGTTATGCAAATTTGCGAACTCGTTCCGAAACAACATACAGTTATTGGGACATGCATGCATTCTTTCTACTTCCAATCCCATTGGACACATTAATTTTTTTGCTCGATATGTAGAAATTGGTAATCCATTTTCTTCCGGAAGCAACTCATGATGTAAAAGCTCTAATAGGGGTGTGAAACTTGTATCACTCCATCCGTTTTTTATCTTTAAGTTAATTAACTTCAACACAGCATCAAGTTTCATTAATTTAGAACCTTTATATAACGGTGTTTCGGCTTCATCAAATAAGCGATGTAATTCATCTTGTTCACCAACGTCACCACTCATATTAGTATCCAATTCATTAATACTTTCATCGAAACGGTCATTTGAAGTGTATTGATCGTTATCGTGGTATGAGTCATTGTTCAATGTTGTATATGCACTACTACTATTTACATTGATGGAAGATGTGTTACAATTAAGTCGTGATTCTCCATGACTTGACAAACAAGTGTAATTATACATAAAACCATGGCGAAACAAATGGTGCTCTATATCACCGGTGTTTGTGAATCTTTTAGAGTTTTTACAAACGTTGCAAGGACATAAGATCGAAGGACTTGCGTTCTTAACGCGGTTCGATTCAGCAAACCGAATAAAATTTCCAACACTGATGACATAATCGGCGGACGAACGTATAGCATGATACATCCAATAATTACGCTCCATCTAAAAATTAATAAAGCGACAATAAAAATTAATTAGTATTATATATTTAAATGGTAATTGAAGGATATATAAGTAAGTCACATATTCAGCCATTTATCAACCTAAAAAAAAACGAACACATTATCTTTCTAGCTACAAGATGGTTTTCTGTTCATCATGTGGCAAACAAGCAGTGATTCGCACTTCATGGACAGCCAGAAACCCTGGACGAAGGTTTTATACATGTCCAACAAAGGTAAGGCCTTTAATTTTAGAATTCAACTAATTATTATTAACTATTGTATAATATTCTTTTTTATAGGGTTCTACATGTAGATTTTTTGTGTGGTTTGATCCTGTTATGTGTGAAAGATCCAAACAAATCATTCCAGGATTAATAAACACGAAGAACAATCTTGAAATGAAGCTGGAGGAACGTGACTTAATGCTAAGGAAAATGAAATTGTATTTGATAGGGATTTGCATAGTTTTCATAGGATATGCAATGTTTGCATAATCTACTGTATTCTCTATTTTATGAATGTAATGTGTCTATTTTGGCAACTAATTGGAAGATACTTATATTTCTAAGTCTACTTCAAAGCATGAATTTAAAAAGAAAAAAAAGAAAACGAAATTACCTTAAAAAGAGTAGCAGAACGAAAACAGGATCTCAACGAAGAAGAAAGACAACTATTTCAAAATATGTCCGTTGGATATTAGATGACAATGAGATTTGTTTTGTTATTGCGGTCAAACCGCAATAACAAAACCGCAAACCGCAATAACAAAGGAAGAAAACCCGCAATAACAAATATATTCTAGCCGTTACAATAAATAACTTGAAACAAGTAAAACTTTGAAGATAAATTAATTATTTTATCGGAGACTTTTGAAGATATATAGATGGTTAACAAAAAAAACTTTAAGATAATATTAAGAAAAGGGGATGCATTACAAGGGAAATTAAAAAGTCACAATATTTACAACCAAAAAAAAAATCAAAACAAAGTTAATTTCATGTAAACTCGGCCTCCGGGCTTCATTTTCTCAAGATCAATGGTGAAAACAACCCATTGGTTCCAATGGATGCCCCAATCCATCCTCAACTCGTCAAAATCCCCATGGATGGTGATCGGGCCATAGGGTCTTTCCTCGATTGGTTTCTTTCGATTACGAAAGACATCAACCAACACGAACCTTGCACTCTTCTCTCCCATCTCAAAGACACAGCATGTGCCATAGTTGTAGAGTTTGACGTCCTCAACCAGCTGTGCTGGTATAGTCTGAAATTAAGAAATCAACAAAATATAGATTAATCATAACCAGTAAACAGAAAGAAAAAAATTTGAATGCATACAATTTCCCTCCGTTGAATAATTTGGGAGGACAATTTCACAGCAAAGTAATGGCTGTGATCTAGAGGATCCTCCACTTGGTAGTTATTGATATCGTCGTCGGTAGACGACTCGATATCAATGATCTCTTGAGGAAGATTTTCGTTTTCCATTTCAGATGTTAATAACAAAAAAAGGTTTTTGATTAATAGTTTTCTTGTAACTGCATTTCAGAATAATATTGGTTAACTATATATAATAACCAAGGGGGTCGAAATTGAAGAGGGAAAATTGACCGTCATCTAGAATTCAAGCGCGTAGCAACAGTGAAACCACAATAACAAATACGGAAAACCGCAATAACAAATGTTTGAATTAATAATATTTGAATTAATTTTTTGGGATTTATATTAATTTAATGCATCGAGTAAATACACATCAAGTTAGATGGAAGTTACAGCTAGTGTTGCAGCTACTTTTCTAAACTTATCCTTTTAACCGCAATAACAAATATGGAAACCGCAACAACAAATGTTTTTCCTCGATTTTTACCACATCATAAGGTAGTGTTGCAGTAGAATCAAATATTTTCTTGAGATTCTAAAATATACGTGATGATAGTTTCTTTGAAATTAAAAGACAACTAATTAATATCAGCTCTATATATTGTACCATAATTGTCATTATTTTGATGGATCAAACTTTATGAAGGTTTATTAAGTCATTGCTTACTGGTGCTGCATCATCAAGATTCACATGTTGCAGCAGATTTTGTTCTTAAGCGAATCTTGATGATGCTGCAGCAGAAATCAAAATGACTATTCACTTGTTTGGAGATGCGGTTGTACAGTTGTGATGCGCGCCATATCCCCAATCCCCAATCCCGCCAAAACTTAAGTATATGTATAAGCAGACTTCATTCATTCCTTCAATTTGTTATATCAAAAAACGTTTCATTTTTAAACATACAAGAACGTTTCAAAGAAAAACTTTTCAAAGTAAGATTAATCGATCTTTTAAGTTTCTAATATGAGTTCTAGCAGTCTTCATATTGGTGATCACGAAGTACAAGTTAATAATTTCTTCATCTTAAAATGGTGTGCGTCCATGACAAGAAAAATTGTATGATTTTTCTTTTTAATTTCTTGCTATTATAATTTGCAGTATAAATTTAATTAATTTTCTTTTCTTTCATCAGACTATTCCAGCAAAATTTGTTAGGGATCACCAACTTTGGAATGAGCGTCATTTGTGTGCTTTGTCAAACCTTGAGATGAGTCCCCCATACATGGTTTTCAATTTACAACGCCACGGTGATCGAAAGAGGCCCAATGATCGTTTTATAGACCATATGACTATCAATGGTGATATGGTCGACTTCAAACAGAAGATGGGCATCCGCACGAACCAACATGTGATGTTCACCCTTGATCTCGAAACAAAAAACAGAGGTGCTGGAGTTATCTTCAACGTTACTCTTCTTTGAATTCAACATGATGTTTGTTAGTTTTGTGTTTAGGTTTTGGTTGTCCTTGTTTAGGTTTTGATGTTTGTCAACATGAATTCAACATGATGTAATGTTATCGTTGTATCTTTATGAAATTTGTTTGCCAATTAATTAACTAATTTAAACTGAAAATTTAGATTGTTATTGCGGGTAGTGTATGGCCGCAACAACAAATGGAATTGTTATTGCGGGTTTAAAATGGCCGCAACAATAAATTTTGTAGTTGTTGCGGGTAATATATGGCCGCAACAACAAATGGATTTGTTATTGTGGGTAATATATGGCCGCAACAACAAATGGATTTGTTATTGCGGGTTTAGCATGGCCGCAACAACAAATTGAATTGTTGTTGCGGTTCTTTCTTTTGCAGTGCGAACTGCATTTGTTGTTGCGGTTTTATCATACCACCGCAATATATAAATTTATACGTCCGCATCAACAAATGCGATCTGTAGTAGTGTCACTATCCAAGAAAAATACAAGTATTACCTGTAATAACATTTTCTCTTCAAGAATGGTACTTTTGTTACTTTTTATCAACTATCCATAAATTATTTCTTTTATGAATAATTTTTTCTGAATATAATATTGTTAATATGTTAGTTTATAAATATGATGTGTTTTGCTTCCAAATCCGCCGTGAAACTCCGACACATAGTCCTCATTATAACATCATGTATTTTTCTACGTGTGGGGGAATTATGATAACCAGAGGCAGTTAATCAATTTTTGGACTATTGCAGAATTTTAAAAAAGGACCTCCTAAAGTAATTTTTTCCCCAAATAATAAAACTGTTCAGACAAATTAAAAGTATAGCCACAATCTCAAGTTACACATCTGGGTTTTTTTTGGCCATTTTATCCGTTAATTTTCAATATTTAATTGGCTTACTCGATTTAAGTACTTACAAACATATATATATACTCAGACTAGTTTTTGGAAAATAGACTTCTTAAATTTGTGGGTTCTGAAAACTGCCCTGGTAGCCCATGCCGTTACTCGCCTGAAGATAAATTTAGTTGTTTTATAAGTTTTTTTATTATCTAAAATCATAGTTACTTCATATTTACACTTGCAGTTAAATGACTAAATCACATAAAGCTCTTCTGAATGAATGCCCCAATGTGCACCTAACTGTGACTTATTGTCTCATTGGACAATTCAATTCAGGTGGCAACCTTTTCTTCCGAACTGTGCTACAATTATTTGTCATAATTACCCTCTACATTTGATCTTACATCAATCCATCTGTTTTCTTGAAATAGTAAAATTTACAACTTTCATCAATATAAAAAGATTACATGATATCTACATCAAATGAGTAATTGATCTCAACTTTTGTCCATAGAGATGTCCATCATGTTGTCGGGTCAGGGTTGTTATCCTGTCAGCCTCGTCAAGTTTGAGGCAAAAAAATCTTAACCCAAAACCTGACCCCATAAGGAACCAGGTTAGTCGGATTACGGGTTTATCGGTATCAAAATCTCATTTTCCTAACTGAGTTTGAGATTTGGGTTTATTGGTGAACATACGAAGGTTGTTTAAAAAAAAGGGAAAAAATTGTATAATAGCACAAGATAGCAATGTAGCTTTACATTTTATTAATCAATCATAAATATTTACTAATCTCATATTATAGAACTGTTACCAATCATAACAAACCTACGACTCTTAATAGCTAGAGGAAAAGAAAGGGACATTACCAAACTAATTTTCCATTAATTTTTTTTGTTAAAACTTAAAACCTGTTTGGGATATAAAATATAATACATGTTAGTACAATTCATGTTTTCCAAAAAAAAATGCAACATTCATGCTTTGGTTAAATAGGACCAGAATGTCCATTTGTGTTGGGATACTATGCAAAGTTGCAAACAGCCGAATGTATACTTTGTCAATTCACTTATAGTGTGGGGGGTGTTTTCGAAACAAATCATGTTTCCAATAGCTGCAAAAAAGGGGGAAAATATATAGAAAAAATGAACCTGACGTGAATCGAACACGCAACCTTCTGATCTGGAGTCAGACGCGCTACCATTGCACCACGGATCCGTAGTGATTTATAGCTCTACTTTTAATGCACATATCCAAAATAAAACCAAATAAAAACGATTTTGACTTGGAATATTGTTAATAAGTATATATATTTACATTGTAGACTCTTGTTATATTCTTTTCTCTCTCAAAACTCAAAGAAAGAGGTATATAAAGTTAGAAAACTGAAGTTCCCAACAATCATTAAAAAACTATTTTAGGTGGTATTAGTGACGCTTTATAAAATTATGAAACTCTTTAATGTAACAAGAGAAGTGATATTTATTCATACCTTTTCTTTCTACCCATAAGCATACTTACTTTTAAACTTTGTACCAATGACGCATGAACCGATGATAAGCTACAGTTATCCAGTGTTAGATGGTATTATGTTTTATGATAACATGAACCAGGGGGCTTTTCAGCGGGGGGGTTCACGAAGGCATGTTACTGGAGTTTGTAATAAAAGAAATTGGCTCACAAATGAACAATGGTGTTGGAGATTTTGTGACAAATGATCATCGAGAAAGGATCATGAGTAATTAGTTTGATCATTGTTTCATTTCTTGTTGCACATACTGGTTTTTTTCCATGTATTTTTGTTTTAATTGTTAAAACTTATCTTGGATAAAAATTAATGTATTTTACAGTAAAATGTTTATACATGTATTTTCTAATGTTCATATAAAATACAATATATGTTAGTACAATTCATTTTTCCAAAACAAATGCAGCATTCATGCTTCGGTTGAATAAGACCACAATGTCCGTCCACTTGTGTTGAGATTACTAAGCAAACAGCCGAATGTATGGGGTCATTATGTCAATTCATTCGTAGTGTGGGGGGTGTTTGCGAAACAACTCATGTTTGAGTTTGATGGTGTGGATTTGCTGCAAAAAAAAGGAAAACCCAAGGAACAGGATTTGAACCTGACGTGAATCGAACACGCAACCTTCTGATCTGGAGTCAGACGCGCTACTAGTGCGCCACAGATTCTTGGTGTTTACTATCCCTACTATTAATATAGATATACAAAGCAAAACCAAATATAAACGTTATATTGTTACATTACTTGTAGATCCTAGTTATATCCTTTTATCTCTCAAAACTCAAAGAAAGAGGTATAAAATCTTAGAACTGAACTTCCCAACAACCATAACTGAGTTAGCAAAACTGTTTAAAAAGGTATTAGTGATGTTTTTTAGAATTATGAAATTCTTTAAAATAAAAACACTAGTCGGGTAAAATTGTATGAATTTTGTAACTACCTTTGACTTCTTTAATACATCTTGTATGTTGTATATTTGTAACTTCCGAGTTCCGACTCTATCTAGGTGACAAAATTTGACCATTCAACCATTAGGTCACATGTTGGGATGGTAATTCGTGTGTTAATGCTGGCATGTTGGCGAGTTCTAGCTATCTTGATCCATTTAGTTAATCGCGTCCAAAAATTCAACCATAAACAAATGCATTTGATTAAACGGGGCTGCCCATTGTGGCTACATCTTACCCCAATACCCATCTTGTGTCCCTGTTTTTGCCCGAAAGTTGTTCACCCATTTACTAATATACTACATATTAAGTGATTTGATCGACTATTTACATATTAAATATGATAATATATAATTTGGGCGAGGCGGGTCTAGGTAAGACATTCCTGGTCACTACCCCAAAATTTGAAAATATAGAGAATTGATAATGGTACCACAACTTTTAATGCTTATACCACACAGTACAGATTTCACAGCTAACTGTACAAGTATCTAAAGCATTAGATGTGGTACATGCATTAAAAGTTGTGGTAGGAATATCACCCCCTGAAAATATATGTTAATTGCATGTTCCCCTAGATCCCCGATAACATGTGCCCTGCCGCCTCGTCTAATTCAGATTTTGGATTCCCCCGTTGGGTTCAAGTCTTTTTAACTTCCATATATGCTCTACAAGATTTTTATTTATGAGTTTTTAGGAGCGTATTTATTTGAAAATAAATGCTCAAACTAGTAAAACACATTGTCATCCAAAGAATGTCTCTTTTACCTAAGAAGAGTTATTTGTAGAAAAAATCTTAAAAACTCGAGCCCAAATAAAGTTATATAAAACTTATTCTCCAAACACACTATAACAATATACATCTTTAGTAATATATAAAACATTTAAGTTCCAATCTTAAAATATATAATTTAAGATGCACAACTTATCTCTTGAACTAACTTGGAAAATATTTTCCATAATTTATGGTATAGAAACATTTTATAGTTTAATATTTTATTATTATATATATGTAATAATCATATAATTACCATTCATATATATAATTTTTATAAAACTTACGTCTAATAAAATTACTGACGATCCATAAATTTTTTTACGCGTTATAAACGAGTAGTTAACATAAAAAAATTGGTTTACAAACATTGCCAAGCTTCAAGCGTTTGTGAACTGTGGTAATGAATTCTACACGTATCTAATGGGCCAGACATGTAACGTGTACCGTTACGATCGAAGAGGCCCATTCTCCATACACATAAAAGGAAACAAACCCACACACCTTTAAAATCCCTCTTACCAAAACCCTAGATTGGCAGTCTCAGTTAATCGTTTGCTTTCGGAGTAAGCGCTCGAATTTCATCAGGTATCGTCTCTCTGCTCGATTTTATATACTTTTACATCATTGATTTGCTCTAAACATTGATTTTAACTGATGATGATTTTGTGTTGCTGTAGATCGGTATCAACAGACGATCGTTTGTTCCTTAAGCAATGGAGCTGGTGAGTTTTTACATCTCAGTTGTGTTTTTTCGTATATTTACTGTTTTTTTGTGCTGAGTTCACAATGGATCTCTTTTTAATTGAAGTCGTACTGATTCTCGTTTTGATGCGGATTTGTATTGATGTAGTTTCTGTTATTCGTGACCAATCTTGTTACGTGCGGATGATTTTGCTGAATTATTGTGTTTTGTTTGCATCTGATTAGCTGATTTAATTTGTTCCATTCTTAATCAATCTGTTACTTCGTAGCATATCATTATTTGCAATTATGTGTATTGTATTCATGGTTATCTCTATATTCTTTAATATTTAGTTGCCCTTCATGTTATCAGTTTCTGTGTTCTTAACAGCTTTTTGTAATGAACTGCATTTGTATGGCATTTGCATCCGTATATCTCTTTAAACCTGCCTCATTCCCAAATTCAGTTAACTATTTTCTAATATCTGATTTGGTCACAAAAACTTGCTATTTATAAAAAAACTTGGCATTTAAGTTTCGTTTAGGATCATATGGCACAAGTTGCTTGTTATTGTTTTTTAAAAGTAACTGCTAGTAATATTTTCTGTGATTTGGTTGCAGATCATGCATGCTGGAAGGAAAAACAAGAATGTTTACAAGGCTCTAATTGCTGCAGAATATGTTGGTGTTGAATTTAAAACATCTGATACATTTGAGATGGGTGTGGCAAACAAGTCTCCTGAGTTTCTTACGATGAACCCAATCGAAAAGGTATATATTTTTTCCAACTTTATTAAAAAAAGGCATAATTTATTAATTAATTTACATTTTATATTTAATTGTCAATCCAGGTTCCTGTCCTAGAGACTCCTGATGGTCCTATCTTTGGGAGTAATGCTATTGCTCGCTATGGTAAATGACAATTTTATTTTTCATTCTATTTTTTTTTTTCAATTTTTGCTTATTTTATTTTCTCGTTTCACTGCAGTTACTCATAGAAGTACTCTCTTTGGATCTACGCCATTTGAATATGTAAGTCTCTCTCTTTATGAAGGAATAATAATACTTTTAAATAAATCTTGATAATATACTGACAGATTTTTATGTTTGTGCTAAAAATACCGACAGGGTCAAATTGAGCAATGGATTTCCTTCTCTTCGTTTGAGATTGATGTAAATATGATGGGTTGGTTAGTTCCTAGAATGGGATATGCCCCTTACATGAAACCTGTCAGTAACTTAATTTTCTCATTGTACATTCATAATTTGGTTTATTAATGATTATTAATATTAATTAATAATTATTAATTTTTTGTTTGATTGATTTGAAGGCTGAGGAGATGTACATTGATGGAGTGAAAAGAGGTCTGGAAGTTCTAAACACACATCTCGAGTCACGCACTTACTTGGTTGGTAATTCAGTTACATTAGCTGACATCATCACAACAATGGACTTGCTGTTGGGGTTCAAACTACTGATGACAAAGAGCTTCACAGCTGATTACCCTCACGTCGAGAGGTACTTTTGGGTCATGGTTAAACAACCTAAGTTCAGTAAGATAACTGGTGAGGTTAGGCAACTAGAAGTTGTTTTTCCTATGACAATAGCCAAGAAGCCCAAGGCTAAAAAGGCTGAGCCCAAAACGGAAGAGGCCCCAAAGCCCAAATCTGAGTCTGTTGAGGAGGAAGAGGCACCAAAGCCCAAAGCAAAGAACCCACTTGACTTGTTGCCACCAAGTAAGATGGTTTTAGATGACTGGAAAAGGCTTTACTCTAACACCAAGCCCAGTTCCCGTGCGGACGCAATTAAAGGTATATTTCATAACTATTCTACTTATGAATAGGGGTATTTTGGTCATTTGGTACTTACATAAAATTTATCAAAATATATATATATATTTTTTAAAAAGTATTATATTTTTTATTTTTTAGTTAAAAAACAATATTATGTGATAATCACATTGTGATTATCACTTTTTTTGTATAACCATATATGAAATGTGATTGTATATCAGAGATCACATGATGTTTTTATACAATTATATATGATTAAGTATACAATCTCATATGATTATCACATGATGTGTTTTTAAGGAAAAAAATAAATTTTTTTAAACAAAATAATTAATAATTTTTTTTTGTAAAAATGACCAAAATACCCCTCTCAAGTATAAAATGTGTGATTAATCTTGTCCATTAATTATTATTGATGAATGGTTGAGATGTGTCCTTTGGGACTATAAAAAATTTAAGGACTACCTTGAATACATCTCTAAGAATAGGTCAACCAGTCAAACAGATTAATTAAAGAAAGAACTCTAGTTCTTAAGGTTTTTAATTTGTTGACTTTTTCAGGATTGTGGGACATGTTTGACCCCGAGGGCTACTCTCTATGGTTCTGCAACTACAAGTACAACGACCAGAACACAGTCTCATTTGTGACCATGAACAAAGTGGGCGGGTTCCTTCAACAGATGGATCTTGCCCGCAAATATGCTTTTGGAAAAATGCTCATCACCGGAAACAAGCACCCGTTCAAGGTGAAGGGATTGTGGATATTCCGTGGGCCGGAGATCCCCAAGATTGTTATGGACGAGTGTCATGACATGGAGCATTATGAGTGGACCAAGGTTGACCTTTCGGATGAGGCCCAAAGGGAGCGTGTGAATCAGATGATTGAGGATATGGAGCTGTTTGAGGGTGAAGCTCTTTTGGGTGTTAAGTGCTTTAAGTGATGGGTTGGTGGTCTTATTGAAAGTTGTTGGATTGTGTGTTTTTAGGGTATATGTCGACTTTGTTTTGTTTTGTGATGTTGTCTAAGATACTCTAAGTTATCCAGTTTTGGTCTTTTTTATTGTTTCCCTTTAAGATACCTTCATCAAGTAAACGGA
This sequence comes from Calendula officinalis, assembly GCA_963853835.1. Lineage (NCBI taxonomy): Eukaryota > Viridiplantae > Streptophyta > Magnoliopsida > Asterales > Asteraceae > Calendula > Calendula officinalis. Next base: position 64,658,049 of record OY970828.1, read on the forward strand.
TCTATTTTGAGTTTTCGGTTGAATAATGCCTGCTCAAAACATAAAAAAAAAAATAAAACCTTGTTATTTGGTTATTGTTTGGTCGGAACCGGTTAGTTGGACATATTAACTGAACGGCTTGTCAATTGAAAAAAAACTAGTTTTTCTAGATTTTGAAACCTAAAAGTATTAAAATAGTTGAAAATACGTTTTATATTTGTTTGTATTTTATTAGCTTTTTTTTAATATATTTGTATATCATTTATATAATTATTGCATCATCAATATTTAATAGTATCGTCATCCGATTCAATTAGCTGGCTCATCTAGTTTGAAGGCATAAGTTAAATTCAAAAATTGATTTTTAAACATTGGTTTATATGGTAAAAGTAAGCTCTTGTTTGGTGTTTGGATCAAGATTGTTTGGTTAAATAACAAAAAAGTATAGAATATGGAAGTGAATAACCTAATATTAAAATGTGGGTAAAATGGTAATAAACATTTGCACATAAATCCTATTGCAGTGTAGGTACATTTCCATTCTCTTACCTTGGCCTCACTACCAGATGCTCAATGAATAAAACGGAGTTTTTAGATCCAATTATTAAAAAATTCACATCAAAACTTTCTAAATGGAAGGCATCTACTATGTCTTCCGGGGGCGATTAACAACAATAGAATCGATCCTTGGGAATCTTGGGTTATATTTTTTCTCACTCTTCAAAGTGCCCGAAAAAATTATTAAAAAATTAAAAAGTCTCCGCCTCAACTTTTTTTGGGGATAAAAAATTGGTCAAAAAAAGTTTCCGCGCATTTCATGGGATCTAATATTAAATGCTAAGATAAAGGAGGGTTAAGTATTGGAAGTCTAAAGGCATTAAATTTATCTCTTCTTACTGAGCGGTGGTAGCGGTTTAAAACGGAGGATGCTTCGTTGTGGAAAAGAGTTATTCAAGAAATTCATGGCATAAGTGGCGGGATAGAGGCTGCAAATCCATCAGGTAAAACATTGGGTTTGTGGAACAACATTCTCAAAATTCATAAATCTCTTAATAAAATTAACATCCCTATTAGCTCTTTGTTTCAAGTCGATCACAATAATGGAGGTCCTTACAACGGCGTCAAATGGGTCCTAAATCAATCGGGTTTATTCTCCGTTAAATCTATGAGGTTAGCTATCAACGATTTTCTTTTAGAAAGAACGGATAAAGGCGATTTTCCTTGAGTCAATTGGATTTCAACAAAACTTGGCATAATGGCGTGGCAAGCATACCATGGTCGATTGCCCACAAAATCCAATTTACAATACCGTAATATCCCTATCATCTCACAGGATTGTGCGGTTTGCGGGTTTGGAAACGGAGACCATATTTGTCAACTGTTATCCAAAATGTTAGTCGGTTAACTAATTGGGGTCAACGTTTGAATTTAAATAAAGACAGATGCAAAGCATTTTCGGCAGGCAACTCAATGTTACATGTGGGCAATATGGAAATACCGTAACAGGAGGACTTTTGAGCAAAATAGCCCAGGTAGAGAAGTGTTAATATTTACGGAGATCCAAAGTAGTTCTTACTTTTGGATCAAAAATCGGGCGTATGGAAAACATTTAGTTAATTGTTGGTCGGAATGGTGTAATAATCCCAGTTTTGATTAGTTTTTTTTTTTTTTTTTTTTGAATTTCACTTTTGTAATTATTGTTTCTCTCTAGCTCTTGCTAGTTTTTTTTTAATTTCGTTCGAAGAGGCGGGACTGTCAACGGTCAACAAAGCGACCAACTATTTTGAACGGCGTCAGGCTCTTCATCCGTTAGGACCGTTACTAATGCACCATTATGGACATATGACTAAAATAACCCTCATTTAAGTTGTATGTGCGTGACAACACCGATCTTAGGTGTTAGTAAGTAGTAACAACGCACGTCATTCCCCTATCATATATTAGGAACATGTTTAATTGAGTCTTTGGTTTTTCTTAGGTAATTGTTACTTTTGATTAGTTGATTAAAACTGTGAAACATCATTTATTTCATCCAAATTATTAAAACCTATGCCTAACATCGGTTAATCTTCTTTTGTATTAGCTTAGAAGTAGTAGATAAACCCTAGATAGTGGACAACACAATTAAGAAACCGCAAGCATTACCAGCCACAAAAGACAAATCTCAACAAAGAAGAGTGTGTTTCACAGTATAAAACAGTTACCAACCATAAAAACATGGGCTCACTTTTATACTCGATCTCAGCCTCATATCATCACAATATAATTAATAATAACAAACTCGATCATATGTAACATACAAGTAAAGTAATAAGCAGTATGCAACAAACAAGTATATATGACAACAACACAACTCATTGGATGTTTAAAGCCATGAATAAGTTCTGTTTTCGAGCATGTTCTGGAATAAGCCTGTGGACTGTATCTCTAGGAACGCCAGCAAGTTCTGCAAAAGTCAAACCATAGTCAAATAGTCCAAACTTAAATGGAAAAATAATAAATTAATATAATTACCAATTTATGAATGTAAGTTACCTTGAGGTTTAAAATTAAAGAGTGGAGGAAGAGGCCGACCATTTGGAAGACGGGTATTTGGGTCTCGCAATTCATCAAAGAACGGATGAACACAAGCTTCCAACTGCCAAAAGTAAAAGGAAAATAATATAATATAATACAATACCCATAAACATGTGTTCCTGACAAAATGACAAATGTATTAGATACGATTATGCTAAAAACAAGAACATAATTCATGCATAAAAACTATATTAGTAGAAGATAATCAAATAAATTATAAATAAGAATTGAATATATTAATAACAAGATGCTTCCAAATGGTGTTTGTATATGTAAGTATGTGAGATTTAATAATAATAAATAAATAAATAAATATAAAGATAATCAGCTGGAGATATTGTTTAATTGAGTTTCTGCCACCTAAAGTTGTGATAATCACATTAATGTTTGCTAATGTCAGGCAAATTCTTACTATAAAGTAATCGATCAAGTAAATGTATATATTACATACATAATCTTACTCTCGATAATCAGTTTCAGAGTCTAACCTAAAATCATAAAGCATAATTCATCAGAAGTTAGGTTGATGACATAAAAAAACCACAAAATCAGTGTAATTCAGCTTCAATCAGATCCAAATACAATTCATTCGAAATAAATCTATACAAAAGCATAACGAATTGTTCAACTCATAATCAACATGGATCAAAGAGGATTTCGATCATCCGTGCTTAAATCGGTTTAAAGAGAACTCACCGTGCAGAGAATTGGGAAGAAAATTTGTGCATTTCACAAAAGTTGATGAGTTTGTTGATCCGATTGGGTTTTTATCGTTTTGGGTGTTGGGTTTATTTTACCAATATTATCTAATCTAATCTAATCTAATCTAATCTAATTGGGTTTTCTTTACTCTCTCTCCACTAGTTCACTGCATTTTGATGAATTGAAAGATAGCGAAAGGGTTTTTGGAATTTTGATCTTTTTTCACACACATACAAGCTATTATTATTCACTTGCAACACAAGAGACACATGAAAATATGATTTATGTAAGTTTACACAATTGAAAATCCTTCAAATAAATTTCCCTAGACATCTCCATAGAAGTGACTTTTAGGTTGAAAAATAGAATTTTATCATAATAGTGGTGGACTTAGAAAAAATTTGAAGAATTTTATAATAAACATAAAATATGAAATGTACAATTTCATTACATATGTTAAGAAAAACATATCCAGACTACATTCTAAAATCAGCTTCTCGTTATATCATTTCTAAAAACGGTTAATTACACTTTCAATAGTAATATCTAAAAGTGGTTTTTTCCAGCGCACAAAATAAAAAACGTATACCATATCCTAGTATTTCGCAGGGCTCTAAGATTTCAAAGTTTTCATAGAATCATAGTTTTATGTTGATTTCAATTAAGTAATATGAGGAGAACAGAATTACAATTTTGGAAAGCTATGCCAAATATATTAAAACTTTTAAGTCTCAATCTCAAAATCTTCAACGAAGTGGCAATGGTTACGCCCCTTGAGAGAATGAAAGTGAAAAATGAGTAAATAATGGGTAACGAGCTCTATTTCATTTTTTATTGGATTTTAAATGATAATTTTCTTAGAAGTTATTTGGTAAGCTCTTTTAATGATGTCATTACGAGGCAACCTCTAAATAGGTTAAATCCAAAGTATTCTAGGGGCATTATTTACACCAAAAAAATTAACACTATTTCAAAAAAAAAAGTTGAGGCATTGTTAGGTCCTCTAAGGGTTGTTAACGATTTAAGTAATTATCAAGCTACTCGAGTTCGAGTTTTATATATACGAGCTCCAATCAGATTCAAACATAAATTAGTGCTCGATTAATTAACGAGTCGAGCTTAAAAAAATATAGTTCATAAACGAGCTTTTCGAGTTTGTAAATTAGTTCATTTTAAAAAAATATAGAATCATAAACAAGTATCGAACTCGAGCTCAAATAATCTATATCTCTATTAAATCAAAGCATTTCAAATCCACTTTTATCTATAAAAGCCACGTAGGTTGCTGACACATATTGACAGCTCATCCTTTTATGCCACCTGTTTTATTTCCAGCATGTAACCCATATGTGTAATTTTCCATGTATGCACTATGCCACATAATCAGCGACAGTTGTGTTCAAAATCTGCCAGCTGTTATCATCTACCAGTTACCCACGTTTAATCAAACCCGTGATTTTTGGCCCAGATGCGTTTCTCTCCTCCTCTCAACTGCTCTCAACTGCATATTCAAAGGCATGCGAGATTATCTCAATTTGCGGTTGCTATCATCATTTCATAAATCCAGGTAGGTTTCAGTTTGCAGTTTCAATCAAATCATTTCATGAAATAAGCTGTAGGTTTCAGTTTGAGCTTTCAATCAAACCCGTTTTATGTGTGTTCCTTCTTTCTTCCATATGTTTTGTAACCCTAAATCCTCCAACCCTAAACAAATATGCCTTTCACAACAGAATTCAACGAGAATAGAGATATGATGAGTTGGGGAGAAATGAAATAATCGTAGCATCTGCAACCCTAAATGAGATGTGGAAAGGTAAATTGCAACCTTAAATCTGAATTATTTTTAAACCGTCTCATTGTTCATGCCATAAAATTTTCTTATACTAAAAATGTCATCTTTAAATAAAGTTTGAATTTTATGTTATACTAAAAATTTACTAAAGTTTAGGAAATGTTTTTATTGGCTAAGAAGACTCTGGCTGCTAAAGGTTTTGGATAAAATTCTATTGCCTAGGAAGAATGCTGCTGCTAAAGATCCCAAATCTCCATCAATGGCTTACCGGGTATTTAACTATTTATCTATAGGTGGTAATTTTGACCCGTTTATGATTTTTTATTGTTCACATAAGGAAAATGGAGTCTTTGCAGGTATTTAACTATTTAAGTTTCTTGCTACGGTTTAAGATGTTGAATATAGTTGGTAATTTTCACCCTTCTTTTATTTATTTTTCTTTTAATTTTAATTTTAATATTGCAGAATCTCCATTTGAGTTCCGAGCATTAGAGATTTCTTAGAAGCCGTTTGTAGTTTTCATGCTGCTCGTACTATAGAACTTGAAACTGATGCTTACCCGGCCGTAGATGAGCTTACATCAAAGGTACTTGCTTTTATTGGAAGATTCTGATTGAATACATCTATAACAAACATCAAGTGAATTTTGACCCGTTTTTAACCCATTTCACCCATTTCTTTTTTTAAATATATCTTTGATTTGACCCGTTAGAGATAATAAATAACCCAAATTGACCCATAATTAGTAAATATGTCGAATTTGACACCCCTAAGTAATTGTGTATTATTTTATTAAACATTAAACAGGGTATCCATCAAATTGAGGGTCCATTTCAATGTCCAATGGAGATAATGAGAAAACAGCCCTTGATGTCTTTAGGTGTTGCCAATAGTTCAGGAATTGCAAAAGCGATTGGTGTTTTCTCAAACTCAGCAGGAGCTGTCTCGATGCCTAATTGTCCACATAATGATAAGGTGATTATATTTTAAAAAAAGAAGTCAAAATGGGTCATATCGAGTTAACCCGAAACATTTTATATCCAGCATTTTCTTATTTTGTAAAAATAATTAGGATGTCTTGTCACATATGATGTAAAAAACTATATTATTTGAATAATTTTTATTATAGAATGATTTTATGAGGTTTTATACGTTAAAGTACAGTATGGGCAACTTTCAACATGTTTGACCTTTTTATTGATTTGCAGATAAATATTGATGATTTCTTAAACTTTGGAGCTTTGGATGGTAATCATAATTCCTTTTTTACGTGCTGGTAAAGAATCCAAAGTTAACCCGTCTGTAGAAAGTGATTCGGGTCTTATTTGTTTAGATCATTTAATATTTTCATTTTATGTCCATCTCTTGCTATGACAGTCAAATTGATCTGACATTAATGTATTTGCAATTTTTTTTTCATCATATTAAATTTCCTTATGCAGTAAGTATGCATATATTGTAAATTCTATATTTGTAAATTAGAATTCATTTTTTTTTGTGATAAATGCATTTTTTTAAAATTAATGGTGAGTTAAATTTCTATTTTCAATTGTTTCTAGGGTTTTTATTTACCACGTCGTATGAAATTGGATTTTTTAATTGCTTTATGTAAATTGTGAAATCGTAAAAATTTGTGCACGGGTCAGTAGGGTTAAAAGCATTATGTACTTCTCTAAACACTCGTGGTAATAACAATTATGCAAGGGGTTAGGTGATGAAGAGGCTGCAGTTATATTCTTAAAGCATAATGTAAGTTTTCATTAATTTCATATTATTAATTTAATAATTTATGCTCTACTGGTTCATGTAAATGCCCGAATTGGACTTATTAGAGTCAAACGAACTCCATTGCTGCAGGTGATTGATGAATAAGATGAGCATTCCTATATAGCAGACATCTTTGAATTAAGGTATTATAGCATTTAATTGTTTATAAATTAGTTAAGTTATTATGTACAAATGTTGATTATTTTGTGATGGTGATCATGAATCAGAACAAGCTTATACTAGATCTCATAGGTCAACTCTTTAATTAATTTCTAATTATAATTTTTTGCATTTTTATAAATTTGTCACATGGGTCAAAAAATTGATAATTGTTTGCTGAAGCAAAAAGGAGTCATGCCCAATTTAAAATTGGTTCATGTTACTAATATATAAGCAAATTGGAATGCATATTAAAGTATTGATAGAAATGCAAATGAATTTGAATCAACATTCATATCCTGTGGTTCAGATATAGAATATTTTTTCATTAGCTTACATAATCACGAGTTGCTGATGGAATTGATGCAAGGCCATGTCCCATTTTTCATATAAGAGATGATAAATTGATTTTAACTCCACCATCATTGGATGAAGGTGCAGATTGTGGGGAAGATTTATTCATTTTCTGTCTAACATGCTGTATTTGTAGTGAATCTGAGCCACTTATCATGTTTGAACTAAAATGATATTGCTGCATTCTGACTCATCTCATGTTAGCTCGTGATTGTGTGGAAGACGTAGAAGAGCTAAAAGTCCACGATGTCAAACTTCAGAATTTATATCATTATATGGTGTGAATTGTGATAGACTACAAACAGATGGTTGTAAGTTAACTTTTGAGTTTGGTGAACTTTAAACAAATGGTCAACATAGTTTTTTATCAACAAATTCATCATTTAACTCCAATTTGTATGTTATATACAAGATTCATAAATAAATGTGGATTAATTTGTGTTTGCAGGTGTTAGCATATGTACCTTTTGAACCCACAACTCTTTTTGCATAAGATATAACTTCATCACAACGATAATGTGTAATGTATAGTAGTACTTTTTAATGTAGATTTAAAGTATTTGATGTTTTATTATGTGAATTTTTATAAGCCACCCGTGATTTATCACGGGTTATAGGCTAGTATATATAAATATTCGAGCTCGATCTCGAGCTCAATTTTAAAAACTTATTTGAGCTCGAGCCGAGTTATTCTTAAACAAGTCGAGCCCAAATTTATAGATATTCGACTGAACTCGGATCGGATCGTTAATACCATAAATTACTTCCTCCCCTGCCTAAAAATGCATCATCCAATAATATTATGATGATTCTTCCCAAATTAACAGTAATATTGTCGGACAAAAAAAAAAGTAGATTTATTATATCAACTTGAGAGAATCTTACTCCAATTTAGTAAGTTACATAAGTCGTCTCTTGTGTATGAAATTATGATCTTCATCTTTAACTTTTTGAAATTCTACTAGTCGTCTTTACATTTACTTTTTAATTTTGTATTAACTATAGAGTTATGGTCTCCAAATTCGTTAACTTTATGCATATGCCATTTTTACAACTTTGAAAGTTACATGTATGATCCCGAAAATGATTGTTTCTTTCTCACTACTCTAGTGTTATTCGTAACATCGATCGTTCTTCTCCTTACGAGTTAATAAACACATCATTCTCTAGTAGCCACTGGGGCGTCTCAAAGATTTTGAAGACCCTGTGCAATATGACAAAAATGGGCCCTCTGAAGTGTGGGTCTAGTGCGATCGCATCTCCTGTACCTCCTTAAAGACACTCTTAGTAGCTAGTAATAGTATCTATGCACCACTCGACTGTCTATAACTACCACTTTGTTATACCTACACATATGTTGATATGCATGTCAATTTGATTAACAAACGATCTTCGTTAAACCGTATATCTAATCAAGCATATATATACGGATTTGGAAATGAAACTAATATATGTTTTCTTAACGGCTTGTAAATCAATTTTGTTTATAACGGTACTTGAAGTCATGGCCAACACCAAAAATCAATGTCTTTATACTACAATTCTTGGTTTGAATATATGTGAACACGCAATCAAATTCTAACCAAATTATTAACACTACACTTAAAAGTCATCCCTACTAAATTGATTAAGGAAATGATAATGAAAGCTTAAGGGTTATCGACAATATATCAACACATGCATAAAAAACTTGTAAATTAATGTAACCAACCCCCTAAATTTTAAGAATTACTTCTTCATAAAAAAATGTACAAACTTTCTATGCATATTGTCATTAACAAAACTCATAAATTAATAATAAAAAAACTCAAATTGTCATATCAATAGGAAAACACTCAAACCGAACAATCTGTTACAAGTACATACAAGCAACGAATAATGTTCCCGAGGTGTGTGCTCAAGCGTCAAGAAACGTGAGTAGTTATTGTCGTCTACCGTAGTGTGTCACGTTTGTTTATATCCGAAGGTACAAACGTTTGAGAAGTCGGATGTTTTTACATATCAATTTAGTAATCGTTCGTGGTTGTGATGTGCATAACGATTGTTTTATTTACTCTTTTCTAAGCTTCATGTTTCTTGGTAATTATAACATAACGTGTCCCGTCTTTTTCATGGGAGTTCCTTTTGGCCACTTAGCTTTTACCAAGAAATTTTGATTGATGATTTAGTGAGTTGTCATAAAACCAAACTACTTTAAAGCAAGAACTTGGTCCCCTCGTCTATCAACAAAAATACTTTGTCTTGGTCATGTCCACACGCTAACATTACAAAGTTGTCCTTAAAATGATAGATCCACGGTTTATCCAATAATTTTTGGGTCATGTAATCTTAAAAAAAAAATTCCTAAAATAATTTTTTTCTTCCAAGTAAAATCTACCTCAACAACTAAGCTAGTATGAAGTAATTGATACATTTTAGTATTTTACATTAAATTATAGGGGATAAAGACGATAAACTGGAAAGAAGTTGTGGGCGGATGCAATGTAACAGGAAACGTGAAACAAGTCATGTGGTCTATGGATATGACTGGGTGCGTGAGCTAAAATGATAAACAAAACATAATGGTTTTCTTAATTAGGTTTAGGTTTTGGATTGAGTTTTGGGTTAGACTATTGTTAATATTTAAGTTTTTTTAATATTGCTTTGGGTTATTAGATAATTTTTAATCTGATAGTAGCACCGAAACACATAAAAAATCTTAAAAATTTTATATTACGAGTTTCTTTTGTGTATGGCCACGGGGATACAATACAAGTCCGTCCTTGCGTCACCCCACCACACCGTGTCCTTCCCCGTGAAGTGACCATACGAGGTCACATGTTCTTTCTTTCTTCTTGTTTATTTCTTCGTTGTGTTCTTTCTTTCCTTTTTCCTTCTTCTTCTTTCTCTTTTCTTTAAATATATTTAAATATGAAATAACTATCATATGTAATATTATATTTTATATTAATATGAAAATAATTATATATATATATATATATATATATATATATATATATATATATATATATATATATATATATATATATATATATATATATATATATATATATATATATAGGGGTGCATTATATACAGAACCAAATTAGAAGCAGAACCGACAGAACTATAATCCAACCAATCAGATTTAAGAAAATTATAATTATTATTTCTATTAAAATTAATATCGTGGGGACAAAATAGACAATTGAGAAGGCCACCACTATATATGGTAACCGAATTTCACAGTTATCACTTCCTAAAAATTAGCCTATTTTGAATCAATATTATATCTCTAATTAATCTAACAAAATCGTTTTTCTTTTTCTTTCTATATTCCATGTGTTTAATTCTTATTATGTAAAATCTATATTTATGCATGTTTTATATTTGATATTAATTAATTTCGATTGACTGGTTTCTTGAATTAAATAAGAATATCAACATTACACACATGTTGTATGCGATAGGGTTATGATAGTGTATATCATCAAGTCATCAACTGCTTCATGAGTTTCGTATGAACAACTTATGGTTAAAAACCATAGTATCATATACAACCATACATTTATGTGTTAATACTGTATTGCTTTAAAACCATTTTCTAAGAACATAGCAGATTGCACAAAACAACGTAAAACAACCCTATTCTCATATACAACCATATCATTCATGTATGTATTATTATACATTGATGTAATTTAATAAACATACATTCATTAATACATTGATGTATTGATATTCTTATTGAAAGATTAATTACATGTGTGTATGATTTTCATTGACAACCTTCATATTTACATTTATGTATTGTATTTCTTAAGAGATACATGACTGTAAAATTTTCAATACATTGATGTATGTAATGCTTTAGCCATACATCAGTTGCCAGGACATGAGAATCATCTGAATCAGCAACATGCAGTGAGGTATCATTAACAACAACGTCATTTACCACATCCATGTCAGCTCCAGTACACATTGGTTCAATGAATGACCCACTGTCTGCATTAATTTGTGCTACTTCATCAATTGATCAATCACCATCAGATGTTTATCCTACATGTTATTTTCAATTACAGATATATACAAATTTTGACTCATAGATTTGATGTGCAATAAGAAAACGATAATAATAAAATGTACAACCTGACTGTATTATCTTCAACCATCGGATGGACGTCGGATGCACATGGTCCTTTTCAAACAGCTACGTATCTGAAACAAATCGCCGGAAACCGCCGCAGATCTGAAATAAATCAAAAGGAAACTACCACCACATATCTGAAATTAAACCGCCAGAAATCGCCGCCGCATGTCTGAAACAGACTGCCAGTGAATTTTGTTTCGAACCACCACCGTCGTCGTCGCCGCTGGCGGCGGCGAAACCCTAATTCCACTGCCACCACATATACCCGTTTCAATGATGGAAGGTATCGTTGTATTCGGAAGAAGACGCTCGTTTCAATGGTGTGATTGGTTTTCCTTGTTTGAGTCGGTAAGGTAACTAGAATTGGAGAAGAAGAATTATGGTGGTTTTTATTATTTTGGAAAGAGAAAGAAGGAAGTTTTTGAAGAGAGAGAGTGAAGTTTCAAAATAATAAATAGGGGAGAGAAAGAAATCCACGGATTGACAGCCACACTTTTCAAGGGATTTTTGTAAAATTCCAAATTTACCCTTTTATTAATCTTAACCTTTGATTTTGAATCTAATGGTCTAGATTTGGTTCTTACGGTTCTTTAAGCTAAATTGGTTCTGATTTTAATTCTTCACTATATATATATATATATATATATATATATACTAGCTTCAAAGCCCGCCCGATTGGGCGGGCATGCTTCAAAAGAGATGTGAAAAAATAATTAAAGAAATATTGATACTGTTTTAATAACATAGTAATCCATAATTGTAATAATGAGACACAATTTTTGATACATCAATAAATGTAATATGAAATTTAAAGACGAAATAAAACTTCTTTGTAAATGACATTTGTTATTGAATTAACGTAATTGAAATCTTTGTCGCAACAAATAACCTTCAATGCTTTTTTGCTCTTAACTTTTGATGCAACGACATATAGTTGACCATGTTAGAATACTGGTTTTTAAAGAACAAACCAACTTGCGACAATTTCTGACCTTGACTTTTATTAATAGTCATAACAAATCAAACTCGAAAGCAAAGCAAACTTGAACATGAAATTATCTCCGGTTCAATTTGCAAAGCAAACTTGTACCATGGCCATGACATAAACCAATGCTTTTATAACATTTATAATTTGCTTCACATAGCTCCTTCTAAAAGTCTGCTAAATATGTTATCAGCTGGATTTGAGTTCTTGAGCATTAATCTGTTCGTTTTTAAACAAATGTTGAAAACCTTATCATCGAGACTGCAAAAAAACATAATTTTAAAACCTCAATATGAATAAAATAAATATCTATAAGTTTCTAACATACTTATAGTATCCTTCATTTGCGTATAATTTCGGAAATCCATCAGACAAGCCTTTTGCAAAATTGGGTTGTATTTGGCCACGAACTTTAACATCTCCAAATGGACACAAAGAAATATCAGTAAATACTTGAGAAAATGCACTACTCATGAAAAAAAAACACTTTGTCTTTCATCAGCCAATAAATCGGAGTAACGTTTCTTAAAAAACTCGTATAAACCGAATCGGAATCCACCTTGAACACCATAACTAAAAAAATTTCTAGACCAACCTCTCCATAAAGAAGATGAGCCTTCTGTCCATCAAGTATTCAAACCAGAAACAATACTATGAAGATTTTGTCCAAAATACCACCACTTGTTAGCTAACTTAAACTCTCTATGTCCAATGTCATATAAAAACAACATAAAATGAAAATGTGTTTGTGGGTCGGCCCATCGCTTTTTGACCCATTACCCAGCTCACCCTCCAGACCCATTTTACCACTAAAAATGAAGGGAACTTAAAGAGGGAAGTGTAACGGACCATGGGTTTTCGTTTGGTGTGTTAAAATAGTATCCGCACTGTAAAAGTGTCATCATCATATTTTGTCACATAACTGTGCATTACAAAGGTTTGGAATTTATATAAGATAATTGTAACATTTCAACGACTAATTCTAATATATAAATTAAAAAATTGTAATTTAAACCTAAAAGAGGGTTTTGTTTTTATTACCACATATTCGCAGATGACTATAGTTTTAAGCACCATGAGTTCTACATTTCCATCATCAGAAACATTCTCCTGCTCTCAAACAGTATGACCCGTTACCCGTTTTGACCCATTACCCATTTACAACATATAGATACAAAAATGAGTCACCTGATGATGCACTGGTTCAAAGAATTCACCCCCTCCTTCATCATCGTCATTGATGCTTGTTTGGTTCCAAAAATCGTTATCATCATCAAAAGCTTCATTATAAAGTTGCAGATCCTTGGGAAGAAGAAAAGGTATATGTCAGTCTTTTATTTTCTTCATCAAACAAATAAATAATAAAAAAAAGTAAAAAAAGGAATCACTTGTATTCTCTCTTATTCTAAATTGCCTCTTCCTTCCACATTTCAATATTCCCTTCATCTACACTATCTTTTCTAATAAAATATTAAACTTAAAGCCGAAAAAGGCAACATATTCAGGATGCCCATTTAAAGATTACGAAGCCCAAAAACTAAATAGTTTGAGAATTCAATATGATGAGAACGTATATAGTCACAAGAGACATGGAATTTCTTCTAAAACCCACAAGAGAACAACTTGATTTCAGTTGGGTTTTATAAATTGACGAACACTGAGATGAATTGAAAACAAATCTTGATTTCGAAACGTATAGAGGTAGAGAATGCTTGGAAAAAGGAAGTGGGAAGAGTGATTATAGGAACTGCCATTATAGCCGGAAAATCATTCTGTCTATTAATCACAACTCATATAAAAACATAAAATTAAAAATGAAAATAAAAAAATTAATGTATTGTGTTTTACCATAGAGCAAACACTAATATGTACCCGTTCGTTTAAATTATTATCTTTAGCTTCATTGTATAGTCGCACCTTGCAAAAAAAAGTCATTATGGAATAGAAAAATGATATTCCCTCCGTCCCAAAATTATTATCCACAAACAAAAATTACACAATTTAAGAAATAATGCATTTATTTCACTGTCTAACCAATACAATTTCATCTTTACCACTTAACTATTTTTTTATTGGTGGAGTTTTCAATTTGACAAACATTTTGGGACAAACCTAAAAGGAAAGGTGGACAATAAAATTGGAACGGAAGGAGTACTAAAGTTTGGATCACAAGAATTAAAAACATTAAAAAATTGTGTTTATTTTTTCATTAGGTACATATTTTTCTACTGAAGCTTTCTCTTCCATTAATATATATGTGACTCGAATGCAAGAATGTACAATTGCACTTCTTAATGGATTCTGTAAAACAAATTTGACCATTTTTCAACTAATTGATCTTCTATTTCAAGAGTATTGATATCTAATTTCAGAACTGAAAAGGGTAAGTTAGAAAGTTTCAATCAAGATTTGGAAAGGAGCACACTGAAATCGAACGACCATTATGAAATTCTTCAATTATGATCATAAATTGAATACCGTTATTGATTATTATTACATATAATTAGAGATTCAAAATATGAAAATAAAGAATGTAGGTAGTACCTGTACCTGTGATTCGATCTCTGTTAAACACCGACGATCATTTTGTAAGTATCATTATTACCATTTTGCATGCAAATGGTTACATACAACGAATCAGACATTTTTCTAAAGGTGATTAGATTGGCGGACGTTTGGCTATGCGTTTTAAAAAATGGTTAATAAAAAAAAATTAAACTTTCTTATAAGAAATTCAGAAATACTAACAAAAATATTAAAATGAAGAAACCTCATAAGTTAAAAACGAAAGAAGAATTATTAAAACCAAGAAATAGGGTTTTGTGAAGAGGTGGGTTAGGGTTAGAGATTGTCTGTTCTTCGTAATGTGAATCAAAAATATGGATAAAAGTTGGATGTATCGTATTGTTATTTGGACTGTTTGATTATAACGAATTCTAACCTGCGAACGGTTGAAACCATTATGAAACCATTATGCTGGGAGATCGCCGATCGCTACGGGGGAAATCGACAATCACTAATTGCCGATTATGGTGTTATAAATCATACTTTCTTCAGGAATTGCCGACCGCATCTTATGGGGAAGACGATGCTGAGTTTCGTCTTCATGATGGGGAGAATTGTTGTGGAGAACCCTCAATCGTTTCTGTTTCGCAGATATGTAGAATGTATGGAGGAAGCTTCTTGGCGAATGGTTGAATTACAGGTGGCATTCTCAACCAATGAGGGAGCTTTAAACTGCTTAGTTGACAAAAATAAATTAAATGTAGGCTCATATATAGGAGAAGATATATATATATATATATATATATATATATATATATATATATATATATATATATATATATATATATATATAGAAGTGGGATCCTGTGAGAACTCTTTTTTCGGTGAGGACTCGCGAGGACACCTTATAAAAATTTCAAAAAATTCTGAAAAATATATATATAACCCACCATGATTATTACTACATTTGACAAAAAAAAAATTTCAAAAAAAAAATTATGATCCACTTTTTTTAGCGATTCATAACAATGATCCATATTTTTTTTGTGGATCATTATTATGATCCATATTTTTTTTTTTGGATCATTTTTGGGAATTTTTTTTTTGTTTTGGATCTTATACATAGCGATTTAGATATTTAAAAAAAGAATTTTTTGAAAAAAGTTTGTTTTGGATCATTTTTAGAGTTTTTTTTGGAGTCCTCACAGTCCTCGCGAGGAAAAGAGTCCTCACCGGATCCGGACCCTATATATATATATATATATATATATATATATATATATATATATATATATATATATATATATATATATATATATATTATATATATATATATATATATATATATATATATAGAGCGGTTAATGCGAGAACCACTAAAATTGCGAGAACTGCGAGAACCACTTTTTAACCAATCATTTTGCTTAATTACATTTTTAAATCTAAAGGGTATTGTAGTCTTTTTAACATTAAAATCTTTTTATTAAATCCAGTTTCCTTAATTAAATTAATTCATTTATAACCTCAATCCTATTTTTTTGGATCCGAATTTTGTAATTTGTAATTTTTTTCGCAATTCGTATGTGTTCATTGATGAACGCCTAAAAATAACTAATATATTTTTTTTACCATATTTAACTTGTTCAGCATAATAATAATGTGTTCAATTTGCAAAATTAACAGATTTACTAATGAACAAATCTACAATATACATAATGAACATAATGAACAAGTCTGACAGAGAATTTTATTAACCTTATTTAATGTATTCAATGATGAACGAATAAACAAAGTTACAAACTATGAACAAAGTTGTAAAATTATTGTTCATCAATAATGAACAAAATTATTAATAAACCAATAAATTACAAAATTACAAACTAATAAATTACTTAACAAAAATCCATCATTGTCAATGAATGATCAGTGAAAAAAACCCTTAAATCTCCGAACCGTTCATTATTGATCAACGAACAGAAATCCGTGATGAACAATGATTCCATTGCTATTAACTAATAATTCCACTTGGGCTCATGCCTAGATATTGTTTGCGCAAGATCGGTAATTAAACGCTACTTTAAAAGATATAAATCCCCAATCACTTTCTCTTCCATGCAATTGATATTGTGAGTCTGCAAATATAGATATTAAATTAAGAATTAGTAATTATTACACAAATTTATATATGTGCTATTATAAAACGTGATCACAACTCAAGAAACAAACCAAACTTTAATTATTATAAAATGTGATCACAACTCATGAAACAAAGCATTAGCTTTAATTACAATTGGAACTACAAACGTAACGTAACAATAACACTAAAATGCATTCAAAGGTATCACTACAACTAAAACTTCAAACACATAAAGAGATGGAGATACGTACATTCAACAGGTGTGGACTCATCATCGTCAGGAGCATGCCTACCCGCTCTCATCATTTACATCAGATCTAGATACATCAGATCTGTTTTCATCATTTACATCAGATCTGAACGTCTTCGATCATCATTTGTAAACGCTACTTTAGATGGGTTAGAGATAAACATGATGTACGTTTGTAAACGCTACTTTACATTCATCAGATCTGTTTCACTGTTTTCAGATCCAGATCGTCCGGCGGCAGTGGTGCAGGATGGGGGTGGTCGCCGACGGCGATATTCAAATCTGTGTTTGCGGAGTATGCTGGCGGTAGAAATCAGGAAGGGAAGAGTGAGTTTTAGGGATAACATGGTGTGAACATGATGTGAACATGGTGTAGACGAAGAGGGTGTAGACGACGTGTGAAGAGTTAGTTTTAAGAGGCATAATTAGAGATAAATATGGTGCAGATGAAACGTGCATATTTTTAGGGATTTTCTACCTAACTTTTTAAAATGTGATACGACTGTCAAAAGATATACCTTATTTAAATTGTATGCGCAATTACCATACGACCCTTCCGCCGGTTTATTTTATTTTATTCTTGTTCAGTTAATTACGATCCTGCCATCGATAATATTAGCCACACATCTCATAATCCAATGGTCAAAAGATTGTTCTCGCAGTTCCCGCAATAATAGTGGTTCTCGCATGAACCATCGTCTATATATATATATATTAATATATATATATATATATATTAATATATATATATATATATATATATATATATATATATATATATTAATATCTTTTTAATGAAATTTTAACTTAAAGAAAATACCCGCGGTTTGATCATCATTATGGGGTTTTTTCAGGGTTTGGTAATTTTGTTTATTTGAAGATAGAACACTGATGTAACGTAATGTAACATTAGTAACTAATGGTGTAATCAAGTCGAGCTGAGTCAAAATTGAACTTGAGTTCGACAACTAAAACTCGAGCTCGTTAAACGTCGAGCCTCCAGTATTAAGCTCGAGCTTGGTGAAAGTAACCGGACTTTCGAGCTCGACTTGATTCGGATGTTTTTGATTTTTTAGAAGTTTGAAAAATAATCCATGATTAAAAACCTAAAGGCGTAATTGTTAATTTACCTCGTTGAATTTTTTTAGAAGTTTGAAAATTTGATAAATTAATTGTCGATTAAACCTAAAATGGTACTAGCTATTAATCTACTTTTTGTGCAGAATAAATATTGATTTCACCTTTTATTAGAAGCTAAAAAATGAGTAATCAATAGTCGATTAAAACGTAAGGCCCACAATTGCTATTCATAGGAAAAAATAATACAACCGTAAAAATGGGTCGTTGAATAAAAGATATATAAATTTGTCGGTAATCTATGTGAAATATGTTAAACGAGGAATTGGTGTCCGCGCTTCGCGGCGGGGTGGAAATATACACATAATCTTGTATACATAGATGATCCAAAACCTAAAAACTGTAACGACTTACTGCACCAAATGCATCGAATTCATTCATTTAATTTTAGAAATTATAAGTTCAATTAAAATCAGAAACACTATACATAACTGCAAGGTACATAATCTAAAATAGTCTGGATTATAAAAATAATGAATCCAAACATGCTGAAAATACATGACCTTATATGTATTTTAATTAATATTATTTTTATGATTTAGATATGGTAACATACCAAATGTACAAATTATGAGAACCGAAAATCACTGAAAACCAGGAAACCAAGAGACGAAAATCACAGAAACCAGGAAACCGAAAACCAGAATGAAAACCAAAAATTGGGTCGGGCTCAGGTTCGGGTTTTTTGGTTTATTTACACAACCTATATTTTGAAGAAATCTATGGCCGAAAAATCAATATATCCAACCACAACATGTTAACATACATTGTCATCAAAGCGTAGCTATCATACGCTTGTTACAATTATGATACTATATGTTATGCATACCTCATAAACAACATACTTAATGATCAGGTTATGTGACACCGTCATTAGTTGTTCTAAGTAGCCATCGGATATCGAAGTTACATGTAATGACTACAAAACCGAAGTTATACTCCTGCAAATTAAGAAGTAAATTATAACACTATAAAGTTAAAATATTCAACTAAAGGTACAATTTGTTTAATTCAAATACATTATGGATGATACCTGCAATATGCCGAAGAAAACCTTTTAATATGCTTCCATAACCTGGGATTGGTCTTGGTCGAATACAACAATAAAGTGTTAACAAACATACCTTTTTCATAACGATCGAGTAAGGAGCAGCCCAATTACACAAAAAGGTTTGATTGCCCATGTTTGCACCGCCGGTCCAGTCCGGTCTTTTTTGGGGACCGTCTGGAATGATACGGACCGGCCCGAGGACCAAAAAAACATACAAGCCAAGGACCGAATGCCGGACCACTCATGTGCATACCGATCCAGTCCTAGTCTGGGTTGGTCCGGTCCTCCAGGTCAATTTGGTCTAAGTATATAAAAATGATTTAAAAAAAACCCAATTAAACTCTCACGTGCAGCAAAGAACATCGACCTTGACTCTTGAGTAATACTTCACGGAATATAATTTTGGTGTTGTCACCAAGAGTAGCAAAAGTTACTAATTAAGCGAAGTTATTAAATATGCTTGAAAATGGGTTAAAAAAATACAAAAGCTACAACAAAAAGTATTAAAAATCATCATATTTATAATTACCTTATTTTTTAAAATTATATAATTAGGAGGCTATAAGCATTAAAAGTTTTACCAACAATTGACCGGTTTCCATTTTGGCTTTCTTTTGACCCATTTGACCTTGATCCAATTTCTTTTTAGCTAAAGAATTATTTGACCAATCTCTCTAATAAAATTTATAGGATTCACGTATTTATATGAGATTAAATACCAACCTTAAAAGAAAATGATACCGCTAGATCATAAACCTTAGAAGAAAATGATACTACTATACTTACTACATTTTCTTTTTTGGATATAACAACAAAGGGAAAATCTAACATACCTCATAACAAACAGTTTTCATTCTTTGAAGTTTTCTCCAAACACCGGGTTTAAAACACTGCTCTTTCCCAAACCATAAGCATCATGACAAATATTTGATGTCAATTCCCTGCTAAATCGTGGGTTGCAAGTGGACTAAAATCTAACTTTATCGAAATGTAATCAGCACCGCACACTACTTTTATCTGATACACCCACAAACAAAATTTCCCATAAAAATATAAAAAAAACCCAACTAAACCCACAAAGTTTGCATCTTTATAACAATCACATCATCCAACAGTTAATGAAGTTTTTAATCTTTGTTTAGAGAAACACAAAATTAAATCAAGAAAAAATAATTTTTTTTTATAAATTAGATGAGATGAGAAGCATACCAGTTTGATTTACTATGCAACACTCCTGATTAATTACATCTAATCCCAGAATTTTATACACACAGAAAAAACATAAATTAAATTATTTTGTGAAGAAACAAAAAGATGATCTTATGAAGTTGAATCATCAACTAAAACTTAAAACCCATAAAGATTAAACAAAAAAGTTAACAACTTTACTCACATTGATCCAAGAAAAGAGTCAAATTATAACCCCAATGTAATTATCTTTACCCATAAAGATTCAAATGAGTTGAGACCGAGGTCTACCATTTGTGCAAGATTAACTTGTGGTGCTTCGTCATCCAATGAGGTAAAAAGGGGTGTATCAGGAGGAGTTATTAACCTTCAATTTCATGAAAGAAATTAGACACAACCATCATTGAATTAATCCATGATAAAAAGAAAACAATTAATATAAGTACCATTACCAACCTTTCATAATCATTCTTCTCTTATCCGGCATGAAGAAGGTCATTGCTTGTAATGTTTATCCCAAGCTTGTAATCTGAAAAAATTCCTCAATTTATTTGCTGCAAAAATGAATACACTCATTTATTACTACTTTCCTTTTTTCAAAACAACAACAAAAGTCTACAAAACTCCTGAAATAAACAAAGGCGTAAAATATTACTGTACTAAATATCTCTTCAAAATCGTCATTAGCTTGGAGTAAGAAATTATCAATTTCTCAAACCTGGTCTCGATTAAAAAACAAACCATAAACCATAGATAACAGTTTCAATCTAACAATCAAAATCCTAAATACTACCGAATATGAATATATGATAAAAACATTAATAAAACAAAGCTGGATCTTGATATTTTTGTTGAGAGAAGATGATGACGAAAAAGCCAAAAGCTGAGAAAGAAAAGAAAATGGCAGTGAAAGAGAATGGCAGCAAAAGAGCAAAAAGAAATTGAGTGTAGAGAAAGTAAAAGGATAGTGAAATTGAAGCCAAAAGTAGGTAGATGAAATGAAAGGAAATGACCAGAAGGAAAGAAGCACGTACTTTGTCTGTCTCTCTCTCCTTTATTAAAAAAGAAACTGGTCATCTACAGTCATTTGCTTTGGCAAATCTCCCACCTATATATGGAGCAAGGACATGATTTTAATTTGATGACATGTACCAATAACATTGCTTCTTAATGATGACATGGACGCTGACTCAAAGGGCATAATAGGCAATTAACTTCTTCTTTATATGGAAACATATTCATGTCTTCCCTCGGTTCATTTTTCGCCCATAGCTTTGTTTTTTATTTGTAAACAAAAAATTTTAAGAAAATAAAAGTTCTTAAAATTAAATTCTTTACGAAGTGAGTATAGTCATAAAAATTAAAAAAAAAAAAGTCATGGTTGTAGATTGTGAATTCAATGATTAATTCATAGATTAGGCATAAACAAGTGATAATATAGGAAGATTAAGATGGATGGAATATTTGAACACTTTGCTATTGATGGGGGCTGCTACAATTTGGGCAAAGGCTATGCAAAATAGGTTACTACTTACCATATATACCTAGCCAAAGTTTTGACTAAATACAACATGGTCCCTAGACTATTGGTTACAATAAATGTGACCCAACAATGGTTCAAACATTTTACGGAAAAAAAATCTTATGATCTAAAAATGTAATTTAAATTTATTATGATCACAAAATGTTATAATCTCAAATTTTTTAACAAAATCAAAGTTCTTAAAATTAAATTATTTACGAAATGAGTATAGTCATAAAAATTTGAAAAAAAAATGTCATGGTTCAAACATTTTACGAAAAAGAAATCTTATGATCTAAAAGTGTAGTTTAAATTTATTATGATCACAAAATGTTATAATCACAAAAAATTTAAGAAAATAAAAGTTTTTAAAATTAAATTCTTTACGAAATGAGTATAGACATAAAAATTTGAACAAAAAAATGTCATGGTTCAAACATTTTACGAAAAAAATCTTCTGATCTAAAAATGTAATTTAAATTTATTATGGTCACAAAATGTTACGATCACAAAATGTTACGATCCAAATTTATTATAATCCAATTTTATTATGATCGAAAGTTATAATAATCAATGTTTAAAAATATTATGATCCAAAAATATTATAGTCTAAACATATTATTATCAACACTCACACATGAAATTATTGATGATACTATGTTTAGCCTCGATCTTTACACCACATAATTCTTGTATACTATAAAAATGTCAGGTGTCACGCATCATATATTGAAGTTAAAGATAGATGCTCCTGTAATGTGTATGCAAAACATTGATCAGAAAGTAGTTTTATGCAATAGAACTAGGTTAATATAATTGAAGGTAAGATCGTGACAAAGTTTGTACAATTTGTGTTATCCCACGTATGATTATTAGTCCTAACGACAAAACTATGTCTTTCAAATTGAGCCGAAGACAATTTCCTATTTAAGTACGTTTTTCAATGACTATTAAAAAAACCACGGACGAACATTGTCACGGGTTGATTTATTTGTCCAAATATCAGTATTCTCACATACCAGCTATATGTTAATGTATCAAGAGTAAAGAGAAACAAATGCTTGAAAATTATTTGTTGCGACCAAGATGGTAACTATTCAAACTCAACAGCAAACGTCTTATACAATAAAATTTCGTTTTCTTTTTTGATTTATTTTTACCGATTATTCATGTACAACAAAACCTTTAATCATCATTTTAATAATAGTTGACCATATAATTTCTTACGTTTTTTCATCATTATATATTATATTTCTTACAGCTAGCCCGCTCATCGGACGGGTTATGAAACTAGTGTTAATATAGGTAATAAGTTACCCACTTACCCCGTAAACACATGAGAACTCGCTACATGCATAGATTCGAGCTTAAATTTTATTCACTTTTATTTGTATATGTGTTTTTTCTAATATGTGTTCTTGGGTAATTAATATTAAATGTAAAATCAGCTGAAGCTGGAAAAATAAAATGTAAAATAACACATAAGGTCTCTCCCAACAGTTGGCCGTCAGTAAACCCCTCAGTAGCGCCACGTCAGCACATCCTTACTGACACGCTACTGACACGGTCGTGTCAACTCTACCCATCACTAAACCCATCCTTTCCACATCATCATTTCTAACTAATAAAAAAACACAACATTAAATAAAAACATTACATTAATAATAAAAATAAAAACATTACAATTTTAAAAAAACAAAAAAAAACATCACGATTAAAAATATAATAATAAAAAACATTACGAAAAAAAAATTAACGTTGACGATAGTTTGGCGGGAGGCTCCAAATGTGTTCAATTAAGGCATTACGAAGTTTATGATGCACAACTCGATCACGTATCTCCTTTTCGATACGCAATTGGGCTGCAACCTGTTCATGCCATGTACGTTGTGGGTGATTTGCCGGGTTAGCTGTATAGTCTTCTTCAATTGGACAAATTGCGCGGCCGTTATCTTCCGTAGTCATGTTGTGTAATATCGCACAAGTGTACATGATCCGTCGTATTTTGTTCACACTGTATGGTCGTTCCGGGTTTTTAATGATTCCCCACCGTCCTTGGACACTCCGAAAGCTCGTTCGACATCCTTCCTAGCGGATTCTTGGAACCGCTTGAACTTCATGTTCTTTTCTTCAATTGGGCATTTAAATGACTTGACAAGCGTTGCCCATTCCGGATAAATCCCATCAGCTACATAATAACCCTTCGTAAATTGCTCACCGGCAATAGTAAACGGGACTACAGGAGAGATGTCTTGCCTTATTTCATCAAACAAATCTGATTCATTAAGGACGTTTATGTCATTATTCGAGCCCGCCGGGCTAAAGTACGCATGCCATATCCACAAATCGTATGACGCAACAGCTTCAAGCATTATTGTGGGACATCCTTGATCACCACGTGTGTATTGGCCTTGCAATTCCGTTGGACAATTTTTCCAAGGCCAATGCATACAATCAATGCTACCAAGCATTCCAGGAAAACCATATATCTCTTGATGTTTGGCATGTAAACGTTGGACATCATGAGTTGTTGGTTTTCGCAAAAACTCAGTCAAGTATAGATGGAATACACATTTACAAAAGTTGTCCAAACAATCGTACGCTGTTTGTTGACCCATGTGTAGGTACTCATCAAACAAATCAGCAGCACAACCGTACGCCGATTGACGTATGGCAGAGGTACACTTTTGAAATACATTAAAACTGGGGTAACCCGTAGCGTCTCTCTTTTAACGGAAATAATCAAAATACGACGGTAGTTGACCCTGTGGATTATAAAAATGTATAGCCTGGCATATACGGATGAACAAAGGTTTCGACATGCGAAACCGTCTTCGGAAGTTATCCGGGGGGAAACGGCATTCTCGTCAAAGTAATCATTCCATAAACGTTGAGCAGCACTAATGCGATCTCTTGGTATATATCTTCGTGGTGCTCTTGGCATGGTGGAATTCTCAGCTTCTTCTTGATCCAGATAATCAAGCCTTTCAATAGTTTGGTTCAAATCGAAGACGGATGTTGCATTCACATAATCTTGCCAGTAATCATCAGCGTCATCGTTTGGATCCATTGAATGAGAGAAAATTTATGGAAATTAGGAAGAGAGGAAGTATGTGATTGTGAGTAGATGAAAATGTGATAGTGTGTTTAAAATGATAGAGTATGTGAGTTTTTATAGAGGTTGGGTGTAATATATTAATTATTGTGTATTAAATAAATATTTGAATTTGAATTCAATTTCGGACGCTCCCCCGGACCCACCATTGCCCACGACGCACCACCCCGCTCTGTCCTCACCCCGACGCCTGCCCAACGACGTCAGTTACGACGCCCCCGTGCTAACGGCGTCGTCGGGCGACGGCCAAAAAGTGCCCACGATGGGGCTCCACGACTTGCCGTTGGCACGGGTCTAAGGACATATATAAAGATCAAATATGGTAGAAATTTAATTACTTAAAGGTTTTTTTCTATTTTAAAAGCTCCACATTTTAATAGTAAAAAAACTCGCATGGTAAAAGACTTAATAATGATATTAACAAGTGTAGTAGTTGCCGCGCTTCGCTGCGGTTTTTTTTTTCGTTTATATATTTAATAATGTTGTAAAAATTAAAATATCATTTATGTAAATTTATTTGATGATTTTTAACATGTTATTATAGAAATTTAAGTCATAACCTTTTTTTTTCAAACATTAAAGTATATAATACTTTCAAGATTCTAAATATTATATTGAATAAAAACAAATAAACTAATAAATATGCAAGTCAGTGTAAAAAAAAGAACCTCCAAAATATTTTTAGTAATAGAAAGTAAATAAGATATTTTAAATTATATCAAAAATACAATTCATAAAAAATTTATCCCATTTTGTTGAAAACCTCCGTTCCATTAATGTCACTGTCTAGTGACATAGAAGAGAAAAAAAAATTGATGCTTGGAATTGAACCCTGGTGGCATGCCAATGGAGCAAGTGGCTTACCTCCAAGCTACTCCTTTCTTTCTTTTAATTTTCTATATACTAATTAATATATACCATTTATGAACAGTAAAAGTTGTATGGAAAATGTATTATAGGTAGAATAAGAGACAAACCGCACAAGACCCTCCTTTCCCCTTCTATTTAGATGTGTGTTGTTTGTTGGTTGTTAGACCGCTGCCAACGGGACGTCGGGGGGACGCGTCGGGGGGCGTCGAGCCACGACGGCGTTGGCACCGAGCCGTCGTGGCCGGCGTCGTGGCGAACACGTCGTGTTTTCGACGGAAGAGAGAAGGCGTCGGGGGAGCGTGAGGACCGAGGGAGCGTATAAAATTGAATTCAAAATTCAATTTTTGTTTTTTTTTTTTTTCCTTTATCCTATTTTTTACCTATAAATACAACACCCTCACATTCATAATTTTACACCACTTCTCCCACTTCTTCATTACCTTCATTACCTATTTTCCAGATTTTCATCATGAGTCGTAGATCGAACTCCTCCCCGTCAAATGATCACTTCCAAAATTTGTTAAACACCCGTATCCCGTCACCAGCATATTCGTCAAATGCTGGACAGACTAGCCAGCCCAGCCCGAGCAACGTCGCATCTGGTTCGGGTTCGGGTTTTATGCCGTTCCACTCCACCCCCGGCGGTTTCTCGAACCAAGGCGCTGTTCAACCCGGTTTTCAACCCGGTTATCAACCCGGTTACCAACCAGGTTATCAACCGGGTTATCAACCCGGTTATCAACCGGGTTATCAACCCGGTTACCAACCCGGTTACCAACCCGGTTACCAACCCGGTTATCAACCCGGTTACCAACCCGGTTACCAACCCGGTTACCAACACGGTTTCCACCCCGGTTTCTATGGCTCCGGTTATCATCCCGGTTCGGGTTCGGGTTCTGGCTATCAACCCGATTTGCAAACTGAATCCCCGCTCGAAGAGGAAGACGAAGTAGATGTCCCACAACCGGTACCCGAACCGGTCCAACCAAGCAGGGGAACAGGAAGAAGAAGAAGAGCTACACCAGCGGTTAGGGAGGCTGGTTCGGTGAAGAAGTGGTCCATCCAGGAAGCCGTTATTTTATCCCAGCGGTGGATAAATGCTTCAGAATCCGCAGAACGCGGGAACTCACAATCCGGTGAACGACTTTGGGGGCAGATTGAAGCCGAGTACAACTCACTAGTTGATACAAAACGCACCAGAAGTCAACTCCAAGGAAAATGGAACAAGATAAAAATGGACGTTCGGAAATTTGGGGAAATGTATAAACGGTTCGAGTCTAGTCGACAAAGTGGGGCCGGTGACCAAGACATGATCAACGCCGCAAAACAACAATTTTATGACAACAACAACAGGAGGAACTTTTTGTACGAACAGTGTTGGCACGAACTAAAAGATTACCCCAAGTTTTATGTATTTTTTTTAATTTTAATGTCTTTTTTAATTTAATGTAATGTTTTTTTAATTAATGTAATGTTTTTTTATTTAATGTAATGTGTTTTTTTATTAATTAAAATGGTGATGTGGAAATGATGATGTGGAAAGGATGGGTTTAGTGATGGGTAGGGTTGGCACGAACGTGTCAGTAGCAGGTCAGTAAGGATGCGATGACGTGGCGCTAGTGATGTGTTTAGTGATGGGGAAGGGTTGGGAGAGGCCTTAGTACATTATATGATGACTAATACATATATTACTTGATATTAATAAGAGACAAACCGCACAAGACCCTCCTTTCCCCTTCTATTTAGATGTGTGTTGTTTGTTGGTTGTTAGTACATTATATATGATGACTAATACATATATTACTAAAATTAATTTTAATATTTAGTTGTGAGTTTGTTTATTATTATAGAAGTTTCGTCATGTGTTTGAACAGAAACAAAAACTGAATATGAAACTTGGGTTAAATCAAGTTTTATAGCATTTGAAAATAAAATTACCTATATAACATTTTATGCTGTAGATGATCAGTTGATGAATAGGAGAATTCTTTCACAAACCCATTAACAATCTTCCTTTACACGCTTTCAACTCATCCCGTAAAATCAGGATCTAAATCTTCCAAAATCAACCACCCTTTCAAGACTTTCAAGTCATCCCCACAAAATCAGGGATATTCCGGATTTTATATGTACCATGTTCATCTTCCTCGCCTGATTAATTCTCAAATGCTACTCCGGTTTCATAAACAATCTTCACTTTGTCCAACTATTCAACCAGTGCTTCAACATCTTCAACCACTCACTACACAAATCGCAATACCGATCATCTCTTCCCTCTTTCTTCTTTTTACAAACTTTTTTATTCTAATCAAAATTCAGACCACAACCGTTAAAAGAATCGCCGTCTCCACGTTTGGTGTCAGGTGTCGTCACGTCGGCGGTCTAACCATGTAATTTCTGTTTTTATTTTGTTCATTGCATTTCAGGGTTATATAATTTCCGGGTTTTAGATTTTGTTAATATGGATGACTGAAGCTTGAAAATGATTCAGCACTCATTATTGTTTATTTTTCACCTCATGTGGTACTGATTTCTGTGTTTTAGAGCACAATTTGAGCATATTCTTGAAAACTTGAAAGAGAAGCCAAATGTTGGAATTTTTCATGACACATGATTTATGTGTTTTCATTATCTAACATCACATGCAAGCATTACGAGAATCAATAGAATTTGAGAAAGAATTGGCAGAAAATTGGTGGTAGTGGTAGTAGCTTATTTCTTTTTATATTTTTATTTTCAAATTTCTAAATCTTAAATGGAATTTCTTTGTGTTTTCAGGATAAAGATTTAACGTACCTAGAGCCGGGGCCGATATCTTACTTTTTAGGGAATTTATCTCTCATGTTTAAATTATATTATATTATTATACAAAATCGCTATCAGTTTATTTGCATAATTTTGACAGTTAAATGGTAGCATCCTTGTACTTGGAAAAGCCTTCTCTCTCCGCTTTATTTTAAGTTCTCTTTAGACATCTTATAAGAACGAGACAAATTATATTGATAAATTGGGATTCTCATCATTAACCGTGTGGAATATGAGAGCATGGAAAGCAAAGGTATGCTACCACACACATATTATAAAATTAGAGTACATTACATAGACCGTTCCTATAATCCCAAAAATCCAATAATATTTTTAACTTTTTTGGTTATAAAGTAAATTATCGAGTTTTAAAATATTTGATTTATAATTTATTGTTGTGGCATGTATTTGAGTGGAGCTTGCAAAATCAATGTAAGGTTTTGTGGCAAATATGTGAGTAAGAACATTATACCGCCTTTTAATGTTAAATTATTTACATGTTATAAACCTTTGAGTAATTAAAATGATGTTCGGTTCACCCAAATTTCACATATGATTATTTATCTAAAAAAAACATTGTCCTTTTCTGAATATCTTTTGTGCCTATAGTCCTTTATGTCACAGAATCATCTTTTTGATCCTTTACAAAATAATATAATTTATGTTTTTTTTTGTGTGTTTAAAATTCATAGGGTGTGTTGCAGAGTGAATCAAACTGGTATGCTTCTCATCTCATTTATAATTATTTTTTGATCTTTTTCTTGATTTAATTTTGTGTTTCTCTATACAAAGATTAAAAACTTTGTTAACTAATTGAATGATGTCATTGTTATGAAGATGCAAACTTTGTGGTTTTAGTTATTTTTTTCTTTATTTTTGGGGTAATTTTGTTTGTGTGTTTACAAGACAAAAGTAGTTTGTGGTGTGGATTACATTTTGGTAAAGTTAGATTTTAGTTCACTTGCAACCCACGGTTTAGCAGGGGATTGACATCAAAGATTTGCAATGTTTTAAAACACGTGTATTTAGTTGACCCGGTACGAAGGTCGGATCAATGGTCAACTGTTGAACCAACAGGTCAACCCACGTTAACTAGAACATAGATATGCAGGATTTAGATTTAAGGTTAATTCTTGCCTTCACGATTATTGTCTTAAATTTGAGGGTATACTTCATATTGTTAATATAAACTGCATGTCTGATATTTTTGACTACTTGGTTACCTTCACTTGATTTTATGAGTATTTAAGTTGTTGATAATTTATTCTAACTATGAAACAAAAGCACTTGATGAATTTTGAAAGTACAGCTGATTGATTTTTTTATATATGTTTTATATCAGGCTCTATATTACAGGCTTTTGGGTTTGTATCTAAACAATGTTATCAAACTGGTCTTCGAGCTTACATTGCAATAAAGGTGATTTTCGCATTCATAATGGAGGTTTGCAACAAAACTACGTAATTTTTCCCCCACAATTTTACTACTATTATTAGTATTTTATGTAGTTCTATCCCTATTTATGAATGTTCTGTTAATTTTCAAAATCAGAAACTGAATCTGAACCTTGGAAAAGACCATGCAACTGAACCCAAAAGCATTTATAACCCAAAACCAAATCTATATAAATCATACGTGATTGTTTATAGTAAGTCAAAACTATTTTTTTTTGTTAGGTTGACTTGAGTATGGTCAATTTCAGGTAAAAACGACCCATTTTTTGCTTATAATAAATAATGTTAGTTTATCATAGTATTTTTGGGTGTTTCAAATATAATTGTTCATATAATACTTTTTTTCTTTTACTTGAATTTTACATGGTTTTTGTGACACTTCATAAACAGCAGTCAATTTGGGTAGTTGTAACGACCCGAAATTTGTAAATAAATAAATTGTACAAAAATATGATAAATAAGGATAAATCGTTTAAAGAACGTAGGAATTGGTTTCGTGTCGTTTGGACACCGTATGAGAAAGTTATGGGCGAAACCGGGTCGAGACAAAGTTGAAAAAGTGCAGCCCTGACTACATCAGAAGTTCGCGACGCGAACTATTGTTCGCGATCGGGAACTAGCTCCTGGGAGTTTGGCCTTTTATCGCGAAGAAGTTCACGCCTGCATAACGATCGCGAACTATGGAAGTCGCAGAGTTAGCGACGCGAACTATTGTCGCGTCGTGATCTTTTGTCTGGCAGCATTAAAGTCGGGTTTGAGCTCATTTATTGCAAAGAAAAACCCTAGTTTTCTCCCTCTCGAGTTTGTGAGCGATTTTGAGTGTAAACCATCATTTGGAGCTGATTTCTTCATCAAATCTTGTGATTCTTCACTCCTAGTTGAAGATTAAAGGTATATCTTCAATCCCTTGTAGTTGTAGTTTTAGATCTATGGGTTTAGAAGCTTGGGTTTGAAACCCTAGTTCTTGGGGTTAGGGTTTATGGTGATGTAAATGGTGTATACACTTAATGAATGGTATATTGGTAAAGGAAACAAGTGTATGATTTCGATTGGTAAGAATCTTAAGGGTGGTTAAACCTAGGGTTTGGTAAATCACCATATTTGGGGGAAATGGATTGATGGGTGTTATCTAGAGGTAGATGAACACATTGGTAGTAGTTTGTGATGATAATCTTGTTGTGATAATTGTTTTAGACATTCGGTGAAGTGTTGAAGTGGACGAATTGTGAACAAGGAACCGGCGGAAAGAATACGGTTAAAGCATCCTTGTTACTAAGGTGAGTACGTGTGGACTTTATTGAGTACATAACCTTTGAGATACGTTTTTATACTTGTGTTACGGTCTAATTGCTTAATTGAATATACTTATAGTTGTTTAGTTAGTTATGAATTATTGTTAATATATAACTAACTGGTTGATGAGGAATGTGATAGCCGAGAACTAGATTGACATAACCTTTGAGTTATGGTGAGAACGAGATGACGTGATGTTAGTTAGTTCGGGGGCAACCCAATAACTAGACATGGTGATGTTTCTAACTAGTTCGGGGGCAACCCGATAGTTAGATGGGATAGTGTTTCTAGCTAGTTCGGGGGCAACCCGATAGTTGGATTTATGGGTGCTTTTAGCTAGTTCGGGGGCAACCCGTGAAGGATTTATGTGCACAGTTGGTCAACCTATGATGTCACGTCCATGACTATAGGACACTCAAGGGTCACATCGGTGAGTGCATGTAATACGAGAAAGATATGTAATGATACTTGGAAGAGGATTGATTCATAATAGTCATTTATGAATCAAGTTAAGTATTAAGTTAAGTTCAACTTATTACTAGATTAGTTTATCTAACTAACTAATACAAGTATTTGTACATTTACTAGTTGAGTAAATATACAATGTGTTAATTATGGATTATCTATAATATGATTTAAAGTAATTAAATCATATGGTGTTGGATAATATTATTGTCTAAATTATATAAGGTTTATTATATAATTAATTATTAAAAGTATAAATACAAAGTATATATATGTCGTGTATATAATATACGGAATATATTAGTGTATTAATACTAGACATTTAATAATTAAGTGCAACAATAATAACTAGATAAACTATAAGGGTTGGTTGTGTAAAAGGATAAGTTTAATTAAGAATTAATCTTAATTAAACTAGAAGGGCCCTAAGTGAAAGTCCTTCTATTATAAATAGAAGGCTTGGGGTTCCCTTGTAGCTTGCTCATTCCCTCAACCCTAGCCACGAAATTTTGGCCTCCCTTCCTCCATATTTCGGCCGAGCAACACAAGGAAGAACACAAGTCTTGTGTTCTTCGTGTTCTTCGTTCGTTCTTCGTGTTCTTCAAGTCTTGAAGAACAAGTACCATTACAAGAGCTTATCTAGAGGGCTTCTCGTTGTGTTTATCACTGGTGGATCATTCTTGAGCAATCTAAGGTATGAATTGGAAAAACCCTTTTTCCCTTCTCCCCTTTGTACGAAAGTCGAACCAAGAACCCTAGGGTTCTTGGTCAGTTCGACGAATACACACAAGTATGTGTGTGTGTTCGAGTTCTTCGTACAAGGTTTCTTTCTTGTTAACCTAATCTAAATCTCCAAGATCTCAATCCTTTAGGGTTTAAGGATTAGGTTTAATCCCAGTTCCGCTTTTAGGGATTAAATCAGCTAGTTGGTTTAACCGGTCAAGAACAAGTTCATGTTCTTGGTCAGCAAGGTTCGAACCAAGCATGCTAGGCGGTCGACCCAAGTGGTTGATCGAGTATAATGAAACCCTTTCAGTGGTATCAGAGCGATGGTTTAGAGATCTAGACTAGATTAACAAAGTTGTTTGTTTACTTTAATTTACAAGTTTTTTTTTGTTTCAAGCATTCTTCTTTCTTCTTCATTATTTTCGAAAATAGGGAAGAACCCTAAGACCAAGAACATTAAACTAGTCTAAGTTTAATTGGTCAAGAAGGTTTCTAGAAAACCCTAGCAATTTTCGAAAATTGTGAAAGAACCCTAGGATCAAGTATATTAAACAAGATATGTTTAATTGATCAAAAGGATTCTTTCCATAATCCCTTAGTAATTTCGTGACCAAGGAAAACCCTAGGATCAAGTATATTAAACAAGATATGTTTAATTGATCAAAAGGATTCTTTCCTAAAAGCCTTAGAGATTTCGAAATCTAGAGGATTACTTGGACACCAAGTTTATTAAACTAGCCTAGTTTAATTGGTGGAAAAGTATCCTAGTCTTAAGTTTTCGAAAACCCTAAGAACCCTAGAACATTAAACTAGTTTGAGTTTAATAGATTAAAAGAGTTAATTAGGATAATAATCTAAAACCTAGTTAATTAGACAAGTTTGTGTCTAATAGGTTTAATTATTATTTTTGATAAGTTTATTAAAGCTAGTTCTTTAAACCTAGTAATTTAGACAAAGTTTATTGTCTATAAGGTTTAAATTAAAAAGTTTAAATAAATTTATTAAAAGTTATAATCTATCTTAGAATTTAAACAAAGTTTATTGTTTAAAAGGATTGATTAAAATTAATCTTTTAATTAAAATAATGTGTTTGATCAAGAAAGTCAAAACCCTAGTTTTGATTGGTCAAAAACAAGATTAGGGTTCATGTAATTAAATTAGGGTATTGATAAAGAAGGTGTTAATTTTTAAGTTCTAAAATTAACAAGGTGTATTTAATTATGTATAAATATGTATATGTATTTAAATTTTCGTTTTTTTTATTAAGTAAAATTGAATTTTAAAAAAATATAATAAGTTTATACACATTTTAATTAGTTTAAGTTAAAATGTATAAGTATAAATTAGGTGTAATATTCTTATTAGAATGTTACAAGTTTATTGTTATAAATACATATATACGAATTTATATATATATATTAAATACAAGATAAAATGAAACGATTAAAAGGATAATGTTATTTTGATCTTTAAAGAAATAATAGTGTAACTAGTTATTGTATAAGTTATAATATAATTAAAACTAGAATGTACAAAGTTATGATTTAATTATAACTAGTAATTGTACAAGTTGAAATTATATTATTAACTAGAAATATACAAAGTTATATTATTATGTATATCAAAGTGTATAAAGTTATAAGGTATTATAACTAGTTAATTATACAAGTATGATATAAGTATTTTACAAGTTATGTAATATACTAGATTAATGATCAAGTATAAATAACAAGAACCTATATTTAACTAGTTCAAGTTAAATATAAGAAGGTTAAACAAACTAAAGAATTATTATATATAGTCTTTATATAATAGGTTTATTAGTTTCACCAAGTATAAACCGGTGATTGTGATAGCTCAAATTTCATCATGGTTGTTGAAGCTAGTGGGAGCTACACAAGAAAATCACAAAGTTTGTAAGTGTGTCGTTAAGGCATAAGTTATGGTCGAATCTAATAAGTATAACAAATGTTTAATTTCATTATTAGACATATGAAAAACTAGGTGTGTTAAACTAGGTTTATGTTTCAAGTTTATGAACCATAAAAGTTTTAAAAGTTTAACATAAGTTTATAAGTTTTTCAAGTAATATAAAACAAGTAAGTTTTATTAGAAATAAGGTTTCTCACAAAACTTAGAAAAACGTTTTGTACACCTCGTTTTAGGTATACATGTAATATCGTATAAATTCTTGAAACTATAAGTTTTAAAGAATAGTTCTTAAGTTTTAAAAAAGGTGTCTTGTTGGACGTTTCAATCCTTCAATGTCACACATTTTAAACAAGGATTAAGATTGGAATAAAAGTTTAAGTTTAGTTTTAAGACTTAAACAAAACCCAAGAAAATCTTAGATCGAAGTACTATCCACCTAATGGAACACCTCACTTGTTCAACGATATTCATATTGTAAGGATAAAGAACCTTAGATATGGATTCAAATCATTGCGAGTGTTAGGGTGCGTAAGGTTCTGTGATAATCGGGAGTCCCGGCGCAGAGCATCGCACTGTCTTAGATGGTCTGATCTACTTTGGTGATAATCGGGAGTCCCGGCCCAAAAAGTACTTGAGTAGAATAAACATACTAGACTTTATTACTAACTTAGAAATGTACGATTAGATTGTACAAAGTTGTAATAAGTTATAAGTCTAAAGATTCTACGACCCCTAGGAATCGTGTCAAGTCTTGATACGATCGGTAAGGAAGTTACCTACCAGAAATAGCATGTCTCGTCGGGAAGTGCCCAAACCTTGCGGCGAGAATGTGACATATGGATCCTAGGCCTAAAATATTAATTATGGGTTTATAATATATTTTAGAGAATGTTTATTGATGATTACTAATTAAACTGGGTTTGATTTGTAGATGGCAGCAACAAATGTGATTGCGACAACAAGTACCAACAATCTCTCACTTCGCTCAATCCTCGAAAAAGACAAGTTGACTGGGTCAAACTTTCTCAACTGGGAGCGCAATCTTCGTATTGTGCTCAGGCATGAGAGAAAGTGGTATGTCTTGGAGAGAGCAGTACCGAACACCCCTGCTGTTAATGCCAGAGCTGAAACGAGGCAAGCTTATGATAAGCATGTCAGTGATGCACTCGATGTGAGCTGTTTAATGCTAGCCACTATGAGTCCCGAGTTACAAGCGGGACTTATGGATGTGCCTGCGTTTGAGATGATCCAGCAACTTAGGGATTCATTTCAAGAGCAAGCTCGCACCGAGAGGTTTGACATCAATCGAGCCTTCAACTCTTGCAAGATGGTTAAAGGAACGCCGGTGAGTGCCCACGTCATGAAAATGAAGGGGCACATGGATCACCTCGCTAGACTTGGTCACCCCATACCGTTGCAAATGGCAACAGATACTATACTCAACTCGTTGTCTGATGACTACAAGTCTTTTGTGGTCAACTACAACATGCATAATATGGAGAAATCCATTGCTGAGCTACATTCCATGCTCAAGACAGCTGAGTTGAGTTTGGGGACCAAATCTAAGGACGTTCTCTTGATCGGTAATGGCGGTGGCGGTGGAAAGAAGAGAAAAGGGCATGGTGGTAAAGGAAAGGGCAAAACCTATCCTAACCAAGGAGTGCCAAATGGTAAAGGTGTCAAACAAAAGGTCAAGAAGTTTAAGCCTAACACTGTGAGGACCGAGAACCGGTGCTTCAAGTGTGGTGAGGCTGGGCATTGGAAAAGAAATTGTCCAAAGGGTGCAAGTGGTAGTGGAGGAAACGCAAGTTCCTCAGGTAACACAACCACACTTCTTAATCACTTTTAGATACTTGTAAAGTACATTACGAGTAATCTAACTTTTGCAATCGTTTATTGCAGGAGATGGAAAGTGATGGTGACCGGCATGAGATGGTGATGATCCCACGAGCACCAAGTATTTATGATTCAGTTTTTTTAGTGGATTCGTTTTTAAACAATTTACTTTATTGTTCTGGATAATTTTATTTTATGTTAAAACAAGTTTCATTTTGGTTTTAATTAAATTATCGAATCCATGGTTGAATTATAATGTGTGCATGTGTGATAATTACACTAGTCAAGGTTTATGACTAGATTGTAAGTCAAGTTTTGATTTACTTATATTTCATGTTTTATATTTCTATACTTGTTTGATTGTTGTATAAATAATATCTTGATAGCTCAAGGAATTTAAATACTAGTAGTTAGAAAGTTTTTCTAATGAAAGTGTTTAAAAGTTTTATGGAAGCATAAGGTTCAATGGTTGTTGAACTTAGTTAAAACATCTTAAGTAATAGTCATTACCTATGATAGAAAGTTTTAAAGTATTAGTATTAATATAGTATGATTATATTGGATATAATCAAGATATACTTTAAGAGTATTATTACAAGTCTTTCATACTTGTAGTAAAGGATTTAATGAAGTCATAATTCCCTAATAGGAATAATTGGATATTCGCATAATCCAAGCAAAATGACTTAGACATTAAATAAACTCTTAAGAGAAACAAACTATATTATTTAAGAATTAAAGGGTATTATTGCAAGTCTTTTATACTTGTAATAAATACGTTATTTAATCAAGTCATAATTCCCTAATAGGAATAATGGATATTAGAAAAATCCAAGTAAATGACTTTGGCATTGAATAAAATTCTTAAAAGAATACTAATGTATTTAAGAATTGATAGTATCGTTTCAAGTGTTTCATACTTGTTAGATACAGTAATCAATGAAGATCATAATTCCCTTAAAAGGAATATTGGATATTCGCAAATCCAAATGATGATCTTAATTATTGATAGAATTCTTAAAAGATTAAACTACAAGTTATTGACTAGGTCAAAGTAGTAGTTTAAGAGATGCTTAAGTTCCATAAAAGTAAGTGGGAGCTAAGACTAACGTAATTTATTAAAGGTGTTAATGAATTCAGTAAGTTAGCAAGACATTAACAACAAGATTTTACCATGTCGTTAGCCAAAGAGTTAAGAGAAATAATAAATGATCGATTAGATTATTGCAAACCTAATAGCGTGATCACAAGTCTTGTGATTAATTGTTGCATATCTAATAGGTTGTTAACACTTCAAGTGGATAACACAATCATTTAAGGAAATTTCTTTAACTAGTAAAGAATATCTACAAATCAAGTAACTAAAAGAGGCTTTAGTTACAAGGATAATTTTATGAATTCAAGAAACTAAGGAGTTAATTTCCAATCCTCCTATGTTTACCGAATTACATAAAAGGCAAGACTAGAATATGTTCTAAATTGTTGCAAGAACAATATCTAGCAAAGACAAAAGTAATAGTATTCCTAAATACTCGTCTTATGTCTTTAGTTTAATAGAAATGATTGGTTTAGTGATAAAGTTACAATTAAGTTTGTAAGAATCATTAAGTAATCAACGTGAACGAAAGGAATAAGTAATGATCCAGTAATAATTCAGTATCTATGTCCAGTGAGGAATAATACTTGAGTTAGTATCATTCTTATTCAGACTTTGTATGTTTTACAATATCCATGAATAAAAGTCTATTTATTCAAGAAGATACAAAATCCGTGACTACTCGTCTTGGTGGGAACCTCGATGGGACGTTAACGTCATCGCGGTATTTGGTGGTAGATTCGAAGTTCTTCGAAGATAGCTACACAAGTTTTGTGTAAACCAAATATCGGTGATATTCTGTTGGAGGCTCAACGAATATTGGATTGACCACCGTGACAATACTTCGTGGTTGAAAAGTTCAAAAGTATTGTTCACTAGGATTATCCTTAAGCCTGAGGTATTTGGTTTAGGATACAATGACTAATGTACTTTGGTTCAACTTAGACAATACTGAAATACGTTTGTCATACGAGGCGATACTGGGTACAAAGGAAGTTGTATTTTAAACCGAAATATAACAAGATGGTAATTGCACCTCCTTTTTAGGAGAGATATTTATGGGTCCCTTGACATGATGATAAACTGAAAATGCACGGCCGTGCTCAACGAACTGATCTGTTCTTTGTCGTTATCACACAGTTTTAAATCAAGAGGTCAAGAAATGATTTCGAGTACAGGAGTTGATAATTTCTACCATGCTCGTATTTGTTATCACGAATATCGTGCTGCAAGGGATAAACCTAACACGTTACCCAAGAAGTAAAGACGGAGTGTTCTTTACTAGACGACGCTATTAATATGTTTTTCTGAAACAATACCTGGGTATAAGAGTTTCTATGGCTTGGTTATCCTGTATTGCCTGCTAGAGGGCCGCTGCAGGCTAGTGCCATCAAGCTAAGGTTACGAACTTGCACAAGTGGGAGTCTGAAGGATTTATGTGCACAGTTGGTCAACCTATGATGTCACGTCCATGACTATAGGACACTCAAGGGTCACATCGGTGAGTGCATGTAATACGAGAAAGATATGTAATGATACTTGGAAGAGGATTGATTCATAATAGTCATTTATGAATCAAGTTAAGTATTAAGTTAAGTTCAACTTATTACTAGATTAGTTTATCTAACTAACTAATACAAGTATTTGTACATTTACTAGTTGAGTAAATATACAATGTGTTAATTATGGATTATCTATAATATGATTTAAAGTAATTAAATCATATGGTGTTGGATAATATTATTGTCTAAATTATATAAGGTTTATTATATAATTAATTATTAAAAGTATAAATACAAAGTATATATATGTCGTGTATATAATATACGGAATATATTAGTGTATTAATACTAGACATTTAATAATTAAGTGCAACAATAATAACTAGATAAACTATAAGGGTTGGTTGTGTAAAAGGATAAGTTTAATTAAGAATTAATCTTAATTAAACTAGAAGGGCCCTAAGTGAAAGTCCTTCTATTATAAATAGAAGGCTTGGGGTTCCCTTGTAGCTTGCTCATTCCCTCAACCCTAGCCACGAAATTTTGGCCTCCCTTCCTCCATATTTCGGCCGAGCAACACAAGGAAGAACACAAGTCTTGTGTTCTTCGTGTTCTTCGTTCGTTCTTCGTGTTATTCGTTCGTTCTTCGTGTTCTTCAAGTCTTGAAGAACAAGTACCATTACAAGAGCTTATCTAGAGGGCTTCTCGTTGTGTTTATCACTGGTGGATCATTCTTGAGCAATCTAAGGTATGAATTGGAAAAACCCTTTTTCCCTTCTCCCCTTTGTACGAAAGTCGAACCAAGAACCCTAGGGTTCTTGGTCAGTTCGACGAATACACACAAGTATGTGTGTGTGTTCGAGTTCTTCGTACAAGGTTTCTTTCTTGTTAACCTAATCTAAATCTCCAAGATCTCAATCCTTTAGGTTTTAAGGATTAGGTTTAATCCCAGTTCCGCTTTTAGGGATTAAATCAGTTAGTTGGTTTAACCGGTCAAGAACAAGTTCATGTTCTTGGTCAGCAAGGTTCGAACCAAGCATGCTAGGCGGTCGACCCAAGTGGTTGATCGAGTATAATGAAACCCTTTCAACCCGATAGTTGGGCACGTTAGTGTTGCTAGTTAGCTCGGGGGCAACCCGATAACTAGACATGTGTTGCTAGGGAAGCAAGGTTTGGAGTCACCATGGGGTGACTATATATCTCTACTATCTATAATAGAGGAATGTCTTTCTACTTTTAGCAGGTCTTAAAACAGGCTTGCCATTTCTGGAAGGTCTTAAACCCACATCTTAATTGAAAAAAAAAGGCTGTTAATAGGTTTCGAACTTGGGCTCTCTAGAAACACATTTATGAACCTTACCACTACACCACATCAAATATTTGGTACACAAACGAAACACTAAACCACCATGCTTTCAATGTGCAGACGCAAATCATTATAGCCATTAAAAATTAGACGTTTTCCTACTTTTATTTTTAGAAAAATTAATCAGTAATGGTAATTTACTTCAACATGCGTTTTTGTGTATTAAATTTTAACATTGAATTCGTGCGTTTTACGCATTCAATAGTAAGATAGTAACCGTCCAACTTAATGAAAATTAAATGCTTATAAAGACTTAATTATACGATATACGTTTGTTTTTTCATTTTTAGCAGGTCTTAAAACAAAAACGTTCAGTCAATGCCATAACTAGGTATAAAGACTTAATTATGTATACGGTTTTTTTATGCTTACGTTTTTTTCATGCTTACGAACTGTGAGAGAGAATATATAGTAACCAATGGATATTTCGGATACCAATATAAAGACTTAATTTTAACCTATACGTTTTTTTATTCATTTTTCGTAGGTCTTAAAACAGAAACGGTCAGTCAATGCTATAACTAGGTATAAAGACTTAATTATGTATACGTTTTTTTCATGCTTACGTTTTTTCCATGCTTAAGAATTGTTAGAGATAATATATAGTAACCAATGGACATCTCTACTATATATAATAGAGGAATGCCTTTCTACTTTTAGCAGGTTTTAAAACAGACTTGTCATTTCTGAAAAGTCTTAAACCCACAACTTAATTGAAAAAAAAAGGCTGTTAATAGGTATCGAACTTGGGCTCTCTAGAAACACATTTATGAACCTTACCACTACACCGCATCAAATATTTGGTACACAAACGAAACACTAAACCACTATGCTTTCAATGTGCAGACGCAAATCATTATAGCCATTAAAAATTAGACGTTTTCCTACTTTTATTTTTAGAAAAATTAATCACTAATGGTAATTTACTTCAACATGCGTTTTTTTGTATTAAATTTTAACATTGAATTCGTGCGTTTTACGCATTCAATAGTAAGATAGTAACCGTCTAACTTAATGAAAATTAAATGCTTATAAAGACTTAATTATACGATATACGTTTGTTTTTTCATTTTTAGCAGGTCTTAAAACAAAAACGTTCAGTCAATGCCATAACTAGGTATAAAGACTTAATTATGTATACGGTTTTTTTATGCTTACGTTTTTTTCATGCTTACAATCTGTGAGAGAGAATATATATTAACCAATGGATATTTCGGATACCAATATAAAGACTTAATTTTAACCTATACGTTTTTTTATTCATTTTTAGTAGGTCTTAAAACAGAAACGGTCAGTCAATGCTATAACTAGGTATAAAGACTTAATTATGTATACGTTTTTTTCATGCTTACGTTTTTTCCATGCTTAAGAATTGTTAGAGATAATATATAGTAACCAATGGATATTTCGGATACCAATATAAAGACTTAATTATACGATATACGTTTTTTTTTTCATTTTTAGCAGGTCTTAAAACAAAAACGGTCAGTCAATGCTATAACTAGGTATAAAGACTTAATTATGTATACGTTTTTTTCAAACTTACGTTTTTTCACCCTTATGAACTGTGAGAGAGAATATATAGTAACCAATGGATATTTCGGATACCAATATAAAGACTTAATTTTAATCTATACGTTTTTTTATTCATTTTTAGTAGGTCTTAAAACAGAAACGGTCAATCAATGCTATAACTAAATATAAAGACTTAATTATGTATACGTTTTTTTCATGCTTACGTCTTTTCTATGCTTAAGAAATGTTAGAGATAATATATAGTAACCAATGGATATTTTGGATACCAATATAAAGACTTAATTAAACGATATACGCTTTTTTTTCATTTTTAGCAGGTTTTAAAACAAAAACGGCCAGTCAATGCTATAACTAGGTATAAAGACTTAATTATGTATACGTTTTTTTCAAGCTTACGTTTTTTTCATCCTTATGAACTGTGAGAGAGAATATATAGACTTAATTTTAACCTATACGTTTTTAACCTATACGTTTTTTTATTCATGCTATAACTACCCATTAAATCTTTGCATTAATATTAATTTGTTAAATTAAAATACGTATTACCTCCACTCTATATAAACAACGGTATTATAAACCGAGAAAACCCGTCACTGTTTTCATAAAAAACTGGGAAAACCTTCATAACCAACGGTATGAGTTATCACCCGTAACTCTGTTTTTTCATTCTATTCTTTAACAATTGATACAAATGTTATTCCTACCG
The DNA here is from genome assembly GCA_963853835.1 of Calendula officinalis. Lineage (NCBI taxonomy): Eukaryota > Viridiplantae > Streptophyta > Magnoliopsida > Asterales > Asteraceae > Calendula > Calendula officinalis. The sequence goes on from OY970828.1 coordinate 64,700,985, forward strand.
TGTATGAGTTTCGTAATCTTTTTTGTGTAAGGTATTCTTAACATGTCAACAATCGGATTGCACTATATAAGAAACATTCATGATTTCAAGGACAAAATTCACCTCAAGGTTAGGGTTCTACGAATGTGGCCCCACACGAACTTTAACAATAAAAATGAGATAATATCACTTGAGATGCTGTTAATTGACGAGGAGGTATTACACTTAACCATATTCTATAATTGATCATTATGTAAAAATATTGTTTTTACTGATTTAACTATTAATTAACATCGTATGTATTATCCATTTTTTTGTAGGGAGGCAAGATTCACGCTTCTATTTACGTTAAACTGATGAGTAGATTTTAAAAACAATTGAAGGAAGACGGTGTTTACTATATCAGATGAGGTAAGTTGTGGCAGGCCAAGTCAAGTTTTACGTTTACTGGCCTGAATGAAAAACTTTCATTTCAATCAAGCACAACGATTAAAGAATGCGCTGAGTGGTCTGGTCCATTACATGGTTTTGAGTTTGCTGCATACGAGGACATTTTGAATAACTCATTACTAGCCTCGAAGTCAATTGGTAAAATTAACTCCATTTTACTATGTCGGATTTATATGTTATATAACCCTATACCCCTACTAATTAATGAAATTTTTTTTAGATGTAACCGGAGAAATTTGCGTCGTTGAAAGCCTTAATTCTTCAAGTGAAGATAGAAGCAAGCACAAGTTGCCAATCGAAATAAAAAACATACAGTTCGTTGCAATTATGTATTGTGCTCGTTCTAAAAATATGTTACAAATGAAGTTTTAATCGCCAATAATATTTAGTTCGCAGCCCGCCGTATCGCGCGGATTTTATCCTAGTATATATATATAGATGGACGAAACTACTTGTTTGTTGATTACTTGGATAAACGATTATTATTATTTAATGGGTCTAAACCCATGTAACTCACGGGACGTTTTTGTCTCACGTACTCCTTGTTTTGTTTTGCTATGTACTCAGGTTCGGGATCGAAGGCTTAGGTTCGCACGGATAGAGTTGCGGGACCTAGATTAGAAGAACACTAGATTGGATTTAGTCTTAGCTTGGTTATGATCTATTTTGTAACACCTACTTTTATACTCTGATTTCATACCAAGGTTTTTGTAAATCCAAATTTGAGGATGTTCTTCTATTTATAAAATGTTTTATTTTGGCCAATATTTTGTATTAAAAATTGAGGTGTTACAGTAGTCTTAATCGGAAAATGAGAATATGGAAAGATTGATGTCATCAGAATTCGACGATTGGAGTTTTCTAGATTGTAATATATTTTCAGTTAAATTTTAAAACTCACATATTTTTTTGGTTTAAACTTCAAGTCTTTATACAATTTGTAGTTTGATGATTTGCAATGAGCATAATAATGTTGCTATTTAATTGATGATGATGATGGGATACACAATATAATCCAGATTTTGTAGGTTCTAATTACTGCTACAAGTTGATTTTTATCGGCCTTAAGATCATGTTTTTATTTGTACTCTTTAGTAGCAAATGCTCATTTACTTGGTCATATTTGAGTTTTTGTTATAATTTTAAGAAAATAAAAAAGAAGTCCCCTTTTAATGTAGCAAAAGGTTAATATCCGGTAACTTTGACCGAAATCTCTTTTTAATAATAAAAATCGAGTGAACGATGGGAGTAGTGATGACATGTATTTTTATAACCCGTCGCGAAGCGCGGGCACTTATTTCTTGTTAGGAACAAAATATTGTTATTAAACTTGGCAATGGATCGGGTTTGGAGCGGATCGACCTTGATCCAAACTCTTTTAAAAATTTCACAACATGATCCATACCTGCTCCGTGATCCGCAGGGTTTTGCAAAATCAAACCCATACCCTTATCCGCCGGATCAACGGATATCCGACCCATTTACACGACCCATTATAAAGAAAAAAATTTACAACTATTATGCACTCCGCAAAGTATTATCCAATAACTATAACATGATTATTTAATATTATACTACACGTCTTAAATAAACCAAGTGTCAATATATATTAATACTCAGAAAAACATATATTAAATAAGATAAATGTCTAATATAAGAAACATCCATAAGAAAACATGCATAATAAATGTCAATAAACGTGTAAGGTTTACAAAGGCAGAAACCCTAAATAAAAAAGCTCATTTGTTTTTTCTTTAAGCAAGTCTACTCTTTATTATAAAATATATATTGTTTTTTATAATATTATTAGCGGGGCGGGTCATAAACGGATCGGATTGGTATTGATCCATACCCGACCCTTTTAGTAGAAGGGTTGATGGGTACGGGTCGTTAACGGGTAAACGAATCATAAATTATGATTCAAACCCATTTAATTCGTGCGGGTTTGGAGGGGTTTGGAGCGGATCAAGGTCAAAACCCGCTCCATTGCCAGTTCTAATTGTTATGCATATTCCCATTTTTGCATACGTGTGAAGAAATTGAAATTTTGAGGCGAGGGTAGCCAGACATGTTGGCGGCGTATATAAAGCCACGCTCTTATCCGTGAAGTATACCGTTACCGTCAGTCTGTCATAAAATGTAGAACACTCGACTCGAGAAATATACATATTACCAACTAATTCCTCTTTTTTTAACTCCAACATATCCATCCCTCTATTGAGATCGGAAAATGGCGTCATTCCAAGAGGCACCGGCCGGCGATGCTAAAGTAGGCGAGAAGATTTTTAGGACCAAATGCGCTCAGTGCCATACCGTCGATAAAGGCGCCGGCCACAAGCAAGGTACGGTTTACTTTTCATTTTTATTTTCTAATTATAAATATTCTCCTCCAACTAATAATCAACTACTTTATCTGCCTAAATTGCTTGGATCTCTTCAATTTTGTGTTAGTTGTTGAAATTAATATGAAGAAAATTGTTGGAAATGTGTAATAAATCAAATTGGATAGTTTATACTTCTTGAGTGATGTTTTTTAAAGGGGATTTATGGTATAAAAACTCCGGCTATGCAAATTTAAGAAATTACACATATATAAAATTGTAGTCTAATGCTTAGGTAAACTATATCTAGCCATACCCGAATTGCTATTACATATATTGTGTACTAGGATGATAGTTACCTTTTGATCTAACAAGCTTTTAATTAAGATCATATAAGCCCTTTATCGTAAATCTTTTCACCCTAGCTTTTGAGCTTAGTGGTTTTGGAGAACACCATAAGCTGATATATGCTGTAAAAATAAGCTTACCTCGATATTACATATAGTGGAGTTGCGCCATTTTAGGAAATTACATTCTCATAAATGTAGATCTATAATTCTTATGGGTTTGTGATAAATTGTTGATCTTTTTTTTATAACATGATAAAGATTATGATTGGAAAATGTGAATTTCAGGGCCGAATTTGAATGGGCTTTTTGGTAGACAATCTGGTACTACTGCAGGGTACTCTTATTCTGCTGCCAATAAAAACATGGCTGTTATTTGGGGAGAAAATACACTCTATGATTATTTGCTTAACCCTAAGAAGGTATTCTTACTAACTTTTGTTAATTTTATGAAAATTCTTCTCTTGTTTGGAATATGGCATAATTTTTATATTACATGTTGTCTGATGTCATTATTTTTTTAGATTTAAGAAATGTTTAAATATTATTTTGCAGTATATCCCTGGTACAAAGATGGTTTTTCCTGGACTTAAGAAACCGAAGGACCGGGCTGATCTCATTGCTTACCTGAAGGAGTCAACTGCTTGATTATAAGTTGGGTAACAATTATGTGTATTTTTACAAACGAAAACAGTGTTTTCTTGTGTAGTGTGATTATATTTATATGTCCATTTCATGTTGGAACCTGAAGAATTTGTTAAGTATGATGATCAGTATACATTTAAATAAAAGTAATTGTTTTTAAATTAGGATCATTACTTGTGTTTGAAGGTATTTTTATGGATTTAGTACTTGATCAAATAAAATATGAGATACTATGAAACTTTATAAAGTTCAGAAGTTGAAACTAGAGGTTAGAAGTCAGAAACCAATTGCTCTAGATCGATCAATTGGCCACCAAGGGTAGCCTTGGGGTTTAATTCCTTCGAGAGGTCTTGAGTTCAAGTCTTGTTAGAGGTAAAACTTGGAGATTAAAAGGTGGTGGGGTTTATTCCCCATATGTGGAGGGTTCGAGGGAAGGCATACTGCCCTTGTGGATGGCACTGTCTAGGCTCGAACTACTAACTTATTAACTTGCCGTTCAAAAAAAAAAGTTACAAGTCAGAAACATGACACGATAATAATTGGGTTAGGGTTGAGCTCAGACGTGTTGGGGCTGTAAAGTGTAAACAGTGGTGGATCCAGGAATCTTAGTCAGGGGAGGGAAGAAATTCATATATATAGATGTCAAATACTATATATGTCATTGGGCTCATCAAATTAACAACTTTAGCAAATTAATATCGAATGCCTTATTTTATAAAAGTAACTAGCCTATAATTCGTGATAAATCACGGGAAATTCTCATAATTTTTAATGTGTATTTTTATAATTTTTAACTTCCTTTAAATGGATTACCAGAATCTGCAATTAGGTTTTAGGATAATGTAGATATTTACTTCGTAACAAAATTAACTCATAACGAACTTCAAATGGTTGATTGATTGATTAAAATAACAACATTGAAAAATGTTAGTTTTCACAAGAAAATTCAAATTGCATCCATCTTACTGAAACATCAAACAAAAAGCCAACTTCAAAGTTGCCTAAATTATACAATAGACAAACTTAAATACATTATTACAGAAAAGATAATGATTAAAGATAATGATTCCAACAGGCTGCACCATGAGCTTACCGACAGGATACATCATGTTGTTTTCACGTGTATCTTCATAATCTTTTACCTTTTTCATAATAATCTTTTACATCAAACATTGAAAATGAAAAAGATTTTTAATGGCAAGAATATTTGCAGCAGATTCAACCAGAACATCAATAAGTTCATTTACATCACCATTTAACATGCTGCATAAAATGGGTTTTTTTTGCCTATTTTGTCAAAAAATTTAAAATCATATGTTTAGTAGATAGTTATTGCCAAATATGAATGATATAGGATATTTTATGCATTAAATAATGTTGTCTTTTTAACCCTAAGCCAAATTATTTTCATTTTACATGTTTAACACGCTAGTGATAAAACACATTTCAACTTCAACTTTCAACTTTGGAGTTAAAACTTCAAACTATTGCAAAATGGTACAAATTTATTAAAACTATCATCAATTTAACGTCTACCTCAATTTCTTTGTTTCTAGAACCGAAAAGGTAGATGCCTATCATCATTACTTTTTACCGGTCATACACTTGCAAAAACCTTCTTTTATTAATTGATTGACGATATTGTAATTTGGAGTGTAGTATGGTCATAACCAAGCTAAAACCTTAACCAAAACATCTTTGTGTCATCAATATTAGATTATGTAACAACAACACATCGGTTAAAGCAGGTTGAGGAACTTGCTTGGATGATTCAAATCTGAAATTAGAAAACAAATATGTAATCATCATCCAGAAAACATATGTAATTTTGAAACAAAAATTGATTTTTGGAGAACATAAGGCATTTAAATTAGTGGGTTCAATGACTCGGATCATATTATTACTTTAAGGATCAAATTGACTTATCTTAGTAGAAGAAAATAATCTCAGATTGAGGGCTTACATCTGAGGAGTTGGTCGACGGAATCCGACGGGCGTATGTAGTTGCAATCTTCAATTTCGTATTTGGATCTTTTCAAACCATAAAAATCAGTCAATTCGACTTCAATATCTATGCACCATTCAAAACCCACTGTGAAATAAAACTAAACAAACATGTGATACTTAAAAGACATAAAATTTTGTCTTAAATATGCTTGATTGAAGCTAATTTTGCCAAGAAGAACACCTGCCAAAACCATATACCATAACATTGGAAGCTGAAGATTGGGACGAGATTCAGACATATTCTTCCTGTATTCAAGCTTTTCAAGAGCACACATCATAAAACCGATTTAGAAATTGAACGGAATTGAACGGGTTGTTGATTAGGTATTAAATTGATCGTTTGTTGTGGTAACTATCTTTATCACTCAATGTTCTTGATGGAACTGGATGTTAGGAACTTGGTTAAATTATGAATCGGTCACACCATCCCTGTAAAATTGTGACATTAAATTGATAGTTGAAGCCGATAAACTGATGGGAGACTAAATGCCGCCGGCGTTTTGGGGAAGATTCTTTGTGGAGCACATCAATGAAACGGTGAAAATGAAAAAAATTAGGGTTAAAGATGGGGGGCATGTAGACATGGCGGATACGATGATGTGGCATGTAGACGTGGCAAATATGATGATGTTAAATTGTGAATCGGTCACACCATCCTTGTAAATTGTGACATTAATTTGATAGTTGAAGGCGATAAACTGATGGGAGATTGAACGCTGCAACGTTTTGGGGAAGATTCTTTGTGGAGCACATCAATAAAAAGGTGAAAGTGAAAAAAGTTAGGGTTAAAGATGGGTGCGTAAACATGGCATGTAGACATGGCGGATATGATGATGTGGCATGTAGATGTGGCATATATGATGATGTGCTATTTTGACATGGCATTGTCTATGTGGCAAAAAACTTCTTTTATTATATAAAGATAAAGATAGCAAATGTCCTGGTTTGACAAAACTATATATTTCATCAATAAATTTAGCAAATTAACAACACATTAAACACATTAATTTTTTTCTCCTCCGACTAAACACGTGACAAACTCCGATTAAACCCACATATCAGTGACCAAAACCACAACTCAACCTTAAAAATTAATTTTATTAATACATATACCACTTACCAAGCAAAATGTACAATCATTCATTCCTTGTTTCAACCGACCTTCATCAGTCGCACAAGCGACCAAACGCTTGCCAAATAAGTATGGGGACACATCCAACTAACGGAAAGGTTTGGTCGCGACCGAAGCTCGCGATCGCCTCGCGACCTCTCCTTTACGCATAGTGTCTAATAAATCGGCTTAAAATATTAAATACATAAACGCATTCATTTTTTCCCCAAAAATCACTCTCTTTTATGGTCGTTTATGCTTATGTTTTAGTATATATTGAGTACCGTTGAAGAATTTTATGGTTGCTTATGCTTGCTCGTAAATATTCTATCATGTCTCTATTATAAACTTCAAACTCTGTATTTGTGTACCTATTAATTCGAGATCCAGTAGTAAACGTGCGACTAACTCGTTTAGTAAACGTGTATGGATTATGACTTAACATTTTGACATATTAAGAAAACATGTCAGGTTAGTTGGGAATTGGGATATACGAACATGCTAATCTAAACACGATATGAATTTCTAGCTACTTAAAACTTTCAATTATTTCTGATATGATAGTAAAACAAACACCGTCTTCAAAGTACGTAGGCATAACTTGCATTTATTGTATATTGTGATCTTGTTATAAAACACACCTCCACTAGCTCCACCATCACCCTGTAATGAAGTATATTCTTTTTTTCTAATTCTCTTTTAAACATGTTTTTAAGACTGTCAATAGTTTTTCGGAGATAAAAATAAACTTTTCTTGAAGGAAAGTAGAGACAAATATATGCAACTAAACACATCTGTTTACTCTAAATTTCTCTCTTTGGATAGGCTAGAAAAGGTCAACTATTGTTGGTGCTCACATGGCACATAACATATCTATAAACATAGTTGGCTATTAACAAATTCATAGAATCAAAACATATGATTGTATTCATTTATTTAGTAGTGAATGATATTAGCAAGTTGAGATGAAAGGAATCTTGTAGGTCAGCTTCACTTTACCATAATTATATGTAACATATTAGCTATTTATAAAATTCATAGATAAATAATTAAAAGAGTACCATACCCAACTCGGTTTTGATGAATTATTCAACCACCTATCTCACCCATTTTGCCACTTTTAACCATGATCCATTTGGCAATAAACACTGGTTTGGTGGTGTTTGTATACATGTTTCACACTTTCATAGAAGTAATTTTTTTGGACAATGCATATTTTGTACCATAAACTCAAAAGTACATAGGGCGTAACTTATATTGTATTTTCAGATCTTGTAATTACTCTTCGGCCAAAATGACATTTTGCAACATGTTCTTTTCATGTCTCGCAGGTATTAAAAATGCATTTACTCAAATCACAAGCATTAACGAAATTGTACAGGTTATAAAAGTATAAAACGAAGAGATACACCAAAAAAAAAATACATAAAAAATACATAACCAAAAAAAAGAACAATCATTATTAAACCTAACACCTTTACAAACTTCAGTTTACCACAAAAATGAGTTCACAAACATCAATTCACCATCATAATCCACCAACTTAACCTTTTGAAAGCATAGGCCAGCCATGAATCTGAGGCGAACCAATCGGGGTCGAATGTTGACTAGGAGAAAAAAGACTCAATTCCACAAACCGAGATTCATCCACATTCGGTTCATCTCTTTCAACTGCCCGAAAAGAAATCGACCCCCGTTTTGTTGAATTAACCGAATTCCTCCCACTGTTAGAAATTAGTGACAAATTGCTATTATGTTCACCAATCAACCTTCTAGTAGCTTCCATATCTTGTAGATTCTTTAATGCTAAAGAATCTGCAATCGGGAAGTAAACGAGAATACAAATTCCAACCCCAATACAACTTAAAAGAGAAAGAAATGCCAAGAATGCAATAACTTCAAACACGGGTTCTCCTGGCTTGAACAGAACAGATAAACCGAGTAACAAAACCCGTAACGGAAAAAAACTAGAAATGAAAAATATTAATGTGTACACTCGTTTCTGCAAACCTTTATTGATTACCAAAATTAGTATTCGCCTACCGAGCCAGAACAAATAAAGTTGTAACACGGTGGCAAAAATCCCGAGAAAAATGGTACTTAATAAAGGGTAGTAGCATCGAGCCGCCACGTCATCATTCGGGTGTAAATCGGTTATTTTGAAAAAATTCCCTTTTTTGTTCATGTGTAGATCGGTCTCGTATTGTGGCCCAATTAACACAACCGTCATTTGTAAGGCGAAAAGCGGTATAATACTTAGGAGAATGTAAACACCCGTTTTGAAATTCCATTTTTGGCTCAACGGGCCCGATTCTGTGTCTTGTAACGAGGCACGAAGAAGGAAAATTAGAGTCAGGAATAGACACGGTTCTGAGAATCCTAGGTTTGATACGATGTAAGATTTGCATACGGTTTCCTGCCATTTTGTGTCTAGGGTTTGTAACACTCGGCCTTCACGCCTAAAGAATTCTAGACGGGTGATTTCGCCTAAAGCCCACAAGATTGAGAAAATGATGAAGGTGATTCGGATGACCCACGGGCCGGTGAAGTATCCAAATTGGGTACGGTTTTGTGAACGAATGTGGTCCCGAAAATAGAATGAGAATAGAATGCAGAGTGAACCAGTTATAATTAGCAGAGAAACGAGTGAAATTGTAACCACACCGAGTGCATCAGCAAGTACGGTTGTCAGGGGCATTACCCAAAAGATTTATTTCACGCATGCTATCTGACAGCACGGATGCATAAAGCCACGGGTAACTTGTGCTTCAAGTTACATATAATACAGTTATATCTGGACTCTGGATACCAGAAAATAGCTATTATGTCTACAAGTAGCTAGCCAGATAAACCACCTGCAAGAATAAAAATGGTATTGGTACAAGACTGGTAATACAATAATGATGCAACACAAAGTAACATATAACCAACATCCCACAAAATAATGTTTGTAAGAAATGCTCAAAAGTGACAAGGATTTTAGAGTGTGACATTATATGCCTATTATTAAAGTTATACACCTTTACATTTAATAGTGTATTCTGCATTCAAAGAAGTGGATTTCTAGTTTGTTGCATATCAAATACTGACCTATTTCAAAACAATTTTAGGTGCAAAATAATCATTTGGTACTTGAAGTCAGATGATAAAATGAAAAGCTCAAGATGATACAAGGTCTTGAAGGTAAAAACCTAGACACAGAACAGTTCAATGCTCGAAGAGACAAGGAAGATAAAGGACAACCAAAAAGGCAATTGATTCTTTCATGTCTTTCATATACAAACAGATTTATCATGTAAAGCTTCAAGCAGATTTGAGAAGTTAGATGGCTTAATTTCTGATGTAGGCTCTCATTTCCATTACCAAAACAGACTTTGAAGGAAACTAAATTATTAACATGTATCCCAAACATTACAGCATTTGTAAAAGCAAGTACATGCATGTAAAATCAAATATAAATAACATAATTAACCATGAAAATAATGCTTTCAATGACAAACCTTAATCATAAGTCATAATACATCAGATAATATTTGAAAATCGAAATTAACTGATTTTGGAGGAAAAAAACAAACCGAGAAGAAGCAGTACATAATACTAGCCAATAATACTTTCTTAAACGCCTAATTTTCTCATGAATTCATAGAAAAAACCAGAGTACTTAAGAGTTTACTTTAAGAACCTAAAACAAGAAGCGAAAGTTCGCAACAATTGATTAATGTACGCATAACAACTGTATATGTGAAATTGAAGGCGAAAAACAGATCAATGTCGAAATAACTTACAAGGAAACGTGAAATTGTGGATCTCCTGAAGCTGGAACCAGATTGAAAATGGAGAAAGGGGAAATAGAAAAACCTAGGAGGAGAGAGAGGGAGAAGGAGAGAACGTAAGGTGAGGCGTAGAGAGAGAGTGGAACTTTGTTGCTGACAGGCTGTCTCCAGCATTAGACCAACCAACCAAAATCAAATATAACTATAATCCAACTCTTATTTAGGAAAATTGCATTATTTGCAACATACTATTAATCTTTTTCCAATTTTATCAAACTTTTATTAATTTTACAATTGAGTCGTTATATAGTAAAACCTAAAAGATTTGACCGGATATTTTCTCAAACCGATCACCAACCCTCTTCTAATCGGCCACGAGTCACCACTCCGCAAGACTCACTCATCAGCTTTGCAAAAACGTTCTTTGATCACCTTTTAGCCGAAGGCACCGGATCTAAGAATTTGATTTAGGAGGTCAAAGTTTCTTACTTTAACAGCTTTCGCACATCAGTATAACAACTGACAAATAGGCGTGTGCGATAGTACAAAATTACCACGTCCCATGCTGATACTAAAACAATGAAAAATTAATATCGTCTAATATACCATATAACTCTGAGGGGGTGATATTCATACCACAACTTTTAATGCATCTATCACATCTAATATTTTAAATACTTGTATAGTTAGCTGTAAAATCTGTACTGTGTGGTATAATCATTATAAGTTGTGGTACCATTATGGCATTATCAATTCTCATAACTCTGTTATGATAACCACTAAAGTACCATATCGCTCCCTTAACCTAACTTAAACTTTGGGTTAGTGATTTATACACTATTTTTAACAAGAACGGTGTGGTCGAACTAAAATAAAAGTAATGTTTCTTATTGTACCGAAGCGTAGGATACCGAAAGTCCGAAACTGGATTTTTCCGCGATATATTGATTATAGGAGCCTAGCGGGTTGGGTCCTAATGCATTTGTTCCTTGCATGAAGATTGAGACCACATGTTTTATTACTTTTATATTGATCTATTCTTTGGTATGTGAACTTAAAAGTTTGGAGTTTAAGTCTCAAAAAGAGATGTAAGTTAGTTTTATTTGCCTTCCAAATATTTATTATTAAAAAATCTAAGTTTGAATGTATACATAAAGTTATATTCAAAACCAAAATTGATTTGATAGTTTCTAAATAAATACGAAATAAAAAAAAAACTTGGTCCGTGTGTCCATGATAGCACGATATCAAGTATTGAACCCCCCACTACATGATTTTCTCCTACAAAGTGGTCCATGTATGTATGCATCATTTGGAGGATCATCCCCGTTGTTCATACACTTAGTTTCATAATTTCAATAATCATTTATTAATGTCAATTTTAAAATTCATAATTATTTTTTAGATCGACAAATGTAAATTTTGGAAGTCCACAACAGCAACGATACCCGTTAAATACAGGGGTATGAATAATGTGAGATGTAGATAGTCATAACTGTAATTAAGAGTAAAGAAACTGCTTACCAAATGACCTCCGGCAAAAGTATGGCATGACATGGATATACAAATACCGATATACATATTAATAATGAGCATATCAAATACAACTAAGAGGTTTAACTAAGATAAAAAAAAAAACTAGTTAAACAAGTTAAACAAAATAAAAGTCGTTGTATACTCAAATGTCTACAACATTCTGAAACGATTAAATTTAATAACTCATATCATTAAACACAATTATAGTAATTAAAAAATCTAAAATTTTGTGTTGCTTGTGTTAAATATTTAAAAGTTAATAAATAATTTAACAATTTAAATATAAATAGATGATATAAGCATTATAAAATAAAAACAATAAGGATACATGTTGTTTGTATTCCAAGTCACGTAGACAGATAATGCACTTCAAGACTGAGCTGCCTATCGTTCAGTAAAGGATGAGCTGCCGAAAATAATTTTATAAGAGAAAGTGGTAAATTAAACTAATAAAAGTATTTAATAAATGGAAAAAAGAGAGGCTTTCTACTTTTCTAGTCTATTCATAGCTGGATCAGCAGATAGTGTGTTCAACTTGAAAGTTGCCTTACGTGGCAAAATGTGGCGGCAGCCTGCGCCAATGGAGCTTTGGTGACTACCGACTAGTTAGATCGCTCGGTATGGGACCACGTCACACCGGCGTGGAGTGTGAGGTGGACAAGCGACGGCGTGGCTTCGAAGGGGAACACCCCCCCCCCCCAACGGCGTGGGGGGCCGGCGTGGCGAGGATGTGGACGGAACGACGCTAGGCAACGGGCGTGCATTGCTTATTTGGGTCGAAAATAGCCGTTGTCAAACGGCTATATAGCCGTTACAATTTTAAAAAAAAGTTTTTTTTTATTAAATTATTTACCTATATATATTACACACTTTGGACTAGGTTCACTTTGGACTAGGTTCTTTTTATGGATCAGGCCTAGGCCCGAGCTTAATCCAGTTTGTGTAATAGGGGTTTTCAAAATATTCTTATTCAGTCTAGTGGTTTGTTCAAAGTAGTATAAGATTTTTATCAAGTCTTAAAGGACAATTAATAATCTTTAAATCAAGAATAAGCTAAAGGTCAAGATCAAAATTCAAACTACCATCACCACTACAAACACATGTGCTTCGATACATCAATACCCCACCCACCTCCGGCGGCCGAAGACAGCGGCTGCCGGAGGTGGCGGCCGGCAATGGTCGATGGTGGTGACCGGCGGTGGTGGTCGTGACTTGAAACACATGTGTTTGAAACGCATGTGCTTCGTAGTTCGTATGCTCCCATGTGTTTTAGAAACTCATGTGTTTAGTGAAACACATGTGTTTCGTAACTTGAAATACATGTGTTTCAAACACATGTGTTTCACCTTTTGAAACACATGTGCTTCGTAGTTCGTATGCTCCCTTGTGTTTTAGAAACTCATGCTTTTAGTGAAACACATGTGTTTCGTGACTTGAAACACATTGCTTCAAAGTAATATGCTCGTTTGTATTTTGGAACACCTGTGTTTTAGTGAATCACATGTGCTTCAATACATGAATACCACCACCACCCCCACCCCCATTACCACCAGCACCTTCACTGTCAGCCAGCGGCCGAAGGTGGCGGTCGGCTGTGGTCGGTTGTGGTGACCGGCGGTGGTGGTCGTGACTTGAAACACATGTATTTAAAACACATGTGATTTGATATTGATTATTTTGATCCAGCCGCTAGAATTTATTCCTTGAAACTTTAAAATTTTGGTGAATCTCCTTGAAGATAACTCATATCCAAAATTTGAATATACGAAATTTTAGATGTCCGAATATTTGGAATTGGATACTCATAGTATTTTACAAATTTTCGAATATTTTGATATTCGAATTATCTGAAAAATATTATTTTTAATTAAAATATTATTATTAGTAATAAAAATACTAATATTCCTCAAGACTTTTTCAAGGATATATCAAGATCAAGTGTCACGTTCTACACCTTTAAATATGCATTGGCATTGTCTTTGCGTTAGACTATCTTCATACATCATTAAATCATCTTCATAATCATGTCACAGCATAGAAAAAATACATTATGATGGTTTCATTCAGGGTGTTCAAAAATATTCGGTATCTGAAAATCCAAATTTATTCAAAATTGCGGATATCTGAAATCTAGTATTCGGGTATCAAATATGTGACGTTTCGGATAATCGAATATCTGAATTTCCGATATCCGAATATCCGAGAAGTATGATTTTTATAAAGTTTAACACTTATTTCTAATTCTACATGTGGGGGACTTGGTTATGTATACTAGGTTATAACCCATGAAAAAATTCATGGGTGCCCAATAATTTTTTTGAACGTAAAAAGCAAGTGAAAATTATCATCTTTTAAACTTGAAGGGAAACTTTTGGTCATAAGTGTTAAACACAATATTGATTTAAATGTAGAGTATTGGTACCATTAGATTAACAAATAATAGTAACAAAAGATTTAATATCATTGTCAAAGGATTATTCCTGTATTATTTTTGTGTATTATGCAGATTCATGAAAAATAAAACCCTATTTTCTTATGGACTATGATTATAATTTTTATTGATTTATAAAACACTAACTTTTCATCATTAATAAATCCTTAGTTTCTTATGCATCATGATTAAAATTTCCGATTTTGACTCATTTAAATATTCATTATGTTCATTTTTATAGAACACATTAATTAAGTATTCCCAATGATGACTTTAGAAAAAATTAATATGCAAATTAACATAATAAAATAAACCAAATTACACACACACCATCTATGGTCAATACTTAAAAAACACTATGAAATGAATTTCATATGTAGATACTATAATATGTAGATACTATAGAAGCTGCCACATGGCAAGTGGGATTTAGCAAATATTCTACAAAAATGGTTTACAAAAAGCAGATCCCATAGCAAATATTCGCAAATAAACACTATGAAATGAATCATATAGGGAACAATAGCAGCCCAAAGAAAAGTATATTAGCCTACCGAAAACAAATGGGATCTAACAAATGAGCGGGAAAAAGAATTCAGCAGCCAATTAGAAGTTGCCACATAACAAGTTGGAGTCTAAAAGAATGTCATGTGGCACCTTAAAAGCTTTATTTATTATATTTATAGATAAGTACTTGTTGCTAAGTTTAAGTTGTAATAAGGGTCGTGTTGTCTCGAAATTTCTTTTTCATTTTTCACCTCTTTTATAAACATTAAAGTTATAGATTTAGATATTTCAGATTATCCGAAATTCGTATCCAAAATTTCGCCATAATTTCACATAATTTCAGATATCCAGATATCCAAAAATGAACATCCCTAGTCTCATTGTATCTTAAGGAACATTTGAAGGTATCTAAGTTTGAGAAAAAGTAAAATGCAAGTTATAAATTAAATATTAGCATTTTGAACCTATGCACTAAATTGTTTAATTAAGTATAAAAACATCATATTATTGGAATATACTTGCTCCAAACTTGTTTAATTCTCCTTATATGACAACATAATAATATAAAATGTAATATTAATTCGGTTGGTAAACAATAACATCAAATAGACCTGTGTAAGGAGAAACTGCCGGAATAACATAATGGAACCGGATTAGACTGAGCTAAAGTATACTAGTTCGGTTAACGATTTTAATTTTCACGTAAAATCAGTTTTTGGTCTGACTTAATTTGGTAATGAATGGCTCGGTCCGGTCTAAAATAAGAACGTTGCATATACTTTCGACATGATTCGGATAATAAGTGTAATTTGCTAAGGGCAATTTTTGTTTATACTCTTAAAATTATTTGTAGTTTTAATTTATAGTTAATTTTTTAATAAAAAATTATTTTATGGGATTACATATCTTAATGGTCTTGAAGGCGTGGGAGAGCATTCTTTCTCTTTCTCCTCTTTTTCTTCGTTAAAACACTGCTCTTTAATTCTGCTTTTCGTTGTCGTTCAAACCAAACCGGCAAACCCTCAAAAACCTCACTCTATCATCCAACCCACCGGCGCAGGAGATATGAGCAACGAATAGTCGGTTTCTCTTTCTCCGACTTCCTTTTCGTTCCGATCTTTTAATTTCCTTTCTCCAACTAGCCTAATATCTCCTCTTAATATTTTGTTGCAGCGATTATCTCTTCAAACTGTTGATTATTGGAGATTCATCTGTCGGTAAATCATGCCTTCTTCTCAGATTCGCTGTAAGTATTTCCACAACTCATTTCTTACTCAATTTGATAATGATAGTGATTTCTCCTTCCAATTTTCAATTCAACTTCTGGATGGAGGTTTCTGTAACTCGAAGGTTTTTTTTAATTCAATGTTTTAATATTTTTGCTATCTAACTACTGTATTTAGCAGTTAGCACATTAACGTTGTGCAAGTATAATTAATTTGGAAACAAAATTTAGGAAATCTAACATCGTGTTATTGATTTTCTACATTTAGCATTTTGGCTCTTTTTAAGGTTACGGCTAATTTATTGATTTTGTTCCATTGTGCTAGAAGGAATTTAACAACATATTTTTCAAGTAACAATTTAGGTATCTGCATATATTTCCTTTTTGAGGATCTTATTGTTTGTCGTTAAATTTCAGGATGATTCTTATGTGGATAGTTACATAAGCACCATTGGAGTTGATTTCGTGAGTCTTCTATTTTTCTTCTCCTTTATATAGGGTGCTTATGTTTGCATTATTACATCAAGGCTTCTTGTTATTTATTATTTAAGATTTGAAGGCATGCTAATATTAGAAATTGATTTTTCAGAAAATTAGGACCGTGGAGCTGGATGGGAAGACGATCAAGCTGCAGATTGTGAGTACACACAAAATATTATTGTTGTATTTAGTTTATGCATACGATCATTACAGCAAAAGTCAACTTTAATTTGCTCAATTTTCATTGTTATATTGAGTAAAAATGCTTTTTGATAAAAATAGTTTTTAGGTTTGTTATAGAATGTAGATGATTAAATAGGACAACTTTCTCTTGATGCAGTGGGATACTGCGGGCCAGGAGCGTTTTCGTACTATAACTAGCAGTTACTACAGAGGAGCACATGGGATTATTGTAAGAATTACTCTGCCTGTTTTGCTAGAAATATTTTAAAACATATATATGTTGCTTATTTGCAATTATATATTTAATGTGCTAATTGATGAAAATAACACCAATTTGTATAGACTATGGAACGGAAATCCATTCTAATGATATGACTACATTTATATTCTTAATTTCCTGCCCTGTTGTTACAAAAGCCACACTTAATATATTAAACTCTTCATCCAACAATATTGCAATATTTTTCTCATGCTTGTAAATTTTGGATTAAATTGAACGACAACTGCCACTTTTTTAATTTCCTTGGGGAATTTATGTATTTTGACTTTGTCAAATCTGAAAGAATGGGAAATGTTGCATTTTTTGTGGGATAGAGTGAATTATATTATTATATATTAAACTAAATTGATGGTTATATGCATTTTCACTCATACATGTCTTTATCAAGTAGGGCGCTTGAGGAGTCATATCTAATTAATTGCATTTATATTTTCTGATCCATATTAAAATCTGTGGGCAGAACCCATGTGATGTACCATTGAAATTTTATGTCCCAAATTTCATATGCAACTTATCACTCAATTTACCATATTATAAAGATTATTTTAAGGAATCAGTATAAAAGTATCTTTATTGAAATTGCAACAGATTGTGTATGATGTGACTGACATAGAGAGCTTCAACAATGTGAAACAATGGCTAAGTGAAATTGATAGATATGCAAATGAGTCAGTCTGCAAGCTTCTTGTTGGAAACAAATGTGATCTAATTGAGAACAAGGTTGTCGACACACAAACAGCTAAGGTATGGTCACCCCCTTGATGTTAAATTACCATTTTACCCTTCTATGCTTAATAATTGAATAAAACTTGAACATGCAGGCATTTGCAGATGAGCTTGGGATCCCTTTCCTTGAAACAAGTGCAAAAGATTCTGTCAATGTGGAACAAGCTTTCTTGACAATGGCCGCTGAGATAAAGAAAAAGTAAGACCAACTACTTTCTTTTTAAATTTTGTCGAGTTTTCTAATATTTGTTTTGATTGGTTAAAATTACAGAATGGGTAACCAGACAACGGGAAACAAATCAGGAAACACAGTTCAGATCAAAGGGCAGCCAATTGAACAGAAGAGCAATTGTTGTGGTTAATTTGTTTCAATCATGTTTAAGGTCCAAAGAATGACACGTTTCTCCTTGTAAAATGTTTAACCGACCAACCCCATGAACTTGTTCTAACTCGTGCTAAATTGTCACATTATTATGGTTAAGCTTGTTAAATCATGCTGCCGTTTTGTGTTTTTGGGTACTACAACACAACACAAGTTCTTTTTCCCTCAATTTGAACACGACACGAAGTTGTGTTTTTTTTTTCTAACACGAACACGACTCAAACAATAAATAAATAAACACGAGATAAATAATAAAAATATCAAATTGTTTATTTGTTAATTGCTTAAATATCAACAAACATGACAAAATATACATACATTACTTGCTAAATGTTCCAAAAATTATAATTATGTATATTTCATGTTAATTTCTAATTCAAAACACGACAAGACTTCATGTTTGTTTTACTTCCACTTCAAATTTCTATTTCGTCCCAATTTTGGTTTTTGTGTTTTTGTTGTGTGACTTGTGTCTAGCCATGATTGTTCCCATGTATGGCATAATAATTAAAAGTGTTTGAAACAAATGATTCAAATATAATAGAGTACATAATATTCATTTGGACAAATTGCATATAAATAAAAATAAAAATCAAAATAAAAATCAAAGTAAAAATCAATATAAAAATAAAAATCCATATTGTACGAGAACAAAAAGAAAACACAATTTAACAAGATAATCTAACCAAAATGGTTAAGAAGACGAGCAACACGACTTCTTTGCATTAGCATCTTGAGCTCCAACAACAAGTGTCTCACCCTGTTTAATACTAGTGGGCCCCACTTCACCACCCGATATCGACTTCTTGCTAATAATCCGATAAATCTCACCCAAAATCGTCTGAAAAGATTTCTCAACATTTACAGCTTCTAAAGCAGAAGTTTCAATGAAAGAAAGACCTTCTCTTTCTGCAAAACTTTGTGCATCTTCAACAGCAACAGCTCTCAGATGTTTAAGATCTGTTTTGTTGCCAATGAGCATGATGACAATATTAGCATCCGCATGGTCTCTTAATTCTTTTAACCACCTGCTAACATTTTCAAAAGTCGTTGGTTTTGTAACATCGTAGACTAAGGCCTCTCCCAACCCTTCCCCATCACTAAACCCATCACTAGCGCCACGTCATCGCATCCTTACTGACCTGCTACTGACACGTTCGTGCCAACCCTACCCATCACTAACCCATCACTAAACCCATCCTTTCCACATCATCATTTCCACATCACCATTTTAATTAATAAAAAAACACATTACATTAAATAAAAAAACATTACATTAAATAATAAAAACATTACATTAATTAAAAAAAAATTACATTAAATTATAAAAAGACATTAAAATTAAAAAAAAAACATTAAACTTAAAAAAAAAACATTAGACCTAAGAAAAAAAAAACATTAGACATAAAAAAAACATTAAACTTAAAAAAAAAAAAACTACTCGTCGTCCTCGTCTTCCTCTTCTCCCTCATCGGATGAGTCCGGATCGGCGTATTTGTCCAATAAACTCCGGCGATATTTTAAAACCGCTTTTCGCTCTCTTCGGCTCAAATTATCGGGAACCGAACAATGAAGGACTCTGAAAGCATCCGATATCTTTTTCTCCACGGTCGCTTCTTTGATAGTTTTCAAAGTGTCGGCTTGCAGTATGGCGTTCTCACATATACGGTCACGAGTTTCGTCACTTGAATACCGTGACGAAGTCGCATCCGAGGAACTTGCCGTACGCCGGCTAACGTTACGACCGATTGGTCGACGGATCGGGTCGTCACGGAATAGACCTTCCATATTTGCGGGAGGGAGCGGGTTGGGGTTGTCATCGCCAAGGTTCACCGGGTTGGGCACGGGAGTGGGTTGGGGATTCATGACGTTGTAATCTACCCAAAACTTGGGGTAATCTTTTAGTTCGTGCCAACACAGTTCGTACAAAAAGTTCCTCCGGTTGTTGTTGTCATAAAATTGTTGTTTTGCGGCGTTGATCATGTCTTGGTCACCGGCCCCACTTTGTCGACTTGACTCGAACCGTTTATAGATTTCCCCAAACTTCCGAACATCCATTTTTATCTTGTTCCATTTCCCTTGGAGTTGACTTCTGGTGCGTTTTGTATCAACTATTGAGTTGTACTCGGCTTCAATCTGGCCCCAAAGTCGATCACCGGATTGTGAGTTCCCGCGTTCTGCGGATTCTGAAGCATTTATCCACCGCTGGGATAAAATAACAGCCTCCTGGATGGACCACTTCTTTACCGTACCAGGCTCCCTAACCGCTGGTGTAGCTCTTCTTCTTCTTCCCGTTCCCCTGCTTGGTTCGACCGGGTCGGGAACCGCTTGTGGGCCCTGTGCTTCGGCTTCCTCTTCGGGCGGGGATTCGGGTTGATAGCCAGAACCCGAACCCGAACCGGGATGATAACCGGAGCCATAGAAACCGGGGTGGAAACCGTGTTGGTAACCGGGTTGGTAACCGGGTTGATAACCCGGTTGATAACCGGGTTGATAACCCGGTTGATAACCCGGTTGATAACCCGGTTGATAACCGGGTTGAAAACCGGGTTGAAAACCGGGTTGAAAACCGGGTTGAACAGCGCCTTGGTTCGAGAAACCGCCGGGGGTGGAGTGGAACGGCATAAAACCCGAACCCGAACCAGATGCGACGTTGCTCGGGCTGGGCTGGCTAGTCTGTCCAGCATTTGATGAATATGCTGGTGACGGGATACGGGTGTTTAACAAATTTTGGAAGTGATCATTTGACGGGGAGGAGTTCGATCTACGACTCATGATGAAAATCTGGAAAATAGGTAATGAAGGTAATGAAGAAGTGGGAGAAGTGGTGTAAAATTATGAATGTGAGGGTGTTGTATTTATAGGTAAAAAATAGGATAAAGGAAAAAAAAAAAAAAAAAAAACAAAAATTAAATTTTGAATTTAATTTTACACGCTCCCTTGGTCCGCACGCCCCCCCCCCCCCCCCCCCCCCCGACGCCTTCTCTCTTCCGTCGAAAAGACGACGTCTTCGCGACGACGCCGGCCACGACGGCTCGGTGCCAACGCCGTCGTGGCTCGACGCCCCGTCGACGCCCCCCGACGGCTTCCGTTGGCAGCGGTCTAAAAGTGCTCCAAGGGCACCACGGTAATATGCACTTGTTATTGCTCTGTATCTCTCTTGTCCTGCTGTGTCCCATATTTGAGCTTTTATTGTTCTTCCTTCAACCTAACATTCACATTTCAATGTTCATTATGTACTTTTTTAGTACTTACATTAATTTAATTTTAGTGAATGTATTTCTTTTTATTTAATTTATTTTGTTACCAGTTTCAATTTATTCAATTATTTGAATGTGAAAGAACATTGTCCAATGTCCAGAACACTGTCCTCCACTTTTTTTAGCAACGGGAGCACTTAAAGTATAGTGTCAGTGCTCTTAGAAGAACTCACATTACTTAGAAAACTTAAATAATGAAATAAGTTGTAACATTGGTGATCCATGCTATTCTACTCATCGTAAGATTGAGTCATAACTCATAACCTACACTTGTATAGATTACATAAAACCTACTATGATCTTATGACTACACAAAACAGATGCATAATTGGAATCTTTATAGGCTGAATACTTGCTATCTACCATGTTTTAGTAAGACCCTAATTCTGTAGATCAAAATGAAAAATGACTACCAGGTTACTCATCTTCGATTTATGATCATCAACAATTTCAAATGGAATAATTAATAACTATTAGAACAAATTAGTTAAGTGAAGCATGGCAATTGAATTAATCTCGTTCAAAATGACTATATCTAAATTTGCATCCAAATTCCGAAACACAGATCATGAAGGTCAGTGAAAATAGGTTTAAGAACTCAATACTTTTATGCCAGATGAGATCGATTAAAAAGAATTACAGAATCAACTCCAATTTTGGATCTAATAACCCAATTTTATACAGATGTGATCTAATTACGCATAGATACAAGTTTCTAATGCATCAAATAAACACAGTGATCGTAAATGAGAAGTATGCGTCTTAAGATCGTATAACTACTAAAAGTTAAACGATTTGAGATTGAGATTCAATGACATAAAACAAAAACGAATTGACATAGACTTAGAGAGAGAAAGTTCGTACTTGTAGAGTGCGAGTAGCGAATTCAACGCCGATAGTGGATTTGGATTCCAAACAGAACTCATTTCTAGTAAATCTAGAGAGAAGATTGGATTTACCAACACCAGAATCGCCAATCAAAACTACTTTGAACAAGTAATCATACTCTTCATCCGGTCTCCTTGCCATCTCGTCCACACACCGATCTCCGGTTCTTTCTCTCTCTCTCACACACACACACTCACTCACTCTCGCTCACTCAGATGATGTAGAACCGGTTTGAACGATATACGAGATGATAGATTTGAACCCAAAATCGAATCGAACAGCTAATATTAAAGAAGATGGTCCCTTAACTATTTGCCAATTTGCACTTTTAACCCATTTAGTTGTATCAGAATTTTCTTAACACCGACCTTGGTTTCTCCTTTTAAATTAAGACAATGGTCAAGAATATTTAAATAGTTGATGAATATATATTTAAAAAAAAAATTAAGTATTTTTTGTTGTTATTATTTTTTATATGATGTTTAACATGTATACTTTTTATACGAAGTACGGGTATAATAGTAGTTTTTAAGGTATATTTTATTTTATTTATTCAAAATGTTATAATATTATTTTTTTAATTTAAGCTGTTATATTGTTGTTATCGGCTTTTTCTTAGTAGGGGTGCTTATCGGGCCAAAACCGAAGCGAACCGAACCGATAGAACCGATAATCGATAATGATGAATTTTCAAAACCGAATCGGTTTCGGTTCGGTCCGGTTTCGGTTAAGTTATTTTAGGCCAAATGTTCATCCTTTTCCGAAAGCCGAATCGAACTGAACCGAACCGATAGAACCGATAACCAATAACGATGAATTTTCAAAATCGAAACCGAACCGATAACATGTTATCGGTTTCGGTTCGGTTCGGTTTCGGTCGGTTTTCGGTTCGGTTCGGTTTTTTCGGTCCAAATGCTCACCCTTATTTCTTAGGACATTTAATGTTTTTTATATAATAATGATAGTTTTTTTATGGTGTCTTTTATTTGATTTATTTTATTATTTTATATAATTATAGTGTATAGACTATAGATTATATAAATTTGCAATTAATCCAACATATTTACACGTCTTTTAAAGATCAACAAGGATAATAATTATCCAAGTTATCCTAATGACATTAATAACATATTAGCTTACAAATATGATATGTATCTTTATAAGAAGTTTGAGATTATAATTAAAGCTATTAGTATAAGATATGTCTTATTAAAGTTTAAAAGTATATTTAACAAAATAGCATATGGGTATTCTCTGTAAGTAATAACTCAATTATGATTAGTTGAAGATATGATTAAATAATTATGAAGATAATAACTCCAATTTAGCCACTAATGCTACAATACATACTACAACATACATATATATCTTATCAGTATCAAAATTCAAAATCCGACGACTAAAATACCAGGTTCAATAATCAATTACGAATACAACTAAGCCGCCAACTGCTGCAACTGATGAACAACATGAGACATCCTAGGACGCATGGAAGGCACATGCTGCGTACACGAATACACAAGATCAACAACTTTCTGAACAACACCAGCTTCAGGCATTCTAGAAGGTGAAGTAGAAGAAGAGGCAGAAATAACAGGATCAATAACCTCCAAATACCGGTGCGCTTGCACAAGTGGGGTGGCCCACTCAAAGATACTCTGCCACCCAACTGACTCAACCGCCTGAGAAGCCGGCCTTCGACCGCTTATTATTTCCAATAATAAAACACCGAAACTGTAGACATCGCTTTTTGTGGTTAACTCGTTTCGGTAGACGAATTCGGGCGCCAGGTAACCGTGGGTCCCACCTGCCATTACGGTTCTCCCGTGCATGACTTCCCATGGTACAAATTTTGATAAACCAACGCCCATTAAATGGGCGTTGAAATCTTCATCCAGTAGTACATTGCTTGCACGAATGTCACGGTGTACAACTTGTGGTTTTACTTTGTCATGTAGGAACCTGTTTTTATTGTTTAATCATCATGTTGTTATAGAAAGTGTATTATAAACTATTAAATTTATTATTTTGGCATTTTGACCCTAAAACTTTTTTTGGCAATGGTTTTATCGTAAACTTTAGTTGAGTTACTAAAAGAGCCATTCTGACCTGCTACCATAAGTTAATGCTAACAACTTTGGTAATTAATGATTAAACCACCAAATAGGTGATAGTTTAAGGATTAAACCATATTTAACCCAAAAAACAAGTTTAAGGTTAAACTAATAACCATCAAATAAATGCATGTTTAAGAATAATAACCATATTTACCGCTAGAAAAATTATAGTTTGACCGGTCGCAGGTCAACGAAAGGGCTAAAACACTAAGTCAACAGAAGTTGAAACGTCAAACCAGGGAGCGTTTGTGGATTAAACTGTAATTAACCCTTTATTATTTTGATAAAATGTTCTTACAAGTGTCTCTGATATGTTAATTAGTTAGAAAAGTTTATAAAACTTGAGAAAAATTGTTGTATGGCCAACCACCAACCCACAAGCCACAACCAGCCTATTTTCCATCTACATATTGTAATGAAGTTGTATAACACAAGTTATATAAATAAATATATAAAAGGTTATTATGATTTACTTACGCGATTCCTTGTGCAAGAGTTGTAGCAACTTTGATTCTCATGTTCCAATCTAGTGTGCGCCCGCCCATGGGAATATGGTGCAACCACCTATCAAGAGGCCCTTGAACCACAAATTCATACACAATATACCGATCACCATGATCATAACAACATCCTTTCACAGGGACTAAATTTGGATGACAAAGTCTCGCCACCCTCCCAATTTCCGAATAAAACTCTTTCTTCCTTTGAAAAGTTGACCGTTTTAACCTTTTAACTGCCACCCGTGATCCATCTGGCAAAATCCCACTATACGTGCCACCTGTCTTTGCATCCCCAAGAAGACGGTTTCCTTCACTGAAGCTTTTTGTAATCGATTTGAGTTCTTCACGAGTGAAGATTTTCCATGATGGAGAAACTAATGATAATTCTGCTGGATTTGATAATTTTTTGGATTTTTTTCGTTTTTTGGTTCGTTTGTATATAAGGAGCCATATAACTACTGCAAATGTGGTGAAGAGAATTAACCCACTCACTATAGCTAATATGATTAGGTATTCTTTGTGGCAGTGCATGTGTTGACATTTATTCTCTGTAAAACAAAGAAGGAAAATATTTATATTTAATTATTAAAAAATAAACAACTAAAATGCATACCTGCAACAAGCATGCATACAGAACCACGTGACATATTACATCTGTCAGCCACAAGAGAAGTTGTTCTATTGGTCAACATAGTACACAAAGATGCTGACTCATCCTTGTAATAGTAAAAGCACGAGGAATTAATGCAACTGGATTTTAAATCTGGTGTGACGACCGTAATTAGGGTTTTATTCCAATTATAATTATTGTCAGACCAGTTCCAGTCGATTGTGTTGTTGATGTTGGTGCTTATGCCTCCAATCCAGCATTCATTATTAGCCGTTGATTTAGTACAAAGATCTTGAACAAAGTTTAGTTCTGGTAATGATGTTACTGCTGCAAGATGGCTGTTGTAACTTCTGCAACTGTTTTCTGACTCGTTCCAAGATTGAGAGTTTTCAATGTATTTGAAGCATGTTGTTTCAGTGGGTCCCGTTATCCAACCAGAAGGACATGGTGCTGCTCACAAAGAAAGCTCAAGTTAAAAAGAAAAAAACTAAAAATAAATTATTATCATCTCACACGAATATATGATTGATTAAAAGGAATGATAAGGGGTTGTTTAGTTGTAGGAAAGTGTGTACTTCTCTAGAATGCATTTCAAGAAAAACTCGAAAAACAGAAAACGTGTTCAAATTGGATATTTGAGGAAACAAATCACAGTAAAGAGAAAACTCAATTTTCAACTTATATACCTAAATTTCTGAAATTTTCATAATATTCAACTATTATCATTTCTAGAGATAGAAAATTCCTCTTGTTTTCTAAACAGAAAATAAAAGCATTTGAGCACGTGTACAAAGTTTTGAGTAGTTTTTTAAGCATAAAAAAACCTCCCATTTTTAGAAAAATGGAGATGAAAAATTAAAGAAAAATTTCTGCAACTAAAAGCACCCTAATTTATGACAACCGGTTGAATTGGTAAATCGTGTATTTTACTATGATTAATATAACAAAAGTGAGTTACCGTCACTGTGGCTTTCGTTACGAGAAGCTGCAGCCATAATGGAATCATTTGATACCTACAATAAGTAAAAAAGCTTTAAATTTTCATATAATTGATTCAAATTAAGCTTATTAATATATCTTACAAATGGTGATAAATTAATTACTCACAGCTTTAGAACTTTCAAAACCAAGCATGAAGCAAGTAGCCAGCAGCAAAATTCGAGCCGAACTAAACAGATTTCCCTCCATTACCTAAGAAAACCTCAATTTAATAAATGGTGCAATCATCTAACTGTTACACAAAATCTACAATCTAATTTGAATAGCAATTTCTTCTATACAAACACAGAAAGCAAATCGTATTTCCATAAGAACCCGAATATATAAAAAATTTAACCTAAACCTAACTGGTAACAAAAAGCCTCTACAAGCTCAAACATCAAAATTTACAACCATCAAACAAATAAGCCTACACACTAACACACAGTATAAAAAGAAAACGAAATAATTTCAATGTTTAAGATGTTGGACCAAAATTTGAAGCTAATATCATTAAGTAAGTACAAAAGAAGTAATTACCGCGGAATCAAGGAAATGAACCTCTGAAAAGCCCTAAATCATCGCTGCAACGTTAGATCGGAGAATAGAACCAGTAGGTTAGCATGTATAACTACAAATTTGGGGTTTTTTCATATGAATGCAGAGTTGAGCTTTGGTTTGATCTGGGGGAAACACAAGAGTGTAGAGGTGCTTGAAATGGTTCGATAATGGCGACCGAAGGGAGTGAAGAACAAAGCCGGTAACTGCAATTATGACAGGTTCAGGGCGTAGTTGAGGACGGGGCCAGAAAGTCAAAGTCAGTCAATGCGAACACGAGAGAAATATATTTGTAAAATAATGGACCTAAAAAACGAGAGAAATAAATTGTGTTCTAAAAGGCGCATAAAAGAACTAAAAAATTAGCATAAAATTGATTTGTAACTTTTTTCTACTTTATTTCAAAGTCTCACAGGACTTCAAAATTAGCAAAAGGTTGTGGTTTGTTTCTAGGGTTTAGGGTTTGTGTCAACGTGTTTATTACAATTTTGTTATTTTTTTTATTATTGAATATAACACTAAATAAGAAAAAGAGGTGTATGAATTACATTTTATTATATGTAATCAATGAAATAAAACATTGCACAAATAAATATAATTATGGTTTGTTTAAATCGAAGGCACAACATTTAAATTCTTTGTATTTTACGGTTGTGTATGTTGGTATTAGTGGTATATCCGATAAAATACAACAAACGAGTACTAGTGTTAGTTCGATAATTTTGATTTTCATGATTCCACTTGTTTATAGTGTGGAAAACTAAGTTCAAAACTGATGATAAGATAATAGCAAAAGAGAGCTAACGATGAAGTACTTTGGTATAGGCACACTCAACTCTTTCTTTGTTAAAAAAAATTAAGAGCATATAGAAAGAGAAAGAGATGAAAATAATATTTGGATAAAAGCGAAGAAGTGCAGTAAGAGTTTCTTAGTTAAGTAAGAGTACAAGATATGATAAAGGATGTTAAAGCCATGTTAAAAGGTTTTGAAGTTTTAATATGAATTTTACATGAGTTTTACATACATCTGGTATATGGTGTTAAAGCTTCCTCACACCAAAGAGAAAATGTTTTCAAGCTAAAGCATCGTTTAATATATTGCCATGGTGATAGCTAAAGCATGTTATTGCCATGGTGATAGCTAAAGCATGTTAAAAGGAGGACCCGGTGTGGTGTTAAAGCCTTTAGCGCTGTTAAAGGGCTTTTGGCATGTCTTTAACATCTCGTATTGTATTATCTAATGGAACTAATTTGTTTTATATAAAGTGTAAATGTCAGTGTATACCTTGAATTAATAAATAAATGTAAAAGTGCATCTTCATTAAAGGGAGTCCTCCAAATCAAATTGGGTGTTTAATGTGATTTTGGGTTTGGTGTCCTCGATAAAATTGATTTAAAAGATTTTGTTAGATTCCGACGATACTAAATGTCGTATTATGATTTAAGGTTTAGTATAACTCGTATGTCAAGAATGTAATTGATATACAACACACAAGTTTTTCAAAAATTATGTTTATTAATAACCAAATTTAATACACTATATATTGCGGAATACAGATAACAAAGACTAATTTCTAACCTATAAATCTATAGATCGAACGGTGGAAGATTGCACAAGTAAGGGTGGAACTAGAAATTTTCATCAGCAGTGACACATTTGCAGGGATAAAAAAGGCGGATGTCATGGGCGTTGCGCTCTCTTACATGGTTCTAGGAGCAACGCTCCTAGAGGCGTTCAAGGGCAGTGCATCGAAACAAAAACGAAATTTACATAAATGATTGTTACATAAATACCAAGTCTTCAATAACTAATTATTAATTTTATAAATTTACAAGACAATTACTAATTTTATAAACCTAAAATAAAAAAAAATACAAGACATAAACTTTGAATTCTTTTGGTTTAGATTTTTGTTTGGGCTTTGAGTTTGGATTATTGGTTAACAATTTGGTTTTTTTAAGATTAATTTGGGTTATTTATATGTGTTTTAATTCGGTAAAAGCATTGCACTGTAATACCAAAAAAAAATTCTAAAAAATTTACCCTATTATTCTTTTCTTTTATTAGTACCCCGTGCCACTACGGAACCTATATTGATTCCGCCCCTGAGCACAAGCTCACACACACTCAGATGCTGCTTTAATCTTTAATTTTCTGTCTTTTGAAAGAATGTCTTGATCTTGTTTATTAGATGATGAGGAACTTATGTGATGCTTCAACTGATGACATATATCACATGAATTATCATGATTAGTTGAGAACTAACATTAACTAATAATCTTGTAGGAGCTAATACTAATTTTATTAAATAAAATACAATACAGTAAGAAAATTGATTAACAGAAGTACAAGAAATTGAAACATAATATGCGTAATCAAGAAGTAGAAAAGAGTTTGGTTGACTCCCGTGATTTAACACGAATACACGATCATCTTAAAATAGATTTGTCATCTATTTCTCATGGTACAAGAGCCGAGTAGTTTGTACTACTGCATATAATCCAATGCCCGAACACTTACTGAAATTATATGTGTTTAGAGAGAGTATCGTAATCTTTTTGGTGTGTAAATTGTGTGTTTACAAATGAACCCAAATGCTTCATTTTATAATCATGAATTGTAACTCTTGTTTAAGAAAAAAAAAAAAAATAAACTCATTTAATATAATTCATTAACAAAAAATCGTGACCGAAACTCGGAACTCAATACCAAAAACGTAAATGTCGGTTCTCATATATATCGAGTTCTCATATAGAGTCTCCAACCGAGTCTCATACATAGTTTAAGTCTTAAACCGAGCTATTTGGTTTGGTATTTTTTCGATGCGAGACAACTTCTCACACTTGATTTCTTGTATCAAACAATATCTCATTCACCACAATATTTTCCAACACAATACTTCTAATCGATGCTAAAGAGTCTTCAATTCTTTTAACATTTTTCATCGAAGTTTCCAATGATGGTTGAATGTTGTGAGATATGGATCTTTGCGCTTTGGGAAATAACACAGCTATTAAGGTAATAACCGAAGCTCATCAATTTCTAATTGAAAACTATCTTGCGAGATATAGCGAAGTTGTGCTTGAAGGGAGACTGATACGAATGATCATAACGGGCTGAATTCATCTAAGGAAACAATCACATTAAACAGCCCAATACAAGAAACCCAAGACCAGGCCCAAGTCGCAGAAGGCCGGCCCAAGCGAATGACCAAATTACCGGCCCGTTTGCTAGAGTAATCGTTGAAGTAGTCACCAGAAGAAATAGTCTAAGTTAGTTATTTTAATTAAGTCACATGTTTACTTTGAATCAGTAGTCAAGAAGGCCACTATGCCATAATTATAGGAACCGTTGCATGCATGCATGAGTAGTGATCCATGAGTTAGAACATGGGTAGTAGATTAGTTAGGAACTGCACTATAAATTGTAATTTGCTTTTCAAGAAATACATTCAGAAAATTGCCCCAAGTCTCTCTTCTCTTATCTTTATCTCTTGGAGTTTAGCTTGCTCGAATTCAGCTTGCATCATTGGTGCTTTCATTGTCATTCCTCATGCCTCCTCGCAAAGAAACCCCATCCCTAGAGGAGACCATGGCAGCCATGGTCGAATCATTAAACAAACTCAACCACACCTCCGATCATACTTGCTGCCCAAACCTCCTCCCAAGCCCAACTTGACATCATCTCCAAACAATTAGCCACTCAATACGAACAACAATCGAACTTAATCACCACCATCACCGCCGCCGGTCCGTCTAACAAAACCTCATTACCGCCACCCCATCAAAACAGCCCACCGCCAAACAATAACCACATACACAAATCTCCCAAAATTCTCTTACCCACCTTTGACGGTACCCAACCATTGGATTGGCTTTTTCAAGCCGACCAATATTTCACGTTTTACAACATCCCACCCGAGCAACGTATCGCCCTTTCTTCCTTCCATTTCCAAAACGAAGCATTAAGTTGGTACAAATACATGCATAATAACCAACTCCTCACCACCTGGCCCGCCTTCACTCGTGCGCTTGAGCTCCGATTCGGACCCTCCACTTTCACCAACCATCAAGCCACACTCTTCAAACTCAAACAGGAAAGTACGGTTGCATTGTACCAAACCGAATTTGAAAGAGTCAGCAACTGTGTTGAGGGACTCTCCCCAACAGCTTTGCTCAATTGTTTTATCTCGGGGTTGCGTCCCGACATACAACAAGAAATCGCTGTCTATAACCCAACCACCCTACATCAGACGTACGGCCTCGCTAAGCTCGTTGAAGACAAGCTTACGGCTAGCAAACGATCTGGTCCTACCGCTACACACCGTTCCAACCTTCATCCACCACATTATCCCCGTTCCACAACCGCCACCACTCAATCCGCCCTCTTACCAACACCCACCACTCCAAATACCGCCCTTCCCACACGCCGATTAACCCCAACGGAGGTCCAATCTCGGCGCAGCCAAGGTCTCTGTTTCCGCTGCCCAGAGAAATTTCACCCAGGTCACCGCTGTAACCCACCTCAATTTTTGTTACTTGAGCCAGACGAGCCGTTTCCTCCTTATCCAGGAGGCGAAAACCTAAATGAATTTTATTTACTGGACTCTTCCATATCAAATTCCCACTTCCTTGAGCCCTCATTAGTTCCAAGCCCACTTCCCGTAAGCCCAACACCCTCAATTACCCATACACCCCCAAACCCAAATCACAGTGATCCACCGATTACTAGTCCAACTAACCCAAACACCGAATCCACCCCACATAACCCTTCAACGTCCACCCAATTTCTGGCACTCTCACCCGCCGCAATCCATGGCACCCCATCCCCACGTGCACTTCGAGTCACCGGCATCATCAGTGGTCAACCGGTCACCGTGCTCATCGATTGCGGGAGTACCCACGATATTATCCAACCTCGTATCGTGTCGTCCCTGCACCTTCCGGTTGATTCTCAGCCTACGTTTCCGGTCATGGTCGGGAATGGCACGTTTCTCCAATGCACCGTTCAGTGTCCCGCAACCACAATTTACCTCAACAATACCGCATTCCAATTCGGCCCTTTTATCTTACCAATCGCTGGAGCCGACGTTGTCTTAGGCATGGCATGGCTAAGCACCTTATGTAACGACCCGAATTTGTGAATAAATAAATTGTACAAAAATATGATAAATAGGGATAAATCGTTTAAGGAACGTAGGAATTGGTTTCGTGACGTTTGGTCACCGGACGAGAAAGTTATGGACGAAACCGAGTCGAACCAAAGATCGAAAACTGTAGCCTGTGCTGCGTGGAAAGATCGCGTCGCGAACTTGGTTCGCGATTCGCGAACTCGAGGCAGCGATTTGGGTTGTCCGGCGTGAAGTAGTTCCCGACCACTTACCGATCGCGAACTATGCGTGTGTGAAAAAGATCGCGTCGCGAACTTTGTGTCCCGATCGCGAACTTGGGCCGACACAGCATTAAAGACGGAAATTTTCATTTATTACACACATTAAACCCTAGTTTTTCCCTCTCATTGTGTGTGAACGATTCTGGAGTGAAAGGTGTCGTTTGGAGCTCAATCTTCATCAAATCTTGGTGATTCTTGCTCCATATTGAAGAACAAAGGTAAATCTTCAACCCTCTTGTGTTATAAGTCTTAGATTCAAGAAGGGAAGCTTGAATCATAAACCCTAGTTATGGATTTGTTCATGAATGGTTAAATGGAAGTAATATAATTTAGATCTATGGTATTTTAACAAGGAAAACGTGGTCATGTTGTGGATACACGAAAATATGGTGATTTATAAAATTAGGGTTTGGTAACTTTGGGGAAAATGGTGCTAGTAGTTGACTAGTCATAGATTATGTAGTTAGTATTGATGATTGATGCAAACCATTGTGTTGGTTTGATAATAGGTTATCGGTTAGTGGATTTGAGGCATTCGAATCTCGAGAAGTGATATTGGTGTTCAAGGAACACAACGTTGGATAGCTTAGCAAAGGTGAGTACATGTGAACCTTCAAACTGGGTACATAGCTAGTAAATGTTTTTATGATTAAATGATTTTTATCGAGTCTTTAAGTAATTTAGTCATTTATGTGATTTATGATGAATTGCTTGTGTGGTAATGAAATGATTGATTGAATGAGAAATGATGGAGCTATAAGCTCATAACGATAAAAGATAAGTGATGATGATGATGATGATGTCCCTAGGGCCGTAATAGATTGGAGGCATTCCGGTTATTACGGTACCTTAAGGTTAGTGGTAGATTGGAGGCATTCCGATTACCCAATACCTATGAGTCCCGGTAGATTGGAGGCATTCCGATTACTGTGGATATGATGGTCTTGATAGATTGGAGGCATTCCGATTATCTTGACATTGGCCAATGATGAAAATGATAAAGTGACCCAAAAGAACTTAGTAATATTATTTTAAGTTAAATGATATTATTTGACTATTTGTTTATCGGGTCTAAAACCCATGTATCTCACGAGGCAATCTGTCTCACGTACTATGTTTGTGTTTTGCTATGTACTCAGGTTCGGGATCGAAGATCTAGGAGGCCCGTTTAGAAGAGGCCTTGTTGAGATTAGCTCGGTGTTGATGATTAGAGTCCTTATCCTATGGTTAAGATATAATTTGTAACACCGTTTTTGTAACTCTGATAATCTCGAACAAGAAACCTTTTCGTTTTTTGTAAAACCGGCATTTGACATTTATACAATATTATGTATTTTGGATTTAAATGTTATTTAAATATTGTTTTGAAAATCGAGGTGTTACAACTTGGTATCAGAGATATAGTTTAAGTGAACTAGGTTGAGTTGACCATCCTAGACTTAAACTGAGCTAGTAGGACCGTAGGTTCCATAGGATACTTGTGAATTGACTATTGAGACATTAAGTGTAGGTTCAATAGGGTTGACCTCGAAGGATTAGGTCATGTTTGGTTTTGGGACGGTCAATGTTACCGTTACTTTGATGAATTGACTTCTAAATGATTGATGTCTTATTATAGCAAAATGGTGAGAACTAGAAGTGCAAGAGGCCTGCTCGATCAAGGGCAAGATTCGAATAACATTGTCGAACCGGTATTCGGCCCTCCACCTCGTGATGAAGTGGAAAATTCGGGGGTTGAAAGGAACACTCACACCCCGGTCACCGTAGAACACCTCCAAACTATGTTCAATCAAATGAGGGACATAGTGAACGAGGATGTGAATCGAATTCTCAATGAGCATAGGGCTCGTGAAAGGCGGGAGGAATCTCCACCCCGCACTAAGAGCAAATCAAGTAGTGTTGCTCAAACCGAGAGGTCTTCAACGGAAGAAGAGGAGAGTGACCCCGAGCCGAGGGAAAGGAAGGGGTGCACGTATAAGAACTTTGTGGCTTTTAAGCCCGATAACTACTATGGTAGCTCCGAACCGAAAGTCACGATCCGTTGGATCCGTGAAACCGAACAAGTCCTTGAAGCAAGTAAATGCAAGGAAGGTGATATGGTGATCTATGCTTCTCGGTTGTTGAAGGATGAGGCCCTCGTGTGGTGGGATACCTTATATGAAACGTTGGGAAAAAGGGCGATGTACAAGATGACGTGGGAGGAGTTTGTGAATCGATTGAAGGCAAATTTTGCCCCGAGAGAAATCTGGAGAAACTCCAAGAGGAGTTTGTCCATTTGAAGAAAGGTGGTTTGAGTGTCCATGAGTACACTAAAAAGTTCACGGGATTGATCCCGTTTGTGATCAAATTGTATCCGGATGAGAGATCCCGGATTGTTCGGTATGCTAATGGACTCCCGTGGGAGTATGAGTTGGAAGTGAAGAGGGCCGCCACACTAGATGAGGCTATTAGTGCGGCGAGAAATGTGGAGGAAGTGGGCCAACGGAGAATTAATGAGAGACCAAAGTTTGAAAAGTTTGAGAAGAGGAAGTTTGAGGGGAGCTCGGGTTCGGTGAAGAAAGGAAAGTTCACCCCGACCTTCTCTAAGCAAGCAAGTGTGGGTGCTTGTAAGAAGTGTGGCAAAGACCACAAGGGGGAATGTTTGGCGGATTCAAAGTCGTGTTTCAAATGTGGAAGGCCGGGGCATATGGCAAGGGATTGCCGGGCCAAACCGTTGGATGAAATCGAGTGCTATTCGTGCCATGAAAAAGGGCACTATAGCAATGCATGCCCGAAGAAGGGAAGTGAGACCATGGTGTCGACCGCTCAAAAGAAAGCGGAGCCGACAAAGGTCAAGGGACGGTCCTTCCAACTTACCCGAGATGAAGCCAAAGAAGTCCACGATGTCGTTTCAGGTACCCTACTCGTAAATTCTATTCCCGCCCGGATCTTATTTGACTCGGGTGCTACTTATCCGTTTGTGTCGCATGACTTTGTTGTGGTGTTGAATGTGCCGTTAGAACTCCTTGATGAAATATATGATATAGAAATTGCGGATGGTAAAACCTCCATAGTTCAACATATGTGTCGAAATTGTGAATTGGAAATAGACGGGAAAAAGTTTAAGGTGAATTTATTACCCATGGAAATTGCGGGTTTTGATATAGTTATAGGTATGGATTGGTTGGGTGAGAATCAAGCAAAGATTCTATGCGGAAAAAAGATAGTCTCGATTAGGACTCCCGACAACGAAAAAGTTTATGTGTATGGTGAGAGACGACACCATTTGCCATGTCTTATGACCGCGGTTAAAGCTAGGAAATGTTTAGCCAAAGGATGTTCGTCCTTTTTAGCATATGTATTGGATGGAAGGAAAGAGAAGAAGACGGTGGAAAATGTAAAGGTGATTCGGTATTTCCCCGAGGTATTCCCCGACGATTTACCGGGATTGCCACCGGAGAGGCAAGTGGAATTCCGTATTGATTTAGTTCCGGGAGCGACGCCGATAGCTCGTGCTCCATACCGTTTGGCTCCCACCGAAATGCGGGAATTAATGTCCCAATTGCAAGAGTTGCTCGACAAAGGATTTATTCGTCCTAGCTCGTCTCCATGGGGTGCGCCCGTATTGTTTGTTAAGAAGAAAGACGGTTCGATGAGAATGTGTATCGACTACCGAGAGTTGAATAAGATGACCATTAAGAACCGATACCCGTTGCCTAGAATCGACGACTTGTTTGATCAACTTCAAGGTGCCGACTATTTCTCGAAGATCGATTTGAGATCGGGTTACCACCAAGTTCGAGTGAAGGAAGGAGATACCGAGAAGACGGCGTTCCGTACACGTTATGGGCATTACGAGTTTTTGGTAATGCCATTCGGGTTAACTAATGCACCGGCCATCTTTATGGACCTGATGAATCGGGTTTGCAAACCATTCCTCGACAAATTCCTTATCGTATTTATTGACGATATTCTTATCTATTCAAAAACCGAAGAAGAACACGAGAGCCACCTAAGGCAAACGTTAGAAGTACTTCAACGAGAAAAATTGTATGCTAAGTTTTCTAAGTGTGAATTTTGGATCCGAGAAGTCCAATTCCTCGGTCACGTCGTGTCTCGAGAAGGAATCAAAGTTGACCCATCGAAGATTGAAGCGGTTATGAAGTGGGAACCGCCACGAACTCCAACCGAAGTGAGAAGCTTTCTCGGTCTTGCCGGATATTACCGTCGGTTTATTCAAGACTTTTCCCGAGTGGCAACACCACTCACATTGTTGACCCGAAAGAGTAGTGAGTTTGTGTGGGGGGGAAAACAAGAGAATGCATTTGCCATATTAAAGGAAAAATTGTGTAACGCCCCGGTTCTCGCGTTACCCGAAGGGATGGAAGACTTCGTCGTGTATAGTGATGCTTCACATAGGGGTTTGGGGTGTGTTTTAATGCAACGGGGGAAAGTGATTGCCTACGCCTCGAGACAACTAAAGAATGCGGAAGAAAGGTACACGACTCACGATTTGGAATTGGCGGCGATAGTGTTTGCTTTAAAGTTATGGAGTCACTATTTATACGGTACGAGGTGTACGTTATATACGGATCATAAAAGTCTTCAATACGTTTTCACTCAAAAAGACTTAAACATGAGGCAAAGAAGATGGATTGAATTGATACAAGATTATGATTGTGAGATTGTCTACCATGCGGGGAAGGCCAACGTGGTAGCCGACGCCTTGAGCCGAAAGGTGTATGAAAAGCCGAATAGAGGAAAGCTAACCCGTATTGAAGTAGTCTCGAGTATAGTGGAACGAATCAAGAATGCCCAACGGGAAGTGATGGAGAAAGATGAGTTAAGGCAAGAGCGGTTGGGAAAGAACCAACATTTTGTGGAAAACAAGCAAGGGTTGAAAACCGTTGGAGGTCGAATTTGGGTTCCCAAGTTCGGGGGTACCCGGAAGGAGTTACTAAACGATGTTCATAAGTCTAAGTACTCGATCCACCCGGGAAGTACAAAAACGTATCAAGATATGAAAAAGATGTATTGGTGGCCCGGGATGAAAGCAAGAGTGGCAAAGTACATTTCCAAGTGTGCCACGTGTGCACAAGTTAAAGCCGAGCATCAAGTACCCTACGGGGCAGCTCAATCGTTGCAAATCCCGGCCGGAAAATGGGATGACATAACAATGGATTTTATTGTTGGATTGCCAAAGACGAGCAAGAACCACGACGCCATTTGGGTCATTGTTGACCGGTTGACCAAAAGTGCATTATTCTTGGCAATTCGGGAAAACATGCCACTTGAGAAGTTGGCAAAGTTGTATGTGGATGAAGTAGTAAGGCTTCATGGGGTCCCGTTGTCGATCGTGTCCGACAGAGACGCGAGGTTTACCTCGAGATTTTGGAGATCGTTGCAAGAGGAGTTGGGAACGAAATTGCGGTTGAGTACGGCTTACCACCCGCAAACCGATGGTCAAAGTGAGAGAACCATTCAAACGGTTGAAGATATACTAAGATCGTGTGTGCTAGATTTTGGAGGTAAATGGGATGAGCATTTACCGTTAGTCGAGTTTTCCTACAATAATAGTTATCAATCGACCGTTAAGATGCCGCCTTATGAGGCGTTGTATGGGAGAAAATGTAGAACTCCATCGTGTTGGCTCGAAGCGGGTGAGACGAAGCTCACAGGTCCCGAGATTGTGAAGTTGACCAATGAAAAGATTGGGATAATCCAAACCAATATGAAAATCGCCCAAGATCGACAAAGAAGCTACTCGGGTTTGAAAAAGAGACCATATGATTTGAATGTTGGAGGCATGGTGATGTTGAAAGTATCGCCTTGGAAAGGCGTAATGCGGTTTGGTAAGAAAGGCAAATTGAGCCCAAGGTATGTTGGCCCGTTTAAGATTTTGAAACGGGTCGGGTTGCAAGCTTTCAAGTTAGAACTCCCGCCCGAACTTCAAGGGGTTCACGATACGTTTCATGTAAGTTATTTGAAGAAGTTCGTGGGTGAGGTTGAAAATATAATTCCGTTACAAGAGTTGCGGGTGGATGCCCCGAACCGATTGATTGAGGAACCCTAAGCCATACTAGAGTCAAAAACCAAGAAGCTTCGGAATAAAGAAATTGAATTGGTGTTGGTCAAGTGGAAGCATTCACTTGGGCGGAACTTGACTTGGGAAGTCAAGGACGAGATTCGGAAAAGATACCCGAACTTCGTGAACTATGATGAGATTCCGAGGACGGAATCTCCTTAAGGGGTGGATAGTTGTAACGACCCGAATTTGTGAATAAATAAATTGTACAAAAATATGATAAATAGGGATAAATCGTTTAAGGAACGTAGGAATTGGTTTCGTGACGTTTGGTCACCGGACGAGAAAGTTATGGACGAAACCGAGTCGAACCAAAGATCGAAAACTGCAGCCTGTGCTGCGTCGAAAGATCGCGTCGCGAACTTGGTTCGCGATTCGCGAACTCGAGGCAGCGATTTGGGTTGTCCGGCGTGAAGTAGTTCCCGACCACTTACCGATCGCGAACTATGCGTGTGTGAAAAAGATCGCGTCGCGAACTTTGTGTCCCGATCGCGAACTTGGGCCGACACAGCATTAAAGACGGGAATTTTCATTTATTACACACATTAAACCCTAGTTTTTCCCTCTCATTGTGTGTGAACGATTCTGGAGTGAAAGGTGTCGTTTGGAGCTCAATCTTCATCAAATCTTGGTGATTCTTGCTCCATATTGAAGAACAAAGGTAAATCTTCAACCCTCTTGTGTTATAAGTCTTAGATTCAAGAAGGGAAGCTTGAATCATAAACCCTAGTTATGGATTTGTTCATGAATGGTTAAATGGAAGTAATATAATTTAGATCTATGGTATTTTAACAAGGAAAACGTGGTCATGTTGTGGATACACGAAAATATGGTGATTTATAAAATTAGGGTTTGGTAACTTTGGGGAAAATGGTGCTAGTAGTTGACTAGTCATAGATTATGTAGTTAGTATTGATGATTGATGCAAACCATTGTGTTGGTTTGATAATAGGTTATCGGTTAGTGGATTTGAGGCATTCGAATCTCGAGAAGTGATATTGGTGTTCAAGGAACACAACGTTGGATAGCTTAGCAAAGGTGAGTACATGTGAACCTTCAAACTGGGTACATAGCTAGTAAATGTTTTTATGATTAAATGATTTTTATCGAGTCTTTAAGTAATTTAGTCATTTATGTGATTTATGATGAATTGCTTGTGTGGTAATGAAATGATTGATTGAATGAGAAATGATGGAGCTATAAGCTCATAACGATAAAAGATAAGTGATGATGATGATGATGATGTCCCTAGGGCCGTAATAGATTGGAGGCATTCCGGTTATTACGGTACCTTAAGGTTAGTGGTAGATTGGAGGCATTCCGATTACCCAATACCTATGAGTCCCGGTAGATTGGAGGCATTCCGATTACTGTGGATATGATGGTCTTGATAGATTGGAGGCATTCCGATTATCTTGACATTGGCCAATGATGAAAATGATAAAGTGACCCAAAAGAACTTAGTAATATTATTTTAAGTTAAATGATATTATTTGACTATTTGTTTATCGGGTCTAAAACCCATGTATCTCACGAGGCAATCTGTCTCACGTACTATGTTTGTGTTTTGCTATGTACTCAGGTTCGGGATCGAAGATCTAGGAGGCCCGTTTAGAAGAGGCCTTGTTGAGATTAGCTCGGTGTTGATGATTAGAGTCCTTATCCTATGGTTAAGATATAATTTGTAACACCGTTTTTGTAACTCTGATAATCTCGAACAAGAAACCTTTTCGTTTTTTGTAAAACCGGCATTTGACATTTATACAATATTATGTATTTTGGATTTAAATGTTATTTAAATATTGTTTTGAAAATCGAGGTGTTACAACTTGGTATCAGAGATATAGTTTAAGTGAACTAGGTTGAGTTGACCATCCTAGACTTAAACTGAGCTAGTAGGACCGTAGGTTCCATAGGATACTTGTGAATTGACTATTGAGACCTTAAGTGTAGGTTCAATAGGGTTGACCTCGAAGGATTAGGTCATGTTTGGTTTTGGGACGGTCAATGTTACCGTTACTTTGATGAATTGACTTCTAAATGATTGATGTCTTATTATAGCAAAATGGTGAGAACTAGAAGCGCAAGAGGCCTGCTCGATCAAGGGAAAGATTCGAATAACATTGTCGAACCGGTATTCGGCCCTCCACCTCGTGATGAAGTGGAGAATTCGGGGGTTGAAAGGAACACTCACACCCCGGTCACCGTAGAACACCTCCAAACTATGTTCAATCAAATGAGGGACATAGTGAACGAGGATGTGAATCGAATTCTCAATGAGCATAGGGCTCGTGAAAGGCGGGAGGAATCTCCACCCCGCACTAAGAGCAAATCAAGTAGTGTTGCTCAAACCGAGAGGTCTTCAACGGAAGAAGAGGAGAGTGACCCCGAGCCGAGGGAAAGGAAGGGGTGCATGTATAAGAACTTTGTGGCTTTTAAGCCCGATAACTACTATGGTAGCTCCGAACCGAAAGTCACGATCCGTTGGATCCGTGAAACCGAACAAGTCCTTGAAGCAAGTAAATGCAAGGAAGGTGATATGGTGATCAATGCTTCTCGGTTGTTGAAGGATGAGGCCCTCGTGTGGTGGGATACCTTATATGAAACGTTGGGAAAAAGGGCGATGTACAAGATGACGTGGGAGGAGTTTGTGAATCGATTGAAGGCAAATTTTGCCCCGAGAGAAATCTGGAGAAACTCCAAGAGGAGTTTGTCCATTTGAAGAAAGGTGGTTTGAGTGTCCATGAGTACACTAAAAAGTTCACGGGATTGATCCCGTTTGTGATCAAATTGTATCCGGATGAGAGATCCCGGATTGTTCGGTATGCTAATGGACTCCCGTGGGAGTATGAGTTGGAAGTGAAGAGGGCCGCCACACTAGATGAGGCTATTAGTGCGGCGAGAAATGTGGAGGAAGTGGGCCAACGGAGAATTAATGAGAGACCAAAGTTTGAAAAGTTTGAGAAGAGGAAGTTTGAGGGGAGCTCGGGTTCGGTGAAGAAAGGAAAGTTCACCCCGACCTTCTCTAAGAAAGCAAGTGTGGGTGCTTGTAAGAAGTGTGGCAAAGACCACAAGGGGGAATGTTTGGCGGATTCAAAGTCGTGTTTCAAATGTGGAAGGCCGGGGCATATGGCAAGGGATTGCCGGGCCAAGCCGTTGGATGAAATCGAGTGCTATTCGTGCCATGAAAAAGGGCACTATAGCAATGCATGCCC
Source organism: Calendula officinalis (assembly GCA_963853835.1). Lineage (NCBI taxonomy): Eukaryota > Viridiplantae > Streptophyta > Magnoliopsida > Asterales > Asteraceae > Calendula > Calendula officinalis. The sequence goes on from OY970828.1 coordinate 64,742,950, forward strand.
GAAGAAGGGAAGTGAGACCATGGTGTCGACCGCTCAAAAGAAAGCGGAGCCGAAAAAGGTCAAGGGACGGTCCTTCCAACTTACCCGAGATGAAGCCAAAGAAGTCCACGATGTCGTTTCAGGTACCCTACTCGTAAATTCTATTCCCGCCCGGATCTTATTTGACTCGGGTGCTACTTATTCGTTTGTGTCGCATGACTTTGTTGTGGTGTTGAATGTGCCGTTAGAACTCCTTGATGAAATATATGATATAGAAATTGCGGATGGTAAAACCTCCATAGTTCAACATATGTGTCGAAATTGTGAATTGGAAATAGACGGGAAAAAGTTTAAGGTGAATTTATTACCCATGGAAATTGTGGGTTTTGATATAGTTATAGGTATGGATTGGTTGGGTGAGAATCAAGCAAAGATTCTATGTATTGGATGGAAGGAAAGAGAAGAAGACGGTGGAAAATGTAAAGGTGATTCGGGATTTCCCCGAGGTATTCCCCGACGATTTACCGGGATTGCCACCGGAGAGGCAAGTGGAATTCCGTATTGATTTAGTTCCGGGAGCGACGCCGATAGCTCGTGCTCCATACCGTTTGGCTCCCACCGAAATGCGGGAATTAATGTCCCAATTGCAAGAGTTGCTCGACAAAGGATTTATTCGTCCTAGCTCGTCTCCATGGGGTGCGCCCGTATTGTTTGTTAAGAAGAAAGACGGTTCGATGAGAATGTGTATCGACTACCGAGAGTTGAATAAGATGACCATTAAGAACCGATACCCGTTGCCTAGAATCGACGACTTGTTTGATCAACTTCAAGGTGCCGACTATTTCTCGAAGATCGATTTGAGATTGGGTTACCACCAAGTTCGAGTGAAGGAAGGAGATACCGAGAAGACGGCGTTCCGTACACGTTATGGGCATTACGAGTTTTTGGTAATGCCATTCGGGTTAACTAATGCACCGGCCATCTTTATGGACCTGATGAATCGGGTTTGCAAACCATTCCTCGACAAATTCCTTATCGTATTTATTGACGATATTCTTATTTATTCAAAAACCGAAGAAGAACACGAGAGCCACCTAAGGAAAACGTTAGAAGTACTTCAACGAGAAAAATTGTATGCTAAGTTTTCTAAGTGTGAATTTTGGATCCGAGAAGTCCAATTCCTCGGTCACGTCGTGTCTCGAGAAGGAATCAAAGTTGACCCATCGAAGATTGAAGCGGTTATGAAGTGGGAACCGCCACGAACTCCAACCGAAGTGAGAAGCTTTCTCGGTCTTGTCGGATATTAAGTGACTGTATCAAAGAAATGTTAAGTGACTGTATTATCAAACCAAGTACCAGTCCGTTCTCGTCCCCGGTTCTTTTAGTTCGCAAAAAAATGGTTCTTGGCGCTTTTGTATCGATTATCGAGCTCTCAACGCGGTAACCGTCCGCGACCGATTTCCAATTCCAACGGTCGATGAATTACTCGATGAACTTCACGGTTCCCAATTTTTCTCCAAAATCGATCTTCGTTCCGGGTATCATCAAATCCGGGTCGCCACCACGGATACGGAAAAGACGGCTGTTCGCACGATCGATGGACATTAAGAGTTCCTCGTCATGCCCTTTGGTCTTTCTAATGCACCGTCCACTTTCCAATCGGCAATGAACGACCTTTTTCGCAATCAATTGCGTCGGTATGTACTTGTTTTTTTGATGATATTCTCATTTACAGCTCCACTCGAGCACAACATCTTACACACCTCGAAACTGTTTTCCAAATTCTAACCACTCACTGTTACTTTGCCAAACAATCTAAATGTATCTTTGCCAAACCCCAAGTACAATATTTAGGCCATATGATTTCCGGCGATGGTGTGTCGGTTGACAATGACAAAATCCACGCCATCCTCCATTGGCCTCCACCCACCACGGTCACCAAACTCCGCGGATTCCTCGGGCTTACCGGCTACTACCGCCGCTTCGTAAAGGGTTATGCTACTATCGCATCCCCCCTTACGGACCTGCTCCAAAAACAGAATTTTGTGTGGACCGATAAAGCAACCGAGGCCTTTCTTGCCCTCAAACGAGCCATGACCACACTGCCCATCCTAGCCTTACCCGACTTCACAAGGTCTTTTGACGTCACCACCGACGCGTCGGGTACCGGTATTGGGGCGGTCTTATCACAAGCCGACCACCCGATCGCCTTCTTTAGCAAAAAGATGGGCCTACGCATGAAAGCCTCCTCGGCTTACACACGAGAATTATATGCAATTACCGAGGCGGTGCGTAAATGGCGACAATACTTACTTGGTCGGCATTTTAAGATTTTCACCGATCAACATAGTTTACGCCACTTACTATCTCAAGTCATCCAAACCCCCGATCAACACAAATGGGCCACGAAACTTTTGGGTTACGACTTCGAGATCTTGTATAAACCGGGTCGCGATAACAAAGTCGCGGATGCATTGAGCCGCATGGATGATCCCGTGTACATGGGCCTCACATCGCCAATCCCGACTTGGCTCGAGGATATCCGTGCTTACTATTCCACCAATCCCGAAGGTATTAAACAATTACTACAACTCGCCACCTCCCCTAACCCTCACCCAACCTACACAGTTCATGACGGGCTCCTCTACCATAATCAGCGGTTAGTAATTCCCACCGAGTCAAACCTTATCAATAAACTTATCACGGAATTTCACACCACCCCCCTCGGTGGACACTCGGGAATCCAAGCCACCCTCCGCCACCTTAAGGCTTCCTTTCACTGGAATGACATGCATGCCACTGTTGAAACATTTATTCGAGCTTGCCATACTTGCCAACAGGTAAAATCCACCAATCACAAACCCTTTGGCCTGATACAACCCCTACCCACACCAACACACATTTGGGACGATATTACGATGGACTTTATCGCACAACTTCCGACATCAAACGGGAAAACCATCATTTGGGTCGTCGTAGATCGTCTCACCAAAAGTGCTCATTTCATTGGCCTTCCGCCAAACTATACCGCGGTCACACTTGCTACTAATTTTTTACATTCAATTTATCGTCTTCACGGGTTACCTAAGACGATCATATCGGACCGTGACCCGTTATTTTTAAGTCGTTTTTGGCAGGAACTCTTCAAGCAATTAGGGACTACTCTTCATCATTCAAGTGCATACCATCCTCAAACGGACGGTCAATCTGAAGTTGTCAACCGCTGCCTCGAGAATTACTTACGCTGCTTTGTAAGTGATGAACCTAAAGCATGGCACAAATACCTCTACCTGGCAGAATTTTGGTACAACTCTTCCCATCATAGCTCCATCGGAATGACCCCATTCAAAGCACTCTACGGCCGCGTGTAGGGATTTACTACGCACCATGCGACTGATCAACCACTTGGTTCGACCACCTAGTACACGAGTTCGAACCATACTGACCAAGAACATGAACTTGTTCTTGACCGGTTAAAACTAACTAGCTGATTTAATCCCTAAATGCGGAACTGGGATTAAACCTAATCCTTAAATCCTAAAGGATTGGGATGTTGGAATTCTAGATTAGGTTAACAAGAAAGAAACCTTGTTCGAAGAACTCGAACACACGCATACTTGTGTGTTCGTCGACTACTACCAAGAACCCTAGGGTTCTTGGTTCGACTTCGAACAAGAGGAGAGGAAGAAAGAGTGTTCCATGAATCATACCTTAGGTTAATGCTTAAGATAAATCCACTGATGATGAACACGACGAACGATCCTCTAGATGATCACTTGTAACGATCCTTGATCTTCGAAACTCGAAGAACACGAAGAACAAACGAAGAACATGAAGAACACAAGACTTGTGTTCTTCCCTTGATCTTGTTCGGCCGATCGAGAGGAAAAGGGGGCAAGGGATTTTCGTGATTAGGGTGTAAAGAATCAACCTCTAGGGTTTAGCATAAGCCTTAGATTTATAATAGAAGATGTTACACTTAAAACCCTTCTAGTTTAATTAAGATTAACTTCTTAATTAAACTTCCTTTTTACACTTCCATCCCTTATAGTTTTAACTAGTTTATTATCATTGCACTTAACTATCAAATGTCTAGTATTAACACACTATAATTTCGGTACCCATATACACGAAATATATAGACTTGTATTTATACTTTTAATAGTTAATTATATAATATCCTTTATATAATTTATACAATAATATTATCCAATTACTATATGATTTAATAGCTTTAAATCATATCATGGATAACCTTTAATTAACACATTGTATATTTACTTAACTAGTAAATGTACAACTACTTGTATTAATTAGTTAGTTAAACTAATCTAGTAATAAGTTAAACTTAACTTAATACCTAACTGATTCATAATGACTATTATGAATCATTCCTCTTCGTAGTATCGTTGCATAACTTGTTCGTATTACATGCACTCACCGGTGTGACCCTTAAGTGTTTCGTAGGCATGGATGTATCATCATAGGTTGACTGACTGTGCACATAATTCCTTCAGACTCCCACTTGTGCAAGTCTGTAACCTTTGTCTTAATGATACGAGCTATAGTGGCCTTCTAGATGGGCATGTAGGTAACTAACCCCATAAAAACAGCTTATGTAACCCTCGGTATAGTTTTATGAAATACTCTTAATAGCGTCTCCTAGTAAAGAACACTCTGTCTTTACTTCTTGGGTAACGTTGTTAGGCTTATCCCTTGCAGCACGATATTTGTGATAACGAATACGAGCATGGTAGAAATTATCAACTCCTGTATTCGAAATCATTTCATGACTTCTTGATTTAAACTGCTGTGATAAACGACAAAGAACAGATCAGTTCGTTTGGGCACGGCCGTGCGCTTGCCAGTTTCTTATCAAGTCAAAGGACCTATAAATATCTCTCCTAAAGAGGAGGTGCAATTACCATCTTGTATATTTAGATTTAAAATACAACCTCCATTGTACCCAGTATCGCCTCGTATGACAAACGTATTTCAGTATTGTCTAAGTTGAACCAAAGCACATTAGTCATCATATCTTAAACCAAATACCTCAGGCTTAAGGACAATCCTAGTGAACAATACTTTTGAACTTTTCAACCACGAAGTATTGTCATGGTGGTCAATCCAATATTCGTCGAGCTCCAACAGAATATCACCGATATTTGGTTTACACAAAACTTGTGTAGCTATCTTCGAATAACTTCGAATCTACCACCAAATACCGCGATGACGTTAACGTCCCATCGAGGTTCCCACCAAGACGAGGGTAGTCACGGATTTTGTCTTTTGAATAAATAGACTTTTATTCACGGATGTTTTAAAACATACAAAGTCTGAATAAGAATGATACTAACTCATGTATTATTCCTTACTGGACATAGATACTGAATTATTACTGGATCATTACTTTATTCCTTTCGTTTGTGTTGATTACTCAATGATTCTTACAACCTTGATTGTAACTTTATCACTAAACCAATCATTTCTATTAAACTAAAGACATAAGACGAGTATTTAGGAATACTATTACTTTTGTCTTTGCTAGATATTGTTCTTGCAACAATTTAGAACATATTCTAGTCTTGCCTTTTATGTAATTCGGTAAACATAGGAGGATTGGAAATTAACTCCTTAGTTTATTGAATTCATAAATCATCCTTGTAACTAAAGTCTCTTTTAGTTACTTGATTTGTAGATATTCTTACTAGTTAAAGAAATTTCCTTAAATGATTGTGTTATCCACTAAAGTGTTTAACAACCTATTAGATATGCAATAATTAATCACAAGGCTTGTGATCACGCTATTAGGTTTGCAATAATCTAATCGATCATTTATTATTTCTCTTAACTCTTTGGCTGACGACTTGGTAAAATCTTGTTGTTAATGTCTTACTAACTTACTGAATTCACTAACACCTTTAATGAATTACGTTAGTCTTAGCTCCCACTTACTTTTATGGAACTTAAGCATCTCTTAAACTACTACTTTGACCTAGTCAATAACTTGTAGTTTAATCTTTCAAGAATTCTATCAATGATTAAGATCATCCTTTGGATTTGCGAATATCCAACATTCCTTTTAAGGGAATCATGATCTTTATTGATTACTGTATCTAACAAGTATGAAACACTTGAAACGATACTATCAATTCTTAAATATGTTAGTATTCTTTAAGAACTATATTTAATGCCAAAGTCATCACTTGAATTTGTCAAATATCCATTATTCCTATTAGGGAATCATGACTTGACTAAATATTGTATTTATTACAAGTATAAAAGACTTGCAATAATACCATTTAATTTCTTAAAGACTTTAATATAGTTATGTCCCTTCTTAAGAGTCATTTAATGTCTAAGTCTTTTTACTTGGATTATGCGAATATCCAATTATTCCTATTAGGGAATTATGTCTTCATTAAATCCTTTTCTACAAGTATAAAAGACTTGTAATAATACTCTTTAGAGTCCATCTTGATTATATCCAATATAATCATACTATATTAATACTAATACTTTAAGACTTTCTATCATAAGTAATGACTATTACTTAAGATGTTTTAACTAAGTTCAACAACCATTGAACCTTATGCTTCCATAAAACTTTTAAAGACTTTCATTAGAAAGACTTTCTAACTACTAGTATTTAAATACCTTGAGCTATCAAGACATTATTTGTACAACAATCAAACAAATATATAAATATAAACATGAAACATAAGTAAATCATAACTTGACTTACAATCTAGTCATAAAACTTTGACTAGTGTAATTATCGCACATGCACACAATATGATTCAACCATGGATTCGAGATTAATTAAAACCAAAATGAAACTTGTTTTAACAAAAATAAAATTATCCAAACAATAAAATAAAATTGTTTAAAACGAATCCACTATAAAAAACTGAATCATAAAAACTTGGTGCTCGTGGGATCATCACTATCTCATGCCGGTCATCATCACTTTCCATCTCCTGCAATAAACGATTGCAAAAGTTAGATTACTCGTAATGTACTTTACAAGTATCTTAAAGTGATTAAGAAGTGTGGTTGTGTTACCTGAGGAACTTGCGTTTCCTCCACTACCACTTGCACCCTTTGGACAATTTCTTTTCCAATGCCCAGCCTCACCACACTTGAAGCACCGGTTCTCGGTCCTCGCAGTGTGAGGCTTAACCTTCTTGACCTTTTGTTTGACACCTTTACCATTTGGCACTCCTTGGTTAGGATAGGTTTTACCCTTTCCTTTACCACCATGCCTTGTGCTCTCACCATCATCAGTCATACGATCCCTTTTAGAATTGGTCTCAACATTCAACTCAACAACCTCGAGCATGGATTGTAGCTCGGGAATGGAATGATCCATATTACGTTTGATGTAGTTGGCTACAAAGGACTTGTAGTCATCAGACAATGAGTTGAGTACCATGTCAATTGCAAACTGCAATGGCACGTGGTGACCAAGTCTAGTAAGGTGATCAATGTGCACTTTCATTCTCATGACGTGTGCACCTACTGATGCTCCTTTAGCCATCTTGCAAGAAGCGAACGCCTTACAAGCGTAAAATGCTTGTCCTGGTTCGTTTTCTTCATCCTTGGCAGGAGTTTTCAACACGTTTCTCTCTCGGTCAATCCTTTCCCTCTCTTGTCTGAGCATGATCTTAAAATCACGCTTCCAATTGAGGAAATTTGACCCAGTCTTTTCTTTCTTTCCTAGAAAGAAACGTCGCGAGAGTTTGTTGTAGGTTATTGTTGTGTTTGTTGCTGCCATCTACAAATCAAACCCAGTTTAATTAGTAATCATCAATAAACATTCTCTAAAATATATTATAAACCCATAATTAATATTTTAGGCCTAGGATCCATATGTCACATTCTCGCCGCAAGGTTTGGGCACTTCCCGACGAGACATGCTATTTCTGGTAGGTAACTTCCTTACCGATCGTATCAATACTTGACACGATTCCTAGGGGTCGTAGAATCTTTAGACTTATAACTTATTACAACTTTGTAAATCTAATCGTACATTTCTAAGTTAGTAATAAAGTCTAGTATGTTTATTCTACTCAAGTACTTTTTGGGCCGGGACTCCCAATTATCACCAAAGTAGATCAGACCATCTAAGACAGTGCGATGCTCTGCGCCGGGACTCCCGATTATCACAGAACCTTACGCACCCTAACACTCGCAATGATTTGAATCCATATCTAAGGTTCTTTATCCTTACAATATGAATATCGTTGAACAAGTGAGGTGTTCCATTAGGTGGATAGTACTTCGATCTAAGATTTTCTTGGGTTTTGTTTAAGTCTTAAACTAAACTTAAACTTTTATTCCAATCTTAATCCTTGTTTAAAATGTGTGTCATGAAGGATTGAAACGTCCAACAAGACACCCTTTTAAAACATAAGAACTATTCTTTAAAACTTATAGTTTCAAGAATTTGTACAATCTTACATGTATACCTAAAACGAGGTGTACAAAACGTTTTACTAGGTTTTGTGAGAAACCTTATTTCTAATAAAACTTACTTGCTTTATATTACTTGAAAAACTTATAAAACTTATGTTAAACTTTTTAAAACTTTTATGATTCATAAACTTGAAACATAAACTTAGTTTAACACATCTAGTTTTCCATATGTCTAATAATGAAATTAAACATTTGTTATACTCATTAGATTCGACCATAACTTATGCCATAACGACATACTTACAAACTTTGTGATTTTCTTGTGTAGCTCCCACTAGCTTCAACAACCATGATGAAACTTAGGCTAACACAATCATAAGTTTATACTTGGTTAAACTAATAAACTTATTATATAAAAACTATATATAATAATTCTTTAGTTTGTTTAAACCTTTCTTATATTTAACTTGAACTAGTTAAATATAGGTTCTTGTTATTTATACTTGATCATTAATCTAGTATATTACATAACTTGTAAAATACTTATATCATACTTGTATAATTATCTACTTATAATAACTTATAACTTTATACATCTTGATATATGTATAACAATATAACTTTGTATATTTCTAGTTAATAACATAATTTCAACTTGTACAAATAATTAAATCATAACTTTGTACATTCTAGTTTTAATTATATTATAACTTATACAATAACTAGTTACACTATTATTTATTTAAAGATCAAAATAACATTATCCTTTTAATTGTTTCATTTTATCTTGTATTTAATATATATATATATATATAAATTCGTATATATGTATATTTATAATAATAAACTTGTAACATTCTAATAAGAATATTACACCTAATTTATACTTATACATTTTAACTTAAACTAATTAAAATGTGTATAAACTTATTATATCTTTTAAAATTCAATTTTACTTAATAATAAAAAAAACGAAAAATTTAAATACATATATACAATTTATACATAATTAAATACACCTTGTTAATTTTAGAACTTAAAAATTAACACCTTCTTTATCAATTCCCTAAATTCATTAGATGAACCCTAATCTTGTTTTTGACCAATCAAAACTAGGGTTTTGACTTTCTTGATCAAACACATTATTTTAATTAAAAGATTAATATTAATCAATCCTTTTAAACAATAAACTTTGTTTAAATTCTAAGATAGATTATAACTTTTAATAAATTTATTTAAACTCTTTAATTTAAACCTTATAGACAATAAACTTTGTCTAAATTACTAGGTTTAAAGAACTAGCTTTAATAAACCTATCAAAAATAATAATTAAACCTATTAGACATAAACTTGTCTAATTAACTAGGTTTTAGATTATTATCCTAATTAATACCTTTAAACTATTAAACTTAAACTAGTTTAATGTTCTAGGGTTCTTTAGGGTTTCGAAAATCTTAACACTAAGAAACTTTTCCACCAATTAAACTAGGCTAGTTTAACATACTTGGTGTCCAAGTTTCCTCCTAGATTTCGAAAATCCTAAGGCAACTAGGAAAGAATCCTTTTGATCAGTTAAACATATCTTGTTTAATATACTTGATCCTAGGGTTCTTTCTAGGTCACGAAATTTCTAGGGTTTATGGAAAGAATCCTTTTGATCAATTAAACATATCTTGTTTAATATACTTGATCCTAGGGTTCTTTCTAGGGTTTTCGAAAATTCCTAGGGTTTTCTAGAAACCTTCTTGACCAATTAAACTTAGACTAGTTTAATGTTCTTGGTCTTAGGGTTTCTTCCCTATTTTCGAAAAATATGAAGAAGAAGAAAGAACTTGAAACAAAAAAAACTTTGTAAATTAAAGTAAACAAACAAAACTTTGTTAATCTAGTCTAGATTTCTAAACCAACGCTCTGATACCACTGTAGGGATTTACTACGCACCATGCGACTGATCAACCACTTGGGTCGACCACCTAGTACACGAGTTCGAACCATACTGACCAAGAACATGAACTTGTTCTTGACCGGTTAAAACTAACTAGCTGATTTAATCCCTAAATGCGGAACTGGGATTAAACCTAATCCTTAAATCCTAAAGGATTGGGATGTTGGAATTCTAGATTAGGTTAACAAGAAAGAAACCTTGTTCGAAGAACTCGAACACACACATACTTGTGTGTTCGTCGACTACTACCAAGAACCCTAGGGTTCTTGGTTCGACTTCGAACAAGAGGAGAGGAAGAAAGAGTGTTCCATGAATCATACCTTAGGTTAATGCTTAAGATAAATCCACCGATGATGAACACGACGAACGATCCTCTAGATGATCACTTGTAACGATCCTTGATCTTCGAAACTCGAAGAACACGAAGAACGAACGAAGAACACGAAGAACACAAGACTTGTGTTCTTCCCTTGATCTTGTTCGGCCGATCGAGAGGAAAAGGGGGCAAGGGATTTTCATGATTAGGGTGTAAAGAATCAACCTCTAGGGTTTAGCATAAGCCTTCTATTTATAATAGAAGATGTTACACTTAAAACCCTTCTAGTTTAATTAAGATTAACTTCTTAATTAAACTTCCTTTTTACACTTCCATCCCTTATAGTTTTAACTAGTTTATTATCATTGCACTTAACTATCAATTGTCTAGTATTAACACACTATAATTTCGGTACCCATATACACGAAATATATAGACTTGTATTTATACTTTTAATAGTTAATTATATAATATCCTTTATATAATTTATACAATAATATTGTCCAATTACTATATGATTTAATAGCTTTAAATCATATCATGGATAACCTTTAATTAACACATTGTATATTTACTTAACTAGTAAATGTACAACTACTTGTATTAATTAGTTAGTTAAACTAATCTAGTAATAAGTTAAACTTAACTTAATACTTAACTGATTCATAATGACTATTATGAATCATTCCTCTTCGTAGTATCGTTGCATAACTTGTTCGTATTACATGCACTCACCGGTGTGACCCTTAAGTGTTTCGTAGGCATGGATGTATCATCATAGGTTGACTGACTGTGCACATACTTCCTTCACCGCGACCCAACAACAACACCGTTTTATACCCAAGGCACCTCCGATGTCGCCTCCATCGACGAAACATTGCCAAACCATACCTTACTGTTAGAACAACTTAAAAACCATCTCACCAAAGCTCGGGATCGCATGGTCAAGCAAGCCAATCAGCACCGTTTAGAAAAGATTTTCCATATTGGCGATTGGGTTTACGTTAAACTTCGCACCTACCGCCAATCATCCGTTGCTAACCGAGCCTCACATAAACCCAGTCGTCGCTATTTTGGGCCCTTCCAAATCACCAGCCGCATCGGACAAGTCGCTTATCGACTCGCATTACCAACCGATAGCCGCATACACCCGGTCTTTCACGTCTCATTACTTCGTGAATGCCATGGTGACCCACAAACCCAAGCTACGCCATTACCCATCCATACCTATGATAACCTTCCCGTACTTACCCCTTATGACATCCTCAAACATCGTTACCACCAAGACAAAGCTGGACCTGTTCTTCAATTTCTGATCCAATGGCAACACACTGATCCCTCCGAAGCACATGGGAAACCGCGGTTGACTTCAAAGCTGCCTTTCCAGAATTCTGGGCCACTGCCCCAAACCATCTTCACGACCTTGAGGACAAGGTCGAAATTTCACCGGGAGGTATTGATACGAATGATCATAACGGGCTGAATTCATCTAAGGAAACAATCACATTAAACAGCCCAATACAAGAAACCCAAGACCAGGCCCAAGTCGCAGAAGGCCGGCCCAAGCGAATGACCAAATTACCGGCCCGTTTGCTAGAGTAATCGTTGAAGTAGTCACCAGAAGAAATAGTCTAAGTTAGTTATTTTAATTAAGTCACATGTTTACTTTGAATCAGTAATCAAGAAGGCCACTATGCCATAATTATAGGAACCGTTGCATGCATGCATGAGTAGTGATCCATGAGTGAGAACATGGGTAGTAGATTAGTTAGGAACTGCACTATAAATTGTAATTTGCTTTTCAAGAAATACATTCAGAAAATTGCCCCAAGTCTCTCTTCTCTTATCTTTATCTTTTGAAGTTTAGCTAGCTCGAATTCAGCTTGCATCAGAGACTTCTTTTTTTCTTCCCGCAAATACATCCTAAATATGCATCATCTATAGGTTCTTCCAAAGTTTGGTGCAGTTTTTGTTCCGATGGCAATGTGTGCCACTGATGAGTGAACTGTAGCATTCATACAAGACAACAAGAGCCAAGAGCTTATGTAGATACCTAACTTCTTCCGATTCATGTTTTTCCTTAACGGTTTGGTTGGTTTTGTTATATTTTCATTAACAAACAAGTCTAGAGTTTCCAAACTTTTGATGTGCTTCCTTAAAGTTTTGGTCAGTTTTGTATCATTAAACAGTATCAAATCAGCAAATACATCCTAAATATGCATCAAACAATCAACTATGAATATAACTTGTAATACATTATAAAGTATACATATACATGCTAATAAGATTCATGTTTTCCAAAAAATGAAACATTAGTGCTTTTGGTTGAATAGGACTAAAATGTCCATTTGTGTTGGGTACTATCCAAACAGCAGAATGTATGGGGTCATTTTGTCAATTCAGGCATAGTGTGGGGGTGTTTGCGAAACAACTCATAATTTACTACACAAGACCCGACAAAATCCTGTTAATTCCCCAGTCTTTGATAACGTCTGCCTCGCCGCGTTCAATTATGATTTCGGGTTCCTCATTAGGTTCGGGTTTTTTTGCTATCCATGTATGTCTGGCAACGCGAATTGGAACTAAGCTAGGGATGTGAGTTAGAGGTTTTATCTTACGAAATCTTTGTTTTACAAATTTTTTATTTATGACTTTTTACTTATTAGGAACTTGTTTATTTCAAAATAAATGCTCAACCCCCAAAAGGCTTATATTTGTCTTCCAAACACACTGTAATTTTAATCATCTACACTAATATACTATCTATGTATTAAGATAAATGTTAAAATAAAAATTAGTTAATAACACATGTAGTAACATAAAATTAAGCATAAATATCATTTCTGTTTTTTACGCGTGAGATGTAATCGTACCGTTACGATGGAAGAGGCCCGTTCTCCGTACACATAAAGTATAAAACCCACAACACACCTTTAAAACCCCTCTACCAAAACCCTTGATTTGCAGTCCTCGGTTAATCGTTCTTGCTTTCGGAGTTAACGATCATATATCGGTATCAGTAGACGATCGTTTGTTAATCGTTATTGATTCATACACATAAAACCCTACATTTGCAGTCCTCGGTTAATCGTTCTTGCTTTCGGAGTAAACGCTACAATATCGTTATCAGTAGACGATCGTTTGTTAATCGTTCTTGATTCAAGTATCGTCTCTCTACTCGATTTCATATTCTTTTTGTTTCATTGATTTGCTGTAAACCTTGATTTTAACTGATGGCGATTTTTTTGTTACTGTAGATCTGTATCAGTCGACGATCGTTTGTTCCTTGGCGCTGGTGAGTATTTACATCTCAGTTGTTGATTCTAATGTTAATTTACTGATTTTTCATGACGGGTTTGCAAAGGATCCCTTTTAAATTGAACTCGTTCTGATTCATTTGTATGTACGTATTCGCCTTTTACGTATTCTTTACCTGTTCTTTTTTGTGCAGAGATGGGTCGTGCAAAGTTGCATTTGGAACTCATAAAGAAAGAGACAACTCGAAACACAATGTACCTGAAACGAAAACAAGGAATCGTAAAGAAAGCAACTGAATTATCCATTCTTTGTGATGTTGATACTGTAATTATCATATACCCTCCTAATTCAAATGATCCCGAGATCTGGACCCAAAACAGTGAAAAGTTTGAGAAAATTATCTCATCTTTCATGTCGAAAAAGGGCGAAAGTGGGAAGAAAACTTTTGATCTCCATGATTTCTTTCAAGATCGCAAGAAAAAGATCGAAGAAGAGCTTGTTAAGGCGCACAAAAAGAATATGGAAGCCAAATACTCAACATGGTTCGATGAACTCGACGGGTTAAACGAAGGGCAATTAAGGAATTTTGTTATGGCCTTGGAAAACAAGGAGAGTATAGTCAGATCTCATCTTGAATTAATCAAGAAAAAAAACATGAAGATGCAAATGCCATTCATGTGTGAAGATAATAATCAACCCATGATTCACTATGCGAATATGGGTTTGGGTTCGCATTCTGATTCAGGCTCGGGTTCGTGTTCACACCCGAGTCTTGATCATGTTCAAGTGGTGAACCAGCAGTTTGTGAACCATCATGATCTTGGGTGGTTAAATGATGCAACTAATTCGTTTGAACTGATGATGCATGAATCGATGATGGGCTACGATTATCCGGTGTTTGATAGTAATATGGTTTATGATAACATGAACCAGTGGGCGTTTCAGCCGCCGGTGGTTCATGGCGGGATGTTGCCGGAGTTTGTAATGCAAGAAGTTGACTCACAAATGAACAATGGTGTTGAAGATTTTATGATGAATGATCATCAAGGAAGGATCATGACTAATTAGTTTTATTATTGTTTCATTTAATTCTTGTGGACATAGTGGTTTTTTCCATTGTTTTAATTGTTAAAACTTATATGGGATAAATATAATACAGTAAAATGTTTACACATGTATTTTCTAATATTCGTATCAAATATAATATAATATACTCTATGTTAGTACAATTCATGTTTTCCAAAAAAAATTGCGACATTAATGATATAATGCTTTGGTTACGTAGGACCAGAATGTCTATTTGTTCTGGGAACTATGCAAACAGCAGAATGTATTATTTGACAATTCAGGCATAGTGCGGGGGTGTTCTCGGAACAACTCATATTTGACGGTGTGTATTAACTGCAAAAAAGGAATTATAGAAAAAAAAAACAAGAATTGAACCTGACGTGAATCGAACACGCAACCTTCTGATCTGGAGTCAGACGCGCTACCATTGCGACATAGATCCTTGGTGATTACAATCCTTAGTTATGAATTAAGTACCTAATACCGTTTCTAAAACCAAAATTATTTCTTGTAAATGTGACATGTACACACGTGACCAATTTTAAGAGACGACGTGTCAATCTGTTTACAATAAACCTTTTTTAAACGGGTCCTACTAAACAAACCCCATTATCCTTAAATCTGTGTGAGCTACTCACTGCTTGGAGCGCGTGTTGACGATTGACACGTTTTCTGAGGCCTGCATTAATTGTGTTGGAAACTTGAAGATAAATATTGCCTCTGTTACATTTTATTATAATACGAAGTTTGTATATTAATATAATTCATTCTCTTTTTTTGTTTTTATATAATCTCATGCTATTTAAGTATTAACTATTAAGGCCAGCACCTGTATAAATAAATTAATCTCCTTTGCTTTCAATTCTTTTGTTATAATTTGTTACTATATAGTATTTTTATATATAATTAGTCGGAATCAATTTTTTTCACTTATGTTCATTAGTCGCATACTCGCATGTTATTTTTTTATATTTGATTAGTCGGAAGCAATTTAGATTTTTTTTTGTTATATACCTTTAGTAGTATTTGGTTTATGTCAGTTTAATACATGATTGTTATATGTAAAATATTATAATACTAAATGTATAAACTAATAAATATGAAGCTAACATCCGAAATCAGCTGTAATTACTGTTTCGGTTCCAATCGGATCTATACCCGATTTACCCGAACTGGAACCGGGTTCTATAAAATGATTCGGTTCTCGAGTCTACTAATCCTCTACAATCAGGTCTCGGATATTTCTGGTCCGGGTCCATCCGGGTTGGTTCTGGACCCGATTCCATCCCTAATTACATTAAAGCAGAATACCCGAAGGTTGTCCTTTGCCGATAACATATCCACTTTGGAGGGCACATAAAAAGATGGCATTGCATCCCGATAGGAAATCTCATATTTAAGTCGCCAGGAAAAGTTTACAAATATTATAATAACCATGAACTTATTTTTATGTAATGTTATGTTTACGTTAATTGTATTTTATTAATTTATAAATATATTATGTTATTTTTATGTTAATTGTATCTTATTAATTTATAAATATTTTAGAATTTATTACTCTTATATAAAATATAAAAGAAAAATTAAAAAAATATCACATTTAACTGTTTAGTGTTATTATTATTGTTGATTTATTTTATTAATCTATGAATTATAAAATGTAAAATAAATAATTAAAAAATATTACATTTAGTTAGCAAAAAAAGGAAAACTTTATTTATATAATCATTCATATCAGTAAATTAAAAAGTACAGTCATTGGAACATAAATCTACTAAGAAGTACAGTCGTGGGTTTGGCACCGCCAAGTTGTTTTAACGGGGGCCAGTGCTTTTAACGTTGACAAAAAGTCAATTTTGCAACAGATATGAAGGTCCCCAGCAAGCTGCTAAAGTATCGTCTGTCCAAAAGTGAAGTCGCCTTCCATTAACAATTTCCCATTTCCTTGTAATTTCAGCAATTGACTGATATTTTTTTCTTAGGAGGAGCAATGATCGTCAGGTCAAAGTCCAATTCAACTATTTCAAGTTCTCAATTTACGAATTAAGGTATATTCATCATGAATTTCTATTAATTGTATACTTTTCGATTATTATTCTTCTCTAAATCAACGTTCCAAATCAAATCATATATGATCATTTTGTATTAGTAAGATTTAAGTGCAATTCCTGCGTCGTCGATCATAAACCATTCCAATTTATACCTATAAATGATGTTATCAGATTAAAAGTATCAGTATTAGGTTTAGTTTGATAGCACTTTGTTATATAGTTAGTTGATAATCCCCGATGCTATCAGATTACATTTAGTTGGGTTTAAAACAATTTTATCATATAAACCGAAATTAAGAATATCAAGTATTATGTTTTGTTTGATCGTTCAACGATTTCATTCTTATCAGTCAATCCCTATACGATTTCGATTTGAGCATCTGGTACCAAATAATGAACCAGTATACATACGGTTCGGTATCTAAGTGGTACCGTGCCCACTTTCGGTTCAGTACCCCATACTAATGGACATGTTCCTTACTTCAAACTGTGATGTAGACTAAAAAACGAGAACACAAATTGATCCCGTTGATTCTAAAAATATCCAGGACAATATAATTCAAAAACTAAGTTGATTCAACAAATATAATTCAAAAACCAAGTTGATTCAACGAATACTATGGATTTGGTCTTCAAAGTTTGTTCAATAGAAGAACCCGAAATTTTGGGAGAAACTTAATTTTCATAAAATTATCAACTAACCATTCCAGAGTCTCAAACAAACCCTAAATAAGGCCTAGATTTTCGAATGGACCAAAAAACACAAACGGGCTGAAAACACAGTCCAAAAATTAATCCAAAAAATATACAAATAACTCCCCAAAAACGTTGGCCGAATGCCTGAAACCAAGGTTCTAAAAAGCGTAAGGCGTGACGTGGCGGCGCCATCAAGCCTCAAGTCATGACGTGGCGGCGCCATCAAGCCTCAAGTCATGACGTTTTTCAAGGCGTAACTTAAGGCGACAAATTTTTATATATATGTATGTCAAGTTCACAAAAAATTATACATTTATTAATTTATATGATTATACATATATAAAGTTCAAAAAAATGTTACATCTAAATTTAAAATTATATATATCGTCTTTATTAAAAAAAATCATTTTCATAGTCTGCTACAAAAAAACTCGGCATAAGGCGCCTCCCCATTAAGGCCTGCACCAAACTGCCATTTGCCGCAACCCTTGCATGCACAAACTGATGGTGTATCTTGTTTTGTCATGTGCAGGAACTAACACGAAAAATATGCTGCTTTCCTCAACATATAAAGTACTAGTCTCATAACCCGCCCGATGGGCGGGCTAGCTTCAAAAAACAAAACATTTTTTTTATCTTTGTATAAGATCCTTTCGAGCATTAGCTCCTAATTAGGCATATAATTGTGATTATCATTTTTTATCTTTGTATAAGACATGAGAGCAAGATTTGTGTGTGGAAATCGGCATTGGTATGCATTTGGTTACGTTTCGTTTATACCAACCTTATAGTAGATGATAAATATAAAACTCAACACTTTTAAGATATCTTGTTTCCAATTGTAAAATGCATGTGCGTGACGATGAATAACATTTTTATTTAAAAATATTATGTCAATTTTTAGCTATTTCTATTTAAAATCGTTGATGAAAACATTTATAAGCTCACTACCGAAAAAGAAATGGACGGTAGAAGCATGGGATTTGAGTATGTTCGTTACAAGTTACTGTAAATTGGTTATGCAACGGTGAGATTGATCCGGAACCCAATTTACAAAAAGAGGAAGAAAAAAAAAAGAATTTTGTATGATGTATCGCCCGCCAATTTACAAAAAGAGGAAGAAAAAAAAAAGAATTTTGCATTTGTGTTATTTTTTTAACATATGTGTCAAGATTTAAAATTAAGCGAAAGTGTTGGGTCCAAAGAGTAAATCACCCATAAACAACACCTTAGAATTTGGCACACCGACTAACACGAGTTTATATCGATTCTCCCCCAGAGACGTCAACTATAATATTCACACACTCTCTAAATCATCAATCCAATCGAAGAATATAATGGCAGGATTGATGGATGATTACTACATATAGGGAGGTTTCTCAACAGAATTATGATTACTACATATTTTTTTCCCGCCCCAAATTAGACACTTTTTAATGTTATAAGTAAAAATTGAAAAAAATTGCTGTCTTTTAAATAGTAAAAAACATAATTATTTGAGGTTTATGATGGTATATGCTGTCTTTTACCGCCAAAATAAAAATGGAAATACCAACATTTCTTAACTTTTCCTCATTATTTAACCAACATATTCCATAGTAGTAATATATATACAGTATATTTTTCGTGAGGTATTCATTATACAAATCAGCCTAACATATAATATTACATGCATGTTTGAAAAGAATATTATTACAATGTATATACACAATAACACAAACCTGGAATTGAAGATGAAGGCTGCAATTTCTTTTAGGAAGTAGGTGGTTTCCTGCTTGGTAAAATCAGTAAACTATTTAGCAAAAAATAATAACCACTAATGTATTATCCGATTAAAATGGTATATATAATTTTCAATATCTATCTGTGGGACATCCTCCTTAATATAAAGGATTGGATTACATATATGGGTATTGGATAAGTGTTGGATATACGTATCTTTGAAACAGGAGAGTATGCACTTGTAAGTTAAATAATTATAATATTTTAATTATATGATAATAAAGCTTAAAACAATACAGAATCTACCTTGTATACAAAACATGAACAAACTTTATTTTCAAAACCTCGAACAAATTGTTTTAATTTCAATTCTGTGTTGTAATTTAGATTGCATGGATTGGGGATCCAACTGCACCAGCTTGGCTTCCAACAGACATGCTGATTAAGTTAATTATAATTAAAAAATAAAAAATAAATAAAAAACTCTAATCATGTTTCTAAACCACAAACCGTTACAGAATTATCATATACACAATAACACAAACCTGGAATTGAATATGAAGGCTGCAATTTCTTTTAGGAATTCGGTGGTTTACTGCTTGGTAAATGTGCTTGTTCTTGACCGTTTACTATATATGAGAACTTATATGACACTATCAATATATAGTGTCTCGAATTGCATGGTAAGAAGATAAAATGCTTGGTAATGAATTATTAACATCCTACCGATGGAAAAATAAATGGTTACCAATCTCAACCTTTAAGCTCGTTATAATAGAATTACCTTTTTTTTAAATTAAAATTAAAATAAAAAGAAGAAAGAAACACTCACCATTTAGTTCCATTTAGTTGTAGTCCTCCTTAAAACCCCATTAACAATGGTTGCCAATCTGGAGGTCTCAAATATCACCTGCACCACCCCAACATGATAACTTTAATTCAATCAAAATTCATGAAATAAAAATAAATGAACAAAAGGAATATCAAAAATCAGAATCTACATAAATTCCCAAAAATCCTACGAATTACTTAATTAATACTCAAAACCTACCACACGAGGGAACTTCATGGACTTGTAGTCATCCAAATTCCCAATCAAATGGGTCCTCTGTCATTTTTCGCTTTCTAGTTCCTAATGTTCTTTCCTAGGAAAATATATATTTTTATTAAATTAAAATCTAAAAAATCCCAATTTCTAGAACATGATTATAAAATGGAAAATAAAAACTTACTCTGAGTTCTTCAAGAAATCTTGGATGATCATGTATATACTTGACAACCATCATTGGAGTAGTGGAAAGGATACACTTTTATCTTTCTTTCATCCATTTTAGATTCTGCTTAATGTAGTTTTTTTTTTTGCTGACTTGCAAAAAAAAGGTAAACATACTCACAAACACTTACTCAGTTCACTGATACAAATACCGTATCATAATTCCAGCTGAGGACTTACATCAAACAGTTGGTGGGCATGATGAATTCTTACAAAACTGAAAACAGTACTATAAAATCAACGTGAACAACATCGTATTCAGATCGATTGTTGGATGTATAACATAAAATCAGTTACCTTCGGGTGCAGGCCAGTGGGTTGATGAACAAAAGAAGCAGCAGCTTATATTGATGAACAAAAGAAGCAACACTATTGAAATTAAAGTGAAAATCAAAGACGGTTTACATTTGTGAAAATCCAGCCGATTATGCATTCTTCAATTCAATCTTTTGTTACTCGCCGCCGCCTATTATATAAAATCAAAATCAAAATCGGTTTTGAAATTAAAAGCATAATCAAAGACGGTATAATTCAAAATTAAAAACATTCTGATAAAACAATCTAACCGAGTAACAATCGTGGATTGAAGGAAAGTTTTTTCAATGTTCCGAGCAGCAAAGAGATCACCGTCGAATCTATCTTTTCGCACATCCAGCCGATGATGGATTCTTCAATTAAATCGACATTTGTAGCCGCCGCCCTGAATATGAGATCAACATCAAAATCAAATACGATTTTGAAATTAAAAGCAAAATCAAAGACGGTTTAAATCAAAATCGAAAAAATTCTGATCAATAGACTTTACATGTGTTCCGATCGTGGATTGAAGTAAAGTTTTTTCTTCACAGATTCAGCGTATTTCTTCACCGTCGAAGCAATTTTTTCGCCGAGTTCGTTTGTGTTTTTTCTGTTCGCCGATTTCTTTAGCGGGAGACGATCGGAATTGGGGGAAGAGTATGGACGAGGAGGAGTGAAACGGTGTGGAGAGAATGCGTGAATGTTTGTTGCGAAAAAACCCTAGATTGAAGGAAGGCTGCAGATGTGGAGGGTGTGTGGTGAAATGACATTGGTAACCTTTGAGTCAGCGTATGACTCATCATTAAGGAGAGTTCTGATTGGGTAGGCATGACACGTCATCAAATTCAAATCAAACCCTTGCTCCATATATATGTGGGAGATAGGTGGGAGATTTTTATAACACAAAAGGGTACTACTTACTCATGAGTCATGAATAATCACTTTGTTGCTGACACAGGTTGACCATGATGTAGATCCAAACTGAAGACATAGGAGAAAATTAAGGTTTGGTTATTGACTCAATATATATCAATGGAGTCTTTAGTAGGGAACCCTTTGGATGCAGACGAGGTGCACTTAAACAACCACAATGTTTCAACTTTGACCCCCGAAGTTTCACTTTCCCCCTTTTTAAAAAAAATATTCTTACAAGAAAACAACACTTTGTCAAGTATACCCCCGTCTTTCTTTCATCAACTGCCCGTTCTTCTGGTACTAGATTTATCTCATACAAGCATACAATCTTTGCCTCCATCTATTTCCAAGTTACATTCACTTGAAGAATTGATCTTGAGAGAATGTTCTCTTCTAATTCAACTACCACCTGAAATCGGTTCACTTAAAAATTTGAAGTTGTTTGATCTTGAAGGGACCGAGATCATGTACCTGCCAAAAGAAATTGGTAAATTAAAGAATTTGGAACGTTTAAGGGCGTCCATGTCAGCATATGCAGATGAACATAAAGATAGATTTGGTATAGAACACATAATTCCACGTGAAACAATATCAAAACTTACAAAACTTAAGGAGTTAAGTATCAGTGTGAATCCGGAAGCCAAATGGTGGGAGGTTGAGCTTCTAGAAGCAATTTTGGGAGATCTTTGTTTCTTACAAGACCTCAAGACTCTAAAGTTGTACTTACCAACTGCTAAAGCATTGCAAGAATTCTTAAAGCTTGAAAGGTTTCGAGTACCGATATATTCAAGTTTATGGAATTATAGATTTATGATTGGTCATTGTGAGGAACTTGCATTATCTATACAACTTGATATTGAAGAAAATTTCTTGAAACTAGAGAAATGTGTGAAATATATGAATGGTGATGGATAAAGTGATGAAATTGTGGAGTTAGTTAAAAATGCAAAAGCTTTATACGTACGGCGTCATTGGACTATTGAAAATCTCTCGGTATTTGACATAAAATGGCTTAAATATTGTTTGTTAATGGAGTGTAACGAGATGCAAACCGTATTTGATCAAGAGGATTTATATAAACACAAACAAAATGATGATAAAATACTTGAATCACTGCAATACTTGAGGGTTCATTTCATGAAGAATCTGAAAAGCATTTTAAAGGGTCCAATTGGCAGAAATAGTTTTTCCAGTTTGAGAGTTTTAGCCCTCCATACATGCCCTGAGCTGACTAGTGTTTTTACTGGATATTTTCTTGAAAATATGCGAAGTTTGACCGAACTTATAGTTGAAGACTGCCCGAAGTCAACTGTCTTATAAGTTTGGAGGGTACCCCTTGGACTAATGGTCCATTTCTTGTAAATTTAAGAAGGGTAACACTTGTAGACTTACCTGAGCTAGTGAGTATTTCTAGTGGTGTATGCATTGCACCGGAATTAGAAACTTTACTCGTTTTTAATTTCGGTTATGGAAATACCTAAAAATACAAAAGAAATTAAAGGAGAGATTGAATGGTGGGATGCATTGAAATATGGGAAAATGACGTGGCATGATGTGTTTGTACGACTCAAAAGAGATGGAAGTTTGATGGATGAATTAAAAGAAGACACAAACTCTCTCCAACACTTTCTTGAATTAGAAACGGTCCCTTTACACCCTGGTAATTTTTTCTTTATATATGAATTGAGATTATGTTATCTAAACTTTTTTTCTGTGTCAAATTTGTAGGTATCTCTTTACTAATAAATCAAAACTCACCACGGGATACCAAGGAAGACAATGAACATGTTGACCAAAATGTTGACTTTCCTAACGAAACCCGAAAAATGTCAACTCAGAATATCCCCCATTTTAACAAGGACACACGATCAAAATATCTTGGAACCACTTTCAAGATGTGGGACCCACCATGTCCAGTGAGTGTTGATCCACATAATGAAGATTTAGATTACTACTCTAAGGATCTCAGTCTCAAACTTGCCTCTACGAAGAAGTAAGTCATCATATATATGTGTGTGTACACGGTATTCCTGTTAAAATAAAATAAAAAATCATTGTTGATTGATGCGTGTGTTTGTGGATATTCATTTTCTTTGATGTAGCTTTGTTATATATACAATATATCATATAAAGTTACTGATAAAAACAAAGAAGAAAAAAACAGAAGAAGGCGGTATAAAATGTATATATATATATATATGTAATAAATAGTGATTTCGTTTTTCAGAAAGCACCGAGTGAAAATGAGCAAGGTGATAAAGGTTGGAATACTTGTTGATGATGGACATAGTTGGCGGAAATATGGTCAAAAGGATATTCTTAATTAATTCCGTATACCCGAGGTACATCATTAACCTTTTCCTTATTGCTCTTTTTGTTAAAAATCATGTATCCTGCTATAGAATGCAAGTAATGTGTTAGTTTTGATCATGTACTTAATTAAATGTGCAGAGTATATTTTAGATGCATCTTTAAACGTACACAGGGTTGTCTTGCAACAAAGCAAGTTCAAAAAACAGATGAGGATCCATCTGTCTTTAAAGTCATTTACAGGGGACAACGCACCTGCATTACAGCCTTACATAGTGTCAGGATCGATTAACAATGTATTCGTTAATAAACACTTTAGATCTAATTGATGATAGAAGTTGCAGCGGATCAACACTATATCAATGATTAAGAACAATGAACTGTAAGAACAATATGTAATAATATTAAGAACACAGTTTCACAAAAAGCTTCAATGTATATTATTTATGAACAATACACACGTACGTTTACAATTCGTAAGGAACTACTTATAGTAGTCCTTGAAGCTAAACTATTTACCCTAGTTATTCTAGGACATGATTTACATCGTATAAATAAAAGATATACATTGAAATACATTCTATAACTAACTCTGCGAAGATCTCGGACTTGATATATTCCATAAACGAGTACCAGTAGTAAAACCAATCACCAGTAGTAATTGCATAACATCAGTAGTAATTTTGGTGACCAGTAGTAAGTCCAAGTCTATCGTCAGTAGTAACTACTATTGATCAGTAGTATCTTCAATATGTGCATGATCAGTAGTAAGTCAGTTATATACTTCACCAGTATCAACTCATCAGTATTAACTGCAGCATCAGTAATAAGTTGAACTGTGATTTGTTCCAACAATCTCCCCCTAAACTTATTGATTCTCTTTCAATCAATCAAGTTTCTTTTGTTCTTCTGCTTCCTTCTTTCTTCTTTCTAAAGTTCTTTGATTTTGTTGAAGTCTTTGTTCAATTATGTACTTGCTGTTCTTCTTTATAAAGTAATTCAATTTATTCTGGAACATAACAGCATCAAATGGCTTCATTAATGTGTTAATGTATATTTGATACATAATCTTTTCTGAGTGCGGATATTCTCTTTCATACAAGTACAGCTCACAATTTTTACTTGATCTTTCAAAGAAATACATATTAGCAGTTGGGAGAACATTCCATGCATAAACATTTTCTGGATTTGTAAATAAATCTGGATAGTTGTCTGGATAAAATGCAGCATCAATCATTCTTGTTAAATATCCAGCACCAGATTCTCTCCATGATTTCTTTGACATTCTTGGTTTTCCAATGATCAGTAGTTTAATCACATCACTTCTTGTACAGGATCTGATCAAAGGTAACCATCCAGTAAACTTTTGAATGATTTTGTCTTCCCTTACAATTAAAAGTACATTATTGGGCAAGACTTTCCAGTTTAGGATTGGATTATTTTGAAGGGGAGCAACAGGTACTTCAAGAACATGTATAATTTTGTCTTGTTTTGCTTTCTTTTGAACATTCTGTTCTTGAGCTTCATCCTTTCTTTTCTTTGTTTGGGGAGATGAGGATTCACCAGTAGTAGACACACTACCAGTTTTGATCAGTTTTGCATTTATGGGCATTAAGGTTTTTGCTGCTTTTAATTTCTTTTCTTCTTCAGCCTCTTGATCAATCAAATCTTTCTTCTTGGCAGTACAATATTTGTCTATAATAGTAGTCATCTTCATTCTGCCAAATGATTTTGCACTGTGCCCTTTTGACTTCAGAAAGTCAATCATATGTGCTTTCTGTTCAAACACATCATCTGTTAAGGGACTTTTAGTTCTTTTGCTTTCAGCTACTAGCTCTTCAAGCAAATCAAGATGTTCTTCTTCTACTTTTCTCAATCTTCGAAATTCTGCCAATTGAGCTTCAATCTGAACATCTTTTATTAATTCAGGTATTTCAGCTTTCTGAGGTTTTTGAGTATTTGATTTTTTCTTTTCAGCTTCCTTTTTCTTTTTCTTTTCCTCAATAGCTTGATACATAGCTACATTCTCCAGAAATTTTCTATGTTTTATCCTCCATCTAGATTGCTTTTCCTTTCTGACATGATTGATTTTGTTCACCATGTGGTGACCTAATGCTCTGTTTGGGTAATCATCATCATATATTTCATTTCCCTTTCCAACACAAGCAGGTAGTACTGATGGAGGTGGAGTGTACTTCATATCAGGAATACCAGGAACCAGTAGCTTTGGATAGAACAAGTGTAGTTTATCCTCTGATAATATCTTGGGGTGTGGAGGAAGTGCACATTCATCTACCTCAAACCAATTCACATTATCATCAATGTCAGGTATGATAAGTGGTTGAGTAGGAGTTGGTGGTTTGGTGATGACTACATGTCTTCTACTATCAAGAAGTTCAGGAAATTCAGGAATTTCCTCTTCAGTAGTAACTAAGGTAGTTACTACTGGTATATCTTCAGGAATCACTACTGATAGGGCATCAGTAGTGTTTGGTACAGTATTTTCCTCTTCTTGATTTACTACTGCTAATACGTCAGTAGTATTTGGTACATCTGTTTCTTGGTTTACTACTGCTAAGACATCAGTAGTATTTGGTACATCTGTTTCTTCATCTTCATTTACTACTGATATGTCTTGCTGATTTTGTTCTTCCATAGGATCAGTAGTAATTGCCTCATCATCAATATTCATCATTACGGGGCCTTCATCAACTTTTGTTTCTTTGAGATTTAGGAGAGAGGATGTTGCTGCTGCAATAGAATCATCTATCATACTTTGAATATTATCCTTCTCCCCCTTAGTGAGCTCAACTGGTGGAGCCTCACTATCCTTAATCTTTCTTCTGAGCTTTCTGATAATTTTTATTTGTTGAATCATTCTGTGCTCATACAATTTCATTCTTTTGTTGATGGTATTGATATGCTTTTTCATGTATAGCATAGTTTTCCCTTGATTGGTTAAGAAATTCAGACAGTCATGTACAGTGGTTTCAAGGTTTTCCATCCTATCCGTCAATTGTTTTTGTTTAATACTGCCCTCACTCCTTTTAGCAAGATCATAGGGCTTACTGACAGGTACATTGGTTTTAAGGTTTTCCTTCCTTTCCATCAATTTGGTTTGTTTAATACTGCCCTCACTCCATCTAGCAAGATCATCGGGCTCACTAATAGGTACATTGGTTTGAAGGTTTTCCATCCTATCCGTCAAATCAATAGTTCTGCCCTCATCACTTCTTGGTGATTCATTGGGTCTTTTAGACATTCTTTTCTTCCTAGAAGAAGCAGAGATGCCCCCCCTTGTGGTTTCTTGGCACCGGGGTCCTTTGAGTAATTCCTCAAAAGAGTCATCACTCAAAGTTGCCGAGGTCTGGGTCCTAATGATGTTCTCACTATCCTGTGCACCCACCTTTGGGGCATCAGTAGTAAGAGCCCTTTCCTCATGATCTCTCTCCTCCTGTGAGATCAACTCTTGGAGTCTGGGGTGTGACTCAATTTGTCCCCTGGTGTCCTTTAAGGAAGATTTCTTCCTTTTATATTTTATGGAAATATTTTGGGTTTTATCTGGTAGGTCTTCCACAGAGTGAAGAGTAGCACTCTGCAGATTTATATCAAGTTCCTGGGACACATTCAGGACTTCCATTGGTGTGGGTGATTGAGTGACTGTTTGGGGTGGTGTTTGGGCTTCATTTGGGGGTGATGGAGTGGGTTGAGGTTCAATTTGGGTTGTATCTATAATTGAACCCTCTCCAGTTTGTTGTTGATCTTTGATCATGTTAGGAAACAGAGGGGTTTCCTTGCCCGAAAATTTAAACTGTTTTCTCATATTAGAGAAAACTTTCTTGTTCAACTCAGGAAATACAAATATGTTTTTGGGAGTTGACAAGTTTTGTAGTTCACAGTTTAAGATATGTTGAAGAAATCTTGGATACATTAAAAATTTTGAAGAACTAAGATTTCCCAACATACCATCAAAAATCATAGATGAAAAATTGAATACTTGGTCTGTGCATAAACAGACAACAGCAGAAGCTATTGCCTTATTAAACTCATTCCAAGTGCTTCTTTTAGGAGAAATACAGTGCTGAATAGTATGTACAAGAAATTTCCATTGTGGGGAAAGAAGACCTTTTTGAAAAGTTACTATGTTAAGTCTTCCCTCATAACCCATCTTAGTTAAAATTTCAGCAATGTATTCCTTAGGAAGTGTAAACATACCTGATTCATCGTGCAATTGTAGATGATGTCTGATTGATTGTTCAGTTACTGTTACATGCTTTCCATCTACTTTTGATTTGATCATGGATATGGTTGTTCCTTCTGTTCTTTCAGCATTGGTCCAGAAATCCACCAAGTGCTGTTGATATCCTTTTGGTTTGACAGTTAAGGCAAACTGGATATAAGAATTTCTCAAAATTTTTACGATTGGACGAAAATCTTTTGTTCCATCGGGGTTCCTTAAGAACGCACACATATTGTGAAACTCTGAGTATTTAAGATCTGTTTGTACATCGAGAGATTGTAGAGTTGCCATTGTCGTTGATTTTGAAGAATGAGTGTGATTTTTGTTACTGATGAAGGGTTTGGGATCGTAAGTTAGGGTTTATCGAGAGGATTTAGCAAATCGAAGTGAAGATAATGCTAAATTAATCGATTACCGCCTTTTATATCTTTCGATTTGACCTGCAATAATACTAAATTGCCCTTCGAATCATAACATAACGGTTATTTTCATGGGGGTTAGTATGGTAATTTTGTTTTCGAAAGACCAGTAGTAAAAGCCATACCAGTAGTATCTCTGAACATCAGTAGTAACTAATGATTTTGACATCAGTAGTAACAATAGACATCAGTAGAAACTACCAACATACAAGACCAGTAGTATATGTGAACATCAGTAGTACTGCCATACCAGTAATATTTATGTAAACCTAATACACACCAGTAGTAATGAGCTACCAGTAGTATTTTGTGAACATACCTACACATCAGTAGTACAGACATACCAGTAGTAAAACACTTAAATAAATAAATAACTTTTTACAACAAAACTTTACACATGATTTTAAGGGATTTAGTTTATGAAAATCATTCCAATACTGCTAACCAAGAAGTTGAATCTTCCTACATCAAATGCTTTTGTAAAAAGATCTGCTAATTGATCATCAGTATGAATTTTGACTACTTTGATTAATTTCTTTTCATTGCAGTCTCTTATAAAATGAAATCTTATTTCAATGTGTTTAGTTTTAGAGTGTTTTACTGGATTGTTCACAATACTAATAGCACTTTGATTATCAATATGAATAGGAGTTTTAAGGATAGAGATACCAAAGTCTAGAAGCTGGTTTTGAATCCAGAGTACTTGGGCACAGCAAGCAGATGCAGCTACATACTCTGCTTCAGCAGTTGATGTTGATACATTTGTTTGCTTCTTACATTGCCATGACACCAGTCTTGATCCAAAGAATTGACATCCACCAGTAGTGGACTTTCTATCTTGACATTCACCTCCATAGTCACTATCTGTGTAGGCTATGAGTTCAAATGGTGAATCATGTGGATACCATAGACCGAGTGATGGTTTGCCTTTCAAGTATCTGAATATTCTTTTGACAGCCTGCAAGTGTAGTTCTTTAGGTCTTGCTTGATATCTTGCACACACACATACACTATACATTATGTCAGGTCTAGATGCAGTTAAGTACATCAAAGAACCTATCATTGAACGATATAAGTGTTCATCTACATCCTCCCCCTCAACATCAGGATGTAGGTGTTTGTGTGTTTCCATTGGTGTACTTGCACTTTTGCAGTCTTTCATATCAAACTTCTCCAATATGTCTCTAACATATTTTGATTGATTTATCAAAATACCATCTGTTCTTTGACTGACTTGGAGTCCAAGGAAGAAGTTCATTGGACCCATAGAGCTCATTTTGAATTTAATATGCATCAGTTCTTCAAATTCTTTACACAATAGATCATTGGTTGAGCCAAAGATGATATCATCGACATAGATTTGTACAAGTAGTATATCATCCTTGACTTTCTTTGTAAACAGGGTTTTGTCAATGGCTCCTCTAATTTGAACACATAAAGCTTTATCCTTGACTTTCTTTGTAAAGATGATGATAATGTGTCATACCATGCTCTTGGTGCCTGATGTAGACCATATAAAGCTTTATCTAATTTGAACACATAATCACCATGTTTTGGATCTTCAAAACCTGGAGGTTGGCATACATAGACCTCTTCTTCAATTTTCCCATATAGGAATGCACTCTTCACATCCATTTGATAGACTTTGAACTTTTTGAATGAAGCATATGCTAGAAATATTCTGATTGCTTCAATTCTAGCAACAGGAGCATATACTTCATCATAGTCTATTCCTTCTTCTTGAGTGTATCCTTGGGCTACAAGTCTGGCTTTGTTCTTTATCACTATACCTCTTTCATCTTTCTTGTTTCTAAAGATCCATCTTGTTCCAATGGCTCTCTTTCCTTTGGGAAGAGGTACAAGTGTCCAAACTGCTTGTAACTTGAATTGAAGGAGTTCTTCTTGCATTGCCTCAATCCAGTTTGAGTCCTTCATTGCTTGCTGAATTTTCTTTGGTTCATCCTGAGACAGAAAGCATTCAAACATACATTCATTAGCAATTAAACTTATATTACACATATTTGCAGTTAGGCTTTTGTTTAATTTGCTTCTTGTTTGCAGTGGTGAGTTAACATCACTTAGAACAAGGTCTAATGGATGATTCTTCTGAGTTCTTGTTGTTGCTCTATCAACCACTAGTTGATTTTCAAGATTGGACTCATTTGTCTCAGGCATTTCTTCATCTAAAGATCCATTATTGTCATTGTTGTTTGGTTCATCATCATCTTGGTCAGAGTTGTTCAGATCTTCACAATTAGTATCAGTAGTATTGTTGTTGTTACTGGGATCAGTAGTATTGTAGTTGTTACTGGGATCAGTAGTATTTTGAGAATTTAGGTCATTGCTATTACCAGTAGTATTTTGAGTACTATTACTGGTATCAGTAGTATTTGAATTACTACTGACCTCATTCTCAGAATTACTACTGCTTTCAGAATTTGAATTACTACTGACATCAGTATTGACTATGGGAGCAGTATCAAATACTATGTATCTCATCTTTTCTTGACCATTATTATCAGACGATGTTCCTTCCCTTTGAGTATGACTGTTTGGATCTCCTGCATTTAAATTCATGTTAGAATTAAAGGATTTGGTTAAATTGTCTATATTAAATAGCCAATCTGGACCATTTCCCTGTTCATTAGAAACATTTTCATTAAAGGATACATTGATGCTTTCTTCAATTATCCTTAATCTCTTGTTGAACACTCTGTATGCTTTGCTTTGAGTAGAGTATCCCACAAAGATTCCATCATCTGCTTTGCAGTCAAACTTACCAATTTGTTCTCTTGTAATCAGAATAGTACAAGGACAACCAAATGATTTTAAAAAACTTATAGAAGGTTTTCTTTTATTGAAAAGTTCATATGGTGTTTTAAAATGTGGCTTCACTATTAATACTCTGTTTTGAACATAACAGGCAGTATTAATAGCTTCTGCCCAAAAAGTTATTGGTAGTTTTGAGTCTGCTAGCATTGATCTTGCAGCTTCAATGATGGTTCTATTTCTTCTTTCAGCTACACCATTTTGTTGAGGAGTTCTTGGTGAGCTGTATTGCCTGTCAATACCTTTAAGATCACAGAAGTTAATTAAATTTGCATTTTTAAATTCTGTGCCATTATCACATCTTATGGCTTTAACTTTTTGATCAGATGTGTTTTCCAGTTTAACAATTAAGTTCTTTATGAGTTCACTTGTTTCATCTTTTGTCCTGAGAAAGAAAACCCATGTATATATGGAAAAGTCATCAGTAATAACAAGACAATATTGTTTCTTTCCAATACTCATTACATTTGTTGGTCCAAACAGGTCCATATGTAAGAGTTGTAAAGGAACAGAAATAGAGTTGACAGTTTTGGACTTATGAGAAGTCTTATGTTGTTTACCTTTTAGGCAAGCAACACAGTGATGATCACACATGAATTGTTTTTGAGGTAGTCCAATGACCAAATTTCTTTTAACTAAATTGTTCATGTTTTTGAAATTTGTGTGACACATCCTTCTATGCCATAGTTCTGATTCAGTGGTGTTTGCCTTGGATATAAAACAGTTGACCTCATTTGAAGAAATGAGTTCTCCCCCTATATCCAGGCAATACACATTATTTCTCCTGGGAGTTCTTAAAACAACATATTTTTCATCTAAGATAAAGTCAGGAGAAAGAATGATGCACTCAATGTCTGTGAAAAGAATTTTATTCTTTTTATCACATACTTGAGACACACTGACAAGATTGTATTTTAGCTCAGCTACATAAAATACATCATCAAAGGTAATTTTGCCATTAGTAACAGTACCTTTACCTGTAATCTTACCTCCCTTTGGGTTCTCACCAAAGGCCACATACCCACCATCAAAGGACTTGAAATCTTTAAGAATTTGCAGATTTCCAGTCATGTGCCTTGAGCATCCACTATCAATGTGCCATGTTCTACCTTCTTCAGGGATCTGAATGCTCTGCACAAGAAAGTAAATAATCAGTTAAGTTTGGGAACCCAAGCTTTATATGTCTTGGGTTCATCCTTTGAAAGATAAGATTTAGGACTGTAAACTTTAAACATTTTTGGTACCCATACCCTTTTAGTACTGGTGTTCTGTTGTACTACTGATCTTGGTCTATACCCATGATTTTTAGCTTTTGAATATTTTACTACTGATGGACCAGTAGTATTTGGGTATTTACCATTTTTAGGATGATCAGTAGTGTTTTTGAAAGTCGTTTTAAACTGACCAGTAGTATTCTTGGAATTAGGGTGTGTACCAGTAGTGTTTTTGTACTGGTACCATACAGTATTATAATTAGGGTTCACACCAGTAGTAAAGTTGGAAAATTTTTTACTGGTGTTGGAAAACTTAGAATATTGTTTATTTTGATTTAATTTTCCATTGTTCCTAAAGTAATTGCTTTTCTTTGGGCTTCCAAATCTTCTGTTTTGCACAAATCTTGATGCACTTCTTCCAAATCTTGGTGTTTCAGCAATTGGAGTTTTATTTTTATTTACTACTGAAGGATCAGTAGTATCCTTGAGCCTTTGAGTTTTTGCTTTTTCTTTAAGACTTTTAAATTCTTTGTACTCTTTGCAGTTTATTGGATTGAAATGACAATCCTTTGCTAAGTGATTTACCTTATTACACATAACACATTTTAATTTATCATCTTTAGCATTAGTGGTTTTTCTTTGTTCTAAGAGTTGATTTCTGTTTCTTTGATTTCCTCGTGTTAAAATTTGTGGTATATTTTCTGCATCATATTTAGGTGGCTCATTTTCTAGAATTAGGTGACTTTCAGTTGTATGATAACTTGTATCAGTTGAATTAGTAGTTAGATCATCATCAGAAGAATCATTTGATTCAGATGTTTCATTCACTGTTTCAATTTTAGTTTCATTATTTAATTCATTAATTATTCTTTCAGAACTGTTTTTGAGTGGAGGAATGAATTGATATGGAGGTGGTACAGCATGATATCCCACCCCATGAATAACTTTTTCTGTAGATTGATTATTAGTTAATTCATCAAGAATTTTAGTACTTCTTTCAAACTTTTTAATTGTTAATTTATTTTGTTCAATTTCAAATTGACATTCTTCTAATTTACTTGTTAGTTCTTTATTTTTTAATTCATAGTACTCTTTCTCATCTACAGCTTGGAGCAGTTCTTCCTTTATCCTTTGATCAATCATCTTGTAGACCTTTATCTGATGCTCTTGATCAGCAATCACACTATCAAACTCATTATTTCTTCTTACTGCTTTTGCTAAATCTTCAATTAATTTATTGTTTTCTTTTTCTAGGTTTTTAACAATTTTAACACATTCAGAAGTACAGGGTTTAGGTTTTACCTCAGATTTGCTGTCAGTGAAGGCCATTAGAGCTTGATTTTGAGTATGCTCTTCTGCTTGGAAGCTCCAGTCATATCCTTGTCCTTGTTGTGAAACAAGAGCAGTGGAGTTTGATCTTTTGTCTGGCTGAGGACATTCTTTTGCAAAGTGACCAAGAGTGTTACAGTTGTAACATTTGACTTTAGTTTTGTCAAACCCAGCTTTGTCACCTTTAGTGTGGTTGAGACTTGTCCTACCAGTTCTTTTTAAGAACCTTTTGGTTCTTAGACTCAGCATGGCCATCTGCCACTTAAGATCCATCTCCTCAAGATCATCTGGATTTAGTTGTTCCAGATCATCACTAATCAGTGCAGTATGCACATGACTAGTGAAAAAAGATTCTCTTGCAGCATCTTCAGAATCAGCAGACTTTCCTGTGAATGTTTCTTGACCTTGACCTGTACTAGAAACAAATGCAGCATTATTAGAAGAAATAGAAGGGTTCTTTTGATTTACCTCAGTTTCAAAGACTCTGAGATCATTGTAAAGTTCATCCAATTCTTTTTCTTCTAAAGCATCTCTTTGTCTGTATACTACTGTATACATGGCCCATTCTTCACTAAGAGACCTTAGGAACTTCATATTGACATCTTCTTGTTCCATCTTAACCCCAACCTGGTTAAGTTCACCAATAAGCTTGTTGAATCTGTCAAATACTTGAGTGAGTGTTTCATTGGGCTTTCCTTTGAAATTTTCAAAGTCTTGCTTGAGAACAGACTTCAAGTTCCTCTTTGTGCTCTTAGTTCCAACGAATCTCTTCTCCAGTGCTTCCCACAGCACTTTTGCATCATCATATTCCACGAAGAGATGTTGATAGTCATTAGGAATGGCCAGTAAGAGAGTGCTTACAGCTTTAAGTTCGATTCCCTTATCTTTCTTTTCCTTCTCACATTTAAGTTTGTCTTGCTTGACCAGGACGAGTTTTGTTTCCTTCACAAACTACTTCCCACATAGAATAATCCGTAATAAGCATGTATTGCTTAATGCGATTCTTCCACATCCCAAAATTATTGGGAGTGAGCATAGGGATTTTGTTGGCTTGAGTGCTTTCATTATTATCAGTCATGATTAATAATGTGTGTTTTAAAGATTAAAACTTTTTGTTGTTCTTAACGAATTGTAGATCTAGAACCAATATGCTCTGATACCACTTGTCAGGATCGATTAACAATGTATTCGTTAATAAACACTTTAGATCTAATTGATGATAGAAGTTGCAGCGGATCAACACTATATCAATGATTAAGAACAATGAACTGTAAGAACAATATGTAATAATATTAAGAACACAGTTTCACAAAAAGCTTCAATGTATATTATTTATGAACAATACACACGTACGTTTACAATTCGTAAGGAACTACTTATAGTAGTCCTTGAAGCTAAACTATTTACCCTAGTTATTCTAGGACATGATTTACATCGTATAAATAAAAGATATACATTGAAATACATTCTATAACTAACTCTGCGAAGATCTCGGACTTGATATATTCCATAAACGCGTACCAGTAGTAAAACCAATCACCAGTAGTAATTGCATAACATCAGTAGTAATTTTGGTGACCAGTAGTAAGTCCAAGTCTATCGTCAGTAGTAACTACTATTGATCAGTAGTATCTTCAATATGTGCATGATCAGTAGTAAGTCAGTTATATACTTCACCAGTATCAACTCATCAGTATTAACTGCAGCATCAGTAATAAGTTGAACTGTGATTTGTTCCAACACATAGCAATTGTTCCTCACCTGCAACTGAATCAACCGAATCAGTTTATACAAATTTAAGAACCAAAGATTTACCTACTGTAACAGAGTCGGTTTCTACATTCAGTGATAGTGGTTTTGAAGTTCCAAAAAGGCTTCACACTTGCAAAAAGTAAGTCACTAAACACATTTGTGTACAATAAACATATTAGCTAATTACATACTTCCTACCTGTGGTAAAATGTTATCGATACAATGTAAACATACAATAGATGCAAGATAATGTTTACACTTTTGCAGAAAAAGTAGCAGCGTTGATATCGCTAAGTGGATTCAGCTAGAAAAAAAGAGTCCACATGATTCAAACATCCCAAGGTATATCTACAACCTTAACTTCTATCTGCCTTCTCTCATAGTATGTTACAATTAAATATATTGCTATCTAGTGTTAAACTCCTTTTGATATACATATGTACAATTGTGTGTTTTTGGCTTGTAGGTTATATATATACAATATAACGCGAATGTTAATATGTTATTGATACAAAATAGAAAAGAATTGAAGGCAGTATAAAATGTGTAATTAGTGATTTGTTTTTCAGGAGCATCAAGTCGAAGGAGCAAATGAAAGTGAGCAAGGGGATAGAGGTTGAAAAAACGCGTGATGATGGCAAAATAAGGAGGAAATATGGCCCAAAGTCTAGTGTGAAAATTAGGTACCCATTAAATGAGAGCAAGGGGATTGATGATGAGGAAGCTAATGGCACTCGTGATGGCCATATCTGGAGGAAATACGGTCAAAAGGGGATTCTTGGTTTCAACTACCCGAGGTACACACTTCCTTTTATCACATCACATCACATATATAAGAAAGATATCCAGCGTGGTTAGCAAATATTACTTTTAAACATATGCTATATATATATATATATATATATATATATATATATATATATATATATATGTTTAAGGTTAACCTTAACATGTGATCGATGTGTTGATTTGTAAATGTGCTCGCAGAGCATATTATAAATGCAGTGCACGTGGTTGTCCTGCAAGGAAGCATGTTCAAAGATCGACTGAGGACCTTGAAGTCTGTTACAGTGGAAACCACACCTGCTGTTCCTCAACTGCAATTGAATCAAATACTGCAACAGAATCAGTTTCTACAATCACTGGTAGTCATTTTGAAACGCCAGCAAGGCTTCAAGTGTTGGATAAGAAGTAAGCCGATCATCAAATACATTTGTTTGCAATATAACTCTATTTAGACAGGGGTGCTTTTAGGTTTTGTCATCGTTGCACTCCTTTCTAATTTTTATTTATAAAAAAAAAGCAAGGCGAAGTTGAACATATTTAAATGAACCATATATATATAAATATATGCAGAAAGAGTTTGATGAGCGGTGGGAACGTTAGGTGGACTCAATTAGTAAAAGTTAGCCCAAAAGAATGGTTCAACATACCACCTGATGATGGTTACACATGGAAGAAGCATGGCAAACGCGATATATCAGGAGCCAAATATTCAATGTATGCTCAACGCTTGCTTAATTATACTATTATTTATAAACTACTTATTTTCCACGTATTTAAGTATGTGAATTTTGAACCCGCAGAAACCATTACAAATGTACAAGTTGCAAAGCAAGGAAACAAGTCAAAAGGTCTGATGATGACGGGTCCATCTTGGAGGTCACTTAGGAAGGAATTCACACTTGTCTAACACTTTCAGCCAACAACTATTCCACAAATACAGCCTTAAGCATCCTAAAAATCAGTGATTCTTCAGCTGCAATTAAATCATCATTACAAATCCAAAAAAGCAGTGGTTCATCAATGACTGCAGAATCAACTTCAGTGATCACTGATAATTCTTTTGGACGTGTTCACTATTTGGACCTTAATCAAATTGATGCAGGCCCAAATTTAGATGAGGGGGGCCTTTTATTTCTTGAAAGCCCATGATCATGTCAAGAAAGAGGCTCCACTCGGGTCTCACGTGTTCCCAAATTGAAGCTTGCGACGAAGACTACGTCGGTTTACCCAACTTTCGGGCCCAAAAAGCTTTTTTTTTGGGAGTTATTCGCATTTTAATGTATTTCTTTATTATTTTGGACCTTGTTTTAGACCCAGTTTTATGGCTCGTTTCTCTTTTGTGGCCCGTTCGAAATACTGGGCCTTTTTTAAAGTGTGTTTGTGTGAATGAAATAATCAGTTGAAGTTTTTATGAAATTTGATTTCTCTCCGAAAATTGTGTTCATGAGTTGGCAAATTCACGATATTCTTGAATCAACGTGCTCTTTGGTTAGATTTTCCAGGTTTTCGTTAAATCAACGGGTCGAATATGCATTATCGTTTTTGAGTCTATATAGACATGCTAGAAATCGACAAACAAGAATTAAAGAGTGGAAATACAACCATTAAATTAATCCAAAATGTTTGAAGATCAATCTTGAAGAATTTCTTGATGAAATGCTCCCAAATTCGTCCACAATAACTGCCCAAAAACCTACAAGTACAAAAGATAACTGACTTCTTGGATTTGATCTGCACTTTAACATGTTTTCGGACGCATAGTTCACGATCGCGAACTATTGTTCGCGTTGTGAACTTCAGTTTATGCAGAACTCCCGATCGTGATCTCGAGTTGGCGATCGTGAAAACACTACAGAGATTTTGGTGACTGATCGTGAATAGTTCACGATCAGTTCACGATCGGGAACTTTTTCAGTCTTCAAATCTTGTATTTTTTCTTGTCTTTTGACCCGTTGTTGACATCTTTTCCGCTATATAACCTGAAATGTAAAATAAACACAAGATTGAGTAGTATCACATGTATTTGCTCCTAAAACGTATTCAAAATAGGTGATATTGACGGGTTTGAATGTGTCTAAAAACATCAATATCAAGTATTTATAAACATTTGAGATAGATAAAGCTAAATTAGAAATTTTGTAAAAGAAAAAACTTTTTGGAAAGATTAACTATTGGAGATGTTGTTTATGGGTCCTATGATTTTGACAACCCTTTATTTTATTTGAACATATTTGGTCAAAAATTTGATCTTGGAAATTGAACAGCTCTTTTATAAAAGCTGTAAAAATATAAAAACCTTGTAAGATTGAACTTCACAAGCACACGTTTCTCTCTCTTCCTTATCTTATTTTTAAAAGCAGAAAATCATAAGTATCAAACAAACATCTTTACTTCTTTCTTTTTTTATGCAAATCGTATAACCATTTTTTGAAGAAAAAGAAGAGATTAAAAGGAAAGATTAAATCAACTAATAGGTCTAGATCATTGGCCACCAAGGGTTGCCTTGGGGTTTGCTTTCAAGAGGTCTTGGGTTCAAGACTTGTTGGGAGCATTCTTTAGGAGAATAAAAAGGTGGTGTGAGTTTATTCCCCAAAAAAGGAGATATGTTCGAGGAATGCATACTGCCCGCTTGGATGTCACTGCATATGTCGAACCATTAACTTACTAACTTGCCGTTCAAAAAAAAAAAGGAAAGATTAAATCTTAGCAAATCTAATCTCAATTTTGTTACAAACACTTGGTAATTATGTTGAGAAACGGATTCAAGAGGTGTGATAAAACAATCACTGATCACCAAACTTCATCTCTTTCATACCCAAATACACACAACTTGACCCCGGCGAGTTTCCGCCGCTTAAGCTTTCGGTTGAGGTAGGGACGGTGACGGCGGCGGCGGCGTCAGATTTCTCCGATTCAACTTGCTGGCGGTGGGATATGTTGGCGGTGGGAGGCGGTGTTTTTAAAGGAGAAAATCAAAGGAGGTTACTTTTTAATACAAGAAATAGATAAAAAGAATGGTAAATATTTTTTTATTGGGGAAGTAATCAATGCTAATTAAGGATAATCATTAGGAGTATTAAATAGGCTGTCACAATAGTAGTCAAGATTGTCATAATAGTGGTTTTTACTTAGTGGAATCTTGATGTGATAAAAGTAAAAAACTTTTGAGAGGTTAACCATTGGGATGCTTATATTCGACTCTCCAAAAAATTATTTGTAATAAACATAAAAGTTATTTAAATTTGACTTTTTTCAAAGTCAAGGGTTATTTCTGACTTTCTGATATTGCTAATTCCTCTTCTAGAACGGAAGAAGATTCATTGTTCATAAAACAATCATTCAAATTAGACACCAGAAGAGAAGGTACTCTTTCTCATTTCTGTACCATGACCGCCTCAAATCTTTCAATAGAATTTTCTACAAAATCAACTTGAACTTCAATTCAAACAACTACTTCTGTATCTTCTTCTATATAAAGCTCATATCTTTTCACTCGGAAAAAATATCTGCCAATTACATTTTACCTCTCTTTCCCACTTTCACAAATTATCACATTGTTTTCTTAAATTTTCAGAAAAGAAAAACAAAACCCATTTCGTTTTACCATTAGTAGGCGGATACCATTACAATTTTCGATTCTTTAAGTGAATTCAGGGTTTTCTTGGCTTAAA
The DNA here is from genome assembly GCA_963853835.1 of Calendula officinalis. Classification (NCBI taxonomy): domain Eukaryota; kingdom Viridiplantae; phylum Streptophyta; class Magnoliopsida; order Asterales; family Asteraceae; genus Calendula; species Calendula officinalis. The sequence continues at coordinate 64,783,438 of OY970828.1, forward strand.
GAACAAAACCCACTACAATTTTCGATTCTTTAAGGTGAATTCAGGATTTTCTTGGCTTAAAGAACAAAACCCACAACAAATTTCGATTCTTTTAGGTGAATTCAAGGTTTTCTTGGCTTCAAAAACAAAACCCATTACAAATTTCGATTCTTTTAGGCGATTTCAAGATATTCTTGGCATAAAGAAAAAACCCACAAAAAAAATCGATTCTTGATCAGCATTTTGTGGGTTTTGTTTAGTGTATTTAGTGACAATGGATGGAAGTGACATATATAAAGCTGCGAATAGTATAAGATTAGGGAGTCTAAGAGCCGTTAGTACAAGAGGATCAAGTTTAAGAAACGGAAGTACTTCCGTATGGAGGAATTCTGGTATGGATGCTTTCTCAAAATCATCACGTGAAGAAGATGACGAAGAAGCTCTTAAATGGGCTTCACTCGAAAAGTTACCCACTTTTGATCGATTGAAAAAAGGTTTACTTTTTGGGTCAACGGGACCATCTAATGAAATCGATGTAAGCAATCTTGGAACAGATGATAGAAGGCATTTACTCGATAGACTTGTTAAAGTTGCCGATGAAGATAATGAAAAGTTCTTGTTGAAGCTCAGAGCCAGACTTGATAGGTACCAAAATAATAATTTAATTTCGTAATTTGATTTCATAATTTGATTTTAAATGATATTTATATAAAATGTTTATAGGGTTGGGATTGATTTGCCAACAATCGAAGTTAAATATGAGCATTTAACTGTGGAGGCTGATGTTAACACAGGAAGCCGAGCGTTACCAAGTTTTATAAACTTTCATATTGAGCTTTTTGAGGTAAGAAAAAGAAACCAAAATCAACAGACATATCACATATGTTAAATTATTCTTGATGTTTTTTAAGGTAACTTTTTTTAACCTATGTTTATTTTTTAATGTCTTGTAGGGGTTATTGGGTTTATTCCATCTACTACCGAATTCGAAAAAGCATATAACGATTCTTGATGATGTTAGCGGTGTCATCAAGCCTAAAAGGTGAGAAGAACGAACGTAAAATCACACGAATAAGGCTAATATATATAACGTTTTTTTAATTACTTTTCAAATTACTTAAACTGATTTTTGGTTTAAAAAATGTTTGTAGAATGACATTACTTTTGGGTCCTCCGAGTTCCGGGAAGACAAGTCTCTTGTTGGCATTGGCAGGGACACTCGCCAAGGAGCTTACGGTAAAATTACAAATCCTAAAAATAACTTCATAATTAAATATTTGTCACGTATTCGTTTTATTTCTCTTATCTTATATAAGATTCTAATTAATTTGTTTTATGTGAATGTAGCACTCGGGTAAGGTGACATATAACGGGCATGAGTTACACGAGTTTGTACCCGAAAGAACATCTGCTTATATCAGTCAAAATGATGTTCATATTGGAGAAATAACTGTCAGAGAAACATTGGCTTTCTCTGCAAGATGTCAAGGTGTTGGATCCCGTTACGTTTAGTTTCCGATTATTTCTATATAATTAATTTCTTATAAAATTTATGAAGTTTTTTTTTTATTAACATAATTAATTTCCAAAATTTGCAGATATGTTGGCAGAATTGTCTAGAAGAGAAAGAGATGCAAATATAAAGCCTGATCCAGATATTGATGTATTCATGAAGGCTGCTGCAACCAAAGGTCAAGAAGCAAGTGTGGTCACAGATTACACTCTCAAGGTAGTACGGGCGGGTGGGTTAACGGGTCAAATCGACCCATTATTAAGTAAACGGGCCGAATCTAATGTAAAGGGTTTGTTGTGCAGCTATTGGGGTTAGACATATGTGCGGATACAATGGTGGGTGATCAAATGATAAGGGGGATTTCGGGCGGGCAAAAGAAACGTGTGACAACGGGTGAAATGATAGTCGGGCCATCAAAAGTTCTTCTTATGGACGAAATATCAACCGGGTTGGATAGTTCCACAACTTTTCAAATTGTCAAATCACTCAAACAATTTCTTCATATTCTCGAGGGTACAGCTGCCATTTCACTCCTTCAGCCGGCACCCGAAACCTATGACTTGTTTGATGACATCATCCTCTTGACCGATGGGACGATTGTGTATCAAGGCCCGCGTGAACACGTGCTCGAGTTTTGAATCAATGGGGTTCAAATGCCCGCAGAGGAAAGGTGTTGCCGATTTCTTGCAAGAAGTAAGTATTGTACTTAAATTTGTGTATCGAAATATGATGGTAAATTACGATTTTAACCCTGGTGAGAATTTGTAATTGAAGGTGACATCAAAGAAAGATCAACAACAATATTGGATGAGAAGAGAGGAACCGTATAGATTTGTGACGGCTAAAGAATTTGCAGAAGCGTTCCAATCGTTTCATGTTGGAAGGAAACTGATACGAACCGGTAATTAAAGACACTAATCGAATGCTTTATTGATAATCCTGGAATTGGAGAACCAGGTTTCTCCCTAATAAAACAGTAAAAACAATATGAAAACTCTCTTTCTCGATGCCTCAAAGAGGGGGGGGGGGGCAGCTCTTTAAATAAACCCTAAACCAACAAACCTAATCCTAAAAGGAAACCAATTCAAAATAAGATAAATCCTAAATATAATAATATCCTAATAAATAATAATACTTATCAAAATCCCATGGGGGAATTAGGATCGTATCATTACTCCGCCCCAAAAAGTACACCTTGTCCTCAAGGTGTGGCTTGTGAATCTCAATCAATTTTGAGTCCTGGATCCCATGGTTCGGCTTGGGACTCCATCGCATCCTCCTCGTCAACCAACAAAACTTGCAAAGTGCGATTAGCACACTTGTGACCCGGTGTAAATTTCTCATCACATCGAAAACATATTCCCTTAGCTCTTTTGTCGGCCCATTCTGTTCCAGTCAATTGTTTGAACTGTCCTTGTCGGTTTGAAGAACCAGTTTCAGCTCCACTAGCTTTGTTTGTTGGCTCTGATATGATTCCTTTATTTGTTTCATCAATCATAAGTGCTAGTTTAATGACTTGATTTAACCCCACCGGTTGCAATACTCTGACCGAGCTCCGCAGCTCCGATTTCAAACCTTTAATAAAGGTTCCTTCTAACACCCGTTCAGAAATACCATCCAATTGAGCTGCCATAGATTCGAATTGACTAACATATTCTCGAGCTGTGCCGGTTTGACTAATATTCAAGAACTGTTCGTGCACATCGCCGTCTTGAGACGGTTGAAACCGATCCAGTAATTGGACTTTCAAGTGATCCCACCCCCTAAACGGGTCTCTTCCATCGGTCCATCTATACCAGGCAAGTGCCGGCCCTTCGAGACAAATAACGGCTGCCCGTAGTCGATCGACAGTGTTTGCGAAGCCCTGTACATCAAAAAATCTTTCTGCACGATATACCCACCCGTACACGTCTTCTCCGTCAAACACGGGCATCTTCAGTTTGCGTAATCGGTGATCCGCGCCGGGCGGCCATCCCCGATTTCCTGAAAATTCTGGTCCGTTGCCCGATCCATTAACCCATTGTGGTACCCCGCGCGTGGCGTAGTATAGGTTGGGTCGGGGCTGTTCTGTCTCGTAGGACTGTTTGCTTTTTCCGTTCGACGTGTTTCCCGCCCCTTCCGTTGAGAAAATTGGGAATCCTTCATCATCAAAAAGGTATGGACCCGTGGTGTTGGGCTGTGATGCTACTGGTGGCCCCCGTAGGGTTTGATTGGAGGTGGCGGCTGGATTGGCGGACTGTGGTGTTGGCACCGTTAATTTTGGTTGCAAAACAGGTTTCGATACGGTTACCGTTACTGGTTGAGGTGCTGATTGTGAGGACTGCACCTGATTCATAAGGATACTCATGATTTCAGCATGTCGTTTTTCCAACTCCTCATGACGCTTTTGTGCCGCCTCATCCCTCTGTCGGATTTCGTCCCTTAATTCCCCAATTGATTTTTCGATCCTATCAAACCTCTGTTCTGATTCAGCCTTGTACTGGCTCAAATCCGCATCAACTTCTGCCACTTTCTTCGACATTATGGACTGGTAACAGATTGCAGGTAATTGTGAACAGTAATTCGCGATGAACAGTCGCCGGATGAACAGTGACCGCGATGAACAGTACCTTGTAAACAGTACTTTTTATTTATTTTTTTATTTTTTTTTGTAACGATTGATCCAGAACCGAACAGCTCTGATACCAATTTGATACGAACCGGTAATTAAAGACACTAATCGAATGCTTTATTGATAATCCTGGAATTGGAGAACCAGGTTTCTCCCTAATAAAACAGTAAAAACAATATGAAAACTCTCTTTCTCGATGCCTCAAAGAGGGGGGGGGGGGGGGGGCAGCTCTTTAAATAAACCCTAAACCAACAAACCTAATCCTAAAAGGAAACCAATTCAAAATAAGATAAATCCTAAATATAATAATATCCTAATAAATAATAATACTTATCAAAATCCCATGGGGGAATTAGGATCGTATCAGAAACTTGCGGAAGAAGTTTCGGTCCCGTATGAAAAAAGTAAAAGCCACCCGGCTGCTCTCACAACCGAGAAATACGGTTTGGATAATAAAGAACTTTTGAAAGCTTGTACGGATAGAGAAATATTGCTAATGAAACGAAACTCTTTCGTGTACATCTTCAAATTGTTTCAAGTAAGTGTCGGTCAATATCTCATTATTATTTTATTTAATTTTTATAAAAAAATGTGATTATTAAAATGATGATAATTTTGTTAGTTAACGGTGATTGCGTTGATTGCAATGACGGTGTTTTTCCGAACTGAGTTGAATAAAGATAATATGGAAGACGGCGGGATATATAACGGAGCTGTATTTTTTGGTGTTACAATGATCATGTTTAATGGGATGTCTGAGATTTCAATGACAATTGCAAAACTTCCCGTGTTTTATAAGCAGCGGAATTTCCAATTTTACCCCTCATGGGCGTATGCTCTTCCTTCATGGATTATAAAGATTCCTGTTTCGTTTCTTGAAGCGGGTGTTTGGACGGTTCTCACTTATTATGTCATGGGATTTGATCCCAACATCTCAAGGTTCCTTCTAATTAATTAACCACTTTTTTATTTTTTTAAACTAATTAATGATTAAAAATTATTATTAACTTTTATTTTTAAATATTGCAGATTCTTTAAGCAGTATTTGATCTTGTTGCTTGTGAACCAAATGTCTTCGGCATTGTTTCGGTTCATTGGAGCGTTGGGCAGGAATATGATCGTTGCAAACACATTTGGTTCATTTGCACTTCTTTTGGTGTTTGCATTGGGCGGTTTTGTCCTTTCACGAGGTATTAATTAATTTAAAAATCAAATCAAATATATAACTAACTTATGAAAATAATTTTGTTTTTTAAACTAACAAACGGTTTCCTTTGATGAATTGAAGATGATGTCAAGGGTTGGTGGATTTGGGGATATATATAGCCTTCAAATGGTACAACACTTGGGAATCAAGTTATCACGGGGCGAGGGTTCTTTGCAGAAGCTTACTGGTATTGGATTGCAGTTGCGGCTTTGTTTGGATTTATTTTCGCTTTCAATATTTGTTACGCGTTGTCTCTCGCGTTCCTCGATGCTTTTGAGAAAACTCAAGCCAACGTGTCGGCACAAGACGAAAGTGAAGAAGCCGTTGAATTATTGTCCATAAATAATAATAACGAAAGCAAGAAGAAAGGAATGATCCTTCCATTTGAACCACACTCAATTACTTTTGATGATGTCAAATACTCGGTTGACATGCCACAAGTATGTCACATTACACTAATTCAAATACTTGTAATAAGTCAATCTATATTTGTTTTATTGACCAATATATGAAAATGATTAATGTAGGAAATGAAAGAACAAGGGGTGGCAGAAGACCGATTACTCCTACTCAAGGGTGTCAGTGGAGCTTTTAGGCCAGGTGTTCTGACAGCTCTGATGGGAGTGAGTGGTGCTGGAAAGACTACTCTTATGGACGTGTTAGCGGGTCGCAAAACGGGCGGGTACATCGAGGGTGATGTCAAGATCTCGGGTTATCCAAAGAAGCAAGAAACATTTGCAAGGATTTCGGGTTATTGTGAGCAAAACGATATCCATTCGCCTCATCTTACTGTCTACGAGTCTTTGCTATATTCAGCATGGCTTAGGTTAGCATCCGACGTGGACGAACACAAAAGAAAGGTTAGTTAAGTTAATTAACCCGTCTTAAATTAAGATAGCCCGTTTATTATTATTATTATTATTATTATTATTATTATTATTATTATTATTATTATTATTATTATTATTATTATTATTATTATTTGTGTGGTTTTTAAGAATGTTTGTATTGCAGATGTTTGTTGATGAAGTTATGGATTTAGTGGAACTGAACCCGTTGAAGGATGCATTAGTCGGGTTGCCAGGTGTCAACGGTTTGTCAACTGAACAACGAAAGCGGTTAACCATAGCGGTTGAGCTTGTGGCTAACCCGTCTATAATATTTATGGACGAACCAACCTCCGGGTTAGATGCTCGGGCTGCTGCCATTGTCATGAGAACGGTTAGGAACACGGTTGACACAGGAAGAACCGTCGTTTGCACCATTCATCAACCGAGCATCGACATATTTGAAGCTTTTGATGAGGTATGAAAATTTAATTTCTTTTAAACTTGATTATTTTTTATTCTTTTTTTCTAATAATAATAATAATAATAATAATAATAATAATAATAATAATAATAATAATAATAATAATAATAATAAATATCAGTTTTGCAGTTGTTCTTGATGAAAAGAGGAGGACAAGAGCTATACGTTGGTCCTGTCGGTCGCCATTCTTGCGATTTAATCGAATACTTCGAGGTACATAACTATATGAATCGAGTCAAATTGGTCAAACGGGTTTAAAGTCATCAAAGATGTATTTTTTTAAATAAAAAGCTTAGATGTTTTTTTTTTCATGTGAAATAATCAAATAAATTAACAGGCTATCGATGGCGTAAGCAAGATAAAAGACGGATATAACCCTGCCACGTGGATGTTGGAAGTCAGTACTTCAGCACAAGAAATCGCACTCGGAGTCGATTTCACTGAAATTTACAGGAATTCCGATCTCTACAAGTGAGCTGTCTATCTATACAATACTTACATTCAACTATAAAAAAATGTTTAATTTTATTAACTAACTTAATTTTATTAATTAACTTAATTTTGTTTAATTACAGGAGAAACAAAGCTCTAATTGCAGAATTAAGCGTACCACGTCCAGGAACAAAAGATCTTTTCTACCCAACTCAATACTCGCAATCCTTCATCGTTCAGTGCATCGCATGCCTTTGGAAGCAACGGTGGTCTTACTGGCGGAACCCACCGTACACCGCCGTACGTTTTGTCTTCACCACCTTCATCGGAATCATGTTCGGTACCATGTTTTGGGATCTCGGGGGCAAAAATTCCTTGTGTAGCATACGCCCAATTCAATTAGGGTTTTTGTTGTGAAGATCGGTGATTTAATCCATCGAGTAAATTATCTATTTCAGGAACACACAACAAGATGTGATTAACGCGATGGGGTCGATGTATTCCGCCGTTCTTTACCTAGGGATCCAAAACGCATCGGCGGTTCAACCCGTTGTGGATGTGGAGCGAACCGTTTTCTACAGAGAAAGAGCTGCCGGAATGTATTCCGCTTTACCGTACGCGTTTGCTCAGATTCTGGTGGAAATCCCCTACATTTTAGTCCAAACCCTAGTTTACAGTGTGATCGTGTACGCCATGATTGGATTCGAATGGACGGCTGAGAAGTTCTTGTGGTATGTCTTCTTCCAATTCTGTTGTTTCCTCTACATGACATTCTACGGTATGATGACCGTCGCCATCACCCCCAACGCCAACATCGCCGCCATTATCGCCACCTCGTTCTTCAGTCTCTTCTCCGGTTTCATCATTCCGAGACCCGTAAGTTTCATTTCAATATACCATCGCCTTTGTTTGTATGGGATAATTGTTTTTATATCCTTGTAGAACTCATAAATTATTTTTATATTTTTTCTCAAATTCAAAAATTATCTTTATCTTACTATTTATTAATGTATTTAGGCCTACTTATTTTAGTAAGATTAAGGAGCTTCTTAATTTTAAGTTTAAGGAGATTTCCACTTTTAGTAAGTTCTTTAACTAAAAAAATAAAGTGTTGCTTACAGGTTTCGAACACAAGACCTCTCCTAAGTAGTCACTGTGTGTTAACCACTTCAACTACTTGATTATTTTGATTTATTCTAGATACTAATATATACTTCCTCCGATTTAAAATAAGTGATACATTGTTGGTTTCACGGGTTTTGAGGCAAAATATGATAATGATAATTAAAATAGATTAATTGGATAGTTAGTGGGGAATGGGTCCCACAAATTTTGAATAAAGTGAGGTTAATGATGTTTAAAAGTAAAAGTAAGGGTAAAGATGTCATTTTACTTTATTAAAGTAGATAGTTAGTGGGTGTGGGTCCCACTACTTTTTACCAAATAAGGTAAGTTTTCAAAGTGTATCACTTATTTTGATACACCCAAATATGGAAAGTGTATCACTTATTTTAAATCGGAGGAAGTATAAGCTTTAACGTCACCAGAACTCGATCATCATTTCTCTGTTTTAAAAGGCTCATATTTACTTTCACAAAAAAGGTTAATTTCGGATCTACTCCTACCATCACTAATGTCAGCACCTACCATCACTACGCACCACCACTCATCACCATCGCTATTGTCACCACCACCGGTACTGTCGTCACTTCGAAATATAGTTACGGGTACCCGCCGCCGCATTGCGCGGGTACCCTGCTAGTATTCTTCTAAACTTTATAATTACCTTCATATCCTTCTAAACCTTTAAAAAAAATTTTATGTCAAAAAACCTATTTTATTAATTATTAAATCGTGATAATATCAATAATATATGCAAATAAACATGATTTCTAATACATAATAAACATATATATTTCATACTTATTTGATAATTATTGATATTATAATGATTTAATAAATATTAAAATGGGTTTTTTGACATAAAAGAAAGTTTTAAATATCTGGAAGGATATGGAGGTAATTACAAAGTTTAGAAGGATATAAAGATTATTTATGAATTTGAGAAGGATATAGAAAGAATTTATGAGTTTTCCAAGGATATAAAAGCAATTATCCCTTTTTATATATATTTCGATAAATTATCAATATTCTGAAATTGTTTTTTTATTTTTTATAAAAACAGAGTATTCCTATTTGGTGGAGATGGTACTATTGGGGAAACCCGTTGGCGTGGACTATTTACGGAATGCTTGTTTTGCAATTTGGGGATTATGATAATGTTCTTACGAGTAGTGCAACTGGTGAAACCGTTAAAGGTTATTTGGACCGTTATTTCGGTTACAAACATGATTTTCTTGGAGCTGTTGCTGGAGTCCACGTTGGACTGGTTTTGTTCTTTGCGTTTATCTTTGCTTACTGCATTCGGTCCTTCAATTTCCTGAAGAGATGATCTTGTTTTACTTATTATTATTATTTTATTTATTTATTTACATCAATTTCTGTATCTACTTGTATTAAACTTGTAATTTTGTATTCAACATTCAATATAAGACTATTTTTTTTATTACTTCCAAAGAGAATGATGCTCTTTAACCAAAATACAAGAAGATCATTACATAGTAGGCGATTAAAAATACAATTAGCCATTAAATTACTCATGTGGTTCCAAATTTTATGTCGTTATAAGTGGGTTATGGTCCAAGTTGATGTTGATGTACTACCATATATGTACTTCTATAATTCATCCATCATGATAGCATCTAAATATAAAATGTACTCCCATTGTTAATGGGCTCCCTGAAGTGGCTAAACTAATATTTGAGATGTACACGATCTAATTATTACCATTTTCAAATATTTCCTAACCCATGTGGCAACCGGCAAGGATGGATCAAACCAGTGACATCTACCATAGCCAAGAGGTATTAACAAAATATATTCTATAAAGACATGTTCCTCCATAATAATCCTGTAATTATAACTTTTACTATGAGAGAAATACTTCAATAAGTATATCCTGTCCTTTAAAACCTTCTCATGTTACAACAACCAAATCTTCCTATTATTGATTTATCTTTAAAAAACCTAAACTCTACTTCGAATTCTCGGGTCGAAACGTGCGGCGAAGTCACACGTGCACTCGAAGAATACGGGTGTTTCATAGCGGTCTATGATGGAGTTTCTCAAGAACTCCATGATGCAATTTTCCATGCATCACAAGAACTATTTGATCTTCCTACTGAAGTCAAAGTCCTCAATACTTCAGAAGTGATATCTCATGGTTATGTTGGTCAAGTACCCATTATTCCTCTTTATGAAGCTTTAGGGGTTGAAAATGCAACCACTATAGAAGGAGTTGAAAGATTCACAAAAACCATGTGGCCCTCCGGAAATGAAAGATTGTGGTATGGTTTACTTGATTTATTTTAACAACATAACACACACATCCTTTAAATTTCTTCTATATCTACCACTATATATTTAAATTTCTTCTATATCTACCACTATATTGTCCACAGAGGACTCAAAAACAATAACAAAGATTGATCCCGTTGATTCTAAAAAATTTTAGGATAATCTAAACCAAAAACTACTTTGATTCAAAACTACTGCGGGTTTGGATCTTCAAAATCTATTCAACACAAAAAACAAAAATTTTTGGGATAAAAACCTCAAATTTCATAAAATCAAAAACTAAGTGTTCTAGCGTTTCAAACACGCATTAAATAAGCACAACAATTTCGAGCGGGCCAAAAAACACAAATGGGCCGATTACAACGTTTTTGGGCCAGGACTTACCATAACTTTTGATGTGTTACTCGCCTGAAAGGCTGAAACAGAGAACTGAGACAAAAGTTATACCTTTTTCAGTAGAGCTCTTTCTTAACACAATCATGATCTTCAAAAAATAAAAGGGCTCGCTCCTCTAGATTTGGGTCTGCATAAACAGGCCATTGGGAAACACCTAACAACACCTTATACATGATTTGTTTATAATCTTCCCACTTTGATTTATTACTTTACTTTCACTATCTACTTATAGTTTGTTTTATGAACATGTTTCAGTGGGACTGTGCTAACATACTCAAAGGCTGTAGCTGAATTAGATCAAATAGTGACGAGAATGGTAGCAAAAAGCTATGGAATAGAGCAACATTATGAATAGCTCCTTGGGTGGACAACTTATCTTCTTAAACCCATAAAGTATTTAAGCCCTAACGGGAATGAGAGAAAAGTGGGAATCATTCCACATTCGGATGTAACGTTCATGTCAATCATTCATCAACACGAAGTAAAAGGTCTAGAAATCATGACGAAAGATGGGGAATGGATTGAAGTTGATCCTTTACCATCATCTTTCATAGTCATTGCGGGCGATGCTTGCATGGTAGGTTATACGCCATATCACTTGACACGAACAATACTTGTTTAGCTAATCGGGTTGGCAGGTTGGTATTGTCTGTAACGACCGAGATTTTTGTAAATAAATAAATTGTACAAAAATATGATAAATAAGGATAATTCATTTCAGAACCGTAGGAATTGGTTTCGTGTCATTTGGACACCGTATGAGAAAGTTATGGACGAAACCGGGTCGAGACAAGGACCGAAAAGTGCAGCCTAGCTGACTGGAGGAGTTCACGGCGCGAAGTGGAGATGGAGATCGTGAACTCCGTCCAGGGATTTGAGGTTTTCAGACTTAGAGTTCCCGACCAGTTACCGATCGCGAAGTGGTCACGACACGCGAAGTTCGCGACGCGAACTTGAGTTCGCGATCGCGAACTGGTTAGCTCTGTATAAAAACGGGTTGAGGCTAGGGTTTTGACACCTACACCCCTAGAACCCTACCAGCCGTTATTTTGGAAGAAGTGCACGATTGTTGCTGTTCTTGAGCTCAAATCTTCATATTTCTTGGAGATTATTGATCTAAGGTAAGAATCCTTGCTAGTTTATGCATCTCTTTGGTATTTTGAGCTATATTTGGGTATTAATGGTGGTTTTGGGAACCAACCACGTCATCTTTGGGGAAGATGATCTATCATGGGTGTAAAACACTCATGGTAAGCTTGTAATCAATGTGTACAACTGGATTTCGGTTTTATGGATAGAAATCTTGAACTAGGGTTTGAGATTTCCACCAAGTGGTATGAACTTGGTGGTTGGGAATGTTAAAAATAAATTAACTAGTAGTTAGCTATGGTTTATGACTAGATTTGTGATAATTTTGATATTAGGTCAAGAAGGAGTTGAGATTGGAAGTACTTCCTTGATTGGGAAGTAGAGATTGTGTTGATTTACACAAGTATTGGATAGCTTTGCTAAGGTGAGTACATGTGATCTTTCTGAGTACATAGTAAACCATGTTTTATGTATTGAAATGATTTTAGAGTCTTTATTAGATAAATATTTTTAATAAAGAAAAGATTGACTTGATAGAGTATGAACTTAATTGAATTGAATTGAATTGAATTGTAAGTTGACTTGCTTAGTTACCACTAGTATGATTGAGTTGTGATATGGGCTTTGACCCCAAGTTGATGATTTGTTATGTGGTAGCTAATCGATTGGATCCTAGATAACCCACACAAGTTGGGGGAGTTAGTGACACCTACTTGGGGCGGTACCACCCTGCGCAAGGGTAGTGTGTCGAGAAATAGATAACCCGGAAAACGGGGGAGTTTGAGATAACCCGGAAATCGGGGGAGCAAATAGATAACCCGGAAACGGGGGAGTTTACCTAGATAACCCATATCGGGGGAGCTCTTTCGAGGAGGCCCGTTACGTATGTGTTTGGCTTATGGCAAGCCTTAAAGATTGATTGACTATGTGCAATTTGATAAATAATTAATTATTATTTTATTGCAAATTATTTCTAACCGGGTCTAAAACCCATGTTTCTCACGAGACAATATTTGTCTCACGTACTATGTTTATTTTGGCTATGTACTCAGGTTCGGGAGCTAAGGACTAGGCGGCCCGTAGTAGTTAGCATTTGGAAGTAATTTAGCTCGGTGTGCTTATTTAATTCCCTAAACATTGTTTTGATATATTTGTAACACCGATTTTTGATACTAGCAATTACTCCAAGTGTTTTATCTAAATTTACATTTTTGGATATTTGGTTTGTAAAGACATATATTTTATAATTTTAAAAGTTTTAAATTCGGTTGAAAAATTGGTGTGTTACATTGTCTAACCCAAACACAATCCGTGTAAACATGATGTAAACGGGTTGACGGGTTGTAACGGTATATACAAGTGTAAAGTTTATGTATTATTTGTTTTCTAACTAAACTGGTTAGCGGGTCTACCCGGACACGACCCGTATATGGCCAAATACATTTTGGTGCCTTGAACTTGGCTGATTAGATCTTCTACTACCTTGAACTATTAAATGTGCAATATGGTATCCTGAACTTGAGAAAATGGTCAATTTAGTACACTGACTTATTAATTTGATCGCGTTTTCTTGTTTGACTTACTTTCGTTGGAGCTTGAGCTTTTGACAGACTAGAAAATATATGTTTGTCTCTATATATTAATATTATAAGCAAATCATGTGAGAAAACAAAACAAATAAAGCGAGTCAGGTACTAAATTGACAATTTGGTAAAGTTCAGGGTATCATGATGCACTTTTAATAGTTGAGGTTATAGAAGACCTAGTCAGTCAAGTTCAATGTACTATAATGCATTTTGGTCTTTATTAAATGGGTTTGGCCGGTTGACTTGTTTAGGCCCAACTCTAACCCATTTGCTTTCGTGTATGATTCGTGTTGTATCAAGAATTACCACCCGTAACTGTACCAACAAGCTAATGTTTGTGTAATTGTAGTGATTTTTTACCTTTTTTTAGGCATGGACAAATGGAAGGATTGAACCGGCATGTCATAGGGTGATGATGCAAGGTCACAAAGACCGATTTTCGGTCGGCCTATTTACGTTCATCAAAGATCTCAAAATCGAGGCACCTAAAGAACTCGTTGATGAAAACCACCCTTTAAAATATAAGGCATTTGATCACTACAAGTATCTTTATTATCATGCCTCCAAAGAAGGGAAGAAATCAAAGTTTCCCCTCAAATCCTACTGTGGAATTTGAAACACCATTCGCTTTGTAATTGTGTGTGGTTCAAATCCAAGTCTTGATCCTGTTTGCCAATCTTGATTACCGAATAAAGTTCTAATTTCTTGTCTTTTTCTTTTTAAATAGAGCAATGTTGATTACCATATATATATATGTCCAGTGTCCTTGTATAATTAATCACGAAAGTTTATGGTATCTTTATAAAAGATAACGAGCATGTCTCCGCACTTCACGACGGATTTGCAAACATACCATCATATTTATAAATTAACATATTTTTTACACTATATTTAAAATTTAAAAAATAATATTCATGTATTGTAGATAAATAATAACATTTCCTAATGAATGTAGAAATGTTTTTTTTTCTTTGAAAAAAACTAGTTTAACCTAGAAAGAGTTTCGGCATTGTCATCATCCTAAACCAAGCCAACCATCAGAATATATTTATATAAAAAACCAGCAGAATTCAAAACTGCCCAATGGCATACAAGCTAACCAAACACAGCAGCTAAGAACAAACAACTAAAAAACATACAACTTTTTTAAAAGAAATGTTATTATAGGTGATGCGTACAAAATTAGAGGTTTTCGGATTGGTTTTGATTTTTTTCCGTAAGAACCAAATAGTCCAAATAAACTGAGTAGTTAGCATATATGCAAGCACAGTTTACATAAACCTAGCATCTTCGTTTACTTTGGCTTACTAGTCCCGATTCCTGACTTACCTTGTTTTCATCTTACAATTTTACAAACCCACTATAAAAGTTTGGCTTGTATAGCACGACACGCTTAGCCTGTTGATACCCTTGACATCGTTTGGATGTATATAAGGGACATCTTCAAGTATTACTTTCTTTATGTATTTTCAAATTAGTATATTGATTGATAAATTGACTACTTAATAGATTTATACATGTAGAAAGCTCAAGTTTATTATTATTAATGTTTTATACTTTTGTACGGATGTAGGGATGTAGTGTAAAGATATTTCGAGAATAAACCGAATTATAATTTGGTTTGGATTATTTGGTTATTAAGATAGTTTGGACAGTTCGGTTTTATTTATTAGAACCAAACCAATTCGTTTTACCTATTTGATCCGGATAATATTGATCTAGCCAAACGAACACCCGAACAATCAAGTTATCCAATATATTCTTTTTATTGAATAATGTAGCAATTTAAGCATACTGATCTAGGTAAGCAATATAAATGTGATTTTTAATTTGTATGTAGTCACCGTGACAAAAGCTAGGCAGGGGTGAGAAAAACCCATTTTAACCGCACTATAACTTAAATAACCGCTAAAATCAAACTGAAAGTAACCGAACAAAATAAAAACCAATTGTGCTGTTTCTAATTTTCGAAAAACTGCAAAAATGGGTTCGGTGTTCTGCTCAAAAACCGAAACACATCAATGGTATTTGGGCTTCCGAGTATTTTTAATCTATATATATAATAAAACAAAGATGTTTAGTGCACAGGTGGCACCCCTTAGAGCACAGCATCTTACGTGGCATTTTTTTAGAATATTGATTTTTTTCCCCATTTTTTAATTACGATTTAAAAGTACCTTTCCTGCATTTAAGCACCCACCTATTATCAAAACTGCAGAAAATAACCAACCATTTATATCCACGTATTAATTACGGATACTACAAAACCGAATCAGCAGTTCACAAATTCTCGGTGAGACGTTTCCCTTATTTGTAGATCTTCCAGAGGAAGATATCCATTTCAAACTTGAAACAACCTTATTTGTTAGCATCTTTCTTCATCTTATTTGTTCACCATCTTCGTCTACTAGCAACAAGGAAACCCTAATCATCACCATTCTGTATTTCCGTCACTAGCCTCGCCATCGCCTTCTCAGGCGGGTCATAATAACATGTTTATGCTTCATCAACTTCTTCAATTTATGGAGTTTGTAAATGAATTCATGTAGTTTCGTATATTATATGTTTCTGTGATTCACGTACGTTTTTTTATATAAAGTAAACTCTAATTTGAATTCAGATTTCATCTTGCATAGCAAAATGCGTGACTAGGTATGATTTTATAAGCTTCCCATTGTGATACAAAATCCAGTGGTGTGATTAACATAAACATGATATTTTGAAATTAATCAAACATGATTTTGTTTTTAATGGAATCGAAGTCCTACAATGAGGACCTGAAATGGGATCAGACAATAAGGCAAATATGACCTAATAGGAATCCCACCAGCACCACGAGGCATGCCACAAATCAAAGTGACATTCGATATCGATGCAAATGGTACGAATTTGCAAAAACTTCCTACTGTTAATTACTGCTGTTAATTTCGCTTTATAACCCATCTTTAAATTTCTACAAATGCTTATGCAGTTGAGCTGTTTCGTGTGCACTCTAATTAAACAATGAAATTACTATGAAGCCTATTTGATATTAGTAAGTTTTTTTTTTTGTTCCGTTTCATTTCTTTTTGGTTAAAATGCAGGTTGGAACTATATGGATGTTCGCTCACCAACACATGTTTTAATCTTACAATACTACTAATCAAATGTTCGAATGACATAAGACTGTAAGAGCTACAACTTGATTATCTTAAGCCACAACATCAAATACTTTATTTTCATAAATAGATGCATGTTAAATTTTTAACAAGAATTATGGACACGAAATTGCAGACTGGTCAAAAGATGAGGCAACCACATCAGAGATTTGCGGTTCGAGTTTCGGCTAAAGATGTTGCCTTTGATCAGCGTTTAATGGGCGGGTATGCAGGCAGGAATCCTAAACTTGCAGATGTTGTTGGCCTTACTCGTGGCCCTACAGGTATCACATTTTCATTTCATAGTGTTGTGATTAAATGGCTCATCAATTTGGCAATTTAGGTTGATTGATATGAGTGGTGAATTTGTTTTGATTTAGTGTATGTTTGAAATTAGCTTTTTTAGAGCTTAAAAGCTTTATGTTTTAGAAAAATAAGCTACTATTATATAAACGTATGCTTTAATTTTTTTTGTTACAATTTGTTCAATTTCTTTTCATTGCAAATGAACAAATATTCTCACTAAAATGTAAATTACACATCATACTGGTTAAGTCATTTGTTCTGTTGCAAAACTTATTGCATCCATCTTCCAAGTTTTAAGCATAATTGCAACTTGCAACTAATAAGTAATGTTTACACTTTTGGACTACACAATGATGGTTAATTTTTCTTTCATAGGTTCCAAGCAAAACCAATGACTCAGCTGGTGATGGTACATCAACCGCCTCAGTTCTGGGCCTGGCCCATGAACTTACTAAACTCGGGCTTCTGAGTGTCACATCTGGTGCTAAACTGATTTCATTGAAAAAATGTTTTGATAAAACAGTTTTGGGTTTAATTGAGGGACTTGAGAAGAAAGCAAGACCCGTAAAAGGGCGTGATGATAATAGACTGTAAAATAGGTATAGGTGGTTTTTTAAAGTGTGGTGGAACTAACCAATGTCTCTTCAGGTCAGGTTTTTTTAAAATTTCATATTGTGATATTTTTGTTTTTACACAGGATGTTACAAATGCGTCACACATGTTTGATGAGTTGCCTCAAAGAACTATTTTTTTTCTTCAAAGTGAACTATGCATTATTGTCCTTTTTGTATAGATTCTGCCATTTTGGCCTACATATACAATTTGTTTTTATAATAATGGGTAATAATTATTTCTTAGACTAAAATAATGTCCTTTTTGTATTGAACATGATAATATTTCTTAAATTAAAATAATGGGTAATAATCATTTTTTGGAAAAAATGTAGATGGAAATTGTGGTTATAATTATTGTTTCTTAAATTATAAATGTACAAGTTTACATTTTCGGCCTTGGTTTTTAACTATTTTGCTTGGAAATGTGTGGTTATAAATGTCATTTGCAGGTTAGATGTAAGGCTGGTAAACTGTGCTCTAAATCTCTAAATCTCTAAATCTGGAACTGAGGTTATAGTGACGGATCTAAATATGAAAACACAGTCAGAGTTGGTGTTGAGCAGTAGAGCTTTAATAGATATGGCTAATAAGGGTATGGAATTAAATATATTGAAACTTGGTGCTGCTAATGTGGATTACATAAGGTGCACTTCAAATTTTAATATGTTAATATATGCTCTACTTATATTAAGAAAGCGTTTTTGTTTTGACTCTTTAATATCAAGATTAACTTTTTTTGAAACGTTAATTGATTTTATATTTTATAAATTTTACATAAAGAAACAAAATTAACAGTTGTGAAACACTTTGACTTTTATCAATTTCACTTTGAAAGTCAATTATCTATTTGTTTCTTTGACTTTGACTTTGTTTGATACCAAATCAGTATTAAAGAATGACATAATATTGTACTAATAACGTGTCATTCAAATAATTAAACTTTTAAAAATACTATAAGAAAACACATTTCTGAATTTAAAAAGCATGGGGGACATCTTAGTAATTTCACCAGGTAAAATAACATATATTAGTAACCAATTTAATTTAATTTATAATTCTCATTTGATCTTCACATATAATTGGCTTTCAGGTACGTTAAAGGAAGAATGATAGATTCATTTTTTAACCAACGTTTTCAGATCCTAAATCTGTGTATGTCATTTTCCATATTTATGTAACCAATTTTCATTCATGGTTCATGAGTTATAAAGAAAACTTTTTAACAAATATGTGGTTATCACTTATCAAAACAACAGATTGTACATTTGTACACTGAGATGTGATTAAGAGTTTAAAATTGGCTAATTGCTATTATTCAATATAATATATTTTTAGATACTTTAATTCCTGTTTGTAATTTGTTACATCATTGTAGTTATGACGTATATAGGAGGAAAAATTTATGAGTAATGGTATTGGTGCCTACTATTGTGCCTACTAATTTGATCATGATAAGTGTCAAAAACTCAAAATCAAGGAAGGATATGAGCAAAGAGAATTAGTGGAGTATACATTACGAAGCTCAGAAGTGATTAGGCACATGGATAGGCACAATTAGTAGGTACAAATATCATTTCTCAAAATTTATTTTACATATTATTAACTTTCAATGTAATATACGACAACCCGTGATTTTTCACGGGATTTAACCTAGTATTATTAATAAAATTTGGTTTGTGCCTTTAAGCCCACTACTTGCCCATTAGAAATTCAAATTAATAACACTGAAGTTTTCATATTGCATGTTTACGAATATGCCAAAATTAGGACTTATTTTCAATGGGAGAGAATCCAATGGACGACAATCTCATGAAGGTGATTTGTTTATGACGGTGATCTGTTTATGTAGATACTAGTTAGGACTCCCATGCTAATATTGATAATTTAGTATATAACATTTAGGTATACATGAATAATGGTACACACAGATGAAAATTTTTCTTCCTCAAGTCGCACATGTTGACTGATTCTTGATTTTTTATATTACTCAAGATGATAATATCATGATATCACTAAATTGTTTTATGAGAAGCCTTCAAAACTTTATAGTGAACGTGATTACTTATTAGTTATTACATGATGGTTTATTTTATTTTTTAAAAATATATTAATTCCTTTTGTTCCTCACTTATATATCTATTTATTTGATAAAAAGACACGTGTAATCTACTAATCCTTTTTTATAATATTATTGATTGATTTTGGCACATATTTTGATCAAATGGATAAACACAAAATGTAAGAATCAATACCATTACCTTTTTTTAATGTTACAATACAAACTTATTATATTTATGGATATGGTTGAAGATGAATAGTGCCACGTAGGCATCTAAATTTTTTTCTTTTTCTTTCTGCTCACTTTCTTTATTTTTTATCAACCTTTTTCTTTATTAATTTTTTTTTCCAATTGTAGAAGGATATTATTCTCTAAATGTTCGTAGTGGATGTACTTCGTGAGGATATATATTTTTCACTGACAATTAAAAATCTTTGATATTTTAATCCATAATATTATTGATAATACATAAAAATCTCTCGCGGCATTGCGCGGACTAAACCTATTAGTTTAACACAAAATCACAAATCACATCCCTCTCACTTATATGACCTGTTATGACAATTACAAGTAATAGAGGGTTCAAACTGAAACAGTTGGTGAAATACAAGGGTGCCAAATGTTCAATTGAAGGTAGTTGTTATTTATTAAGCGGTTGTCCGCTCTTGCGTTAGTCATAACGTCAACTTTTTGACCTTAGGAATTTCTTCGATTCTTGATAGAACTTTCGTCGATCAATCATATTCTCTTCGAATCTCAAGAGCAAATTGCCAATAATCTCTGAAAACGAGTAAGAATCATGGTTGTTTGTATATATATTGTATTTCATATGAATGGATTTTAAAATATCATCTCTTCGTTTCGCTTAAATTCATCAAGATTTACGATTATTTTTGTGATCTTTGAAAAGGTATTTTGTTAATTTTACATCGTAATTTATTTATTACTTCGTTTATAATCAAATCATCGATCATATTGTTGTTAACTCGTTACTTTTATAAATATACCTAAACCTAATTTTATCTCAAGGATCATGAATTATAAACGATTCATAATATTTCGTATAAATTTTTCCTTCAATATCAATCTATATGCGTTTATGATACGAATTTTGTTGCGTATTATCGACAATTGTTTATTATGTTAAGTTTTTCCTCCAAAAATATTCGAACCTGATCAAATTCTCAAATTTGTGGTTGAGATTTGGCTCAATTGACCTCAAAAGTCAAACTCTAGCTTGTTTTCTTGGACATGAAGGTGTAATTTAATTCATTAAATTCAATTTTAACTGATAACTTAAATTTAAAATTCTGTGAATTTGTCATCTTTAAGCTTATGTTGATTAATTTAAATTCTAAAGTATAGTCATATTCGCAGGAAACTTATTCCAAACGCAACACAACAATAATCATGGGGTATCTAGATTCAGTGATATCATCCACAAACCCTAATCAGCCAGTCACCGGAGGTGGTCAAAGTCAAAATTCAAAATTAAGCTACGGTTATGCTAGCTCCCTTGGAAAAAGATCATCAATGGAAGATTTCCATGAAACAAGAATCGACGATGTAGATGGAGAGATGGTTGGTCTTTTTGGAGTATTCGATGGTCACGGTGGTGCTCGAGCTGCAGAATATGTCAAACAAAATCTTTTCACTAATCTCATCAAACACCCAAAATTCAAATCCGATACCAAATCAGCCATAACCGAATCATACAATTACACAGACTCAGAGTTTTTAAAATCAGAAAGCAATCAAAACAAAGATGCAGGATCAACAGCTGCAACTGCAATCCTAGTTGGCACCCGTTTACTGGTAGCAAACGTTGGCGATTCACGAGCTGTCATTTGCAGAAACGGGAACGCGTTTGCTGTTTCTCGTGATCATAAACCGGATCTAACCGATGAACGGAAACGGATTGAAGATGCGGGTGGGTTTGTTATGTGGGCGGGTACTTGGAGAGTTGGTGGTGTTCTTGCTGTTTCTCGTGCTTTTGGTGATAAATTGTTGAAACAGTTTGTTGTTGCTGATCCTGAAATCCAGGAAGAAAAAGTTGATGATTCTTTGGAGTTTTTGATCATTGCAAGTGATGGACTTTGGGATGTTGTTACAAATGATGAAGCTGTTGCAATGGTGAAAGCGGATAAGAGTCCTGAAGAAGCTGCAAAGATGCTGATGCAGGAAGCTTCTCAGAGAGGTAGTGCGGATAATATAACTGTAGTTGTTGTTCGTTTCTTGGAGATAAGTTGTTAGAAAAATGCATCTTGAATTGGATCCAGTTATTGTTTAATTAATTGATTGATTAATTGTTTAAATTCTAATGTAATTTGAAAGTGTGTGTATAATAATACCTTGATCAGTTTTTATACTTGAAGCATGTTAATATGCATGAAGAAGATGACAAATCTTTGTTAAAAATCTATAACAGCAATTCCATTAGACTATCTAACAAATATGTCTCAAAAGTTGTTCATAATCAACACAAAAAACTTATGCTTGTTAAGATTTTCCATTTACTTACTAAACTTCTTTTTGTTAGATAAAGGTATCAAAGTTTTTTCCCCAACCTAAACGAGGCTTTTTTTACCGAATTTAGAAAGTTTTTTTTGTTAAACTTAGGCCAAGAAAAAAGTTGGCAGTCTGGTTATAAAAAAACTTTAATATCGTCGGGAGGTAAAAGAGTCGATATTTGGTCAAATAGAAAGTTTTAACACCTCTGATTGTGAAGAAAAAAAGGTTTACAACCAAAAATGGAAAAAAAAGAAAAAGAAAGTTGGGCTTCTTTTTGTCTCATCCTCTAATTATGGATATAATATTCTTACCTATTTTAATAATAGAAAAACCAATGTTGTTTAATTAACCCTATATATACAATCCAAGTACAAGATTACCTTTTAGAAATCTGAAAGCAATTTCCCGAACCCAATTGTGCTAGTTGGGTTGGGACTTGGGAGTAATCGACTAATTAGGACTTATGTTGATTTCGTGTTTTTTTAACCCGATTTGACTAACCCAAGTCCTTATCTTGCTTACTACTTTTATCGGGTTTCAGATTGACCCGATTAAAGTTTAAAAGTTTTTTAAAAAAATTTAAAATATATCTATCATTAAATCACGTTAATAACTATAAACCATTCAATAAAAATCAATTAAAAATTAATATATTAGCATATAGATTTCTATAAACTAGAATTTGTAACTTAGGTGTAACTGACAAACCCAAAACTGATTCCTTATCGGGTTGAGTTTCAGGTTAAGATCTTTTACCTCAAAACTTACGGGCCCATAAGATCCTTAACCTAACCTACGGTAACCTTATGGACACCCTTAGACGCAACACCCCTGATACGGATTCGTATTAGTGGAAGCTAAAACCCTAGCTTGAGGGTTGTGTTCGGCCAACCGAAATCACAAGAACACGAGTTCTTTGGGGTTTCAAAAGAAACGTTTTATTCAATTCCAATAACTTACATCCAACCAAGGAAATACAATCCTATAAATAATAAGCCTAATACGAGATAAACTAGGAAAAGGAAAACAATAACTAAGCTAACAACTAAAAAGATAAACTTGAGAATTGGTTGGATGTGGATAGACGTGTCCGACCTTCTTAGCCACGAGAATAAGGGTCGGGTTGGGATTCGTCTTGTGGGTTAGGATCCGTATCATCCTCCCCCTCTAAAAAATGACTCGACCCCGAGTCATCATCATTTTCAGGTTCATACGGCGCTAAATCGGCAACATTAAAAGTGGCGGAGACTTTATAATGGCCAGGAAGATCTATTTTGTAAGCATTGTCATTAATCTTCTTTAACACGCGAAATGGTCCATCCGCCCTTGGTTGTAGTTTGCCGAACCGCCCTTGCGGAAAACGTTCTCGACGTAAATAAATCCAAACGAGATCCCCTTCATTAAAAACAGTTTTGCGGCGGTGTTTGTTTGCTCTCGACTGATATTGTAAATTGTGTTTTACTATTTGTTCCCGAACTTGTTCATGCAACTGTTTGATCTGCGTGGCTTGCTCTTCCCCATCGGCACTGAAATGTTGCGTGTCAACCGAGGGCGCTAAGTCGAGAGGGGTGAACGGGTTACGACCGTACACCACAAAGAAAGGGCTACGGCCCGTGGAATTGTGGTTGGAGCGATTGTATGCGAACTCAGCTTGTGGGAGAACCATATCCCACTTTTTTGGACTATCGCCAACCAAACTACGAAGCAAATTTCCCAAACTCCGATTTGTCACCTCAGTTTGTCCGTCAGTTTGTGGGTGATGGGAGCTACTAAATTGTAACTTAGCGCCCAATCGTTTCCACAACGTGCGCCAAAAATGGCTAACAAACTTAACATCTCTGTCGGAAGTGATCGTTTTTGGTACACCGTGTAACCGAACGATTTCAGCAAAGTAAAGTCTCGCAACTTGAGAGGCATCATACGTCTTAACGCAAGGAATAAAATGTGCCATTTTGGAGAACCGATCAACAACAACCATGATCGAATCCTTCTTGCGTTGAGTGACCGGGAGACCCAAAACAAAGTCAAGACTGACGTCTTCCCATGGACGTTCAGGAGCGGGCAATGGGGTATATAAGCCTTGGTTCGTGTGGTGTGTCTTCGCAACGTGACACACGCGGCACCGCTTCAAAAAAAAGGAAACATCATTAAAGTGACCCATCGGTGTTTGGTCCAATTCTGAAAACAAAACCTGATGCTTTGATACCATTTGATACGGATTCGTATTAGTGGAAGCTAAAACCCTAGCTTGAGGGTTGTGTTCGGCCAACCGAAATCACAAGAACAAGAACACGAGTTCTTTGGGGTTTCAAAAGAAACGTTTTATTCAATTCCAATAACTTACATCCAACCAAGGAAATACAATCCTATAAATAATAAGCCTAATACGAGATAAACTAGGAAAAGGAAAACAATAACTAAGCTAACAACTAAAAAGATAAACTTGAGAATTGGTTGGATGTGGATAGACTTGTCCGACCTTCTTAGCCACGAGAATAAGGGTCGGGTTGGGATTCGTCTTGTGGGTTAGGATCCGTATCAACCCCCAAAATGGAAACAGAGATATACATGAAACCAAACAAAACTAAGAAAAAATGAACAATCTCTCATGTATAACATACTGCACGAAGTATAACCAATTATTTACATAAAAATCTAATTTCTTGTTTATATTCACTGCTAACTTTGTGCTTGTTATAAGCATTTTTCCAATATGAGCTTCTTGGTTAGATGATATAAGATCTATCATTGACGAATATTTTACATTATTAACTGTATCAAACTGGTAATCCACAAGCACTTCATCATCATCATCATATCATCATCATCATCAATTATGTCGCTTAACACAGCCTCCTGTAATCGAACAATCATAAAGTTCTCCTTCAAACGTCGAATTTCTTCACCGAGCTGTAGAAATTGGAAAATAAATACAAGGAAAAGAATTTAAAAAAAATATAAAATAATAGAGAAATTAAAAGAAAGTAGTTACTTTCTGCATCACTAAAGCATCCTTTGTAGAAGGTAACTTGTTACACAATCTTCGTGAGTTTTCTTGTTCGTCAAGTTCCTTACTTACACGTTGAGCAGCCGTTGACCAATGATCACCATCAAAATAGGGCAAACGGGCTGCTGTTATTTTAGCATTTTCTTGATTCTTAGATACAAAAAACTAATTGTATATATTAGTGTGGTCAGGGGCTGAATTAGAAACTTCCATTAGCGCTACTACCCTTATGGTGATAACAAAAAAGCGGGGTTAAGGAGACAACGACCTCTATTGGGATCCCAGTGGCAACATCCCGAAACAAAAACAAAATTAACACAAAAAATTATATTACAGATCACCCTTTTTTAATTACATACACGAATAAATCTTCAAGAATATATTCCACAAACCTACAAAAAAATTACTAATTTTATAAACATATTACAAAATTTATAATACACACTTTATGTTTTTTTATTTGGTTCAAATGTTAGGGTTGTCGTAAGGTGTAAACTATTAACTGATAGTTAGAGGTTTTTTAAGATTGATTTCGAATATTGAATAGGTTTTTAATCCATAAAAATTTGGGTTTATAAAATTATATTATATTGTATAAAATACCCCCTATGATTTATAACTAAAAAAATCAATTTAAAGTATTGAAAAAATAAAATAAAGGAAAATGATTTGAAATGTTTGGACTAAAGAATTTTGTTGTTGAAATATATAGGGTAAAAAAAAAAGTTAAAATATATGGGCTAAGAAAAAAGAAAACCTTATAATATATAGGCTTAGAAAGGAATAAAAGTTGATTTAAAAAAATAACCAACAAGATTCGAACTGCTAACCTCTTATTATAAGACACATTCATTTACTGGCGCAGCTGGCTAACACTCCTTGCATGTAAATGAACTAGTGGGTATTTACCCGCGCGATGTCGCGGGGGATTTTCATAGGTTACCCAAAATACTGTTTACTGATATTTATATAAAACCCAAGAAATTGTTTTATACTAAGAAAATAGAATTAGAGTTCCAAGATATTTTCGATAACATAAATCTCAAATTAATATACTAATTTTATATTTGATATTATTTTATATTAAGAAAAACATAAATAAAGATATTTCCTATAAGAAAAAACCACCCCTAATGTCACGGAGGTTCATATGCTCCGAATCTAGGCTAAACACAAAGCGCGTGATCAATATAGGATTAGCATGCTCGCAAAGCGAGTTAAACCCAGTTTATAAAAGAAAAAGAAAGGCATGTCAAAGTTAAAATATATGCTTAAAATGATTTATATATATAATATAATGATATGTTGTAAGCTTATATAACATTAAAATACATTTAGACTTTTTAAAAAAATGATAGTATTTAAAAGTGAAATGGTTTTTTGAATTTTTTTAAAAAAGACAGTTAAATTGAAATTTGGTTAAAAAGAGAAAATTTATGAAAGGAATAATGAAATATCAAAAGACTTAAATCCCAGAGTCAACAAAAGTGGCAATAATAAAAGGAGAAAAAGTCAAAATTGATGATGCGAAGTTAAATGTGTATCAAGGACAAAAAGTAATTTTACCTAGTTATTAAATAGGATAAAAGAATAGGATGAAAAAACTCTAAAGTACAAAAAATAATTGTAAAAAAGTTAGTCTTAAAAGACCAAAAGAGAAAGTATGCATAACTAATGGGTAAATAGGGAAAGAAAAGGTCTTAAGGGTAAAAAGGTAAATTAACATCTATGGCAAATGTTATATATAGAATATGTCTTATTTCGCCTTTTCGGATATATATATTAATGTCTTCAAAATACTATAATAATAAAAAAGTTTCGAAAATTTACCGTAACGAATTTTTTTCGAGTAGTAGCACGTGCCATCGTGTGCTCTATAGTAAATTCGCCCGTGAGTGTGGTCCACTGCAATAGCTTTCCTTAACTTTAACTTGTACCTGCATAAAAAAACGTTACCAGCATATAAAAAAATAAAAAAATACACATACCAGTGTCTTAACTTATTCTCTTTTGGTGTTTTTTGAGTTATAGGATGGCAATTAAAGATATAATCAACCCCACGTGGAGGGCATCCCCACATATAACACGTGGTAAAACCCCGTTTCTTGCGATGTTCAAGGTATCTAATCTCGCATATTATTCAAGAAATTTCTGTTAATTATGTAATATTCTCATATTGATAATATTTTATAAATAAGATTATAAAAAGAAAAAATACCAACATTTCATGGTACACAAAGGTACGAAGAGATTCACAGTTGCGGTTTTTTTTTTCTGGTTGAAAGTATTTAAGGGAAACGAGATATGAGATATAAACGCAACGTTTATTCGGGGCGTCACAGTCTGATCCAAATTCTTGGACATACATTCCAAACATGCATAAATCCACACCTCCTGACTTGTGGAACAAAAGAATTAACTGAATGCCAATAAAAAAATGTTAGTTTAAACTATATTTGTAAAAAAAATAAAATAATTAAACGATTAATGGGATTGGTTAATCTTACTTTTGAACTGTGCTGAATTTTTTCCGGATAATTCTCTCCTTTAAATATCTCTCTAAATTTTTGTTTCACTTCCAACTCTTTGTCTACTAATACCACTACTCTAACAACAAGACCTTCATCTTCTACTAACTGTCACACAATAAATAAAATTAAATATTAATAACAAATTAACGCTAATATGAAATATGTAAGAAATTGCTTTCTTACTCTTTCCATTTATATTCCTTGGGATTTTGCGGTTTCTTCTCTCTCTTGCTTCAAAGGCGTAAATAAGTGTTGTATGAATATATCAATAAATAGTATTTTGGATACTATATGAAAATCCTCGTGGCATCACGCGAGGTAGAGATCAACTAGTTATGTATATAGTATATGTATATATACCTTAAGTTGGATGAAACTTGACAAATGTTGTTTGATTTGAGATGGAGTGAGCGATTCAACCACTGAGGCACTTTGTTTCTTGACAATCCCAGACCCGTTATTGTCAAAAGATTCCATGGCCTCAAATACTGACTCATAATCATCTTTCGGGTCAACTTGACCCGTTTCCTCCTCTTCATCACTAGTTTTCTCTTCAAAACAAAAATTGAGTAGATATTCCCGTTCAGGCCTGTTTGGTATCTCGTTGTATCCCATTTCATCTTTTGTAGTATATCGCAAATCTTTAGGCACAGATCCATGGTCTCTTCTGTAATTATATTGGTAACTTAGGGGCCTGACTCAATGGCATCTTCTGTAATTATATTGTCAACTTGCGGGCCCGAAACCGTGTCATCATCTATAATTATGTAACTAACGTGTGGGCCTGAACCATTGTCTGCACTGTGTTTTAAACGTGGCAGACCAACAGGTGGACATTGCTGACTTAGATGACTTGCTACTACATCCATAAGAGTAAGAAATTTTGGTGTGCAAACAATTTTGACTTGCATTGGGCAAAATATTTTGACATGCTGATTTTTTTTTTTAAAGTTGGGCAAAACAATTTGGTGCAAGTCGGATGTAAGATACGACTTGCATTAGTTATCACCCATATATGATACATATTTTGATTAGAAAAACGAAAAAGTAACTAATCGGAAAAAAAATTGGATAGGCAGATGGCCACCCTTCCCACCCCTTGGTACCGCCCATGATGCCTTGGTGACATAATTTGTAAGCCATGATATCGTGATTTTGAGAACAACATGAAGAATAGTAGTAAACCCTAGTTTACAGATCGAAAAACGCAATAATGAAAGTATAGGATTTAGGGATTAGAAATCCGTTCGAACGTGGAGCAGTGATCTTCGTTTGTGCTCTGTTTAGATTTTATAGGTTTAGATTTATTTTGTGTGGTCCACAAGTTGAACCTATGTTTGACTTTCTTTGAATTCTTAACATGTTTGGTCGTTTTTTATTGCTTGAAATTTGCTTTCATTTTAAAATAAATAAATTGTTTTCTTTTTAGTGATGATGTTCGACCTTTTTTGCCGAATATTTGGTTAATGTTTTTTTTTGTTAATTAGTTTGATAAACTAACTTTGGTTAGTAATTTTTCTTAGTTTTGATTATAATGAAATATATACCTGTATAAAGAAGTTTTATTATTTGTATTTTTTTTTAGGATTACCTATTAAATAAACATTTCTTGATATTACAAAGAAGTTAGTTTTTTAAAATAATAATAGCAGCTATAATATCTGCAGTTACCATGTTAAGACATGTATTAGAAACATATATATCAATGAATAATCATCATGTGCATTTTAGGTATCACCCATTCATTAATGAAATTGTAAATTTTTAGTAAATATAATAATTTTTTAAAAACAATCTTAAAAGATGTCGTTAACAAAACTGTAATTATTTACCTATTTTGGGTTTTGTTTTGCATCATGGAGATGAGATTATTGCAAACTCTTTTTTATTTCCTAGATTTTGTAGAGCAACATGCAAGTCAATAAGTTGATTTACTATTTTTTGTTTAGAATCACTTTCATACGTGATGTCAACTAACACTTTAATTTTTGTCAAATTAACGACATATTAGCTGACACTCCACTTAACATTTAAATTACATACTCATGTCATCAATACCCATTATTTTTATTTTTTGGCCTTATCATTATAAAATACACACAAAAAAATACTCTTGCCCCCCATGAAAATCCCCTCTCTACTCGTCGCTTAACCGATAAAAAAAACCCCGACGACCCCAAACCTATAAAATCCATTTTATTGATATAAGTAATCTTTTGGGCTTCATATGAAAGTCCACACAACTTCGTGTGAGTTGCGTATAGACAAAGCCGGAAATTTATGACTAGTATAAAAAAAGATGATTTTAAAATCTTTACATTTTAACTGCTTAACTGCTCAAGCCAATTGAAGTTTGATGATATATTTTCCAAGTTATGCACAAATATTGATATGGACAACATCTTCGATTAAACTTGTTGACATGGATTTTAACATATTGTTTTACATATTATGTCTCAAGCTTGACGAGGTAGCCTCCATTTA
The DNA here is from genome assembly GCA_963853835.1 of Calendula officinalis. Lineage (NCBI taxonomy): Eukaryota > Viridiplantae > Streptophyta > Magnoliopsida > Asterales > Asteraceae > Calendula > Calendula officinalis. Next base: position 64,813,628 of record OY970828.1, read on the forward strand.
CTTTTTTTTTTAATTTTTCTAAGTAAAATAATGATTTTGTTAACTCGAATTCTATTGGAAGTTGGAAAATTCATAAGTTTTGTTGAGTAAGAACGCTTTTGAATAACTCCTACACTGCTATCTTGACTAATCTACTTTCCCCAAGCTCTGTCACGCAAGAAAGAGACATCTTTAACTGAAATGAATATTTTTCAGTCTCTATATCTGTTTTTCAATATGTGGTTAGAGATTCTATATATTTTTACATGTCACTGAGCTATCTCCCTTGTATGGCAATGATAAAGCATTTCTCCAAGGATATATTTGGCTTAGGATAATTTTGTACAATCCATAACAGCGACAAGTTACAAAAACTTTAAGTAGCTTAAATATATATATGGACTATATTCTGAATCTCTATCTATAATAAAAGAAAGTGTGTCATATCAACTAATCTACGTCACACCTGTCACATCATCTTTGTCACGTCATTAATCATCCACCAATGAAAGCATTCCACGTCACCCTTTTGAGATCAACTTAATCCATGTAGAAAACATTTCTTAAGATATTCCACATTTAAATAAGTATATTTATATTAATAATAAACTTTAAAACTTTAAAATTTAAAACTTTGAATAAGGACTTGATATAATTTTCCGAATTTATATCTATAAAATTTAACTTTTACCTTCTAATAAAATATGTTATATTTCATTTGTAATTTAATTTTTTATATTATTATCTAATATTATTTCATTCGTAATTTAAACAAACTGACCATTCACTAGTAAATTAAAATACAATTACTTAATACGATATGGTATATAAATTATATATCTTATATTTATACTATTTGTTTTAAATAAATTTTAATAAATTATTCTATCTCTTTGTAGGTTTATATATGATGGATGCAAATATTTTAAATATCGAGGTCAGAAAACTTCGAGGGAGGCCAATCAAACAGAGTAGACTCGATATAAAATTTTATTTAATAAAAACGTAGAATGACATTAATGTATCATCTTTTGTAATCAAATCTTATATGTAACACCTCAAAATCTGAACCATTTTTTTTTGTTTTTTGTTTTTTTTACAACAAATGCGGAAGCGTTTCAAAATCATATATATAACTTGTTACTCACAAGTTATAAAAAAACATAAGATATATAGTTTTACAAAAGTTAACTTTCCAAAATCGTATTACTTAACATTACGGCTCGACATCAAAATCATTTCTTTAAGTCTTGGTCAATCATTCCTAATCTTAATCTCCAAAAGACTCATCCATCTACAACCTGTAAAAGATTCAACATAGTGGGGGATTAGCACGAAGCTAAGTGATTGAAATTATAACATTTTATATTGTCTAAGTACAACAATCTCGATTCACAATCTTCACAGATTCACAACCTTTACAGATTCACAACCTTTACAGATTCACAATCTTTACAGATTTTCACAAATAACGAGAGGACCGGTGGTTTTGCAGAACCTTACAACTGTTGTGGGCCTAACAACAGTTTACCGATAGCCCTTTACTCATTAGCAATGGTAAAGCTTCCTTAAGACACAACGAATATGCCAAGGTACAATTACCGTTATCTAACAGTAAACGAAAGCCCAGCCCCCTACAGCCAGGCTGCCTCTATACATTTCCATGTGCACATATCATTCAATTAACACATAGCCAGTTAATTATCATTATACTATTAATACTTGTCCAGAAATAAGGGAGTAGTACGAATGGATCAGCACTAACTAAATCAGCACTAACTAAATCAGCACTCACTAAATCAGCACTAACTGATCAGCACTAACTGATCAACACTAACTGATCGGCACTCACGGGGGCAGAACTAACTGATCAGCACTAATGGGTCAGCACTAACCACTTTCAATTGCAACCAAAACCATTGCAGTTTAAACAAATACAAAGGTTATAAATCCACTCACCTTTGCCAAGTCTCTTTTCACTCAGTTGTCTAATATCACTGAGCCTCTTTTCCCTTTCCTGCAATCACGAGTAAGACCCGAATTAGTAATCGTTTGACCCGAAATGTGTAAAACTGCACAATCTTCTCCTATATATGGAGCCTAATTTTAATTTATATTTGTCCACATGTTATTTTCCCATTCGCCCTTAATGATGATGTGTAATTGATTGAAATTGCCACTTGTCCAATACCAAAATAACATGTAAATTTCATTTATCACATAACTTTTCATTGACTTCTCTTAATAACAACCCACCCAATCACAAGGAGAATCCCAAATCATTTTTTTCGAAACAAACCATTCACCCAATAATATTAACACATTCCAAAAGTATTCGTTTTGTCCACATGTTATTTTCCCATTCGCCCTTAATGATGATGTGTAATTGATTGAAATTGCCACTTGTCCAATACCAAAATAACATGTAAATTCCATTTATCACATAACTTTTCATTGACTTCCCTTAATAACAACCCACCCAATCACAAGGAGAATCCCAAATCATTTTTTTCAAAACAAACCATTCACCCAATAATATTAACACATTCCAAAAGTATTCGTTCATAATTTTAGCCATCAGTAATCCCTCCCATTCATCTTTAATTTCTTGAAAAAAAAATTAATTTCTAAAAAGGATGGTTTTGTTAACTTTCATATATAAACGTCATTATTAATGACAAACAAAAACTACAACTATATTGATCTTTTCTATTTGTTCATAGATATGGGTTTCATAAATATATGGGTTTTGCTAACAAGTGCCCTTAGGGTAATGGTTAAGGGTAAGAATGTACAAGTCTTGAAGCATAACTACCCCGTGACGGTTGTAACGACCCGAAATTTTGTATCAAATAAATTATATAAAAATATGATAAATGAGGATAAATCATTTAAAATATGTGGGAAGTGGTTTCGTGTAAATCGGATGACGTTTGATATGTGTATTCCCTTGTTAAAGTCGAAACGGGTCAAGATTGGGTAAAACACCAAGTTGGAAAAGTGCATTTTTGTTCCAGCATATTTTAGAGATCTCTAATCCGAGGATTAGCATCGCGAGTATTGATGGCCAAAAGTGCATTTTCAAGTAGCAAAGTTTAGAGATCTCTAATCCTGATTTTAGCATTAGCGAGTTCGGGCACCCGCGTATTTTAGCAACGCGAATTTCAGGATTAGCATTGCTAATTCGTGCAGGAAGTATAAAAAGAGGGTTTTAGCTAGGGTTTTCTCATTTCAAAACCCACTTGAGCTTGGAGCCGTTTTTGGAGGAGAAAGAGGAGTTTTTGGTGATTTCTTGCTCAAATCTTCACCATATTGAAGGATCTAAACATCAAAGGTAAGGATCTATGATTCTTGTTATCTCCTAGTAGTTTGTAAGCTTGATTTGGGGGGGGAATGGTGGAGAAGAAGACCCACCATGGATGGTGTCTTGAGGTTTGGGTCTTGAGAGTGTAGAACACTCATAGTTATCATGTATACCATGAATCCATGGTTAGTTTGTGCTTAGAACCCGAATTCAAGAACTAGGGTTTTGAGATTTCCACCAAGTTTGGGGAACTTGGTGGTTAAGGGTATTATGATGATGTTAGATGTTGTTATGGATTGATTAGTGATTAGTTATGGATAGTAACTAGTTATTGTGATGATATTGATGTTAGGTCAAGAACACCTAAAGATTTGGAAGTACTCCTTTGACTAGGGAGTAAGGATTGTGTTGAATTACACAAGTTGGAAAGCAAGGATTCGTGTCAATGGACACGATTTGGAGTTAGCTTGGCTAAGGTGAGTACATGAGACTTTTACTGGGTACATAGCAAATGATTTTGAAAACTATGATGTTTTATGAGTCTTTATTAATAAATGTTTTTAATAAAGATATGAATGAAAAGATAAGAAAATGCAAATATTAGACTATCTAAGTATGTCTAAATGACTAATGATTTTGAAAGAGATTATGATAATGAAAAAGTGATTAGTAATTCTTTATTAATATGATGTATGATTAAGAGTATGAATTAGAAAGTAAGATATTTAGCTCATTAATAATATGTATTAATAAAGCTAATGACAATGATTTTCAAGTAATCAAGTATTGATTAGTATATTATACTAATAAAAGTAGTGATTTATTTGCTAAGAGAATAAGTATAAAGTGACTAGAGATGGATTTATATTCTAGTCAAAGAGAAGTTAAAGTAATATGATTTTGATAAATGATAAATATGTTTTACTAAATAAAGGACTTGGTAAAGTCAATACTGAAATTGAATAAGAAACGAGAATAATATGATAATTAGAATAGATGTATTCTAATTTATGTTTGAGTATGTATTATTGGGGCATAGGCCCGTATTTGATAATATCAATATGTGTTGAGAAAAGGATCCGGATCACAGATAACCCATACAAGTTGGGGGAGTTAGTGACACCTACTTGGGGCGGTACCACCCTGCGCAAGGGTAGTGTGTCGAGAAATAGATAACCCGGAAAGCGGGGGAGTTTCAGATAACCCGGAAATCGGGGGAGCAATAGATAACCCGGAAACGGGGGAGTTTACCTAGATAACCCATATCGGGGGAGTTTGCTTCGGAGAGGTCCGTAGCGTATGTGATAAAGTATATGTAAGCAAAGGTTAGCTTACAAGTATGTGATTATGATGAGAGTAAGCTTATGGTTAGCTTACTAGTATATATGTATAAAAATGGTAAGATCACGAGTTAATAAGAAATAAATGAATAAAGAAAAGTAATGGATACGACTTTTATTATATTTGAGAATGGGTCGAAAACCCATATATCTCACGAGATTATTTTGTCTCACGTACTACTTTGTTTTTGGCTATGTACTCAGGTTCGAGATCGATGGATTAGAGGGTCGCGGTAGAAGTGGCCTAGTGTCGATTAGCTCGGGAGCTCGTAGGTAGATCCCGTTTATCCTATGGTTATGATATTATATTGTAACACCGGTTTTAGTACTCTGATAAACTTTTAAAAAGGGTTTTGTTAAACCGTATTTTGGGATATTGGACTTTGTAATATTTTTATTTAAAAATATGTATTTAAAAAGTATTTTAAAAATTGAGGTGTTACAACGGTTATGAAATTCAGGGGGTGGTTATTTTTTATGGTTAATTTACAATATATTAAAGCTTCATTTTTTCCCTTAACCATTGCCCTAAGGGCACTTGTTAGCATTTCCCTTGTTATTATAACATGTATAATATTTGTTCATTAATATTTAAACATAATGCGTACATTTGAAGAATTTGCAAGTGCTCTCACGCATGAAATGGTTGACATGATCAATGAACGAATTCTTTCTTTAATTCCAGTAAACCAAAAGATATACGAGTCATCAGACTTGGTTTCTGTTGCAGATGAAGATGATACCATGTTTAGCCTGGATCTTTACACCATCGATTTCTTGAACAATATAAATATGTCAGGTGTCCCGAATCATAGGTTGAAGTTAAGGATCGGCGCTCCAGTAATGTTTATGCGAAACTTTGATCAGAAAGCAGGATTATGCAATGGAACTTGACTTCGATTATTACGAATGAGAACCAATATAATCGAAGGTAAGATCATATCTGACGGCAAAGTTGGTACAATTTACGCTATCCCTCGCATAGTTATTAGTCCTTCCGACCGCAAGATGGCTTTCAAATTGAATCGGAGTCAATATCCTGTTCAAGTTTGCTTTGCTATGATTAATAATAAAAGTCAAGGTCAGACTATATCGCAAGTTGGACACGTGGCTTCAAAAACCAGTATTCTCACATGGTCAACTGTATGTCGTTGTATCAAGAGTTAAGAGCAAGAAATGATTGAAGGTTATTTGTTGCGACAAACATGGCTGAACCCCTGAACCCTGAACCCTAAACCCTAAATTACACTAATTCAACAACAAATGTCGTTTACAAAGAAGTTTTATTTCGTCTATAAACTACATATAACATTTATTGATGTATCAAAAGTTGTTTTTCATTATTAAAATTATGAATTGCTATGTTATTTAAACAATATCAATATTCCGTTATTTTCCTACATCTCTCTCGAAGCATGCCCGCCCAGTCGGGCGGGGTTTGAAGCTAGTACACTATAAAGACAAAACAACAAGTGTACCAATTCAAAATCTGCACTACAATCCTGCACATTGACACTTTGACTCACGAAAGTCAAAGCCGATCAAAACTTACACAGTTGATCCAATTTAACCAAAAATACCCAAACGGGTCAAAAGCCCATTTTATTACCTTACTATTACAACTAATTTACAATACACATACCAAATCATAATTATCATTTAATTAATAATAAAATCTCAGGTTTGACCTAATACAAAGTCAACCATTTAAATTATGACCATAGAGAAAACCCAGAATCTGTCTAACCCGCGACAGCTTACCGCAACTGACATAACTTTCAAACCATTTATCCTTTGTTTACCAAATTTTCACAGCTTACTCTAGACTCATAATTCCACAACTCATATTCAGAACGCTCAGCTCGAATCTGACCCGAAAGGCCTCAAAACTGCCTCACAATACTGCAGAAACGCACAGTGTTTTCAGCACTGCGACACTTCACGAGTATTGTCGTAACTCACAGACCGTAAATCCTATTGACGAGCGGTCAGCGGCCACTGAAAGCTAACTCATCGGGCTACAATAGTCCAGAAGAACCTGAGCCCGGATTCTGTCCCGAACAGGGTCGAAAACAGACCCGAATATGATGACAGTAAGCTGCCCAAAACGCAGCACAATACAAAGTGAACATCTTTATTAAAACACTAACTTAAACAATATCACTTTTCCAAATAAACTTATTAATTGCATTTTAGCACTTATAATTACCACTTTGACTTATTAAAGTCAAAATTCACTAATTAACTTCATTTGAACAATTTTTCTTATTTTGGCCCAAACAGGTCAAAGTCTCAACTTTTATCTATAACTCTATAGATTCTTACATTCTCTCTATTAACATCAAACACAACTTTATACATGTATTAAACATTCAACGTCAAAGTCAAATGACCAGTTTTGACTCAAAAGTTCTTAACACCCAAATTTGCTTATTTTGATTATCACTAGCTATTAGCCAAACACCAACTCATACAAAGCAATAGCTATAACATCTTGACAAAATCAGTTATAACTACTCAATTAACAACTAGAAACAACTCTTTTAACATCAAGATCACTAATTCAAGATTTAAGGTTCTTACCCTTCTTCCTCAAAATCAACACCAATGGTGATTTTGTAAACTATCTTCAATTTCATGACTTTAAACAAATTCTAACATATTATAGACATCATTAACACATAAACCAAATAAGAATTCAACTAATTTTACAACAAGTCAATGATTCAATAAAAACCCCAAAGTTAAGATAGAGTTTTACTAATATTTAAACCTTAGAACTTAGGAGATGAATTTTTACCTTTTGTTTATATAAATCCGAATTTCAGCGCTTAAATGAAGATTTTCAAGTTTTAATCTTTAATTTCTATCAAAGTTTTCAAATTGTATGTGTGTTGTGTGGGTGTACGTAACAGAGAAAGAGAGAAGAGATAGAAATGAGATTTTGATGATTCCATCTTTTGACACCCTACACACACGTGTACCTTACGTGTCTACCAAAGATAGGACCAACCGTTTAATTAATACAGTCCAATACTCTAAATCTGGTTCGCAATTAATTAATTAAAAATATTTAACTAACTCCTTTTCCAACAACAACATATATTTGGAACTTTGGTCCAAAAGTGAACTCAAATATATAAAAATTATTTTAATATATGTATATCCCAGTTTTACTAATTTTTAACCCCTTGATTAAAAAATACAATTGCCTTTAAACAATTAAAATAAAATCATATAAAATAACAAACAACATTTATTACTTACTGAAAGTAATAAAATGCCAGGTCGAGTTTCAGGGCGTTACATTATAACTTCTTTTATTCAGGTATAATATCACACCAAATATTAGATGAAGAACATAATAATGATTCTAATAACAATACGTGTTGTTATTAAATTTATATTTTAATATCATATCTATATATAACATTTCATATTTTATATACAAATAAACATCAATAATATTAATACAGATACAAGATCAAGTCACATATTCAAAACATCATTAAGTGACGCCTCTAATTATCAAGGTATACTTGCATTCTTATTCTCATTATCAATACACATAAAAGTAATCACACATTTATGTATATTACTAATTTATGGGTACTATCAAATAATTATTAATTTCTTTGGCATAGATTTACTTCTTAGACGTCCTGGACGAAAGATGATTCCTACACCAACCAATTGTAAAAAAATCCGACTTGCATTAATTCACTTTATTTTTAGATTATTATTATAAATAACTTATTAAATGCTATGACATTTTCAGTACCAAGTAACATTATCACATCACCATTAACTAACATCTCCATTTCCTCAAGATATGATATAATTTAGATTACCAATATTATATTTGTTTTATCTTGAGTTATATAACATACATTTTCTTTGTTAACCATAAAAACTTTTCGTGCAAAATTAGAATTGCTTCCTCAACGACATGGAAGAAAGCAATTCCTACATCATTTCAAGGTAACATGTGTAACGGAACACGACTAAGAGTTCTTAGTCTTGGTGAACATGTGATTAAAGCACAAATAATATCGGAACTAATATAGGATATGAAACCTTAATATCACGTTTGAAACTTAGCCATTTAGACAAAAGACTTCCGGTGAAGATAAATAGACGTTTCCACTTTCAGTTATCAATAAAAGTCAAAGACAGTCACTTTCAAATGTAGGTATCTTCTTACCTCAGCCTGTGTTTACTCATAGTCAACTTTACGTTGAAGTGTCTAGAGTTAAAACTCGTAAAGACTTAAAGATGTTGATATACGACAAAGATGGGAAAGTGACTAACAACACATTGAACGTTGTTTACCATGAAGTCTTACAAAAGATTTGAAAATATTTGTAAACAACATGTACTATATTATGAATTTTGTCTACACTTTATATGATAAAATGAGATATGCAATAATCGTCAAAATACGGGGTATTTTTTTTAACCTCTTGCATATAATGTTGTTTTCGAACATATTTTATAAATTATTACAAGTCGTCTGTGATGTATCACAGGTTATTGACTAGTTTAACTAATATATACATTAATTTATTTTTGTTGTAACTTCAAGTTCACGTTTCGTGCCATGCGTTACCAATACCATTATGCGCTTTTAAAAAACCTGATATTCTAGATCATCTAGATAATCTTGTTATTGTTTTTTTTATACTTTTAGTAACATACGGAGTATATTATATCTTCAATGACACTTTTTTATTTTTACTTTTAGTGATACTTTTGTTGTAAGTTGAGAACTTGAGATGAACCGTGCTAATACATACAGCCATACAGGTCTTTCTTGAGGAACATGAGAAAAACTGACCGTTACATATAATTATTTACCTAGCAGTTATATATAGGTAAAATAAGATTTAGAAAGTACAAGACTCTGTGGCCCAATGGATAAGGCGCTGGTCTACGAAACCAGAGATTCTGGGTTCGATCCCCAGCAGAGTCGCTTTTTGATTTCCAGGTCATTTTCTTTTCCTACAAAATAAGATAAGATTAATAGGTTTTTTTATTGGGTTTTGCTAATGACAGTATGCATCATAATTTTGTACTTCAACCCTTAACTAACTCCTGAATTTTAGGAATTATCACACCCTTTGAATTGATATACAACTCTTTATGCCTTATTAACGGTTCTAAAAGCTGTCGTTAGCAAAACTCTTTTTTATTTTTCTTAAACCTTGTCATATGCAAACGTTTTATGATCTAACTAGGTTAGAGCCCGTGAAAAATCACGGTTGTCACTTTATACACTGAACGTAAAATATAACATTAAACTCATGATGACTACACTGACTTCAAGAAGATACAAATAAAAATACAATTTAACATTACTTTAAATGTTAAATAATAAAAAGCAATGTCCTTAATAAAATAATGCATTCAGATATGGTGCCAAGTGTCAAGATATCTCTACATTTTGCATGATAAATGTTTACCCGTTTTATTTCTTCTGGTAGCAAAAGGCTACAATCAATCATCTTTGTCTGATACGGTGCCTATAAAAAGAATATCATAATGTACAAACTAAAGTTGTAAGAATATAAATGCTAAAATGAGATTTTAGCAAAACTTAACCAATATAATGTTCTCGAATTCCAAGTAATTTTTATTAGCAAGTAGCCAAATAGAAAAGATTCCTAATAATAATTAAACAGGTCAAAATTGACCCGTTTTCCCAAAGTGACATATTAATAGATTAATATGCTGAGACACAACACCTTTTCTACCTTAAGACCTTGGAGCTAACACCAACATGTAATCAGACTAAATCAACGACTAATTTACATTTAAAAAAGCCTTAAATTTGTTATTGGCCTTACGGTGTTTATAATATAGAAAAAAGAAAAGAAGAATATCCTTTTAACATTAGTATAAATTACCAGAGTAAATAACTTTTTGAAAATTGGGGAAATATAACATACCTTGTGTCCATGATGGCAATGACATCCTTGGATTGAGAACGATAGAGCAGTCCGTACTCACAAGTAATGGATCCAAAAGCAGAAAACGTCATGCTAGCATCATAGGCACAATCTCTCATAGCAACGAATGTGTATTGTAAATCCCAAATTAATAACAATAACAATAATGACATATAATAAAAATTATAACTAAAAACACTGTTTTCATAATGCTAATTAATAAGTTAAAAAAAAACTTAAAATAGAGTTTGTGTTTACAGAAGCAAAATGCACTTCACAGGTAGCTGCAAGTAAATTATTTGAAGAAGCTTCCATATTATACTTTGCTAATAGTCCCTCATACTTTGTACCTGATCAACCACCACCACCACCACCACCGTACTTTTACTAATCAACATATCGCTCTAAAAAATATTTAATTAATTAGAATTAACACTCACGTCTAAAAATTTTATGGTCATCAAGTATTGCAAGAATATATAAATAAGAAACGACCCAAAACACATAAAATAAAAGTTGTATTAGTGTAACCTGAAGTACATTAAAATATTTCAGCATGTTTTTATCTTGGGGAAGTACCGATAAATGTGCTCGACAGTATTTCCGGAAACGGTACCGAGCTCGAGATCAACGAATTGCTCATTAGCGTGAAAATAACCAGCAATACTTAGTCCCTCTGAGCTGTACTATTCTTCAATCTGTTAACTAAATGACGAATTCAGAAAAATCATAATCATCCTCGAAAAGTTGAGCATAAAACCTAAAATCATGAAGAACGAACTAATAAATGAGAATTGGGGAAAATACCAAAATTAATGAGAAGATGAAGAAGAAAGTCGGTAGAGCCCTTGCATAACTGGTTTCTAAACCGTGTTGCAAGGCTAGTTTCTGGGCTTTACTAAAATTCAATACTAAAGGGTAAAATGTATTAACAGCTTACTTTTTGATACAAAATCATGCCAAGAATAACGCACATCTCTGATTTAATTATGTCTCTTGTTGTCTCACCAAAGGTCTACTCTGCATAACAGTTAAGCAAAACAAATAAAAAAAAATCAGATATATTAAACTAATTCACTGAAGATTCATGAAAAAACAAAACTTTATGATTAAACAATGCAAAATTATCCTCAAAAATTACATTCTAATATTAGTTGTTAGGTCAAAAATCTCAATTTGATTCAGTAAATGCAAGTAAAACATCAATTTAAATTACGTATTTACGTGATTACAAAAACAACTATAAATACTGTATATTAGAAGTATTTATTGATTAACAATATCAGAAAAAGGTTTTAGATATGCAATTGACTTACTTCTAACACTTTGCAATTTATATATAAGTCAGTTATGATACCTATTTAGAGCCTTATTGACTTCTTTCTAGACATACTAATGTCATAAATAAGTATTGAAATAACTTTATATATAAGATTAGTTTACAATTTAAATGGGTTGATTATACTGAACAATATAATTAACCCATTTATTGACTTATTTCTAGACATATTGATTTCTTAAAAAAGTCAACGTATATATAAATAAGGCAAGTAAATGATATGCTTTTCAACTCTTTTTATTTTTTCTATGACCATTTTCAATAAGTGATTACACCATCAAAGTTTTTATATATATAAAGCTGCACATTTCCTAAATAAGATATACATATTTAATTTTTTTTTCATGATATCAAGTACAAAAAACAACCATATTAGCATAGTTCAAATTCACTGTTAAGAATTATCTCATCAAACATTTTCAAAGGCCTTAACATGTCAAAACACACTAAAATGTGGTCAAATGTAGAAATAGAACCTCACCTTTACTCGGAGCTCCTTGATTGGATGGGGAGTCAACAATGACCTAATTGTAATATGAATTGGTCCCTGCAAACACATTATTATTTGGTAAACAAAAGCTACAACTATTATTATTATTATTAATTATTATTAACATTATTGTTATTATTACTATAATTATTATTACTATTGCAATTGCAATTCCTAACAAAAAGAAGCAAAAAAGTAGTTGCAATTACATGAAAACCACAAACAACAATCTCATCTCCTTCATGAAGCAGACCATTATTATTGGTCAACTCTTCAATTGCTGTTCCTACACCTTCTATCAATTGTTAGTGTTATAGTTGCAGGACAAAAAAGAGTTGAAATTCAATAGCTGGTTAGAACTAATTTAGATGCCATATTGTCTAAGGCTGGGAACCGAAATCCAATCAAAATCCAATCAAATCTCGATACTATAAATTAACCAAACGTATAAGATAGTAATCAAAAGTAAAAAACATACAAAAAAAGTTATGACAACTACATATTTAACTACAATATTTGATCTACTTGCTCTTTGGTTTCCTTTTACAGATGACCTATCATCAGAGGAAACCATTTTTAAATCACATAAGCAATATAGACAATTAACGATTCAAGATACAACTGACCTATTGACTTATATCCATATTTAAAAAATTGAAGAAACAACTCTCAACTGAAACAACTCTCAATTGATGAAAAGCAACTTTGGCTTCATAACCATTTCATCGAGCAGTTGGTGTGCAGACAGAAACAACTCTCAATTAAAATTTGAAGACACAATTAATTGAAATTGATTTTAAAGAAGCATTATAAATTAAAATTAGAAAGACTTACACAACAAACTCAAATCCCAATTTATCCGTAATTGCTTCTATTTTGGAGGAGACTGTTTTGAATCAACTATCGTATAATATTCGTGGTAATCAAAGGAAAGATTAGGGTTAGTAAAACGATCGAAGATTGAATGCTGAATCCTAGAAATTGAGAGATGAAACTCACGAATTTGAATGTGGGGATTGGAAGCTGCTTATGGAGATGGAACCGTAGCAGTTAATCGATTTCTAAAAACACGCTGCTCGTGGGATGTAAACGTGGGGATTATCTTTACAGTTTTAAATAAAAAGGCAGCCCAAAAAAATATATTAATACGGACTGAATTTATGTGAAAATGACACGTGGATTGCTTCATTGTAAGGGGTGCCACATTGCACCAAAATGACTTTGTTTTATTATATATATAGATAGATTTGCATTCCAACAAAACTATGCAGTCATATCTTATACCTATAAGAAAACAAACAAGATTACAAGCCACGTCGATGAGCAGCTTGTGTGGCCCAATCAGAAATTTCCCACCGCCATTACTTTCACTGCCTTCTTATCTACCGTATAAACTCAATTTCTCCTTTCTGCAATAAAAAATCAAACGCTCTTCATCTTCAAAGCATGTTTCTATGTTGATCTTCTTCTTCAAATCAATGCTTCGTTTAATGGTGAATTTAATCCTTTTGATTGAAGATAATGGTTATCTTTTTCTTCTGTTATGAAATTATGGCTTTTCCCCCCAAATAGGGTTTCCAGGGTTTACCTTGTTTCAATTTGAGTTATTGATAATTAGAGGAAGATTGAACTCCCTTTATCCATCTTAGTTTTCCTTCCTGCTTATTATTGCTAACGGTATTATTAAACGGTAGCAGAAAACAACAGTTGATATTGGAATCAATTGCACCTTCCACAAAATGGGTAAGTAGATTTTGTCAACTGATATATGTTTAGTGTTAATAATCCATTATATTTTGTCTAATTTGAAGCTGGGATAAAAGGCCTGATATGTTAGATGACTTAATGCTATTTTATCGCTTAACAAGTGTTTGATTAAATGCCTAAGAGACATGATCACTCTAACAAATATACAGATTCGATAGGGTTATGAAATGGCAAACAAGAGTCGAGCTAATACACGTTCATTGTCATAGTTATGACAATTTCAATTTAGGCATTCTTGCCAAAAAGTCAAAGGAATCCTGTTATTAAGCTTCTAATCAGAAGATACTGATAAAGATCGGGTTCATATTGTATATGAGCTATCCAAAGACTTCAGCTCTACCGGGCTTTCGGGTCGGGGTTATATACTTATATTATATATTCATAAAACGAAAGGATTTTAAGTTTTTCACAAAAAATGCCCTGTTTTTCCCCAAGTTCAGTGCCGACATAATGGTTAGTTACTTCTATGCTTTCTGACTTAAAATTTCAAAAAGGTTACATGGAAAAAACCCAAGAAAGATTGACACGAATGTATGATTTATAGATTTTAATCAAGTTTCAACTTTCAACTCATGCAATGTATACTTTGTGTATCCACAATGTTATATAATCGTATTATTAACATTATTAAAAGTTAAAAAAATCATTTAAGCAGAAAAAGACATACCTTTTTTATGAAGGGATCGATGATAGGTTATGTGCATGCTCAAGGAGTTACCCATTTTCCAACAGTAGTCAAAGAGGTAAGGTTTTTTTTCTTCGTAATATTAAAAACATTAAAGTGGGTCTTGGTCAAACAGTCATTTTGAAATGGGTCGGGTCAAATAGTCATTTTCCTTTTTGGTTAATTTTTTCTCATTAAGTGTCAACAAAATCTTGGAGTTCAAATGGAGAAATGAAAGGGACCAAATTTAAAACTTTTAGCAAACCGTAAGAACCTTTCGTGCAATTTACTCTAATATTTATGTTACATATTTTCCAAAATAATAAATTATATTTTAAACTAAAACATTTTTTTTTGTTGAAAAGCTTGTTATTAACAATGGACGTTATCATTGTTCCCAAAACCAAAATTTTTGAATTCTTTCAAATTTGTTTGTTAGAAATTAGGGAATATCAATCATGTAGTTGTCAAACATGCTACTAGACTACACTTCATATTTAATTTGCAGTTTGTGCAAATAGACTTGAGTGCTTGGGGCTGAACAACAAGCAACAGAGATGATCTTTTACGTTATGGTGATCAACATAGAAATATGTAATGCTGAATTTTTTTTACTTCATCTTTTTAGATAGCATATTATGTTTCTTTATGAATATAGCATAATGATATTAGTAAATGTAGG
Source organism: Calendula officinalis (assembly GCA_963853835.1). Lineage (NCBI taxonomy): Eukaryota > Viridiplantae > Streptophyta > Magnoliopsida > Asterales > Asteraceae > Calendula > Calendula officinalis. The sequence goes on from OY970828.1 coordinate 64,829,141, forward strand.
TTAGTTCCATTTTTACCAAAAATTATAGATCCTACATAAACATATAGTTGTCTTTGTGACTGGTGAAGTATGCATGGATCATATGGTATAAAGCAGAGTTGTAAAACTCGGTCTACTCGGCTGAGTACTCGCTGGGTAACCGCTACTCGGTGGTGGCGCGAGTCAAGCAGGTCCCAACCGGTCAAATTATTCGGTCGATCAATATAAAACTCGGTCAAAACTCGGCCAACTCGGTCAAAAATTTTCCAACTCTGAAACTCAGTCAAAATTTAAAAACTCAGTCAAAATTCAAAAACTCAGTCAAACTCGGTCAAAACTCTGAAACTCGGCTTAAATTCGATGAGTTTATCCAAAATATGTTGTATTTTAAAGAAATAGGGAAATTATTTGTGTAATATATATATTTTTATAAAAAATTATATATGATAATCTCAATCCGAGTACTCGCCGAGTACTCACCGAGTAACCGATTACTCGCTACAAGGTCGTCGAACGAATGGGTAACGAGTAGCGAGTTCTGCAACGTTGGTATAAAGGATGCGGTTCATAGGGCATAAAGAATGGGGAGAAAGATATATTATTGTTCATGTTTTAAGGAGAGCAAACACCAAATCTTTGAGACTCACAGGTAGCACCTATTTGGGAGAAAGCGATATGATCACCACAGAAAGTAGAACTGGGAACACAATCTTGAGTAGAAAAGATGACATTTTTATGGATTTTAGAGAGAGAAACGTGTGGAGAGAGATTGTGGAAACAGATCGGGTTTATATGTAGGTTTACATATATAACAAAGAGATACATGATATTAAAGAAAGATCATCAAAATATGGCTATAATTTGTCTTGGAATTGTCTCATTTTAACTACAGTGTGTATCATATCTACATTGGAAAATTTCTCAATGATTTTATTACCAATATTTTTGACCAATTATAACATTGTATTTTAAACTTCTTATGATCATAATATTGCTCTTACACTCGATGTTTTGCTTTAGACGTGGGTCGTGCTTAGCATGGCTCAAAACATTCTAGTTCTGATATAAGAACAATACCTAAGATAGACTTAAAAAAAAAAATGCATAGTGAGATTATATGAGTATAAATGAACTAAGATAGACTTAAAAAAAAAATGCATAGTGAGATTATATGAGTATAAATGAAATGTGTGTATATTTTAGCATATTTAATAAACATCGAATATAGATGAGATGTGTGTGTATTTTAGCATATTTAATAAAGATCAAAATTAGGATTAAGAAAAGAAATTCAGGCAATCTGTTACAATACATGGTTTTGTGAAAATGTTAAAGAATAGATGCTACACAAAATTTATTTTAATTTTTAAGTGACGTGTTTTTTTAGAATACCAACATGTTTTAACCTTTAATCCAGTTTAGGCAGTACATGTTATATTTGAATTTTCTGAGAGCCTATAGTAATTGCCTAAAAATCTAAGGTTGTAAAAAAACCTAAGAAGTGGCGGATATAGAGCCAATTTATTAATTTATATAAGGAATTTGCTAATGACTTTAAGACAATGGTTAAAAATTAATGTTGTAGAACTTGTGACCCGTTATCCGTTCGTTCGACGACCTTGTAGCGAGCACTCGGTTACTCGATGAGTACTCGACAAATACTTGAATCGGGAATCTATCTGTGATGGCATAACGGTTTTCAAAATATTCTAAAGTAGTAAGTTATTATTGTTTGAAGATTAAAAAAAAAACTACAGAAGGTTAGAAGATAGTCGATAGTCGTTAGTCGTTAATCATTTTGGGAAAAAATACTCCAAAATAGTACGGCACCCAACCTCTAACCGCTGCACGTCCCTTTTCTCTCTCTACATACACACAACAGATTCAAATTTCATTTTGTTTTTCTCTTCAGAAACCCTGAAGATTCCGTCATCCATCGTCCCTTTCAATCAATTGATTGCTAGGTTTTGTTTTCTTCATTATTCAGTTTTATTGCATGTTTCTCCTTTAGATTATGTGTTCAGGCGTATTATTTTCCGCCATTACTCAATCTGTATTTTCCTTTCCTTCGGTTTCTTTCAAATTTTAGCTTCCCGATCAGAAATGGAAGAGATCGAAGAATTGGTTCAACTTGCGGATTCAATGTGGCAAGCTGCGGCTGTGCTTAATGATGAAGATGTTGACGATACCTCATCGCCATCCTCAAGACGACCTTCCACATTTCTAAATGTTGTTGCGCTTGGCAATACCGTAAGCTCGTTTGATATGAAAACTAATTGTATAATTTAATTGATAATGTGCTTTCTTGCGTCGATTGATTTAGAACATGTTGGATCTCTGATTGTGTTGCGATCCGTAATTTGAGTGCGCCTTTGCTTATTTAGCTGCTAATTACATTAGATCATTGTCTGATCGTTCAGTTTGCCTGTTTGACATTAGTGGAGTTTGGGAAGCCATTTAGGAGCTTATTTGGACTATTTCTGTTCATGAGATAATCATCTATTTAAGTAGATGGCTACAAACATTAAATGATTGTTTTTAGTTCTTATGTTATGGTAGAATTGTAACTTTGACGAATCAACTATGAATCAGACTATGCAAGATGCATTAGTATTAATTATTTGTGAGAAGGTATTAATTACTTGTAATGTAGCTCCAGTTATAAATATTTATTTAGCTTGATAATGGATTAAAAAGAATTTAAATGTTAGGAGATATTTTGAGAATGATCTGTCTGAATTGGCTAAATCTTATTGAGATTGTGGAGGTAGTTTTTGTACGTTTTGCTTGGAACAGAAAAAGAAGGGAAGTACTAATCGTGTTTGGGTATTTATGGCCTTCAGATTTAGGTGTTGTAGATCTATTGCCAGGTTCCTTCTTAATAAATAATGCTTATTTACTTGAATACCATGTTTGGTAAAAACAGAAATTCAAATTTGATATTCCAGTAATATATCAGCATCAAATATAATTTTGCTTTTATATCTTTTTTATCTATTTTTGACCTCATTATGATTGCACAGGGTGCAGGTAAATCAGCAGCATTAAACAGTTTGATAGGACATCCTGCCCTGGTAAGAGATTGATTCTTTTTGCATTTGGACTTTAGTAGTATCTTTTAGCATATGTATATTTTTAAAAATTTATAATTTACACCGAATATGATAATATATAAACAGATATTGAAATATGGAAAAACTTCTGACTGCTTAATCTTTTATATATTTGTGCAGCCTACTGGTGAAGGTGGTGCAACTCGTGCACCTATATTTGTAGACTTAAAGAGGGATGATACCTTAAGCAGCAAATCAATTATATTGCAAATCGATAGTAAAGCCCAACCTGTATCTGCAAGTGAGTTCTTGTATGACACTTATATCCATTTGTTATTATATATAAGAGTCTTTTTCAGATTAATTTATACTAAATTGTAGGTTTATGTTCTAGTGATATTGACTCTAACTTGCCACCTTTTGTCCAATTATAGGTTCCCTTCGGCATTCCTTACAGGATAGACTCAGTAAAATGTCAAGCAAGAATCGTGAAGAAATATATTTGAATCTTAAAACGAGTACAGGTGAGTCCAGATTTATATTTTGTTAAATAAATTACCTGTATTACTGAAATTCCATGTTTTAAATTTAAACTGCTTTTGTTATTTATTTTTTCCTTTAGTCTTTACTAATTAATTATATGGATTAATAGCACCTCCTTTGAAATTGGTTGATTTGCCTGGAGTTGATAAAGGAAATCTTACTGATTCATTGGTGAGTTGTTTTTATTTTCTTTTTTAACACTTTTTTACCACTAAGGGCTTTGTTTTAGCTTATGATATAGAGATTTAGTAACCTAATATTTTTACAGAGGGAATATGCCCAACATAATGATGCAATTATACTTGTTGTAATACCAGCTGCTAAAGCACCTGAAATTTCATCTGCTAAAGCCCTTAGAATTGCAAAGGAATATGATGGAGAATGTGAGATTTATTCATGAATAATAATCTTTTCTACTTTTATTCTTACCTTTATTAGAAAGGAAAATGTCATAAAATAAAATATACTTTATGTGATGGTCCATTTTCGTATTTACATCTTTTAAGGCATATTTTGGTAACTATAGCGTTAAAAAACTGAAAAAGTAATAACCGCATTGAGAAAATAAAACAAACTTTATTCACCAAAATAAAATAGACTGGCTAAAAGCTTTACCAAATTGGACCTTAAAATTTTGTAATTACCAAAGCGGACCATCACCTAAAGTATATCTGTATTTTATGATATATGCCTTTATTAAAATACTTAAGTTATAAATATAATTTTTTTTCATAATGCAGATACAAGAACTGTTGGTGTGATCACTAAACTAGATCAAGTGTCAACAGATCCCAAAGTTCTTGCAGCCACTCAAGCACTTCTTTTAGGTCAAGGACCACAAAGTACAGTTAACATCCCATGGGTTGCTGTTATTGGTCAATCTGTTTCTGTCTCTTCAGCACAATCAGGGACTGATAATACATTAGAAAATATATGGAGGGCTGAAAGTGAAAATTTAAAATCTCTATTAACAGGAGCTCCTCAGAGTAAGCTTGGTAGAGTAGCCTTGCTGGCAACAATTTCTGATCAAATCCGTAACCGTATGAGAATTCGAATTCCAAGTCTTTTATCAGGGTAATGGTAGCCCTAAAAACTTAACAACCTTTTTGTTGCAGGTATTTAAAAATAATAATTTTTTTTTTTAATTTTTAAAAACTTGTGCAGGCTTCAAGATAAGTCTCAATCTGTAGAAGATGAGTTAGTAAGGCTTGGAGAATCAATGATCAGTAGTTCTCAAGGTACACGAGCTCTGGCTTTAGAGCTTTGCCGTGAATTTGAGGATAAATTTCTTCAACATATTACAAGTGGAGAGGTATCTGATACCATTTCATTTATTATTATTTTAATTATTATTATTATTATTATTATTATTATTATTATTATCTATGGTTATTTAAGTTTCTGACATTATTAAGTAAATAATTTTCCAGGGTAGTGGCTGGAAAGTTGTTGCAACTTTTGAGGGTAATTTCCCTAATAGGATCAAGCAAATTCCTCTAGATAAACATTTTGATTTTAATAACGTTAAGAAGGTATGAATTAATTTCAAAAATAATTATTTATCTATTTATATCACTATATGATAACTGTGGAATTGATCTCAGATTATTCAAGAAGCAGATGGTTACCAACCTTATCTTATGTCACCAGAAAAAGGGCTGAGATCTTTAATAAACATTGTATTAGAATTGGCAAAAGAACCATCGCGCCTATGTGTTGATGAGGTGAAATCAACACTGTTTTTATTTTCCTTCTATTAAAATTGTTTATTTGTTCTCAAATTTTATGAAATTTGACCAAAAACAGGTTCATCATGTGCTTGTGGGTATAGTTTCAGCATCAGCAAATGCTACACCAGGTCTACGAAGATATCCTCCGTTCAAAAGAGAGGTATGCATATATAAATATAAATATATAATATATTACCTGCAAAATAATATGATATTTAAACAATTACTTTAATTTGATTAATAATGTTGATATATTATTAAATTAGGTGGTCTCAATAGCTACTGCTGCTTTAGATGGATTTAGGAATGAAGCTAAGATAATGGTGACTGCACTTGTTGACATGGAACGTGTGTTCATCCCACCACAACATTTCATCCGTCTGATGCAGAGAAGGTATGCTGAAAATTATATATTTAATTAATTTCAGAATTAAGATTTATTAAGTGGATTTATATTCTTTAATTGAAAATATATTCTCATATATATTTTATGGCAGAATGGAAAGGCAGAGACGGGAGGAAGATATTAAAATAAAATCTTCAAAGAAGGCTGTTGATGCTGACCAGTCTTTACCAAACAGGGTACATCAGATTTATGATTAAATTACGTGTTACAGTTATAAAATTTCCTTAGAAATTATTAAATTAAATTAACATGAGTATCTGAATAATTTTATATTTATATTTTATTAGCCAACTAGTCCTCAAAAAGGAGGGAAAGAACCTGGGTGGACCTTAAAACTATTAAAAGATCCAAAAAAAGATAAAGATGTGCAAGAGGTGCCCGCCTTAAAGACTGCAGGAGCTGAGGGGGAGATAACAGCAGGTTTAATTCTCAGCTTTTTACTTGTTTTAAACATTAATTTTACATTAAACATTGTTAATTAACAAAGTAATTACTGGTTTATAATTATACAGTCAAGAGTTATATCTAAAATTATTGATCTCTATTGCAGGATTCTTGTTGAAAAAAAGTGCAGAAACTAATGGATGGAGTAGGAGATGGTTTGTTTTAAATGAGAAAACCGCAAAGGTTAGTTACATCATCAATAGATATAAATTTTCAATTTAATGTTTCCAAACAAAGTGTCATTTATTTCACGTTGCCATTGTCTTGAAAAATACTTCTATTTTCTGGTATCAAATTAGTTAAAGTATGTTTTCTCTGCAGCTCGGATACACTAAAAAACAAGAAGAGAGACATTTCCGTAGTGTCATCAGTTTAGAGGTATGGATAGCAATTCTATAGTTTGTCATCTTCATTTTTTAGAAAATCAAAAATGTTTTTTATATCTAGAAAACTACATGAAAAATTCAAAATATGTTCAAACATTTTCGTTTTCAGTTAAGGGTATAAGAGGAGCTTTCTATCTTTGAAAATGAAAATAGCTTAAAACTATAAAAGTTGTCAGAAATTTTGTTATAAACTATAAAGTGAGTTTTATCTTTTCTATGAAAACCTTTTTTTAAGATCTAACCATTTTTTACAACTAAATGCAAACTATATATGTTAATGAACATATATAAATCTTCTTTATTCTATATTAATTAACTTCCTTTGATGTACTATTAAAAACTTATATTTTTTGGACTAACTATTTTTATTTTTTTTTGTTGCCAAAAATGTATGAGAAAATGTGTTTTATATGTTTTAGGAATGTAATGTAGAAGAAATTGAAGAAGAAGAAGTTGCGTCATCCAAAAGTTTTAAAAAGTCAAAAGGGGAAGAAAATGTACCGAGTCTGGTTTTCAAGATAACAAGCAAGGTTGCATATAAGACGATTTTAAAAGGTCACAAATGCTAATTTTGTTGACTTTTCTTGTATAACATTTACCTAAAGTTTAAGTAACTGTACAGATCACAGCAATGTTGTGTTGAAGGCTGAGACTACTGCTGATAAAACCGAGTGGTTAAATAAATTGAATAAAATTGTTGGTGCTAAAGGGGGTCAAGTGACTACAAAAGTTGATGGCCCTCCCATTAGGCAAAGTCACTCAGATGGTTCACTTGTAAGTCATTCAATATTGTTAAAATTACACAAATTGTCCCTGTTCTTTGTATGAAATTACGGATTTCGTCCCTTAACTGTAGTTTGTTGCATATTGTAGGATACAATGGCGGGAAAGCCTGCAGATCCAGAGGAAGAACTTGTTTGGATGGCTGAAGAAGTGCGTGGTTATTGTGAAGCTGTTCTCAACAGTCTTGCAGCAAATGTTCCCAAGGTATTTTATTTTTTAAATTCCTTTTTATTATCTTTTCAAATCTTATCCAACTAAACTTATGTTTATATTCTATCTTCTCAAACTTTGTTCAGGCAGTTGTTCTTTGCCAAGTAGAAAAATCTAAACAGGACATGCTCAATAAGCTCTACATTTCTGTAAGGTTAGCAACAGCTGCTTTTTTTTTTTTTTTTTGGCGTTTTATATTACAAGTAACACTTTTTTTTTTTTGAATCTGTTTTGTTGTTTAAAAGTTCCCAGAGTACATTGAGGATTGAAGAATTGCTTCAAGAGGATGGTAATTTGCAGAGAAAAAGAGAAAAAATCCAGATGCAATCCTCTCTGCTCTCCAAACTCACCAGTCAACTCAGTCTTCATGATAATCGAGCAGCTGCAGCTTCAACCATGTCAAATGATGCTCCTTCAGGTAATCATCCTGCAAAACGGGTAATATTAACAGATACTTTTATCCATTTTTTTTATAAATAATTTGTGTGTTAAATATGATTACAGAAAATCCTAGAAGTGAGGGACCCTCAGTAGCTTATGACTGGAGATCTGCTTTTGATTCTGCTTCTCACGGGCTTGACTCTAGATTTGGGTCCAGTGGTCATAGCCGCAGGTTTAGTGACCCTTACCAAAACGGTGATGCTGGTTCCGGTTCAGGATCAAACTCCAGCAGCCGTCACACTCCTAACTGACTGCCATTTGGCATACATTTTTTGTTAGTTAAAAGGCTTATGATCATTAAATTTGATTATTTCATTCTTTTTGTTTGGATACTGGGCTCGTGTGCACGAGTTCGAGTGATATAGTAATGATGTACACGTTTTTTTGTAGATAAACATTGATTCATTTTTAGTATTCTTTGTTAGATACTACAAAAAGTTATTACAAAATAAACATATAAATTTACCTATAATTGTCAGGATCGAATAACCAAAACAAGTTATTATAAAACCCAGATCTACTAACACAAGAAGTTACAGCGGATTAATACTTGTGTTATTTGATTAAGAACAATGTAAACTGTAATTGAATGAATAATAAACGAAGAACACAGTTTATCACAAAAAGCTTCAATGTATTAATTCGATTGATCAATACACGTATGTTTACAATTCATAAGGAACTATATATAATAGTCCTTGAAGCCTAACTATTAAACCTAGTTATTCTAGGAATCGATTACAATTGAATTACATAAAGATTTACATGCTATAACTAACTATACTAGAATCTCGGACACGATCAGCACCAAATATAGACATCAGTAGTATTTGTGATCGTCAGTAGTGTTTTTGCCTTTAGCAGTAGTAAGTCGAGATCAGTAGTATCTTCTATCATCAGTAGCAGTAGTAATTCAATATTCAGTAGTAGAATCCTTTATGTTCCAACAATCTCCCCCTAAACTTGTTAATTCTTTTTGAATTACTCAAGTTTCTTTTGTTCTTCTTCTTCCCTCTTTCTTTTCTCTAGGGTTCTTTGATTCTGTTGCTTTCTTTGTTCAATGATGTATCTGCTGTTTTTCTTTGTAAAATAGTTCAACTTATTCTGGAACATCACAGCATCAAATGGCTTCATCATTGAGTATACATCACCTTTTCAGAGTGTGGATATTCTTTGTCATACAAGTAAAGCTCACAATTTTTTCTTGATCTTTCAAAGAAGTACATATATGCACTGGGAAGTACATTCCAAGCATATACATTTTCTGGATCTGTAAATATTTCTGGGTAGTTTTCTGGATAAAATGCAGCATCAATCATTCTTGTTAAATATCCAGCACCAGAATCTTTCCATGATTTCTTTGACATTCTTGGTTTTCCAATGATCAGAAGTTTGATTACATCACTTCTTGAACAGGATCTAATCAATGGTAACCATCCAGTAAATCTTTGAACAACTTTGTCTTCCCTTATAATTTCTAGTACATTATTAGGCATAACTCTCCAATTGATGATTGGATTATTTTCAATGGGAGCAACTGGTACTTCAAGAACATAAATGATTTGTTTTGTTTTTGATTTCTTTTGAATACTCTGTTCTTGTGGAAGACCCTTTCTTTTCTTTGTTTGGGGAGTTGAGGATTCACCAGTAGTAGATATACTACCAGTTTGAATTAAAATTGGACTAATTGGGATTAAAGCTTTTGATTTCTTTTCTTCTTCAGCTTCTTGTTCAGCCAACTCTTTCTTCTTGGCAGTACAATATTTGTCTATTATTGTAATCATCTTCATTCTGCCAAAAGACTTTCTACTGTGACCTTTTGACTTGAGAAAGTCAATCATAAGCTTCTTTTGTTCAAATATATCATCTGGTAGACGACCTTTTGTTCTTTTACTTTCAGCTACCAGATCTTCTAGGCAATTTAGATGTTCTTCTTCTACTTTTCTAAGCCTTTTAAATTCTGTTTTTTGGGCTTCTAACTGAACATTTTTTATTTGAACAGGTACTTCAGCTTCTTGAGACTGATTCTTTGATTTTTCTTTTTCAGCCTTTTTCTTTTCTTCAAGAGCTTGGTACATAGCCACATTCTTCCAAAATTTCATATGTTTCACCTTCCATCTGGATTGTTTTGCAGGTCTAACATGGTTGATTTTGTTCACCATGTGGTAACCAAGTGCTCTGTTTGGATAATCTTCATCATATATTTCTTTTCCTTTTCCAATACAAGCTGGAAGTACAGATGAAGGTGGATTGTATTTCATATCAGGAATGCCTCTGATAGTAATTGATGGAGAGAATAATTTGAGTTTATTCTCTGGAAGAATTTTTGGATGTGTAGGAAGAGCACACTCATCTGCTTCAAACCAGTTCACATTATCATCAATGTCAGGTATGATAAGTGGTTGATCAGGTGTTGGTGGTTTGGAGATGATAACATATCTTTCTCTTTCAATCAGTTCTGGAATCTCTTCATCTTCCTCTTCAGTAGTAGCTAAGGTGGTTACTACTGGAATTTCTTCAGGAATTACTACTGATAGGGCATCAGTAGTGATTGTTGTAACACTTGGAGTTACTACTGCTATATCCTCAGTAGTAGTAGTTACTGCTGCCATATCATCAGTAGTAGGAGTTACTACTGATGTTTCTTCTTGTTGTTTTTCTATTACTGGAGCAATAATATTTTCATCAGTAGTATCTATGTGTTCTAGGCCTTCATCATTAAACTGGCCTTCATCAACATTTGCTTCTTTGAGATTCAGGAGAGAAGTTGCTGCTGCTGCAATTGATGTATCTATCATAGTTTGAATAGTATCCTTCTCCCCCTTAGTGATCTCAACAACAGGTGGAGCATCACTATCATTAATCTTCTTCCTGAGCTTTCTAATGATTTTTGTTTGTTGAACTAGTATGTGCTCATATAATTTCATTCTTTTGTTGATAGTATTGATATGCTTTTTCATATAAACCATTGTTTTCCGTTGATTTGTTAAGAAATTCAGACAGTCTTGTACAGTGGTTTCAAGGTTTTCCATCCTATCCGTCAATTGTTTTTGTTTAATACTGCCCTCACTCCATCTAGCAAGATCATCGGGCTCACTAACAGGTACATTGGCTTTAAGGTTTTCCATCCTTTCCGTTAATTCAATGAGTTCAGGTCTACCCTCATCACTTCTTGGTGATTCATTTGGTTGTTTGGACACTCTCTTCTTCCTAGAAGAAGCAGTAGTGCCCCCCCTGTGGTTTCTTGGCACCGGGGTCCTCTTAGTGCTGCCTCAAAAGATGAGTCATCACTTAGAGTTGTCGAGGTCTGGGTCCTATTGATGTTCCCACTGTCCTGTGCACCCACCTTTGGGGCATCAGTAGTGGGAACCCTTTCCTCATGATCTCTCTCCTCCTGTGAGATCAACTCTTGGAGTCTGGGGTGTGACTCAGTGGGTCCCCTGGTGTCCTTTAAGGAAGTTATCTTCCTTTTGTAAATGATGGATATGTTTTGGGTTGCATCTGGTAGGTCTTCCACAGAGTGAAGAGTAGCACTCTGAGGATTTAACTCATGTTCCTGGGACACATTCAGGACATTGGATGGTTCAGCTATTGAAGTGGATTGTAAGAATTCTGTTTGGGCTACATTTGGGGGTGATGGAGTGGGTTGGGGTTCAGTGGGTTGTACTAAACCTTCTCCAGTTGGGGGTTGATCATTGATCATGTTTTGAAAAAGTGGAGTAATTTTACCAGAAAATTTAAATTGTTTTCTCATGTTGGAAAACACTTTCTTGTTTAGTTCAGGTGTTACAAAAATATATTTTGGAATAGACAGATTTTGAAGTTCAGAATTTATAATATGAGTAAGAAACCTTGGATACATTAAAAATTTTGTAGATGATAAGTTTCCAAGCATTCCTTCAAAAATCATGTTGGAAAAATTGAATACTTGTCCTGTACTCAGACAAACAACAGCAGAAGCTATTGATTTGTTGAATTCATTCCAAGTACTCCTTTTAGGAGAGATGCAATGTTGAATAGTATGAATTAAAAATTTCCATTGGGGTGAAAGAAGACCTTTTTGAAATGTGACTATGTCAAGTCTTCCTTCATAACCCATTATTTCTAAATTTTCAACAAGAACCTCCTTTGGTAAAGAGAACATACCTGACTCATCATGTAGTTGAAGATGTTGTCGAATAGATTGCTCAGTGATGGTGATGGTCTTTCCTTCAACAGAGGATTTGATCATGGACATGGTGGAACCTTCGGTTCTTTCAGCATTAGTCCAGAAATCAATGAGATGTTTCTCATATGCCCTAGGATTGACTGTGAGGGCAAACTTGATGTAAGAGTTCTTAAGAAACATTACAATAGGACGAAAGTCCTTTGTGCCATCTGGATTTCTCAAGAATGCACACATATTGTGAAATTCAGAGTATTTAAGATCCGTTTTGGTTTTAAGAGCTTTTAGGGTTGCCATTTTGATGAATTTGAGCTTTTGAGATGAGTGTCTTGCAGAGAGAATGATCGACTTGTGATGAATTTCAAGAATGTGAGAGGTTTTTAGTTGTTACTGATGCAGAGTTTTGATCGAGTTTTGCAGAGGGTTAGGGTTTAGTGTAGGGTTTATCGAATTGAGGAGAAGATAATGTTAATCTAATCTTCAAACAGCTATTTATATTTTTCAATTAAACCTGCAAAAAGACCAATATATCCTTCGAATAATAGCTTAACGGCTATTTTCATGAGGGTCAGTAATAATTGTCGTATTTTACAGATAACGGCCGATCAGTAGTAACTAAGTACCAGTAGTAGAAACATCAGTAGTAACCTTTGTTTCTATACTTGACTTAATTGCTACTGAGAAACCCTATCAGTAGTTAAACCAACAGTAGTAATAAATAACCATTAGTAAAAACTAATATATTAGTAGTAATGAATAACCAGTAGTAAACAAAATTTGAAAAGTTAAAAATTTGTACAAAACATTTTACACACGATTTTTCTTTTAGATTTAACTTATTAAAATCATTCCAATACTGCTAACCAAAAAGTTGAACCTTCCTACATCAAATGCTTTTGTAAAAAGATCTGCTAATTGATCATCAGTATGAATTTTCTCTACTTTAATTAATTTCTTTTCATTGCAATCTCTTATAAAGTGAAATCTAATTTCAATATGTTTTGTTTTAGAATGTTTTACTGGATTATTCACAATGCTGATAGCACTTTGATTATCTATAAAAATTGGAGTTTTGAGAATAGAAATACCAAAGTCTAGAAGTTGGTTTTGAATCCACAGCACTTGAGCACAACAGGCAGATGCAGCTACATACTCTGCTTCAGCAGTTGAAGTTGAAACATTAGTTTGTTTCTTGCATTGCCATGACACTAATCTGATCCAAAGAATTGACATCCACCAGTAGTAGACTTCCTGTCTTGGCATTCACCACCATAGTCACTATCTGTGTAGGCTATGAGTTCAAATGGTGATGCATGTGGATACCAAAGACCAAGTGAAGGTTTTCCTTTCAAGTATCTGAAGATTCTTTTGACTGCTTGTAAGTGTAATTCTTTTGGTTTTGCTTGATATCTGGCACATACACAGACACTATACATTATGTCAGGTCTTGATGCAGTTAAATACATCAAAGATCCTATCATTGATCTGTATAGGTGCTCATCTACATCCTCCCCCTCAACATCAGGATGTAGGTGTTTGTGAGTTTCCATTGGAGTACTGGCACTTTTGCAATTTTTCATTAAGAATTTTTCTAAGATATCTCTGACATATTTTGATTGATTGATCAAAATACCATCTGGTTTCTGGTTGATTTGGAGTCCAAGGAAGAAGTTCATTGGACCCATAGAGCTCATCTTGAATTTTATCTGCATTAATTCTTCAAACTCTTTACATAACTTATCATTTGTTGATCCAAAGATGATATCGTCTACATAAATTTGAACCAGTAGTATATCATCTTTGACCTTTCTTGTGAATAAAGTCTTGTCAATAGCACCTCTCTTGAAATTGTTCTTCAAAAGGTAAGATGATAATGTGTCATACCAGGCTCTTGGTGCCTGATGGAGGCCATATAGAGCTTTGTCCAGTTTGAACACATAGTCATCGTGTTCTGGATCTTCAAAGCCTGGAGGTTGACAGACATATACTTCTTCTTCTATCTTTCCATATAGGAAAGCACTTTTGACATCCATTTGGTAGACTTTGAATCTTTTGTATGAAGCATATGCTAGAAAGATTCTGATTGCTTCTATTCTGGAAACTGGTGCATATACTTCATCATAATCAATCCCTTCTTCTTGAGTGTAACCTTGAGCTACAAGCCTTGCTTTGTTTTTGATCACTATACCTCTTTCATCTTTCTTGTTTCTGAAGATCCATCTGGTACCAATGGGTCTTTTTCCTTTTGGAAGAGGGACAAGTGTCCATACAGCTTGTAGTTTAAATTGAAGAAGTTCTTCTTGCATTGCTATGATCCAGTTAGAATCTTTCATGGCTTGTTGAATCTTCTTTGGTTCTTCCTGTGACAGAAAACATTCATACATGCATTCATTAGATATTAGACTAATATTACAAATATTTGAATTTAAAGCAGAATTAAATTTGCTTCTTGTTTGCATTGCAGAGTTGACATCACTTAGGACTAGGTCCAAAGGATGATTCTTTTCAGTTCTGGTTCCAGGGATTTTATCAACAGATATTTGAGAATCCAAGTTTGATTCATTTGATTCAGGAATTTGTGCATCTCCTTCTGTTTCTTCTTGATTGTTTGTATTTTGTGGAGGTTCATCATTACTACTGGTGTCAGTAGTACTGTTCTCTTCATTGATTTCAGGAGCATCATTGTTGTTACCGACGTCAGTATTACTGGCATCAGTATTGAGTAAATCATCTTCACAACTCTGGGGTTCAGAGTTACTACTGGGATCAGTAGTATCTTCAGAATTTGAGTTGTACTGGTATCATTAGGGTTACCAGAGTTACTACTGTCCTCAGTATCAACTGTGGGAGTAGTATCAACTAAGATATATCTCATGATTTCTTGTTTTCCACTTGATGTTGGTAAACCTGGTTTGTTTTGATTGCTTGAATTTCCTGCATTAAGTTCATAATTGACATCAAAAGATTTGGTTAGATTGTCAATATTAAATAACCAATCTGGACCATTTCTTTGTTCATTCATAAGATTTTCAATAAAGGATACATTTACACTCTCTTCAATGATCCTCAGCCTTTTGTTGAATACTCTGTATGATTTGCTTTGAGTTGAGTATCCTACAAATATTCCATCATCTGCTTTGCAGTCAAATTTACCAATTTGTTCTCTTGTAATTAGAATAGTACAAGGACAACCAAATGATTTTAAAAAACTTATTGAAGGTTTTCTTTTATTGAAAAGTTCATATGGTGTTTTAAAATGAGGCTTAACTATTAACACTCTGTTCTGAACATAACAAGCAGTATTAACAGCTTCAGCCCAAAAAGTTATTGGTAACTTTGAATCTGCAAGCATTGATCTGGCTGCTTCAATGATGGTTCTATTTCTTCTCTCAGCTACACCATTTTGTTGTGGTGTTCTTGGTGAGCTATACTGCCTGTCAATACCTTTAAGATCACAGAATTCAATTAGGTTAGTATTTTTAAATTCAGTTCCATTATCACATCTAATTGCTTTCACTTTGAGATCTCTTGTATTTTCCAGCTTTACAATCAAATTCTTGATTATTTCACTTGTTTCATCTTTGGTCCTGAGAAAGAATACCCAAGTGTATCTGGAAAAATCATCAGTAATAACAAGACAATATTGTTTCTTTCCAATACTCATTACATTTGTTGGTCCAAAAAGGTCCATATGTAAGAGCTGCAAAGGAACAGAAATAGAATTGATAGCTTTGGACTTATGAGAAGATTTGTGTTGTTTACCTTTTAGGCAGGCAACACAATGATGATCACACATAAATTGTTTTTGTGGTAAACCAACTACCAAATTCTTTTTAACCAAATTGTTCATATTTTTAAAATTTGTGTGACACATCCTTCTATGCCAGAGTTCTGATTCATTTGTGTTTGCCTTAGATATAAAACAGTTGACCTCATTTGAAGAAATGAGTTCTCCCCCTATATCAAGGCAATACACATTGTTTCTCCTTGGTGTTCTTAAAACAACATATTTTTCATCTAAAATAAAATCAGGAGAAAGAATGATGCACTCAATGTCTGTAAAAAGAATTTTGTTCTTCTTATCACAAACTTGAGACACACTAACCAGATTATATTTAAGCTCAGCAACATAAAAGACATCATCAAAAGTAATTTTACCATTAGATACTGTACCTTTACCTGTGATTTTACCTCCTTTTGGATTTTCTCCAAAAGCAACATATCCTCCTTCAAAAGACTTGAAATCTCTAAGAATTTGAAGATTTCCAGTCATGTGTCTAGAGCATCCACTATCAATATGCCATGTTCTACCTTCTTCAGGCATCTGGATACTCTGCACATAAAATAAAAGGATTAGTTAATTTTGGGAACCCAAGCTTGTTTTGTCTTGGGTTCATCCTTGGAAGAGTGAGATTTTGAAACAGCATGTGCTTTGTATGCAGTTTTGTGCTTAAATGGTGGATTAGTACTGGTGTTTCTGTTTACTACTGATCTAGGTTTATACCCGTAGTGTTTGGCTTTTGAAAATTTTACTACTGATGGACCAGTAGTGTTTGAGTAATAAGGGTTTTGACCATAATCAGTAGTGTTTTTGTAGTTGTACCAGACAGTAGTATAATTAGGGTTTTTACCAGTAGTAAACCTGGAATAGTTTCTACTGATGTTTGAAAATTTTGAAAATTGAGGAAAACGATTTTGTGTTCCATTGTTTTTGAAATAATTGCTTCTGTTTGGACTTTTGTACCTGGTATTTTGAACAAAACGTGGTGCATTTCTTCCAAATTTATAAGTATCAGTAGTAAATGTGTTATTGAATTCCTTTTGATTTGGTTGCTTAAGCTTCTTTTCTTTTGCTTCTTTAGTTTGTTTCAACTTTAAAGCTTTTTCCTTTTCTTTGTTAATTTTGAATTCTTTAAATTCTTTGTTATTAATCGGATTGAAATGGCAGTTTTTAGCTATGTGATTAACTTTATTGCAGATTAAGCATGATAATTTTGTGGATTTAGAATTTTCAGGTTTTCTTTGTTCTTTTAGTTGGTTTAAATTTCTTTGATTTCCCCTTCTTAAAATTGTTGGTATATTTTCTGAGTTGTATTTTGGGGATTCAGTTTGACTTTGTGTGGTGTGAAAACTAGTATCATTTGATTCAGTTGTTTGATTATCATCAGACGATTCATTTGATTCATTACTGGTTTCAGTTTCAGTTTTATTTTCAACTTTTAAATTATTTAAAATTCTTTCTGTACTAGATTTCAATGGTGGAATAAAATTTGTTGGAGGTGGGACTGCATGATATCCCACTCCATGAATAACTTTTTCTGTTGTTTGATTACTAGTTAATTCATTTACAATTTGAGAGCTTCTTTCAAACTTTTTGATAGTTAATTTATTTTGTTCAAGTTCCATTTGACTTTCTTCTAGTTTGATTAAAGTTTCTTTTAATTTTAATTCAAGATGTTCTTTTTCATAAGTGGTTTGTAGCAATTCATCTTTTATCTTTTGATCAGTAATTTTATAAATTTTAATTTGATTTTCTAGATCAGCAATACAACCATTATATTCAATTCTTCTGTTTCTATTTAAGATCATCTCAGCTAGTGTTTCTTTGTTTAGTTTTTCTAATTCTTTGTAGGATTTAATGCATTCAGGAGTGCAAGATTTAGAATGTACCTCAGTAGTAGAAGGATCAGTAGTAAAAGCCATGAGAGCTTGGTTCTGTGTATGTTCTTCTGCTTGAAAGCTCCAGTCATAGCCTTGTCCTTCTTGAGACACCAAAGCAGTTGAATTTGAATTGCTGTTTTTGTTGTAGGCGGATCTTTGATCTTTGTTTGGACATTCTTTTGCAAAGTGACCTAAGTTACTACAGTTGTAGCACTTAACCTTTGTTTTATCAAATCCAGCACGATCACCTTTG
Organism: Calendula officinalis; assembly: GCA_963853835.1. Taxonomy (NCBI): domain Eukaryota; kingdom Viridiplantae; phylum Streptophyta; class Magnoliopsida; order Asterales; family Asteraceae; genus Calendula; species Calendula officinalis. The sequence continues at coordinate 64,847,195 of OY970828.1, forward strand.
TTGTAAGACAGGTTTTGTCTTCCAGTTCTTTTAAGAAACCGTTTGGTTCTTAAGCTCAGCATGGCCATCTGCCATTTAATGTCCATCTCTTCCAGATCATCAGGATTGAGTTGTTCAAGATCTTCACCAATCAATGCAGTATGCACATGACTAGTGAAGAATGATTCTCTTGCTATGTCTTCAATTCCTGCATTCTTGACAGCTTCCTGACTTGTTCCTGTATTTGACACAAAAGCAGCATTGTTTGAAGATAAATTTGGATTTTTAGAACTTACCTCAGATTCAAAAACTCTTAGTTCATTGTAGAGTTCATCAAGTTCTTTCTCTTCTAGAGCATCTCATTGTCTATATATCACAGTATACATAGACCATTCTTCACCCAAAGACCTGAGAAACTTCCTATTGACATCATCATTGTCTGGCTTGTATCCAACTTGATTGAGTTCACCAATAAGCTTGTTGAACCTATCAAAGACTTGTGATAGAGTTTCATTCTTTTGGCCTTTGAAGTTTTCAAAGTCCTGTTTCAGAACAGACTTCATGTTTCTTTTGGTGCTCTTAGTACCAACAAACCTCTTTTCTAGTGCTTGCCATAGCTTCTTTGCATCATCATAATCAACAAAGAGATGTTGATAATCATTGGGAATAGCAAGCAAAAGAGTGTTGACGGCTTTGAGTTCAATTCCTTTGTCTTTCTTCTCTTTTTCACACTTCAATTTGTCTGCTTCGGTTGATGTACTTGCTGCTTGAGTCTGAATAGTTTTGTTACCTTCAACAACAACTTCCCACATGGCATAATCAGTAATAAGCATGTACTGCTTGATTCTGTTTTTCCACATCCCAAAGTTGTTGGGAGTGAGAATGGGAATTTTGTTAGCTTGAGCGCTTTCATTGTTATCAGACATGATTAACAATTTTGAAATCGAAAGTACGAAACTTTTGTTGTTCTTAATTCGTAGATCTAGAACCAATAAGCTCTGATACCACTTGTCAGGATCGAATAACCAAAACAAGTTATTATAAAACCCAGATCTACTAACACAAGAAGTTACAGCGGATTAACACTTGTGTTATTTGATTAAGAACAATGTAAACTGTAATTGAATGAATAATAAACGAAGAACACAGTTTATCACAAAAAGCTTCAATGTATTAATTCGATTGATCAATACACGTATATTTACAATTCATAAGGAACTATATATAATAGTCCTTGAAGCCTAACTATTAAACCTAGTTATTCTAGGAATCGATTACAATTGAATTACATAAAGATTTACATGCTATAACTAACTATACTAGAATCTCGGACACGATCAGCACCAAATATAGACATCAGTAGTATTTGTGATCGTCAGTAGTGTTTTTGCCTTTAGCAGTAGTAAGTCGAGATCAGTAGTATCTTCTATCATCAGTAGCAATAGTAATTCAATATTCAGTAGTAGAATCCTTTATGTTCCAACAATCTCCCCCTAAACTTGTTAATTCTTTTTGAATTACTCAAGTTTCTTTTGTTCTTCTTCTTCCCTCTTTCTTTTCTCTAGGGTGCTTTGATTTTGTTGCTTTCTTTGTTCAATGATGTATCTGCTGTTTTTCTTTGTAAAATAGTTCAACTTATTCTGGAACATTACAGCATCAAATGGCTTCATCATTGAGTTGACAAATATCTGATACATCACCTTTTCAGAGTGTGGATATTCTTTGTCATACAAGTAAAGCTCACAATTTTTGCTTGATCTTTCAAAGAAGTACATATGTGCACTGGGAAGTACATTCCAAGCATATACATTTTCTGGATCTGTAAATATTTCTGGGTAGTTTTCTGGATAAAATGCAGCATCAATCGTTCTTGTTAAATATCCAGCACCAGAATCTTTCCATGATTTCTTTGTTAAATATGCAGCATCAATGTATTATGTTCCAACAATAATACATTTGTCATTCTTGATACACTGTTCATTACTAAACGGAGTTATAAAAAAACGGTGTTTTAGAGCACTAAACAATCCGTTATGCATAGAACATGGCGTAATTAATATGATACGTAGTATTTAAATTGCTCCATGCATGTGAGACAGTACAAATGTACAATCCTTTCAATATATATTTCATTTTGATATTTTTAAACTTATACGTCAACTATTTTATTTATTATTATAGCAAAGATAATAATATTCTCAAACCAAATTGCATTTTGATCTTTATAACACTTTGCATAAACTATTTTATTTACTACTATAGTAAAAGATAATAATCGTAATCAAATGGAAATTAAAGGGTTCGAATATTTAGTAGCATTTTTTTATTTTTGCCACACCTTAGTCCTCAATTCGATAAAATTTTAAAAATATTAGAAAAATATGATTACAGTGTGCAATCGAGTTGAGTCCATTCGAGACCATTTAAAAATACTCTAAATCACCTATGTTTAAGTCAGGTCGAACTCTAGCAGGGCTATTCAAGTATAATATCAAGCCGATAGATCTATATGTAAAATTGGGCTATTCAAGTATAATATCAAGCCGATAAATCTATATGTAAAATTGTCGACTATTAAAATGAGACATTTAAAGGTTGTTGCACCGTATTAAAACTTTTATAATATTTATATATTAAATAAAATATTTAGCGTAAGTTTTAGTTATTAGATAAGAGATATTTACTTTTGTATTATAAGTTTGCAAATCGAAAAGAATAGTATAAATTTTATGTTTCTTATATTTTATGAACTTTTAATTTCTTAGTAAGAATTTTTTTATAATTGATATCAATCTTAATTAGTCCCTTTATATGTTAATTACTAATTTTTTTATTTTGTTATATATAAATTTATTTATGTATACCCTGGAGAATCATATTTGTAGTGAAAAATATGATTTGATAAATAATGGTGACGAACCAGTTTAACCAGACAGATAAATTCTAATTATAAACTCTTAAATCATAACCAATCAAATAAATGGCGAAAAAAACCCCGCAGTGAAACGCGAGTATCACTACCCTTGTTATAATACATTTAGTATTCACCTGATCCGAATGGTAATTAAATACACTAAAATCTCTTTAATAACGTCAGAGAAGTTTATTAATTTAGAAGGTTATTAATTTATCGATAAATTAATAATTATTAATTTAAAGAGTTTTAAGTAATTATATTGTACATACCAAACAAAAAGATAAATTATTCTATGCATCTTAGAATTACGTTGCAGCGAACCTTGTGACTCAACGTAAACTAGTAACTTTTGTGTTCATATGGATTGGAAATCAATAATGATTTTTGAAGTATATTATAAACAAGAGTCTAATATATTTTTTCAGTTTTTATAAATTATTAATTTATGATTTTCTCAGAACCGAAGATTATAAAGGGATCTCCCGAAAAGATTTTTATCTTATTATATTATCTAGTTTTTCAATTTTTTACATTGCCCCAAGTCGGGACCAGACAAAATTCAAAGTGATTGTTCTTGCGCGAATCTCACCCGACAGAGACTATCGTCTTGCTTTCGCTATTTATTGCAAAAAAATAATTCAAAACTTATTTTTCGAAATATAAAAAAATATCTTGAAAAAATTACGTCCAATAGGATTTGAACCTATACTAAAGGTTTAGCCCGGGCATACATCCAATGCACTCTTTTCAATCATGTACCCTTGGAGCGGTACACGGAACACCAAACCAATCTTGACGAGAAAAATAATTTACTATTTAAGAAAATTTATTGATTTACCGAGTATTAATTTAAAGAATATTTATCGTAGTTTTTGTTTTATACTCCATATAAGATTAAAAGGTACACAAACAAATTGGGGTCTAAGTGAAAGGTTATTAAGAATATGGGTACAAAATGAAAATTAAGAAAAGAAGTTGATTTGCTAAAAAGCAGCGTTAATGATTCTCTTCCTCTATTTCCGCCTTTCTACTTGCTTGCTGAAGAAACAGTTTCCTCAAACAGAATGGCCGGTGCATCGTCGTCGTTGACGTCTCCGGTGACAGAGGAGGAGCTAACACTGACGGTTAAATGGAGTGGTAAGGAATACACAGTCAGAGTGTGTGCCGATGATTCCGTCGGCGAGCTAAAACGACGTATATGCGAACTCACGACCGTACTCCCCAAACGCCAGAAACTTCTTTACCCTAAAATTGGATCCAAACTCGCAGATGATTCGATTCTTATCTCTAGTCTACCTCTCAAATCTTCTCTCAAAATGACAATGATCGGGTAAACCTATTAGTATTTGTGTGTACGTCTAATTTTAGTCAATTTCTTCTAGAATTAACAAAATTTTCGATCTGGTAGTTGTTTTCTGCAATTTATTTGTGCTGAAAGTAGTTGGAGGTTTAGCATGACTGGTTAGATCTTAATTAATTTTTATCTCTAAATGCTTTGAAACTGATTAGTCCCTAAAATCTGTGGCTGTCGGCATATAATTTTATATGCCCATATTAATAATATTGTGTGGAGAAAGAAGAGAGAAACAGTTTCTGGTACCATCTTAATACTTTCCTATGGAAGACTAAGATGAAAGCATGTACAGTTTAACAAAAAGACTTGCTTTACTTGTAATACTTGATATATTAATGAAGTTAGACCTTTTGCTTCCAGATTCAAAGAGCAACTTTTCCAAAGAATGGAACTTATAAAGCTGCATATCATATATTTGTGCTACATTATATGAGTGAACCTACAATGCCATTGAGATATCATGGTGAACTGTCACTAATGTAGTAGCCTAATTCAGACATTTTGATTACAGAATAATTGCATATGTCAAGTATATAAGTATGGTCCTGGTGGCAGTTAATATGTAATTAGTAAAACTGATGCAAAAGTATTTTAATATTACGTTATGATCCGATATTATTGTTTGATTGACGAATGTATTAAATTAAATTAATACTTGATTGATGCAGTACTATTGAAGATGATATAATTGTGGATCAAGTTGATGCTCCAGAAATTGTTGATGATTTTGAAATCGGGCAAGATGAAGCTGTTGACATCAAAGACAAAGAGGTCAACAAACAGAAACTAAGGAGACGTGTTGCTCAATACAAGGCATGTCTTTCTAATTTCTATCAATTTCACATATCAATACAAATTACTAAAATTGATATAAAGGAAAAGGAGAAAAGTTGACCTAAAAGTTGTTGGTTATGACATTTTAGTTGTAGGACATTTAATTATTAACTTAATATATATGTTAATGGATGTTTATTTTTAGATTGAACTAAAAAATCCATGCCGAAAAGATAAGAAGCTTCTAGTGTTGGATATAGACTATACTCTCTTTGACCATCGATCAACAGCAGAAAACCCACTTGAACTCATGCGCCCATGTAAGAATCTTACATTTATATATTTCACTTATTAAATAGGGTTTTTCTAACTCATGCCCTTAGGGCATGAGATTAGAAGCATTGATTGAAGTTAGAATTACCATTTATATTGAAAATTGTATTTAATGGTTGTAAAAATTAGACTTCATTTAATGCATTTTTTGATTTGTTAGGAAATGTTTTGTTCAATTAATGCTTCTAATCTCATGCCCTTAGGGCATGAGTTAGCCAAACCCAAATAAATAAACAGTTAATTAACTAACTTTCGAGCATCTGCTAACACTTGCAGATCTTCATGAGTTCTTGACAGCTGTTTATGCAGAGTATGACATCATTATATGGTCTGCAACAAGGTTAGCCTTTAGTAAATATTTTGTTACTAGATGAAGAAAAATATTAAAATAAATTATTAATAACAGCATGAAATGGGTTGAATTAAAGATGGGACAACTTGGGGTACTCAGTAATCCCAATTACAAAATTACTGCTCTTTTAGACCATTTAGCAATGATCACAGTTCAATCAGACACTAGAGGAATCTTTGACTGCAAACCACTTGGATTAATTTGGGCTCATTTTCCCGAGGTTTCTTCCTTACTAGTTTATTTTTGGAAAGGGTAATTTGGTAAATGACTTATGCGTGTTTTGATAATGTGTTTTCAGTTCTACAGTTCAAAGAATACTATAATGTTTGATGATCTAAGAAGAAACTTTGTAATGAATCCGCAAAACGGGTTGACCATAAAGCCCTTCAGAAAGGCGCATGCAAACAGAGACAGTGATCGGGAGTTGGTTAGGTTGACAGAGTACCTGCTTGCAATTGCTGATCTTGATGACATCAGCATTCTTGATCACAAGAAATGGGAGTCATATGATGAGTCAAACTTCAAACAAAGGCGTCACACTTGAGGGTAATTCTTGTTTCTTTTTCAGATATATATTTGCTAAAAGTTTGTAGCTTTTGAAGATTAAATGAATCTTGTCTTTGTATGCAAATTTTATTCATGTATTGTGATGTTTCTTTAGTCTTGTAAGGGTATTTGCACCAAATGTCACACCAAATTTGGTGCAAAAATGGCATCTTTAGAGAATATTTTCACATCAACAAAATTTCAAACACCAAATCTTATTTTCCAACTATTTTACATACTAAGTAAATTATTAATTATACTTCTATTTATATGCTGGTTTATTTTAGATAAATATTTGTTATAAAAAAACTAAAAACAAATTATTTTTAATAATAACTTTTTCCGAAATGAAAAAAACAGAAAAATTGTGAAAAAGAGTTCAAAGAGAGAATATCGAAGCGTTTAACTTCTATCTTGCAACTAAAATTTCCAAACGATTGATTGTAGCTTTTTATTTACTATTGTTGTAAACCTATAACTTTCTTGTAACTAAAATCTGGTAGTATTAGACTTTTTTGTTTAATTTTCTAGTAATATTACTAATGTTAACCTTTGATACATTTTAATATACAAATTAACTAACTGTATAAATTTAGCAATTTTAAATTGATAATAAAAAATAAACTATGGTTTCATATTTTTGAACTCAATTAGATGGTTTTAACTAAATATTTTATGTAAAAAAGTAATAAAGTCTTGTATAATTCAACAATATATTACAGAAATTGTCTATGTGATCTTCTAAATTATCTGATTTTGTCCTTGAACTTTCAAATTCTTTTTTTTTCACGTGCCCTTCAGTTTCCCGCAAATTTTTGTCCTTTCATCTAAACTAGTCATCTAAATTGGTGCCAAACATGTGAGGATATTTCTAGTCTTTTTATCCAACCTTCTTCACCCTAAAACCTGCAAATTAAACATTTCTTTATCAACCTAAAACCTGTGCATTAAACTTTTCTTTATTAAATGTACCTCAATATTCATCAATATCATCATCATCTCTGCTATCTCTATGTTGAAACATACACCATGGCAACTTACGAAGGGGTTTTGTGATCTGGATTCAGGAAAATATGAACTTCAAACCTAAACTCCAACAACAATGGAAACTTACGAAGGGGTTTTCAAAAGCAACGTATGCTTTCAGGCAGACTTCTCATTTTCTGCAAAACAAAACAATTTCACTTACACCCCTTAATTAATTCTGACCCATACATCTCCCCCATGTTTTCATCACTTCATCTATTTTCTTGAACTTGATTGAGATAAAAATGACTTTTAAAAGTCTTACGTTATGAAACTTTAAAGTAAAATGTTAAGAAAATAAAGAGTAGAGTTATATGAATTTGAGAAAATCAATGAGTTAAAATAATTAGATAGGACAATTAAGTGATAAATACAGAGTCCAATTCATGTTACTATTTTTTCTACTAATAGTAAGTATGTAGAATATAGATGTGTGAGACTAAATAGAATGAATTGGCTCATGTCTATAGCTCTTTTTCTAATGTATATATTTGATGGAATCTTTTATAAAATAATTAAAAATTAAAAAAGAAGAAGCCTCTAGAAGTCTAGCGCTTAAACAACTTAATGACAAATAATATGGAGAGATGTGCATAAATAATTATATTTTTAACCATTTATCATGAACCATATTAAAGTAAGTATTGTATAAGTAAAATCAATTATTAATTTGTATCCTGACATCTTAATAACGTCTTTAAAAATCTCCTACACCACTTGTAAATTATTTGAGAGACAGAATTAATTTTTATTAAATATTTTTACAATCAAAATAAGTATTCAAATCTAAAAAGACAAAAATATAAAGTATGTAAATTTATTTTATTAGTAGAATTATTAAGTAAAGAATTATATATACAAGGATTGATACCATCCTTAATCCTTATCCAAGCTCTAGTTTATACTTCCCCTGTTTTAAAATAAGTGATACATTTTTCATTTAATGATATTTTAAAATTGGTGATACACTTTAAAACTTTCCTTATTTGATAAAAAAATAATATGACACATACTTAAAAATTATCTCTTTTAATAAATTATAATGACTCAATTACTCTTACTTTTAGTTTTAAACATCAGTAAATTCAATTTAATCATAATATATGAGATATATCACTCACTAACTATAAAATTTAATCTAATTTGATATATAATATAATTTTTTTCGCCTCAGAAAATAAGAAACTCAAATTGTATAATTTATTTTGAAAGGGAGGAAGTATAATTTAATGTCTACTTATACAGTTGTATTCTACCAGATCTAGATGTCTATGTCAACGAACATCTCTCAATTTCTTAATAACCATCACGACAGCAGATGCTTTCTTCATGATTCTGTTTACACAACACTCTCAATTATAAATCCCAGTTTTTTGATGCAACTATTTTACTATCTCTAAATTCACCTTCATCACACAAAATGGATAAGATTGAAGTCGACTCCTCTGAGTACTCAATTAGCCATTTCAATGGTGGAAACTTCAACATGTTCCAACCCAATTTCAAGCAAGAAACTAATTTCGAAATGTGACAACCCTCGAAAATGAGTCATGTTCCTAACACTTGATTATAGCCGAGCACGAACCCTGACCGCGTTAAAGATATATCAGATATGGAATTTAATAAGGAAATAAAACTCGTTAACTAACGGAAATAAAATAAGTAGGAATTATTTAACTAACCTACAAAAACTTGTACATGTATTAATTATAGATAATAAAAGAAAACACTAAAAGAAACTTTCCTATTAATAAGGGATGTATGGTCACTACATCATCCATTTCATGTATTGACCGATTTCATGGTGTGGCCAAAGGTCATCTTTAGTCTTACACATAATTAACAAAACCTAACTAGTTCAAAATATATTATGCATCATGTATCTATATGTGTAATCATGACCTCCTTTTCTTCCCCCTTGCTCCCTCCCATACGTCCAATCTCCATCACCATACCATCCTTTGCTTGTCCATCATGACATTTCTTACACTTTTTCCATTCTAAAGTCAAACAAGGAGCTTTTGTGGAGATTTGTGAAGAACCATCGGGTCTTAGTTTCCCCCAACTCTTACAACACTCCCTTTATTTTATTGTAACCACACAAACCACAAACAAACTCAAAATACTCTCTCCTACCTCAAAAATCCGGATTCAAACACTACCAATACTTACATTCATCAAAATCTTCATAACTTTTGATTCACAAGTCCAAATTAACCCATTCAAGTTGCCAAATAACCATAAGACATTTCTCTACAGCATCACACTATTAGAAACCTCAAAAAGCCACTGGGATACTGTCGATTTTGAGGACCAAGCTGCTGTCCATAATTTAAACGTCATTCCTCTTTGTGTAAGTTTTGGACTTTTGACTTTCTACCTCATTTTCTTGCTTAAATATTTCTTGTGTCTCATTTGTTTACTTCATTTCTAAGAAGTTCTCCAAGAGGAACCACCTTATTTGGAGCCTTGAAGAAGGAGGAAAGAATCATCAAAGTTAGAAACCCAAAATCCGAAATCATAGTGAGAGAAACACTCTTTTCTTGTTACATCCTTTTAGATTCTTCTGATTTATGCTAGATTTGTTCACTCTTCCTAAAAAATCTAAATATAATGTTAAAATATAAGTTTTAAACTTTTCTTAAAGTTAAAACTCTTAGAGAAACTTCTAAACAGAAATATAGTTTACAAAAGTGTTTATGAACACCAAAAACTTAGAATCTTTACATATTTCTAGTATGAGCATATTTCTAGATAAATATATTTATTTTACTATGAAAGACAATAAGTGGTTGTTTAAAACCTCACTCTTTTGGCCTAAGTGCAAGAAATCGAACTATCGTGCCAAAAGTGTCAAATAACAAAACTATAAGGACTAGTCATGCTAGATCTGTGAAATCAAGGGGCTGAGTTTTCAGAATACGAAAACTTCAAGTACTTAATAGTTAAAATAAGTTGTTAAAAATCAATACTTGTGTGATTAAAAACAAAGAAACTTAACCGTTATGCGAAAAACGAAAAACAAACAAACTATAGGGACTAAAGTTGTCCAAAACAGAAAGTGAAATCTTAGATTTGGGAAGTTTTATAAAATTATGTTTTTAAAGTTAAATCATAGATTAAAAGTGTTTACAACACAACTCGAATGACCAAAAACAAGCAAATGAGCTAAAAACAATATTTTACGAACTTAATGGACTAAAAGTGACAGAACTAAAACTTTGAGGACCGAGTCAAGGTTCTGAATACACCGAGGCAAATTTATGAAAATATAGTTCAACTATTGGTTAGAACGTAAACCGAAAAACCATTAAAATGGAATGTTTGGCTAAATAACGCATAAAATGAAAGTTATAGGGCTAAATGTGTATGAGCAAGAAACTTAAGGTCTAGATTTATAAATCCTTAAAGTCGGTAATTAAAAAGAATAAAAATATAAAATTTAGCTATTTTATAAAAATACACAAGTCTTGTTTACTCGTTACAAAAAAAAAAAACCGACGATTTCCTGGTAACGACTCTAAGAAGTTAACTATAACCAAACGATTGGAACTTTGAGAATAACAAAATAAATATATTTTAGTATTAATAATCCTAGGTATGATTGGAAAAATACATAATAATAAGTCACAACTTATTATAGCTAAAGATGCTGAATGACAATACCAATAATAAGTATGATTTATGTCTATAATGACTATGAATACTTAAACTATTTTGAGATCTTGTTATAATATACAAAACCATGTTTTTATTTTATAATGGTCACCAAGAAGTTATCAACACATAACTATTTTGAAAACTTTCTAGTTGAGTGAACAACTAGCATGGACGTGCCGATAAAGCCGTCTACTTATATTTATCCTCATGCGTTTAAGGCGCTAGGAGACGTTTATTGGACTTGCATATCTATATGTATTCATTGCTAGATTGCTTGATTCAGGTGAGTTTTCACAGCCCCTCTTTTTACTGCATTTTAACTATTTTGGGGTGAGAAACATATTAACTGTTTTATAAATAGATGTTTATACACATCTTTAACGTGATAAGTCATGCTTAAACAATAAGTTGATACAACTAATCTTTTGAAAGACATTTATGAACAATATTTTGGTACAATCAGTCTTTGTGAAAACTTGGATAAACTATCCTATTGAGATAACTGGTCATTGAAAGACATACTCAAACAAGTATTTTTACGAAAAAGTCTTAATTAAGACTTGTATGGAAAAACTATATTTTGCGACATTAATCTTTGTATAACCGTGAGTTGATAGACGCTCATCCTATCGCCAGATCGTTTAGATCTAACATTACTGTAATCATCAACTATAGTTAGCCAACGAATATATGAGTAGTACTATTCGGGCTTGATCCCCCGCTCATGGCTAGTCGCTCTAGCCGTATAACATATGAGATATATATTCTATTAAAACGTCGTGGACTCGACATGCCTAGGTAAAGGCGGATTTAGGTTTGATTACAGGCTCATGAACTTATACTTTAACTTGTACGCCTAGCTAGCCTATAAGGGATTACGCACTAAATTAAACAATAAGGTTTCATGGAGTTGAAACGAGTGAACTTGAACGTACATAGATTTGTACTAAACGACTTACCTTTCTAAAATCATGTTGAAATGGTTTTACGCATCGATCATATGCAAATTTATGTTTTATAGAGTTAAAACATTTTACAAAAGAACTTTAAGCACTAAACTGTGCAAATTTGGTTTCAGGGTTTTGAAACAGTTTTCAACGATTATTTTAGTACACGAGTTGTACTGACAAACATTTTGGAATAAATCAACGATTTATATTCATAAAACCTGTGAACTCACAAACCTTTGTGTTGACACTTTTTCTAATATGTTTTCTCAGGAAATGAAAGTTGAAGCTTCATTAGCATATTCAAACGCATTAGGATTACCATTTTGAAGAAAATTTTATTTACCATAAACAATAACTTTTTGTTTGGAAACATTAAGTATTGGTAATCCATTTTGATTTGCGTTGATTTACTATTATCAATTGTTGTGATTTCCGATGTAAGTCGCACGCCCGTTCTTCCGCAAAACCAATTTTGACGGGGTGTGACAGATTGGTATCAGAGCTATTGGTTATAGTGAACTAGCGAGAGTCTAGTCTATAACCGTAAAGATTTTTGGTCAAAACATTTTCATTGCATATAGTGTCACATTGCATATAGTCTACGTGGATACAGTAGATAGAACATTGTATGCCTTAGTTGTAGGTCACATGCTTATACCTACACTACATGTTGTGCACTTATGTTGTACAGTTATTCTATATACGGGACACTGACACTATACACAACATACATACACTACAAGCCAAAATAACAACTAAATCAGAAAAGACGTCACACGTCATCGATCACTAAGGATAATTTCGAATATATCCTAGACACGAATTGAATTAGTAAAATATTTTATGAGAGTTGTATCATAACCGTAAATTAATCAATATAATCTCATAATTTCGTATGTTGAACGTACAACAAGAGTTTACGAGATAGGTACCATCATCCAGGAATAAAGGTATGAAGTGATAATGATGACGAAATATTGTACCATGATATTATAAAAACGGGTGGCCAACGTGTTTATAGTTTCATAGTACAATGTAGAATTATTAGAGTCATGGATTACAAAAAGAAACTAAGAAAAATAAAAGGCGAGCTTGACTTTTCTTTTGTCAACTTTGAAAAGCTACATCAATACACTTTTATCATTCTTTCAAAAAGTGTCATGAAAGAAATCAACACATTAGAAATAAGAGACCTCGGTTCTCGCTACTTTATTAATATGAGCATACTTTTAATCTCACGTGCAAATAGTCATAATCAACTGACAACTTTAAAATTTAGTCAAAGATTAAGACAAGACATTTTTAAGGTAAGAACGATAATTTCTAATTGTTACCAATACACCTAACATGAAATATATACCCTGCGTGATCGAATTACATAACTTGATAAAGAAATCAAGATGTCGCATATATAAAAGTACAACCTTTTGTAATCACAAACTTGAACGATATAAGATTTAACATACTTAAGGTTTTGAAAATAATATGGATAGAGAACCAAAATATGCATCTTTGCATTAATAACTTGTAGATAGCATGTCGCCGAATGAGCAGAGTTGGGTTAAAAATCAATACTTATGTAAAAATTTTATAGATGTAAATAAAGAGGACTATATAAGAGATGACCGCGATGATTTGATAATATTTCAATTTATCTAAAGTTTCAAATGTTTCTAAAAACTACTTCATAACTAGTTAAATTTGAAATTAAGAATTTACCAACCAAGCAAGCAATAGGTAAACAATTTTTTTTCTCTAAATCATGGATTTAGCCATGAAAAAAAAGAAAAAGAAAAAAAAAAGAAATGTATATTTATACATGAAATCAAAACACCCATTATTATATCGACCAAATTGATGAATATATTCATAAGTCAATTTAATATAAGATACTAATATATATGCTAGTTCTACGAATTATAGAAAGCCGGTGTATGGATACATAAAGGCCAGTAGTAGAACTAAATATTTAAATGACTTGAATAGCTTGTCGTATATATTTTTTTTATGAATAAGTTGTATCCTTTTCTTAAAGATAAGATATTAACCCCAAACCCCAAATGTCAATTTAAATCACTGACGAAAAATGTCATGTCTACAAGATGGACACAAATTTATAACTAAGTTGCATTATAAACTTATGATAAATTTCAACAACAATTTAATAATGAAACACAAAACGTAAAAAGGAAAATTTATAATTACCTATTTAATCTCTACCTGAATTTTCTTAGGAACGAGAAGGCCAAATAAAACGTAAATACCCACACTTGTTCCCAGAGACGCAAACCAGTATTAAATCATGTTGAATTTCGGGACGAAATTCTTTTAACAGGAGGAGAATGTGACAACCCTCGAAAATGAGTCATGTTCCTAACACTTGATTATAGCCGAGCACGAACCCTGACCGCGTTAAAGATATATCAGATATGGAATTTAATAAGGAAATAAAACTCGTTAACTAACGGAAATAAAATAAGTAGGAATTATTTAACTAACCTACAAAAACTTGTACATGTATTAATTATAGATAATAAAAGAAAACACTAAAAGAAACTTTCCTATTAATAAGGGATGTATGGTCACTACATCATCCATTTCATGTATTGACCGATTTCATGGTGTGGCCAAAGGTCATCTTTAGTCTTACACATAATTAACAAAACCTAACTAGTTCAAAATATATTATGCATCATGTATCTATATGTGTAATCATGACCTCCTTTTCTTCCCCCTTGCTCCCTCCCATACGTCCAATCTCCATCACCATACCATCCTTTGCTTGTCCATCATGACATTTCTTACACTTTTTCCATTCTAAAGTCAAACAAGGAGCTTTTGTGGAGATTTGTGAAGAACCATCGGGTCTTAGTTTCCCCCAACTCTTACAACACTCCCTTTATTTTATTGTAACCACACAAACCACAAACAAACTCAAAATACTCTCTCCTACCTCAAAAATCCGGATTCAAACACTACCAATACTTACATTCATCAAAATCTTCATAACTTTTGATTCACAAGTCCAAATTAACCCATTCAAGTTGCCAAATAACCATAAGACATTTCTCTACAGCATCACACTATTAGAAACCTCAAAAAGCCACTGGGATACTGTCGATTTTGAGGACCAAGCTGCTGTCCATAATTTAAACGTCATTCCTCTTTGTGTAAGTTTTGGACTTTTGACTTTCTACCTCATTTTCTTGCTTAAATATTTCTTGTGTCTCATTTGTTTACTTCATTTCTAAGAAGTTCTCCAAGAGGAACCACCTTATTTGGAGCCTTGAAGAAGGAGGAAAGAATCATCAAAGTTAGAAACCCAAAATCCGAAATCATAGTGAGAGAAACACTCTTTTCTTGTTACATCCTTTTAGATTCTTCTGATTTATGCTAGATTTGTTCACTCTTCCTAAAAAATCTAAATATAATGTTAAAATATAAGTTTTAAACTTTTCTTAAAGTTAAAACTCTTAGAGAAACTTCTAAACAGAAATATAGTTTACAAAAGTGTTTATGAACACCAAAAACTTAGAATCTTTACATA
Source organism: Calendula officinalis (assembly GCA_963853835.1). Taxonomy (NCBI): domain Eukaryota; kingdom Viridiplantae; phylum Streptophyta; class Magnoliopsida; order Asterales; family Asteraceae; genus Calendula; species Calendula officinalis. Next base: position 64,862,633 of record OY970828.1, read on the forward strand.
TTTCTAGTATGAGCATATTTCTAGATAAATATATTTATTTTACTATGAAAGACAATAAGTGGTTGTTTAAAACCTCACTCTTTTGGCCTAAGTGCAAGAAATCGAACTATCGTGCCAAAAGTGTCAAATAACAAAACTATAAGGACTAGTCATGCTAGATCTGTGAAATCAAGGGGCTGAGTTTTCAGAATACGAAAACTTCAAGTACTTAATAGTTAAAATAAGTTGTTAAAAATCAATACTTGTGTGATTAAAAACAAAGAAACTTAACCGTTATGCGAAAAACGAAAAACAAACAAACTATAGGGACTAAAGTTGTCCAAAACAGAAAGTGAAATCTTAGATTTGGGAAGTTTTATAAAATTATGTTTTTAAAGTTAAATCATAGATTAAAAGTGTTTACAACACAACTCGAATGACCAAAAACAAGCAAATGAGCTAAAAACAATATTTTACGAACTTAATGGACTAAAAGTGACAAAACTAAAACTTTGAGGACCGAGTCAAGGTTCTGAATACACCGAGGCAAATTTATGAAAATATAGTTCAACTTTTGGTTAGAACGTAAACCGAAAAACCATTAAAATGGAATGTTTGGCTAAATAACGCATAAAATGAAAGTTATAGGGCTAAATGTGTATGACCAAGAAACTTAAGGTCTAGATTTATAAATCCTTAAAGTCGGTAATTAAAAAGAATAAAAATATAAAATTTAGCTATTTTATAAAAATACACAAGTCTTGTTTACTCGTTACAAAAAAAAAAAAAACCGACGATTTCCTGGTAACGACTCTAAGAAGTTAACTATAACCAAACGATTGGAACTTTGAGAATAACAAAATAAATATATTTTAGTATTAATAATCCTAGGTATGATTGGAAAAATACATAATAATAAGTCACAACTTATTATAGCTAAAGATGCTGAATGACAATACCAATAATAAGTATGATTTATGTCTATAATGACTATGAATACTTAAACTATTTTGAGATCTTGTTATAATATACAAAACCATGTTTTTATTTTATAATGGTCACCAAGAAGTTATCAACACATAACTATTTTCAAAACTTTCTAGTTGAGTGAACAACTAGCATGGACGTGCCGATAAAGCCGTCTACTTATATTTATCCTCATGCGTTTAGGGCGCTAGGAGACGTTTATTGGACTTGCATATCTATAAGTATTCATTGCTAGATTGCTTGATTCAGGTGAGTTTTCACAGCCCCTCTTTTTACTGCATTTTAACTATTTTGGGGTGAGAAACATATTAACTGTTTTATAAATAGATGTTTATACACATCTTTAACGTGATAAGTCATGCTTAAACAATAAGTTGATACAACTAATCTTTTGAAAGACATTTATGAACAATATTTTGGTACAACCAGTCTTTGTGAAAACTTGGATAAACTATCATATTGAGATAACTGGTCATTGAAAGACATACTCAAACAAGTATTTTTACGAAAAAGTCTTAATTAAGACTTGTATGGAAAAACTATATTTTGCGACATTAATCTTTGTATAACCGTGAGTTGATAGACGCTCATCCTATCGCCAAATCGTTTAGATCTAACATTACTGTAATCATCAACTATAGTTAGCCAACGACTATATGAGTAGTACTATTCGGGCTTGATCCCCCGCTCATGGCTAGTCGCTCTAGCCGTATAACATATGAGATATATATTCTATTAAAACGTCGTGGACTCGACATGCCTAGGTAAAGGCGGATTTAGGTTTGATTACAGGCTCATGAACTTATACTTTAACTTGTACGCCTAGCTAGCCTATAAGGGATTACGCACTAAATTAAACAATAAGGTTTCATGGAGTTGAAACGAGTGAACTTGAACGTACATAGATTTGTACTAAACGACTTACCTTTCTAAAATCATGTTGAAATGGTTTTACGCATCGATCATATGCAAATTTATGTTTTATAGAGTTAAAACATTTTACAAAAGAACTTTAAGCACTGAACTGTGCAAATTTGGTTTCAGGGTTTTGAAACAGTTTTCAACGATTATTTTAGTACACGAGTTGTACTGACAAACATTTTGGAATAAATCAACGATTTATATTCATAAAACCTGTGAACTCACCAACCTTTGTGTTGACACTTTTTCTAATATGTTTTCTCAGGAAATGAAAGTTGAAGCTTCATTAGCATATTCAAACGCATTCGGATTACCATTTTGAAGAAAATTTTATTTACCATAAACAATAACTTTTTGTTTGGAAACATTAAGTATTGGTAATCCATTTTGATTTGCGTTGATTTACTATTATCAATTGTTGTGATTTCCGATGTAAGTCGCACGCCCGTTCTTCCGCAAAACCAATTTTGACGGGGTGTGACAGATTGGTATCAGAGCTATTGGTTATAGTGAACTAGCGAGAGTCTAGTCTATAACCGTAAAGATTTTTGGTCAAAACATTTTCATTGCATATAGTGTCACATTGCATATAGTCTACGTGGATACAGTAGATAGAACATTGTATGCCTTAGTTGTAGGTCACATGCTTATACCTACACTACATGTTGTGCACTTATGTTGTACAGTTATTCTATATACGGGACACTGACACTATACACAACATACATACACTACAAGCCAAAATAACAACTAAATCAGAAAAGACGTCACACGTCATCGATCACTAAGGATAATTTCGAATATATCCTAGACACGAATTGAATTAGTAAAATATTTTATGAGAGTTGTATCATAACCGTAAATTAATCAATATAATCTCATAATTTCGTATGTTGAACGTACAACAAGAGTTTACGAGATAGGTACCATCATCCAGGAATAAAGGTATGAAGTGATAATGATGACGAAATATTGTACCATGATATTATAAAAACGGGTGGCCAACGTGTTTATAGTTTCATAGTACAATGTAGAATTATTAGAGTCATGGATTACAAAAAGAAACTAAGAAAAATAAAAGGCGAGCTTGACTTTTCTTTTGTCAACTTTGAAAAGCTACATCAATACACTTTTATCATTCTTTCAAAAAGTGTCATGAAAGAAATCAACACATTAGAAATAAGAGACCTCGGTTCTCGCTACTTTATTAATATGAGCATACTTTTAATCTCACGTGCAAATAGTCATAATCAACTGACAACTTTAAAATTTAGTCAAAGATTAAGACAAGACATTTTTAAGGTAAGAACGATAATTTCTAATTGTTACCAATACACCTAACATGAAATATATACCCTGCGTGATCGAATTACATAACTTGATAAAGAAATCAAGATGTCGCATATATAAAAGTACAACCTTTTGTAATCACAAACTTGAACGATATAAGATTTAACATACTTAAGGTTTTGAAAATAATATGGATAGAGAACCAAAATATGCATCTTTGCATTAATAACTTGTAGATAGCATGTCGCCGAATGAGCAGAGTTGGGTTAAAAATCAATACTTATGTAAAAATTTTATAGATGTAAATAAAGAGGACTATATAAGAGATGACCGCGATGATTTGATAATATTTCAATTTATCTAAAGTTTCAAATGTTTCTAAAAACTACTTCATAACTAGTTAAATTTGAAATTAAGAATTTACCAACCAAGCAAGCAATAGGTAAACAATTTTTTTTCTCTAAATCATGGATTTAGCCATGAAAAAAAAAAGAAAAAAAAAAGAAATGTATATTTATACATGAAATCAAAACACCCATTATTATATCGACCAAATTGATGAATATATTCATAAGTCAATTTAATATAAGATACTAATATATATGCTAGTTCTACGAATTATAGAAAGCCGGTGTATGGATACATAAAGGCCAGTAGTAGAACTAAATATTTAAATGACTTGAATAGCTTGTCGTATATATTTTTTTTTATGAATAAGTTGTATCCTTTTCTTAAAGATAAGATATTAACCCCAAACCCCAAATGTCAATTTAAATCACTGACGAAAAATGTCATGTCTACAAGATGGACACAAATTTATAACTAAGTTGCATTATAAACTTATGATAAATTTCAACAACAATTTAATAATGAAACACAAAACGTAAAAAGGAAAATTTATAATTACCTATTTAATCTCTACCTGAATTTTCTTGGGAACGAGAAGGCCAAATAAAACGTAAATACCCACACTTGTTCCCAGAGACGCAAACCAGTATTAAATCATGTTGAATTTCGGGACGAAATTCTTTTAACAGGAGGAGAATGTGACAACCCTCGAAAATGAGTCATGTTCCTAACACTTGATTATAGCCGAGCACGAACCCTGACCGCGTTAAAGATATATCAGATATGGAATTTAATAAGGAAATAAAACTCGTTAACTAACGGAAATAAAATAAGTAGGAATTATTTAACTAACCTACAAAAACTTGTACATGTATTAATTATAGATAATAAAAGAAAACACTAAAAGAAACTTTCCTATTAATAAGGGATGTATGGTCACTACATCATCCATTTCATGTATTGACCGATTTCATGGTGTGGCCAAAGGTCATCTTTAGTCTTACACATAATTAACAAAACCTAACTAGTTCAAAATATATTATGCATCATGTATCTATATGTGTAATCATGACCTCCTTTTCTTCCCCCTTGCTCCCTCCCATACGTCCAATCTCCATCACCATACCATCCTTTGCTTGTCCATCATGACATTTCTTACACTTTTTCCATTCTAAAGTCAAACAAGGAGCTTTTGTGGAGATTTGTGAAGAACCATCGGGTCTTAGTTTCCCCCAACTCTTACAACACTCCCTTTATTTTATTGTAACCACACAAACCACAAACAAACTCAAAATACTCTCTCCTACCTCAAAAATCCGGATTCAAACACTACCAATACTTACATTCATCAAAATCTTCATAACTTTTGATTCACAAGTCCAAATTAACCCATTCAAGTTGCCAAATAACCATAAGACATTTCTCTACAGCATCACACTATTAGAAACCTCAAAAAGCCACTGGGATACTGTCGATTTTGAGGACCAAGCTGCTGTCCATAATTTAAACGTCATTCCTCTTTGTGTAAGTTTTGGACTTTTGACTTTCTACCTCATTTTCTTGCTTAAATATTTCTTGTGTCTCATTTGTTTACTTCATTTCTAAGAAGTTCTCCAAGAGGAACCACCTTATTTGGAGCCTTGAAGAAGGAGGAAAGAATCATCAAAGTTAGAAACCCAAAATCCGAAATCATAGTGAGAGAAACACTCTTTTCTTGTTACATCCTTTTAGATTCTTTTGATTTATGCTAGATTTGTTCACTCTTCCTAAAAAATCTAAATATAATGTTAAAATATAAGTTTTAAACTTTTCTTAAAGTTAAAACTCTTAGAGAAACTTCTAAACAGAAATATAGTTTACAAAAGTGTTTATGAACACCAAAAACTTAGAATCTTTACATATTTCTAGTATGAGCATATTTCTAGATAAATATATTTATTTTACTATGAAAGACAATAAGTGGTTGTTTAAAACCTCACTCTTTTGGCCTAAGTGCAAGAAATCGAACTATCGTGCCAAAAGTGTCAAATAACAAAACTATAAGGACTAGTCATGCTAGATCTGTGAAATCAAGGGGCTGAGTTTTCAGAATACGAAAACTTCAAGTACTTAATAGTTAAAATAAGTTGTTAAAAATCAATACTTGTGTGATTAAAAACAAAGAAACTTAACCGTTATGCGAAAAACGAAAAACAAACAAACTATAGGGACTAAAGTTGTCCAAAACAGAAAGTGAAATCTTAGATTTGGGAAGTTTTATAAAATTATGTTTTTAAAGTTAAATCATAGATTAAAAGTGTTTACAACACAACTCGAATGACCAAAAACAAGCAAATGAGCTAAAAACAATATTTTACGAACTTAATGGACTAAAAGTGACAAAACTAAAACTTTGAGGACCGAGTCAAGGTTCTGAATACACCGAGGCAAATTTATGAAAATATAGTTCAACTTTTGGTTAGAACGTAAACCGAAAAACCATTAAAATGGAATGTTTGGCTAAATAACGCATAAAATGAAAGTTATAGGGCTAAATGTGTATGACCAAGAAACTTAAGGTCTAGATTTATAAATCCTTAAAGTCGGTAATTAAAAAGAATAAAAATATAAAATTTAGCTATTTTATAAAAATACACAAGTCTTGTTTACTCGTTACAAAAAAAAAAACCGACGATTTCCTGGTAACGACTCTAAGAAGTTAACTATAACCAAACGATTGGAACTTTGAGAATAACAAAATAAATATATTTTAGTATTAATAATCCTAGGTATGATTGGAAAAATACATAATAATAAGTCACAACTTATTATAGCTAAAGATGCTGAATGACAATACCAATAATAAGCATGATTTATGTCTATAATGACTATGAATACTTAAACTATTTTGAGATCTTGTTATACTTCCTCCGTCCCATTTTAAATGTCCAGTATACTATTTTAGTTTGTCCCACAAAGAGTGTCATTTCTTAAATTTCAACTAATCAAAAAACATTTAAGTGGGAAAGAGAAAATTTGATTGGTGACATTATATAATTAATGCACTTTTCTTAAACTGTGTATTTTTTTGTAGTGGACACTTAAAGTGGGACGGAGGGAGTAATATACAAAACCATGTTTTTATTTTATAATGGTCACCAAGAAGTTATCAACACATAACTATTTTCAAAACTTTCTAGTTGAGTGAACAACTAGCATGGACGTGCCGATAAAGCCGTCTACTTATATTTATCCTCATGCGTTTAGGGCGCTAGGAGACGTTTATTGGACTTGCATATCTATATGTATTCATTGCTAGATTGCTTGATTCAGGTGAGTTTTCACAGCCCCTCTTTTTACTGCATTTTAACTATTTTGGGGTGAGAAACATATTAACTGTTTTATAAATAGATGTTTATACACATCTTTAACGTGATAAGTCATGCTTAAACAATAAGTTGATACAACTAATCTTTTGAAAGACATTTATGAACAATATTTTGGTACAATCAGTCTTTGTGAAAACTTGGATAAACTATCCTATTGAGATAAATGGTCACTGAAAAGACATACTCAAACAAGTATTTTTACGAAAAAGTCTTAATTAAGACTTGTATGGAAAAACTATATTTTGCGACATTAATCTTTGTATAACCGTGAGTTGATAGACGCTCATCCTATCGCCAGATCGTTTAGATCTAACATTACTGTAATCATCAACTATAGTTAGCCAACGAATATATGAGTAGTACTATTCGGGCTTGATCCCCCGCTCATGGCTAGTCGCTCTAGCCGTATAACATATGAGATATATATTCTATTAAAACGTCGTGGACTCGACATGCCTAGGTAAAGGCGGATTTAGGTTTGATTACAGGCTCATGAACTTATACTTTAACTTGTACGCCTAGCTAGCCTATAAGGGATTACGCACTAAATTAAACAATAAGGTTTCATGGAGTTGAAACGAGTGAACTTGAACGTACATAGATTTGTACTAAACGACTTACCTTTCTAAAATCATGTTGAAATGGTTTTACGCATCGATCATATGCAAATTTATGTTTTATAGAGTTAAAACATTTTACAAAAGAACTTTAAGCACTGAACATGTGCAAATTTGGTTTCAGGGTTTTGAAACAGTTTTCAACGATTATTTTAGTACACGAGTTGTACTGACAAACATTTTGGAATAAATCAACGATTTATATTCATAAAACCTGTGAACTCACCAACCTTTGTGTTGACACTTTTTCTAATATGTTTTCTCAGGAAATGAAAGTTGAAGCTTCATTAGCATATTCAAACGCATTCGGATTACCATTTTGAAGAAAATTTTATTTACCATAAACAATAACTTTTTGTTTGGAAACATTAAGTATTGGTAATCCATTTTGATTTGCGTTGATTTACTATTATCAATTGTTGTGATTTCCGATGTAAGTCGCACGCCCGTTCTTCCGCAAAACCAGTTTTGACGGGGTGTGACACGAAACCCTGATTTCCTCCATTAATGGAGTCGAAACCGTAAATCCTATCAAAAAGCTATGCATAAATTACGACTGCAATCACGTTATGAATACTTGTACGGAGATGGAGCTGCAGCTGCCACCAATTTCCTATGACCACAATGGCGGCGGTGATGTTGTCGGTTGTTACGAAATGATGAATCCGGATTTGGATATAAATTGGAACCAGAAAGAGGTGGATGTGAGGATTGCTGAGGCTATTGGAGATGATGATTCGTCTGAAACTCCGACTACCGGTAACTTGGAAACACGGAGGAGGAGCGCCGGTGCCGGAAAAGGAGATCGGAAAAGGACTCTGGTTTCCGAGCGGAGAAGGAGAAACGGAATGAAGGAAATGTTATACACGTTGCGTTCGTTGGTACCTAACAATACTAAGGTTCTGATCCATATCTTTCTCGTAAAATATTTTGTCGCTAGCTAATGATTGTTTTCTTTTGGCGGTAAAAGAGTACGCTGATGTGGCAGTTTGAAAAGTTTTTCAGCTGATGTGGATTTAATGATTGCCAACTTTACTCTCACTTTATGCTATTGCAAATGATCTAGACTTAAAAGCTGAATCGGTTGGTTTATCGGTGGCGGAAAAAAACAGTAGAGTGGAAATCGATTTTCAAATTAGAGATAGAGAAAATTTAAAATCCCGTGATATTAAGCAAAAAGCAAGGTTAAAGTGGAATATTGATGGCGATGAGAACTCAAAGTTTTTTCACGGTTCATTGAAACATAATAATCGAAAAAAATTTATTCATGGCATATCCTTTGGTGGAATTTGGACCGAAGACCCCCAAATAATGAAAAAAAATACAGCAACTTTTTTTGGGAATTTTTTTCGGAAATTGACGGTGATAGGCCGAAATTCATTAGCTCCAAATTTAAGTCGTTATCGGCTTCTCAACAAACCCTAATTGAGGAAAATTTCTCAAAAATTGAAATTAAAAAGGCGGTGTGGGATTGTGGAATCGAAAAGGCGCCCGGACCGGATGGTTTCAGTTTCGCTTTTTATAAAAAATATTGGCACATAATTGAAGATGACTTAATAAAAGCGATTAATTCATTTGAAAACGGCGGGAATTTAAGCTCCGGTTGTAACTCATCCTTTTTCACACTTATTCCTAAGTGTGAAATCCCGCTCACATTATCGGATTACCGTCCAATTAGTCTTATTGGTAGTTTTTACAAGATTATTGCAAAAATCTTGGCAAACCGTTTAAAGTTAGTAATTGGTGATATTATTAGTATGGAACAATCCGGCTTTATTGAAGGAAGAAATATTTTAGACGGCCCACTAATCTTAAGTGAAGTAATCTCGTGGTGTAAAAAAGTGAAAAAACAACTTTTAGTTTTTAAAGTGGACTTTGAAAAAGCATATGACACTTTAAATTGGGCGTTTCTAGATTCGGTAATGAGTCAAATGGGCTTTGGTGTGAAATGGAGGAAGTGGATTTCTATGTGTCTTGCCTCCACTAGGGCTTCCGTGTTACTTAATGGGTCCCCTACGGAGGAATTTTCCATTAAAAGAGGCCTTAGACAAGGCGATCCGATGGCCCCGTTCTTATTTATTATTGCGGTAGAAAGCATACATGTCGCTTTGATGGAAGCAACGGAAAAAGGTATTTTTCATGGTATAAATCTTCCGAATAACGGTCCCCTAATTTCACATCTCCAATATGCCGATGATACCATATTTATTGGGGAATGGTCCGAAACAAATGCAAAAAACCTATCTCGCATTCTTAGATGCTTTTATTTAGCATCGGGTCTTAAGGTCAATATGTCAAAAAGCAATATCCATGGTTTTGGGGTCAATAGTGGTGAAATATCTCGAGTTGCTAGAAGCCTAAATTGTAGTATTGGATCCACCCCTTTCAAATATCTCGGGTTGATTATAGGGGCTCCAATGCATCGAATTGAGCATTGGGATGTTTTAATTAATAAATTTAATAAAAAACTCTCATCTTGGAAAGCCTCAACTTTATCTTATGGAGGGAGATTAACTCTTGTTAAATCCGTTCTCGGGGCACTTGGATCTTATTTTCTTTCTTTGTATAAAGCGCCGGAGGGGTTGATAAAAAAGTTAGAATCAATTCGGTCAAAATTCTTTTGGGGTTCAAAAAATGGAGAAAGAAAAATTAGTTGGGTTAGTTGGAAAAAAACCCACGCCCCATTAAATTCGGGCGGGTTAAATATTCCGAGTATTAGAGCCCAAAATCTTGCCCTTCTAACAAAATGGTGGTGGAGATGGAAAACGGATGGGAACACTCTTTGGAAGATCGTTATTGCATCTTTACATGAGACTTCGTCTTCCTCCGCCCCGGTTAGTAAATTCCCGGGTGTGTGGAATAACATTGTTAAGGTTCGAGATAATTTTAATAAATTAAATATCCCGATTGACTCATGGTTTCAAGCATCCTCGAACCCGGAATCAGGGTTGCTTCGCTGGTCATGGCCGTTTGAACCGGACGGCGTTTTCTCAGTTTCATCAGCCCGAGTAATTATTGAAGATACTATTTTGGGCCCTTGTAATTTCGGTGATTTCCCGTGGATTAATACAATTCCCACTAGAATCAACGTTTTCTTTTGGCGTTTTGCTCACAATCGTTTGCCAACATGTTTTAATCTTCTTAAAAGAGGAATCATTTTGCAAACGGCGGTATGCTGTTTGTGCGAGAGAGAAATCGAAGACGCGGAACATCTCTTTTGGCGTTGTAGTAAGGTACGCGAGATTTGGGTCGAATTTTGCAGGTGGTGGTGTATAGATATTGGCTATATATCGGGTTTGGAGCAGCTTTTAGCTTGGAGGCTAAAGGAAAAGTTGTCAAAAACAAAATCGAAACATTTTGTGATTGCATTTGTTTCGGTTTTATGGCACATATGGAAATACCGAAACGAAGAGATTTTTAACAATAGTTGTGGTAATCGTCATCCTATATTATCGGAAGCACAAGCACAAGCTTTTTATTGGATTAAGAATAGATCAAAGGAGAATTGGGGAGGCAACGATTGGGCCCAATGGTGCAATAACCCGAAATCTATTTGAGGGTTTGATTCTGACTTGATATATGTCTAGTACCTTGTTATAGTTTTATTTAATTGTTTTGGTGATGTATGATCATTATGATGGGCGAATAGGTCTAGGCAGAGGTGTTTATTTTGTTTTTGGATTTGGTGTATTGTGGACATATTTCTCTCTAGCTTCTCGCTAGTTTTTAATATATTTTCGGGGTCGCCGGTGCGGGTGATGGCAATGCCGAAGCTCGTCTCCGTCGTGCCCTTTGTTTTTGCTGTTAAAAAAAAAGGTATGGTTAAGGATCGGATTTTTATCTCCACATCATTATTTCACATTTTACATTCAAAACCCCTCAAATATTCTTCTTTTACCCTCACTTAATTCATTTGGGCTCACCCTTTTTTTTTTCTTTTTTTAAAATAACTTAATATTTCATTAAAATAAAAAGTACAAACTACAAATAAAAAATTACAAATACCGAAAAATTAAGCTAAGTTACCGGAAAATAAAAAAAATACCGAAAAATTAAAAAAAAAACGAAAAATTTAAAAATATACCGAAAATTACTTTGTTTTGTAAAAATTTGTTGTATGAAAAAGTTTAGGTTGATAAATGTTGTGTAAAAATTTGTATAAAATGGTGTGGTATTTATAAGGGTTTAAGGTTTATTAAAAAAACAAAAAAATAATCGAATTTACACGTGTCAACGCCCCATTGGCTCGTTGGCTAAGTCGGATGGCCGGTGAAGGTAGGGGTTTCACTTGGCGGGCGGTGTGTTGGTGCGGGTCGGATGGCGAGGTGGCCTCTGGCAAGCTAGGGGTCTAGTTACTATACCCGAGGCTCTTAGATGACAAAATAAGTTTTATTCTATGCAATTTCATCTCAGAAGTTGATGTAATTTTTGTATTGGGATTTTCACACCACATTTTTTATTGTATGTACCACACTTATTGCTCAGTATATTCAGGCCCGGCCACAGCCATGTGCAAGGAGTTCCATTGAACAGGGCCCATGATCATTTAAGGGCCCAAAAGTTTTACTATCTTTTGTTTCCTATAGCCCAAATTACTTAGCTAGGTTTATACAATTAATCATAAACCCATTACGGCATTATTTCGTTACATCGCCACATCTCGATCAAGGAATTCAGAAATCAAAGACGATGATTTTGGTTTTTGATTTCTTCATGAAATTGTGAGAAGTCGATCACAATTAGAATCCTTCTGGTTCTTGTTTTGATTTCCTATTTTTCCTCAATTATTTCCTCTTAAATTGGAGGCAACTTATTTTATATTTCTTTTTACATTCATTCTTAGTTTCATACTGACTTAATGATTATAAATTATGATTACAAATTGTGATTCTAAGATCTCTTATTCTTTGAACTTTACTTAACAATTCTTGGTTCACAATATTCGATTTTTAAAGGAGGTAATTATGTAAATATGTAATTATTTATCAATATAAAATATGATCTGATTTGGTGTTCAAGAGAAACTTAAAAGAATTTGCAAATCAGGTGATTTCTTTCCTTTGATTTTTTTATTCTTTTCTGTATTTTAATATGCGACATAAAATTAAAAAACATGAATCTGGCTATGAAAAATGTAAGAAAATACAAAATTTTTGAGGGATTCAATAAATCTCCCGAAGGAGCAATACATAAGTTCTTATGCCTTGTAATTTAAATATAAAATAGGACATTATTGTTTATAGTTTTAGAATTTACAAGTGTTGGACCTTTTTAGATAATTTGAACAGGGCCTCCAAATTCTCGGGGCCGGCCCTGAGTATATTTATATAATTCGTTCTAAAACTTGCATTGTGTGATGTATACATTAAAAGTTGTGGTGTCGGTCGGAATTAATTCTTATTCTCAATTTGTATATATCGTTTAAACAATATCATATAATGGTTTGTAGTTCTTTTTCTCTTCTAAATTTTATGTTTTTTTCAAGGTTATAACTTTTAAGAGTAAAAAAAAATCATACGCAGATGGATAAAGCCTCGATAGTCGGAGATGCAGCACGATACATTCAAGATCTTCAAATGCAAGCTAGGAATTTAAGGAACGAGATTGCAACAATTGAAGAGACTAAAACCCAAAAAACGCCATCCCAAAGTTCGAAAAAGAATCATGCTATAGACTCGTGTTCCGTAATGAAGAAGATTTATAAGGTTACACGAAAATTAGTTTTTACGATTTAAACATGTATAAAATAAAATAAGCGCGACAATTATTTTTTTTCTCTTTTGATGATTGATATATAGTTGGATATGTTTCAAGTGGAGGAAAAGGGATATTATGTGAGACTGGTCTGCACCAAAGGACGAGGTGTTGCGGTATCACTCCATAAAGCACTTGAGTTCATTACGAGCTTTCAAATTCATAGCTCGAATTTGACCACCGTTAATGATACATTTATGTTAACATTCACGTTAAATGTAAGTTTAACTTTGTATAGGTGTATCTTTAATTAGGATCGATCAATAATTAGTGTTTATGTGTATAAATTAGCAGGTAACAAGGTGTGAATTTGACATAAACCTACCAAATTTGAAGCTATGGCTTGCAAGTGCTTTCCTTAACCAAGGTTTTGAATTCAATGCAATTCCGTCGCCTTAAATCGACACAAGGAAGACCGAGACGGTTTCATATGGTGTAGAGCATATTAGACGTTGGCAAACAACATGTGCGGTATAAATTATTTTCGAGTATAAAAAATGTATCATGTGTCTCACTAACGTGCAATTATTGTTGAGTAGTGATGGTTTAGTGGGTGTTCCCAAGTGTCTCGGTGTATGATTTAATGATTATGCATGTGGTTTATAAGAACATTTAAATGTTAACTAGAATGTTTTATCACCATTATTTAAGCTTACACGAGTCATTTATTACTCCCTCCGTCCCTAAATAATGTTCTCATTTCTCCTTCAAGTTTTGTCCCTAAATAAATTTCTCATTTCTCAAACTTAAGGGGCTCACTTAATATAATACTTCCTCCGTTTCAAAATAAGTGATACAAATTAGATTTCACAGTTTTTGAGGCAAAAGATGATAATGAAGGTTAATTAGATTAAATTTGAAGTTAGTGGAGGATGGGTCCCACATATATTGATTAAAGTGAATTTAATGATGTTTAAAAGTAAAAGTAGGGGCACATGTGTCTTTTCACTTTATTAAAGGAGATAGTTAGTGGGTATGGTCCCCACTACCTTTTACAAAATATGGTAAGTTTTCAAAGTGTATCACTTATTTTGAAACACCCCAAAATGGAAAGTGTATCACTTATTTTGAAACGGAGGAAGTAATATTATTGTCAACACTTTCACCACTAACTATCTCTTAAAATACCTTCTCTCTCCAATCAAACCTTATATTTTAATCATAAGTAATATCAAATACCCCACCACTAACTATCTCCTAAAAAGTTGTGCCCAAGAGAAATAAGAAATTTATTTAGGGAAGGAGGGATTAATACTTAAGATCCAATATATATCACTAACTAGGTTAGGCCTGTGCAGAAGCAAAAAACCGGACCGGACCGAGGACCGGAAAAACCAGATTTGATGGACCGAGGACCGGACCGGTGGTCTGTAACGCCCCGAATTTTTAATGATTAAATAGTATTTTTAATAAATTTAAATTGGGTATTAATCAGTTTTATTTATTTAATTGCAATAAATGTGGGACGCTTCTCTTAGATGTATTATGTATTATTAGTAATAATATTAATTGCGAAGACCTGATTTAATTACAAATCGTTAGTTGGCAATTCGATTACGTGACGTTTTAAATTTCGAGTTTAGCTGATAGCCAGGCCGGCCGTAGGCCAAGGCCGAAGGCCGAGTCAACCTTGCCTTGGTGCTGGTTTGCATCTCTATTGTTTTAAGCCCGATCTTCACCTTGCCTTGGTGCTGGTTTGCATCTCTATTGTTTTAAGCCCGATCTTCTTTTGATCATTATTAACCAGGCCGAACCCTTGAATTTATTCCTTGAGCCCGTTTTTGCTTTCCTAGCCAAAGCCCGAGCCCATAGTTGCTAAACAAGCCCAACATTAGGAGCCCGGTTATTAGAGTTGCTAGTATATAATTGATCCCCTAAATTCCCTGATCTTGTATAAGCGGCCGACCCTAATCCCATGATTCTTATTTTATTTTTCTTCTCCGTTCCACCACTTATACGTAGCAGCTCACGCAACAAAGAGGGAGTCGTGGCATTGTACAGACCGGTGGCTGCTAAATGTTTTGGGCCAATGAGATTTATGGTAGAATACCACGTTATTGAAAGATGGGGAGGTGCCATGCGAAATCAATACAAGCAAGCAAACATACAGCTTAGTCATTCGGTGGCATGTGGGATTGTTTTTCTTATATTGGTGAAGCACGTCTAATTAATTCAAGCTACTTCCTTGCTAGCTTACTTGTACAAATTGAAGAAAATGAGCAGCGAGTCTCAGGTGGTGTTGATAGTCAGGCGTGTGAATGTTCGAGAGCATCCCCATCGTAACGGTGTTCCATCGTCGAGCAAGCTGTGAACAAATTCCCTCTCTAGCCGATTATCATATTACTTTCGGTAGTTATACTTCTTACTCATCAATTTCATTAATCTTTGCAATCTTTTATCCTAATTCCGTTTTATGAAGGCTGCAGGCAGGTTTAATATCGAGCCATTGAAGGCTCGGGTTGTGCTTGTTGTGTTGTCGGCTTTATTCCTTGTATAATTGTATAGTTCTTTCGTCGATTAGTCGGGTTTCAAATGTCTAGTTGTCAAATCTTTTAATGGGAAATTGCCCTCACTGTTTTGGCCTCGTATTATAACCACTGAATTAATAGGGTGTCGGGGTCCGGGTTGGATAAAGATCGCGAGTTTATGTCATAAACGTTTTATTAACCGGAAACCGAACCCGTGGGGTTCTTGGTTTCCTAAACCGAAGAGTTTTACTAAATAAATTCACGAGATTATATGATTGCGAAATTCTGTGATAAAAGTGATTTTGGGCTGTCGAGGGTCTCGGGAATAAATGAGTTAATGTCGGGTTTTAAAACGGGTTTTAATCTACATGTTGGATTTTGGGCAGATTCTGTGGGTAGACTTCGAGTCTGTTTTTGTCACACCTATGATGCGTTTTTGAATTTTTGGCCCGTGCTGGTCACTTGTTTTCTGAGTTAGCTTTCCAACGCCGCAACCCTCTCGTTAATCCGATTTGAGGTTTAAAAGTTATAACCATTCTAATATGCTGCTGTTAGGAAAATGACCTGTGCAGCTATGCTGTCTTGTGAGCCTGTTTTGAGGCCCTTAGAGTCCGATTTTGGGAAGAAGCCACTTGAGAGTGTTTTGTAGTATTCTGAGTCTAGTTTCTGTGGTAAAAAGATGGGAAAAATCTAATGAGCAGTTTAAGAGTTATAGCAGTTTCCGTGAGACTGACGGGTGCTGCCAGTTTTCTAAATTAAGTCCTTAGAACGGATTGTAACTCGGGTTTCATTTTTATGCTTTTAGGATCATCTAGGAATAACCGAGCAGCGCCTTAGAGTATTGAGGATCCTTTAGAGCTTACGTTTCTCGAGGTGAGTATTCTCACCGTGTATTCAGTTTTAACGTTGTACATGCATGACTTACGTGTTACATTTCTTGCCCTATAGTTGTTATCTGAGACTGATTTTTTATCTGAGATTGATTTGTTATCTGAGACTGATTTGTTATCTAAGATTGATTTGTTATCTGAGACTGATTTGTTATCTGAGATTGATCTGTTATCCGAGTCAACTGTTATCTGAGCTTTCTGTGATCTAGCTTTCTGAGGTATGAGTTTCTGAGATTTGAGTTAAACATTAAACATAATATATCTGACTTGACATCGAAGAGCACTGGTGTCAGACGTTTTGACTTGGCACCGAAGAGTACTGGTGCCAGGCCTTTTGACTCTCACCGAAGAGTACAGGTGTTGAGGTGGTGTGAGGCGGGTCGAGGTTGATCTCTCGTCCCAAGTCACCCTAGCGCGCTATATAAATTAAAATCTGAGTAATAAAATCTGAGAAATAAATCTGAGTAATTAATCGAGTAGATTCTGAGTAGGAGTACACCGATGTGCCCTCATGTGTTGTATGTTATAGTTGTTTACATTTTGAGACTATTCACTCAGCTTCCCAGCTGACCCAAACTTTCCGCCACATTGTTTCAGGTACCAGCAGAGGAAAGGAGAAGGTGGATGGTTGACCGCTGTATCTTTCATTACCGATGTGGACGGCATTTAATATTTTAAAGACACTTAATTTTAACTATTTCCGCATTAAATACATTTTTAAATGAAAATACTATTATTGGGACCTTTTGATTATAAATTTTGTTTTTAAAAGTTTTAAAAATCTTGTAAATTTTAGGGTGTTACAAGTTGGTATCAGAGCTCTGACTTGAGGGATTTGGATTCACAAGGGGTGGATTCAAACTCAAGTTTGAGTCTCGAGTTTTAAAACGCGAACTGAGTAAAATATTTCTGAGAAAAGTTTCCACATCAAGCATACAGCATGTCACGTCGACCTCTCGCTTTTCCCATTGCTGGTAATATTTAATAGTTTTTATTTATCTGAGATGTATGTTGTATTCTGAGTATGGATGAGAAGAGTAGTCTGAGATCTTTGTGTTTAAATTCTAAGTATATTTTTCCGAGTGTTGTTTCTAATTACATCTGTGAAATAAATCCTAAAAGTTATAATAACATACGAAAATTACATATGAATTGTACGACTAAATACTATGTATATATAGATATACGAATGCGAGGTTTGATAATTTTGAGTATAATTTAGAGCATAATTCTGAGTAAAATTCTGGTTTTAATTCCCAATGTTAATATATTTATGCATATACAAATACGCATACTAGAGGAATTATAAATGTTAATGAGGATAATAAAAGTTTCCAATTTAGAGGAACACCTAATAGAGTTGAAATGAGATTTTATAAATTCTGAGAAATTTTAACCAAATGTGTAATAACGGGATATTAATTTATGATTCACCTGCTTTGAGTAAATGAGAAAAGAGAAAAAATTATTAATATTAAGGAGGAGTATTAAATATTCGTATTGGGAGAAACACTTAATAGACTGAGTCAATTAAGCGAGTAAATCAGAGATTAGTAAATCAAATTGATTATAAATATTTTTATGTGGATTTTTCCAAGTTGAGTAAAAGAAAGAATTATTAAGTCAGTAAAATGGGAAATAATTACATGTAGCTGAACGAGAATTATTAACAGGATCTAAAAGAGAATTATTGATCAGGGTTAAAAGAGAAGTTATCTAAATGAGAAATTAAAATTTCGTGAATACAACGAATCACGAGATATAATAGTTAAGCAGATTCCATATTAAGGTCAACAAGTTAGTATTCATTTAAATTGAGATAAAATGGGAAAAACATTTCGAGTAAGTAGGTTAAATTGCCGAGTGCAAAACTAAATGTGGATGACAAGTTAAGTGACAGATTAATGAGTTCACACTGATAGATTAAAATAAACTATGTAAGTTTAATGGACTAATTAATTGAGAAATTGCTGAGTCAAATTAATCAGATATTATTGAAGCTCATCTTAAAGAGTAATTATATAAGAGGATTAAGAGGAAGCTAACGTCATCAATTTGATGATTATTTATTTAAAAACGAGTTAAAAGAGCGATAAATTGAATCAAATTAAACGAGGAACGCAATAACTGAGAACTCTGATAAAAAAGATATTAATCGTCATGCTCACAAATTGCAATAAATTTAATATAATTGTGAAGAGGATATAAGTTATATTTATGAGGAATGATAAATGGCATATTCAAATGAAAAGTTTAAAAGGAGATTTGTATTGTGAAAATAACTAAGTGGAAATATTTCTACGAATCTGAGTTATCCGAGTATCACGTACGAGACTAAATGTACGCATGATTTTCTGAGTAATGGTTATGAGATTTTGAGTATGCACTGTTGAGTGCATATCGGTATTTATCAGACATTGAAAATAAACTTCCTTTCTCCTGTGTGATTAAAATTCCTTTCTTCTGAGTGTGATTTGTTGGTGGGTTTATATGTGGGAAGTTGTAAACTTTGGGATTTACTCGTGATCAAACAGAAGTAGGTGTTGAAAGTAATAGAGGGCCCCTATTATCGTACACACCGAACTTTTGGTTGGTTATGGGGAGATTTTGAAGGGAACGATGGACCAATGCTTGTTATTGTGAATTTAGTATGTGTATCCTAATTGTTTGTGTGAATACATACTTGCTTGTTTATTTTGGTAGACAATACTAGTTCCAAACTCGAGGACGAGTTTTCTCCAAGTGGAGTTGAGTAAGGGTAAAAAGGAAAATTGTCAAGAAATAATTATCATTAATTATTATTTATAAATATTATGAGCATGATGCTTATGCAGAGAGATTTTGTTGTTATGAATTTAAAGTGTGAAATCTAGATACATATAATTGATCAAATAAATTATAAGTGTAACTATAGAGTTTAAACCAAAATGATAGATCAGGTTTACTGGAGAAATTAACAAATCAAGTTAATTGGGTTGAATGAATATCGTACAAAAGGGAAGTAGTAATACTACAATTATATACAAAATAAGACAGTATACTTATTCTCGGGTGGTTATAAATGTGATAATGAGAAATCATTAAATCAAAGTGATGAGAACTTATTAATGAGTCGTATATGAGAAAACTGCTACAATGAAATTTTGAGGAAAATGAGTTAAAATGAGATCGGTAATTTGCTGGTAATGAGTTATTGTTAAAAGAGCTAAATGATAAAATTTTATTTTGATTAATTATGGAGTAATTTTGAGTTATAAGAAATTTACAAACCGAGTTACATGAGCAACTTAATAAAATGAGTCAAAAGAAAAAAAGTATTAAAGGGACGGGAAGTTTCATTCAAATTTTTGAAGTATTATAAAGTGTTATGAGTTTTGAGGTATTATAAAATTATATGAGAAAACTCTATTTATAAATAATTATTAAACTTGAAATGAGAACAACAACTCAATAAATTGATATTGAACTTAGGAGAAATTTCGAAAAGACGAGAATGTACTGAATTGATGAACCATGGGTAAACTGTAAGATTTAGAATAATGTGTAACTGCGAAGTGAGTAAATGAGAACTCAGGAATTAATTCGTAATTGGAGTAACGAGAAATTATAATAAATAAGAGTATGAAATTTAATTGGAATTTTAGTGGGTAACATGAAATTAATGAGTAGAGATGGTCAAAATAATTAAGAGACATTTAAATTGTGTAAAATCAGTGAAACGGTCTATTTAAGGATCGTTAATCCAGATGAATGAGAAACCATCTATTAAAATATTATCGAGAAACCACTAAATATAATAGAATGAGAACCTGATAAAACGAGTTAAATGACAAGATCGTTAATTTGAGCTATTTAAAGGGTTATCAACATCGGTAATATGCAAACCTAATAGAGTAAGGTAACAATATAATGTTAAAGAAGAGTTATTTTGAGAACCAATAACGCGGTTGAGAGAGAATATATCATTCCAAGTATTATAAGCTGGTAAATTGGAACATGCGAGTAGTAATAAGAATGAGTAGAAATGTAATTTATGCCTAATGCTATTACTTGTAAATATTATCATCTTATGAGTTGTTACTGAGTTAGAGTTTTGGGTTTGCTTCTGCGTTAAGATTTATGAGTTATACAGTTTCGAGTTATACTCCTGAGATATGTTTTGAGTTAATTTCTGAGTTGGACTTCTGAGTTATATCTCTAGATCATATTTTGGAGTTATATACCTGAGTATATGAGAATTCTGTGTGATATGTATTTTCCTTGTGAGCTATTTGCATGGTTTTTATATTAATTGATAATGGTGTAAACCGCTAAATTATTTATATTGCTGTTAACAAACTGTTGACCCATAGAGTAGAGGACCTTCCGAATCATTTTGGTAGAAAATTGTCGATAATGAAAATTTTACCTGTTACTAAAATGTGTAAGTGGTCATTTGATGGAGTTGTGCGATTGTGCAAATGGTTTGGATGACATGGTACTACGATGAGCATCTGGTATCGTCAACAAATCAATAGTAAATTTCCAAGTGGAGTTGAATCGACGATTCAACGCGACGTTAATCGCTGAGTGCAACAACTGTATCCGAATGCGAGAGCAAGAAGACGCCTTCAGCAGAGTATCGTGGTGTATTTTATGCTCATTATCAACATTTTCTTTGCATACTGAGATCCATAGTGAGCATCCTGACCTTATTTCTTTTAGCATTATCGTTTTGCGCCACTAGAGACGGATAATTGTATGAGCATTTACGTGATCTGGAGTTCATTTCCTATTGAGTAAATTCACCATGAAGAGCTTCTTTCTATTTATAACTTTATTGTTTTTATTCTTCTTTTCCATTTGAGTATGCATTTCGTAGGTCACCCTCATGAATTTCCTTTTCATTCTTAACCTTATCATTTTGCTTCCTTTCCCCATTTGAGGACGTGCGTTGTTGACGAGTATGAGTTGAAATGCGTGATCGCTACCCTAAACTCTTTCCGAGCGATGACTTCGGGGACGAAGTCTATTTTAAGTGGAGTTGAGTTGTAACGCCCCGAATTTTTAATGATTAAATAGTATTTTTAATAAATTTAAATTGGGTATTAATCAGTTTTATTTATTTAATTGCAATAAATGTGGGACGCTTCTCTTAGATGTATTATGTATTATTAGTAATAATATTAATTGCGAAAACCTGATTTAATTACAAATCGTTAGTTGGCAATTCGATTACGTGACGTTTTAAATTTCGAGTTTAGCTGATAGCCAGGCCGGCCGTAGGCCAAGGCCGAAGGCCGAGTCAACCTTGCCTTGGTGCTGGTTTGCATCTCTATTGTTTTAAGCCCGATCTTCACCTTGCCTTGGTGCTGGTTTGCATCTCTATTGTTTTAAGCCCGATCTTCTTTTGATCATTATTAACCAGGCCGAACCCTTGAATTTATTCCTTGAGCCCGTTTTTGCTTTCCTAGCCAAAGCCCGAGCCCATAGTTGCTAAACAAGCCCAACATTAGGAGCCCGGTTATTAGAGTTGCTAGTATATAATTGATCCCCTAAATTCCCTGATCTTGTATAAGCGGCCGACCCTAATCCCATGATTCTTATTTTATTTTTCTTCTCCGTTCCACCACTTATACGTAGCAGCTCACGCAACAAAGAGGGAGTCGTGGCATTGTACAGACCGGTGGCTGCTAAATGTTTTGGGCCAATGAGATTTATGGTAGAATACCACGTTATTGAAAGATGGGGAGGTGCCATGCGAAATCAATACAAGCAAGCAAACATACAGCTTAGTCATTCGGTGGCATGTGGGATTGTTTTTCTTATATTGGTGAAGCACGTCTAATTAATTCAAGCTACTTCCTTGCTAGCTTACTTGTACAAATTGAAGAAAATGAGCAGCGAGTCTCAGGTGGTGTTGATAGTCAGGCGTGTGAATGTTCGAGAGCATCCCCATCGTAACGGTGTTCCATCGTCGAGCAAGCTGTGAACAAATTCCCTCTCTAGCCGATTATCATATTACTTTCGGTAGTTATACTTCTTACTCATCAATTTCATTAATCTTTGCAATCTTTTATCCTAATTCCGTTTTATGAAGGCTGCAGGCAGGTTTAATATCGAGCCATTGAAGGCTCGGGTTGTGCTTGTTGTGTTGTCGGCTTTATTCCTTGTATAATTGTATAGTTCTTTCGTCGATTAGTCGGGTTTCAAATGTCTAGTTGTCAAATCTTTTAATGGGAAATTGCCCTCACTGTTTTGGCCTCGTATTATAACCACTGAATTAATAGGGTGTCGGGGTCCGGGTTGGATAAAGATCGCGAGTTTATGTCATAAACGTTTTATTAACCGGAAACCGAACCCGTGGGGTTCTTGGTTTCCTAAACCGAAGAGTTTTACTAAATAAATTCACGAGATTATATGATTGCGAAATTCTGTGATAAAAGTGATTTTGGGCTGTCGAGGGTCTCGGGAATAAATGAGTTAATGTCGGGTTTTAAAACGGGTTTTAATCTACATGTTGGATTTTGGGCAGATTCTGTGGGTAGACTTCGAGTCTGTTTTTGTCACACCTATGATGCGTTTTTGGATTTTTGGCCCGTGCAGGTCACTTGTTTTCTGAGTTAGCTTTCCAACGCCGCAACCCTCTCGTTAATCCGATTTGAGGTTTAAAAGTTATAACCATTCTAATATGCTGCTGTTAGGAAAATGACCTGTACAGCTATGCTGTCTTGTGAGCCTGTTTTGAGGCCCTTAGAGTCCGATTTTGGGAAGAAGCCACTTGAGAGTGTTTTGTATTATTCTGAGTCTAGTTTCTGTGGTAAACAGATGGGAAAAATCTAATGAGCAGTTTAAGAGTTATTGCAGTTTCCGTGAGACTGACGGGTGCTGCCAGTTTTCTAAATTAAGTCCTTAGAACGGATTGTTACTCGGGTTTCATTTTTATGCTTTTAGGATCATCTAGGAATAACCGAGCAGCGCCTTAGAGTATTGAGGATCCTTTGGAGCTTACGTTTCTCGAGGTGACTATTCTCACCGTGTATTCAGTTTTAACGTTGTACATGCATGACTTACGTGTTACATTTCTTGCCCTATAGTTGCTATCTGAGACTGATTTGTTATCTGAGATTGATTTGTTATCTGAGACTGATTTGTTATCTGAGATTGATTTGTTATCTGAGACTGATTTGTTATCTGAGATTGATCTGTTATCCGAGTCAACTGTTATCTGAGCTTTCTGTGATCTAGCTTTCTGAGTTATGAGTTTCTGAGATTTGAGTTAAACATTAAACATAATATATCTGACTTGACACTGAAGAGCACTGGTGTCAGACATTTTAACTTGGCACCGAAGAGTACTGGTGCCAGGCCTTTTGACTCTCACCGAAGAGTACAGGTGTTGAGGTGGTGTGAGGCGGGTCGAGGTTGATCTCTCGTCCCAAGTCACCCTAGCGCGCTATATAAATTAAAATCTGAGTAATAAAATCTGAGAAATAAATCTGAGTAATTAATCGAGAAGATTCTGAGTAGGAGTACACCGATGTGCCCTCATGTGTTGTATGTTATAGTTGTTTACATTTTGAGACTATTCACTCAGCTTCCCAGCTGACCCAAACTTTCCCCCACATTGTTTCAGGTACCAGCAGAGGAAAGGAGAAGGTGGACGGTTGACCGCTGTATCTTTCATTACCGATGTGGACGGCATTTAATATTTTAAAGACACTTAATTTTAACTATTTCCGCATTAAATACATTTTTAAATGAAAATACTATTATTGGGACCTTTTGATTATAAATTTTGTTTTTAAAAGTTTTAAAAATCTTGTAAATTTTAGGGTGTTACAAGTTGGTATCAGAGCTCTGACTTGAGGGATTTGGATTCACAAGGGGTGGATTCAAACTCAAGTTTGAGTCTCGAGTTTTAAAACGCGAACTGAGTAAAATATTTCTGAGAAAAGTTTCCACATCAAGCATACAGCATGTCACGTCGACCTCTCGCTTTTCCCATTGCTGGTAATATTTAATAGTTTTTATTTATCTGAGATGTATGTTGTATTCTGAGTATGGATGAGAAGAGTAGTCTGAGATCTTTGTGTTTAAATTCTAAGTATATTTTTCCGAGTGTTGTTTCTAATTACATCTGTGAAATAAATCCTAAAAGTTATAATAACATACGAAAATTACATATGAATTGTACGACTAAATACTATGTATATATAGATATACGAATGCGAGGTTTGATAATTTTGAGTATAATTTAGAGCATAATTCTGAGTAAAATTCTGGTTTTAATTCCCAATGTTAATATATTTATGCATATACAAATACGCATACTAGAGGAATTATAAATGTTAATGAGGATAATAAAAGTTTCCAATTTAGAGGAACACCTAATAGAGTTGAAATGAGATTTTATAAATTCTGAGAAATTTTAACCAAATGTGTAATAACGGGATATTAATTTATGATTCACCTACTTTGAGTAAATGAGAAAAGAGAAAAAATTATTAATATTAAGGAGGAGTATTAAATATTCGTATTGGGAGAAACACTTAATAGACTGAGTCAATTAAGCGAGTAAATCAGAGATTAGTAAATCAAATTGATTATAAATATTTTTATGTGGATTTTTCCAAGTTGAGTAAAAGAAAGAATTATTAAGTCAGTAAAATGGGAAATAATTACATGTAGCTGAACGAGAATTATTAACAGGATCTAAAAGAGAATTATTGATCAGGGTTAAAAGAGAAGTTATCTAAATGAGAAATTAAAATTTCGTGAATACAACGAATCACGAGATATAATAGTTAAGCAGATTCCATATTAAGGTCAACAAGTTAGTATTCATTTAAATTGAGATAAAATGGGAAAAACATTTCGAGTAAGTAGGTTAAATTGCCGAGTGCAAAACTAAATGTGGATGACAAGTTAAGTGACAGATTAATGAGTTCACACTGATAGATTAAAATAAACTATGTAAGTTTAATGGACTAATTAATTGAGAAATTGCTGAGTCAAATTAATCAGATATTATTGAAGCTCATCTTAAAGAGTAATTATATAAGAGGATTAAGAGGAAGCTAACGTCATCAATTTGATGATTATTTATTTAAAAACGAGTTAAAAGAGCGATAAATTGAATCAAATTAAACGAGGAACGCAATAACTGAGAACTCTGATAAAAAAGATATTAATCGTCATGCTCACAAATTGCAATAAATTTAATATAATTGTGAAGAGGATATAAGTTATATTTATGAGGAATGATAAATGGCATATTCAAATGAAAAGTTTAAAAGGAGATTTGTATTGTGAAAATAACTAAGTGGAAATATTTCTACGAATCTGAGTTATCCGAGTATCACGTACGAGACTAAATGTACGCATGATTTTCTGAGTAATGGTTATGAGATTTTGAGTATGCACTGTTGAGTGCATATCGGTATTTATCAGACATTGAAAATAAACTTCCTTTCTCCTGTGTGATTAAAATTCCTTTCTTCTGAGTGTGATTTGTTGGTGGGTTTATATGTGGGAAGTTGTAAACTTTGGGATTTACTCGTGATCAAACAGAAGTAGGTGTTGAAAGTAATAGAGGGCCCCTATTATCGTACACACCGAACTTTTGGTTGGTTATGGGGAGATTTTGAAGGGAACGATGGACCAATGCTTGTTATTGTGAATTTAGTATGTGTATCCTAATTGTTTGTGTGAATACATACTTGCTTGTTTATTTTGGTAGACAATACTAGTTCCAAACTCGAGGACGAGTTTTCTCCAAGTGGAGTTGAGTAAGGGTAAAAAGGAAAATTGTCAAGAAATAATTATCATTAATTATTATTTATAAATATTATGAGCATGATGCTTATGCAGAGAGATTTTGTTGTTATGAATTTAAAGTGTGAAATCTAGATACATATAATTGATCAAATAAATTATAAGTGTAACTATAGAGTTTAAACCAAAATGATAGATCAGGTTTACTGGAGAAATTAACAAATCAAGTTAATTGGGTTGAATGAATATCGTACAAAAGGGAAGTAGTAATACTACAATTATATACAAAATAAGACAGTATACTTATTCTTGGGTGGTTATAAATGTGATAATGAGAAATCATTAAATCAAAGTGATGAGAACTTATTAATGAGTCGTATATGAGAAAACTGCTACAATGAAATTTTGAGGAAAATGAGTTAAAATGAGATCGGTAATTTGCTGGTAATGAGTTATTGTTAAAAGAGCTAAATGATAAAATTTTATTTTGATTAATTATGGAGTAATTTTGAGTTATAAGAAATTTACAAACCGAGTTACATGAGCAACTTAATAAAATGAGTCAAAAGAAAAAAAGTATTAAAGGGACGGGAAGTTTCATTCAAATTTTTGAAGTATTATAAAGTGTTATGAGTTTTGAGGTATTATAAAATTATATGAGAAAACTCTATTTATAAATAATTATTAAACTTGAAATGAGAACAACAACTCAATAAATTGATATTGAACTTAGGAGAAATTTCGAAAAGACGAGAATGTACTGAATTGATGAACCATGGGTAAACTGTAAGATTTAGAATAATGTGTAACTGCGAAGTGAGTAAATGAGAACTCAGGAATTAATTCGTAATTGGAGTAACGAGAAATTATAATAAATAAGAGTATGAAATTTAATTGGAATTTTAGTGGGTAACATGAAATTAATGAGTAGAGATGGTCAAAATAATTAAGAGACATTTAAATTGTGTAAAATCAGTGAAACGGTCTATTTAAGGATCGTTAATCCAGATGAATGAGAAACCATCTATTAAAATATTATCGAGAAACCACTAAATATAATAGAATGAGAACCTGATAAAACGAGTTAAATGACAAGATCGTTAATTTGAGCTATTTAAAGGGTTATCAACATCGGTAATATGCAAACCTAATAGAGTAAGGTAACAATATAATGTTAAAGAAGAGTTATTTTGAGAACCAATAACGCGGTTGAGAGAGAATATATCATTCCAAGTATTATAAGCTGGTAAATTGGAACATGCGAGTAGTAATAAGAATGAGTAGAAATGTAATTTATGCCTAATGCTATTACTTGTAAATATTATCATCTTATGAGTTGTTACTGAGTTAGAGTTTTGGGTTTGCTTCTGCGTTAAGATTTATGAGTTATACAGTTTCGAGTTATACTCCTGAGATATGTTTTGAGTTAATTTCTGAGTTGGACTTCTGAGTTATATCTCTAGATCATATTTTGGAGTTATATACCTGAGTATATGAGAATTCTGTGTGATATGTATTTTCCTTGTGAGCTATTTGCATGGTTTTTATATTAATTGATAATGGTGTAAACCGCTAAATTATTTATATTGCTGTTAACAAACTGTTGACCCATAGAGTAGAGGACCTTCCGAATCATTTTGGTAGAAAATTGTCGATAATGAAAATTTTACCTGTTACTAAAATGTGTAAGTGGTCATTTGATGGAGTTGTGCGATTGTGCAAATGGTTTGGATGACATGGTACTACGATGAGCATCTGGTATCGTCAACAAATCAATAGTAAATTTCCAAGTGGAGTTGAATCGACGATTCAACGCTACGTTAATCGCTGAGTGCAACAACTGTATCCGAATGCGAGAGCAAGAAGACGCCTTCAGCAGAGTATCGTGGTGTATTTTATGCTCATTATCAACATTTTCTTTGCATACTGAGATCCATAGTGAGCATCCTGACCTTATTTCTTTTAGCATTATCGTTTTGCGCCACTAGAGACGGATAATTGTATGAGCATTTACGTGATCTGGAGTTCATTTCCTATTGAGTAAATTCACCATGAAGAGCTTCTTTCTATTTATAACTTTATTGTTTTTATTCTTCTTTTCCATTTGAGTATGCATTTCGTAGGTCACCCTCATGAATTTCCTTTTCATTCTTAACCTTATCATTTTGCTTCCTTTCCCCATTTGAGGACGTGCGTTGTTGACGAGTATGAGTTGAAATGCGTGATCGCTACCCTAAACTCTTTCCGAGCGATGACTTCGGGGACGAAGTCTATTTTAAGTGGAGTTGAGTTGTAACGCCCCGAATTTTTAATGATTAAATAGTATTTTTAATAAATTTAAATTGGGTATTAATCAGTTTTATTTATTTAATTGCAATAAATGTGGGACGCTTCTCTTAGATGTATTATGTATTATTAGTAATAATATTAATTGCGAAAACCTGATTTAATTACAAATCGTTAGTTGGCAATTCGATTACGTGACGTTTTAAATTTCGAGTTTAGCTGATAGCCAGGCCGGCCGTAGGCCAAGGCCGAGTCAACCTTGCCTTGGTGCTGGTTTGCATCTCTATTGTTTTAAGCCCGATCTTCACCTTGCCTTGGTGCTGGTTTGCATCTCTATTGTTTTAAGCCCGATCTTCTTTTGATCATTATTAACCAGGCCGAACCCTTGAATTTATTCCTTGAGCCCGTTTTTGCTTTCCTAGCCAAAGCCCGAGCCCATAGTTGCTAAACAAGCCCAACATTAGGAGCCCGGTTATTAGAGTTGCTAGTATATAATTGATCCCCTAAATTCCCTGATCTTGTATAAGCGGCCGACCCTAATCCCATGATTCTTATTTTATTTTTCTTCTCCGTTCCACCACTTATACGTAGCAGCTCACGCAACAAAGAGGGAGTCGTGGCATTGTACAGACCGGTGGCTGCTAAATGTTTTGGGCCAATGAGATTTATGGTAGAATACCACGTTATTGAAAGATGGGGAGGTGCCATGCGAAATCAATACAAGCAAGCAAACATACAGCTTAGTCATTCGGTGGCATGTGGGATTGTTTTTCTTATATTGGTGAAGCACGTCTAATTAATTCAAGCTACTTCCTTGCTAGCTTACTTGTACAAATTGAAGAAAATGAGCAGCGAGTCTCAGGTGGTGTTGATAGTCAGGCGTGTGAATGTTCGAGAGCATCCCCATCGTAACGGTGTTCCATCGTCGAGCAAGCTGTGAACAAATTCCCTCTCTAGCCGATTATCATATTACTTTCGGTAGTTATACTTCTTACTCATCAATTTCATTAATCTTTGCAATCTTTTATCCTAATTCCGTT
Source organism: Calendula officinalis (assembly GCA_963853835.1). NCBI lineage: Eukaryota > Viridiplantae > Streptophyta > Magnoliopsida > Asterales > Asteraceae > Calendula > Calendula officinalis. Next base: position 64,892,337 of record OY970828.1, read on the forward strand.
TTATGAAGGCTGCAGGCAGGTTTAATATCGAGCCATTGAAGGCTCGGGTTGTGCTTGTTGTGTTGTCGGCTTTATTCCTTGTATAATTGTATAGTTCTTTCGTCGATTAGTCGGGTTTCAAATGTCTAGTTGTCAAATCTTTTAATGGGAAATTGCCCTCACTGTTTTGGCCTCGTATTATAACCACTGAATTAATAGGGTGTCGGGGTCCGGGTTGGATAAAGATCGCGAGTTTATGTCATAAACGTTTTATTAACCGGAAACCGAACCCGTGGGGTTCTTGGTTTCCTAAACCGAAGAGTTTTACTAAATAAATTCACGAGATTATATGATTGCGAAATTCTGTGATAAAAGTGATTTTGGGCTGTCGAGGGTCTCGGGAATAAATGAGTTAATGTCGGGTTTTAAAACGGGTTTTAATCTACATGTTGGATTTTGGGCAGATTCTGTGGGTAGACTTCGAGTCTGTTTTTGTCACACCTATGATGCGTTTTTGGATTTTTGGCCCGTGCAGGTCACTTGTTTTCTGAGTTAGCTTTCCAACGCCGCAACCCTCTCGTTAATCCGATTTGAGGTTTAAAAGTTATAACCATTCTAATATGCTGCTGTTAGGAAAATGACCTGTACAGCTATGCTGTCTTGTGAGCCTGTTTTGAGGCCCTTAGAGTCCGATTTTGGGAAGAAGCCACTTGAGAGTGTTTTGTATTATTCTGAGTCTAGTTTCTGTGGTAAACAGATGGGAAAAATCTAATGAGCAGTTTAAGAGTTATTGCAGTTTCCGTGAGACTGACGGGTGCTGCCAGTTTTCTAAATTAAGTCCTTAGAACGGATTGTTACTCGGGTTTCATTTTTATGCTTTTAGGATCATCTAGGAATAACCGAGCAGCGCCTTAGAGTATTGAGGATCCTTTGGAGCTTACGTTTCTCGAGGTGACTATTCTCACCGTGTATTCAGTTTTAACGTTGTACATGCATGACTTACGTGTTACATTTCTTGCCCTATAGTTGCTATCTGAGACTGATTTGTTATCTGAGATTGATTTGTTATCTGAGACTGATTTGTTATCTGAGATTGATTTGTTATCTGAGACTGATTTGTTATCTGAGATTGATCTGTTATCCGAGTCAACTGTTATCTGAGCTTTCTGTGATCTAGCTTTCTGAGTTATGAGTTTCTGAGATTTGAGTTAAACATTAAACATAATATATCTGACTTGACACCGAAGAGCACTGGTGTCAGACGTTTTAACTTGGCACCGAAGAGTACTGGTGCCAGGCCTTTTGACTCTCACCGAAGAGTACAGGTGTTGAGGTGGTGTGAGGCGGGTCGAGGTTGATCTCTCGTCCCAAGTCACCCTAGCGCGCTATATAAATTAAAATCTGAGTAATAAAATCTGAGAAATAAATCTGAGTAATTAATCGAGAAGATTCTGAGTAGGAGTACACCGATGTGCCCTCATGTGTTGTATGTTATAGTTGTTTACATTTTGAGACTATTCACTCAGCTTCCCAGCTGACCCAAACTTTCCCCCACATTGTTTCAGGTACCAGCAGAGGAAAGGAGAAGGTGGACGGTTGACCGCTGTATCTTTCATTACCGATGTGGACGGCATTTAATATTTTAAAGACACTTAATTTTAACTATTTCCGCATTAAATACATTTTTAAATGAAAATACTATTATTGGGACCTTTTGATTATAAATTTTGTTTTTAAAAGTTTTAAAAATCTTGTAAATTTTAGGGTGTTACAAGTAATTGTAACATTCATCCCACATTGGTTGGAGAGGGGAACGAAACACTCTTTATAAGGGTGTGGATACCTCTCTTAGCATGAGGCCTTTTGGGTGGAAGTGGTCCATACAAAGAACAAAACCGTGCGCTGGTGGGCAAAGCGGACAATATTGTGCTACGGGGTTCTGGGATGTTACAAGTGGTATCAGAGCCAGACCCGGACCGATGTGCACAACGGGGGCGTTGTGTCCCAAGGGGGGGAGAATTGTAACATTCATCCCACATTGGTTGGAGAGGGGAACGAAACACTCTTTATAAGGGTATGGATACCTCTCTTAGCATGAGGCCTTTTGGGTGGAAGTGGTCCATACCAAGAACAAAACCGTGCGCTGGTGGGCAAAGCGGACAATATTGTGCTACGGGGTTCTGGGATGTTACATGGTCGACGGTCGGTTTCGGTTAATTTCCGGTTTCCTTCGGTTTTGGACCGGTTTGGACCGGTTATAACCGACTGTTTTCTGCATGTTGTTAGCCTGTTTTTGGACTGTTTTTAGACTGTTTTTGGATTGTTTTCTGCCCTGTTTTTGGGCTGTTTTGGGACTGTTTTTTGCACTATTTTCAGACTGTTTTCTGCCCTGTTTTTGGGTTGTTTTCTGCACTATTTTCGGACTGTTTTCTGTACTGTTTTGAACTGTTTTTGCAGCAGTTTTTGGTCATTCTGTGCAGAATTTGAAGCACTCTGTTGCAAGTGTCGTATATTTACATAAGAATTAACTACATATACACATCTAATTAACTTGTTTTTTAATTGATAATCCAAAAATTGACCATTATATTTGCCTGATCGATCGATATATATTACATTGATTAATTAAAATGGCGCCCACAATTAGTATATTATGTCTGGTCCTATTAGTACCTAGTATGTCATCGTAATTTATTAACATTCTGTAATTAACTTTGATAAGCATTCATTTAATACATTCTGTAATTAACAATCATGGCATTGCAACGAAATTCAGTTGATACATTCTGTAATTATCACCATGCACATATTATAGTTATACAATCATACCTGAAATTGAGAATCACTATTATCAGATTGCGAGTTCGACATAATATTGATCGATTGTTGGAGCTTGCAACGAACGAACGAAGAAGTTGAATAGAAAGGAATTAAAGAGACGACGGTCGTTCGTACGTGTGGTTTGAACGAGGGTTTTTTTTAATAGGATGTTGGGCTAAAGCTGCTGGATGGGCTTATTAGATGGGCTGGACAGTAAAAAATCGCAGGCTTCTTATTTTTTCCGATGTTTCCGGTTTAAAACCGGACCGGACCGGTATTCTCGGTTCTCAAAAAACACGGACCGAGGACCGGACCGGAAGCTACGGTTCGGCGTCGGTCCGGTTCGGTTCTTCCGGTCTCGGTCGGTCCCGACCGGTCCCGGTTCAAACTGCACAACCCTAAACTAGGTTAGACCCGTGAAAAATCACGAGTTGTTAATAATTTTGTTAAACGTAAATTTTAAGGAATATCAAAATGAATTGTTAATTATGTGATAATTACGTATATATGTAAGCATGTGATCTTTACACCACATAATCACTTCATGTTACACCCTACATAACAAAGAAAGTCAATAATTTTACTCCTTTTTTATTAATTATACTGGAGTGGTTATATAGAATCAATTAAGGTTTATGTTTATGGTTGTACCATGATTTACTCTCTTTTTTATCAGGAGTGCTATAATTAAATTAATAAAAAATGAATTGCAAGGAGGAAATGTTTAAATTTTGAAAAAGATAATATAAAAAACGGGATTAATACAAATCGGTTTATTAGGAATATTTGTTGAGTTGCCCTAAAATTTCCGGGGAAAAAAAATAATGAATAAAATATCCTCAATCTTCAAATGGGCGGGAAATTTTTTAGGTACCACTAAGGACTTCCACATGTCAAAGTTGTGGTCTAAATAAAAATTCACGGAGTGTCGTAATTTTACTGAGTAAATTTTTATAATAAAAATATGATTAATTATATGTAAATTTATAAAATTTAAAACTCATAAAATTTTATAATAATTATGATTCGTAAAAATTCAATAATTTCACAGGTTATAATTATACATAAAACATATTATGATATGTATTAGGATCTGTATTGAAAAGAGTATATGAAAATATTAAAAAATTAAGTGGTCATTATTAAATTAATTTGAAAATATTATTCTATAAAACTTGAAAAAAATGTTATTATCCCATTGTAATATTATATTATAAATTAATATAATATTCACGTTAGGTTCAATCACATATACTTCCTCCGTTTTAAATAAGTGATACAAATTAGCTTTCACGTTTTTTAAGTCAAAAGATTGTAATGAAAGTTAAGTTAGATTAAATTGGATAGTTAGTGAGTGATAGGTCCCACATATTATGATTAAAGTGAGTTTAATAATGTTTAAAAGTAAAAGTAAGGGTTAATAAGTCATTTCACTTTTTAAAGGAGATAATTAGTGGGTATGGGTCTCACTATATTTTACCATATAAGAAAAGTTTTAAAGTGTATCACTGATTTTGAAACATCCAAAAATGGAAAGTGTATCACTTATTTTGAAACGCATGAAGTACTACAGAAGATTGCAATTCTATATATAACATTTATCATGGGGTGAATAGTTGCATTTTGTCCCGTAGCCATTTTTCTTTATTTAAACGTTAAAGACGGAAGACAAACAGAACTGCATATCTGGCTTAGTGGTAGCACCCTCTCTTTGTCACCAACTGGTCCTTTGTTCAACACTTGACAACAGCGAATTTTTTTTAACCTTTTTCACAACTTTCCATATATTACATTTTACACCCTGAACATTAACTTTTCTAGAAGGACAATTACTACCCTTAACTTTAGGTTGGAACATTAACTAATATGAATCGACATAATAAGTTTAGATACAATCAACAAAATCACACAGCTGGCCGCGTACATTGCTGAATGATTTGCAACTTCAACATTTACTAAAATAACTCATTTCTTGGACGTCGTATTAGAATCCCCGCGGCATCGCGCGGGTACTATTTGCTAGTTATAACTAATGGCCATTAAATTGAGATTTAAAAGGGGATTCTTAGTTTTCTTACAATATAGTTTATTTTTTACATTTGACCAAAATTATTATATATTAAGCGTAAGTTTTGAGTACATAGCCTAATAATAAAACGTTGGGGGGATTATAGAAGACTTTAACTATGATCTAAAATTTCACTACCATGTTACCTGTTAATATTTTTGCATTAGTCTGACTTTTACATTTAACTTTACTTTTAAAAGTAAATAATTGCATTAATTTTAATTTTTTAAGAATTTTTATAATAATTTTAATTGTTTAGACTTTTAACGTTATAATTATGGTAAATAAGTTAAGTACATAATTAGTAAAGACTAAAAAGATTTAGAAAAAGGAAAACTTTAAATTAAATAACAATCATATTATATGAAAGCATAATGATAGATGATGTCGTAGAACTAAAAAATCTAAAAAAGTTGTAATATAGAAAAAAAAACATATCTAAATTAAATAAGAAGATAAAATCAAAATAATTGTGATAAGCATATTTATTTTGTAAAAGATATTGTTAAATCAATTTCATTTAAATTATTATTATGAAATTATTCAAATTATGTATTATGTTATTTTTCAAAAGACAATGTGATAATTAAAAGAATTATATTATTACGGACTTATTCAAATTACAAATTAATTATATAATTTTTATAATCGTGATAAATCACGGATGACCTATATTTTTTTATAATATTTTCATAATTTTCTTAAATTTTACGTAATTAAAAATAATTATTTACCCACTGTAGTAGTTGCAATCATTGTGTAATCAACCCATCTTAAATACTTTTTCCATCTTCCTTTAGATGAATTATATAAACGTGATACAATTCCTACTCCAATTAATAAATTGGCATAACGTTTCGAGTCCAGATTGTTATAAAATCAAAAAAATACAAACAATTATATATATGGCTGTTTTTGTGCAGGTTTTAACGGGTTGACTACAACAACTATTGTCTACAAAGTATAAATTTTCCGAAAAGATTATGATGTTATATTTATTTAAAAATTACTTTATCTTTAAAATTTAAAACTATAAATTTGGTGGTCTCTAAGGTTGCCATGTGGCAATAGGAGGCTTAGAAGACGCCACGTGGCCGTATAAGTTTTGTTATATTATAGTAGTAGATTTCCATATGGTGCTTTTTTGTTTTTTTTTTTTAACGGGAAGTTAATTAGTAAGTTAGTAGTTCAAATCATGCAGTGACATCCACTTTGAACCAATCTTCTTTTATTTGGAATAATCATCATCATCTTTTTTTATTTTTTCAGAATACTTTCAAAAATTTTTAAACCTAAAACCTTTTTGAAGGAAACCCCAAAGCTATATTTTGTGGATTTTACATATGATGCTTAAATGGAGAAAATAACTAATGATCAAGAATTTCATCATGATGTTGATTTTGCATGAAAGACATTATATCGAGGAACATAAAATCATATCAGGTCTTTATACTTCAATTTAGTAACACTTTTTTACCAAAATAATCATCGTTAAATACACGTAGTGAATACGAAGAGCAACAAGCCGTTCTAGCTCAGTTGGTAGAGCGCGTGGCTTTTAACCACGTGGTCGTGGGTTCGAGTCCCACGGATGGCGTTTTTTATTTTACCACCCATATTGTTGCAAAAATAAATGAACATGATTTTATATTTTTACATAGAAATACATATGATTACTAATTATTTATTTAAATTTCTTTTCTTATATTAATCATCATATTGTGATCGTATTAGGAGTGTGGATAACTCGAATCACAATTGTGAAACCAAAAGCTAAGTAGCTAGATATGCACTAAACCGAACTAGAACTAATATACTTTGTATGCTTCTCTAATCCAAAGGCATATTCGGATGTTGGTGTTGAAAGTAATGACACTACATGTATATAAGCCCAAATTTTCTAATACTTACAATTTTCTCACGTTAAGTAGAAGGGCTTAGCCCCATCCTACACAAGTGAGTTACCTTAAATAGACATTTGAAATGACAAAACGTTAATAAAAAGACATTGTTGATTAATTATTTTTGTTTTCAGATTCCTTGTTTTTAAAAGAAAGATTTACAAACTGAGATTGAATGCGGCTTATAAGTGAATTATTATCTCTACCTCTAAAGTTTGTACATTTCTAAAGATGTACAAGGCTCTCACTCTACCTCTAAAGTTTGTACATTTCTAAAGATGTACGTTGATGCAGTGAATTATTATCTCTATATTTTGGAATTCTCACTTTTGATCCACATGAAGAATTTGGGGTATAATCGGTATAAAGTGGAGCAATGCTTGGAAACGGACTTTTAGGGGGAAGTGAATTGTGCTTTCCTACGATTACCAATGTGACGCATGTCTTATTATGTTAATTGTATCCAATGGTATCAAACAATGCTTTTAGTTGTGTCAAAGGGTGTCATGGTGGTTAATTGACTTACATAAACTTATATACATGTTGACGTATAAATAAAATGATCAGTTATATTTATTATAGTAGATTGTACCTCGCACGACGCTGCGGTTTTTTTCACATAACACTCAAAAGATTATCAGAATAACAGTTAAAGGAAAAAAAACCATCATTTTTAAATACATAGGAACATAAAAGTTTTAATCGTATAAATTAAGGGATTATTTGGTCATAAAAGTTTAAGAATTATATTTTAATTTCAAAAAACGTAACAGGCAAAGAATCTTTTGGTTATTTTAAAAAACTAAAGTTTATGGGCTTTTTTGTAATATCAAGAACTTCAAAAGAAAAAGAAAATTAATGCTTCTTGTAAGAATAGAACCCTGGTCGCCTAGTAAACTTGAATCCTTACAAAACTATTCTCGCCATTGAGACAACCCAAGTTCTTGTTTACCCTTTCCCATGTCAAATATATAATATATATGTCATTCAAACTACAGGACAAAAGTACACTGTTCATCAAGGTTCTAAAAGACGCAAGGCGCGGCGTGGCGGCACCATCAAGCCTTGAGCATGGCGAGTCGTGGCGAGTCGTGGCGTTTTTCAAGGCGTGACTTAAAGCGGCAAATTTTTTAATATATATATGTATATCAAATTCAAAAATAATTATATCCCTATTGATTTACATGATTTTCATATGTGAAGTTTATAATAAAAATGTTAAATCTAAATTTATAATTACATGCCATCATTTTTTTCAAAAAAAGATCATTTTTTCAAAAAAAATTCAAATTTTTACAAAAATTTTCAAAAAAACTCACCCTAAGGCGCGCCTTACGCCGCCTTATCGCGTTTTTTTTCCCGCCACGCCTTATACTGCCGCCATGGACTGTTTCGTAATGGCGGAGTCGCGCCTCACGCCTTGGCGCCGCTATGACGCGCTTTTTAGAACCTTGCTATTCATGCAATTGCAAAATGTATTATTATTAATTGTATATGCTCCCTTTGAATTTTCCATACCTGAATCACAAATTCCTGATAAATACATAAACTAAAATCATATGACTGAAAATTGATCGTTTCTTACAGATGGCAACAACCAAATTCATAGAGAATAACATCCAATACATAAAAATTAAAATTATAAATCGGTTATCAGATTCATTATCAAAAGTTCCTTTGGTTCTATTTAGTTATACATCCTCACTTATAGTTCACTACTACTAAATTTGCACTTTTAAATGTCTAAGTTTATGGTTAAACAAGACCAATAATGCTCACCTAAAGCCTAAAAGAACAAATAGCAAAATCACTAATATATTTTGTGAGTCCATTAAAAAACACAGAATATACTTAAAATAAATTATTTAATTTTTGTTAGCCGGTGAATCTATGAATGAAAAATAGTCATTCATATTAGACCCACTAAACATCCATATCAATATCTATTTATGTCATTTATATCCGCTATTATCGGGAGAATGTTCATGGGATCGGATGAGGATTGCACACCTAGTTATCATCATTAAACATTTGTTCAAACAATAAACTTAAAAACCAAAACCACTTATTGTTTAATTCTTATAGTCATAGAGGTTCATTCACGATTTATGGAATTCGGTTAATGAATTTCTTTCAACGGGTTTTATGCCTATAGGGTGTAATGCTTCTTTTTTTACTTTAATCTCAAAGGTTAGTAACCCGACTTTGGTGAAAGATTATAGACCGATCTCTCTTATTGGTTTACAATATAAGATTATTGCAAAGTTATTAGCTTTACGGTTAGCTAAAGTTGTTGATTCCGTAGTTAGTAAAGAGCAATCTACCTTTATTAAAGGAAGGCAAATCTTAGACGGTTCGTTAATGGTTAATGAGATTATAGAGTGGTATAAGAAGAAGAAGAAGATGCTATTGTTATTTAAAGTTGATTTTGAGAAGGCTTATGATTTTCTAAGTTGGGAATATTTAGACTTTATTATGTCTAAAATGGGTTTTGGTGTTAAGTGGCGGAAGTGGATAAAGTCGTGTCTTTCGTCGGCTACCTTGTCGGTGTTGGTTAATGGTAGCCCTACAGAAGAATTTAAAATGTTTAGGGGTTTACGCCAGGGTGATCTGTTGTCTCCGTTTTTATTTATTATTGCAATGGAGGGGCTTCGTCTTTCTTTAGAAAAAGCGGTTGAAGATCATCAGTTAAAAGGAGTTTTTATTGGTACCTCAAATTTAAATATTTCCCATTTTTTCAACGCAGATGATGTCATTGTGGTGACGGAATGGAATGTGGATGATATGGACGGTATTATTCAAATTTTTAATGACTTCTTTAATGTCTCCGGGTTAAAAATAAATGTTCAAAAATCTAATTTATACGGTGTGGGGATGAGGTCGGACGTTATTGAGGCCATGGCGTTACGAACAGGCTGTGTTGTGGGTTCCCTTCCTTGCCGCTATCTCGGAATTTTAACGGCTGGATGTATGTCTTGGCAATCTAGTTGGGATTGTATTATCGCTGCTTTTAGAAAAAGACTCTCGAATTGGAAAGTGAAGATGTTATCTATTGGTGGGCGTTTAACTCTGATTAAGTCTGTTCTTGGAAGCGTAGGCATTTATTGGATGTCTTTATTTCGAGTGCCTGAAACCGTTATAGATAAGCTGGAAAGAATGAGGGCTCGGTTTTCCTGGGGTTGCCATGAACAAGAAAAAAAATTAAGTTGGGTGTCATGGAAGAATTCTTTTGCGGTTAAAGAAAGAGGTGGTCTTGATATAGCGAGTCTAAAAGCGTTGAATCTAGCGCTTTTGCTTAAGTGGAGATGGCGATTCTATAATGAGCCAAATGCCCTTTGGTGTAAAGTTATTAAAGCCATGTATGGGGAGGACGGGGGTTTCTCAGGTAATAGTTCTTATCGGCTTTTTAATGGAACTTGGTCTCGCATTATAGGTACCGTTAACTTTCTTCATGACAATAGTATTATATATTTTAATGCTATTAGATATGAGTTAGTAAGTGGCAATAGGTTAAAATTTTGGACTGGTCTTTGGTTAGATGATACATCTTTATCGGTTAAGTTTAACCGACATTTCCGGTTAGATTTGGATAGTGGTTGTTTGATTAATCAAAGATGGTTTCAAGGTAGTTGGATGTGGAATTGGAAAAGACCATTGAGAGGTGGTGTGGAATTGGAACAATTCGAAAATTTGAAGACCCTTCTTTAAAATATAAATGTTGGTGAAGGAAATGATAAATTGTGTTGGTCTCTTGACTCTCAAACGAGGTACTCGGAGGCAGGGGCTCGAAGGTGTATTGATAAGAATATTCACCCAGGCATTGGTTTTAGTTATACTTGGTGTAAAATAGTGCCTTTAAAAGTTAATATATTTATGTGGCGTTTATTTTTGGATCGGCTTCTAACTAGACAAAATCTTTCAAGAAGAGGGTTGGAAATTCCTAGTATTTCATGTCCGAGTTGTCCAGGTAACTTGGAGTCGGTGGATCACTTGTTTTTTGGCTGTCTTTTGGCGAAGCAGATTTGGCAGAAGGTATGCTCGTGGTGTTCTTTAAGGGAGGCGGATTTCGGTCATAATTGCCAAGAGATGGGGGATTTCATTGAAAGTTTTTCAAATGCTCAAAATAGGAAGATGAAAATTCAAGTTATTGGGTATTCGACGTGTTGGGTGATTTGGAGATATAGGAATTCTTTGTTATTTGATAATGGTAGATTTAGAAAATCGGATGTCTTTGATAGTATTCGTTTGTTTTCTTTTTCGTGGATCACTCATCGAAATCGCAAAGTTAAGATTTCATGGGATGATTGGTTAAGAAACCCTATTTGTAATTTTACTTAGTCTAGTTTTCTGCTAGACTCAAGTGTTTTTTATGTTAGTGTGGAGGTCCTCGGGGGGTGATGGCTTTGCCGAAGCTCGACCCGTTGCCTTCTTTCAAAAAAAATCAAAGTAGGTTAAAAAGTCAGAGTAAAAAAAACACTAGGCTTAAGAAATGGAATAAAATCGTTTGTTTATCAAATCAAATCAGTGATTTAAATACGTATTTATGTGTAGATAATTATAAAAATTATGCTTTACTATTTTTTTTATCATTTTTTTGTCTTGATATAATTTATTTGTAATATCATTCCACAAATGGACCAACAAACATGGACATATCCTTGTCATGTAACCAATATATTATCAAAGATTCACTAAACGAAAGCGTCAACAATGTTCAAGTTGGCCATTTTAAGCTCTGCAATTGGAGTGTATGGGGTAGCAACATAACAAATAAAGGAAATAAAGTATATTAAAATGTACGGAATAATATTTATTGATTGCGAAAACATACAACTGAACGGGTCATCAAGTTGATGGTAGCATCAATATAAATATTTAAACAGATGCCAAGACAATGTCATAATTTAAAGTTTATTGTTGAAGAAGGATATAGTTTTTTGTATATATATGTCAGTTTAAATTCCATAGAACAATTTAAAATTCTTTTAAATAAATACTAATATATAAAGCACAAATAGAAATAAGTCTGTTCACGAAGATGATATCAAACCACTTGTATTTGATTTTGAATGAATTTTATATATTAATCTTCTAACTTGTGAACTTCAAGAATAATTTTATTATTTACTTCAAGAATAATTTAATTATTTTAATAAAGGTACTTTTACATAAGGGTAACAACTTAAACTTTTATATATACATAAACACAAATTTATCAGAAAGATCTAACAACTTAAATCCCCTTATGCATATTTATTTATTTAATGAGTAATAACAAAGTCATGATAAGTAGAAATATATAGTAGGAAACATATCATTACTTTTAAATTAAAGTAAAACATCACAGAAATCAATCAATATCCAATCCGGCTTTTGAAAGTGAGATATAGATGGTCAAAGTCAAACATTTATCCGGGAGTAGAGAAGTTGTTGCCTAAAACACCTCAAGCAAAAAAGTCACCTGAAAAAGATGTGTGATTTCGTGAGTAAAATATGTTAGGAACTTTATATTTAAACCTAAAGACTAATAAAGTAACACTAAGGAATTACAAATATAACAATTACAAGGAGCACAGCATAAAAGTGAAATAAGTTGTGCTCCTATAGAAAACTGAACTTAGAATAAACCATTAATATTACAGAATCTGCTAAAATAATTTAATGCTGGTACAGAACAGAAAACTAACCAATTAACCTGTGTATTATGCATCATTTTTGGACACAACATATATTACCGAAACCGGAATAATATAATTCCCAGGTAAAATGAAAATTAAAACCTAGAGACAAGAGTCATTACTAAAATAAATAATCACATCTTTCAGATTTACAGAACAAAAGCATTCACTGTCAATTACTTCTACCTATCAAGTATGAACCATAAAATATCATTGAGGAACCGAAAAAACCAAATATCCATTATCCCAACGAACCCTAATTTCTTGTCCAACTTGCAATCCTTTACCTCTTATAATGTGTCCCCATTTTCCAATTAAATTGTAATAACTTCCACGACATTTTAATTTCATCAAATAAGTATCACCTGTATCATAATCTCGAGCATTTACATGAATCTGTAGCTCGTTTCTTAACTGTTCTCGTGCTTGTGACGCCCAATACAAAAGAATATGATCTTCAACTGATTTTCCAGGTAATGTCAGAAACGGATGATTTGTATCCACATCAGATAAAGTCAACGCCTTTTTAATCGGCCATTCTTCATCATGTTGATGAATTTGTTGTTGTTGATGATGATATTGTAACTGGTGCTGTTGTTGTTGTACAGTAGGGATTGTTGCAGGTACAACTATTTGTTGACTTTGTTCATACGGTACAGAAAAATGCAAACAACCGTTAGCCCAACGGATTTTTATCTCTTTTCCAACGCCTAACCCTTTACTCCTGATAATTTTCCCCCATTTTCCAATTAAATTATAATAATTACCACGCCACCTCAGCTTCATGACATAAATATCCCCTGTATCAACATCACGTGCATTCAAATTCACCTGTTCTTCATTTCTCAAAAGCTCCCGTTGTTGTGGGGTCCAATGAACAAGAATATGATCTTCAACTGATCTTCTTGCTAATGGTAAAAAAGGGTGATTAGTGTCCACATCAGATAATGTCAAAACTTTCCTAATTGGCCATTGATCATGGTGCACAACGGGGGCAGGAATTATCTGCAGCGGGGGCACGGTAAGAATATGTTGCTGCGGGACTGAAAAATGTAAGCATCCGTTAAACCAACGGATTTTGATTTCTTTTCCAACATCTAATCCTTTAGAACGAACAATTCTTCCCCATTTTCCAATAAGATTGTAATAACTGCCTCGCCATTTTAGTTTCATGACATAAACATCACCAGTGTCATCATCTTGTGCATTAATGGGTACTTGTTCTCTGTTTAGTAAATGGTCTCGTTCTTGCTGTGTTAGGTGAATGAGAATGTAGGTTTCGACAGGCTGGCGAGGTAGAGTGAGGAAGGGGTGAGTTATGTCAACATCTGAAAGTGTGAGGGCTTTTCTGATTGGCCAATCGTCTTGTGCGTGTAATGTGTTATTGTGTCTAGAACGCCTCATGCCTGTGAGCAATGTAGAAATAGAGATCATTTGTTACAAGATTCGATTTTTTTCACAAAATCAACACATAAACTGTAAAACATTAACAATCAACACAAAAATCATAACGAAGAAAATAGTAACAATTGATATATTAGCCAATCAGAAACTCTAGACCACCTGCATTTGTCAAATGACATGAAGTAAACAAAACCTTACATAACAAAAGTAGCTTTTGAGCAGTACAGAGAAGAAGAAATTAACAGAGGAAATTATCAATTTGCATAACTTTCATAGGATCCTTACATTGCTATTTAATGGAGAAAACAAGGAAACTAATATAACTCAAAATGGAAATGACAGCATGGAAAATGGAGATTCTAATATGCAATCCTTGCCTAGCAACCTCACATGATGAAGCATTTCTTCCCATTTTGCCCCTATTGGAATGATGCGGTGTATTCATGGCATTCATGTGGTTATTGGTGACTGTATCATCTTAAATTTCAATCTCGAATTATAAATCGAAAAATAAAAAAAATCCTACGTACGTACGCACGCCAATTGCAAGCTTAAACCACCACGAAAGTAGAAGTAGGGCTTCTACATCTTACTGTGAATGCTAAGAAACTAACTCCTCAAAAGTAAACTATTCAATTGAATTGAAACACAACCTAAGTCAAGAGGTTAACTAACAGTTTCGTGCGAGAATTCAACAAAATCAAAAGCACAGAAGCAGTTGAAAACCTAAATTAAGCATCAGAATCGAACAACCTAACTGAAATTACCTGTGTTCGTCTGCCAGGGGATTTGATCGAGAAAAACCCTAGAGCGAGAAAGGGGGCATAATTGTTAAGATAAATTTGGGAGAATTGTAAAAATGTACAAGTATAAATAGAAGAAGATAGGGGTGTTCGTTTGGACGGTTTGGATATATCCGAACCAAATAGATGAAACCAAATAAAGTCCGGTTTTCAAAAGTTCAAACCGAACCGTCCAAACTAATTCGAAAACCAAACCGATCCGAACCAAATAACAATTTGGTTGGTTTGGTTTTATCCGTTTGGTTTTTCCTTAAAATTTACAAAAATACTACAAAAGTATATAAAATAAATAATATTAAGTTCGATATGTAAAATTCCAAAATGATAAACTAGTTTGTACATAAAAACAAGTCTAATTCATAGCTTGTGACATTTATAATGATATATGCAAAAATCGGCATCAACTTTATCAAAAAATCCAAAACGACTGGTATATCGCCAAATGATACAATATAAAATGGAACAAGTGTTAGTATATAAATCATTTTACTATAAGAAATGTAAAGAAAAGGAATACCATAATTGCTTACCATGGAAACCAACAAGTGTTAGTATATAAATCAATTTACTATATATTACTATTCGGTTTTTTTGGACAATCCGGTTTTCACGATGGAAACCAAATCCAATCCGAAATCCAAACTATTAATTTGGTTTAAGTCCAAACCGATCCAAAAAACCAAATAACCAATCCAAATAGTCCGATCCAAAATGTCCAATTGGACAATCCGGTTATATCCGAATAGTGAACACCCCTAGAAGAAGATGCTTGATTTGTGAATGGTGGTGTTGATCGTGTGGATAAAATTGGTGGCGGTGATGGTGGTGGTGAATTTGGTGTGGGGAAGGAGGCTGGAGCTGAACTGTCAAAAATGGAGGCCAAATTGCGTGAAGAGGGAGAATAACAATCAAAAATCATTTCTATAAAATGCTTTTGAGTTTTTAGATCGTCTTTTTAATTTTACATTTTCTCTTGGTCTTTGATTTTAAGTACGCGACAAATAACACAAAATAAACAAAAACCAACAAAAGTGGTGAAGATTTTGGATAATTTTTTATAAGTTATAAGTTTGATTATTTTATAGGTAAATGTTTATAATATGATCAAAATAGTTAAGTACTTGATATGTTTTTTGAAATAAAAAATAGAGTAAATTACATGAATGGTCCATGTGGGTTACACAATATTTTGGATTTGGTCCATAAATCACATTAATTACACCCATGGTCAATATGGTTTACACTTCGTATTGGTTTTGGTCCATAATACTAACAGCCGTTAAAATTTGCTGTTAACTTTCTTTAAATGGCTAAAATACCCTTTTTAGCCAATATTCCTTCTTCTTCTTCCCCAATAATCAAAACCCTAACCCTAGATGATTTTTCCAATTGCTCTTCAATGAACCAAAAACCAATCCCCCAAAACAATACTAACAAGGTAATCGGATTCCAGGACGTTGAATTCATCGACGCTGTCAAAGAATTTCCTTCAATCGATGCCTCAAATTCCTTCGAGACTGCCGGAGAATCACCCACTTAACGTCGGCCTCTTCCTCCTCTATTCTATCTGGCCTCCTTTATTCTTCACCTTTTGTCTTCGTCGGACCGCCATGGGGCCACATATCTGCCACCACATCCACCACAGGCCGTTCATCTTCTCCGGCGAATGACCTCGAGAATGCATCTTCTCTGGCGAATGAGTGTACCAAGCCGTGGATCCCATCGGAATATGCTCCGACTGCCTCATTTCTAAAACCCATTTCGTTTTTCACAAAGAAAATTTCAAGCAAACCTGCAACAAAACCCTATTCTTCAAGCAAGTAATCGATTTTGATAGAAGCTCAATACGATGGTGGCGACGGAAAACCTAAACATTGACGAGGGTGGAAGTTGTGGCGGTGTTGAGGCGTTGTTGATGGTTGAACTCAGATCTGCATCTCAGATCTTTAAGCAAACTAATCGATTTCCAGAATTACACTTCGATGAAGAATTTCCATCTCAGATCTGCGTTTTGATTCTTGAAAAACCCCAGATCATGAACGTGATAATGGCTGTTGCTTTCATGGTGTTTACTTTGTGTTCTTTTTTTTTTGGAAACGGCTTTCATTAAAAACAAACCTAGCAAAACACTAGGCACAACAAAACAAGGAACCTAACTATTACACGGTAAAATAAGCCATTCAGGCCAAGAAACTCTAAATTTATCTCTACGATTACAAATCCAAAGAAACGCAACTTCTTTAATTGTATACACAATGGAATTCTGCCGGAACACTCCATTATTAAACGTAATAGCATTACGATACCGCCACAAGACCCACACCACCGTGAACACCACCGCTTCTACCACCAATTTGGACCGAGAATTCAGCGAACTATTATCAAGAATGAATAAGAACTCGTCCAGATCTTCAACATTCGTATCCACCACTTGCAACCAATGCCCAATTTCCCGCCACACTTCTTTTGCAACCCGACATCTCCAAAAAATATGTTTCGTATCTTCAATACCATCCCGACACATCACACATTGCAAATCGTCCAAAGGAACTCCTCTAAAAGACAAATTGACTTTAGAGGAGACCCTATTTAGGTTGACCTTCCAAAACAAAATATTTACTTTCCGGGGAACAAGAGAGTTCCATCGAGTACAAATCGGAGAGGAGGGCAAAAAAAGATTATCAAGCCACCTTCGAACCCCTTTGACTTCATATGTCCCGTCATCCCCAATATCCCATACCCAACGATCCGGCTCATTTTTTAGCCTAGTTCCTTCAATAAGCCGACCGAGCTCCGAAATTTGAGCTTCCTCCCTTCCGCCCCTAGTAACCCTGCTCCACGACCAAATCACCGCATCATTACATACACGGTCCACCACCGAACAGTGCTTATTGGTGTCCAGCAAGCACAACCGAGGGTACACGGCTTGAAGTGGGCTCGGCTCAATCCATTTATCTAACCAAAACCGGGTTTTATGACCATCACCCACCCTTTTTTTAAAATGACCCATAAAATCAATCCCCCGGGCTTTATAATTGGTAACCAATTTTAAAATCGAAGCCCACGGAGAGGAGCCCATCCGTCGCCCACTTCCCACCACATCCAACGACCCAAATTCACCATATATTGATTTAATAACTGTTAGGTCACAACAACCCTGGTTAATTTGATAATTGTTAGATTTATAATTTACTTAAGACAATTAAGGTGATAAACATAGTAATTTAGTCAAACGTATATTATTCCACTAAGTGTGGCTTGTAGCGGAAATACAAGACCACTTGATCAATTACAAAGATAGATATGTGAATATGTAAATTAGTACATACTCCTTTGCAAGATGATCTCTATTTATAATGCTATAGAGATCTTACATTATGGGCAAAGGAGTAACCGAAGGACTAAGTAAATGTAATGACTAAGATCAAGGGATTTGATCTTAGTCAGTTACTATACTGACCGTGACTCAGTCCTTCTACTCGGTATTGGTTTTCCAATACCGAGTGCTGATACTGAGTGGCCAGTATTGGCCAAACTCAGTATCACTACTAACTTAGCTATTTTATTCTACATTTAATCTAAGCTATTCTATATTGTTTTGTTATCCTAAGATTCACAAAGAGGTAAGGCTTTTTGCCTTAACAATCTCCCCCTATCTAATGATAACAAAACAATTATACAGAGATATAAAAACAATATAAACTGCAGGCTGCAAAGTCTTCTTCTTTATTCTTTCTTGATTGATTCAAACTCATAGAAGACTTCTTTCTTTACATGGATGAACTCTTCTCTTTTCTTCAGTTCATCTTGCCTGTTGTTTAGCACAGCAACAATCTTCTTTCTGAACCAAGCATCTTCTTTCTTGGTTATCATCCATTTCAAACCCACCAAATGACTGATAGGAGCTGTTTGTAGTTCTGCTTCAGTGATGAAGCACTCCCTGTCCTCTGAGTCAGTGTACATATATCCAGATGTTGGATATATGGTACTCTTCTGATCCTGAAATATAAGGTTAGAAGGGACAGTGTACTTAGGGAACATTCTGAAGGTATTCAGGCACTCAGGCTTGTTGTTTTTGACAGCCTCAGTCATAACACTAAGTGCCCTATAATCTGCTGCATATAACATGCCTTGTTCATAACAAACTGCAGCTACAGCCCATACTTCATCCATCATCACTTGGGCTTCAGAAGACCTGGATTTTAGTTCTTTAATCAGTCTAGCAATTTTAATCCAGTCTTGTACTCCCATATTTTGGATGTCATGAAGAAAGAACTTCAATGGAGGACTGACTGGCCCAGTGCATGTTGCAGTAATACATCTGTCAACAATTTTAACTTTGATTTTGTTGACAAATTCATTTAGCCAGTGAATGTTCTTCACATCCAGAAAAATTATGTTCCTCAGCATGTTCATCCTTTTTTCTCTATATCTGAATCTTTGAGCAATGATGTTCCAGTATTGTTGACGAACATCATCACCTTTTCTTCTGACAGTATGAGGCTTCCAAGAGTCATCTGCCTCAGTATCAGTTTCAGGATCTTCTTCCTTGACAGGAAAGAATCTTTGGGCTTCAATCTCATCCTCAGTGTATTGAGCAGATCTTCTAGGTCTAGAGATCAGTGGAGCTGGATCTGTTTCTTCACTAGAATCTGAAGACATAACCACATTTGTCATTCTTCTGGTTATTGGTCTTCTAGGAATTCTAGAAGGCCCTTCAGCTTGAGGAGAGATAGATTTTTCTGCATGCTCTTCATCATCAGAGAATGATGATGAAGAGGATTCTTTATTTGCTTCATCCAGTGCAAAGTTTAAAAAATCTTCTGATGCCACTGGATGTTCTTCATCTTCATCATCAGCAATAGGCCACACAAAAGGCCTATAAACAATTATCTGCAAGTTGTTTTGCTCAATCACAACTTGCTGAGGTTGATCAGTATCAGTCTCCCCCTGAGCAGATGGCTCAGATGGTTCTTCCTCAAGTTGTTCCAAGACTGATCTTCCTCTCTGTCTGCTCCTTTCATATCTAAACCGAAGAGGTTCAGTATAAGGTGTTTGCTGATGTTTTTGTTGCTGTGGAGGTTGATTTTCATTTAATTTTCTCCTTTTCTCCCCCTGAGCAGATGGCTCAGGTTGATCAACCTCTTGATCTCTATGTCTTTTCTCCCCCTTATTGTTATCATTTGACGGGGAGGGAATAGGTTCAGTATCACCACCCATGTCCCCCTGTAGATCTTCAGGACTTGGGGAAAGCATGGGTTCAGTATGTGCAGGAGATGGTGATCTTCTAGGGTCGGTGGCAGGGCCTTCCTCATCATTTCCACCTCCAGTTGGTGTTGGTGGAGGAGGTGGAGGCTGTTGTTGTTGCTGAAGTAGAGCCACTGATTGCTTCAATGATTCAATCTCAGTAGTCATCTCATCCATCCTGGCCAGAATGTTATTCTGAGTGGTCTGCATAGCCAGGATTTGGTTGAGAATAGTTTGTAGAGCTCCATGTACTTCCTGAGACTGAGTAGCTTGAGCTCGTTGACCCTGCACAGATGGTGCTAAAGAAACCAAAAACATAAAACTGGTTAGTAAGAAAGGTTTATCAAATAGAATTGTGGTATTGATTAACTCTATAATCATATAAACAGAATTTGGAAGTTTGTATTTCATCTGGTTCATGATGAAATATTGTGGACTAGTGCAAAGCATGTGTAAGAAGTGTTTTTAGTAAAGATGAGTGATATTTTAAGTAGCTCAGTGTAGGATAGGTCACATTTACTAAAAGGTTTAGGTTGGGAATTCGAAGTCTGGGATATACTTCTTTTTATTTTCAATGTTCATCACTCGGTATCAGAGTGATAACAGAAATGTGGCTTTGACCCATGGAAATTTTTAGCAAGTGTGGCTTAAGGGGTTTTGGATCATTTCCTTGAATAATGGTATCCAACTCAAAATAAGTTAGACATCATTCAAGCAGCACCAGTGGGTGTCAGTGTGACATCAACCACTATTGTTTCATAACTGGGGAAACAACCTTAGACTGACAATGATCATGTGAAAAACTCGGTATATGAATTTTGCATAGCAGCAGTGGGCATACTATGTTGGCCATAAAAGGATATATTTGAGAGTTCGATTGAGACTGTGGTCATTATTGAGTTGGTACTGGCCAATACATAGTCTCTATCGGGGAAAAATATATATATATATAAGTTTAAGGATTTTAGAAATTCATACCTGAGACTTTATCGGATTCTCTTCTAGCATCATGAGAGGTCGGTGCTGGATCATTTGGATTTGGATGTGAGGCACCAGCACCTTCAAGAGCTTCTTCTCTTCTGCTTGCTGGACCTTCCAGTGTATTTTGAGCAAACTGAAGTTCGACATCAAGAGGATCAGGAGGAGCCTCAAGATGATGAGCAATGTGTTCTGGTTCTGGACCTGGAAGGTCAGCATTGGCGGCAACCGCACTTTGGACTTGAAGAGATGCAGTTAAAGATGGAATGTGTTCAGTTTGCATCTCTTCTGATGACATATTTCCCATAGGAACAGGGGAAAGGTTTCTTCTTCTTCTTCGAAGAACTAGTGGTGTGTCTTCTGAGAGCTCAGTATCAGAAGCTTCTTCAATAATAGGAGCATCCGGATTGTGTGCTGGTGGAGAAGAAACTAGTGCTTGTTGAGCTTCCACCATCTCAGTATCTGGATCATCATTTCCACCATCACCACTGTCATCATCAGTATCATTATTTTCTGATGCAGTATCAGAAGATTCCGCATCATTGATGTGTGCCTGGACTATAGCCCACATTGAGTGACTCATTACAGGCTCTCCTTCTCTTGGCCTGTAGAAGAAAATCTTCTCATGAAGAGGAGGTAGATCTACTCTGGGGCTGTTGAATTCATCATATATGTGTGCGGGCATCTCATTCTGAAAGAAGAGAGAAAGGAATCTGCAAAAAGGAACGTTTAATTCTCTGATTTTGGCCCGAATCAGAGATGCTAATTCTTCAAAAATTAATCGAGCATAGTCGATATCCCTTCCATGGTACATGGCATGAACCATCTGCATACCAAAATCGTTGATCTGGTCCAAAGCACCAGTCTTGTGAGTCATACACCGAATGATCGTAGAGATCAGTATACCCCACATTGGACCAAATTCATTTCTTTTAATGATTCCTGTGGCTCCTCTTCGTCCAATAAGAGGTAATACTGATCGAGCCTCTACTCTGTCAACAAATGGCTCATATTGAGCATGAGCAGGAAGACCCAGGGCTTCCCGAATGATTGCTGTTGAGACGAAGGTTCTTCTTTGGTCACGAATCACCCAACCAGTAATCATATCTGGTGAGTCGATTTTGGCAGAGTACCAGAATTCACAGAGCATTTCTGGGTAAATTGCTCTGGTAGATCTAATCAGTGCTTGAGTGATTGGGCAGTGCTTCAAAAATGTTACCATTTGTGTGAATTCAGGGCACGCCCAAGCTTGATGAATATCGAAATTTGCTGTGATGTTGTTCCTCGCAAACTTTGGGAGTTCATCGTTTCTGAATTGTGTTGCCGGTGCAGCCTCCGGTGCAAAGAATCGGTAGTTTGCCATCTGTGATTTGGATTTAAAAAAAATGTGCTTGCAAAGAGAAAACTGAAATCGTTAATCGCAGAGAGAATCGAAATTTAAGTTAAGAAATAACTGTTGTAAGAAAAGTGATAATGAAGAAAAAATGGTTATTTATACTTAATTGAAAGATATTTACGGTATTGGGAAGTTAAACCGGCTGATTTGACAGCCTTATCCTATGTTAACGGTAACTTTCCTATTAAGAAAGGTTACCGTTGGGGAGTATAGGGGTTAAAACTCAGTTTTATTACTCCAGGATTCCAATACCGAGAAAAAAAAATTAAAAAAAAATTAAAAATTAGAAAAAACATTTAATTTAATCTATAAATTAATAAAAACTAGAAATTTACAAAATGTGATAAATCAGACGAGTGATACTGACTTGGTCGGTATTGAAAGCAATACCGAGCAGTAGGTATTAGAAAATTTAAGTAAATTTAGGGATTCAGCATACCCAATTGTCCTAGTAAGTACATAAACCTTTCCTCAGAGAGAGGTTTAGTAAAGACATCGGCCAATTGGTCATCTGTAGGAACGAAATCTACCTCAACCTTACCCTTTTCCACATTATCTCGAATAAAGTGGTGTCTAATATCAATGTGCTTGGTTCTGGAGTGATGGACTGGGTTTTCAGTGATAGCAATAGCACTCTTGTTATCACAATGTATAGATGTCTTCTGGAAGTTAAACCCATAGACCATGAGTTGATACTGCATCCACAATAGTTGAGCACAACAACTTCCTGCAGCAACATATTCTGCTTCTGCAGTAGAAGTTGCAACTGAATTTTGCTTCTTGGATGACCAGCCAACTAATCTGCCACCGAGGAACTGACATCCTCCACTTGTACTCTTCCTGTCTAATCGACAACCTGCAAAATCTGCATCTGTATACCCTTTAAGATCAAAGTTTGAGTCTTTGGGATACCAAAGACCCATGTTAGGAGTACCTGAAAGATATCTAAAGATTCTCTTAACAGCTTTCATATGTGATTCTTTAGGATCAGCCTGATACCGAGCACACAAACAGGTTGCAAACATGATATCAGGCCTGCTAGCTGTTAAGTAAAGTAAAGAACCAATCATACCTCGGTATGTGGATTGACATACTGGTTTACCAGTTTCATCTTTACTTATTTTATCCTGAGTACCCATAGGAGTATGCATGGATGATAGATTTTCAAATTTATATTTCTTAAGCATGTCATGCACATACTTACTTTGATTTATGAAAGTGCCATCAGGCTTTTGTTCAACTTGTAAACCAAGAAAGTAAGTAAGTTCTCCCATCATACTCATCTGATACTGAGATGACATTATCTTAGCAAACCAGTCACACATTGACTTGTCAGTGGAGCCAAAGATAATATCATCCACATATATTTGAATGAGTAAAATGTCAGAACCATTTCTCTTTGAAAATAATGTTTTATCAATTTTACCTCTTATAAACTTATTTTTAATTAAGTACTCAGACAGGGTATCATACCAGGCTCTGGGAGCTTGTTTGAGCCCATATAAAGCTTTATCAAGCTTGAAAACATAATTAGGAAATTTAGGATCAATAAAACCTGGTGGTTGTTTGACATAGACTTCCTCCTATAGTTTTCCATTAAGAAAGGCACTTTTGACATCCATCTGATAAACTTTGAAATTCTTGAAAGCTGCATATGCAAGATACAGCCTAATAGCTTCAATTCTTGCAACTGGTGCAAAAGTTTCATCATAGTCAATACCTTCTTCTTGCCTGTAACCCTGAGCAACCAGTCTTGCTTTGTTTCTGATGACAACACCATCTTTGTCCATTTTGTTTCTGAACACCCACTTAGTACCAATAATAGTTTTACCAGCAGGAGGTGGTACTAAGTTCCAAACTTTATTTCTTTCAAACTCTGTCAATTCTTCTTGCATAGCTTCTACCCAGTCTTCATCTAATAAAGCTTCATCAGCTTTCTTGGGTTCCATGGTAGATAGGAAACTTGAAAAGAAACAGAAGTTTGCAGTTGCTTGGGGTTCAAATTCTAACCTTCTTCTTGTTTGAACACCTTGTTCAATGGGACCAATAATGTTGGCATGAGGATGGTCTCTGTGTTCCCTTAGATTATTTCCTAAGGAGACATTTGAAGCAAGATCAACACTATCCTGTAGTGGTGATGGGTTATCTGCCTGATACTGTGATGAATCCTGATCAGTATTAGACAATACTGGTTGCTGTTCTTCTGAATTTTGCGGATTTGGTGTGGATTCTTGAGCAGTATTGGAGGATTCTCCTTCCTCATATGTGGAGTTGTTCAAATCAAGAATTGGGACCTCAGTATTGGGGTTCTCATTAATGGGAACCTCAGAATTTGTTATATTGACGTTAGACTGAGATGTCTCTTGATCAGTATCACTCATACTGTGATCAACATAGTATGGATGAGACTTGAGCTGTTCAGCAATGGAGTTTTCTGGATTGCATAGAATTTCTATGCCACTGATGTCTTCACTTGCTGAGGTAGAATGCTCATTCTGATTTTCATCAAATGTAACATGAATAGATTCCACAATCATCTTAGTGGAGATGACATACACTCTGAAGGCTTTAGAGTGTGGAGAATAGCCCATGAACACGCCTTCATTTGCTTTGGGAGAAAATTTGTTGAGATTTTGCTTAGTACTGAGTACAAAGCATTTACTCCCAAAGATGTGAAAATATTCCACGTTAGGAATCTTGCCATTATATAACTCATATGGAGTCTTTTGATGACGCTGGACTATAGTAGCTCTGTTTTGAGTAAAATTTGCACAATTAACAGCTTCAGCCCAGAAGCTCAGTGCCAGTCCAGCATGGCATAACAAAGTTCTCGCAGCTTCAATGAGAGTTCTATTTTTCCGTTCTACAACACCATTTTGTTGTGGTGTGTAGGCTGCAGAGAAGTTTGGTATAATTCCTTTTTCTTCACAGAAATCAGCCAATACCGAGTTCTTGAACTCAGTACCATGGTCACTTCTAAGTTGTTTGACCTTGTTGCCTTTTTGAAGTTCTTCTCTCTTAATGAAGGCAATGATTTCTGTTGTTGCATCAGCTTTAGTCTTGAGAAAAATGACCCAAGTGTATCTGAAAATTCATCAACTAAGACTAATGTATAGATCTTTTTGGCCAAAGATGGTGTGCTGATGGGACCAAAAAGATCCATATGAATCATTGTAAGAGGTTCATTTATGGAGTGATTAACTTTTGACTTGAATGAACTCTTCTTCTGCTTGCCCATTTCACATGCTGAGCATAACTTATCTTTTGAATAAGTAATAGTGGGCAACCCTCTCACCAGTTTCTTGATACTGAGCTCATTAATATTACGAAAATTTATGTGAGAGAGCTTCTTGTGCCATAACCAATGTAATTCTGGTTTGACTTTAGACAGCAGGCAAACTCGAATGGTGGGGTCTATTTCAGACAGATTGACCACATAAACATCTTTTTCTCTTCTAGCAACTAGTACAGGTTGCCCTTTATCATTGTAGATGATCCCTGCAATCTTTCTGAATCGAGCTTCATTATCATCATCACACATCTGGCTGATACTGAGCAGATTGTGTTTAAGACCCTCCACATAGGCAACTCTTTTAAAAGTTATGTTGCCTGCTTTTATGACTCCATACCCTTTTGTTTTCCCTATTGAATCATCTCCAAACTTGACAGAAGGACCCTTCTCTGGAGTATAATTTAGAAGGTACTCCATACTGCCAGTCATGTGTCTTGAGCAGCCACTATCTAGATACCATTTTCTGTCACCCTGCACAAGACACAAATAATAAATTAGTTCCTTTTAGGAACCCATTTTTGAATGGGACCTTTGATAGGAGAAATAGGGTTTGATTTGATCTCTTTTGTGAGAGAGGTCAGTATCACTTCAGGAATAACCTTTGAGGTTTTCTTTGGTGATACCGACTTAGTTTCTCTCCTTTTCTTTGGTACTGAGTACCTAGGACTTGAGAGATCAGTCCAGCATTCATCTCCTTTGTGTCCAGTATGATGACATCGATAACATTTTCTAGGTCTGTTTCTAAACATATTTTCATAAGGAACTTTTGAAAATTGTTTAACTGTTGGTTGATCAGTATTTGTTAATTTTGCAAACTTTTGACTTAGAATTTTAATCTGATCACCAACTGATTTTAAAATGTTATGTTTGTCATTTTTTAATGGAGTTTTAATTTTATTTTTGACTGTTTTTGAAGGAGATGATTCTGGTGTTTTGATTTTACTTTGCATAGAAGTCTTTTTATCACTTGACTTCTTGTTTTTGACACTTGAAGATCCTGTTGAAGTTGTTTTCTTTTTATCATGTTTTAGAATGACAACTTGAACAGGTTCTTTAGATTCTTGAGTAGTTGACTTTGCTGTTCCTGAGGATTCGGTATTAGTTAACACAGTTTGAGTAGCAGTAAGTTTCTTTTCTGTATTATCAGGTTCTTTATATATCTCAAATGTAGTTGTGTTAAATAATAATTCAAATGGAGGAACAGCAGAAGTGTCATACTGCACTATTTCGAGATCAGTATCAAAAATTTCTTTTTCAGGAAATTCAATACTGAGCTCTTGTAGTTCAGTATAGCACTTAGAACAGATGGAAGGACCAATTGAGTTTTCAAAAATAATTTTATCCTCATCATCTGATTCAGTTTGACATCCTACTTCACAAAATGTTTTTGCTTTTACAAAATGAATAGAGTTCATATCCGAAAATTCTTCAAATAAATCAGCAAAATTTTTACTATTTTTTAATTGAGGGTCAACACCAAGTGCAGCCCTTACATTTTCTGGAAATTGTTGTTTTAGACATTTATTTAGTTTAATGGATGCATTTCCCCAAGATTTACACTGATTTTCAAATTCTTCTTTTTTAAGTTTGTGTAAATGAGCTTTATCAGCTAATCTTTGGTTAATGTCTTGTAAGTTTAAAAAATCTAGTTCCAAATCTTTAAATTTTGCTAATTTATCTAAATGTTCGTTATTTACCCTTTCTTGTTCATGAATTGTTAATTTTAATGCCTTTTCTCTCTGTACTAAAGTTTTAAGATCAACAATCATATACTCAAAAATCTTTTCTTTTTCATTATCTGAATAAGTTTGAAAGGAACTCACCTTGTACAATTGAGTGGAATCCCAATCAGTATGAACACTCATTCTCTCAGCTTCTTTGATATCTCTCTCAAAGGAGCTCTTCAAATCTTCTTCAGTAAAAGCCATAAAGGCTTTGTTCTCAACCTCTTCCTCATCATCACTTATTTCCTCATCCATCCAAGCCTCTGAGTAAAGAGCTTGATGAGGTGCACCATTCCCAGCTACATTCTTCCCCTTGCTCCAGTTTTAGCTTAACATACTTGTCACGATACCTTTTAGCTCGGTATGCAATTTTGTCATTCTGATCAGTTTCAGTTGACTTGGTATGACAATTTGCTGCAATATGTCCAGGCTTTCCACACCTATAGCACATACCTGATCTTGGGTCAGTATTGGAAGAGCTAACACCCAGCCTCTTCTTTTTCAACTGATCCAGCTTCATGGACATAAGATCCATTTGTGTCTCAAGCTCTTCTGCCTCAACATCAGCAAGATCAACTTCTGGTTCATCAGGCTCAGTGACAGTATATGCCTGTTGTACAACTAGAGCCATACCAGTGGAAGACTTGTCAGTTTTCTTCCAGTTGATCAGTCTTGCAGCATTATTTTCCTCATGATTTAACATTAATCCATACAAGGTTTGAAGAGTGTATGACTCAATGTTGTTGGCAGCATTGACAGAATTTGTCATATCAAGGAACTGTTGAGGGAGACTATCCAAGAATTTTTGGACAAGTTCTCCTTCTTCCTTTACAATGCCTACACTGATTAAATCATGGACAACAGTATTAAACCTGTTGTAGAGAGTAGTAATGTCTTCATTTGGGGTAGAGAAAAAGTTTTCATACTTTCTTCTCATGTTGCTTTTCCTCTGCAACTTCACCTTGGGTGTGCCTTCATAAGTGATTGATAGACTATCCCACATAGCCTTTGCTGTTGGCAATTTCATAATTGCATTAAGTATTTCTTTGGTAACAGCATTACCAATCACTCCCTTAGCCCTTGAGTCTAGACTGAATAACTGACGGTCAGTATCAGTCCAGGTGTGTTTCAGTTTAGGGACTGTTCTTGTGCTCTCAGGAGCATCATCAGTAGCAGCAACGGGTTCCACAGTTTGTGGGATGATAGGACCATCATTCAGCACAGTGAGCATCTCATGATGAATTGATTCAAGATACCACTGAGCTTTAAGCTTCCATTGATGAAAGTCTTTTCCATCAAAGATGGGTATTCCCTTGCCAGACATGACTGGGGCAACAATTGTAGACATTTTGGATTTTTGGGTATTTGAAGGATAAGTATAAGGAATGGCTGCCAGGGTTAAAAGATCGACTAATAAGAATTAATTTAGCCTGCTCTGATACCAGTTGTTAGGTCACAACAACCCTGGTTAACTTGATAATTGTTAGATTTATAATTTATTTAAGACAATTAAGGTGATAAACACAGTAATTTAGTCAAACGTATATTATTCCACTAAGTGTGGCTTGTAGCGGAAATACAAGACCACTTGATCAATTACAAAGATAGATATGTGAATATGTAAATTAGTACATACTCCTTTGCAAGATGATCTCTATTTATAATGCTATAGAGATCTTACATTATGGGCAAAGGAGTAACCGAAGGACTAAGTAAATGTAATGACTAAGATCAAGGGATTTGATCTTAGTCAGTTACTATACTGACCGTGACTCAGTCCTTCTACTCGGTATTGGTTTTCCAATACCGAGTGCTGATACTGAGTGGCCAGTATTGGCCAAACTCAGTATCACTACTAACTTAGCTATTTTATTCTACATTTAATCTAAGCTATTCTATATTGTTTTGTTATCCTAAGATTCACAAAGAGGTAAGGCTTTTTGCCTTAACAATAACTTTGACCCATACCATGTTGTCATCTATTAAGAACTGCCACACCCATTTCAACACTAATGCAATGTTAAAAGAGTATAAACTCCCGATATCCAAACCACCACTTGACTTAGAATATAATACCGTCTCCCAATTAACCCAATGTATCTTTCTAACATCTTCCGAACCACCCCAAAAGAACGAATCCCGCAACCGTTCAAGATTTTTGTCAATAATCTTGGGCATAATAAATAGCGACATATAATAAATGCCCAACCCCCCCAACACCGATTTGAGAAGCATAGATCTACCACCAATTGACAAAGTATTAACTTTCCAATTGGATAACTTTTTCTTGAACTTATCTACTAACCCCTCCCAACTCTTCTGTCTTGACATACAATCGCCTACCGGTAAACCTAAATACGTAAACGGAATCTTGCCTCTACTAACCCCAAGCCTTCCCGCCATCTCCCCTACCTCACGATCCGTAACCCCCACTCCATATAAATTAGACTTATGAAGGTTTAATTTTAAACCGGAGGCCATATGAAAATGATGCAATAAAATAAGTAACTTTTCCACGTTATCAAGAGACCATTCTCCCATAAATATAGCATCATCCGCATATAAAAGATGAGAAATAGTAACGGAATCAACATTTACCTTAACACCTTTAAACAACTGAAGAGAAATTGCATCTTCCATTGCCACGTGAAGACCCTCCATGTCAATAATAAACAGAAAAGGCGATAACGGATCACCTTGCCTTACCCCTCTTTCAAGACGAAATTCTTTAGAAGCATTTCCGTTTAACAAGATTGAAGCCCTAGATGAGAGCAAGATTGCATTAATCCATTTCCGCCATTTAACCGGAAAATTCATGAATTCCATCATCCTGTCTAAAAAATCCCAGCTAATAGAATCGTAGGCCTTTTCAAAATCAATTTTTAGAATCATGGCCTTTTTCTTTTTCTTTTTATACCAAGCTAAAAGTTCGTTAACGATCATAGGCCCGTCTAAGATTTGACGCCCCTTCACAAACGCCGATTGTTCATTACTAACCACAGAGCCCACAACCGCCGCTAATCTTAACGCTAGCACTTTTGCAATAATTGTATATTGTACACCGATGAGACTGATAGGTCTATAGTCGTTTACAGACATAGGATTAATAACTTTAGGGATTAGAGTGATGAACGAAGAGTTACATCCTGTCGGCATATACCCTGTATCAAAAAACTCAACAGCAAAATTAAGAATATCAAGATTAATAAGATCCCAAATTTTTTTAATAAAAGCAAACGTGAACCCGTCAGGCCCCTGCGCCTTGTCATTCCCACAGCTCCACACCGCCTTCTTCAATTCCCCCATCGTAATAGGAGTCGTTAGCATCCCGTTCTCCGCCTCAGACAATCTTTTAAACTTATCACTTCGCCTTTCTATTTGAATACCTGCAACACTTTTAAACTTGTTAGAATAATAATTAAAAAATACCTGTTTGACTTCCTGAGGCGACGTAATCCAAACACCATCATGTTTAACTCCTCTCAGCATCGAGTGTCTTCTCTTGCTATTAATGATACCATGGAAGTACTTAGAATTTTCATCGCCCTCAATGCACCATTTTATCTTAGCTTTTTGCGATAAATCCTTCCATTCTTTGGCCTCGAATTTATACAATTCAATTATTGCCGTCTGCCGCTCCGTTAGTTCCTCCTCCGAAACCGTATGAATCTCCATCTTTTTCTTAATGTTCAACACTTTGGCCACCAAAATCTTCCTTCTTTCAGTCATATCCACATTCTTTTCTTTCCACCACTCTTTGACTTTTTCTTTCACCATCTTTAACTTATCTTTAAATTGAATAAATTTGCTATCATTTGTATTTGTAACCGGAATCACCCATGCTTTAGCAACGATCTCCGCAAGAGCATCATCATCCAACCAAGAGTTAAAGAAACGAAACACCCGCGGTCCATAGTCGACCGCCTGCTGAGCTAACACAATAGGACGATGATCTGAAATAATATCGGTCATAACCGTCGCAACTAAATCCGTACACACCGCACACACCCCCTCATTCACTAAAAATCGGTCTAACTTGCTCATCTTTCGCCCGTCCGAGCTAATTCTAGAAAAAGCTGAGCCACCCATAGGAACTTCCACAAGACTGTTTGTACCAATGAACCCATTAACTTATCTACTTTGTGTTCTTTAATGGTGGCGAATGAAGCAGCTTCTTCAATGGTGGTGGTTGACTGTGAAATTTCCGGTGAGTTTAAGGTGGTAGAGAGAGAAAGTGTGGGGTTTGTGGAAGAAGGAAGAGAGAGAAGAGAAGTTTTAAAAAGGGTATTTTAGCCATTTAAAGAATGGTAACAGCAAATTTTAACGGCTGTTAGTATTAGGGACTAAAACCAATACGAAGTGTAAATCAGAGTGACCATGAGTGTAAATACTGAGACTTAGGGACCAAATCCAAAAATTGTATAAATCACAGGGACCATTTGTGTAATTTACTCTAAAAAATATGAACTATCTTAATTGAAGATCCTATTGATTGGAATTTTAAGACATCTAAAAATGTAAGTAGAGATTTTTTGTATTTACTTCATATTAGTTAGTATAAGATGATAAATGTAATTAACTTATTTTATTTATTCTTATCATTCATTAGTTTTGATATGTAACTTAATCTAATGAGGATGAAGATAAAAATACAAAAAATATTGTAGGAATTAAGAACATTTCTCATTTAAGTATTTTATATTTCTAACGTAACAAAATATTACAGTACCAGTTACAAAAGAGAGAATATTAACAAAAGCTAACAAATTAAATTGGAATATATGAATATTATTGATTAGGTAAATGGTATTTGTGTTATGTGTCTAGATAAGACAAGTGTTAAAAAACAATCTCTATTTTTAGTAAAAGAAAATATACCATGTCATCTAAAGCAAAATATTTACCCAAACCTTTTATTAATTAATTAGTTTTTCTAACTCATGCCCTAAGGGCATGAGATTAGAAGCATTAATTGAAGTTATATTTTCCTTTTATATTGAAAATTGTATTTAATAGTTGTAAAAATTAGACTCCATTTAACATATTTTTGATTTGTTAGGAAATGTTTTGTTCATTTAATGCTTCTAATTTCATGCCCTTAAGGCATAAGTTAGCCAAACCCTTTATTAATATATTGACTTTTTAAAAACCTAATAAGTTACCAAATTACTTTTGGAAACTTTACCAATCATACTCTAACCCATCAAATCTAATTAGAAAAGTTATAGCATCTCTGATGTGAGCTTTTTCAATAGTTGATACTATTTAAATACACAACTTTTTAATAAGGTCACTCTAACCACTTAGTATTCTCCAACCACTTATTCATTTTTCATTATTTGCCATTCTTTAGTCCCTATATTTAATAATTTTACATTTCAAGGTTATGTATTTTAAATGCTATAAAAAATGTAGTATTTCTTTATATTTCAATATTAAGATTATGTATATTATAAATTCTATAAAAAATGTAGTATTTATTATTTTGTGTGAGATATCTTAAAAAAATGTTAAGTTTCATAATGCTATAAAAATGTTAAATTATATATGTGAGAGGTATTTATAAACATTTGAGATAAATAAAAGTAAATTGGTAATATTAATAAGAAAAACTTTTGAAAAGATTAACCATTGGAGATGCTTTTTATGAATAGGTCTTTGTTTAGTTGAAAGTTGATGTGACAAAAATATAAAACTAGTGTGAGGTTAACCATTGCGGATGCTTTTATCATAAGACTGCTAGCATTCCTTTTGTCGTGAAAAGGAATGTTAGCAGTCTTATGATAAAAGGAATGGTCAAAGGAACGCCGATGAGTGCCCACGTCATGAAAATGAAAGGGCACATGGATCACCTCGCTAGACTTGGTCACCCCATACCGTTACAAATGGCAACAGATACTATACTCAACTCGTTGTCTGATGACTACAAGTATTTTGTGGTCAACTACAACATGCATAATATGGAGAAATCCATTGCTGAGCTACGTTCCATGCTCAAGACAACCGAGTTAAGTTTGGGGACCAAATCTAAGGATGTTCTCATGATCGGTAATGGCGGTGGCGGTGGGAAGAAGAGAAAAGGGCATGGTGGTAAAGGAAAGGGTAAAACATATCCTAACCAAGGAGTGCCAAATGGTAAAGGTGTCAAACAAAAGGTCAAGAAGGTTAAGCCTAACACTACGAGGACCGAGAATCGGTGCTTCAAGTGTGGTGAGGCTGGGCATTGGAAAAGGAATTGTCCAAAGGGTGCAAGTGGTAGTGGAGGAAACGCAAGTTCCTCAGGTAACACAACCACACTTCTTAATCACTTTAAGATACTTGTAAAGTACGTTACGAGTAATCTAACTTTTGCAATCGTTTATTGCAGGAGGAGATGGAAAGTGATGACGACCAGCATGAGATAGTGATGATCCCACGAGCACCATTTTTTGATTCAGTATTTTTGTGGATTCTTTTTAAACAATTTTACTTTATTGTTTGAATAATTTTATTTTATGTTAAAACAAGCTTTCTTTGGTTTTAATAAATTTCGAATCCATGGTTGAATTATATTGTGTGCATGTGTGATAATTACACTAGTCAAGGTTTATGACTAGATTGTAAGTCAAGTTTTGATTTACTTATATTTCATGTTATATACTTGTTAGATTGATGTATAGATAATGTCTTGATAGCTCAAGGTATTTAGATACTAGTAAATTGGAAAGTTTTTCTAATGAAAGTATTTAAAAGTTTTATGGAAGCATAAGGTTCAAAGGTTATTGAACTTAGTTAAAACATTTTAAGTAATAGTCATTACTTATGATATAAAGTTTTAAAGTATTAGTATTAATATAGTATGATTATATTGGATATAATCAAGATAAACTTTAAGAGTGTTATTACAAGTCTTTTATACTTGTAGTAAAGAATTTAATGAAGTCATAATTCCCTAATAGGAATAATTGGATATTCTTATAATCCAAGCAAAATGACTTAGACATTAAATAAACTCTTAAAAGAGACAAACTATATTAAAGTATTTAAGAATTAAAAGGTATTATTGCAAGTCTTTTATACTTGTAATAAATACAATATTTAATCAAGTCATAATTCCCTTATAGGAATAATGGATATTTAAGAAATCCAAGGAAATGACTTTGGCATTAAATAAAGTTCTTAAAAGAATACTAATGTATTTAAGAATTGGAAGTATCGTTTCAAGTGTTTTATACTTGTTAGATAAAGTAATCAATAAAGATCATAATTCCCTAAACAGGAATGTTGGATATTCGCAAATCCAAAAGATGATCTTAATTATTGATAGAATTCTTAAAAGATTAAACTACAAGTTATTGACTAGGTCAAAGTAGTTTAAGAGATGCTTAATTCTATAAAAGTAAGTGGGAGCTAACACTAACGTAATTCATTAAAGATGTTAATCAATTCCATAAGTTAGTAAGACATTAACAACAAGGTTTTACCAAGTTGTTAGCCAAAGAGTTAAGAGAAATAAATGATCATTGATTAGATTATTGCAAACCTAATAGCGTGATCACAAGTCTTGTGATTAATTATTGCATGTCTAATAGGTTGTTGACACTTCAGTGGACAACATAATCATTTAAGGAAATTTCTTTAACCAGTAAGAATATCTACACTCGTCTCAGTGACCGGGAACCTCCCGCGTCACCACCATCTACCTCTTATCATAACCTAACAGTTATGCCTAGCAAGCCATCGGCTATCACATCAATCATCAAACAAGTTAGTTAAATATCAACATTAATATATAACCAACTCAACACATAATAAGTCTAAGTAATAATCAAATAGACCGATTCACAAGTAAGGAAATGTATATCAAGGGCTATGTACTCAGTAAAATTCCACACATACTCACCTTAGCAATATAATGCTCCAACCGGATTCTTGACACCAAATCTCTTGCCTCCACAATTTGGTCAACCTTCCAAGACCTCACCAAATGCCTAATACAATAATCACAAGATGATCAACATCACATACTACTACTAATGTGTCCATTTATCTCTAGATAACACTTACTAACACCTTTCCCCCAAATATGGTGATTTACCAAACCCTAGGTTTAACCACCCTTAAGATTCTTACAGATCTTAACCATACACTTGTTTCTTTTGTTAATATACCATCTATTAAGTGTATACATCATTTATTTCACCATAACCCAACACCCCAAGAACTAGGGTTTCAAACCCATACATCAAAATCCATAGATCTTAAGCTATAAAGATCAAAGAGTGAAGATATACCTTTAATCTTCACTTAGGAGTGAAATCTACCAAGGATTCGTGAAGAAATCGACCTCCAACTGTTCTTGAGCTCAAAAATCGCCAAAGGAGAAACTAGGGTTTTGATATGGCATTAAATGAGCCAAAACCCGACTTTAATGCTGTCGACCGAAGTTCACGGCGTGAACTTAGTTCGCGTCGCTAACTTCTTCCCACTCGCATACTTCGCGATTGCTAACTGGTCGGGAACTACTTCACGCCCGATGGTCCATTTCTCTGTCGACAGTTCCCGATCGGGAACTCATCTTCGCGTCGTGAACTCCTCTATGCAGCAAGGCTGCATTTTTCGGTTGTTGTCTCGACCCAGTTTCGTCCATAACTTCCTCATACGATGTTTAAATGACATGAAACCAATTTCTACGTGTTTTATATGATTTATCCATAATTATCATATTTTTATACATTTTATTTATTTACAAATTTCGGGTCGTTACAACTATCTACCCCTTAAGAAGATTTCGTCATCGGAATCACATCATAGTTCACGAAATCCGGGTATCTCTTTCGAATCTCGTCTTTGACTTCCCAAGTCAAATTTGGTCCAAGAGAATGCTTCCACTTGACCAATATCAACTCGATCTCTTTATTCCGAAGCTTCTTTGTTTTCGTTTCTAATATAGCATCGGGCTCCTCAATCAACCGGTTGGGGGCATCAACCCGCAACTCTTGCAATGGAATTATATTTTCAACTTCCCCGCAACGCTAGCTGGTCGGGAACTACTTCACACCCGATGGTCCATTTCTCTGTCGACAGTTCCCGATCGGGAACTCATCTTCGAGTCGTGAACTCCTCTATGCAGCAGGGCTGCATTTTTCGGTTGTTGTCTCGACCCGGTTTCGTCCATAACTTCCTCATACGGTGTCCAAATGACATGAAACCAATTTCTACGTGTTTTTATATGATTTATCCATAATTATCATATTTTTATACATTTTATTTATTTACAAATATCGGGTCGTTACAACTATCTACCCCTTAAGAAGATTCCGTCCTCGGAATCTCATCATAGTTCACGAAATCCGGGTATCTCTTCCGAATCTCGTCTTTGACTTCCCAAGTCAAATTTGGTCCAAGAGAATGCTTCCACTTGACCAATATCAACTCGATCTCTTTATTCCGAAGCTTCTTTGTATTCGTTTCTAATATAGCCTCGGGCTCCTCAATCAACCGGTTCGGGGCATCAACCCGCAACACTTGCAATGGAATTATATTTTCAACTTCCCCGATGAACTTCTTCAAATAACTTACGTGAAAGGTGTCATGCACACCTTGAATCGCGGGTGGAAGTTCCAACTTAAATGCTTGAAGCCCGAGCCGTTTCAATATCTTAAACGGTTCAACATATCTTGGGCTTAACTTTCCCTTCTTCCCAAACCGCATCACACCTTTCCAAGGTGACACTTTCAACATTACCATATCACCGACATCCAAGTCGTATGGCCTTTTCTTTAAGCCCGAATAACTTCGCTGTCTATCTTGAGCGGCTTTCATGTTGACTTGTATTATACCAACTTTCTCGTTCGTCACTTTTACAATCTCGGGACCCGTGAGTTTCGTCTCTCCCGCTTCTAACCAACAAGATGGAGTTCTACATTTTCTACCATATAACGCCTCATAAGGCGGCATCTTAATAGTCGAGTGATAACTATTATTATATGAAAACTCGACCAACGGTAAGTGTTCATCCCATTTACCCCCGAAATCTAACACACACGATCTCATATCTTGGTACGTCTTTGTACTTCCCGGGTGAATCAAATACTTAGACTTGTGCACATCATTCAACAATTCTTTTCGGATACCACTGAACTTAGGAACTAAAAATACGACCTCCTACGGTCTTCAACCCTTGTGCATTTTCGAGAAAATGTTGGTTCTTACCTAACCGTTCTTGTCTTAACTCGTCTTTTCCCATAACCTCTCGTT
Organism: Calendula officinalis; assembly: GCA_963853835.1. NCBI lineage: Eukaryota > Viridiplantae > Streptophyta > Magnoliopsida > Asterales > Asteraceae > Calendula > Calendula officinalis. The sequence goes on from OY970828.1 coordinate 64,929,866, forward strand.
GGGCATTCTTGATTCTTTCGATAATACTCGAGACGACTTCTATACGTGTTAATATCCCTCGGTTCGGGTTCTCATAAACTTTTCGGCTCAAGGCGTCAGCTACTACATTAGCCTTTCCCGCATGATACACAATCTCACAATCATAGTCGGCAATCAACTCGATCCACCTTCTTTGTCGCATATTGAGATCTTTTTGAGTAAACACGTATTGTAGGCTTTTATGATCCGTGTACAACGTACACCGAGTACCACACAAGTAATGCGTCCACAACTTCAAGGCAAATATAATCGCCGCCAACTCCAAGTCGTGTGTCGTGTACCTCAATTCCGCATTTTTCAATTGTCGCGAGGCATACGCGATCACCTTCCCTCTTTGCATCAACACACAACCGAGCCCTTGATTCGAAGCATCACTATAAACCACAAAATCTTCCATACCATCCGGTAAAGTAAGAATCGGCGCATTACATAACTTTTCCTTCAACAATTAAAACGCCTCTTCTTGCTTCTTCTCCCACACAAACTTCTCACTTTTTCTCGTTAACTTTGTTGGTGGAATCGCGATTCTCGAGAAGTCTTGTATAAATCTTCGGTAATAACCGTCTAATCCAAGGATACTTCTAACCTCGGTAGGAGTCCTCGGAGGCTCCCAATTTGACACCGCTTCAATCTTGGACGGGTCAACTTTAATGCCATCACATGTCACCACATGACCTAAGAATTGTACTTCCCGCAGCCAAAATTCACACTTCAAGAATTTGGCATACAACTTTTCCCGTTTTAACACATCTAACACAAGCCTCAAATGACCCTCGTGTTCTTCCTCGGTTTTCGAATAAATCAAAATGTCGTCAATGAACACGATCAAAAACTTATCAAGAAAAGGTTTACAAACCCGATTCATTAAATCCATAAAAATGGCCGGCGCGTTTGTAAGACCAAACGGCATCACTAGAAATTCATAACGACCATACCGCGTACGAAAAACCGTCTTCTCGGTGTCGCCTTCTTTCACCCGAACTTGGTGATAACCCGACCTCAAATCGATCTTCGAGAAATAACTAGCACCTTGCAATTGGTCGAATAAGTCGTCAATTCTCGGCAACGGGTAACGGTTCTTAATAGTTACTTTATTCAACTCTCGGTAGTCGATACACATTCTCATCGAACCGTCTTTATTCTTGACAAATAATACTGGTGCACCCCACGGTGACGAACTCGGACGAATAAAACCCTTATCTAACAAGTCTTGCAATTGGGTCATCAATCGACTTGTCTCTCCGGTGGCAAACCGGGCAAGTCATCGGGAAATACTTCGGGGAAATCCCGAATAATATTGACGTTATCCATCGTCTTCTTTTCTTTTCTTATCCATGTGATGTCGTTTTTCCCCGTACACATACACCTTCTCATTCTCGTTGGTCTTGATCGACACTATTTTCTTACCACACAAAATCTTGGCTTGGTGCATACCCAACCAATCCATACCGATAACCAAATCGAAAGCTTTTATCCCCATGGGCAACAAATCAACCTTAAACTTTCTACCATCTATTTCTATCTCACAATTTCTATAAACACTTTCAACCATAGAAGTTTTCCCATCGGCTACCTCTATCTCATAAATCTCCTCTAACATCTCGGACGACACATTCAACTTACAACCGAACTCGTAAGACACAAACGAATAATTGGAACCCGAATCAAACAAAATATGAGTTGGCAAGGAGTTAATGAATATAGTACTAACACCACATCGTTTGCCTCCTTCGCCTCCTCCCGGGTGAGTTGGAAGGATCGCCCCTTCACCTTAGCCGGCTCCACCTTCTTTTGAGCCGTGGACACAAGTGATTCGGTTTTCTTCTTCGGGCACACATTGCTATAATGCCCCTTTTCATGGCACGAGTAGCACTCAAACTCGGCCACCGACTTGGACCTACAATCCCGGGCCAAATGCCCCGTTTTACCACAATTATGGCAAGTCTTCAAATCTCCCCGGCATTCGCCGGTATGATTTTTCCCACACCTCTTGCATGAGGCTACACTTGAAGGATTTATGTGCACAGTTAGTCAACCTATGATGATACATCCATGCCTACGAAACACTTAAGGGTCACACCGGTGAGTACATGTAATACGAGCAAGATAAGCAATGATACTACGAAGAGGAATGATTCATAATAGTCATTATAAATCAGTTAAAGCATTAAGTTAAGTTTAACTTATTACCAGATTAGTTTAACTAACTAATTAATACAAGTACTTGTACATTTGCTAGTTGAGTAAATATACAATGTGTTAATTATAGATTATCCATGATATGATTTAAAGCTATTAATGTAGGGTTTCATAACACTGATCGACCACTTGGGTCAACCTCCTAGTATGCTTGGTTCGACCATACTGACCAAGAACATGAACTTGTTCTTGACCGGTTAAAACCAACTAGCTGATTTAATCCCTAAATGCGGAACTGGGATTAAACCTAATCCTTAAACCCTAAAGGATTGGGATGTTGGAGAACTAGATTAGGTTAACAAGAAAGAAACCTTGTACGTGTTAAGGCAAAAAGCCTTATCCCTTTGTGAATCTCAGGATAACAAAACAACCTAGACTAGCTTAGATTAAACGGTAGATTAAATTAGCTAAGTTAGGAGTAATACAGAGTTTGGCCAATACTGGCCACTCAGTATCAGCACTCAGTATTGGAAAACCAGTACTGAGTAGAAGGACTGAGTGATACTCAGTATAGTAACGGACTAAGATCAAATCCCTTGATCTTAGTCATTTCCTTTACTTAGTCCTTCGGTTACTCCTTTGCTCATTATGTAAGATCTCTATAACACTATAAATAGAGATCATCTTGCAAAGGAGTACTTACTAATTTACACGTTCACTTATCCATCTTTGTAATTGTTCAAGTGGTCTTGTATTTCCGCTACAAGCCACACTTTGTGGAATAATATACGTTTGACTAAATTACTGTGTTAATCACCTTAATTGTCTTAAGTAAATTATCAAACAGACCAGGGTTGTTGTCACCTAACAACTGGTATCAGAGCAGGCTAAATTAATTTTTATTTAGTCGATCTATTACCCTGGCAGCCATTCCTTATATTTATCCTTCCAATACTCAAAAATTCAAAATGTCTACAATCGTTGCACCAGTTATGTCTGGTAAGGGAGTGCCCATCTTTGATGGAAAAGACTTCCATTAATGGAAGCTTAAAGCTCAGTAGTATCTGGAATCCATTCATCATGAGATGCTCACTGTACTAAATGATGGTCCTATCATTCCACAAACTGTGGAACCCGTTGCTGCTACTGATGATGCTCCTGAGAGCACAAGAAAAGTTCCTAAACTGAAACATACCTGGACTGATACTGACCGTCAGTTATTCAGTCTGGACTCAAGAGCAAAGGGAGTGATTGGTAATGCTGTTACCAAAGAAATACTTAATGCAATTATGAAATTGCCAACAGCAAAGGCTGTGTGGGATAGTCTATCAATCACTTATGAAGGCACACCCAAGGTGAAGTTGCAAAGGATAAGCAATATGAGAAGGAAGTATGAAAACTTCTTTTCTAGTCCAAATGAAGACATCACTACTCTCTACAACAGGTTTAATACTGTTGTCCATGATTTAATTTGTGTAGGCATTGTAAAAGAAGAAGGAGAGTTTGTTCAAAAGTTCTTGGATAGTCTCCCTCAACAGTTTCTTGACATGACAAATTCCGTCAATGCTGCTAACAACATTGAGTCATACACTCTTCAAACTTTGTATGGCTTAATGTTGAATCATGAGGAGAATAATGCTGCAAGACTGATCAACTGGAAGAAAACTGACAAGTCTTCCACTGGTATGGCTCTAGTTGTGCAACAGGCATATACTGTAACTGAGCCTGAAGAACCAGAAGTTGATCTTGCTGATGCTGAGGCACAAGAGCTTGAAACACAAATGGCTCTCATGTCCATGAAGCTGGATCAGTTGAAAAAGAAGAGGCTTGGTGTTAGCTCTTCCAATACTGACCCAAGATCAGGTCTTTGCTATAGGTGTGGAAAGCCTGGGCATATTGCTGCGAATTGTCATACCAAGTCAACTGAAACTGATCAAAATGACAAGATTGCATACATAGCTAAAAGGTATAGAGACAAATATGTCAAGCTAAAGAACTGGAGTAAAGGGAAGAATGCAGCAGGGAATGGAGCACTTCATCAAGCACTTTACTCAGAAGCTTGGATAGATGAGGAGATAAGTGATGATGAGGAAGAGATTGAGAACAAAACCTTTATGGCCTTTACTGAAGAAGATTTGAAGAGCTCCTTTGAGAGAGATATCAAAGAAGCTGAGAGGATGAGTGTCCATACCGATTGGGATTCCACTCAGTTGTACAAGGTGAGTTCCTTTCAAACTTATTCAATGAATGAAAAAGAACAGATTTTTGAGTATATGATTGTTGATCTTAAAACTTTAGTACAGAGAGAAAAGGCTTTAAAATTAACAATTCTTGAACTTGAAAGGGTAAATAATGAACACTTAAATAAATTAGCAAAACTTAAAGATTTAGAACTAAATTTTTTAAATTTACAAGACATGAACCAAAGATTAGCTGATAAAGCTCATTTACACAAATTAGAAAAAGAAAAATTTGAAAACCAGTGTAAATCTTGGGGAAATGCATCTATTAAACTAAATAAATGTCTAAATCAATAATTTCCAGAAAATGTAAGGGATGCACTTGGTGTTGATCCTCAATTAAAAAATAGAAATAATTTTGCTGATTTATTTGAAGAATTTTCTGATATGAACCCTATTCAGTTTGTAAAAGCAAAAACTTTTTTTGAAGTAGGATGTCAAACTGAGTCAGATGATGAGGATAAAATCATTTTTGAAGGATCAATTGGTCCTTCCATCTGTTCTAAGTGCTATACTGAACTACAAGAGCTCAGTATTGAATTTCCTGAAAAAGAAATTTTTGATACTGACCTCGAAATTGTACAGTATGACACTTCTGCTGTTCCTCCATTTGAAGTTTTATTTAACACAACTACTTTTGAGATATATAAAGAACCTGAGATTACAGAAAAGAAAATTACTGCTACTCCAACTGTTTTATCTAATATTGAATCCACAGGAACAACAAAGTCAATTACTCAAGAATCTAACGAACCTGTTCAAGTTGTCATTCTAAAACATGATAAAAAGAAAACAACTTCAACAGGATCTTCAAGTTTCACAAACAAGAAGTCAACTGATAAAAGGACTTCTCTGCAAAATAAAATTAAGACACCAGAATCATCTCCTTCGAAATCAGTTAATCATAAAATTAAAACTCCATTAAAAAATGACAAAAATAACATTTTAAAATCTATTGGTGACCAGATCAAAGTCTTGAGTCAAAAGTTTGCAAAATTCACTAATACTGAACAATCAACAGTTAAAAAATTTTCAAAAATTCCGTATGAAAATATGTTTAGAAACAGACCTAGAAAATGTTATAGATGTCACCATACTGGACACAAAGGAGATGATTGCTGGACTGATCTCTCAAGTCCTAGGTACTCAGTACCAAAGAAAAGGAGAGAAACTAAGTCAGTATCACCAAAGAAAACCTTAAAGGTTTCTCCTGAAGTGATACTGACCTCTCCCATAAAAGAGATCAAGTCAACCCCTGTTTCTCCTACCAAAGGTCCCATTCAAAAATGGGTTCCTAAAAAGAACTAACTCATTATTTGTGTCTTGTGCAGGGTGACAGAAAATGGTATCTAGATAGTGGCTGCTCAAGACACATGACTGGCAGTATGGAATACCTTCTAAACTATACTCCAGAGAAGGGTCCTTCTGTCAAGTTTGGAGATGATTCTATAGGGAAAACAAGAGGGTATGGAGTAATAAAAGCAGGCAATATAACTTTTTAAAGAGTTGCCTACGTGGAGGGTCTTAAACACAATCTGCTCAGTATTAGCCAGATGTGTGATGACGATAATGAAGCTCGTTTCAGAAAGATTGCAGGAATTATCTACAATGATAAAGGGCAACCTATACTAGTTGCTAGAAGAGAAAAGGATGTCTATGTGGTTAATTTGTCTGAAATAGACCCCACCATTCGAGTTTGCCTGCTGTCTAAAGTCAAACCAGAACTACATTGGTTATGGCACAAGAAGCTCTCTCACATAAATTTCAGGAATATAAATGAGCTCAGTATCAAGAAACTGGTGAGAGGGCTGCCCACTATTACTTATTCAAAAGATAAGTTATGCTCAGCATGTGAAATGGGCAAGCAGAAGAAGAGTTCATTCAAATCAAAGGTTAATCACTCCATCAATGAACCTCTTACAATGATACATATGGATCTTTTTGGTCCCATCAGCACTCCATCTTTGGCCAGAAAGATCTATACATTAGTCCTGGTTGATGAATTCTCAAGATATACTTGGGTTATTTTTCTCAAGACTAAAGCTGATGCAACAACAGAAATCATTGCCTTCATTAAAAGAGAAGAACTTCAAAAAGGCAACAAGGTCAAACAACTAAAAAGTGACCATGGTACTGAGTTTAAAAACTCAGTATTGGCTGATTTCTGTGAAGAAAAAGGAATCATACAAAATTTCTCTGCAGCCTACACACCACAACAAAATGGTGTTGTAGAACGAAAAAATAGAACCTTGATTGAAGCTGCAAGAACTTTGTTATGCCATGCTGGACTGGCACTGAGCTTCTGGGCAGAAGCTGTCAACTGTGCGAACCTTACTCAAAACAGAGCTACAATAGTCCAGCGTCATCAAAAGACTCCTTATGAGTTATATAATGGCAAGATTCCTAATGTGGAATACTTCCACATCTTTGGGAGCAAATGTTTTGTACTCATTACTAAACAAAATCTCAACAAATTTGCTCCCAAAGCAAATGAAGGTGTGTTCATGGGCTACTCTCCACACTCTAAAGCCTTCAGAGTGTATGTCATTTCCACCAAGATGATTGTAGAATCTATTCATGTTACATTTGATGAAAATCAGAATGAGCATTCTACCTTAGCAACAGAAGACATCAGTGGCATAGAAATTCTATGCAATCCAGAAAATTCTATTGCTGAACAGCCCAAGTCTCATCCATATTATGTTGATCATGGTATGAGTGATACTGATCAAGAAATACCTCAGTCTAACTACAATATATCAAATTCTGAGGATCCCATAACCGAGAACCCTAATACTGAGTTCCCAATTCTTGATCTGAACAACTCCACCTATGAGGAAGGTGAATCTTCCAGTACTGCTCAAGAATCCACATCAAATTTGCAAAATTCAGAAGAACAGCAACCAGTATTGTCTGATACTGAACAAGTTTCAACTCAGTATCAGGCAGAAAATCCTTCATCACAACAAGATATTGTTGATCTTGTTTCAAATGTTCCCTTAGGAAATAATCTAAGAGAACATAGAGACCATCCTCATTCAAATATTATTGGTCCCATTGAACAAGGTGTCCAAACAAGAAGAAAGTTAGACTTTGAACCTCAAGCAACAGCAATAATTCGGGAAACTCTGAGACTTCCTGCTCATGCTCAATATGAGCCCTTTGTTGACCGAATCGAGGCTCGATCAGTGTTACCATTAATTGGACGCAGAGGTACTACGGGGATCATTAAAAGAAATGAATTTGGTCCAATGTGGGGTATACTGATCTCTACAATTATTCGGTGTATGACTCACAAGACTGGAGCCTTGGATCAAATCAATGATTTTGGTATGCAGATTGTCCACGCCATGTACCATGGAAAGGACATTGATTATGCTAGACTAATTTTTGAAGAATTAGCTTCTCTGGTCAGTGCTAAAATCAGAGAATTAAATGTTCCTTTCTGGAGATTTCTTTCCCTCATATTTCAGAATGAGATGCCTGCTCATATCTATGATGAGTTCAACAGTCCACGAGTGGATCTTCCTCCTCTTCATGAGAAGATTTTCTTTTACAGGCCAAGAGAAGGAGAGCCTGTACTAAGTCACTCTATGTGGGCTATCGTTCAGGCACACATTAATGATGAACAAATTTCTGATACTAAATCAGAAAATGATGATACTGATGATGACAGTGGCAATGGTGGAAACGATGATCAAGATACTGAGATGGTGGAAGCTCAACCAGCAGCAATTCTCTCTCCTCCTGCACAAGATCCTGATGCTCCTCATATTGAAACAGCTTCTGACACTGAGCCCTTAGAGGACACACCAATGGTCATCCACAGAAGAAGAAGAAATCTTTCTCCTATTATTATGGGAAACTTATCATCAAAAGAGCTGCAACCTGGCAATGTACCTTCATTAAATGCATCTCTTCAAGCTCAAAGCTTTGTTGCCGCAAATGCTGACCTTCCAGGTCCTGAACCAGCACCGACTGCTCCACATGTTGAGGAACCCCATGATCCTCTGGATGTCGAACTTCAATATGAGCAGCATACACTGGAAGGTGCAGGTGTCAGAAGTGAACAGGCTCATGAAGGTGCTGGTGCCTCAAATCAGAATACAAATGATCCAGCACCGACCTCTCATGATGCTAGAAGAGAATCAGATAAAGTCTCAGGTATGAACTTCTAAAAACCCTTAAACTTATATATATATATATATATATATATATATATATATATATATATATATATATATATATATATATATATATATATATTTCCCCCATAGAGACTATGTATTGGCCAGTACCAACTCAATACTGACCACAGTCTCAAACGAACTTTCAAATATCTACTCTTATGGCCAACATAGTTAGCCCACTGCTGCTATGCAAAATTCATATACTGAAAACTTCAAATGATCATTGTCAGTCTACAGTTGTTCCAACATTTAAAGGAACAATGGTGGTTGATGTCATACTGACACACACTGGTGCTGCTTGAATGATGTCCAACTTATTTTGAGTTGGATCGCATCATTGAAGAAATAATCACAAACCCTTTAAGCCACATTAGCAAAAACATTTCCATGGGGTAAAGCCACATTACTGTTATCACTCTAATACCGAGTGATAAACATTGAAAATACCAAGAAGCACATCCTAGGCTTCGAATTACCCAACCAAACCTTTTAGTAAATGTGACTTATCCTACACTGAGCTACTTCATATTTCACACTCACTTTTACTAAATACTTCTTACACATGCTTTGCACAAGTCCACAATATTTCATCATGAACCAGATGAAATACAGACTTCAAAAAATCTATTTATATGATTATAGAGTTAATCAATACCACAATTCTATTTGATAAACTTTTCTTACTAACCAGTTTTATGTTTTTGTTTCTTTAGTACCATCTGTGCAGGGTCAACGGGCGCAAGCCACTCAGTCTCAGGAAGTTCATGGAGCCTTACAAACTATTTTGAATCAAATCCTTGCCATACAGACAACTCAAAATAACATTCTGGCCAGGATGGATGAAATGAGTACTGAGATTGACTCCTTAAAGCAGTCAGTGGCACTCCTACAACAACAAAAGCAACAGTCTCCACCACCTTCACCACCTCAAACTGGAGGAAATAATGATGAAGAAGGCCCTGATACCGAGCCTCGAAGATCACCCTCTCCAGTGCATACTGAAGGTGCAAGGGATGCTACTACTGAACCTATGCTCTCCCCAACTCCTGAAGATCCACAGGGGGACATAGGTGGTGATACTGAACCCATTCCCTCCCCCTCTAATGATAACAATAAGGGGGAGAAAAGACAAAGAGTTCAGGAGGTTGATCAACCTGAGCCATCTGCTCAGGGGGAAAAAAGAAGGAAACTGAATGAAGATCAACCTCCACATCAACAACAACAACAACATCATCAGCAAACACCTCATACTGAACCACTCAGGTTTAGGTATGAAAGAAACAGACAAAGGGGAAGGTCAGTTTTGGAAAAACTTGAAGAAGAACCATCTGAGCCATCTGCTCAGGGGGAGACTGAAACTGACCAACCACAGCAAGCTGTTACTGAGGAAAACAACTTGCAGATTATTGTGTATAGGCCTTTTGTGTGGCCTATTGCTGATGATGAAGATGAAGAACATCCAGTGGCATCAGAAAACTTTTTAAACTTTGCACTGGATGAAGCAAATAAAGAAACCTCTTCATCATCATTCTCAGATGATGAAGAGTATCCAAGAAACCAATCTCATCTCAAGCTGAAGGACCTTCTAGAATTCCTAGAAGACCAGTAACCAGAAGAATGACAAATGTGGTTATGTCCTCAGAATTCAGTGAAGAAACAGATCCAGCTCCACTGACTTCTAGACCCAGAAGATCTGTTCAATATACTGAGGATGAGATTGAAGCTCAAAGATATTTTCCTGTCAAGGAAGAAGATCCTGAAACTAATACTGAGGCAGATGATTCATGGAAGCCTCATACTGTCAGAAGACAAGGTGATGATGTTCTCCAACAATATTGGAACATTGTTGCTCAAAGATTCAGATATAGGGAAACCAGGATGAATATGCTGAGGAACAGAGTTTTTCTGAATGTGAAGAACATATACTGGCTAAATGAATTTGTCAACAAAATTAAAGTTAAAACTGTTGAAAGATGCATTACTGCAACCTGCACTAGGCCAGTCAGTCCTCCAATGAAGATCTTTCTTCATGACATTCAGAATATGGGACTCCAAGACCAGATTAAAATTGCTAGACTGATTAAGGAGTTGCCATCCAGGTCTTCTGAAGCCCAAGTGATGATGGATGAAATCTGGGCTGTATCTGCTGTATGTTATGAACAGGGCATTCTTTATGCAGCAGATTATAGGGCACTCAGTGTGATGACTGAGGCTGCGAAAAACAACAAACCTGAGTGCCTGAATACTTTCAGAATGTTCCCTAAATACACTGTTCCTCCTAACCCTATCTTTCAGGATCAAAAGAGTACCATATATCCAACATCTGGATATATGTATACTGACTCAGAGGACAGAGAGTGCTTCATTACTGAAGCAGACTTCGCAACAGCTCCTATCAGCCATTTGGTGGGTTTAAAATGGATGATAACCAAGAAAGAAGACTCTTGGTTCAGAAAGAAAATAGTTGTTGTGCTAAACAACAGGCAAGATGAACTGAAGAAGAGAGAAGAGTTCATCCATGTGAAGAAAGAAGTCTTCTACGAGTTTGAGTCAATTAACAAAGAATAAAGAAGAAGACTTTATAGCCTGTACTTGTTAATTTTTTATTTCTCTTTGTAATTGTTTTGTTATCATTAGATAGTGGGAGATTGTTAAGGCAAAAAGCCTCATCCCTTTGTGAATCTTAGGATAACAAAACAACCTAGACTAGCTTAGATTAAACGGTAGATTAAATTAGCTAAGTTAGGAGTAATACTGAGTTTGGCCAATACTGGCCACTCAGTATCAGCACTCAGTATTGGAAAACCAATACTGAGTAGAAGGACTGAGTGATACTCAGTATAGTAACGGACTAAGATCAAATCCCTTGATCTTAGTCATTTCCTTTACTTAGTCCTTCGGTTACTCCCTTGCTCATTATGTAAGATCTCTATAACACTATAAATAGAGATCATCTTGCAAAGGAGTACTTACTAATTTACACGTTCACTTATCCATCTTTGTAATTGTTCAAGTGGTCTTGTATTTCCGCTACAAGCCACACTTTGTGGAATAATATACGTTTGACTAAATTACTGTGTTAATCACCTTAATTGTCTTAAGTAAATTATCAATCTAAACAATTATCAAACATACCAGGGTTGTTGTGACCTAACAGTACGAAAAACTCGAACACACACAATGAAGGTGTGTTCGTCGAAGGGTTCTTGGTGTTCTCGTCTGTCGCACAAGAGGAGAAGGAGGAAGGGTGTTCCATGAATCATACCTTAGGTTAATGCTTAAGATAAGTCCACTGATGATGAACACAACGAACGATCCTCTAGATGGTCACTTGCAATGATTCTTGATCTTCGAAACTCGAAGAACACGAAGAACGAACGAAGAACACAAGACTTGTGTTCTTCCCTTGTTGCTCGGCCGATCGAAGGGGAGAGAGGGGAGGGAATTTCGTGTGTAAGGAGGCAAGAATCAACATCTAGGGTTTAGTCATAAGCCTTCTATTTATAATAGAATATCTTACACTTAAAACCCTTCTAGTTTAATTAAGATTAATCTCTTAATTAAACTTATCCTTTTACACTTTCATCCCTTATAGTTTAACTAGTTTATTATTGTTGCACTTAACTATTAAATGTCTAGTATTAATACATTAATAATTTGGTACCCATATACAAGAATTATATATACTTGTATTTATACTTTTAATAGTTAATTATATAATAACCTTTATATAATTTACACAATAATATTATCCAATTACTATATGATTTAATAGCTTTAAATCATATCATGGATAACCTTTAATTAACACATTGTATATTTACTCAACTAGTAAATGTTCAACTACTTGTATTAATTAGTTAGTTAAACTTATCTAGTAATAAGTTAAACTTAACTTAATACTTTAACTGATTCATAATGACTATTATGAATCATTCCTCTTTGTTGTATCGTTGCATAACTTGCTCGTATTACATGCACTCACCGGTGTGACCCTTAAGTGTTTCGTAGGCATGGATGAATCATCATAGGTTGACTAATTGTGCACATAATTCCTTCAGACTCCCACTTGTGCAAGTTTGTAACCTTGTCTTAATGATACGAGCTACATTGGCCTTTCTAGATGGGCATGTAGGTAACCAACCCCATAAAAATAGCTTATGTAACCCTTGGTATAGTTTTATGAAAAACTCTTAATAGCGTCTCCTAGTAAAGAACACTCTGTCTCTACTTTTTGGGTAACGTTGTTAGGCTTATCCCTTGCAGCACAATATTTGTGATAACGAATACGAACATGGTAGAAATTATCAACTCATGTATTCGAAATCATTTTATGACTTCTTGATTTAAACTGTTGTGATAAACGACAAAGAACAGATCAGTTCGTATGGGCACGACCGTGCACTTGCCAGTTTCTTATCAACTCAAAGGACCTATAAATATCTCTCCTAAAGAGGAGGTGCAATTACCATCTTGTTATATTTCGATTTAAAATACAACTTCCTTTGTACCCAGTATCGCCTCGTATGACAAACGTATTTCAGAATTGTCTGAGTTGAACCAAAGCACATTAGTCATTGTATCCTAAACCAAATACCTCAGGCTTAAGGACAATCCTAGTGAACAATACTTTTGAACTTTTCAACCACGAAGTATTGTCACGGTGGTCAATCCAATATTCGTTGAGCCTCCAAAAGAGTATCACCGATATTTGGTTTACACAAAACTTGTGTAGCTATCTTCGAAGAACTTCGAATCTACCACCAAATACCGCGATGACGTTAACGTCCCATCAAGGTTCCCACCTAGACGAGTAGTCACGGATTTTGTATCTTTTTGAATAAATAGACTTTCATTCATGGATGATGTAAAACATACAAAGTCTGAATAAGAATGATACTAACTCATGTATTATTCCTCACTGGACATAGATACTGACTTATTACTGGATCATTACTTATTTCTTTTCTTCGTGTTGATTACTTAATGATTCTTACAATTTTAATTGTAACTTTATCACTAAACCAATCATTTTTATTAAACTAAAGGCATAAGACGAGTATTTAGGAATACTATTACTTTTGTCTTTGCTAGATATTGTTCTTGCAACAATCTAGAACATATTCTAGTCTTGCCTTTTATGTAATTCGGTAAACATAGGAGGATTGGAAATTAACTCCTTAGTTTCTTGAATTCATAAAATTATCCTTGAAACTAAAGCCTCTTTTAGTTACTTGATTTGAAGATATTCTTACTAGTTAAAGAAATTTCCTTAAATGACTATGTTATCCACTGAAGGGTTAACAACCTATTAGATATGCAATAATTAATCACAAGACTTGTGATCACGCTATTAGGTTTGCAATAATCTAATTAACGATCATTTATTATTTCTCTTAACTCTTTTGCTAACGACTTGGTAAAACCTTGTTGTTAATGTCTTACTAACTTACTGAATTCACTAACATCTTTAATGAATTACGTTAGTCTTAGCTCCCACTTACTTTTATGGAACTTAAGCATCTCTTAAACTACTTTGACCTAGTCAATAACTTGTAGTTTAATCTTTTAAGAATTCTATAATTAAGATCATCCTTTGGATTTGCGAATATCCAACATTCCTGTTTAGGGAATTATGACCTTTATTGATTACTGTATCTAACAAGTATGAAACACTTGAAATGATACTATCAATTCTTAAACACATTAGTATTCTTTTAAGAATTTTATTTAATGCCAAAGTCGTCACTTGGATTTGTCAAATATCCATTATTCCTATTAGGGAATTATGACTTGATTAAATATTGTATTTATTACAAGTATAAAAGACTTGCAATAATACCTTTTAATTATTAAATGCTTTAATATAGTTTTGTCCCTTTTAAGAGTCATTTAATGTCTAAGTCATTTTACTTGGATTGTGCGAGTATCCAATTATTCCTATTAGGGAATTATGACTTCATTAAATCCTTTACTACAAGTATAAAAGACTCTTAAAGTCTATCTTGATTATATCCAATATAATCATACTATATTAATACTAATACTTTAATACTTACTATCATAAATAATGACCATTACTTAAGATGTTTTAACTAAGTTCAATAACTTTTGAACCTTATGCTTCCATAAAACTCTTAAATACTTTCATTAGAAAAACTTTCTAATTACTAGTATCTAAATACCTTGAGCTATCAAGACATTATTCATACAACAATCAAACAAATATATAAAACATGAAATATAAGTAAATCAAAACTTGACTTACAATCTAGTCATAAACCTTGACTAGTGTAATTATCAAACATGCACACAATATAATTCAACCATGGATTCGAAATTTATTTAAAACCAAAATAAAACTTGTTTTAACAAAAATAAAATTATCCAAACAATAAACTAAAATTGTTTAAAACGAATCCACAAAATACTGAATTATAAAAACTTGGTGCTTGTGGGATCATCACCATCTCATGCCGGTCACTATCACTTTCCATCTCCTCCTGCAATAAACGATTGCAAAAGTTAGATTACTTGTAACGTACTTTACAAGTATCTAAAAGTGATTAAGAAGTGTGGTTGTGTTACCTGAGGAACTTGTGTTTCCTCCACTACCACTTGCACCCTTTGGACAATTCCTTTTCCAATGCCCATCCTCACCACACTTAAAGCACCGGTTCTCGGTCCTCGCAGTGTTAGGCTTAACCTTCTTGACCTTTTGTTTGACACCTTTACCATTTGGCACTCCTTGGTTAGGATAAGTTTTACCCTTTCCTTTACCACCATGCCCTTTTCTCTTCTTCCCACCACCACCGCCATTACCAATCAAGAGAACGTCCTTAGATTTGGTCCCCAACCTCAACTCAGCTGTCTTGAGCATGGAATGTAGCTCAGCAATGGATTTCTCCATATTATGCATGTTGTAGTTGACCACAAAAGACTTGTAATCATCAGACAACGAGTTGAGTATAGTATCTGTTGTCATTTGCAACGGTATGGGGTGACCAAGTCTAGCGAGGTGATCCACGTGTCCCTTCATTTTCATGACGTGGGCACTCACCGGCGTTCCTTTGACCATCTTGCAAGAGTTGAAGGCTCGATTGATGTCAAACCTCTCAGTGCGAGCTTGCTCTTGAAATGAATCCCTAAGTTGCTGGATCATCTCAAATGCAGGCACATCCATAAGTCCCGCTTGTAACTCAGGACTCATGGTGGCGAGCATTAGACAGCTCACATCGAGTTCATCACTGACATGCTTATCATAAGCTTGCCTCGTTTCAGCTCTGGCATTAACAGCAGGGGTGTTTGGTACTGCTCTTTCCAAGACATACCACTTTCTCTCATGCCTGAGCACCATACGAAGATTGCGCTCCCAGTTGAGAAGGTTTGACCCAGTCAACTTGTCCTTTTCGAGGATTGAGCGAAATAAGAGATTGTTGGTACTTGTTGTCGCGATTGCGTTTGTTGCTGCCATTTACAAATCAACCCCAGTTTAATTAGTAATCATCAATAAACATTCTCTAAAATATATTATAAACCCATAATTAATATTTCAGGCCTAGGATCCATATATCACATTCTCGCCGCAAGGTTTGGGCACTTCCCGACGAGACATGCTATTTCTGGTAGGTAACATCCTTACTGATCGTATCAAGACTTGACACGATTCCTAGGGGTCGTAGAATCTTTAGACTTATAACTTATTACAACCTTGTACAATCTTATTGTACATTTCTAAGTTAGTAAAAAGTCTAGTATGTTTATTCTACTCAAGTACTTTTTGGGTCGGGACTCCCGATTATCACCAAAGTAGATCAGACCATCTAAGACAGTGCGATGCTCTGCGCCGGGACTCCCGATTATCACAGAACCTTACGCACCCTAACACTCGCAATGATTTGAATCCATATCTAAGGTTCTTTATCCTTACGATATGAATATCGTTTAACAAGTGAGGTGTTCCATTAGGTGGATAGTACTTAGATCTAAGATTTTCTTGGGTTTGTTTAAGTCTTAAACTAAACTTAAACCTTTATTCCAATCTTAATCCTTGTTTAAAATGTGTGACTTGTGAATTGAAGGATTCTACAAGACACCTTTTTAAAACATAAGAACTATTCTTTAAAACTTATAGTTTCAAGAATTTGTACGATTTTACATGTATACCTAAAACGAGGTGTACAAAACGTTTTACTAGATTTTGTGAAAAATCTTATCTAGAATAAAACTTACTTGTTTTATCTTACTTGAAAAACTTATAAACTCATGTTAAACTTTTAAATTCTTTAATGATTCATAAACTTGAAACATAAACCTAGTTTAACACACCTAGTTCTTCATATGTCTAATAATGAAATTAAACATTTGTTTTTACCTTACTAGATTCGACCAAGAGTCATGTCTTAACGACACACTTATAAACTTTGTGATTTTCTTGTGTAGCTCCCACTAGCTTCAACAACCATGATGAAACTTAAGCTAACACAATCACCGGTTTATACTTGGTGAAACTAATAAACTTATTATATAAAGACTATATATAATAACTCTTAGTTTGTTTAAACATTTCTTATATTTAACTTGAACTGGTTAAATATAGGTTCTTGTTATTTTCACTTGATCATTAATCTAGTATATTACATAACTTGTAAAATACTTATATTATACTTGTATAATTATCTAGTTATAACAACTTATAACTTTATACATCTTAATATATATAACTTTGTATATTTCTAGTTAATCATATAATTTCAACTTGTACAATTTCTAGTTATAATTAAATCATAACTTTGTACTTTCTAGTTTTAATTATATTATAACTTATACAATAACTAATTATAATATTATCTTTAAAGATCAAAATAACATTACCCCTTTTTAATTGTTCCATTTTTATCTTGTATTTTAATGTATTCGTATATATGTATATTTTATAATAAACTTGTAACATTCTAATAAGAATATTACATCTAATTTATACATATGTATTTTAACTTAATCTAATTAAAATACGTATAAACTTATTATATCTTTTAAAATTAAATTTTACTTAATAATTAAAAATTCTGAAAATTTTAATAGATACATGTAAATAATTAAATACACCTTGTTAATTTTAGAACTTAAAAATTAACATCTTCTTTATCAATTCCCTAAATTAATTAGATGAACCCTAATCTTATTTTTGACTAATCAAAACTAGGGTTTTGACTTTCTTGATCAAAGACATTATTTTAGTTAAAAGATTAATTTTAATCAATCCTATTAATCAATAAACTTTGTTTAAATTCTAAGATAGATTATAACCTTTAATAAATTTATTTAAACTTTTTTATTTAAACCTTTTAGACAGTAAAACTTTGTCTAAATTACTAGGTTTAAAGAACTAGCTTTTATAAATCTATCAAAATAATAATTAAACCTATTAAACATAAACTTGTTTAATTAACTAGGTTTTAGATTATTATCCTAATTAATGCTTTTAAACCATTAAACTTAAACTAGTTTAATGTTCTAGGGTTCTTTAGGGTTTCGAAATTCTTAAGCCTAGGAAACTTTTCCACCAATTAAACTAGGCTAGTTTAATAAACTTGGTGTCCAAGTAACCTCTAGATTTTCGAAAATCCTAAGGGATTAGGAAAGAATCCTTTTGATCAATTAAACAAATCCTGTTTAACATACTTGATCCTAGGGTTTTCCTAAGTCACGAAAATTCAAGGGATTATGGAAAGAATTCTTTTGATCAATTAAACATATCTTGTTTAACATACTTGATCCTAGGGTTCTTTCTAGGGTTTTCGAAAATTGCTAGTGTTAAGGCAAAAAGCCTTACCTCTTGTATGAATCTCAGGATAACAAAACAATCTAGAATAGCTTAGATTATTATGTAGATTAAAATAGCTAAGTTAGAAGTGATACTGAGTTTAGCCAATACTGGCCACTCAGTATCAGCACTCGGTATTGGAAAACCAATACCGGGTAGAAGGACTGAGTCACAGTCGGTATAGTAACGGACTAAGATCAAATCCCTTGATCTTAGTCATTTCATTTACTTAGTCCTTCGGTTACTCCTTTGCCCATTATGTAAGATCTCTATAACATTATAAATAGAGATCATCTTGCAAAGGAGTACACACCAATTTACACGTTCATATATCTATCTTTGTAATTGTTCAAGTGGTCTTGTATTTCCGCTACAAGCCACACTTTGTGGAATAATATACGTTTGACTAAATTACTGTGTTAATCACCTTAATTGTCTTAAGTAAATTATTAATCTAAACAATTATCAAACTAACCAGGGTTGTTGTGACCTAACAACTGGTATCAGAGCAGGCTAAATTAATTCTTATTTAGTCAATCTTTTAACCCTGGCAGCCATTCCTTATACCTATCCTTCCAATACTCAAAAATCCAAAATGTCTACAATCGTTGCCCCGGTCATGTCTGGTAAGGGAGTGCCCATCTTTGATGGAAAAGACTTTCACCAATGGAAGCTTAAGGCTCAGTGGTATCTTGAATTTATTCATCATGAGATGCTCACTGTGCTAAATGATGGTCCTATCATCCCACAAACCGTGGAACCCGTTGCTGCTACTGATGATGCTCCTGAGAGCACAAGCACAGTTCCTAAACTGAAACACACCTGGACTGATACTGACCGTCAGTTATTAAGTCTAGACTCAAGAGCTAAGGGAGTGATTGGTAATGCTGTTACCAAAGAAATACTTAATGCAATTATGAAATTGCCAACATCAAAGGCTATGTGGGATAGTCTATCAATCACTTATGAAGGCACACCCAAGGTAAAATTGCAGAGGAAAAGCAATATGAGAAGGAAGTATGAAAACTTCTTCTCTAGTCCAAATGAAGACATCACTACTCTCTACAATAGGTTTAATACTGTTGTCCATGATTTAATCAGTGTAGGCATTGTAAAGGAAGAAGGAGAGCTTGTTCAAAAGTTCTAGGATAGTCTTCCTCAACAGTTTCTTGACATGACAAATTCTGTCAATGCTGCTAACAACATTGAATCATACACTCTTCAAACTCTGTATGGATTAATGTTGAATCATGAAGAGAATAATGCTGCAAGACTGATCAACTGGAAGAAAACTGACAAGTCTTCCACTGGTATGGCTCTAGTTGTGCAACAGGCATATACTGTAACTGAACCTGAAGAACCAGAAGTTGATCTTGCTGATGTTGAAGCAGAGGAGCTTGAAACACAAATGGCTCTTATGTCCTTGAAGCTGGATCAGTTGAAAAAGAAGAGGCTTGGTGTTAGCTCTTCCAATACTGACCCAAGATCAGGTCTCTGCTATAGGTGTGGAAAGCCTGGACATATTGCTGCGAATTGTCATACCAAGTCAACTGAAACTGATCAGAATGACAAGATTGCATACCGAGCTAAAAGGTATCGAGACAAGTATGTCAAACTCAAGAACTGGAGCAAGGGGAAGAATGCAGCAGGGAATGGTGCACCTCATCAAGCACTTTACTCAGAGGCTTGGATGGATGAGGAAATAAGTGATGATGAGGAAGAAATTGAGAACAAAGCCTTTATGGCTTTTACTGAAGAAGATTTGAAGAGCTCCTTTGAGAGAGATATCAAAGAAGCTGAGAGAATGAGTGTCCATACTGATTGGGATTCCACTCAGTTGTACAAGGTGAGTTCCTTTCAAACTTATTCAGAAAATGAAAAAGAAAAGATTTTTGAGTATATGATTGTTGATCTTAAAACTTTAGTACAGAAAGAAAAGGCATTAAAATTAACAATTCATGAACTTGAAAGGGTAAATAACGAACATTTAGATAAATTAGCAAAATTTAAAGATTTAGAATTAGATTTTTTAAACTTACAAGACATTAACCAAAGATTAGCTGATAAAGCTCATTTACACAAACTAGAAAAAGAAAAATTTGAAAATCAGTGTAAATCTTGGGGAAATGCATCTATTAAACTAAATAAATGTCTAAATCAACAATTTTCAGAAAATGTAAGGGTTGCACTTGGTGTTGATCCTCAATTAAAAAATAGAAATAATTTTGTTGATTTATTTGAAGAGTTTTCGGATATGAACCCTATTCAGTTTGTAAAAGCAAAAACTTTTTGTGAAATAGGATGTCAAACTGAATCAGATGATGAGGATAAAATCATTTTTGAAAAACCAATTGGTCCCTCCATCAGTTCCTGAAAAAGAGATTTTTGATACTGACCTCGAAATAGTACAGTATGACACTTCTGCTGTTCCTCCATTTGAATTATTATTTAACACAACTACGTTTGAGATACATAAAGAACCTGAGAATACAGAAAAGAAACTTACTGCTACTCAAACTGTTTTAACTAATACTGAATCCACAGGAACAGCAAAGTCAACTACTCAAGAATCTAAAGAACCTGTTCAAGTTGTCATTCTAAAACATGATAAAAAGAAAACAACTTCAACAGGATCTCCATGTGCCACAAATAAGAAGTCAACTGATAAAAAGACTTCTATGAAAAATAAAATTAAGACACCAGAATCATCTCCTTCTAAATTTGTCAAAAATAAAATTCAAACTCCATTAAAAAATGACAAAAATAACATTTTAAAATCAATTGGTGATGAGATTAAAATTCTGAGTCAAAAGTTTGCAAAATTCACTAATACTGATCAACCAACAATTAAAAAATTTTCAAAAGTTCCTTATGAAAATATGTTTCGAAACAGACCTAGAAAATGTTATAGATGTCATCATACTGGACACAAAGGAGATGAATGCTGGACTGATCTCTCAAGTCCTAGGTACTCAGTACCAAAGAAAAGGAGAGAAACTAAGTCGGTATCACCAAAGAAAACCTCAAAGGTTATTACTGAAGTGATACTGACCTCTCCTCCAAAAGAGTTCAAACCAAACCCTGTTTCTCCTACCAAAGGTCCCATTCAAAAATGGGTTCCTAAAAAGAACTAACTTATTATTTGTGTCTTGTGCAGGGTGACAGAAAATGGTATCTAGATAGTGTCTGCTCAAGACACATGACTGGCAGTATGGAGTACCTTCTAAACTATACTCCAGAGAAGGGTCCTTCTGTCAAGTTTGGAGATGATTCCATAGGGAAAACAAGAGGGTATGGAGTAATAAAGGCAGGCAATATAACTTTTAAACGAGTTGCCTATGTGGAGGGTCTTAAACACAATCTGCTCAGTATCAGCCAGATGTGTGATGATGATAATGAAGCTCGGTTCAGAAAGATTGCAGGAATTATCTATAATGATAAAGCGCAACCTGTACTTGTTGCTAGAAGAGAAAAGGATGTCTATGTGGTCAATCTTTCTGAAATAGACCCCACTATTAGAGTTTGCCTGCTGTCTAAAGTCAAACCAGAATTACATTGGTTATGGCACAAGAAGCTCTCTCACATAAATTTCCGAAATATAAATGAGCTCAGTATCAAGAAACTGGTGAGAGGGCTGCCCACTATTACTTATTCAAAAGATAAGTTATGCTCAGCATGTGAAATGGGCAAGCAGAAAAAGAGTTCATTTAAATCTAAGGTTAACCACTCCATAAATGAACCTCTTACAATGATTCATATGGATCTTTTTGGTCCCATCAGCACACCATCTTTGGCCAAAAAGATCTATACATTAGTCTTGGTTGATGAATTCTCAAGATACACTTGGGTTATTTTTCTCAAGACTAAAGCTGATGCAACAACAAAAATCATTGCCTTTATTAAAAGAGAAGAACTTCAAAAAGGCAACAAGGTCAAACAAGTTCGAAGTGACCATGGTACTGAGTTTAAGAACTCGGTATTGGCTGATTTCTGTGAAGAAAAAGGAATAATACAAAACTTCTATGCAGCCTACACACCACAACAAAATGGTGTTGTAGAACGAAAGAATAGAACATTGATTGAGGCTGCAAGAACTTTGTTATGCCATGCTGGACTGGCACTGAGCTTCTGGGCAGAGGCTGTAAATTGTGCAAATTTTACTCAAAACAGAGCTACGATAGTCCAACATCATCAAAAGACTCCTTATGAGTTATATAATGGCAAAATTCCTAATGTGGAATACTTCCACATCTTTGGGAGTAAATGTTTTGTACTCAGTACTAAACAAAACCTCAACAAATTTGCTCCCAAAGCAAATGAAGGTGTGTTCATGGGCTACTCTCCACACTCTAAAGCCTTCAGAGTGTATATCATCTCCACCAAGATGATTGTAGAATCTATTCATGTTACATTTGATGAAAATCTGAATGAGCATTCTACTTCAGCAACCGAAGATATCAGTGGCATAGAAATTCTATGCAATCCAGATAATTCTATTGCTGAACAGTCCAAGTCTCACCCATATTATGTTGATCATGGTATGAGTGATACTGATCAAGAATCATCTCAGTCTCACTCCAATATATCAAATTCTGAGCTTCCCATTACTGAGAACCCTAATACTGAATTCCCAATTCTTGATCTGAACAACTCCACTTATGAGGAAGGTGAATCTTCAAGCACTTCTCAAGAATCAACATCCAATCTACAAAATTCTGAAGAACAACAACCAGTATTGTCTGATACTGATCAAGAATCATCACAGTATCAGGCAGACAATCCATCACCACTACAAGATATTGTTGATATTGCTTCAAATGTTTCCTTAGGAAATAATCTAAGGGAACACAGAGACCATCCTCATAAAAATATTATTGGTCCTATTGAACAAGGTGTTCAAACAAGAAGAAAGTTAGAGTTTCAACCCCAAGCAACTGCAAACTTCTGTTTCTTCTCAAGTTTCTTATCTACCATGGAACCAAAGAAAGCTGATGAAGCTTTATTAGATGAAGACTGGGTAGAAGCTATGCAAGAAGAACTGACAGAGTTTGAAAGAAATAAAGTGTGGAACTTAGTACCACCTCCTGCTGGTAAAACTATAATTGGTACTAAGTGGGTGTTCAGAAACAAAATGGACAAGGATGGTGTTGTCATCAGAAACAAAGCAAGACTGGTTGCTCAGGGTTACAGGCAAGAAGAAGGCATTGACTATGATGAAACTTTTGCACCAGTTGCAAGAATTGAAGCTATTAGGCTGTATCTTGCATATGCAGCTTTCAAGAATTTCAAAGTTTATTAGATGGATGTCAAAAGTGCATTTCTTAATGGAAAACTACAAGAGGAAGTTTATGTCAAACAACCACCAGGTTTTATTGACTCTAAATTTCCAAATTACGTTTTCAAGCTTGATAAAGCTCTATATGGGCTCAAACAAGCTCCCAGAGCCTGGTATGATACCCTGTCTGAGTACTTAATTGAAAATAAGTTTATAAGAGGTAAAATTGACAAAACATTATTTTCAAAAAGAAAAGGTTCTGACATTTTACTCATTCAGATATATGTAGATGATATTATCTTTGGCTCCACTGACAAGTCAATGTGTGACTGGTTTGCTAAGATAATGTCATCTCAGTATCAGATGAGTATGATGGGAGAACTTACTTACTTTCTTGGTTTACAAGTTGAACAAAAGTCTGATGGCACTTTCATAAATCAAAGTAAGTATGTGCATGACATGCTCAAGAAATATAAATTTGAAAATTTATCATCCATGCACACTCCTATGGGTACTCAGGATAAAATAAGTAAAGATGAAACTGGTAAACCAGTATGTCAATCCACATATCGAGGTATGATTGGTTCTTTACTTTACTTAACAGCTAGCAGGCCTGATATCATGTTTGCAACATGTTTGTGTGCTCGGTATCAGGCTGATCCTAAAGAATCACATATGAAAGCTGTTAAGCGAATTTTTAGATATCTTTCAGGTACTCCTAACATGGGTCTTTGGTATCCCAAAGACTCAAACTTTGACCTTGAAGGGTATACAGATGCAGATTTTGCAGGTTGTCGGTTGGACAGGAAGAGTACAAGTGGAGGATGTCAGTTCCTCGGTGGCAGACTAGTTGGCTGGTCATCCAAGAAACAAAATTCAGTAGCAACTTCCACTGCAGAAGCAGAATATGTTGCTGCAGGAAGTTGCTGTGCTCAACTCTTGTGGATGCAGTATCAACTAATGGACTATGGGTTTAATTTCCAGAAGACACCAATACATTGTGATAACAAGAGTGCTATTGCTATCACTGAAAACCCAGTCCATCACTCAAGAACAAAGCACATTGATATCAAACACCACTTTATTAGAGATAATGTGGAAAAGGGTAAGGTTGAAGTAGATTTTGTACCTACAGATGATCAATTGGCCGATGTATTTACGAAACCTCTCTCTGAGGAAAGGTTTATGTATCTACTAGGTCAATTAGGTATGCTGAATCCTTAAATTTTCTTAAAAATAGTGATACCGACTGACCAGTATTACTTTCAATACTGATCATCTCAGTATCACTCGTCTGATTTATCAAATTTTATAATTTTTAATTTTTTATTAATTTATAGTTTTAATTAAATATTTTTATAATTTTTTAAATTTTTTTTAAAATTAAATTTTTTTTACCCGGTATTGGAATCCTGGAGTGATACAACTGACTTTTAATCCCTATACTCCCCAACGGTAACCTTTTCTTAATAGGAAAGTTACCGTTGATACAGGATAAGGCTGTCAAATCAGCCGGTTTAACTTCCCAATACCGTAAATATCTTTAGATTATGTATAAATAACTGTTTTCTCTTTCTTTAACACTTTCTTATATCAGTTATTTCTTACTTACAATTTTCGATTCTCTCTGCGATTAACGATTTCACTCTTTCTTTGCAAACAAATTTCTTAAAAATCCAAATCACAGATGGCAAATTATACGTTCTTCGCACCTGAGGCTGCACCGGCAACACAATTTCGAAATGATGAACTACCAAAATTTGCGAAGAACAACATCACAGCGAATTTCGATATTCCTCAAGCTTGGGCGTGCCCCGAATTCACACAAATGGTTACCTTTCTGAAGAACTGCCCAATCACTCAAGCACTGATTAGATATCCTAGAGCCATCTACCCAGAAATGCTCTGTGAGTTCTGGTACTCTGCTAAAATTGACTCACCAGACATGATTACTGGTTGGGTTATTCATGAACAAAGAAGAACCTTCGTCTCTAGGATCACTAGTCTGATTTATCAAAATTTTGTAAATTTTTATTTTTTTAATTTATAGATTAAATTAAATGTTTTTCAAATTTTTTATATTTTTTTTTAATTTAATTTTTTTTATAACTCGGTACTGAAATCCTGGAGTAACACAACTGATTTTTAACCTCAATACTCCCTAACGGTAACCTTTCTTAATAGGAAAGTTACCGTTAATACAGGATAAGGCTGTCAAATCAGCCGGTTTAACTTCCCAATACCGTAAATATCTTTCAATTAAGTATAAATAACCGTTTTGTCTTTCATTATCATTTTTCTTACAACAGTTATTTTTTAACTTAACTTCCGATTCTCTCTGCGATTAACGATTTCAGTTTCTCTTTGCAAGCAAATATTTTTTAAAAATCCAAATCACAGATGGTAAACTACCAATTCTTTGCACCGGAGGCTGCACCGGCAACGCAATTCCGAAACGATGAATTACCAAAGTTTGCGAGGAACAACATCACAGCAAATTTTGATATTCCTCAAGCTTGGGCGTGCCCTGAATTCACACAAATGATAACATTTTTGAAGCACTGCCCAATCACTCAAGCACTGATTCGATCTCCCAGAGCAATTTACCCAGAAATGCTCTGTGAATTCTGGTACTCTGCCAAAATCGACTCACCAGATATGATTACCGGTTGGGTGATTCGTGACCAAAGAAGAACCTTCGTCTCAACAGCAATCATTCGGGAAGCTCTGGGTCTTCCTGCTCATGCTCAATATGAGCCCTTTGTTGACAGAGTCGAGGCTCGATCAGTATTACCACTTATTGGAAGAAGAGGAACCACAGGAATAATTAAAAGAAACGAATTTGGTCCAAAGTGGGGTATACTGATCTCTACGATCATTCGGTGTATGACCCACAAGACTGGTGCCTTGGACCAGATCAACGATTTTGGTATGCAGATGGTTCATGCCATGTACCATGGAAGGGATATCGATTATGCTCGATTAATTTTTGAAGAATTAGCATCTCTGATTCGGGCCAAAGTCAGAGAATTAAACGTTCCTTTCTGCAGATTCCTTTCTCTCATCTTTCAGAATGAGATGCCTGCACATATATATGATGAATTCAACAGTCCAAGAGTGGATCTTCCCCCTCTTCATGAGAAGATTTTCTTCTACAGGCCAAGAGAAGGAGAGCCTGTAATGAGTCACTCAATGTGGGCTATAGTCCAGGCACACATCAATGATGCAGAATCTTCTGATACTGCATCAGAAAATAATGATACTGATGATGACAGTGGTGATGATGGAAATGATGATTCAGATACTGAGATGGTGGAAGCTCAACAAGCACTAGTTTCTTCTCCACCAGCACAGGATCCGGATGCTCCTATTATTGAAGAAGCTTCTGATACTGAGCTCTCAGAAGACACACCACTAGTTCTTCGAAGAAGAAGAAGAAATCTTTCCCCTGTTCCTATGGGAAATATGTCATCAGAAGAGATGCAAACTGAACACATTCCATCTTTAACTGCATCTCTTCAAGTCCAAAGTGCGGTTGCCGCCAATGCTGACCTTCCAGGTCCAGAACCAGAACAAATTGCTCACCATCTTGAGGCCCCTCATGACCCTCTTGATGTCGAACTTCAGTTTGCCCAACAAACACTGGAAGGTCCAGCTAGCAGAAGAGAAGAAGCTCTTGAAGGTGCTGGTGCCTCAAATCAGAATCAAATTGATCCAGCACCGACCTCTCATGATGCCAGAAGAGAATCAGATAAAGTCTCAGGTATGAATTTCTAATATCCTTCAACTTATATATATATACATTTTTCCCCCATAGAGACTATGTATTGGCCAGTACCAACTCAATACTGACCACAGTCTCAAACGAACTTTCAAATATATATACTCTTATGGCCAACATAGTAAGCCCACTGCTGCTATTCAAAATTCCTATACCGAGCTTTTCACATGATCATTGTCAGTCTACAGTTGTTTCACCCTTTAAAGGAACAATAGTGGTTGATGTCACACTGACACCCATTGGTGCTACTTGAATGATGTCCAACTTATTTTGAGTTGGATAACATTGTTCAAGAAATGATCCAAAACCCCTTCAGCCACACTTGCCAAAAATTTCCATGGGTCAAAGCCACATTACTGTTATCACTCTAATACCGAGTGATAAACATTGAAAATACCAAGAAGTATATCCCAGACTTCGAATTCCCAAACCAAACCTTTTAGTAAATGTGACCTATCCTATACTGAGCTACTTCAATTATCACACTCACTTTTACTAAAATACTTCTAACACATGCTTTGCACTAGTCCACAATATTTCATCATGAACCAGATGAAATACAGACTTCCAACTTCTGTTTATATGATTATAGAATTAATCAACACCACAATTCTATTTGATAAACCTTTCTTACTAACCAGTTTTATGTTTTTGGTTTCTTTAGCACCATCTGTGCAGGGTCAACGAGCTCAAGCTACTCAGTCTCAGGAAGTACATGGAGCTCTACAAACTATTCTAAACCAAATCCTGGATATGCAGACCACTCAGAATAACATTCTGGCCAGGATGGATGAAATGAGTACTGAGATTGAAACATTGAAGCAATCAGTGGCACTACTACAGCAACAACAACAGCCTCCACCACCTCCACAAACTCCAATTGGAGGAGGTAATGATGAAGAAGGCCCTGCCACTGACCCTAGAAGATCACCATCTCCTGCACATACTGAACCTATGCTTTCCCCAACTCCTGAAGATCAACAGGGGGACATGGGTGGTGATACTGAACCCATTCCCTCCCCATCCAATGATAACAATAAGGGGGAGAAAAGACAGAGAGATCAAGAGGTTGATCAACCTGAGCCATCTGCTCAGGGGGAGAAAAGGAGAAAGCTGAATGAAGATCAACCTCCACAGCAACAACAACAACAACATCAGCAAACACCTCATACTGAACCTCTTCGGTTTAGATATGAAAGAAACAGACAGAGAGGAAAATCAGTCTTGGAACAACTTGAAGAAGAACCATCTGAGCCATCTGCTCAGGGGGAGACTGACACTGATCAACATCAGCAAGTTGTGACTGAGCAAAACAACTTGCAGATAATTGTGTATAGGCCGTTTGTGTGGCCTATTGCTGATGATGAAGATGAAGAACATCCAGTGGCATCAGAAGATTTTTTAAACTTTGCACTGGATGAAGCAAATAAAGAAACCTCTTCATCATCATTCTCTGATGATGAAGAGCATATAGAAAAACCTATCTCTCCTCAAGCTGAAGGACCTTCTAGAATTCCTAGAAGACCAATAACCAGACGAATGACAAATGTGGTTATGTCTTCAGAATCTAGTGAAGAAACAGATCCAGCTCCACTGATCTCTAGACCGAGAAGATCTGTTCAATACACTGAGGATGAGATTGAAGCCCAAAGGTTCTTTCCTGTCAAAGAAGAAGATCCTGAAACTGATACTGAGGCAGATGACTCTTGGAAGCCTCATGGTGTCAGAAGAAAAGGTGATGATGTTCTTCAACAATACTGGAACATCATTGCCCAAAGATTCAGATATAGAGAAACCAGAATGAACATGCTGAGGAACAGAATCTTTCTGGATGTGAAGAACATTCACTGGCTAAATGAATTTGTCAACAAAATCAAAGTCAAAATTGTTGACAGATGCATTACTGCAACATGCACTGGGCCAGTCAGTCCTCCATTGAAGTTCTTTCTTCATGATATCCAGAATATGGGTGTACAAGACTGGATTAAGATTGCTAGACTGATTAAGGAACTGAAATCCAGATCTTCTGAAGCTCAAGTGATGATGGATGAAGTATGGGTTGTAGCTGCAGTTTGTTATGAACAAGGAATTTTATATGCAGCAGATTATAGGGCACTCAGTGTTATGACTGAGGCTGTCAAAAACAACAAGCCTGAGTGCCTGAACACCTTCAGAATGTTCCCTAAATACACTGTCCCTTCTAACCTTATATTTCAGGAACAGAAGAGTACCATATATCCAACATCTGGATATATGTACACTGACTCAGAGGACAGGGAATGCTTCATCACTGAAGCAGAACTGCAAACAGCTCCTATCAGCCATTTGGTGGGCTTGAAATGGATGATAACCAAGAAAGAAGATGCTTGGTTCAGAAAGAAGATTGTTGCTGTGCTAAACAACACGCAAGATGAACTGAAGAAAAGAGAAGAGTTCATCCATGTAAAGAAAGAAGTCTTCTATGAGTTTGAATCAATCAAGAAAGAATAAAGAAGAAGACTTTGCAGCCTGCAGTTTATTTTGTTTTTATATCTCTGTATAATTGTTTTGTTATCATTAGATAGGGGGAGATTGTTAAGGCAAAAAGCCTTACCTCTTTGTGAATCTTAGGATAACAAAACAATATAGAATAGCTCAGATTAAATGTAGATTAAAATAGCTAAGTTAGTAGTGATACTGAGTTTGGCCAATACTGGCCACTCAGTATCAGCACTCAGTATTGGAAAACCAATACTGAGTAGAAGGACTGAGTCATGGTCAGTATAGTAACTGACTAAGATCAAATCCCTTGATCTTAGTCATTACATTTACTTAGTCCTTCGGTTACTCCTTTGCCCATAATGTAAGATCTCTATAGCATTATAAATAGAGATCATCTTGCAAAGGAGTAAGTACCAATTAACATATTCATAGTATTCATCTTTGTAATTGTTCAAGTGGTCTTGTATTTCCGCTACAAACCACACTTAGTGGAATAATATACGTTTGACAAAATTACTGTGTTTATCACCTTAATTGTCTTAAGTAAATTATAAATCTAACAATTATCAAGTTAACCAGGGTTGTTGTGACCTAACAACTGGTATCAGAGCAGGCTAAATTAAATCTTATTTAGTCGATCTTTTAACCCTGGCAGCCATTCCTTATACTTATCCTTCCCATACTCAAAAATCAAAAATGTCTACAATTGTTGCCCCAGTCATGTCTGGTAAGGGAGTGCCCATCTTTGATGGAAAAGATTTCCATCAATGGAAGCTTAAGGCTCAGTGGTATCTTGAATCAATTCATCATGAGATGCTTACTGTGCTAAATGATGGCCCCATCATCCCACAAACTGTGGAACCTGTTGCTGCTACTGATGATGCTCCTGAGAGCACAAGAACAGTTCCTAAACTGAAACACACCTGGACTGATACTGACCGTCAGTTATTCAGTCTAGACTCAAGAGCTAAGGGAGTGATTGGTAATGCTGTTACCAAAGAAATACTGAATGCAATTATGAAATTGCCAACAGCAAAGGCTATGTGGGATAGTCTATCAATCACTTATGAAGGCACACCCAAGGTGAAGTTGCAGAGGAAAAGCAATATGAGAAGAAAGTATGAAAACTTCTTCTCTACCTAAAATGAAGACATCACTACTCTCTACAACAGGTTTAATACTGTTGTCCATGATTTAATCAGTGTAGGCATTGTAAAGGAAGAAGGAGAACTTGTTCAAAAATTCTTGGATAGTCTTCCTCAACAGTTTCTTGACATGACAAATTCTGTCAATGCTGCTAACAACATTGAGTCATACACTCTTCAAACTTTGTATGGATTAATGTTGAATCATGAAGAGAATAATGCTGCAAGACTGATCAACTGGAAGAAAACTGACAAGTCTTCCACTGGTATGGCTCTAGTTGTGCAACAGGCATACACTGTAACAGAACCTGAAGAACCAGAAGTTGATCTTGCTGATGCTGAGGCAGAAGAGCTTGAAACACAAATGGCTCTTATGTCCATGAAGCTGGATCAGTTGAAAAAGAAGAGGCTTGGTGTTAGCTCTTCCAATACTGATCCAAGATCAGGTCTTTGCTATAGGTGTGGGAAGCCTGGGCATATTGCTGCTAATTGTCATACCAAGTCAACTGAAACTGATCAGAATGACAAGATTGCATACCGAGCTAAACGGTATAGAGATAAGTATGTCAAACTGAAGAACTGGAGTAAGGGGAAGAATGCGGCAGGGAATGGTGCACCTCATCAAGCACTTTACTCAGAGGCTTGGATGGATGAGGAAATAAGTGATGATGAGGAAGAGATTGAGAACAAAGCCTTTATGGCTTTTACTGAAGAAGATTTGAAGAGCTCCTTTGAGAGAGATATCAAAGAAGCTGAGAAAATGAGTGTCCATACTGATTGGGATTCCACTCAGTTGTACAAGGTGAGTTCCTTTCAAACTTATTCAGATAATGAAAAAGAAAAGATTTTTGAGTATATGATTGTTGATCTTAAAACTTTAGTACAGAGAGAAAAGGCATTAAAATTAACAATTCATGAACTTGAAAGGGTAAATAATGAACATTTAGATAAATTAACAAAATTTAAAGATTTGGAACTAGATTTTTTAAACTTACAAGACATTAACCAAAGATTAGCTGATAAAGCTCATTTACACAAACTTGAAAAAGAAAATTTTGAAAATCAGTGTAAATCTTGGGGAAATGCATCCATTAAACTAAATAGATGTCTAAATCAACAATTTCCAGAAAATGTAAGAGCTGCACTTGGTGTTGACCCTCAATTAAAAAATAGTAAAAATTTTGCTGATTTATTTGAAGAATTTTCGGATATGAACCCTATTCAGTTTGTAAAAGCAAAAACATTTTGTGAAGTAGGATGTCAAACTGAACCAGATGATGTGGATAAAATCATTTTTGAAGGATGTCAAACTGAATCAGATGATGAGGATAAAATCATTTTTGAAAACTCAATTGGTCCTTCCATCTGTTCTAAGTGCTATACTGAACTACAAGAGCTCAGTATTGAATTTCCTGAAAAAGAAATTTTTGATACTGATCTCGACATAGTACAGTATGACACTTCTGCTGTTCCTCCATTTGAATTATTATTTAACACAACTACGTTTGAGATATATAAAGAACCTGATAATACAGAAAAGAAACTTACTACTACTCAAACTGTTTTAACTAATACTGAATCCACAGGAACAGCAAAGTCCACTACTCAAGAATCTAAAGAACCTGTTCAAGTTGTCATTCTAAAACATGATAAAAAGAAAAAAACTTCAACAGGATCTTCAAGTGTCAAAAACAAGAA
This sequence comes from Calendula officinalis, assembly GCA_963853835.1. Taxonomy (NCBI): domain Eukaryota; kingdom Viridiplantae; phylum Streptophyta; class Magnoliopsida; order Asterales; family Asteraceae; genus Calendula; species Calendula officinalis. Next base: position 64,962,680 of record OY970828.1, read on the forward strand.
GTCAACTGATAAAAAGACTTCTATGCAAAATAAAATCAAAACACCAGAATCATCTCCTTCAAAAACAATCAAAAATAAAATTAAAACTCCATTAAAAAATGAAAAAAATAACATTTTAAAATCAATTGGTGATCAGATTAGAATTCTGAGTCAAAAGTTTGCAAAATTCACTAATACTGATCAACCAAAAATTAAACAATTTTCAAAAATTCCTTATGAAAATATGTTTCGAAACAGACCTAGAAAGTGTTATAGATGTCATCATACTGGACACAAAGGAGATGAATGCTGGACTGATCTCTCAAGTCCTAGGTACTCAGTACCAAAGAAAAGGAGAGAAACTCAGTCAGTATCACCAAAGAAAACCTCAAAGGTTATTTCTGAAGTGATATTGACCTCTCCTCCAAAAGAGTTCAAACCAAACCCTGTTTCTCCTACCAAAGGTCCCATTCAAAAATGGGTTCCTAAAATGAACTAATTTATTATTTGTGTCTTGTGCAGGGTGACAGAAAATGGTATCTAGATAGTGGCTGCTCAAGACACATGACTGGCAGTATGGAGTACCTTCTAAATTATACTCCAGAGAAGGGCCCTTCTGTCAAGTTTGGAGATGATTCAATAGGGAAAACAAGAGGGTATGGAGTTATCAAAGCAGGCAACATAACTTTTAAAAGAGTTGCCTATGTGGAGGGTCTTAAACACAATCTGCTCAGTATCAGCCAGATGTGTGATGATGATAATGAAGCTCGATTCAGAAAGATTGCAGGGATCATCTACAATGATAAAGGGCAACCTGTACTAGTTGCTAGAAGAGAAAAAGATGTTTATGTGGTCAATCTGTCTGAAATAGACCCCACCATTCGAGTTTGCCTGCTTTCTAAAGTCAAACCAGAATTACATTGGTTATGGCACAAGAAGCTCTCTCACATAAATTTTCGTAATATTAATGAGCTCAGTATCAAGAAACTGGTGAGAGGGTTGCCCACTATTACTTATTCAAAAGATAAGTTATGCTCAGCATGTGAAATGGGCAAGCAGAAGAAGAGTTCATTCAAGTCAAAAGTTAATCACTCCATAAATGAACCTCTTACAATGATTCATATGGATCTTTTTGGTCCCATCAGCACACCATCTTTGGCCAAAAAGATCTATACATTAGTCTTAGTTGATGAATTCTCAAGATACACTTGGGTCATTTTTCTCAAGACTAAAGCTGATGCAACAACAGAAATCATTGCCTTCATTAAGAGAGAAGAACTTCAAAAAGGCAACAAGGTCAAACAACTTAGAAGTGACCATGGTACTGAGTTCAAGAACTCGGTATTGGCTGATCTCTGTGAAGAAAAAGGAATTATACAAAACTTCTCTGCAGCCTACACACCACAACAAAATGGTGTTGTAGAACGGAAAAATAGAACTCTTATTGAAGCTGCGAGAACCTTGTTATGCCATGCTGGACTGGCACTGAGCTTCTGGGCTGAAGCTGTTAATTGTGCAAATTTTACTCAAAACAGAGCTACTATAGTCCAGCGTCATCAAAAGACTCCATATGAGCTATATAATGGCAAGATTCCTAACGTGGAATATTTTCACATCTTTGGGAGTAAATTCTTTGTACTCAGTACTAAGCAAAATCTCAATAAATTTGCTCCCAAAGAAAATGAAGGCGTGTTCATGGGCTATTCTCCACACTCTAAAGCCTTCAGAGTGTATATCATCTCCACTAAGATGATTGTAGAATCTATTCATGTTACATTTGATGAAAATCAGAATGAGCATTCTACCTCAGCAAGTGAAGACATCAGTGGCATAGAAATTCTATGCAATCCAGAAAACTCCATTGCTGAACAGCCCAAGTCTCACCCATACTATGTTGATCACAGTATGCGTGATACTGATCAAGAGACATCTCAGTCTAACGTCATTATAACAAATTCTGAGGTTCCCATTACTGAGAACCCCAATGCTGAGGTCCCAATTCTTGATTTTAACAACTCCACATATGAGGAAGGAGAATCCTCCAATACTGCTCAAGAATCCACACCACATCTGCAAAATTCAGAAGAACAGCAACCAGTATTGTCTGATACTGATCAGGATTCATCACAGTATCAGGCAGACAACCCATCACCACAACAGGATATTGTTGATCTTGCTTCAAATGTTTCCTTAGGAAATAATCTAAGGGAACACAGAGATCATCCTCATGCCAACATTATTGGTCCCATTGAACAAGGTGTTCAAACAAGAAGAAGGTTAGAGTTTGAACCCCAAGCAACTGCAAACTTCTGTTTCTTTTCAAGTTTCTTATCTACCATAGAACCCAAGAAAGCTGATGAAGCTTTATTAGATGAAGACTGGGTAGAAGCTATGCAAGAATAATTGACAGAGTTTGAAAGAAATAAAGTTTGGAACTTAGTACCACCTCCTGCTGGTAAAACTATAATTGGTACTAAGTGGGTGTTCAGAAACAAAATGGACAAAGATAGTGTTGTCATCAGAAACAAAGCAAGACTGGTTGCTCAGGGTTACAGGCAAGAAGAAGGTATTGACTATGATGAAACTTTTGCACCAGTTGCAAGAATTGAAGCTATTAGGCTGTATCTTGCATATGCAGCTTTCAAGAATTTCAAAGTTTATCAGATGGATGTCAAAAGTGCCTTTCTTAATGGAAAACTACAGGAGGAAGTCTATGTCAAACAACCACCAGGTTTTATTGATCCTAAATTTCCTAATTACGTTTTCAAGCTTGATAAAGCTTTATATGGGCTCAAACAAGCTCCCAGAGCCTGGTATGATACCCTGTCTGAGTACTTAATTGAAAATAAGTTTATAAGAGGTAAAATTTATAAAACATTATTTTCAAAGAGAAATGGTTCTGACATTTTACTCATTCAAATATATGTGGATGATATCATCTTTGGCTCCACTGACAAGTCAATGTGTGACTGGTTTGCAAAGATAATGTCATCCCAGTATCAGATGAGTATGATGGGAGAATTTACTTACTTTCTTGGTTTACAAGTTGAACAAAAGCCTGATGGCACTTTCATAAATCAAAGTAAGTATGTGCATGACATGCTTAAGAAATATAAATTTGAAAATCTATCATCCATGCATACTCCTATGGGTACTCAGGATAAAATAAGTAAAGATGAAACTGGTAAACCAGTATGTCAATCCACATACCGAGGTATGATTGGTTCTTTACTTTACTTAACAGCTAGCAGGCCTGATATCATGTTTGCAACCTGTTTGTGTGCTCGGTATCAGGCTGATCCTAAAGAATCACATATGAAAGCTGTTAAGCGAATCTTTAGATATCTTTCAGGTACTCCTAACATGGGTCTTTGGTATCCCAAAGACTCAAACTTTGATCTTGAAGGGTATACAGATGCAGACTTTGCAGGTTGTCGGTTAGACAGGAAAAGTACAAGTGGAGGATGTCAGTTCCTCGGTGGCAGATTAGTTGGCTGGTCATCCAAGAAGCAAAATTCAGTTGCAACTTCTACTGCAGAAGCAGAATATGTTGCTGCAGGAAGTTGCTGTGCTCAACTTTTGTGGATGCAGTACCAACTAATGGACTATGGGTTTAACTTCCAGAAGACTCCTATACATTGTGATAACAAGAGTGCTATTGCTATCACTGAAAACCCAGTCCATCACTCCAGAACCAAGCACATTGATATCAGACACCACTTTATTCGAGATAATGTGGAAAAGGGTAAGGTTGAGGTAGATTTCGTTCCTACAGATGACCAATTGGCCGATGTCTTTACTAAACCTCTCTCTGAGGAAAGGTTTATGTACTTACTAGGACAATTGGGTATGCTGAATCCTTAAAATTACTTAAATTTTTCTGATACCGACTGATTGGTATTGCTTTCAATACTGACCAAGTCAGTATCACTAGTCTGATTTATCAAAATTTTGTAAATTTTTATTTTTTTTAATTTATAGATTAAATTAAATGTTTTTCAAATTTTTTATATTTTTTTTTAATTTAATTTTTTTTATAACTCGGTACTGAAATCCTGGAGTAACACAACTGATTTTTAACCTCAATACTCCCTAACGGTAACCTTTCTTAATAGGAAAGTTACCGTTAATACAGGATAAGGCTGTCAAATCAGCCGGTTTAACTTCCCAATACCGTAAATATCTTTCAATTAAGTATAAATAACCGTTTTGTCTTTCATTATCATTTTTCTTACAACAGTTATTTTTTAACTTAACTTCCGATTCTCTCTGCGATTAACGATTTCAGTTTCTCTTTGCAAGCAAATATTTTTTAAAAATCCAAATCACAGATGGTAAACTACCAATTCTTTGCACCGGAGGCTGCACCGGCAACGCAATTCCGAAACGATGAATTACCAAAGTTTGCGAGGAACAACATCACAGCAAATTTTGATATTCCTCAAGCTTGGGCGTGCCCTGAATTCACACAAATGATAACATTTTTGAAGCACTGCCCAATCACTCAAGCACTGATTCGATCTCCCAGAGCAATTTACCCAGAAATGCTCTGTGAATTCTGGTACTCTGCCAAAATCGACTCACCAGATATGATTACCGGTTGGGTGATTCGTGACCAAAGAAGAACCTTCGTCTCAACAGCAATCATTCGGGAAGCTCTGGGTCTTCCTGCTCATGCTCAATATGAGCCCTTTGTTGACAGAGTCGAGGCTCGATCAGTATTACCACTTATTGGAAGAAGAGGAACCACAGGAATAATTAAAAGAAACGAATTTGGTCCAATGTGGGGTATACTGATCTCTATGATCATTCGGTGTATGACCCACAAGACTGGTGCCTTGGACCAGATCAACGATTTTGGTATGCAGATGGTTCATGCCATGTACCATGGAAGGGATATCGATTATGCTCGATTAATTTTTGAAGAATTAGCATCTCTGATTCGGGCCAAAGTCAGAGAATTAAACGTTCCTTTCTGCAGATTCCTTTCTCTCATCTTTCAGAATGAGATGCCTGCACATATATATGATGAATTCAACAGTCCAAGAGTGGATCTTCCCCCTCTTCATGAGAAGATTTTCTTCTACAGGCCAAGAGAAGGAGAGCCTGTAATGAGTCACTCAATGTGGGCTATAGTCCAGGCACACATCAATGATGCAGAATCTTCTGATACTGCATCAGAAAATAATGATACTGATGATGACAGTGGTGATGATGGAAATGATGATTCAGATACTGAGATGGTGGAAGCTCAACAAGCACTATTTTCTTCTCCACCAGCACAGGATCCGGATGCTCCTATTATTGAAGAAGCTTCTGATACTGAGCTCTCAGAAGACACACCACTAGTTCTTCGAAGAAGAAGAAGAAATCTTTCCCCTGTTCCTATGGGAAATATGTCATCAGAAGAGATGCAAACTGAACACATTCCATCTTTAACTGCATCTCTTCAAGTCCAAAGTGCGGTTGCCGCCAATGCTGACCTTCCAGGTCCAGAACCAGAACAAATTGCTCACCATCTTGAGGCCCCTCATGACCCTCTTGATGTCGAACTTCAGTTTGCCCAACAAACACTGGAAGGTCCAGCTAGCAGAAGAGAAGAAGCTCTTGAAGGTGCTGGTGCCTCAAATCAGAATCAAATTGATCCAGCACCGACCTCTCATGATGCCAGAAGAGAATCAGATAAAGTCTCAGGTATGAATTTCTAATATCCTTCAACTTATATATGTATATATATATATATATATATATATATATATATATATATATATATATATATATATATATATATATATATTTCCCCCATAGAGACTATGTATTGGCCAGTACCAACTCAATACTGACCACAGTCTCAAACGAACTTTCAAATATATATACTCTTATGGCCAACATAGTAAGCCCACTGCTGCTATGCAAAATTCCTATACCGAGCTTTTCACATGATCATTGTCAGTCTACAGTTGTTTCACCCTTTAAAGGAACAATAGTGGTTGATGTCACACTGACACCCATTGGTGCTGCTTGAATGATGTCCAACTTATTTTGAGTTGGATAACATTGTTCAAGAAATGATCCAAAACCCCTTCAGCCACACTTGCCAAAAATTTCCATGGGTCAAAGCCACATTACTGTTATCACTCTAATACCGAGTGATAAACATTGAAAATACCAAGAAGTATATCCCAGACTTCGAATTCCCAAACCAAACCTTTTAGTAAATGTGACCTATCCTATACTGAGCTACTTCAATTATCACACTCACTTTTACTAAAATACTTCTAACACATGCTTTGCACTAGTCCACAATATTTCATCATGAACCAGATGAAATACAGACTTCCAACTTCTGTTTATATGATTATAGAATTAATCAACACCACAATTCTATTTGATAAACCTTTCTTACTAACCAGTTTTATGTTTTTGGTTTCTTTAGCACCATCTGTGCAGCGTCAACGAGCTCAAGCTACTCAGTCTCAGGAAGTACATGGAGCTCTACAAACTATTCTAAACCCAATCCTGGCTATGCAGACCACTCAGAATAACATTCTGGCCAGGATGGATGAAATGAGTACTGAGATTGAAACATTGAAGCAATCAGTGGCACTTCTACAGCAACAACAACAGCCTCCACCACCTCCACAAACTCCAATTGGAGGAGGTAATGATGAAGAAGGCCCTGCCACTGACCCTAGAAGATCACCATCTCCTGCACATACTGAACCTATGCTTTCCCCAACTCCTGAAGATCAACAGGGGGACATGGGTGGTGATACTGAACCCATTCCCTCCCCATCCAATGATAACAATAAGGGGGAGAAAAGACAGAGAGATCAAGAGGTTGATCAACCTGAGCCATCTGCTCAGGGGGAGAAAAGGAGAAAGCTGAATGAAGATCAACCTCCACAGCAACAACAACAACAACATCAGCAAACACCTCATACTGAACCTCTTCGGTTTAGATATGAAAGAAACAGACAGAGAGGAAAATCAGTCTTGGAACAACTTGAAGAAGAACCATCTGAGCCATCTGCTCAGTGGGAGACTGACACTGATCAACATCAGCAAGTTGTGACTGAGCAAAACAACTTGCAGATAATTGTGTATAGGCCGTTTGTGTGGCCTATTGCTGATGATGAAGATGAAGAACATCCAGTGGCATCAGAAGATTTTTTAAACTTTGCACTGGATGAAGCAAATAAAGAAACCTCTTCATCATCATTCTCTGATGATGAAGAGCATATAGAAAAACCTATCTCTCCTCAAGCTGAAGGACCTTCTAGAATTCCTAGAAGACCAATAACCAGACGAATGACAAATGTGGTTATGTCTTCAGAATCTAGTGAAGAAACAGATCCAGCTCCACTGATCTCTAGACCGAGAAGATCTGTTCAATACACTGAGGATGAGATTGAAGCCCAAAGGTTCTTTCCTGTCAAAGAAGAAGATCCTGAAACTGATACTGAGGCAGATGACTCTTGGAAGCCTCATGGTGTCAGAAGAAAAGGTGATGATGTTCTTCAACAATACTGGAACATCATTGCCCAAAGATTCAGATATAGAGAAACCAAAATGAACATGCTGAGGAACAGAATCTTTCTGGATGTGAAGAACATTCACTGGCTAAATGAATTTGTCAACAAAATCAAAGTCAAAATTGTTGACAGATGCATTACTGCAACATGCACTGGGCCAGTCAGTCCTCCATTGAAGTTCTTTCTTCATGATATCCAGAATATGGGTGTACAAGACTGGATTAAGATTTCTAGACTGATTAAGGAACTGAAATCCAGATCTTCTGAAGCTCAAGTGATGATGGATGAAGTATGGGCTGTAGCTGCAGTTTGTTATGAACAAGGAATTTTATATGTAGCAGATTATAGGGCACTCAGTGTTATGACTGAGGCTGTCAAAAACAACAAGCCTGAGTGCCTGAACACCTTCAGAATGTTCCCTAAATACACTGTCCCTTCTAACCTTATATTTCAGGATCAGAAGAGTACCATATATCCAACATCTGGATATATGTACACTGACTCAGAGGACAGGGAATGCTTCATCACTGAAGCAGAACTGCAAACAGCTCCTATCAGCCATTTGGTGGGCTTGAAATGGATGATAACCAAGAAAGAAGATGCTTGGTTCAGAAAGAAGATTGTTGCTGTGCTAAACAACACGCAAGATGAACTGAAGAAAAGAGAAGAGTTCATCCATGTAAAGAAAGAAGTCTTCTATGAGTTTGAATCAATCAAGAAAGAATAAAGAAGAAGACTTTGCAGCCTGCAGTTTATTTTGTTTTTATATCTCTGTATAATTGTTTTGTTATCATTAGATAGGGGGAGATTGTTAAGGCAAAAAGCCTTACCTCTTTGTGAATCTTAGGATAACAAAACAATATAGAATAGCTTAGATTAAATATAGATTAAAATAGCTAAGTTAGTAGTGATACTGAGTTTGGCCAATACTGGCCACTCAGTATCAGCACTCAGTATTGGAAAACCAATACTGAGTAGAAGGACTGAGTCATGGTCAGTATAGTAACTGACTAAGATCAAATCCCTTGATCTTAGTCATTACATTTACTTAGTCCTTCGGTTACTCCTTTGCCCATAATGTAAGATCTCTATAGCATTATAAATAGAGATCATCTTGCAAAGGAGTAAGTACCAATTAACATATTCATAGTATTCATCTTTGTAATTGTTCAAGTGGTCTTGTATTTCCGCTACAAACCACACTTAGTGGAATAATATACGTTTGACAAAATTACTGTGTTTATCACCTTAATTGTCTTAAGTAAATTATAAATCTAACAATTATTAAGTTAACCAGGGTTGTTGTGACCTAACAACCAACTCAATACTGACCACAGTCTCAATCGAACTTTAAAATATATACTCTTATGGCCAACATAGTAAGCCCACTGCTGCTATGCAAAATTCATATCCTGAGCTTTTCAAAAGATCATTGTCAGTCTACAGTTGTTCCACCATTTAAAGGGACAATAGTGGTTGATGTCACACTGACACCCACTGGTGCTGCTTGAATGATGTCCAACTTATTTTGAGTTGGATAACATTGTTCAAGAAATGATCAAAAACCCTTTAAGCCACATTAGCCAAAATTTTCCATGGGTCAAAGCCACATTGCTGTTATCACTCTAATACCGAGTGATAAAAATTGAAAATAACAAGAAGTATATCCCAGGCTTCGAACTTCCCAACCAAACCTTTTAGTAAATGTGACTTAGCCTACACTGAACTACTTCAAATCTCACACTCACTTTTACTAAAACACTTCTTACACATGCTTTGCACTAGTCCACAATATTTCATCATGAACCAGATGAAATACAGACTTCCAAATTCTGTTTACATGATTATAGAGTTAATCAATACCACAACTCTATTTGATAAACTTGTCTTACTAACCAGTTTTATGTTTCTTGTTTCTTTAGCACCATCTGTGCAGGGTCAGAGAGGACAGGCGACTCAGTCTCAGGAAGTACATGGTGCTTTACAAACAATTCTGAATCAAATCTTGGCCATTCAGAATACTCAGAATAACATTCTGGCCAGGATGGATGCAATGAGTACTGAGATTGACTCCTTGAAGCAATCAGTGGCACTCCTACAACAACAACAACAGCCTTCACCACCTCCACCACCTTCCACTGGAGGCAATAATGATGAAGAAGGTCCTGCCACTGAGCCTCAAAGATCACCATCTCCTGCACATACTCATAGTGCAAGGCAGGCTGACACTGAACCTATGCTCTCCCCAAGTCCTGAAGATCTACAGGGGGACATGGGTGGTGATACTGAACCAATTTCCTCCCCATCCAATGATAACAATAAGGGGGAGAAAAGACAAAGAGATCAAGAGGTTGATCAACCTGAGCCATCTGCTCAGGGGGAGAAAAGAAGAAAACTAAATGAAGATCAACCTCCACAACAACAACAACATCAGCAAACACCTCATACTGAACCTCTTCGGTTTAGATATGAAAGAAACAGACAAAGAGGAAGATCAGTCTTAGAACAACTTGAAGAAGAACCATCTGAGCCATCTGCTCAGGGGGAGACTGATACTGATCAACCTCAGCAAGTTGCTACTGAGCAAAACAACTTGCAAATTATTGTGTATAGGCCTTTTGTGTGGCCTATTGCTGATGATGAAGATGAAGAACATCCAGTGGCATCAGAAGATTTTTTAAACTTTGCACTGGATGAAGCAAATAAAGAAACTTCTTCATCATCATTCTAAGATGATGAAGAGCATACAAGAAAACCTATCTCACCTCAAGCTGAAGGACCTTCTAGAATTGCTAGAAGACCAGTAACCAGAAGAATGACAGATGTGGTTATGTCCTCAGAATCAAGTGAAGAAACAGATCCAGCTCCACTGAATATTAGACCCAGAAGATCTGTTCAATATACTGAGGATGAGGTTGAAGCTCAAAGGTATTTCCCTGTCAAGGAAGAAGATCCTGAAACTGATACTGAGGCAGATGATTCATGAAAGCCTCATACTGTCAGAAGAACAGGTGATGATGTTCTCAAACAATATTGGAACATTGTTGCCCAAAGATTCAGATACAGGGAAAACAGGATGAACATGCTGAGGAACAGAGTTTTTCAAAATGTAAAGAACATATACTGGCTGAATGAGTTTGTCAACAAAATTAAAGTAAAAATTGTTGACAGATGCATTACTGCAACATGCACTGGGCCAGTCAGTCCTCCACTGAAGTTCTTTCTGCATGACATTCAAAATATGGGAGTACAAGACTGGATTAAAATTGCTAGACTGATTAAGGAATTGAAATCCAGGTCTTCTGAAGCCCAAGTGATGATGGATGAAATCTGGGCTGTATCTGCTGTAGGTTATGAACAGGGCATTCTTTATGCAGCAGATTATAGGGCACTCAGTGTTATGACTGAGGCTGTCAAAAACAACAAACCTGAGTGCCTGAATACATTCGGAGTGTTCCCTAAATATACTGTTCCTCCTAACCTTATTTTTCAGGATCAAAAGAGTACCATATATCCAACATCTGGATATATGTATACTGACTCAGAGGACAGAGAGTGCTTCATTACTGAAGCAGACTTGGCAACAGCTCCTATCAGCCATTTGGTGGGTCTTAAATGGATGATAACCAAGAGAGAAGATGCTTGGTTTAGAAAGAAGATAGTTGTTGTACTAAACAACAGGCAAGATGAACTGAAGAAAAGAGAAGAGTTCATCCATGTGAAGAAAGAAGTCTTCTACGAGTTTGAATCGATCAACAAAGATTAAAGAAGAAGACTTTGCAGCCTGTAGTTTATTTTGTTTAGTATCTCTTTGTAATTGTTTTGTTATCATTAGATAGGGGGAGACTGTTAAGGCAAAAAGCCTTACCTCTTGTATGAATCTCAGGATAACAAAACAATCTAGAATAGCTTAGATTATTATGTAGATTAAAATAGCTAAGTTAGAAGTGATACTGAGTTTGGCCAATACTGGCCACTCAGTATCAGCACTTGGTATTGGAAAACCAATACCGGGTAGAAGGACTGAGTCACAGTCGGTATAGTAACGGACTAAGATCAAATCCCTTGATCTTAGTCATTTCATTTACTTAGTCCTTCGGTTACTCCTTTGCCCATTATGTAAGATCTCTATAACATTATAAATAGAAATCATCTTGCAAAGGAGTACACACCAATTTACACGTTCATATATCTATCTTTGTAATTGTTCAAGTGGTCTTGTATTTCCGCTACAAGCCACACTTTGTGGAATAATATACGTTTGACTAAATTACTGTGTTAATCACCTTAATTGTCTTAAGTAAATTATTAATCTACACAATTATCAAACTAACCAGGGTTGTTGTGACCTAACAACTAGGGTTTTCTAGAAACCTTCTTGACCAATTAAACTTAGACTAGTTTAATATTCTTTGTCCTAGGGTTCTTCCCTTTTTCCGAAAATTATGAAGAAGAAGAAGAAATACTTGAAACAAAAAAAACTTAAAATTAAAGTAAACAAACAATCTTTGTTAATCAAGTCTAGATCTCTAAACCAACGCTCTGATACCACTGTAGGGTTTCATAACACTGATCGACCACTTGGGTCAACCTCCTAGTATGCTTGGTTCGACCATACTGACCAAGAACATGAACTTATTCTTGACCGGTTAAAACCAACTAGCTGATTTAATCCCTAAATGCGGAACTGGGATTAAACTTAATCCTTAAACCCTAAAGGATTGGGATGTTGGAGAACTAGATTAGGTTAACAAGAAAAAAACCTTGTACGAAAAACTCGAACACACACAATGAAGGTGTGTTCGTCGAACACTCACCAAGAACCCTAGGGCATGTTTGGTAGGTGTGAATGGAAGAGAATGGAATTGAAAGTGAGAATGGAAATGTAGAGTAGGAGAATGAGTTTAGAGAAATGGAATCCATTCTCATGTTTGGTGCAAATGGAGAATGAATATGAGAAATGGACATGAGAATGAATTCTCTTGTTTGGTGATGTTAGCTAGTAGAATGAAAATGAATACATAATATTTAATTGACTCAATTCCTACTTTAATTAGTTTACATATCTACATAATATTGCACGTATTACAACAAAATTAAACTAAAACACAGTAGACGTATTCTACATTAAAATCATATTGCACGTATTGCAACTTAATATAGACGTATTCTGCATTCAAAAAAAAAAAAAAAAAACCATATTGCAAATTAAACTAAAACACAAATTAACCACATTACTGTATTACAACAAAATTCAAAAATTAACAAGATACGATCATTATATATATTACGCTAAGTGAGCACGTCTTGCGTTCCAATCATTAAACATTTCATTGGCAAGATTATCTCTGTGATTAGTCCATACTTGTGAAGTCTCCACGGTACTAATAAAATTATCATGATCGTTTGCATTTTGTGTATGATCATTTGATACTTCATTATCAATAGGGTCATCGGTCATTGTACTACGAATAAAATTATGAATCAAACAACAAGAAATTATTATCTGCGGCATGGATTCTATTGGATGGTATGCAACGTCACGCAAAATAGCCCATCTAGCCTTAATTAACCCGAAACATCTCTCGATAACATTTCTTGCAGATGAGTGTCGTTTATTAAATAACTCTTTAGCGGTTGTAGGTGGTCGATTCCAATCATTAAGATGGTATCGTTGACCGCGATATGGACAGAGAAAACCTTCACCGTTCATATAACCGGCATCACAAAGGTAGTAAGTTCCTTGTGTTATTTTAAGACCGTTTGGCCTACTTAAAGCATCACGAAGCACTCGACTATCAGCAGCGGCACCTTCCCACCCCGCCAATACATAAGTAAACTGAAGGTCTCTTGTACACACACCGAGTACATTGGTACAAATCTCACCCTTTCGTGTTCGATAAGGTTTTCTATCACTGGTCGGGACCCAAACCTTAATATATGTTCCATCCAATGCTCCTAGGCAGCCCTTCACATACAAAAATTATAATGTATTTATTAGCTTATAAATAACATCCATATTGTTATGAAAATGAAATTCTACTAACCTTAAACCATTTCCACCTCTCTTCTAACTCGTCATTTGGCACGGGTATAGGTTTTTTGTAAAACTCGTTGTGTAGACGACATACCGCATTTAAGACTAACTTGAAATACCGACTTATAGTTTCACCTGACCTTTGAAACCTATTCACTATTATCCTATTTTTCTCATTGTGTGCAAGCGTGTGTAAGAACATAGCAACTTGTTCATCGACTCTTATGTTTTTGCTACTACTTAGTCCGCCTCTAGATTGAAGAATATCACATAGTGTTGTAAATGCATACCTATTCATTCTTACATTTACCACACTTGTAGTATCGCTTTCATAGACCATCCTTGTCATTATTTCATCTCTATTATAATAACTTATAAAATATTTTTTACGCAATGTTCTAGACTCGATAGCATGATTCATGGCAGCACCACACAGTAGAAGCCATCGAGCCACAAGATACATTGCATGAGCTGCTCCTAAGGTACCCATCATAGCAACTCGTTTACTATGGATTCTCCGTTGAGACAGAGGTGTTCTCGTCATCTACAATATATGTGGTTGTATCTACAATGTATGACAAATTGGATGTGATTTTGTTGAGCATGTATGTATGAAATGGATTGGAATAGAGTCGTAAACTCATTGTGATAAATACTTGCTATTTGAATATTGTTGTTGGATTCCGGGGACGGAATCCTTTTTAAGGAGGGTAGAGTTGTAACATCCTAAAACCGGCCTAGTTGTTTTAGGTATATATTGATATTTGATAATTATATATTTGGCCATATGCGGAATAAATTGATTAAGTGTTAAATGAATTGTTTGACTTTTTGTCCTTTTGTGATATTTTAATCAAGGGATTAAAATATCTGTTTTCTGAAATGTTTAAATGAAAATGTGATTTTTATATCTTTAGATTCCTTTTCGGATTTCGTTTCCAGAAATGCTTTCGTTTTTAAAATTGGAGTCCGTTTGGCATTTTAAATAAATTTACGACGAAAGGGACTTTTAAATTGTATTGTTTAAAGTTGAGATAAAAGACAAAAAAACACCAAGAGTGGGCCCCACCCCCTTGGTGGACGGTTTTGGGAGTCAAGGACTCCCTCCTTTGATCTCTTTCACTTCTCATCCATCCCTCTCTCTCTCTCTCTTTACGTCTCTCTCTCTCTCTCAATCTCCATCTTCTTCTTCTTCTTCAAGTTCTTGAGCTTTTGGTGAAGATCTCTAGCTAGTTTCTTATCGAATCATCATTCCGATCTCATTTTTGAATAGCTCTTGAGGTAAGCTTTAATCTATGGGTGTTTATGTTCGATTTCACGATAGTTGATAAATTAGGGTTTATGTGTTCTTGAGTTTTTGTTGGTGATTATGGTGTTAGATGTTATGTTAAGTGTTTATACAAAGTTTGACATGTTTTGTTGTATGAGTACAAGTAATTTAGCACAAGGTACAACCTTTTTTAGCAAAGTGTACAAATTGATGTGTTTTTGCGGGTTTTGTGCTTGGAAATGTTAACATGATAGATTGGTTATGTTAGTTATGAATTATGTCAAGATTAGTGAGATTATGGAAATGCTAGTTGGTGGAATCATGGATTGTTGGTGACTTGGAACTTGATGAATTGTTACGTGATTATGACTTGCTAGTTATAGAGAATTTGTGCTAATTAATGGAAATTGGAAGTGTTATAGTCATGTTCGGGCTTTTGACCCGTTTGGGCCATTTAGTGGTAGAATGACTTAAACTAACTTGGATTGTGGAAGTGTAAGTATTTTGTCAGGTTTATGTGATTAGAAATGTTATTGGTAACATTTGGTGAATTGTAAGTTGATGATATGATTATAGTTGTAGGATGTAGTATTGTTTAATAATCTGGTTTGACCATTTGAATGTAAGACTTGCAAATGACTAGTTGACTTGTTATGTAAGTGTAAATGGTCATGACATGTTCATATGATGATTTAAGTGTTTGGTTATCTAGTTAGTTCAAGTGTTAGTGTTAAATGTATAGTTAACATTGTTTATAATTTGGTGGAATTATATACTAATTCGGTATTCCTTTAGTGTACAGGAATCGGGATCAGGACTCAGAAACATTAGACCTCTGAGTTCGGCAAGTGGAAGGTTTCGGTGAGTGGATTTAACCTCCAACTTGTGTTTGGTTACAATTAGTTTGGTATTTGCATACTTGTGAAAATGCAGGATTTTGGCAGGTCAGGGGAAGATAGCGGCGCTATCTCCTAGATAGCGACGCTATCTTGGTAATTTTGGGGACAAGTCGAAACAGAAGGCCAAAATAGCGTTTGGGGCAGAAATAGCGGCGCGATCCCATAGATAGCGACGCTATCTCCTAGATAGTGACGCTATCCTTTGGCTGAGCAGCCTTTGGCATTTGTTTTTCGTACCTAGCTTGCTAGTTTGTTACCTATTTGCTAGTATTGAGTCAGATAGGTTATGTGCACATATGTGAAGAGACTTTGCTTGATTTGTGGCAACAACTCGGTAAGTGGGCAACCGAGGTTTGAGAAGTCAGTGCGCTGAGCATCGGGTATCGACTAATAGGGTATCCGACCTTACTTGTATTTGTTGCATGGTTAAGGGGAGGGAGTTGCCCGGGTGTTGGATACGAAACGCTATCGGTTACCGTGGTTTTGGACGACCATGGTTTAAGGCTCCGGCAGGACCCCGATCTTCTCGAACAAACAGTGTTATGTGGTTATGTGGCTTTTAGATCGTAGAGATGTCTATGCTAGCTTGTTGGGCTTTACAGAAATTGTAGATTATATTCATTCACTTAGCTTTGTGTTAATCCCTCCCTCGTTGAATCTTTTCAGGTGATCGGTGCTTTGGACGGGATGATTGACCAAGCTCAGTTGTTATGTTTTGAAAATGAGCCATGCCGTTTTTTAACACCGTTAAATATTATTATTATTATTATTATTATTATTATTATTATTATTATTATTATTATTATTATTATTATTATTTGGAGTTTATTTTGGGACATTTGGTTTGTAAACCTAAACCTAAACTATATATTATCTATATGCTTCCGCACACCTTTTAAAAAAAAACGTTCTCTAAATTTTGCGGTGTTACACATCACTTGGGCAACCCGTGGAGGATTTCCTTTCACCGGTGCCACTACCCCCGGTTCTCCCATCCGATTTAGCCTCGGATTCACGGTCTCCTCCCGACCTCTCACGGTCACCAATAATACGGTGCACTTCATCGGCCACCGTTCCTTTAATTTGATCAAGGAAATTTTGGAGATCCGCCATGGTTACCGGAGTCTTATTAGCTCCAACTTCCGATTCATCAACCCAATGCATCGACGGTTTACTCTCTTGTTCAACCACAACCTCGACATGAGTTATCTCCTCCTCCCGGCCCTCCGGGGCTTTACCACTTCTACGCGTGGTCACCATATCTTTCGATCAAGACTATACGAAAGACATTAAACATTTAGTACTTCATGTACAATCCATTAGTCGCATAAGACTCGATATCCATAATCATATCAAATTTCATAGGTCCCCCTAGGTTCAACCCTAAACTTAACATAAAGTCTCAAGTTCAACCTATAAACTCAAGGAATCTTATATTCCTAATGCTACAGTCTAAGACTAGGATGGTCATCCAACCTAATTCACTTAAACAGTAGCTCTGATACCAAGTTGTAACACCTCAAATTATAATACAAAACATTTGCTCAAAATATCATTTTCATAAATAGAAGAACTGTTCCAAAAATATGGATTTACAAATGTGACAACTCGATATTTCTGGTATGTAACTTCATTTCATTTCTAGAACTTTCCTTATTTAGAAAGTTTCTACTTTTAGACATTTCTATTTTTGGCATTCCTTATACACAACAAACATACATATTTTTTTTACACCATACATTAGTGTTTGATTATTTTAGTCAACACAACATTTTATTTACTTATGGTGACACACTTTGAGCTAAAACATTTCTAAAACAATAACTTTCTCGGTTAAACAATAAACGTATTAACTTAATATAAACGTGACTCGATTTGAACTACGCTCTAAACCCGACACCTCGATCTTTTGACCGACCACTATGTGGCCGGCCAACTTTTGCTCGTGCCCCTCTAGTCGGCCGAACACCCTTGGGTGTGAGGTTGATCTTATCTTGTTCCTATCTCATGTATTCTTATCCATCTCATTCAAAGGAATCATAGTTAGACTATAACTCTTCCAAGTAAACCCTAAAACCTACCATATATATACCCCAATACCGAATTCATTTGTTCTTTTGTTTCTCCCATTCAGCCGCAAGCACCATCACCTCCCCTTCGTCCGTTCGTGTTCAAGCAAGCAAGCAAACCCGGTCATCCTTTTGATTTCTTGTTCGATTGTTTGAGGTAATACCCGATTCTCTTGTTTTTCTTTCTTGGTTGATTGTGTCTCGAACCCGAGACCATGGCTAAGAGCCATATGGTCTCGGTATCACCATACTAGAACCCAAACCAAAGCATGCTTTCATGTATAAGTCGATCGTGTGCATGTGTGTATGAGTTGTGCTTATTTGTTTCGTTACTCTCTCGATCTATTGCCCAAACCCTAGGTTCGAACCCTAGATCTATCCTAGATTTGACCGAATGCCGTAGATCTAGAATCCTTCAGATGTATAACATAAGATCTAGCCAAACTAGCCACCGAACTCGAACCTTAGACCCGATCTAGAGCTAAACCCGTAGGGTTTTGGCCTTCAGCCAACCCTAGACCGAACCCTAGCCGAACCCTAACCCTAATTGAATTGCATGTTTGACTAGTTGACCATTTGATAGCTAGATTTACCATAGTTGACCTTGGTTGACCAAATTTTAGTATACTCTAAACCCTAACCGAAATCTGGAAGCCTTAGTTGACTTTTGTTGACTAATTTTGACCAATATTGACCAATAAGTCAAACCGGGTCAAGGCCGGATCTTGACCCAAACCGTGGACCCAAACTCGAATACCCAATCGGGCCAAGGCCCGTACTTGGCCCATATCGATCTACTTTAGTCCATCGGGCCCAAACCTTAGTTGGCCCATTAGTATCCAAGCCCATTTGGACCAAAGCCCAAACCTTTGGCCCATATCCAACCAAACCGAACCCAATTGGGCCAAGCCCAATTCATGGCCCAACCTAAGTGGACCTAAGCCCAATAAGAGGCCCAATAGGCCAAATTTAGGCCCAATAAGCCTAACCCAAGCCCATTTCATTTCATTTCATTTCATTTCGACCTATTAAGGTCCAACAAACCTAAGTTCATTCGAGGTCACAAAACATGAAACATAACATGAAATACATATTGCTTAACTTATATCGTATATAGTATCGCCTGTGTTAGCTTAGTCTAATCAGTAGTTAAATCATTTAGGAAGCTAGGAGTCTCCAAAGGATTCCTCTGTCTTAAGTATTTGTCGCTAATCTTTGCCAGGTGAGTCCACAGACCCCCTTTACTCTTTACTGTTTTATAAACTTTGGGGTGGAAAACATAAACACAACTGTTACTGTTTTATTATGACTGTACAACAACATCTATACATTTTTCATCATCGTATTGGCATGACAAACAATTATTATACCGGACTAAGGTTTGCCAGCAATCATTAACTAGTGGATCTAGACCATGGATATGCAGATAGTACTATTGGCTGACACTCATCCTCCCAACAAACGTTAGATCATTACTTGGTATATCCAAGACATCTCCGGGAGTGTATATCCATAAAATAACATAACATCTGGAGTTGAAGTGTTGATTGTGGACTTAGGGGTTGGTATATTAACTCAATAGACTAGCTAACTGTTGGGGATAACAGTTCATGCGATCTCAAACATAACATTTTGTTCAACACTTTTCATAAACACAACTAGTAGTTGTAGATATTCTACAACTACACTACACATTTCATACTTACTACTCATATCATATGAGTGTTGAACTTTATACTTTTCAGTCATAAACCATTTTCTTAACATACATTTTGGGTAGCAACATACATTACTTTACTCTTTATTAACCCTGTGGATTCACTCAACATTATTGTTGACCCTTTTACTATTTATGTTTTTCCAGGTAATTAAGGTGCAGTGGAGTTTGGAGGATATGAGCATTGGGATTGTCGTGAGCCATGATTAAAACATTAAGTTTACGAACAATCATTTCATTTCAAACAATTTCTATTTTAGGAAACTTACTATTTTTGGGGACTTTCTATTTTTGGAAAGTGAAACAAACCTTTATTTTTCGTTATTGCGTGGTTGTTTGTTTACTTAATTTTTGCTATGTTGTCATGAACGTTACACCTTCGTTCTTCCGCAAAACATTTTAAATGAAGTAAAACTCATTTTTGGCGGGGTGTGATAGAGTGGTATCAGAGCTTAAGTTATAGTGAATTAGCAAGCCTAGTCTATAACTACAAAAGATTTTTGGGAAAAACAAACACTTTTATAAAATCAAAATAATCATGGCATGCTCAGTCTCATATCCTGAAGTTCCATTGTTCTTAGTTTAGAACATTTTCCTTAGTTAGTATTGCCTTAGTGTTATAGTTAGTATTCGTCAGCGAGCCTTAAAAAAAATTTCATAATCTAATAAGCTTTTATGCGTCGTGCTTAGTAGAATGTCGCCTGCTAGTGTCCTCGATATCTCGTATGATTCCGATAGTGATCGTGGTGCTGCTGTCCCAGTAGTCCCAGTGCCTGTTGCTCCAGTGCCAGCAGTGGTACAACCTCCTGTTGTCCCATGGCATCGTCGCCCAAGAAGACGTCCTATTCCTATTATTCCTAATGGTCCTCCTACTCCAGCTCGTGGTCAGCGTCCTATCCTTTATCGTATTCGTGAAGGAGGTATGATCTTCCTATGTTCGCCTGCTAAACCCAAGCGTGATGTTGCTCCAAGAACTCCACGACGTCGAGAACCAGAGCCAGAAGTGATATCAGAATCAGAGCCTGAAGAAGACTCTGAGCCAGAAGATGAATCAGAACCAGAGGAAGAACCAGAAGAAGAGTCAGAGCCTATGGAAGACTCTGAGCCAGAAGAAGATGATTAGTCATCTACCTACCGTCTATATTTGTTTTTCTATTTACTATTATTAGGTTTTATGTTTAAGCTATTTTAGTATTTTTGTTCTTTAGTATTGGCATGTATGCCCTACTTTTAAAACTATTATGTATTAGGAATGTGTTTAATAAAAGTGATATTTTAGTAATTTCTATTGTTCTTATAAAGTGTATTTTCTATACGTCTCTACTACTACTACTATAATTACGACTATTTATATCTACGTCTACTACTACTATTACGTCTATTGTATATCTACTCTTTGATCCTTATTATAAGTATATATTTTCCTTATAGTCCTCCTGTATTATTCGCTTCTCAAATTCTTATCATATTATTTGTATCAGCAATTCATCAATGGCTCGAAGAGGAAACGCTGAGACTGTCGAACAAATGGTGGAACGCCGAATCGCTGAAGCAATGGCTCAAACGAACGCTGCAAGAGGAAATGCCGCTGGTGCATCTAATGTGGGAAACAACGGTATATTATACGATTCCATGAAAGAAGATTTATTTATTTCCATTCTATTTTAATCTATCACTCATTTTCTTTCCTTATTTGTTTAAACTTCAGATCCCAATCGTCAGGGTCAGTCATTTAAGACCTTTACGTCCTGTCATCCTCCGACCTACTCTGGATCTGAAGGTGCTATTGCTATTATCCACTGGATTGAGAAGGTGGAATCCATTTTCAGTGTCATTCAATGTGCCCCTGAGAATATGACGAAGTTTGCTGCTAGTACGTTGTCCAAGGAAGCGTTGTCCTGGTGGAATTCTCAAGTGCAAGTCCTAGGTCGTGCAACTATTGATGCTATGACTTGGGATACGTTCAAGGATCAGTTGACTCAGAAGTTTTGTCCAAGGAGAGAGCTACAAAAAGTTGAAGTGGAACTATGGAATCTGTCCATGGTTGGATCTGATATTGTTACTTACACAACTAAGTTTCAAGAACTCGCTCGTCTCGTTCCTCATATGGTTTCTCCTGAATTCAAACGTATTGAAAAGTATCTTCAAGGTCTTCATGATCTTATTCGTACTCATGTTATTGCTTCTGAACCGACAACATTCGAAGATGCTGTGAATCGTGCAACAAGGTTGACTGATGACGCAATGAGAAGTGGATCGTTCAAAGACAAGTTAGTGGTGTCTAGCAAATCTTCTGATAATGTGAGCAATGAAAATGGAAAGCGTTCCTACGACAACAAGCGTGATTACAAAGGGAACAAATACCAAAAGACTAAGAATTATGCTGCCTCTACTTAGAACAACAATCAGTCTAATTCAGATTCTAAGTCTTATGGTGGAAGCAAGCCCCTGTGTAACAGATGTAACTGGCATCATGATGGTCAGTGTGAGAAGTGCTTCAAGTGTGACCGCTGGGGTCATAATTTCAGAAAGTGTTCGTCCAACAATCCTCCTAAGAATCATGTCTGCTACGAGTGTGGTGATTCTAACCATTATCGTAATCGTTGCCCTAAACTTCAGAACAACAACAACCGGAATGGCGACAACAACAATGGCAATCGTAATAACAATCGTAACAACAATCGCAATGCCAACAACAACAATGATCGTCAAAATGGTCGTGGTCGTGCATTTGTTATGAATGCTCAAGAAGCTCGTGAAAACCCTGATACCGTCACTGGTACGTTTATCGTTAACAATCATTTTGCTTCTATTTTATTTGACTCGGGAGCCGACTTGAGTTTCATTTTTTACTTCATTTCACTACTCAATACAATACATCACAAAATATTTCTAGATCCCAATATACCCAGGAAATCCTTTGATAACACGGATTCCTAACGACCGACTTTAAAAGTTTCTTAAATCAGAATCCTGATCGTTTGAAAGTGAATTATGAAATCGAGTTAGCAAATGGCAAAGTTGTTAGGTCTAGTGAAGTTTTTAAAGGTTGTAAGCTTGACCTAGATGATCACATTTTTTATATAGACCTTGTGCCTGTAGAACTAGGTAGTTTTGATATCGTCATAGGGATGGATTGGTTGTCTAAAAACCGTGCTGAAATAATATGCTACACCAAACAAATCCGAATTCCCTTATCCAAAACAGAAACTTTAATAATTCAAGGTGAACAAAGAAACAAAAACATAAAAATCATAACTTCTATGAAAGCTCAAAAATATCTTCGTAAAGGATGCCAAGCCTTTCTTGCTCATGTCGTTGACACAAAGTCCAAAGATCGTAAGATTGAGGACATTCCTATTGTTCGTGAATTTCCTGGTGTATTTCCTAGTGAACTACCTGGACTGCCGCCTCAGAGACAAGTTGAATTTCGTATTGATCTGATTCCAGGAGCCGCACCTATTGCGCGTTCTCCTTATCGTCTTGCACCGTCTGAAATGCAAGAACTTTCATCGCAATTACAAGAACTTCTTGATCTTGGTTTCATTCGACCGAGTTTCTCGCCCTGGGGAGCTCCGGTCCTATTCGTTAAAAAGAAAGATGGTTCAATGAGAATGTGCATTGACTATCGTGAATTGAACAAAGTAACAATTAAAAATCGATATCCTCTTCCCCGTATTGATGATCTGTTCGATCAACTCCAAGGATCGAGTTTCTATTCCAAAATCGATCTTCGTTCTGGTTACCATCAGTTGAAAGTTCGTGATGAAGATGTGCCCAAAACTGCTTTTAGAACTCGCCATGGTCATTATGAATTTTTGGTAATGCCATTTGGTTTGACCAATGCACCTGCTGTGTTTATGGATCTCATGAACAGAGTGTGCAAGCAGTATCTCAACAAGTTCGTTATCGTCTTCATAGATGATATTCTCATCTATTCGCATTCTAGAGAAGAGCATGAAGAGCACTTAAGAATCATTCTTGAGTTGTTGGAGAAAGAGAAGTTGTACGCCAAGTTGTCCAAGTGTGAATTTTGGTTGCGTGAAGTCCAATTTCTGGGTCATATTATCAACGAAGAAGGTATTCACGTTGATCCTGCAAAGATAGAAGCTATAAAGAATTGGGAAGCTCCGAAGACCCCAACTGAAGTAAGACAATTCCTTGGTCTGGCTGGCTATTATAGAATATTCATAGAAAATTTCTCAAAGATTGCAAAGGATTTAACGGTGTTAACACATAAAGATGAGAAATTTGTCTGGGGCGAAAAGCAAGAATCAGCCTTCCAATCTCTAAAGTCTAAATTATGTTCTGCTCCTATTCTATCTCTCCCTGAGGGAACCGATAATTTCGTGGTGTACTGTGATGCTTCGCACCAAGGCTAGGTTGTGTATTGAAGCAACATGACAAAGTGATCGCCTATGCCTCTCGACAACTGAAGAACCACGAGAAGAATTATACAACTCATGATCTTGAGTTGGGTGCAGTTATTTTCGCGTTGAAGATTTGGAGACATTACCTCTACGGTACCAAGTGCACAATATTCACCGATCACAAGAGTTTACAACATATCTTTAATCAGAAAGATCTCAACATGAGACAGCGTAGATGGATAGAGTTGATGAATGACTATGAATGTGAGATTAAGTATCATCCTGGTAAGGCTAATGTGGTAGCTGATGCCTTAAGTCGGAAAGAGCAACCTAAACCTCGTCGTGTTCGAGCCCTTCCAATCTCTGTTCGTTCAAATCTATCTTCCCAAGTTCAAGAATTCCAAACTGAACCCTTGAAGGTAGAGAACATCAAAAGTGAAGCTTTGCGTCGTATGGAGAAGCGGTTGGAAGCAAAGGTGGATGGAACTCTTTATTTCATGGATCGTTTATGGGTTCCAAGTTTTGGAAGTGTTCGCAACGTTATCTTGAATGAAGCTCACCGATCCAAATATTCTATTCATCCTAGTGCCGACAAGATGTATAAAGATGTCAAAGAGTTATATTGGTGGCCAAATATGAAGAAAGAGATCGCGGTTTATGTCAGCAAATGTTTAACGTGTGCTAGAGTGAAAGCAGAGCATCAGAAGCCTTCCGGTCTTCTACAGCAACCAGAGATCCCTGAATGGAAGTGGGAAGAAATCTCTATGGATTTTATAACCAAATTGCCTCGAACATCTAATGGTCATGATACAATTTGGGTAATTGTTGATCGATTGACCAAATCAGCTCACTTCATTCCTATTAAGGAAACTGATCAAATGGAGAAGTTAACAAGAATTTATTTAAAGGAAGTTGTATCTCGGCATGGTGTGCCAGTCGCGATCATCTCTGATCGTGATAGTCGCTTTACATCTCGTTTTTGGCAATCACTGCAAAAATCTCTCGGTACTCGCCTCGATATGAGTACTGCCTATCATCCCCAAACAGATGGTCAGACTGAAAGAACAATTCAAACCTTAGAAGACATGTTGAGAGCATGTGTTATTGATTTTGGTGGAAGTTGGGATTCTCATCTCCCTTTAGCTGAGTTCTCGTATAATAATAGTTATCATACAACTATTAAGACCGCACCGTTTGAAGCCCTGTATGGAAGAAAGTGTCGTTCACCACTTTATTGGATTGAAATTGGTGATCGTCAGATTACTGGTCCTGAAATTCTACAAGAAACAACTGACAAGATTTTTAAGATCAAAGATCGCATCAAGGCTGCCAGAGATCGACAAAAGAATTATGCTGATAATCGTCGAAAAACTTTAGAGTTCGCCGTTGGCGACCACGTTTTGCTAAAAGTAGCACCTTGGAAAGGTGTTGTACGTTTTGGTAAGAAAGGAAAGCTCAGTCCTCGTTATGTTGGACCATTTGAGATTCTTGAAAGAATCGGTGCTGTTGCATATCGCCTTCGCCTTCCTAATGAGCTCAGCAATGTTCACAACACATTTCATGTTTCTAACCTGAAGAAGTTTATTCATGATCCTTCGCTTATCGTCCCTACTGAAGAAATTATCATCGACGACAAACTCCATTTCACCGAGGAACCAATTGAAATATCTGACTGGAGAGAGCAAAAGTTGCGAAGAAGCAAAATCAAAATTGTTAAAGTCAGATGGAACTCCAAAAGAGGTCCTGAATTCACGTGGGAACGTGAGGACCAGATGCGAAAGAAATATCCTCATCTTTTTCTCGTTGTCTCTCCTGTTCGTGCTTCGTCTTAAATTTCGGGACGAAATTTCTTCAACCAGGGGAGAATGTGACAACTCGATATTTCTGGTATGTAACTTCATTTCATTTCTAGAAATTTCCTTATTTAGAAAGTTTCTACTTTTAGACATTTCTATTTTTGGCATTCCTTATACACAACAAACATACATATTTTTTTTACACCATACATTAGTGTTTGATTATTTTAGTCAACACAACATTTTATTTACTTATGGTGACACACTTTGAGCTAAAACATTTCTAAAACAATAACTTTCTCGGTTAAACAATAAACGTATTAACTTAATATAAACGTGACTCGATTTGAACTACGCTCTAAACCCGACACCTCGATCCTTTGACCGACCCCTATGTGGTCGGCCTACTTTTGCTCGTGCCCCTCTAGTCGGCCGAACACCCTTGGGTGTGAGGTTGATCTTATCTTGTTCCTATCTCATGTATTCTTATCCATCTCATTCAAAGGAATCATAGTTAGACTATAACTCTTCCAAGTAAACCCTAAAACCTACCATATAAATACCCCAATACCGAATTCATTTGTTCCTTTGTTTCTCCCATTCGGTCGCAAGCACCATCACCTCCCCTTCGTCCGTTCGTGTTCAAGCAAGCAAGCAAACCCGGTCATCCTTTTGATTTCTTGTTCGATTGTTTGAGGTAATACCCGATTCTCTTGTTTTTCTTTCTTGGTTGATTGTGTCTCGAACCCGAGACCATGGCTAAGAGCCATATGGTCTTGGTATCACCATACTAGAACCCAAACCGAAGCATGCTTTCATGTATAAGTCGATCGTGTGCATGTGTGTATGAGTTGTGCTTATTTGTTTCGTTACTCTCTCGATCTATTGCCCAAACCCTAGGTTCGAACCCTAGATCTATCCTAGATTTGACCGAATGCCGTAGATCTAGAATCCTTGAGATGTATAACATAAGATCTAGCCAAACTAGCCACCGAACTCGAACCTTAGACCCGATCTAGAGCTAAACCCGTAGGGTTTTGGCCTTCGGCCAACCCTAGACCGAACCCTAGCCGAACCCTAACCCTAATTGAATTGCATGTTTGACTAGTTGACCATTTGATAGCTAGATTTACCATAGTTGACCTTGGTTGACCAAATTTTAGTATACTCTAAACCCTAACCGAAATCTGGAAGCCTTAGTTGACTTTTGTTGACTAATTTTGACCAATATTGACCAATAAGTCAAACCGGGTCAAGGCCGGATCTTGACCCAAACCCGAATACCCAATCGGGGCAAGGCCCGTACTTGGCCCATATCGATCTACTTTAGTCCATCGGGCCCAAACCTTAGTTGGCCCATTAGTATCCAAGCCCATTTGGACCAAAGCCCAAACCTTTGGCCCATATCCAACCAAACCGAACCCAATTGGGCCAAGCCCAATTCATGGCCCAACCTAAGTGGACCTAAGCCCAATAAGAGGCCCAATAGGCCCAATCTAGGCCCAATAAGCCTAACCCAAGCCCATTTCATTTCATTTCATTTCATTTCGACCTATTAAGGTCCAATAACCTAAGTTCATTCGAGGTCACAAAACATGAAACATAACATGAAATACATATTGCTTAACTTATATCGTATATAGTATCGCCTGTGTTAGCTTAGTCTAATCAGTAGTTAAATCATTTAGGAAGCTAGGAGTCTCCAAAGGATTCCTCTGTCTTAAGTATTTGTCGCTAAGCTTTGCCAGGTGAGTCCACAGACCCCCTTTACTCTTTACTGTTTTATAAACTTTGGGGTGGAAAACATAAACACAACTGTTACTGTTTTATTATGACTGTACAACAACATCTATACATTTTTCATCATCGTATTGGCATGACAAACAATTATTATACCGGACTAAGGTTTGCCAGCAATCATTAACTAGTGGATCTAGACCATGGATATGCAGATAGTACTATTGGCTGACACTCATCCTCCCAACAAACGTTAGATCATTACTTGGTATATCCAAGACATCTCCGGGAGTGTATATCCATAAAATAACATAACATCTGGAGTTGAAGTGTTGATTGTGGACTTAGGGGTTGGTATATTAACTCAATAGACTAGCTACCTGTTGGGGATAACAGTTCATGCGATGTCAAACATAACATTTTGTTCAACACTTTTCATAAACATAACTAGTAGTTGTAGATATTCTACAACTACACTACACATTTCATACTTACTACTCATATCATATGAGTGTTGAACTTTATACTTTTCAGTCATAAACCATTTTCTTAACAAACATTTTGGGTAGCAACATACATTACTTTACTCTTTACTTTAACCCTGTGGATTCACTCAACATTATTGTTGACCCTTTTACTATTTATGTTTTTCCAGGTAATTAAGGTGCAGTGGAGTTTGGAGGATATGAGCATTGGGATTGTCGTGAGCCATGATTAAAAGATTAAGTTTACTGTAACACCTCATTTTTTTCAAAACATCATTTAAATATCATTTAATCCAAAAATACATAAATATTGTGTCAACATCAAATACTGGTTTTACAAAAACGGAAAGGTTTCTTGTTCGAGATTATCAGAGTTTACAAAAACGGTGTTACAAATTATATCTTAACCATAGGATAAGAAATCTAATCATCAACACCGAGCTAATCTCAACAAGGCCTCTTCTAAACGGGCCTCCTAGATCTTCGATCCCGAACCTGAGTACATAGCAAAACACAAACATAGTACGTGAGACAAAATTGCCTCGTGAGATACATGGGTTTTAGACCCGATAAACAACTAGTCAATTATTATCATTTAAACTTAAATAATATTACTATGTTCGTAAGGGTCACTTCATTACTTTCATCATTTGGCCAATGTCAAGATAATCGGAATGCCTCCAATCTATCAAGACCATCATATCCACGGTAACCGGAATGCCTCCAATCTACCGGGTCTCATAGGTATGGGGTAATCGGAATGCCTCCAATCTACCGCTAACCTAAAGGTACCGTAATAACCGGAATGCCTCCAATCTACTACGGCCCTAGGGACAACATCATCATCATCATCACTTTTCTCTATCATTATGAGCCTATAGCTCTATCATTTCTCATTCAATTAGTCATTTCATCATCATATAAGCAATTCATCATAATTCACATAAATAACTAAAATTACTTAAAGACTCGATAAAACATTTAAACATAAATCATTTACTAACTATGTACTCAGTTTTGAAAGTTCACATGTACTCACCTTTGCCAAGCTTATCCAATGTTATGTTTCCTTGAACACCAATATCACTTTCCAAGATTTGAATGCCTCAAATCTTCCAACCGACAATCTATAACAAAACCAATACAATGGTCTACATTAATCATCTATACTAACTACATAATCCATGGCTAGTTAACTACTAGCACCATTTTCCCCAAAATTACTAAACCCTAATTTCATAATCACCATGTTTTCGTGTGTTCATAACATGACCACGTTTTCCTTATTAAAATACCATAAATCTAAGTTACATAACTTCCATTTAACCATTCATGAACAATTCCATAACTAGGGTTTATGATTCAAGCTTCCAAACTTAAATCTAAGACTTATAACACAAGAGGTTTGAAGATTTACCTTGAATCTTCAACTAGGAGTGAATAATCACAAGATTTGATGAAGAAATCAGCTCCAAATGATGTTTTGCACCCAAAATCGTCTATAAACTCGAGAGAAGAAAACTAGGGTTTCTAAATGCATTAAATGAGCTTCAACCCGACTTTAATGCTGCACGACCGGACTTCGCGACGCTAACTAGTTCGCGTCGCTAACTCTTCATAGCACACGCATAGTTAGCGATCGCTAACTCCACGCGAACCACTTAGCGACCAATGCCCAAAATCTCTGTACCGAGTTCGCGATCGCGACCCCGGGTTCGCGCCGTGAACTTCCCAAGCAGCTAGGGCTGCACTTTTTGATCTTTGGCTCGACCCGGTTTCGCCCATAACTTTCTCGTACGGTGTCCAAACGACACGAAACCAATTCCTACGTTCTTTAAACGAATTATCCTTATTTAACATATTTTTGTACAATTTATTTATTTACAAAATTCGGGTCGTTACAACTATCCACCCCTTAAGGAGATTCCGTCCTCGGAATCTCATCATAATTCACAAAGTTCGGATATCTTTTCCGAATCTCGTCCTTGACTTCCCAAGTCAAGTTCGGCCCAAGTGAATGCTTCCACTTGACCAACACCAATTCAATTTCTTTATTCCGAAGTTTCTTGGTTTTTGACTCTAGTATGGCTTCGGGTTCCTCAATCAATCGGTTCGGGGCATCAACCCGCAACTCTGGCAATGGAATTATATTTTCAACCTCACCCACGAACTTCTTCAAATAACTTACATGAAACGTATCGTGAACACCTTGAAGTTCGGGTGGAAGTTCTAACTTGAAAGCTTGCAAACCGACCCGTTTTAAAATCTTAAACGGGCCAACATACCTCGGGCTCAATTTGCCTTTCTTACCAAACCTCATTACGCCTTTCCAAGGCGATACTTTCAACATCACCATGTCTCCAACATTCAAATCATACGGTCTCTTTTTCAAACCCGAGTAGCTTCTTTGTCGATCTTGGGCAATCTTCATATTGGTTTGGATTATCCCAATCTTTTCATTGGTCAACCTCACAATCTCGGGACCCGTGAGTTTCGTCTCACCCGCCTCAAGCCAACACGATGGGGTCCTACATTTCCTTCCATACAACGCCTCATAAGGCGGCATCTTAACTGTCGATTGGTAGCTATTATTGTAGGAGAACTCAACTAACGGTAAGTGCTCATCCCATTTACCTCCAAACTCTAGCACACACGACCTTAACATATCTTCAACCGTTTGAATGGTTCTTTCACTTTGGCCATCGGTTTGCGGGTGGTAAGCCGTACTCAACCGCAATTTCGTTCCCAACTCCTCTTGCAACGATCTCCAAAATCTCGAGGTAAACCTCGCGTCCCTATCGGACACAATCGACAACGGGACTCCATGAAGTCTTACTACCTCATCCACATACAACTTTGCCAACTTCTCAAGTGGCATTGTTTCCCGAATTGCCAAGAACAATGCACTTTTGGTCAACCGGTCAACTATGACCCAAATGGCGTCGTGGTTCTTGCTCGTCTTTGGCAACCCAACAATAAAATCCATTGTTATATCATCCCATTTTCCGGACGGGATTTGTAACGATTGAGCTACCCCGTAAGGTACTTGATGCTCGGCTTTTACTTGTGCACACGTGGCACACTTAGAAATATACTTAGCCACTCTTGCCTTCATCCCGGGCCACCAATACATCTTCTTCATATCTTGGTACGTTTTTGTGCTTCCCGGGTGGATCGAATACTTAGACTTATGAACATCGTTTAGCAACTCCTTTCGAGTGCCCCCGAACTTGGGAACCCAAATTCGTCCACCCACGGTTTTCAACCCTTGCTTATTCTCTACAAAATGTTGGTTCTTTCCCAATCGCTCTTGCCTTAACTCATCTTTCTCCATCACTTCCCGTTGGGCATTCTTGATCCGCTCTACTATACTCGACACTACTTCAATACGTGTTAGCTTTCCCTTAATCGGTTTTTCATACACCTTTCGGCTCAAGGCGTCGGCTACCACGTTGGCCTTCCCCGCATGGTAGACAATTTCACAATCATAATCTTGTATCAATTCGATCCATCTTCTTTGCCTCATATTTAGGTCTTTTTGAGTAAAAACGTATTGGAGACTTTTATGATCCGTATACAATGTACACCTTGTACCATATAAGTAGTGTCTCCATAACTTTAAAGCAAACACTATCGCCGCCAATTCTAGATCGTGAGTCGTGTACCTCTCTTCCGCATTCTTTAGTTGTCTCGAGGCGTAGGCAATCACTTTCCCCCGTTGCATCAAAACACAACCCAAACCTTTATGTGAAGCATCACTATACACAACGAAGTCTTCCATTCCTTCGGGTAACGTGAGAACCGGGGCGTTACACAATTTTTCTTTCAATGTGGCAAATGCTCTTTCTTGCTTTTCTCCCCACACGAACTCACTACTCTTTCGGGTCAACAATGTGAGTGGTGTCGCCACTCGAGAAAAGTCTTGAATAAATCGTCGGTAATACCCGGCAAGGCCGAGAAAACTTCTCACTTCGGTTGGAGTTCGTGGCGGTTCCCACCTCATAACCGCTTCAATCTTTGACGGGTCAACTTTGATTCCTTCTCGGGACACGACATGACCAAGGAATTGAACTTCTCGAATCCAAAATTCGCACTTAGAAAACTTAGCATACAATTTCTCTCGTCGAAGCACTTCTAACGTTTGTCTTAGATGACTCTCGTGCTCTTCTTCGGTTTTTGAATAAATAAGGATATCGTCAATAAATACGATAAGAAACTTGTCGAGGAATGGTTTGCAAACCCGATTCATAAGATCCATAAAAATGGCCGGCGCATTAGTCAACCCGAATGGCATCACCAAAAACTCGTAATGCCCATAACGTGTACGAAACGCCGTTTTCTCGGTATCTCCTTCTTTCACTCGAACTTGATGGTAACCCGATCTCAAATCGATCTTCGAGAAATAGTCGGCACCTTGAAGTTGATCAAACAAGTCGTCGATTCGAGGCAAAGGGTATCGGTTCTTAATAGTCATCTTATTCAACTCTCGATAATCGATGCACATTCTCATTGAACCGTCTTTCTTCTTAACGAACAATACGGGCGCACCCCATGGAGACGAGCTAGGACGAATAAATCCTTTGTCGAGTAATTCTTGCAATTGGGACATCAATTCCCGCATTTCGGTGGGAGCCAAACGGTATGGAGCACGAGCTATCGGCGTCGCTCCCGGAACTAAATCAATACGAAATTCTACTTGCCTCTCCGGTGGCAATCCCGGTAAATCGTCGGGAAATACCTCGGGAAAATCCCGAATCACCTTTACATTTTCCACCGTCTTTTTCTCTTTCCTTCCATCTAACACATACGCTAAAAAGGACGAACACCCTTTGGCTAAACATTTCCTAGCTTTAACCGCGGTCATAAGACATGGTAAATGGTGTCGTCTCTCACCATACACATAAACTTTTTCATTGTCGGGAGTCCTAATCGAGACTATCTTTTTCCCGCATAAAATCTTTGATTGATTCTCACCCAACCAATCCATACCTATAACTATATCAAAACCCGCAATTTCCATGGGTAATAAATTCACCTTAAACTTTCTCCCGTCTATTTCCAGTTCACAATTTCGACACATATGTTGAACTATGGAGGTTTTACCGTCCGCAATTTCTATATCATAAATTTCATCAAGAAGTTCTAACGGCACATTCAACACCACAACAAAATCATGCGACACAAACGAATAAGTAGCACCCGAGTCAAATAAGATCCGGGCGGGAATAGAATTTACGAGTAGGGTACCTGAAACGACATCGTGGGCTTCCTTGGCTTCATCTCGGGTAAGTTGGAAGGACCGCCCCTTGACCTTTGTCGGCTCCGCTTTCTTTTGAGCGGTCGACACCATGGTTTCACTTCCCCTCTTCGGGCATGCATTGCTATAGTGCCCTTTTTCATGGCACGAATAGCACTCAATTTCATCCAACGGTTTGGCCCGGCAATCCCTTGCCATATGCCCCGGTCTTCCACATTTGAAACAAGATTTTGAATCCGCCAAACATTCTCCTTTGTGGTCTTTGCCACACTTCTTACACTCCATAAAATAACATAACATCTGGAGTTGAAGTGTTGATTGTGGACTTAGGGGTTGGTATATTAACTCAATAGACTAGCTACCTGTTGGGGATAACAGTTCATGCGATGTCAAACATAACATTTTGTTCAACACTTTTCATAAACATAACTAGTAGTTGTAGATATTCTACAACTACACTACACATTTCATACTTACTACTCATATCATATGAGTGTTGAACTTTATACTTTTCAGTCATAAACCATTTTCTTAACAAACATTTTGGGTAGCAACATACATTACTTTACTCTTTACTTTAACCCTGTGGATTCACTCAACATTATTGTTGACCCTTTTACTATTTATGTTTTTCCAGGTAATTAAGGTGCAGTGGAGTTTGGAGGATATGAGCATTGGGATTGTCGTGAGCCATGATTAAAAGATTAAGTTTACTGTAACACCTCATTTTTTTCAAAACATCATTTAAATATCATTTAATCCAAAAATACATAAATATTGTGTCAACATCAAATACTGGTTTTACAAAAACGGAAAGGTTTCTTGTTCGAGATTATCAGAGTTTACAAAAACGGTGTTACAAATTATATCTTAACCATAGGATAAGAACTCTAATCATCAACACCGAGCTAATCTCAACAAGGCCTCTTCTAAACGGGCCTCCTAGATCTTCGATCCCGAACCTGAGTACATAGCAAAACACAAACATAGTACGTGAGACAAAATTGCCTCGTGAGATACATGGGTTTTAGACCCGATAAACAACTAGTCAATTATTATCATTTAAACTTAAATAATATTACTATGTTCGTTTGGGTCACTTCATTACTTTCATCATTTGGCCAATGTCAAGATAATCGGAATGCCTCCAATCTATCAAGACCATCATATCCACGGTAACCGGAATGCCTCCAATCTACCGGGTCTCATAGGTATGGGGTAATCGGAATGCCTCCAATCTACCGCTAACCTAAAGGTACCGTAATAACCGGAATGCCTCCAATCTACTACGGCCCTAGGGACAACATCATCATCATCATCACTTTTCTCTATCATTATGAGCCTATAGCTCTATCATTTCTCATTCAATTAGTCATTTCATCATCATATAAGCAATTCATCATAATTCACATAAATAACTAAAATTACTTAAAGACTCGATAAAACATTTAAACATAAATCATTTACTAACTATGTACTCAGTTTTGAAAGTTCACATGTACTCACCTTTGCCAAGCTTATCCAATGTTATGTTTCCTTGAACACCAATATCACTTTCCAAGATTTGAATGCCTCAAATCTTCCAACCGACAATCTATAACAAAACCAATACAATGGTCTACATTAATCATCTATACTAACTACATAATCCATGGCTAGTTAACTACTAGCACCATTTTCCCCAAAATTACTAAACCCTAATTTCATAATCACCATATTTTCGTGTGTTCATAACATGACCACGTTTTCCTTATTAAAATACCATAAATCTAAGTTACATAACTTCCATTTAACCATTCATGAACAATTCCATAACTAGGGTTTATGATTCAAGCTTCCAAACTTAAATCTAAGACTTATAACACAAGAGGTTTGAAGATTTACCTTGAATCTTCAACTAGGAGTGAATAATCACAAGATTTGATGAAGAAATCAGCTCCAAATGATGTTTTGCACCCAAAATCGTCTATAAACTCGAGAGAAGAAAACTAGGGTTTCTAAATGCATTAAATGAGCTTCAACCCGACTTTAATGCTGCACGACCGGACTTCGCGACGCTAACTAGTTCGCGTCGCTAACTCTTCATAGCACACGCATAGTTAGCGATCGCTAACTCCACGCGAACCACTTAGCGACCAATGCCCAAAATCTCTGTACCGAGTTCGCGATCGCGACCCCGGGTTCGCGCCGTGAACTTCCCAAGCAGCTAGGGCTGCACTTTTTGATCTTTGGCTCGACCCGGTTTCGCCCATAACTTTCTCGTACGGTGTCCAAACGACACGAAACCAATTCCTACGTTCTTTAAACGAATTATCCTTATTTAACATATTTTTGTACAATTTATTTATTTACAAAATTCGGGTCGTTACATTTACGAACAATCATTTCATTTCAAACAATTTCTATTTTAGGAAACTTACTATTTTTGGGAACTTTCTATTTTTGGAAAGTGAAACAAACCTTTATTTTTCGTTATTGCGTGGTTGTTTGTTTACTTAATTTTTGCTATGTTGTCATGACGTTACACCTTCGTTCTTCCGCAAAACATTTTAAATGAAGTAAAACTCATTTTTGGCGGGGTGTGACAACAAAAACCTTTGGTATGAAAATCAGAGTATAAAGTTTGGTGTTACAAAATAGATCAAAACCAAAGCTAAGCATAAATCCAATCTAATGTTCTTCTACTCTAGGCCCCGCATCTCTATCCATGCGTACCTAAACCTTCGATCCCGAACCTGAGTACATAGCAAAACAAACAAAGAGTACGTGAGACAAAACGTCTCGTGAGCTACATGGGTTTAGACCCGATAGTATCAAATATCACATTAAACGTATAATCATATTTATATTTTCCATCAACATAATCTCGCCACTCTATCGTGACTCCAACGATCCCTAGAATGCATGCCTAGTACATAAACATATATGCACTAGACCACAAACAAATCTAATACATAAACATATGTGTATTAGAATCCTAGCATATCTAGTACCAAACATATGCGTACTAGGAGCACACACGTGCCTAGTGTATAAACATATATACACTCGTCTCAGTGACCGGGAACCTCCCGCGTCACCACCATCTACCTCTTATCATAACCTAACAGTTATGCCTAGCAAGCCATCGGCTATCACATCAATCATCAAACAAATTAGTTAAATATCAACA
Organism: Calendula officinalis; assembly: GCA_963853835.1. Lineage (NCBI taxonomy): Eukaryota > Viridiplantae > Streptophyta > Magnoliopsida > Asterales > Asteraceae > Calendula > Calendula officinalis. The sequence continues at coordinate 64,999,003 of OY970828.1, forward strand.
TTAATATATAACCAACTCAACACATAATAAGTCTGAGTAATAATCAAATAGACCGATTCACAAGTAAGGAAATGTTTATCAAGGTTTGTGTACTCAGTAAAATTCCACACGTACTCTCCTTAGCAATATAATGCTCCAACCGGATTCTTGACACCAAATCTCTTGCCTCGACAATTCGGTCAACCTTCCAAGACCTCACCAAATGCCTAATACAATAATCACAAGATGATCAACATCACATACTCCTACTAATGTGTCCATTTATCTCTAGATAACACTTACTAACACCTTTCCCCCAAATATGGTGATTTACCAAACCCTAGGTTTAACCACCCATAAGATTCTTACAAATCTTAACCATACACTTGTTTCCTTTGTTAATATACCATCTATTAAGTGTATACATCATTTATTTCACCATAACCCAACACCCCAAGAACTAGGGTTTCAAACCCATACATCAAAATCCATAGATCTTAAGCTATAAAGATCAAAGAGTGAAGATATACCTTTAATCTTCACTTAGGAGTGAAATCTACCAAGGATTCGTGAAGAAATCGACCTCCAACTGTTCTTGAGCTCAAAAATCGCCAAAGGAGAAACTAGGGTTATGATATGGCATTAAATGAGCCAAAACCCGACTTTAATGCTGTCGACCGAAGTTCACGGCGTGAACTTAGTTCGCGTCGCTAACTTCTTCCCACTCGCATACTTCGCGATCGCTAGCTGGTCGGGAACTACTTCACGCCCGATGGTACATTTCTCTGTCGACAGTTCCCGATCGGGAACTCATCTTCGTGTCGTGAACTCCTCTATGCAGCAGGGCTGCATTTTTCGGTTGTTGTCTCGACCCGGTTTCGTCCATAACTTCCTCATACGGTGTCCAAATGACATGAAACCAATTTCTACGTGTTTTATATGATTTATCCATAATTATCATATTTTTATACATTTATTTACAAATTTCGGGTCGTTACAATATGCTTATGGTGTGTATGAGCATAAATTGTGTATCGAATCAGCAGGTTCAAAAAACACAAATGTGTGGGGGTGTTCACTATTCGGATATAAGCACATTATCCAAATGGATAATTTGGATTGAATCGTTTAGATTGGTTTTTTTGATCGGTTTGGAATTGAACCAAATTAATAGTTTCGTTTTCGAATTGGATTTGGTTTGATTGTAAAATCCGGATTGTCCAAAAAAATCCAAATAGTAATATACATATATTTTTAAATATATATCCAACAATTATAGCCCATTTCCGAAAAATCAAATATCTATGGACTATGTTAATTAACAGAATATCTCATGATTTAAAATGTCACAATCTATGAGTTAGACTTGTTTTATTAAACTTAATTATGTTATGTACTTTTGTTGTCTTTTGAAGTATATTAAGAAAAAAAATACGGGTTGGTTTGGACAAAACCAGACCAACCAAATTTCAATTTGGTTCGGATCGGTTTGGATTTAAATTAGTTTGGATAGTTCGGTTTAAACATTTAAAATCCAAAAACCATTTAGATTCACCTGTTTGGTTCAGATATATCCAAATTATCCAAACGAATACCCCAACAAATGTGAATGGGTTCTCAATTATCGAACGACAGGCCGATTGATAGATAGTGATTCATCATATGTATATAACCACATTGGGGGAAAAGTTTATGTAGCTGACCCCTTTCGGTAGCTCTATCCGAAAACAACCAGGAAAGACTGTGAGGGTAGACAACGCTAGTGCGTATCGGAACCACCCCCATTAGGATTCAGGAAAACCGCATATCTTTCCTAGACATTGTAATAAGAATATGTTAACCTATTTGGGGATGATTCATAACTTTTCACGTAAGTGTGATACAATGCTAATAAATTTTACAAATAACCACAACTTTAAACATAAAAGTTCATGATTTTTCAAAAAATACAACTTTCAACATAAAAGAAAGTTTAACATAATCGTTAGGGGTGAGCATAAAAACCGAAAAACCGAACCGAAAACGAAAAACCCGAAAAAACCACCCCGAAAAAACCGAACCATTTGAAAAACCGATGTCAACGGTTTTGATTTTTGTAAAACCCGAATGTTTGGGACGGTTTTCGGGGGCATATGAAAACCCGACCGAAACCCCGACCCGCCCCGCCATTATATATCTTTCAAATTTTATAAAAATATTCTTATATTTATAAGAAATTTGACATTTAATTATCCTTTAAATAAAAGACATGGACTAAGATCGCTGCGAAAGATTGTTCGATGTTATTCTATTATTAATCATATTCAAGTTATAATAGTTGAATTTATTATTACATTATATTAAACTTACGAGTTGTTTTTTATTTATAACGAAATGTGTTAAGTTATGGGAGTTTGAATCATAATATAAGTTTTTAAGGTAGCAAATTGGTAAATTTAAAGGAAAATAAAAAACCGAAAAACCCCCGAAACCAAACCGAAAAACCCGAAACCGAAAACCCCAAAACCAAACGAGGTGTAATTTTTAAAACCCGAATTTTTTAGGGCGGGGTTTGGTTTTAGTTAAAAACCGCCCCAAAACGTCCCCATGCTCACCCCTAATAATCATTACATGCCGATGAGTATTAGTTCAAAAATGTTTATTTTTCAACAAAAAATACAACTAAACATGTCTTCTTTTTTTAACCCATTAATAGAAATGTTCATAAAATCCGATCATAAAAATCAATTCATCTTAATAAATAAAAAAACTAGCACCACAGAAAATGAGCAAATATCAAATACTCTTTCTATTGGTCTCATATCATTTATCGTCAAATAACATATATTTGATAATCATTTACAAATTTCATAAATGTAAACCATTTTACTTATGCGCAAAAAAATATATGAAACATATTCAAATTAACTTGTTCGATTTCATGACTAACAAACTAACTCTAATATTAATGTCATATTATTAATACTACAATTATCTTAACATGAATAGTGCCTTACACACAGATCCCTTTTTTTTTTTAACAATAAACAGCCGTCATATTTGACATTGCCGGGCAGGCTGCTCAATGTTTTTTTCTTTTTAATTTAAGCCGTATATTCGACTTTTTTTTTTAATCTCGAACTTTAACATTTTTGACATTTAGGTTTTGAATACTTACATTTTAACCCCCATTGTTTTAACATGTTAGATTTTGTCCAAGAATTATAATGAGTACGAATATTAATAATGTAACATTACCAACGTATTTTTAAAGGTCAAATTATTTATAGTATTCAAATTATTGAGAATACGAATTTATGATTGTACAAATACCAATAGACATTATTATAGAAAAATCTCCCGCAGCAACCCGCGGGTACACACCCGCTAGTTAATATGTAAAATCATATGACCATATATTCAAATTAATTTGATCATTAATTTATAAAATAATTATAATTTTAATGTCATATATATACTCTAATTAATGTTATACACAAAATATAATGAGTAATCAATACTTCATAAATTGTTGATGAATTCATATAATAAGTTATAAAATTTAAAATAACTATAATAAAAGTATGACATTCGTTCATCTAATTTCTTCACTAAATAATTATTCTCATTCATATCAATTTTGTAAAATGAAACTCAACATAAAAGCATGAATTTTTTTCAACAAAAATATTGATGTCAAGACATACATTTCTATCAACCAAATTAAATTCAATAATATGTAAATTCGTATTTTGAATTATCGAATTGAATAAATTAATACTTTAATTGTATAAAATAAAACACATAAATATATGTGTATTTTAACATCATTTGATAACTTGCATTTGGACAACCTTTTATAAATATTCTTGTTGGAGTTTAACTTTGTATAAATCCAAAAAAAAAAAAATCATTGATCTTAAATTGTTTTAAAGGAATATTCAAAAATTGCCATCTCATATGATTACTAGCAAACAAATACTATATTTTTTCATTACTTTATTTTTTATACAATTCAAAAATATGAATAAATTTCACAAGCAAAATTGTTACTTATTATAACCAAATATATTGTGAAGATGATAAAAAAAATCATATGATCCAACAAGTATATTGTTTTTTTCCTTTTTACGTTTATTATGTTATTTTAATCTAATAATAACAACCAATATGTTTTTCATATCTATTTTTTCTTTTAAGTTGTATGAACTAAATAATAAGCATAATGGTTCATGAAAAACTTATTTTGTAATGTATGAGAATAACAATCTATAACATTTCGATTTGTTATTTTTTGATTGAACGACAAACGTGAAACGACTTGGAGCAAAGTGTCGATAACGTGTTATAAAACAAATTAACTCAACCATATTAGAACGTTACAAACATTCTCATTATACATGGAGTATGATACATAAGTTCATAAGATACAAGTTTGTGGAAAGATATAAGAAATACGGAGTAGTATAAATGAAACAACTACATAACACTTACTTATAGGGTAGAAATGGATATGCTAATGGTTGCACAATTTATATACATAAATCATATTAATGATGATATTAAATAGTATTCAACCACATATAAGTTACAATAAAATAAAGTTTGTTAAAATAGTTCTTATTAATTATTAGAAGCTTATATATTTATTAATAAATAGACAAAACATATAATGCAAGGTGGTTTATTGATGGATGCATAACAAACATAATTATCTTATCATTTTCCTATTAAAATATAATAAAATTTGACATTTTAATTAAAATTGACATAAATTTAAACACATAACATCTTAATGACTTGATCAAGAAACAGATCCCCCACTCAAATTTATTAATCAAAATAAATAAAATTAGCCAGTAAGCTCTTCCTCCTTGTGGGTCTCAATGGTGACATCACTTCTGGGATAAGCCACGCACGTGAGCACCCATCCTTCTTCCACCTGGTCATCGTCAAGAAAGCTCCCGTCGGACTGGTCAAGGCTGCCGGAGACGACTTTCCCGGCGCACGAAGAGCAAGAACCGGCCCTGCATGAGTATGGTAAATCCAAACCTTCCTCCTCGCAATGGTCAAGAATGTAGACATCATCGGGGCAATCAATCACCGTCGTTCCGGTCGGGGTGACGAGGGTCACCTTGTAGGTGGCCATCATGGTGGCTCCGCCGCGGCCGGAGTTGGACTTGAGGCCGAATAGAGTTGACGTTTTGTTGGAAATGGAGAGAGAGGAGATGGTGGTGGGTTGTTGGCGGCGGAGGAAGGAGGTGCTGGCCATGATGCCGGTGAGGGAGGCAGTTGCGGCTGTCATGACGGTGGTCGGAGATGAGAGGGAGAGATTGGGAGGGAATTGAAGTGGTGATAATGAGGATAGGGGAGGGGGCTTGTGGAAATAGTGTGTTCTAAGGATGAGATATCTGCCAGGTGGCCGATTTTTGTGGTGTATTTTATCATGTTATCACGTGGTCTATTTTTCACCAGACCTTTTTGTTATCTACTTATTGGTTAATTTATACTTCTTCCGGTTTAAAATAAATGTAACACTTTCTTTATATAGATAATTCAAAATAAGTGTTATACTTTGAAAAATTATCTTATTTGGTAAAAATAGTAGGACCGGCACCCACTAATTATCTACTTTAACAAAATGAAATGACTCATTTACCCTTATTTTTTTACTTTTAAACATCATTAACTCCACTTTATTCAAAAGGTGTGAGACTCATTATCCACTAACCATTCAATTAATTTACTTTAACCATCATTATAATCTTTTGCCTCAAAAACCGTAAAACTCAAAGTGTAACACTCATTTTGAATCAGAGGAAGTATACTAGTAATTTTTTTAAAGGCAAGGAAAGGTATAAAAAGAAACAAAAACGACCTAATAACTTAAAAATTGACATGGAAATTTGGCTCAATATAAGAAAGATGGCTTTGTTCTTGTTTCACATTAGCAGTGTAAAGAAAAGTGAAGACGATTTCATGCTTAAAAAAAGAAGTTTAAGGCTTTGGTTTCAATATGCATCAATTAAATATACACTTAATTAAGTATTTGATTCTTTCTTGTATATCTTGTATAAAATAGGAAGTAGTGAGTTAAATCTTTGGAGAGTGCGGGTGTATTATAGGGTTGGCTTGAGAGATTTGTCTATATGATTGTAATATTTGTTATACAATGAAGTTTTTCTCTTTAAAGACCCGTGGTTTTTCTCCATTTTTTGAGTTTACACGTACATTCTCGTGTTCATTTTTCTTATCGTTTTAGTAGCGCAATGTTTGTTAAGAATTTAGGAGACCACTTTCCTAACAAGGAAAAAAAAACCAACAATATAAGAAACCAAAATTACATAACATCAAAAATCAATCTATCCAAGCATGCCAATTTGAAGGTTTGTTTCTTTTGCACTACCGATTCCTAATCCAAACCAAAGTACGTGTTGGATTGAATCATTGGAAAATGTCGATATATTGCTCCTTAGATCTGTGGAAATCCAAGGCATGCACAACTTGATTTCGCCACTTCCATGTGCACTCAAGAGAGGTTAAATTAATACAATTAAAGATATCCTGGAACTCCGGGGGAAGTGAGAGGTCGAAAGATTTGTTCACCAGGTCGTTGACAGAGCATATGTTCATCAGAAAGATTAGACACCACCGACTGAAATCCTTGTGCCAAATTGGAGTTACCTTGTGACAATGGAAATGTAACACCTCAAAATCTGAACCATTTTTTTTTTTACAACAAATGCGGAAGCGGTTCAAAATCATATATATAACTTGTTACTCACAAGTTATAAAAAAAACATAAAATATATAATTTTACAAAAGTTAACTTTCCAAAATCGTATTACTTAACATTACGGCTCGACATCAAAATCATTTCTTTAAGTCTTATGTTATACACATCACAGGGGTATCAAAAGGGAAATATAACTCTCTTTTTTTTAATAGATATATACACAGTATACTTATCGGTTATCTAAGTCACAGTTAATTTATTTAATGACTCTAACCAATTAAATATTAACCAACCAGGTATGATTAATAACCCTTGTCTAAAAGTAAATTCATATAAACTATTAAATTATAAACATCTAAATATTTATTTTCTACTTTTAACCCCATTATTAAAATAATAAATAAATTCAATTATAGTTACTTTTAAATTATAAAACTCCTAGACCCTGATTGAGGGTGTTACAAATCTACCCCCCTTAAAAAGATTTCGTCCTCAGAATCTCAACACTCTTAAACTAACAATGAAACAATTTTCATATTGTTTTTAATTTGTCACATTAATGTAATACCCCAATGTTACCATACCGTCTCGAGAACTCCAATTATTTCAACTTACCCAAACAACATTCGATAATCTCTTTTAACGGTGCACAATTATGAACTCATCCAACAAGTTGTGCAACATTTATCATCTTTCTTTTCTTTAATTCACCAATAAAGTCAAATTTAAGAACTACCAAGTATCGGTATCCAATATGATATTGATCAATCTTTAATCCTCTAAATTATCAAATCAATCTCTTTTTGTCAAAATTTTATTTCATCCATACCTTCGAATTTGTTCCAATTCACATAATATAGTTACCTTCCCTTGATTTCTTGTATCTCAAAGCATAGGCAAATAATGTCTCTTTATTTATATAATAATAATCCATACGGTTCCTCCATTCTGTTAACATCATCAAAATCATATATGAAATCCACTGTCATAATTTCAGTCAATCCACTAACTCAAAACTATCACAACTTGTTCCAAAATAAGTACTATCTATAATTTTTTACGAATCCAAGCATAGGCATTAACAACTTTTCTTCACTTTTAAAATTCATAATCCTCTAATACATTCTAATCATCTTCTTTATAATAGTATACATCCTTTCGTGATCTGCGTAAACGATGCATCTCATATTAAACAATAAGGTCTTCATAGTTTTAAGGCATAACAACAATTATAAATCCCAAGTTATGGTTAAGATAATCCTTCACATGTCTTTTAATAATCCAAAAGCATAGGCAATCTCAAAGTTTCCTTACTTACAGTCACAACAATCATTTCAAAGTCAACAATTTTTTACATCCCATTCATTATTCCATCGAAAATTCGTACACTTTTTACTATTTAACCTTGTCTCGATACTCAAAATTTTAATCACCGCTATCAGACTTACGGTCAGAATCCACTAAATTTCACATTATATCTTTCTTAATCAAAATTTACATCAATTATCACATGAAACAACGTCCAATCTCACTTTATCTGATACTATCTCAAATAAATTTCTTCATCAAATCCAATTTTATAACATGTTACGGATGTCTTCAATCAATCATTAGCAAAACAACCCGAAATAATCGCTAATCTAGGTTCATTAAGTCAATTTTTCATACTCCACATTCTGCCTATGTAACAAATCATCTAATTTCATAAGTTCATACACCATATGATGTCAAGAATAACCGAATAGCTATAGTTATATATCCTTCATTTCTAACATCCATTACAAAAGCAAACACCAAATCATACATATTTGTCAAATATAATTAGTCGTCACTCTACAAGTCACTACATGTGACACAACAGGCCACCGTAAGAATTTCCTCTTTCTTATACCAACCGCTAGTCCTACTTAAACTATTCAACCAATGTCTATGATTACATCATTTTTAATTATAAGCTTTACATTTTAGAAATTTACCATAACTATTATTATACTCATATTTATCCGTAGTCACATATATTGTGACTGAAGCCGATATATAAATCATCATCTTCACTCCTCGTGAAGCAAAGGAAAAACCCAAACAGTTAATTTCGACTTATAACCAATTTAGACAAGACATAAATGAGCTATCTGCTCCAACATTGAGTAACACGAACACTTAATGAACAACTCACACCCCGCAAGTCACTATGTGTGACCCGACAGGCCCCGGTAATGATCACTTATTTCATTACTTTAAACACTGGTCCCACCCGGACTACACAATATATATTTACGATTACATCAATTTCAGTTATAAGCATTTTATTCCGGAATTTTACAATATTTATTTTCAAAATCAAATTCATCTTCAGTCTCAGATATAGTGACCGAAACCAGAATACCATCAAGCATCTTCACTTCTCCATGAAGTAAAGGATCAACAACAAACAATTAATTTCAACATATCACATATTTGCACATAACATACATAAGCAATATGCTCTAATATTACATGACATAATGAACGTATTGAGTTTATCGAAAACATACCCGTTATATCATCATCAATGGCGGTAGCATCATCCACCGTCATCCTGTAAGCTCCACTCCCAAGTGAAGTAGCATTCTTTCTCTTTTAGCCCGAAAATGACGATCTCCCGACCGCCCCATTCCTTAACCTAGTCTTCATTTTTTTTCAAAGAACAATCACTAAATCTATTCCCACTTTAGACAATTCCAACATACACCACCAAGATATCCACAATCCTTTACTTTATGTCTGACTAATCCACATCAAACACATCATATAATTTGGAAAGTACAAAACTCTGAATGAAAAGATCTACAATTATTGCACCCTCGTAAATTCTGATTAATACCACCAACTGTTGAATTATGGTCTTGATTCTCTGTTTTTAATTTATCATTAACCTTCTATTTTGTTGTGTACCGTATGATCTAACTCTAATTTTATTTTATTTTTCATAACTATTTCATCCGTATACTTCTTTTCTTGGAATTTGGTGTTATCCTCAATAGCTTTAGCCAGGACAAAATACTGGTTAATGTTTCGGCTAATCCAAAAGTACTCATGTATTCTGACTAAAAGACCCTAATAAAGTATTGCACCTATGAGAGCTCATCGGTTAACCACTGTTTCACAACTTTCAACTTCTCGTTGAAATATCTAATCAACTCATCAACTTTCATTCCCTCGGTCATCTAGATCAATAAACTTTTTCCTATTCAGGCTTTCTCAAATTCCCTACAGCGTTGTTTATAATTCTTGTCTTGATACGAACCCCAAATATTATAATCCACTAATTTTTTTTTTGCAAACATACGGCAGATTCAAACTCAAATATGATAGAAATTCCAAGTTATAATATAGATATGGTCCTTGATGTGGAAAGGGATAATAAGATTGAAATTGTGTTGACTGATGTACCTTTATTTACTGAGGTCAAGGGGGTCGGGTTCTCTTTATCTGTCATACCTGTAAACTCAATCACAACATCTCACAAATTTTTAGTTTAAACCGTTAGTACCTAACATACTAACCTCTTACATACTAATCACACTTTCCTAATCCCCATACACTAGGAATGTTTGACCAAGATTGAGCCAAGATTTGGGAATGCTACACCTAACTGTGTACACACCGCCAAATCAAAGCTCTGATACCAAATTGTAACACCTCAAAATCTGAACCATTTTTTTTTACAACAAATGCGGAAGCGTTTCAAAATCATATATATAACTTGTTACTCACAAGTTATAAAAAAAACATAAGATATATAATTTTACAAAAGTTAACTTTCCAAAATCGTATTACTTAACATTACGGCTCGACATCAAAATCATTTCTTTAAGTCTTATGTTATACACATCACAGGGGTATCAAAAGGGAAATATAACTCTCTTTTTTTTAATAGATATATACACAGTATACTTATCGGTTATCTAAGTCACAGTTAATTTATTTAATGACTCTAACCAATTAAATATTAACCAACCAGGTATGATTAATAACCCTTGTCTAAAAGTAAATTCATATAAACTATTAAATTATAAACATCTAAATATTTATTTTCTACTTTTAACCCCATTATTAAAATAATAAATAAATTCAATTATAGTTACTTTTAAATTATAAAACTCCTAGACCGTGATTGAGGGTATTACAGGAAACCACAAGTGGTCTTTAGTTTCCAAGTTGGCACTACAAAGAAATCATTAGATTCTAGAGATGGACACTAACATCCAACTCAATGATCATTCACCTGACCCTGGTCCGTCAGTGGTGGATACAAATGAAGTTAATGGGCTAATATTGGATATGGAGCGTATAAAATTGTTTACCGAAACGAATATGACTGATGATTTTCAATTAATGGATGAATCCACTTCACTCGAAATTAAATTTTTCTATACTATAATTTTATATAGTTAAGAATATATTCATACGCAATTTTTGGAACTATAAAATTTATACATAAAATAACGTTGAAGATAACTAAATTTGTACACACTACAAAGCATGTTATGTTTTTGTTTGTATCTGTTTTGGATCAATATTTTGAGACTAGTTACATATCATGTTCTATGCATCGAATGTCGATTCGTAAGTATATTAATTTTCATTTGTATCTTCTTTTGGAAAAAAACTATGTATATATGTAACAAAATCCGTAAATCTTATACGAAACTAATTGTACGTAATTTCTTTAGGAAAAAAGTTTTCTCGACATCCATGGATGTTCGTTTTATCCGCTCTAATGGAATGCATGGATATGAATATGGATGGATGAAATGATTGTTGGATATTGTTATATGAATATGGATATGAATATTGTAATAACATATTTCAGAAAGCTTATTAGCTTATATAAACTTAATTTTTAAGCTTATATTTAAAAGAATAAATTACCTTTCCCAAACATGCCCTAAATCTAAATGGATATATCATCTGCCATCCCTTTGTCTAACCATTTATCATCAAGGTTCAATAACAAAATTCGATTAAGACCCGAACGCCAAATAAACATGTTAGATCTTCAAAAGCTAGATGATTCTAGTGATGGATATTGTCATACTGTCAGTGATGGAAACTGTCATACTTGGAAAAATTGAAGGAAATTGTCATCGATAAACTTGGAGAGAAGGTTCACAGTAAATTTATTGTCGGGGTCAAATTAAGAAGCATGACCACCACCCATCAGGGACAAGAATCTAGGGATAATGGCTCGGATCGGACTTCACCCAATACATGCGGTAGGAGATCGAGGAACATGCCAACTCTAATTTTCTGCCATATGTCATGTAAGGAGCAACCTTGATTTGTCTCAAAAGCAAAGAGACCGGGCGGAAAATGATCGATCTTTTAAAGGAATTGCCGAACCAGAACCAAATGTTCGAGCCATTTCCGATAAAGGAACTACTATAATTGAAGCCAATGTTATCGATGCAGTTATCAAAACTCGAGATAAATCCAAAACCACGTTCTTACAATTAAGCCAAAGGGTGTTTAATTGGCTCAATAAGAAAACTCCATTTCAACTTTTGAAGACTAAGATATTTACCCTAAGGCCGCCAAAGGGCCTTAGTCTTAGTCTTAGTTTAAGAGTAAGCTAGCCGACCTCCAACAGAAAGAGTCTTAGTCTTAGCTTTCTGATATGACAACTGGTTGTTAAATTTATCCACAAGACTTAACCAAGGTTTGCATTTGTACATCTCTTTTCCAACTGGTAAACCAAGGTTGTTAAAATACAAGACATTTATATTGTCTTATTCGTGAATGTCTCTTTTTTTTTTTAACAGTAAAAAGGGAGCAACAAATCGAGCTTCGGCATTGCCATCACCCTCCTGAAGACCCCCAACAAACTTATATTAAAATAACGAAATCTAGCAAGATGCTAGCAATTACAAAATAGGGTTTTTAATCCAATCAACCCAAGAAATCTTACAATGTCGATCTCTAAGAGTTAACCAATTAAACGAATACAAAACAATAAAATCAAAAATGTCTCTTGGGTGCACTTTTCTAAATATGACTCAGGTATAACACCACTTCAGTTCAAAAGGGATTAAAAAATAATTGTACAGATGAGTTTAGGGTTTGGTAGGATTTTTCTTGTATCTATGTTATATAATAATAATAATAATAATAATAATAATAATAATAATAATAATAATAATAATAATAATAATAATAATAGGTTCTAAAAGACGTAACGCGCGGCGTAACGGCATTATCAAGCCTTAAGATATGTCGAGCTATGGCAAGACATTACGTTTCTCAAGGCGTGATTTAAGGCGGCAATTTTATATACGGAGTATAATTTATAATTTTATATACATAATTATAAATTTATAGCATAGTTAATCAATTTTTTTTTTCATTTTTGACATATTCAACGATTCTTATAACTAAACACCTATATATATTTGGCCTAGATGACTCAATACCTTTAATATACTTAAAAACACAGCAAATGACAGGTAAAAGTGAGTCACATTGGACCTTAACATACGTACGTCAAGCCTTACGTCCAAGTCTTGGACCAAAGCGTGATGTCATAGTCAAGCCTTAAGCCTTTGCAAGATTTGCCGAAACTAATGCGGGCTTTTTAAAACTATGGTTTAGTGTATGATAAATAGAGTTTTGATTATTTACCGGATAAATTGTACTTTCTCCGTATCAAAATAAGTGACACTTTCCATTTTGGGGTGTATCCAAATAAGTGACACACTTTGAAAACTTTCCTTATTTGGTAAAAATAGTGGGACCCATACCCACTAACTATCCACTTTAATAAAGTGAAATTACTCTTATACCCTTACTTTTACTTTTAAAACTCATTAATATCACTTTATTCAAGAAAAGTGTGACTCATTCTCCACTAACTATGTACTTTAATCTATTTTAACCTCTAGTTTAATATTTCACCTCAAAAAACGTATAAGCTAATTTGTGTTACTTATTTTGATACGGAGGAAGTATAATTATCTAATCTCAAGGTAGAAAGATAGGAGTATAATTGTAAGAATTACAAACGAGCAGCTTGACTTCTTTTCCCCTTTATATTTTCACATTATAATTTTTCTATTTTTTGTTATGGAACTTCATTTTTTTTGTATATGTATTTTTAGTTTGTCACCGAACACGATAATCTTGTGCAGATTTCTACAAGAGATCGAATGGCATTTTATTACTTTTAATACTTGATTGGAAGGAGGAGGGTTGTCTTTGAGGAGTTGTACATGGCCCATATTTTATAGGAGCTCGATTTTTATATATATCTTACATATATAATATTAAAATTTAAGTCAACTTAATAATTTAACAGGAAAAAAAGTTAGAAAGTCTAAATTTTTATAAAAATCTTATATTAAAAGGGTCATTTTCGTGTTTTTCACATGGCCTTCAAAATCCTCGGAAACGCAGGAAAATAGCAATTCTAACAACTGCAACCATAAAAAAAATTATACACAAAGTAACAAAACCGTTATATATAGCAAACAGTATTAACCTTTTTTTGTAGTTTTCTCTACAATTCATTAATCAATATAAATTTTATAAAAAATTAGCCGGTGAGCTCTTCCTCCTTGTGGGTCTCAATGGTGACATCACTGGTCGGGTAAGCCACACATGTGAGCACCCACCCTTCTTCCACCTGTTCATCGTCAAGAAAGCTCCCGTCGGACTGGTCAAGGGTGCCGGAGACGACTTTCCCGGCGCACGAAGAGCAAGAACCGGCCCTGCATGAGTATGGTAAATCAAAACCTTCCTCCTCGCAGTGGTCAAGAATGTAGACATCATCGGGGCAATCAATCACCGTCGTTCCGGTCGGGGTGACGAGGGTCACCTTGTAGGTGGCCATCATGGTGGCTCCGCCGCGGCCGGAGTTGGACTTGAGTCCGAACATGGTTGCTGTTTTGTTGGAACTGGAGAGAGCGCGGATGCTGGCGATGGGTTGCTGACGGCGGAGGAAGGAGGTGCTGGCCATGGTGCCGGTGAGGGAGGCGGTTGCCGCTGCCATGACGGTGGTGGTCGGAGGAAAGAATGAGAGATTGGGAGGGAGTTGGAGTAGTTTGAATGATGGAGAGGGCTTGTGGAAGTAGTGTGTTTTAAGGATGAGATATCTGCCACGTGTCAGGTTTTTGTGGTGTATTTTACTTATAATGTTATCACCTTGTTTATTTTTCACCAAAATTATTATTTACTAATTTTTGTTTTACTTATAGTGTTATCTTTAACTTGCGAATGTGATCATTTGGCGTACTTTTCTTGATATGATTGTGGCCTTTCATAGTTATTTCGTGTAAGTTTAATAGATATATAATTCTATGGTTAGAATGCGTTTCTTTGATGTAAAATGACAAGTAACATATATTCCCGTTTCGCAACGATTTTGCAAAAAATACACATAACTAATTACTCATTTTGTTGTATGCTAGGAAATATCCCTAATCAATGGTGAATCCAAAATGAAAACTGTAAATAGTCAATCTAAAAAACAATTGGTGACGAATGCATGAACGTTTGATCCATCTAAAAATTGGCTTGTTTTGAGCCGAACACATTAAAACAAAGAGATAGCAAATACGAGACATAATTTTTTGAAATGACTAGATCGATGAATAAGAATACAATATTAAGGTATATTACAAGTCGTTTCTTGCTACATTAACAAACATCAACTGAAATCTTGTTCTTTCATATAATAATAAAAAAACAATCTCATGCATTTTCTCTAACCTTTTCTTCTTCTACATCCATATCCCTAAAAAAAAAGTTACAAATTCAGCTGCCCAACCCCCATTTAAAATCTGACATCTGACAACGCATTTGGCATCAAGAAAATAAACTACAAAACCGGGGAGAGACCGCTTCTTGTTCTTCTATCAAGAGAAGACAATTAATCACACTTGATATTTCTGTAAATCCGTCTCACAAACAGATTCGACCCCAAATACCCAACAGCCCCTGAAACAGATCCAGTTAGTAAAATAATTTACAAAAAGTAAATAACTAACTAACTAACTAACCGCAGAGAATTCCTAAACCAAGAGAGAACATAGCAGTGTATCCAAAGTAGAAGGAGGTTTGGAAGAATCCAGACATTTTAGTCTTGACAGAGTAGTAATAAATTGAATATAAGTAGACATAAATAGCAGTTGAAGCTGCAGAGAAGAACGAAGTCCATTGCCAATGGTAATTCTCTGCATTTAGCAAAAAGTACGTTCCCACAATCGTCACACATACTGTCACTATCACCAGAATTATGAAAACCAGCAACATAAATCCATAAACATAGTACACCTGCCACAAACTAAAAAGTCAACCCAAACTGGTCAAAGATGTAAAGAATGAATAGTACACCTACCTTGTAATTCCAGAAGGAAGTGAAGACAAAATACATCTCTATGAAAATACTACCAAACGGTAGCAATCCGCCCATGATTGAAACCACTGATGGTGTCAGATACCACTTTTTCTCGGGAATTGGGCGGGGAATGGTTTTGACACGACACGGGTTGTTTGGGGCCCCACTCCAATTCCTACCAACAACTGTACCAACGAGAGCTAAAGGGAAGGAAATGAAACCCCAAATGACTAACACAACCACCATTGTGCCAAACGGGATTGCTGCTAGTGACCCGTAGAATATGGCAATTGTGTTGAGAATCAGCCCGATTCCAAAACATAGGAATGGGAAAAGTGATGCGGTTAGGATCATTGACTTTATCCAACTTTTTCCACCGTGGCGGGAGTACATGCCGCCACTCACGTAACCGGATACAAATGAGGTTAGGGCGTAACAAACTATGAATGTGGTCACAATTGCTCCTCTCCTAATAACAATTAAAAAAAATCAGTTATGAACAGGTCAAGAATTCCACATGTATAATGACCAAATTATTTCATACCCGATGTACAAAGTAGCAACGATTGCAAACAAGATGACAAGAAGAATCAAGAGTGCCAATTGAGCACCAGTTCCAACAACTGCTGACAATAAAACCAAATTTCGTGGTGGTCTGAAAACATCTCCATGAACAAGCTTCCAACCAGATTCTTCACTCACATCTCTTTCCTGAAATTAAAAATGTATTAATTTATGAATCCTGTTAATTTATAAAAATGAAATAAAAAAATAGTTTTTTTACCAGACTTTCGAGATCATCATCTTCACGGGCGTATTTGGCATAATCATTTCTAAGAGTCCTCATAAGAATCATTGAAACCAACCCAGTGAGGAAGATAACCATCATGAATGAATTGAATATGGAGAACCAATGAATCTGAATCATCCAATACATTGTTATAACCTCATTGACCAATTCATAAGTCAAACATGACTGAATATAAGATAGGATTTACCTGATGCTCAAAGAAATGATAATCCAGATAAACATCAAAACGGCGTGCAAAAGTGATATTAGTTTCAGTCCAAGTAACTGAATAAGTCATATCTAGTGTTTTCCCAGCTTCAAGTGGTTTTGGGTTTTCTTGAGTCAGATTAACATGAATGATCTGCATATAAGACGAAACCATGATGTAATAGCAAGTTATCCATTTACCACACTACAATTTATATGCAAATATTAATCAAAACCTGATCTTTGTTGTATTGTATAGTAATATTTTTATGTGTGAATATCATATGCTTGTCAGAATGTAGCTCTCCAACAAAACCTACAGGAACAACAAGTTGAGAAATAAAATGAATATTTGTATTTAAATACTAGCAGGATATTGAATAATAATGTCATTTGATAGATTCATACCCCACATTGGCAGATCATCTGAGTTAGTGAGTTGTGTTCCAAGTAGCAGAAACCAAAGAAAATGAAATTAGAAAGCAGATCATTGTGAAATGAAAATGCGTCACAATAAATATATGATTAAAATATAATATTAACAAGACATAAAAGGCATACCCATGAAAAATTCAAACCAATAGTTATTATCTATAGCATCCTTAAACTGCTTAACCTTTGCTTCATCGAGTTCAAGCTCACAAATTTTAGTTTTCTCCACATTTTCTGCCAAAACAAACATGTTATTGACCATTTGACTACATAAGTTACAACTTTACAAGAATTAGAGAGTAACATACTTTGGAATTTGATGTCAAATTGGCTGTCAATAAGCTCATTTCCACCCAATACCTCACCCAAACCACCCCATTTATGTCCCGCGTTACCAGGTACACGACAAAATGGGAGACTGTAATAGTTGTATGTTTCTTGTGGATTATTGTAAGGCCCAACTTTATTCACCCAAAGGTTAATTTGGTCATCTGTTTGGTACTGCAAAACATAATAATAAGAATGTTAAAAAAAATCCACTTAGAGTACATAGAAAAGAAACAATTAGATTCTAAAAGCATAGTTTCTACATTTTGTTCGGTGGATGTATCTATAATCTTTCTTTTAGCCCACTATTATTGTAATTAGCCTATTAAAATTTAAAGATAAATTAATGGAGCTAAAGCCATATCTAGAGATATTGCAGATCTAACCATTTGTGTTATCATGAACACAAGTCAAATTTCGCATTAATTTGCATAATCGAGTTAATCTGCAAGCTAATACTTCCAGCTAATGATAATAGTGGACGCAACACACAAATGTCCCCAGGATATATATGTGAGTGCATGTAGCTACATCGTGACAAAATCTCAGAAAGAAACTTAAATCACAGAAACTGGCAGAGATCTAAACCCTAATAATATACAAACCACAATTCTTGAGCTAGAATTCTTCCACAAAACAAATCAAATCTCCGTGCGAAGATCGAAGGAGAAATTACATAATACTGGCATTCAGAATCAACGATCTACAAAATTGAATCATGACTGAAATGTTTTAGGCAATTAGGGTTGTAGTGTTACTTAACCTTGTGATCATACTCGGAAGCGAGCACCGGCGAGGAGATTAGGAAAACTGAAGCAATGAGGAGGGAAGCAGTGAGATAAGCCGGGAAGGAGGAGGATCGGACGGCGGGACACATCGCGGTCGCCGGCAAATTGATTTGGATCTAACGGCGATTGATCGGGAAAAAAGGGGAAAATTTATGGCAGATGGGTCTTTCTTTGTATGTTGGATGGGGTTCACTGTTTTTCTCGATCTTTTTAGACTTTGCGAACCAAACCAGTTAACATTTAACAGTATGGAATAAATAAAATATTTGATGAAAAGTGATCTTTGTAACTTCCTTATTAAGGTTTTGCTTATTTAAGGGGGTATTAATTATTAAATAGCAAGTAATTTGAGTAAACATTAAGAACTAATTATGCATACAGATTTGTATTCTAGGAAATCTAAAGGATTTGTCTAGTCCCAAAGGACAAATCCTAACCACTGGATCAAGATGGACAAGATCAAATCCCCCACCTACAACCACTGCCGGCCGCCGCCTCCGGCCACCTCCAGCCGCCGTCCGCCGCCGCTGGTGGCCGGCGGCGGCGGCCGGCGGTGGTGGTGGTGGCTGACAGTGAAGGTGCTGGTGCTAATGGGGGTGGTGGTGGTATTGATGTATCG
This sequence comes from Calendula officinalis, assembly GCA_963853835.1. Lineage (NCBI taxonomy): Eukaryota > Viridiplantae > Streptophyta > Magnoliopsida > Asterales > Asteraceae > Calendula > Calendula officinalis. Next base: position 65,018,233 of record OY970828.1, read on the forward strand.
AAGCACATGTGCTTCACTAAAACACAGCATATTACTTCGAAGCACATGTGCTTCAGGTCACGAAACACATATGCTTCAAGTCACTAAAAACATGAGTTTCTAACACACACAAGGGAGCATACGAAGCACATGTGCTTGACGTCATGAAGCACATGTGCTTCACTATACGGAAAAAAATCAAAACAAGTGATGAACACATCATTATGAAGCACATGTGCTTCATAAAGCCAATCACATGTGCTTCATAAAGCCAATCACATGTGCTTCATAAAGCCAATGCTTCATAAAGCCAAGCACATGTGTTTTTGTTCCTGAACACATGTAACTTACATACAAGTCATTTGTGTTTGAATCACGAAGCACATGTGCTTGACGTTATGAAGCACATGTGCTTCACTACACGGAAAAAAAATCAAAACAAGTGACGAACACATCATTATGAAGCACATGTGCTTCATAAAGCCAAGCACATGTGCTTCATAAAGCCAAGCACGTGTGTTTTTGTTCCTGAACACATGTAACTTACAAGCAAGTCATTTGTGTTTGAATCACGAAGCACATGTGCTTGACGTTATGAAGCACATGTGCTTCACTACACGGAAAAAATATCAAAACAGGTGACGAACACATCATTATGAAGCACATGTGCTTCATAAAGCCAAACACATGTGCTTCATAAAGCCAATGCTTCATAAAGCCAAGCACATGTGTTTTTGTTCCTGAACACATGTAACTTACAAACAAGTCATTTGTGTTTGAATTACGAAGCACATGTGTTTGACGTTATGAAGCACATGTGCTTCACTACACGGAAAAAAAATCAAAACAAGTCACGAAGCACATGTGCTTCCAGTCACGACTACCACCACCGGCGGCCACCTCCGCCCGCCGTCCGCCGCCGCCGGCCGCCGACGACCGCCGCCCATCGCCGCCGCCGGCCGCCGTCTCCGGTCGCCGGAGAAGCACATGTGCTTGTAGTGGTGGTGGTGGTTTTGAATCTTAATCTTGACCATTAATTTTTCTTGATCCAAGAGCTAATAAATATCCCTTAGGACTAGATAAAATTAATGGACTACCTTGAACATTTCACTATGTATACATTCATATTTGTTATCTCTTTGATAAGTTATCAAACCTACAAATTAATAGACTTTTTATAATATTTTTTATCATAGCTAAACGGTTATAATTTCTAAAATCATAAACCATACATAAAAACCAAAAGTAGAAAAATATTTATGTGTAATAACATCGAGGATAAAGAATAATCGCTTAAAACTATCATTGTCATCACCTTCTCTATTGATGTTTTTTATACATATTAATATTTTGCCTATTAAGAGATCAAATGTTGCTTGCAGCGTAAAAATATGTTATTTCTAGTTTATAAGTTGTAAATTATCATAATATACATTACCCATTCAATTTTTCGTCAAAAACACTATTATTCATAAATAGTAACTCCGTTAACAATACAGTTAAGAAGGTCAAGACAATATGTGCTGCCAAAGTGGTAAAGCATGTTGATTCAGACATAGACCACCCAAGCTCGAAACCCATCCTAACTATTTTTGTGTTTTTCTTCTTCTTCTTCTAAGCCACCTATTTTGAGAGACAAGTGACATGTGACCATATTTACATTTTACACCCATCATCATTTTCCTTCTGATCATTTCCCCCTTTCCCTTTTTGTTTTAATCCAAAAAAATATCATTAAAAATTTCTTTCAGTAAAAATGTTTCCTTATAAAATCTTAAAAAATTCAGATGCAAAATTTCTGATAATCATTATCAAAATTCCATGTTTTAAAACATTTGCTCTCTTTATCACTATATGATTAGTAATTTTTTTTATTTAAGCTATGATAACATATTATAAACTTATTTAATATTCTATTTTAATTGCAATTTCATATTGCTATGTGATGAGGTTAGTAGGGAGTATCCTATGTATATATAAGTAATTGGATCCACGATAATGACCCACGTCACAATTGGATCCACAATGATGACCCACGTCACAGTTGGGATCGCTACTAATAAGCGTCTGTCAAGACATGACCGCCTGTCAAGTTATGAGCACCTGTCATGTTATCACCGCCTGTCAAGTTATGACCGCCTGTCAAGTTATGACCGCCCGTCAAGTCGCCTGTCACGATGGTCAGTGCGTGACGCCGTCATAATGGCGCTTCATGAAGCAGTCATAATAGTAATGCGTTACACGATCATTGACGTCGTCATAATGACGCTTCATGACTGCTTTATTGCAGTCATAATGGGCCAACGTTCCATATACCTGGCCATATAAATACCTGGCCTAACTCATTGTCGAAGATACACTGAGACAGATAAAAGAAGCCTAAAACACAGAGTTAACACACTCTCACTTTCACCTTCGCACTCAATCTTGATCACCCTAGGTTCGCCAAGAACTTGTTGGCTCTGCACTGTGATCATCACAGGAGATCCAAGGTTGACGTCGCCTATTCTTTGTGTTTGACAATCGTTGCTCGAACATTGGCGCCATCCGTGGGACACGTTTTTAAACGGCGTTTCACTCTTCCAAACTTTTTTCCTCAATAATCAAACCGTTCCTATGGCGGATACACTGTTGGAATATGCTTCACGTGTATAACATATAGTTATATGGCTAGTTGTTTGTGAGCCTAAAGGGTCACACACTTAAACACTAAACACCATTATATAATTAGTGTAATTAGTGTAATTACATTAATTATTAATATATATAAGCTATAAGCTTGTCTATCATAAGTTTAATATTAAAAGTTAATATTGAAACTTTCTTGTGGGCAAACTAGAAGAAACAAAAGATAGGGACTTGTGGGCAAATAAGACTAATGATTTATGGAAATCATTAAAGGATTGTAATGGCACCATTAAGAGATATAATGGTCCATAAACTCCTTCTTGACCACCACCTTGGCCGTCCCCTCTCACACACACATTGTAGGTGTTTTGTTTTCTTTCTTTGCTCTCAAGACTCAAGGACTAGCATCCATTACATTGGTGTTCTTGCAAGTGTTGTGTGGATTTCTTTTAGAGGTGTTCTTGTTGAACACTTGGTTTCCATCCGTCACCTAAATCCATCCGTATTTAATAATAATCAAAGGCAACTAGGGTATGATTCTTATACCATTCTCTTTGATTTTTCTTTTAGTTTAATTGTATGATTGATATCAAGATCCTTTCATGGTGATAAATACTTTCCGCTGCGTTTTGTTAATTGTTTTAACCGAAAATCACCATTAGTGGTATCACGAGTCATTATATTAATCATATAATTAGCTAGATTTTGTGAAAAGTGGCAAAAATCAATCAATTTTGTATTTTTTAAAAACCCGATCGCAAAAACAAACCCTACGGGTTTTATATTTTTTTTTCGGTTTTTTAAATTAAAACATGGGTTAAAACATGTATTTTTGGAACCCCATTGTCACTTGTTACAAAATCATATCAAAAAAATTAATCTTGTTATTGTATTTTTTTGATTATTTGGCTTGGAATTTAATTTTTAATTCCATTTTGTTGATATGGCAAAACATGTATTTTTGCCATATCCCAAGCCAAAGCCTTGTCAATTGTTGCTAGTTTGTGCAAACCGATGAAAGCCTAGACCTTTGTGAATGAATATGTTGATTGTTTGGTTGTTTGTTTATTTCGGGAAAAGCCGTGTTTTTTGGCTTAATTGTTGTAATTTGTTTCATTTTTTTTCTTTTATTTTTGGTGCCATTTTTGGGGCAATTTGTAATGTAAAAGTAATAGAATAGATTGTATTTATTTTATCTTTTTATTGTAAATTGTTTGACAAAAATATTGAAGACTTATGAAGAAAACAACAAATTTCCGTCTCAAAAGCGAGGGCTGTACGAAAACAGGTTTTCCAGAGGCATACGGACTCCTTTTTGGGCGATTCAAAAGCCCAAAATGCTTGCAAAGTCGTGGGCTACAACTTTCCAGAAGGCCGGGAAGACCAGCGAAGACTCCTTCAGTGACTTTTCGGGCTTCAAAGTCTGCTGGAATTTTCTGGCAGATTACACTTTTTCACAATTTTGGGTTCTACTTGCTCAAGAATGTCTTGGAGCAAGTGGGAGCCCATTGGGTTTATGTAGGCCCGTTTGGGTTCATGTTGGCCCGTCCCCTAGTTTGACCCTTCGGTCCGTCGTGATGACTCACGTGACCGAAACCTAGGATTTCATCGGTCGAGGTTTGCACAAAATTTTGTGGCATGTTTTATTCTTTGTTTGTGGTTGTTTTTCTTTTCTATTAGATACAAATAGTAAAACAAATTAAAAATGGTTTTTTAGACACAAACATTAAAACATTCAAACCCTTAATCATCGATGATTACTAGTTAATCATTGATGATTAAACCTTTAATCTAAAAATCGTTTTTGAGATTAAACTAAGTTTAAATATGATTTGAAACTTATCACTTAATAATCGCTAAAAGTTTTTACCGTTTATTACAAGACTTATGAAGTGGTATGAATGAAGTACATGATTCATTCATATCTTAAATAAAATTTTATTCAATTAAAATTTCAACATACCTAAAATTTAAGTCACGCCGTCCAATCGGTTGTCAATCACTTGCTTCTAATTTTGAATTCACGTGAGACGTGGTTTGAATTTAAATCCGAGGTCATTATTCTCTACGGTGAGACCTAGATCTATTTTGACATGATTTCACATTGGATGACTTAATCAAGTTAACGGTGAGACCTTGACTCGAGGCGAAGATGCGACAAACATGCCACTTGACCCTAGATGCTTGTTCACTAGGTGCCATGAAGTCCCATACCTCTAAGAGTTGCACTTGTAATGCAATTGTTGAACGTCACCTACCTATTGGATCTATCATCTCTAGCAGATCAACTGATGCGATGATAGAAGCTCAATGGGATCTTAGCTTTTAATTAAAATTAATTGGGTAGTTAATTTATTAAAAGAAATTATTATTAAAAATACTAATTAATGAACTTTGTGGACTGGTCTCGTAACCTAAGGATTGTCCTTAGGGCCGAGCATAAGTACCACCATTTGGAGGAGGCGCTGCCCCCTGCCCCTGCTGCTACCGCCACTACTGCTGTTCGTACAGCCTATACCAAAAGGTTTAACGAACAACAGGAAGTCGCCGCGCTTATGCTAGTGAGCATGATTCCCGATATTCAAAAGAATCTCGTGGACCTCACTGCATTTGATATGATGCGTGAACTAACGACCATGTATCAAAAGCAAGCCGAGCAGGAACTCTTTGACACTGTCAAAGCCTTCCACGCTTGTAAGCAGGAGGAGGGACAGTCTGTTAGCTCTTATCTCTTGAAGATGAAGAGCTACTTAGACCAAATGGAGAGGCTTGGTTACGCTATGCCGCACATCCTTGGGATTAGCTTGATTCTAACGTCCTTAAACAAGGATTTTGCACCGTTTGTCATGACTTATCATATGCATAGTATGGGGAAGACATTCGCCGAATTACATGCTATGCTGAAACAAACGGAAGAAAGCCTACCCAAGAAAACTCCGGCCCCTACTGTCCTTGCTATAAGGCAAGGAAAGATCCAAAAACCAAAACCGCAAGTAGTTGCAAAGGGCCAAGGCAAGGGAAAGCAAGTTTACAAGCCCAAGCCAAAGGTTCCCCCACCTACTCGTAAGGAGCATCCCGCTAAGGATCTTGCTTGCCATCACTGCGGTGAACCAGGCCATTGGAGGAGGAATTGTCCTGCCTACCTGGCAGAGTTGATGAAGAACAAAGCCAACAAGGTTGGCACATCAGGTATCTTCACAATAGAACTATATGCTTTCCCTAAGAAATCATGGGTATATGACACTGGTTGTGGAACTCACATTTGTAATACCATGCAGGGTCTAAGGGGAAGTAGAAAGCTAAACCATGGAGCTTTGGACTTGTACGTGGGCAATGGCAATCGTGCACCGGTCGAAGCTATAGGAAGCTATGATTTAATCCTTCCTAGTGGTTTAATTATTGTATTAGACAATTGTCACTATGCGCCTAGTATTACTAGGGGTATAGTATCGCTTTCTTGTTTGTGGAATAATGGTTTTATTCATACGTTTACGGATTATGGTATTTCAGTTTCAAAGGATAATGTTTTTTACTTTAATGCTATTCCTCGTGATGGTATCTTTGAGATTGACATGCATAATCGTATCACAAACAGTAGTTCTATTTATACATGTAGCAATAAGAAATCCAAGAAGAATTTGGATTCTACTTACCTATGGCATTGTCGCCTTTGCCATGTTAACAAGAAACGCGTTTTGAAATTACAAAAGGATGGACTTATAAAATCAGATGATTCTGAATCATTTGATAAATGTGTTTCTTGCATATCTGGTAAAATGGCGCGCAAGCCTTTCTCCCATGTAGGCGAAAGGGCCAACGATCTACTTGGACTCATACATACTGATGTATGTGGCCCTTTTAGAACTCGAACTAGGGAAGGTGCTACCTATTTCATTACTTTCACTGACGACTTTAGTCGTTATGGTTATGTTTACTTGATTAAACATAAACATGAAACCTTTGAAACGTTCAAAGCTTTCCAAAATGAAGTAGAAAATCAACTCGGCAAGAAGATAAAGGCTCTTCGTTCTGATCGAGGAGGAGAGTACATGAGCCATGAGTTTCAAGATCATCTTAAGAATTGTGGAATTGTCTCACAATTCACTCCCCCTTATACACCACAGCATAATGGTGTATCAGAGAGGAGAAATCGCACCTTGCTTGACATGGTTCGATCGATGATGAGTCCTACCACTCTGCCTCTATCCTTTTGGGGTTATGCACTCAAATCGGCTGCTCGCATACTGAATATGGTTCCCACCAAGAAGGTTGAAAAGACACCATATGAGATATGGCATGGGAAAGTCCCTAACTTGTCTTACTTGAAGGTCTGGGGTTGTGAGGCTCTCGTGAAACGAGACACGCCAAACAAACTTGAACCCAGAGCTGTCAAGTGCATTTTTATAGGATACCCTGAGGAAACGATGGGTTACTATTTCTACTACCCACCTGAGCAAAAAGTAATTATTGCTCGTTATGCTGAGTTTCTTGAGAGCAATCTCATTTCACAAGAAGCAAGTGGGAGTACCATCGACTTTGACGAGATTCCAAGCGATGAAGATGCACAACCTATTGTAGAGACTAGCGAACATCAAGATGAGGCTGAACACGAAACTGTTCCTGTTGCACCTCAAAATGATGTAATCCCTGTTCGAAGGTCCGCAAGGACACCTCATGCACCTGAACGATATGGTTTCCATGTCGATGCTGAGGAGCTGAGTTTAGGGGATCATAATGAACCCCCTAACTATCGAGCTGCATTATCAGATTCTGAATCTGACAAATGGCTTGATGCTATGAACGCGGAAATGCAATCCATGAAAGATAACCAAGTATGGACTTTGGTTGATCTTCCTCCTAACAGTAAGACTGTTGGTAGCAAGTGGCTCTTCAAGAAGAAGACCGACATGGATGGCAATGTACACACCTATAAAGCTCGATTGGTAGCAAAAGGTTATACTCAAACCTACGGGATTGACTATGATGAAACCTTCTCGCCTGTTGCCGACGTTAGAGCTATTAGGATTGTCATAGCCATAGCAGCGTACTATGACTATGAGATTTGGCAAATGGATGTTAAAACTGCTTTCTTAAATGGACATCTTGATGAAGATGTTTATATGGTTCAACCTGAGGGTTTTGTTAATCCAAAACACCCAAAGAAAGTATGTAAGCTTCAAAGGTCCATTTATGGACTAAAGCAAGCATCCAGAAGTTGGAACAAAAGATTCGATGAGGAAGTCAAATCGTTTGGCTTTACTCAGAATCCCGACGAGCCATGTGTATATGTAAGAGCTAGTGGGAGCATTGTCGTCTTTCTAATCCTATATGTCGATGACATACTACTCATAGGAAATAACATTCCAATGCTACAAGATGTAAAATCCTGGCTTGGGAAGTGCTTCGCTATGAAGGATCTTGGGGAAGCGGCATATATACTTGGTATAAAGATCTATCGAGATCGATCAAAGCGGTTAATCGGACTAAGTCAAAGTGCGTACATTGATAAGATTCTAAAACGGTTTAGAATGGATGCTTCCAAACGTGGAAGTCTCCCTATGCAACACAATGTACACTTGAGTAAGACTCAAGGACCGTCCTCACCTGATGAGATGAAACGTATGCGTGATGTCCCCTATGCCTCGGCAGTAGGATCTATCATGTATGCTGTGCGGTGCACAAGACCTGATGTAGCGTTCTCTCAGAACCTTACAAGCCGATATCAACAGAATCCAGGTGAGAGTCACTGGACTGCTGTTAAGAACATACTGAAGTATCTTAGGAATACTAAAGATATGTTTCTTGTTTATGGTGGTGAAAGTCAAGATGAACTGAGCGTCACTTGTTATTCTGATGCTAGTTTTGAGACTGATAGAGATGATTCCAAATCTCAAACGGGGTATGTTTTCGTTTTGAACGGAGGCGCTGTTGATTGGAAAAGTGCAAAGCAGAGCACTATCGCTATGTCTTCTACAGAAGCTGAATACATTGCAACTACTGAAGCTGCAATGGAAGCTGTTTGGATGAGGAAATTCATTTCTGGGCTTGGAGTTGTCCCCAGTAATGAAAAACCTATGGATATGTACTGTGATAACACAGGTGCTATCATCATTGCCAACGAACCTGGTGTTCAGAAAGGTGCCAGACATTATCGGAGGAAGCTTCACTACATTAGAGATGCGATCCTAATGGGAGATGTACGCTTGCTCAAAGTTCATACAGATGACAACTTAGCTGATCCCTTCACGAAGCCAATGTCATGTACCAAACATATTGAGCATGCTAGAAGCATTGGACTTCGACCAGCTAGTAGTTTCATGTAATCTGTTTTAGTATTTGGATAATGGAACATTGAGCAGTTTTTATTGGAATAAATTGATATATTTGATATGATCGTTTTTATATGAATATCTACTGTGTTCTATATTTGCATGTTTATATCCGTGAATATCTACTGTGTTTTATATTCTAAATTGTCCATTGTCATATTAATAATATGGGAATATTATTAAGACAAATCTGAGGGCATTGATGACATTATCTTAGTATGACTAAGGATGATGAAATCAAACTCACATGTTGTTCATATTGATGCACAATTGGACTGACCCAACCTATGAGAAATCACTTCCTGGATTTATGTCACAAGTGAATCTCACGAAGGCTTTGTCACTTATCCTCTGACTTGAGATGCAAGTTGGTTTGTGTATGTAGAGGGGCAAACTTTGATATGGTTAAACGCTGACCTGAATAAGGCTGCTATAACAACCATTATCGGGTTTGTCATTAAGCATATGACGGACACGTGCAGTCAATAAAGAATTTGTTCCTCCACACATGTGGATTAGATACTACTGGGCCCCTCGATGATTTGAATAGATGTATGTGTGGCCACACCCAAAAGGTAATCAAGATGAATCTTGATTGGTTTTGGTAATCTACTTCAATGTATAGATCGAGAAACAGAATCGTTGAAATTTTAGATTGACATTTATCCTTGTCTAAAATTCAACATAGTATCAGTAACAAAAGGATAACTGCTGGAAAAACCTTGAACAAAGATTTTATGAAACTCCTCATGTACTTCTAGGGGCATTGGCGGGTTGCTAGACTCTAACCTTTGCTTGTATAACTACTTGATGTTATCACGTGCGCAAGTGGGAGCTGTTGGAATATGCTTCACGTGTATAACATATAGTTATATGGCTAGTTGTTTGTGAGCCTAAAGGGTCACACACTTAAACACTAAACACCATTATATAATTAGTGTAATTAGTGTAATTACATTAATTATTAATATATATAAGCTATAAGCTTGTCTATCATAAGTTTAATATTAAAAGTTAATATTGAAACTTTCTTGTGGGCAAACTAGAAGAAACAAAAGATAGGGACTTGTGGGCAAATAAGACTAATGATTTATGGAAATCATTAAAGGATTGTAATGGCACCATTAAGAGATATAATGGTCCATAAACTCCTTCTTGACCACCACCTTGGCCGTCCCCTCTCACACACACATTGTAGGTGTTTTGTTTTCTTTCTTTGCTCTCAAGACTCAAGGACTAGCATCCATTACATTGGTGTTCTTGCAAGTGTTGTGTGGATTTCTTTTAGAGGTGTTCTTGTTGAACACTTGGTTTCCATCCGTCACCTAAATCCATCCGTATTTAATAATAATCAAAGGCAACTAGGGTATGATTCTTATACCATTCTCTTTGATTTTTCTTTTAGTTTAATTGTATGATTGATATCAAGATCCTTTCATGGTGATAAATACTTTCCGCTGCGTTTTGTTAATTGTTTTAACCGAAAATCACCATTATACACAGCCATCGCTGATCACTTCTTCATCGCCATTAATAACCACTACCGTGATTACCACTATACCCGAGGCGGTGATAACCTCGCCTAGTGGTATCATGGAACCATACGTCGATTCTGAGTGGATGGTGTCGGATGTCAGGACACGAGGGTATCCCTCTTTAACAAGTCCACTTCTCTCCACAAGGCTGGTTGGATCAAGTTCGTTTACCTCACCACAGCCAGTGACGCCCATCCCTTCATGTCAGCCTCTTTTGTCCCACGGGACAAGCTCTCAGGAGGATGGCACGGATCCGGTCAGGCAGCCTGTTTCCAACTTTCCACAGGCCGCTGCCCGTAAACCCTAAACCGGCCTTAAACCGCCGGTCTAAACAGGCTACCGTCGGCCCAATCCTACCGCCGGTCACCGCCAGTCTAACCCTAAAACTGCCGGTTCACTTAGGCTAAATACTAAGTCGCGGTCACCAGCCTAAACCCTAAAGCGGCTGGTCACCTAGCCGCTACGACTACGATCGTAAATCGCCGGTCTTTTCCGGTCCGCGTCGGTTCGTAAACCGCCGGTATCCTCTTGCACCCCAGATAAACCACCGGTCAACCCTAAAACGTCGGTCCACATCGGCGAAATCCTAAACCGCAATAAACCCTAATCGAAACCGCCGGTCAACCCCAAACCGCCGGTCAACCCTAAGCCGTCGGCCTCACCTCCGCCGCTCGGACCACCTAACCGCTGGTCTGCACGCGTTATCGACTCGCGTTCGCCGGTCGCACGAGTTATCAACTTGCGTAGCCGCCGGTCTACTACGCTGCCTGTCGGTCTCGTCCGCCGGTCTTGCTTCGTCCCTACGATCGCCTTTGCGCCGGACTGCCCCTGTTTACCGTCGGTCTCGTCCCGCCGTTTCAAGCCACCAGTCGCGAACTCGCCTCGGCCGCCGGTTTTATCTCGGCCGCCGGTCTGGACTGCCGGCACGTCTGTCCACCGTAACCGCCGGTCTGGACTGCCTTGCACGTTGCGTCGCACGTCTCCACGGTAACCGCCGGTCAATCCTTAAACTCGGCCCACGCCTGGCGATGCCTGTATGCCAGCCGGTAAATCATACCCGGCGGTCTTCCTCAAACAGCCGAAGCCTTGAGCAGCCGGTTAAAAAAAAAACAAAAAAAAAAAACAAACAAACAAAAAAAAAAAAAAACAAACAAAAAAAAAAAAAAAAAACAAAAACATGATTCGGAAGAAAGACTTACACGTGCTGCTAGTTACGACTTGCAAACCGTTGTTTTGGCAAATCCTAACTCGGGGGCATGATGAGGTTAGTAGGGAGTATCCTATGTATATATAAGTAATTGGATCCACGATAATGACCCACGTCACAATTGGATCCACAATGATGACCCACGTCACAGTTGGGATCGCTACTAATAAGCGTCTGTCAAGACATGACCGCCTGTCAAGTTATGAGCACCTGTCATGTTATCACCGCCTGTCAAGTTATGACCGCCTGTCAAGTTATGACCGCCCGTCAAGTCGCCTGTCACGATGGTCAGTGCGTGACGCCGTCATAATGGCGCTTCATGAAGCAGTCATAATAGTAATGCGTTACACGATCATTGACGTCGTCATAATGACGCTTCATGACTGCTTTATTGCAGTCATAATGGGCCAACGTTCCATATACCTGGCCATATAAATACCTGGCCTAACTCATTGTCGAAGATACACTGAGACAGATAAAAGAAGCCTAAAACACAGAGTTAACACACTCTCACTTTCACCTTCGCACTCAATCTTGATCACCCTAGGTTCGCCAAGAACTTGTTGGGTCTGCACTGTGATCATCACAGGAGATCCAAGGTTGACGTCGCCTATTCTTTGTGTTTGACAATCGTTGCTCGAACACTATGTAAAGAAGCTAAGACAATTAAATTATAACTTTTCACCTAATTAAAAGGTAAATAATTTAATAGTTAAAAAGTTATTTACATCCTAACGAAAATAGAGAAAACTAATTATGAAGAGATAAATTAACTAGCTAACGTGACTTTAACCCGATTAAAAAAAATGCCATAAAATGAATGATTTAATATCCCGCTGCGGAGCGCGGGTCAAATTTTACTCGTTTCTTACATAAATGAAAATAACTTTGTGCTCGGTCTATTTGTATAGAGTTTTGTTTGATAACAATTCACTAAAAATATTTAAACGTTTAGTATGGTCAGTGTTTCCGCGAGTAAATCACTCAATGTATATAAGGTTTTACTTGTTAAGTATATATAGTTTGTATTCATGTACTTAGAACAACTATTTATGACATCATGTGTAGTATATTATAATCAGTGTAATAAGCAGATTGTCAAGTAGTTGAAAAAATAATAAGCAGATTGAACGAACTAAAAGACCATCCAACCATCAAAGATGAAGTTGAAAAAATAATAAGCAGATTGTCAAGTAGTTGCACATGCGTAGTATATTATAATCTGTGTAATAACTTTGCGTTTATATGCTTTTAAGCGCTCTCCTAAAATATTTGGATAATATCTTTTATGGGTCTTGAATAACATTTAATGTACATACGTACATTAAACCATCTAGCACACAAAAGTATCAACTACTATGATTTTCATGATTGTAAGGAAACATCGTGCGCTTGATTGTTAGGGAAAGTACAAACATGCACACAAACTTTTAGTTGTTGTCCAATAAGCTAGAACATGGCACACATTAGATGCGAGAGAAACTAATCAAGAGTCTAAGGGCCTGTTTGATAACATTCGGATTCACTGGACTCGGTCCAAATTCGGACCCGGTCCGAATCAATCGTGTTTGATAACTTCCCAAGTCTTCCGATTCTAACTCAATCCGATTCTAAATCAATCCAATTCTAGCCCAATCCGATCCGACTCAATCCGATTCCGATTCAATCCGACGAAATCAAACGGGGCCTTAAAGTCATCTTCAGGTATGAATACCTCCCCTAAATAACCGAATTAAACGTGAATTTCACAACTCACAAGTTTAAGATATAAAAGCGATTAAACATTGTCTTTCTCTTAAGAATCACCCACTGCTACTTAATCCGCTCGCTACTAGCTACGATCTTTCTTGTGCTAAGTTGTGGTTTTATCAAAATAATCGAAGTAAATGGTAATCTTTCTCTATCCAAATGTATGTATCTACGTTTTTTGATGAAACAATAAAACATAAACTGTAAATTTGTTGTGATTCACAGTAATTTGCTGTCAAATTTTGATGTTTAAGGAAATTTACTTAATTAAGGTTGATGTGATTCACATAAATTGACTTAACCCTAATTCATGTTGTTATCATTTGACAGTTTTGATGAAACAGTATAGATGACAATTTTGATGAAACAAAGGCAACATTTGACAGAAAAATGCAGAATTTGTAATTAAGGACTTAAAGTTGCTGTCAAAATTTGTAAGAGAGGCAACATTTGACAAATTTTGGTTTTTTAAAAAGATTCTTTGGTAGCTCATAATACTAAAACTAGAGAAACGGTATTGATGCCGATTTTTTATGTCTACTTCATGTTGTTAATCACAATAAATATAAATTTATAAATGTAAATTTTCGGTACCGGTTCTAAACCTGAATTTTGACCGTAACCGGAACCGAAATACAAATATTTAAGCCAACGTTATTTTGACCCGTTATACCTTTCATTCCACTGGGCTAAGTTAGTCCTTTAAGTCTATAGCCAAATGCATAGGCCCAAACTTTCATTGGCCCATATAGTTTAAAAGCCCTAGACGTGATTTTTAGCTTACCGCTAGTTTTGTGTTAAAGAGCGCAAAAAAGACCAGAGAAAAAGCAGAGTCTAGAAACCTTCTTTCGGTTGTTTATTTCACTTGATCACTGCTTCCCTTATATAATCAGTACACAGGTTCTACGGTTTATAATTTGAGATTTAGCAAAAATGGTGAGGTGATAATTCTGCAATTTGAAGCAAGGATTTAGAGATATTTGCAGAATTTTGAGGTAATCTGTGATTTCTTATTGAAATGATGTTACAAATGTCGTTTAGTTTCCTTTCATGTTATATTGGGATGGACTGAGAAATCACAGCCTTAAAGCTACCGTGAACCACTAATGTCCCTATCGGAACTGCAATTCGCTAGGGTTTAACAAGTAGGCTGTTTTCATTAAGCTCGCCTGCATTAATTATAGACTGAGCAAGTTAATTTTAGTTGACCCGTTATGCTTATAAAAACGATACAGTGATCTAAAATTTAAATAAATCGATATAGAAGGTCGAAGTTCGTATGCATTAAAAATAAAGCTTATCATAAATCTCTGAATAAAATGGTGTACTGAAATGGAGAGAAAATTTGGGAACAGTTGACAAATTACAGAAAGCAAATCTTATTGATTGTTAGAGTTTCAGAAAAATTCAATGATTAAGTGACCTGAAATAATTGTATTAGAAAAATTACTAAGAAGCTTACTCAATCTTAACTTTGGAACTATATACCAGTCAACAGTAGTTTCTCAGTCCCTTTTGTTTTTTGGATGTTAATTTTAGAGAGAAAATATGGTAACATTTATTGTACTTAACAATGAGTAGGTCATTGGTGTTTCGAGTTAGGAGTTGTGATGTTGAAACGAGTATGTTGTTTGGTGCATGGAGATGAGAAGACCAAACTCTGTTTCAAGGCCATTACAAGACAGATTCACAGTGGTCAGGTATGTGCTGAAATCAATCTCTTCTTTTTTAAGGACATTGCTTATGAACAAACATACAGAACATCAAAATCCACATCAAATTTGATGTAGAAAGAGAATCTTTTTACACCAAATGTAAGTTTTACTCCAATGTACACATCAAATTGGAAGAAAAATAAGCTGATTACTGCGATATATATGTTAAATAACAATGGCAGGCTCATTGTTCAGCAAGAAGCTTTTTTGGAGTAGAGGATTTTGTAGACAATGACAACAGTCGGCCATACACTTACCAAAAGGAAAAAAAATCAAAAAATCCAAACAAACACATCTCTTTCAAACAACGCACCATAGCTTACATGGAGCCCTTCACACTGGATGTTTTTATCTCAAAACGGTTTGTTTCAGCCTCACTTACTCACAGAGTAACAAGTAAACAAGTTGCAGTTGCTGGTACAAATTCAAAAGATATAAAAGCTGCCCTGAAATCTCGGTCAGATATTCCTGCTTGTTTGGCAATTCTAAGGTCTAACCTTTCGCCCCCTACTGAAAAGGGGCCAAACCTTTCTTCAACATAGATGACAAGGAGCGAGGCCGCGATGGAAGAGATCAAACACTCGGGAGGATTTT
Organism: Calendula officinalis; assembly: GCA_963853835.1. Classification (NCBI taxonomy): domain Eukaryota; kingdom Viridiplantae; phylum Streptophyta; class Magnoliopsida; order Asterales; family Asteraceae; genus Calendula; species Calendula officinalis. The sequence goes on from OY970828.1 coordinate 65,033,969, forward strand.
GTCTCAACGGGCCACAGAAGCTGATGTGTATACGGCTTCTTATACTCCTAGAGAACGGGATAAGTTTGAAGGTAAGATTAGGGCAGTTGTTCAATCACTTATTGATAATGGTGTTGATGTTAAAATTTATCTTGATTAAGTTGTATTGTTATGACTTATTAGTAGATTATGTTACTTGATATTGGTTATTAATGTAGTATTCTCCGATTAACATTTTGTTCTATTGGTTTGTGTTTTATTTTCTGTGATGTAACCTAACCTAAGTAAAGTAAAAGGGAGGTGATATATACACAAAAACTATTTCATTAATTACACTTAACAAGTATTAAAGTAGATTGTATAAGCGTATCAAAACATAGATTGTAATGTGCAAGTAGTTTTTGTGGTTTAAAAATCACTATCGTAGTAAAAATGTCTGTAATCGGCTTTCAATCTAATATTTCGATCACATAATTCTCTTGGTTCGACGACAAACGATTTTTAAAACAATATGATGAATTTATAAATTGCTGTTGTTAAACTAGTCGAATCAGTTTTTAAAGTAACAAAAGCAAAACAGGCTGCACGCGGTTTACGGTTTATGTAATCGTGTTACATGTTGAACCATTCCACATAAGATCAACGAAGTCGTATCGGAGTTTGTGTTTGATATAAGGGCATGTTTGGGAAAGCTTATTAAGGGAGCTTATTAGCTTATTAGCTTAATAAGTTCAAAATTTAGTGCTTTTTTGGGCTTATTAAGCTAATAAGCTAATAAGCTCCCTTAATAAGCTTTCCCAAACACCCCTTAAATCTGAATTGTCTAACCGAACATAACTTTTAAATTGAAAAGTGCTGATGAGTGACGAGCCAAGCAAAAAATGATATCATTTTGAATTTGGGCCAGCACCTAAAACCCAACTTAAAACGTTAACTAGTAAGGTCGGTCTCTTTAGACAAAGGGCCTCCCAGTGGAAAAAGAGACTTTGTCAGAGTTCAAACCTCACTGGTTAAAATTTTAAGATAAGAAAAAAGTCCGGAAACAATCAGTCACGAGAATACTTGTTAGATCGTCTATATTAGAGTCAAATACTCAACTTTTTCCAAATACCATGAACATGATTACTCTCGGTTACGGTTCAGTCTTCACCTAAACACATATGGGCTCATTAATACAACTGGCCCAATCTATCCCTCTAATCAGATATATAAGGCCCAGTTTTCGTTAGCCCATTATACTCTTAAAGCCCTAGACGTAATTTTAGCCTACCAGGCCAATGTGCTAAAGAAAAAAGTAACACAAAAAACCAGTGTAGAAACCTTCCTTTTGGTTGTTTCTTTCACTCGATCACTGCTCCATCGGACATCGGTACAAAGGTCCTAGGGTTTATCACTTGAGATTTAGCGAGGACGCTAAGGTGATTATTGGACAATTTGAAGCTAGGATTCATCAATATTAGAAGAAATATTGAGGTAATTTGCGATTTTTTTTGCTGAAATGATACTACAAATGTGATTTAATTTCGATTTACATTAGGGATGGGTTGAGAAGCCAAAATTTTTAGATCTTCCTTGAATTACCATAACATCCCTCCCTGGGGTGGCTCGCACCAGCAATTCGTTAGGGTTTAAAACTGTTTCGATAATCTCACGTGCATCAATAACATGCTGGCCTCAGCTTGTCAAATTTGAGATTTGGTCTGTCTTGTATGCGCCAATAGCTTTAATTTAGTAGCATTATCATAATGATTGTTAATTTATATGATTAGATTAGGTATTATCTGTGCATTGCTTGTATCCATATCAATGTATTAGGTTGAAAACAGGGTTTGGTTTGGACCTTATTTGGGTTCATATTGCTAAAACCTTTATTCTGTTTTTAGTTTTCAATGAACTCGCATGATTCAACCACCAAATATAATATTGAACCTCAATATTGTTGCAGTTGTTCCAATAATATGATTTTGTAAGATGATAAAGAAAGACAAATGATAAAATTGTGGTTTTACGCCCTTGGTTTTAAGTAAAGTTAGAAGTATGTAATTTTATTAACAAATTATAACTTGTACATGATAAGAGTTAGCAAATTGGTATCGCATACTTTATAAATTATCAATTCTATGTGGATGTTGCAAAGAATGAACTCATTACGTATACACCTTTTTAATCGAATATTGAAACAAAGCACATATTATAGTCTTTTAATCATATTAACTTCAACAAGATCTTCTAATTCTTGCCCCAATTGAACATTTATGTTATTATAATCACTTAATCATGACAAAAGAGATATATTTGAAAATTAACTTATTATTGGTTAAGTATCTGTTTATGTATATACAAATTAAAATTTGAGGGGAGTGTTTATGCCTTTTTCTCAGGTTTCAGAGACAAAAACACAACATTCTGTAAGTGGATATCAGATTCACTTTATTACCAGCAAACAAGATTTCATCACTACATCAGGTAAATGTAAATCCATAATCTATTTTTAGTTAATATTTTGATTATTTAATCAATAATCAAATTTAGCACCAGATACCAAATGTTGGCTAGTCGCCAAATGCTCACAAGAGCCCTAATCCTCCGCCACATCAGACAATCCTCAACTGCTGCAGCAGCCCTAATTCAAGATTATGAAGAAACCCCACTAACTTATCTTGAAGGATTCCCAAAACCCGACCCGAAACATGCAGAAACAATCACTGCAATACCCCGTGCACTTTCTGGAAAAAACATTTCTGCTAAAGAACGCAAGGCGGGACGTGTACCGAGTATTGTGTTTGACCAAGAAGATGGCCAACATGGAGGAAATAAACGGTTGATATCTGTTCAGAACAACCAGATCAAGAAGCTTGTGAATCATCTGGGCCGTTCGTATTTTCTCTCTCGGCTTTTTGATCTTGAGATTCGGGCTGATGATGATGATGTCATTGAGAAAGTCCGTGTCTTGCCAAGATTGGTATGTAGTAGTATGTAACTGAACTGAATTATATTAACTGTTTTTATCTTGTTATTGGTCTGCTTGAACTTGATTTTTTGGTGTCAGTTACATTTGCATGCTGCTACAGATGCTGTGCTTAATGTTACATTTATAAGGGCTCCATCTAATGCCTTATTGAAGGTTGATGTTCCACTTGTCTTTATTGGAGATGACGTGTCACCTGGTTTGAAAAAAGGTAACATCTCATCTCATGCTTTTTTCTTTTTTTTTTAACAATTTTGATGCGTATATTCTAGGCTAAAATGCATTTTAGTACCCCTAAACTTGGCTGACTATGTCTTTTAGTACCCTGAACTATTAAATTTGCAACATGGTACCCTCAACTTGACAAAATGGTCGATTTAGTATCCTGACTCATTAATTTTATCGGGTTTTCTTACTTCATTTAATTTCGTTGAAGTTTTTTGACAGGCTAAAAAATAAATGTTCATGTGATAAAGAAGACCAAATTAGTGAGTCAGGGTACTAAATTGACCATTTTGTCAAGTTCAGGGTACCATGTTGCACATCTAATAGTTCAGGGTACTAAAAGGCATAGTCAGCCAAGTTTAGGGTACTAAAATGCATTTTGGCCTAGATTCTACTTATTACAATCATCATAATTTAATACCATTTGAAATAGACAACATCAACCCATTCTAATTTCATATCAAGTTCTTCCAAATTTAATAAAAACATTTAAATTTGTGCAGGATCTTATCTAAACATCATCAAAAGAACAGCAAAATTTGTATGTCCTGCAGACATAATCCCACCTTTCATTGAAGTGGATCTAAGTGAGCTGGATGTGGGCCAGAAGTTGGTGATGGGGGATCTCAAAGTTCATCCTGCTCTCAAACTGGCCCGTTCTAGAGACGAGCCCGTTTGCAAGATTGCTGGAGCTAGGGTTTCTGAACAAAAGAAGTCTAAATAAATTATGGTTAGATTATTTAGTTGCTTATTATTGCAAGCTTTTTGGAGGTTTTCCAAAACTAAGGAATATGTACTTTTGTTATATCATAGATCGATCTTTCTTTTCGTTACTTGAAGTTGTTCCAAAATGTTCTTGAGCTGGAATATAATAAAAGTTAGTGTGATTCGTTTAAAACTAATGCTATATTTGGCTTAAAATTTGGTGTTTGTTGCATAAGTCGAGCTTTTTGAAAGTTCGGTTGTAGCTGTTATTATTTCTAGCAAAGCCATTGAGTTTTGGAGGTGACAATCTTAGCTCATTCATATGAAAAAATCTCAATTTCATCTCAATTGGGTAATTGTGTCTTATTGACGGGAAAAATGGATTAAAAAAAAGTGGCACTAAATGTGTCAAAAATCATGTTAAATCTTAATTTAGATATTTGTACCACCAATTATTATCGTGTTTAGAGTAAGTTAAATGTACTGAGTTTAAAATTATGGATTTCATTTTTTATTTTTTTTAACGGCAAGTTAGTAAATTAGTGGTTCGAGCATTGACAGTTACATCTACACGGGGCAGTATGTCTTCCCTCGATCCCTACACATATGGGGAATAAATTCCACCACCTTTTAATATCCAAGTTTTGACCTCCAACAAGGCTTGAACCCAAGATCTTTTGAAGGAAAACCCGAAGGCTATCATTGATGGCTAATTGATCTAGATTAATTGGTTAAAATTATGAATTTCATCTATTGGCTCTTCTTATTACGTGGATAGTTCCTAATTTTGAAAATTATTGCACAAACTTTACCTAAAGCAAAGTGACGTCGTTAAACTTTTAGAGACTATTAATGTCATAAGTTTAAAAAATAATAACCAATGATGTTAGTAGTTTTAAAACAATGGTTTAGTCATGTAATAAAAAAAAACCAACTGTTCTAGATTAATTGACCACCAAGGGTTGCCTTGGGAGATTTGTTTTTATAAGATTTTGAGTTCAAGTCTTGTTGAAGGTATTCCTCAGGAGATTAATAAGGAGGTTAAGTTTATTCCAAAAAAAAAAATATTCGAGAAATGTATATTGTCCGCTTGGATGTCACTGCGTATGTCAAACACTAACTTAATAACTTGTCGTTCAAAATAAAAATAAAAAATCATGTGATAAAAAAAGTCAATCAATAAAATCAATACTTTATACTAAACACATGATTTATGTAACTAACTACTCTATTAAATATAGGTATATGTTTGTTGCTGTTTGTGTTTTAACTTCTATGACAGTTTTTTGTGAAAGATGTTTGACTACAACCCCCTGATTCATTGAACCTACATACCAAGTTTATCCGAATAAAGTTTGAATATTGAAGATGATTTATATGCGGGTCTTTTTTTATTCATGTACATAATAAAGTGCACAAATTTTTTGAAATACAAATACATCTCACATGTCTCCAACTAAACTTGAATTCATAATTTATATCCATGTTAGAAATATAGTATAAATCTTCTCAGATACACATTTGAATCATGTAAAGATTATTTTTTCAATAAAATATCTCGACATTCAATTGTCTTGTAGGTATCACGAAATTGATATTGGCGGAAAAAATATATTATGATTCTTATTCCATGTATACAATCGGAGTCTGAAGTTTTAAGAGGACTTTCTAGACAAATTCATATGTACAAATACGAGACATATTTTGATCTTAACTAAAATTTAGTTGAAAGTAGTTTATTATGGTTAACAACGCAGATGTGTAATTAACATATACTATCGCTAGTTTTGGCTAAATCGGTAAGAGTAATTTTGGTGGAAAAAGTTGGTAAGGCAACAAAAGGGAGTAACCCCTTGACCCTACCATCTTTTGTAAATAGTTTCAAGCTAGCTCAAATAAAAGTACACTCCACACTCGTCTAACTTGTATTTGAGCTTAAGCCAAAATCATTTCAGGTGCCGTTTGTATTTTTGACAGAAAGTCTTTTTGAGGTCTTATGTCTGCAGGCGGGAAGACATTTTGAAAAAAGACTGTTTGTTAAATTTTTGAGGTCTTATGTCTGCAGGCGGAAAGTCCGAAGATGGGAAAAAGTCTTTTTAAGGTCTGCTTGGAGAAGACTTGGACCATACTCTTCCAAGCTTGTTACATTTTACCCGCCACCACCCAACGCCACCGCCACCCACCACCATCTACCGCCACCCACCGCCATCTACCGCCATCACCCACCACCATATACCGCCACCACCCACCACCACAACCACATACCGCCACAACCACCCACCACCACCGCCACCCACCACCATATACCGCCACCATCACCACAACCACCCACCACCATCTATCGCCACCAACCACAACCATGTACAGCTACCACCACCCACTGCCACCACCACCCGCCACCACCCACACAAATATTGCCACTTAATTTTTTTTATCAACCTGCAGACATTAAAAAACAAACAATCTTCTTCTTATAGACTGCAGACGTTTGGTCCAAATTTTCTCTGCAGATGTGGTCCGCAAACTGCAGATCTTCTACCTCTTAAAAAACAAACAACACCTCAGTCTCAAGTTAATCATAATCACACACAATGGTTAATGACGCTAAAATCACTTAGTTCGTATATGTAATGTAATGTAACGACCCGAATTTTGTAAATAAATAAATTGTACAAAAATATGATAAATAAGGATAAATCGTTTAAAGAACGTAGGAATTGGTTTCGTGTCATTTGGACACCGTACGAGAAAGTTATGGGCGAAACCGGGTCGAGACAACAACCGAAAAATGCAGCCCTGCTGCATAGGAAAGTTCACGCCGTGAACTTGAGTTCCCGATCGGGAACTCCATTCAGCGATTTGGTGGTTTTGATCGATCAGAGTTCACGCCTAGGTAACGATCGGGAAGTAATCACGAAGTGCGAAGTTAGCGACGCGAACTAAGTTCACGCCGTGAACTTCTGTCGACAGCATTAAAGTCGGGTTTTGGCTCATTTAGTGCCATATCAAAACCCTAGTTTCTCCTTTGGCGATTTTTAAGCTCAAGAACACTTGGAGGTCGATTTCTTCACGAATCCTCGGTAGATTTCACTCCTAGTTGAAGATTAAAGGTATATCTTCACTCCTTGATCTTTGTAGCTTAAGATCTATGCATTTTGATGCTTGGGTTTGAAACCCTAGTTCTTGGGGTTATGGGTTATGGTGATGTAAGGATGTATACACTTAATAGATGATAATTTAACAAAGGAAACAAGTGTATGATTATGATTTGTAAGAATCTTAAGGGTTGGTTAAACCTAGGGTTTGGTAAATCACCATAATTGGGGGAAAGTGTTAGTTGATGGTATCTAATGATAAATGGATACATTATTGGTAGTATGTGATGTTGAACATCTTGTGATTATTGTATTAGGCACTTGGTGAGGTCTTGGAAGGTTGACCGAATTGTAAAGCAAGGAAATTGGCGTAAAGAATACGGTTGGAGCATTTTTATTGCTAAGGTGAGTACGTGTGGAAATTTACTGAGTACATAGCCTATGAAATACATTTTATTACTTATGTTATGGTCTATTTGCTTAATTGTGTAGACTAGTAGTCGATAGTTAGTTATACCGATGATAGTATTAAACTAACTTGTTTGATGGTAGACGTGATAGCCGAGAGCTAGATTGGCATAACCATTGAGTTATAATACGTTGAGATGATGTGATGATGTGGGGGACCCCCGGTCATGAGGTGTGGTGTGAGGGGTAGTTGGGTGGATTCCCATCGACTCAACCACGGTAGTAGTCTTGCTATCTGGAGGTAGTCTGGCGAGTAAGACAAGTATCGGTAGATTGAGCGAATCCCTCTTGCCGGTATCTTGAAGCTTATTAATGGCAATGGATTTCGGTTAATAAGTTAATGTGGTTCTAGTTAGTTCGGGGGCAACCCGATAACTAGATATGATTGCTAGGAAAACAAGGTATTAGAGTCACAATAGGGTGACTAGATAGATGGACGACTTACTTATATGTTTGTTTATATGTCTTACGATTATTAATATTATCGGATCTAAACCCATGTAGCTCACGAGACGTTTTTGTCTCACGTACTCCCTGTTGTTCTTGCTATGTACTCAGGTTCGGGATCGAAGGTATAGGTGCGCATGGATAGAGATGCGGGACCTAGAGTAAAAGAACACTAGAACGGATTTAGACTTAGCTTTGGTTTTGATATATTTTGTAACATCAAACTTATACTCTGATTTTCATACCAAATGTTTTTGTAAATCCGTATTTTGGGATAGTTCTCCTCTTTATTAAATGATTATTTTGGCCAAATGTTTTGTATTAAAATTTGAGGTGTTACATGTAACTAGTGGTTGGACACCGCATTGCTACAATGTAAATACATACACTTAGGGGGCGTTTGGCTCAACGTAATCCTCCGTAATGTAATTGAAATCGGTTGTATTTGAATTCGGTTGTAATTGAATTGGGTTGTAATTGAATACGCTTACGCGTTTGGTTACCAAAATTTTGAGTTGTAATTAAAATCAATAAATAGTTTTTATTTTTTTCTGATTTTTTTAAAATTTATAAATTTATTAAAAAAAATTTAAATTTTTTTTAAAATTTATAAATTTATTAAAAAAATTTAAAATTTTTTTAAATTTTTTTTAAAATTTAGATTTTTTTAAAATTTTTAAATTTTTTTAAAAAATTTTTTAAATTTTTTATAAATTTTTAAGTTTTTTTTAAAATTTTTTTAAAATTTTTTAAAATTTTTTTAAAATTTTTAAAAAATTTTTAGAATTTTTTAAAATTTTAAATTTTTTTAAATTTTTTTAAAATTTTTAACACTTTTTTAAAATTTTTAAAATTTTTTAGAATTTTTTAAAATTTTAGAATTTTTTTAATTTTTTTTTTAATTTTTTCATTTTTTTAAAATTTTTTAGTTTTTTTTAATATTGTTCAATGATTTTAAAATCTGAAGTATATAAGATATTCAAATTTGTTACTTTACTAAAGGATCGTAATTGAATTCGTAGGGTGTTGGGACGGATTTCAATTACAACGAATATCGTAATTCGAAATTACGTCGTAATTGAATTACGAAAAAAATGGGTCATCCAAACGTCCTCCGTAATGTAATTGAATTACAATTACGGAAGATTACGGAGGATTACGTCAAAACAAACGGGGCCTTATTACTCCATCCGTCCCATTTTTATTGTCCACCTTACTATTTTAGTTTGTCACAAAATAAATGTCAATTTCAAATTACATGGATAGTCACTGTGGTTTGACTTGAGTTTTGGATTTAGTCCCTAAGTTCTAGAAATTACACCCGTGGTCACTGTGGTTTGCACTTCGTATCGGTTTTGCTTCCTAACACTAACTGCCGTTAAAAATGGCTGTTAAATCTAGACATGTGCAAAGCACATGGGGGTAATTTAGTCTTTTTACCCTCACCATCTTCATCCTCCTCATCATCACCATTAACAAAAAATAAAATCCTCTCCTTCATCGCATAACAAGCACCGGGACCGTCAATTTTCTGATCGACAACTTATTTTTTGTTGATGTTTAAATATTTGGAACAAATGAATGACGTCACCGTAGATTGTCGGAGGAAGGCCGGAGAAGACGACCAGACGTCGCCGGAGCAGTGGCTGAAGAAATCAATTTTGTGGGTATTGAAATCGATTTTCAGATCTGAAGAAAACTCCAATTTATTAAGAACTTCGTTGGCATTATAACTTAATTTTTTTCTTATTAATTTTAAATTTATAGATCTTATGAGGAAGCTAAGCAGCCTAATTGAAGGTGACGTAGTCCTCACTTCTCAAGTACCAGTTACTCCCTGAGGACCTCGATGCATTAATTTCAGTAAAATCCGATGAAGATCTCTGGCACATGTTTGAGGAATACGACCGTCACAACCTTGCCGGAACTCCACGCCTCCGCACCTTCCTTTTTCCGGCGAACCCAATCATTCTCGACAACCAAATGGGACCCATTGACCGCCACTCTCTTGAACAACGGTATAATTGTCAATCCAACCCCAAATTACAATAACAATCATTACAATAGCAACATCAGTCTTTCTCCCCCTCGATTTTCAAATCTGATTTGTGGTGTTGACCGATCGCCGGAGATCTTACCAAATCCCTGAGTAACCATACTTCCAGAATTCCTTTGTTGACGATCGAATACGGTCAACAAAAAATGAAGTTGTCCATCAGAAAATTGACGGTGGTGGTGCTTGTTATGCGATGAAGGAGATGATTATTTGCTAATGGTGATGATGAGGAAGATGAAGATGATGAGGAGGGTAAAAGGACAAAATTAGCCTCATGTGCTTTGCACATGTCTAGATTTAACAGCTATTTTTAACGGCAGTTAGCGTTAGGGACTAAAACCGATACGAAGTTCAAACCACGGTGACCACGGGTGTAATTTCTGAAACTTAGGGACCAAATCCAAAACTTAGGTCAAACCATAAGGACTATCCGTGTAATTTACTCTATAAATTATAAGTGGGTAAATTTGAGATTTCATTGGTGGATAATGCAATAATTGCATTTTTTAAAAATGTGTGCCTTTTGTCTAGTGGACAATTAATTTGAGATCGAGGGAGTATTAAATAATAAAATAATTTTGAAGTATATATTCAAAAGAATAGAAAATAGAGTTGGATTGAACAAAAATTCTTTGGTTACATTTTCATTATGGTAGAGTTCAAATTTGTGGTTTTATACCTTTTGTTTTTTAACTACAAATTTTAATTTACACTTACTTATCACCTATGTCTATGATGAGGCTTCCCCAACCTCAAGATTATACCTAATTTTAATTTATAACTCTATAAACCAATTACCTTTAATCACCACTTTTAAATCCATACATCATTCTAAAACTACCAAAAATAAAATAACAAGACTCATTGGCAAGCCATAACAAACACTACCTTAGCAATTATTTATATAAATGATTGCGGTCCGAAAACCGAACCGAAAGCAATAGAACTGAAACCGAAAATGATGAATTTTGAAAATCAAAAGTGTATTGATTACATATTTTCAATTTTGGTTTGTTTCGGTTTCAGTTCAGTTTTTTAGTCTAAATGCTCAACCATATGCGAAAACCAAATTGAACCGAAATGATAGAACAAAAACTGAAAATGGTAAATATTCAAAACTGAAATAGAACCGATTATATACTTTCAGTTAAAACTTAGTTGGTTTTTCTGTTTCTTCGGTCCAAAATGCTCACCGCTAATTATTATTATAGCTTTAGTATATTAGGATAAGAAATCAAAATCAAATTTCCTTTTTAATATAGAAATGACATTTGTTAATAATTTTATGTATGTGAAGATAAAGTATAAATATTACTCGTATGTAAGAAATAATACAATAATAATTCATGTTATTCTCTTTCTTCTTAAATGATCTTTATTTTGCACAGAAACTCTCATAAGAGCATTAGGTGTTGTGGCTTAAGCCACTGCGCCACCTATGCGCCACATCACCATTTCACATTTCACATTCAAAACCCCTAAATACCCCCTCTACCATCACTAACCAATAATACCCCTTTAAAAAATAAAAAAAATATTAAAAAAATAATAACCTCTCTCCTCCCATTGGTCCAAAAACACCCTCTTTCCTCCTATTGGTTCGTGGGTTAAGCCACCCATCCGACTTGGGGCCTCACTCACCCAACTTGCGGTGTGGTGGCTTGGGTCGAAAGCTGAGGTGGCGTCCGACTTAGGACTTCACTTGTTACCATACCCCTTGCTCTAAAGTGATAGACTCCCTCTCTCTCACACACACAAAGATTAGAGACAGACTCACAAACACACTCTGCATCACATGCTTCTTCTTTCTCTCTCTATTCTTCCCTTAAATCTTCCGCAATCTCACGTCTTTTTCACCAAATTCCTAGCTTTACAGCAAAACCCCTATTAATCTCACTGCTAATTCTCCCTAATCGCCAGCCACCACAAAATTAGGGTTTTCGCTTTTGGTAACAGAACAATCGACTTCCTAAATCTCGCTTAATACTTGAATTCCCGATCTCCAAACTCTAGATCCCCTATTTCAATCCGAATCGCACCGTAGTTTCTTCTTCCTCTCTCTTAGGGTTTACGATTTCATTTTCGTGATTACGGTTAGTTAAGGATTATAATTTTTTTGAAAAAAACCAATGGAGAAGTATGAGCTTGTGAAGGATATAGGATCTGGCAACTTTGGAGTTGCGAGATTGATGAGGAACAAAGTTACCAAAGAGCTTGTTGCTATGAAATATATTGAAAGGGGGCACAAGGTATTCATACATACACAGTTTTCCTCGTATCCTTTCTGTCTTAATTTTAATCAATTTTAATGTTATCTTATTCCAATTAAATATTGTTTTGAAGTCGTAGTTGTTGGATGATACAAACACTCATGTGTGTACATGCTATATCAATTATTAATCATCTCCTTTGTTTTGTTTATATCAGAATTTGTTTAATAAGCTAAATTATAATCAGATGTATGCTTTATTGTTGTAGATCGATGAGAATGTTGCTAGAGAAATCATAAATCACAGATCACTTCGACATCCAAACATAATTCGTTTTAGGGAGGTAACTTGTCCCTCAATATTTTAATGGTATTTGTCACACTATAAGTTGTACTTTATGCAAAAATTGTGGTATTTTATAGGTGGTACTCACTCCCACACACCTTGCTATTGTCATGGAGTATGCTGCAGGAGGGGAGCTTTTTGAGAGGATCTGCAATGCTGGAAGATTCAGTGAAGATGAGGTTTATAAATATATAAAATCAAAACTTTATTTGATTGAGATTAACTTCTTTAGCTTTAAATCATTTATTGAATATTATTGGTTAATATTTCAGGCTAGATACTTCTTCCAGCAGCTTATATCTGGAGTTCACTACTGTCATTTCTTGGTAAAACTAATGTTTTTTATACATATGCATAGATATATATGTGTGTGTTATACTATAATTAATTATGTTATGTATTTATATTTTGCAGCAAATATGTCACAGAGATTTGAAGCTTGAGAACACTCTTTTAGATGGGAGCCCTGCACCAAGGCTAAAAATTTGTGACTTTGGCTACTCAAAGGTGATCATTGTGTAACCATGGTTAAGTGTATTTTGTAAAAAAAATAAAAATGCTAATATTATTTTATAAATATTATACAGTCATCTCTGTTGCACTCGAGACCTAAATCCACAGTTGGCACTCCTGCATACATTGCTCCCGAGGTTCTTTCTCGCAGAGAATATGATGGCAAGGTAAAAGATTAAAGATTTCAACTTTTATTTACTAGTTTTTTTGTGTGTTATAATCATGTCATAAACGATTTTTTGATAAAAATTGTGCAATTTTTTTTTCTAAAATTGCAAGTAGAATTTTGAATTCCATATTTTTTGGGGTTCGTGGATTTTACATTTTTGTTTTTAGACTGCGGATGTTTGGTCTTGTGGAGTGACACTTTATGTGATGTTGGTGGGAGCATATCCTTTTGAAGATCAAGAAGATCCCAAGAATTTTAGGAAGACAATTCAAGTTAGTGCATTTTTTACTTTTTTTTTAATTATAACATATAATTTGACTAACTGAATTTGACTTTTGACCTTTGACTTGCAGCGAATAATGGCTGTTCAGTACAAAATCCCTGATTATGTTCACATTTCTCAAGACTGCAGACATCTTCTTTCTAGGATATTTGTTGCAAATGCATCCAGGGTATGTACCATTTTTGGTTTTCACATGAAAACAGTCAAAAACTATCAATTTTTTATTAATTTATTATTATTATTATTATTTTGCAGAGAATCACTCTAAAGGAAATAAAGGCTCACCCGTGGTTCCTAAAGAACTTGCCTCGTGAACTAACAGAAGCAGCACAAGCTGCATATTACAGAAAAGAGAACCCGACATTTTCTCCACAAAGCGTGGAGGAAATCATGAAAATTGTGGAAGAAGCGCGGACCCCGCCACCTGTCCCACGTTCAGTTAGCGGGTATGGTTGGGGAGATGATGACGAGGATGATGATGATGATAAAGAAGACGAAGGTGAAGCAGAAGAGGAAGGTGATCAAGAAGATGAATATGATAAAAGAGTTAAAGAAGCTCATGAAAGTGGTGAAGTTGGTCCCATTTGAAATAAATAATCGTTTTCGTATGTTTTGTGTAAAAAATGGAGGTTAAATTTGTATATTTTGTGTGGTATTTGTGTTAAGTACATGTGCTTGGTGTGTGAGAACATTAGGTTTGTGATGCAATTATGGTTTTTTATTTTCATGTTGAGGAATTGGCTTCTTTTTTCTTATGGAAAATTATAATTATATATTTTGGTTATTTTGTTTTTGGTGTTTGATGTGAAGCTAGTTGTGTTTGATAAAGGCATTAGAATAATAACAAAAAAATTACAACTATTAATAACACATGATTAGGATAACGTATTAAACACAATAAATGTATGTTGTAATAATTGTGATATTGTAATAATTGTTAGAAAAGTCGTGTTGATTCATCTAGATCTTTTCATTTGATAATTTTCACTATAAATTAATTGATATGTGAATTCCGTTAGTTTTTTCTTCTTTATAATTTTATCAAGAAACTGATAATTTTATGCCAACGGTAACGCAACCTTTAGCAATGCTATAAAAAGTAATATTATCTCTCTAATTGAATACCTAACAACTGTCTTTTTATGATAGATCAGATCAATTGGCCCCTATCTTGAAAGATGCATATGGTCCTGACTTCTGCACAAATCACAATGCTCTGGTTAGATCTCAATCAGGCCCGTTTATTGTCTAAAACTTTAAATTATTTGCTCGTTTGAATACTTAAAACTTAAATACAGAGTCTCAAGTGTAATATTTTGAGATTCATACTCCAACATTAGTAATTAGTAAATAGTAATATTTGTGATTTTGGTAATCTACATCAAACACATTTCATATTACGCTTAAATATAGATTAGAAAGTGCAGGATGTACGTTATATTTAGTATATGAGATGAGATATGACACGGGTCAAGAAGCCGCTCCTCCAACCTGCATAAATGAATTACCGGCAAAATCCCACAAGGTTTGCCAACAATAACATCCTTTGGTTCGTCTAGCACTCAACCAACACATCGTTTAATGTCTATTGAATAAACATTTCTAGTCTTGTAGAAATTGATAGAACAATTTAAAACAATTCTATGATTTTTACTATTAGTTTAAACTCTAGTATATCTTTGAATGTTTTGGTTAAAGCATATGACCAAATGACCTTAAGTCCGGATCTCTTTCTACTTTCTAGCCCCCTTTCTTTTGCCTCATCTCTATTTATTTTTCCTTTGCTTTTTCTTTTAAATTTCTTCAAGTAAATATACTAATAAGTAATAACATATTAAAGAATTATCCACCTTCAAACTTTATTAAACCATCTACAGATACCTTAGCAGAAATGATACCAGAAATAATCTTCTACATGTAACATGTCTGGTATATTCCTTAAATAAACATTTATCAGATGATTAAGAGAATGTACATATTCAACCTCGACGACGATTATATCGTGTATGTTAGGAGCAAAAATTCAACCGCATCTGAGAGAATGCGTTATAAACAAGAATGCCTTTAAAGTGAAGTGAGCTAATAAGTAATAACATATTACACATAAGTATTTTGTATAAATCATTTTATTTTATTTTTGCATTTTGTATAAGTAGAAGGATATCCGCACGATTAGGCGGCGGGCACCATGTTACATATTATGTGGCGACCAATTGGTGATTGGTGGTAGAGGTTAGGGGTGAGCATTTGGGCCGAAAAAACCGAATCGAATCGAACCGAAAACCGACCGAAACCGAACCGAACCAAAACCGATGACATGTTATCGGTTCGGTTTCGGTTTTAAAAATTCGATGTTTTTGGTTTTGGTTCTATCGGTTTCGGTTCGGTCTTCGGAGAAGGATGAGCATCTGGCCTAAAAACCGAACCAAAACCGATAACATGTTATTGGTTCGGTTTCGATTTTGAAAATTCGTCATTTTCGGTTTCGTTCCTATCGGTTTCGGTTCGGTTTTGGGACCGAACTCACCCCTAGTAGAGGTACTGATGGTAACCGGTGGTAGTCGCAGATGATAGGTTATAGTGAATGATGTGATAATTTTAACTTTAAATAGTTTAATGAATTGATAAAGATAATTACAGTATATCAATTTTTTATTATAACACATCAAAATTCAGAGGGGGTAATTTTTCATAGGAAAAGTAACTTAAGTGAACTTTTATAAACATCGCTCCGCCATTCACCGTCGATTTCTCTGCCTGAAAATCAGCCCAGAGATTTCTAGGATTATCAAACCACCAAAATGGGGGAAAGTTCCAATAAATCAAGCAGGAAGAAGAAGAGATACCTGGAAGAATCACTCTCTTCTTCATCTCCGTCATCATCTTCACAAATTTCGTCTTCTGACAGCGATGACGAATCTTCCTCGAAGCGGCACAAAAGCAGCCGGAGACATCGCCGGAGTCGGAGCAGCGAAAGACGGAGTTCAAGGAGAGAGAAGGAGAAGAGGAGAGAGAAGCGGAAGAAACACAAGAGAGATAGAAGTGATAGAGATAGAAAAAAGAGGAGTAGCCGGAAATCAAATCGAGACGGCAAACGGAAGGTTTCCGATTCAGATACGGAATCGGATGAGAAGGAACACCGATTTTCCGATGGTGATAATGATTTGCCGAAGAGTGATCCTGTTGATGTGGTGAAATATATATTGAAGGAGTTTCCTGCTGTGGCTGGTGATTTGGAACAGGTACAATTTTCTTGTAATTATCTGTCTCTCTGTTTGTGCTTGTACTTGGATAGATCTTATTAGTTGATTTTGAAATCAAACTTACAGCTTTAGTAGAGTAGCATATTGTTTGGGTTACTAACAGAATTACTGATTCTAGGTCAAGAAAATCGATTCTTTCTGTTCAAACTATATTGATTAGATTTCTGCTAACAAAATGTAATCATGATGGCCACTGTAGAAGTAGAAGTTGATGATGCAAAGTTGTTTAGTTACTCCTTTTCAAATAAAGAGTTGCATGCTAATGACTTTCAAATAAGTTACCTTTTAACTCCAAAACATACATGAGTTGTAAAATAAACTTTATGACGAATATGGGAAACTTGAAGAAGACAATTTGGATAAGAAATCATAGTTCTAGTTGAAGTTTAGCACATGACTTCTACCAAAAAAGATGAATATTTTTTACATAATTTAGATCAATACGATATTTACACTAATTTACTGCAAAAAGTACATTTAGTGCTGATATTGGATATAACTGTTTCTTTTTTCTTTCATCAGCTTCTTCGCATGATTGATGATGGACAAGCAGTTGATATATCTGGTTTATCTGAGAAATCCTTAGTAAAACATCTGCAAAAGCTATTCTTATCCTTAAACCTCAATGAAAAAACCCGTTTAGTCTTTCTGTTGCCTTCTGGGGCCCGCCCAACTCTGGAGATTGTTGGATCTGTTATAAGGACCAAATCAGAATCTCAAGGCCCAATTAGTGATAATCATGAGCCCAATAATGATTCACAACCAAATGAGGAACATAAAACCGATAATGTTGATCCTAATTTTCCTAGTGCACAACCTGAAATGCCTGCTCCTAAAAAAAGGTTTTATAATTTTTCGCCATTTTTTTAGTGGATTTAAAATGATTATATATTATATACTTATTTTATTTGTTATTGATACTTGCATTATTGTGGCTGACACAAATCTGTTATGACTTTTCAGGGTTATTGGGCCTGCAATGCCATCTGCTGAATTGCTTGCTGCTGCAGCTAAATTAACTGAAGCAGAAGCTGAATTAAGGTATAATAAATTAATAATTTTTTTAAAATGTAATTTCAGAAGTAATATTTAACACTTTTTATTGAATTTAGGGAAGCTGAAATTGGTGAAGATGATGAATTATTTATTGGACCACCACCTCCTGCTGTGGTCAATGAGGCTGCATCTGCTAATGATGCAGAACGTTTTGAAGAGGTCTCATTTTTTTATATTTAAAATTAATAAATTTGGATATATTTTAATGGATGATATTTTAGGTGACAAGAATTATGGGAGCAGAAGTTGATAGTCCATATGATGTTGTTGGAGTGAATAGAAATATGGCAGCTGACAACATTAAAAAAAGGCAAGCTTGCTTTAATTCTTGCAATTAATGTACAATAATTAGTTTAATAATGTTAATTTGTTTGTTTTCAGATATTGGAAGCTATCTCTTATGGTTCACCCTGACAAATGTACTCATCCAGAAGCCCACCAAGCTTTTATTAAGTTGAATAAAGCTTTTAAGGATTTACAAGATCCTGTAAAGGTCAGTAAAATATTAATAATTCTATGCTTTTTATATTTAATTTCTAATAGCTTTTTTAATCTTAAAGTCGCTTAAGTTTAATGAGTAGTAATTGTTAATTTGTAGAGAAAAGCAATGGATGATAAAATAGATGAGAAGGAAGAAAGGGAAAGATTTAAGGTACATGTCCACCTGGTTTTTGTATTTTTAGCAAAATATTAATAATTTTTTATTTATTGAAATTTAAGTTTGTTGGTTTTCTTTTTTAGTTGGAGTTGAAAGCTATGCGTGAAGCTGCACAATGGAGGCGTTTGCAAGGTGACATTTTTCTAGGCACTTATTCCATTGACTTTGTTGACTTCATTTACTAATGAAAGTTACTCCTTGGTTTAAGTTTTTAACATTTTTCTTTTTCTTTTTCTTTTTCTTTTTCTTTTTCTTTTTCTTTTTCTTTTAACATATAAAAGCTCATTGTTTTTCAGGTATTCCTATGGAGGGTGATGATGCACTGTTGGCAGAGATGGATGTAAAAGAGGAACGAAAAAGAGATGAATGGATGACAACACTTCCTCCCGAAAGAAAAGTAACTTTCTTTTACATCTTTTTTGTTTTCTAATTAATATTTTTTCCATTTATAATACGAATTTATTTGTTTTTTTTTTATATATTAAATTGTAGCCTGGTGTGGCGACACAGCAATCAACCAAGAGTTTTAGCAAGAATTCTAAAGAAGGGCGAGGTGATACTAGTGCATGGACTGATACTCCTTCAGACAGAGCCCAAAAAGCTAAAATTAAGTATGTTATCTTTTCAATAATACCCAAAATACCCTTTTGTTATCTGTATAAAGTCATTTAAGATTATAAGGTCGTGAACTTGATTTATAAATTTTCTTTTATTTGAAAACCTTTAAATTTGTGTGGCAGTTATCTGGAGGCATATAACGAGGCTGCAGCACTTGCAGCTGCAAATTATGAAGAAAAGAAGGCAAGTAATGCTGATGCAGAACTAGTGGACAAATACAATAAAGCAAAAAGGTCAAAATCGCTGGTGGAAAAACATCAAGAGTCAACTCGGGTTAAGTCAAAGAAAAAGTCAAAATCGGAGCAGGAAAAACAGCAACAAGAATGGGAGGGTCAACATCCTTGGAAGCCATGGGACCGTGAGAAAGATTTGACTGCAGGAAGGAAAAATGTGAAACTAGATGCTGAAAATATGGCACAAGGGTTGACTTCTCGGTTTTCTTCTGGGTCTTTTCAAAGAAATTTTCTTTAAAACAAGTTCTGTTTACTTATAGAAATCGGTTTTTAGGGTTCAAATCGCTTTACAAGTTAACCATTGTATTAACCCTTGAACATGATTTACAGTTGGTTATTTGTTTTCATTTCCTTGGAGTAGAAACTAAAATAATTTTCATTAATTAGTACTAAAATAACCCCATAACATGTAATCAATGAACAGCTTTCGCTTATACGATGGTACAACATTCATCATGCGTATGTACAAGATATCATTCCAACTGCCTTGTAAATGGCTATATACAGAAAATTAACGTCAAGTATGTTATACTCACTAAACTTATAAAATTAAGTGTACAAGTACAACTCATATGTATTCAGAGAGACTTGACCAAAAACTTTAAGACACTCTCATATATATACACCCGATAGGCGAAACACACTTTAGTAATAATTTTTTATTAATAAACAAATAAAATATTAGTCTTTTTTTTATGGTTTATTTTTCCATGACGCTTGCAACTAAAGTGAACAATATTATTCATAAATAGCAGCAAAGTACGTGCTTGCTAGGGGTGTTCACTATTCGGATATAACCGGATTGTCCAATTGGACATTTTGGATTGGACAATTTGGATTGGTTATTTGGTTTTTTGGATCGGTTTGGACTTGAACCAAATTAATAGTTTGGATTTCGGATTGGATTTGGTTTCCGTTGTGAAAACCGGATTGTCCAAAAAATCCGAATAGTGATATATAGTAAATTGATTTATTTACTAACACTTGTTCGTTTCCATTATAAGCAATTATGGTACTCTTTTTCTTTACATTTCTTATAGTAAATTGATTTATAGACTAACACTTGTTCGTTTCCATTGTAAGCAATTATGGTACTCTTTTTCTTTACATTTCTTATAGTAAATTGATTTATAGACTAACACTAGTTCCACTTTATATTGTATCAGTTGACGATGTGCCAATATTTTTGGAGTTTTTGATAAAGTTAATGTCAATATTTTTGCATATATGATTGTAAATGTCACGAGTTATAAATTAGACTTGCTTTTATGTACAAAGTAGTTTATCATTTTGGAATTTTACATATCAAACTTAATATTATTTATGTTATATACTTTTGTAATATTTTGAAAATTTTAAGGAAAAACCAAACGGATAAAACCAAACCAACCAGATTGTTATTTGGTTTGGATCGGTTTGGTTTTCGAATTAGTTTGGACGGTTCGGTTTGAACTTTTGAAAACCGGACTTTATTTGGTTTCACCTATTTGGTTCAGATAAAACCAAACCGTCCAAACGAACACCCCTAGTGCTTGCTAATCTTATTGTGTTAATTCAGGAATGTGCTTCTTCATTCGCTTAGAAAGTTGTAACAAATCAAGCGTACAACATGCTGCTGGATTAAAAAAAAAGCTTATATGAAGGATATCTAGATATATAATAAAATTAGACGACGAACATCAGTTGCGCCCATGGCCTAATGGATAAGGCGTCTGACTTCTAATCAGGCGATTGTGGGTTCGAGTCCCACTGGGCTTGTTTTTATTTCTTTTTTCTTCATGTGATTTTTAATTTAATAAAAAAGAATTTAAAATTTTAAAATTGCGCATCCGGGGAATCGAACCACGGTCAGTACCGTGGGAGGGTACTATGATACCACTACACTAGATGCGCTCTTTGTTTCGTTTCCTAACTATTGTTATTGATATCCAAACTTTCGTAACTTTTAACTAAATTATATATCTATGTGAGACGTTTCATTTATATGTGTTCTTATAAATCGTACGAGTTCGTTAAATTCAACTGTGGATTTGTCTAGTAGATAGGACTATAATAGTATAACGCTAGCTAAAGCTCCCTAAATGACCGTTTCAAGAAAAAAAAACTCCCTAAATGAGTTAATAATTAATATTGTCACTTGAAATAAAGTTTGAAAGTGTTCTTGACTTATTATATGTGATCAGAAACTATTTAAAAAAAGAAAAAAAAAAGAAACTATAAGTTCATAGACAATAATTATTTTATTAATTAATATGTCCGGACAAACCATCTCGATTCAATGATGATGTGAAAAATCTGTGGAGTACTAAAAATTTTCTTCAATCTAACGATCTTAGATGTTATGATTGCCCTAAGGATAGCTAATTATTTACTAACTAAAAGAAATTCTTTTTGTTGAAATGCTTACCAAGTGTTTTCAGTTGATTGCAAAGCCAGTGATTAAGAGAGCACCATGTTATTTTACTTGAAATAATATGAGTTCGCATCAGCCAGGATCTTGTAAGCATACATTCCCAAAAGTGTATAGATATAAATGATTTGTGGAAATAGAAAGACAAATATATTTAACTTGAGATACAAAGAAGTCTTTTCACGGATAATAAATGAGAATAACACAAAGATTTCCGTATCAAATTCCATATCATTGGACAGAAATTCTTTCTACAAAAAACCATTCCACCCGTTAAACAAAAACTAATCCTAATCAACCACCTTTAACTGAAAGTTGTTTAACCTATATCCCTAACCCCAATTAGTATATAAACAAACTAATGAACTTTAAAACTCATAAAGATATCGACATCATAAAAGAGAATAATATCAAACATAGGTAATGGATTAAAAAATGATCATTGTGCTTCAAATGATTGCAGGGCTTCAGTCTCTATCCGAGAAAGCAAGTGACCAGTAGAATTTGAATACTCGAAAAACTACAAACCAACATACAATGCTTTCAGTTACTATTAAAAAACATTAATATGTAAGTTTTAGTAGTAAATATATATAGAATCATATGTATAATTAAGTTTTACCGATTTACTGATCTCTTCAGCTTTACAGAATATCATTTGCTGCTTAGCTGCTGCTGTATCTTTTTCCATATTGATCTTTTCATTTATAGCGGCCCCCTAATAAAAATAAAAAATGTTTTCATAAAATCAGAAATTAAAATTTTAAATAAATAATTTGATACCTCTGCAACAAGAGCTTCTACATTCCTTTGCCTTTGTTCGAGACCACGTGAATTATATTTAACTTGTGATCTGACATTGTTAAGTTCTTTTGAAGCTTCTTCACACTTGAGATCTCTTTCTTTTTCCATTTGTTTTAGTAATTCCTCTAATTGGTTTGCTGAAAAATAATTAAAAATTGATTTAATTTATAAACTTTTATGAGTATTTATTTAAGTTTATAAAATGGAATTGAAAACAACCTCTGCCTTGTTGTTTAAATAATTTGGCTTCAAGTGACTTATCCAACACCCCATCATCACTATTTTTAGCTTTCAGAATCTTAATATCTTTCTCAACTTGTTTGCCTGAGTTCACCTGTTTATAAAAACAAATTTTAATTTAAAGTTTAAACAATAACTATATACCAATTTAATGTAAATTATAGAACATAAAACAGAACCTGCTCTTGTAATGTCTGCATTTGCTTCAAATGCTTGTTCATTTTTTTGCTAGTCTGAGGAATAAAAAAAAGTCAACTTCAGCTACTGCAAAAAAGTCAACTTTCAATAACAAATCCAAATACCTTGGTATAAAGTTCAAGGATGGCAGATTTTTCATGAAAAGACTGCATTGCTGCTCTTTCTGCATTTTTTGCCTCAACTAGAACTGCTTTCTTCTCCTCCAGTGCTCTCTTTCAGTTTTAAATCAACAAATATCATTAAATAAATAAATAAATAAGAGTAATAATAAGTGAATAACGTGTACCTGCAGTTTATCTGGAGATTGAACAATTTTGGAACGCAAACTAGCGTTTTCTTGAGCACTTTGTACTAAAGCAAACTCAGCACTAGAAATCTGAATGAAGAACACCATAAGATATTGTGAACAAGCACATAAAATCAAGTAAAACATACCTTTTCATCCATTTCTTTAGAATCATCTTTCTGTTTCTTGATATTTTCCTTGAGGGACACTTGGTGTTTATTAAGACCTGAAATTGCCTGACGCATTTCTTTAATTTTGGTCTCAACTTCTTGAACAAGAGGCATTTCATTTTCTCTTGATTCATTTAGCTCTGAAATCTTTGCATTCAACTGATATTCATCATAGATTTAGTTTGCTCAATCTGATTCTGATTGATTAAATAAACTAAGCAACTGTAAGCCTACATGTGATAATTCAGCCTCCTGATCTTGTAGTTGCTGATCAAGATTGGATATATCATCCATAATAGCTCCTAGCATATTCATTCTTGTGTCTCTGGAATAATTAAACCATAAAAAACAAGTACCAAAGTATAATAAAAGTGTCAATTTCAGTATTCAACAAAGCTAAGGCCTAAGAGAGTGTCTAAACCCTAACATTATATTGTTCATGTTCGAGTTTTGCAGAAAATAAAAACAATTTCAAGTTGAATGAAAAAATTACCTGTGCATGCAAAAGTTGAGAATAGCGCTAAGAAACCACTCAGTGCGATCAGCTTCAGGCTTAATAAGATCTTTTAAGTTGAACTTCTTGGGGCATTCGAGAGCAGAAGTGATTTCCCTTATTTTATTGTACAGATTCATCATTCTTACCGAATCAACATGTGAATCAGGGTTCTCAAGTTGCTCCAGGTCTGAAAATTCGACTAGTCCAAAATCTTCCCTGAAAATCGAAGAAACAGTTTTAGCACAGCATATATATAGTTTTGTTGATTTATAAGAAGAACAAGAGGTTAGGGTTTGGAAATGTGTACTGGAGACGGCCCAAGCGCATGAGTAACTGAGTGTAGATGCTGGAGACGAATTCAGGGCTAGGGTTAATGAGATTGGCATCGGAGACGGAGGCAGTTTGGAAATCGGTGAGTACTCCGATGATATCTTTCCGGGGAAGCCTCGGGTAGTCGTACCGAGACATACCGTCTTCTCTGTGTGTTGAGAATTTTGTTGATGAAAAAATACGTGTTTTTTGTTCACGACTTCAACATAAATATATTTTTCTCAGAAAATCAAAATATTTAGTTTCCCGCCAGACTAAATTACTGATTTGCAGTTTTAATGATCTCTGCTCAATAAACAAAGGGGAAATGATTTGAAGAAAAAGGTGAATTAAGTCCCGTCGTGGACAAAAAGGTGGAAGGTTCGAGGGAAGGCATACTGCCCCTTGTGGATGTCACTGTCTAGGCTCGAACCACTAACTTACTAACTTGCCGTTCAAAAAAAAAAATATATATATATAAAAAGTTTATAATCTCATTGATGAGTGTATTTATTAAAATTTGGAGGTTAGTTATTGATTGATATATTTTTTTTAGAAAAGGCAAATCGATATGTATAAAAGACCCCAAATAGATATATAACTTATAAGTTCTAGATACATAGTTTTAACGAGAAACATGTTCCCGCTGTAACATCCCAAAATCCGGCCTAGTAGTTCATTGACCTTAAGGTATCTTATTAAATGATTATCTGACTGAATGCTTAGTTAATTCAATTAGCCTGCTGTCTTTTGCGGTATTTTAACCAAGGGGTTAAAATACCCGATTTGTGATATAATTGGAATAAAAATGTGATTTTTATACCTTTAGATTCCTTGTTGAATTTCGTTTCCGGAAATGCTTTCGTTTTTAAAATTAGAGTCCGTTTGCTATTTTAAATAAATTAATCACGAAAGGGACTTTTCAGACATATACTGTTAAAGTGGAAAAGCCAAGTTGGGGCCCCACCCCTTGCCTTGGCCGGTCGTGACCAATGTTTTAAAACCCGGGTTATTGCTCGGCCCGGTGTGATGACCGGGTCACGGTTCAACCGGTTCAACCGGTGGTTCAACCGTTTTACCGAAAAACATAGGAAAAAATATTACATAAAATTACGTCATACATAATACATCCTTAAAAGTTTAAACCAACATTTAATCCAAAAAAAGTCCATTGTTAAACATCAAATTACATTCTTAAAACGTTCATTAAAGCATAAAATTAGGATTACTAAGACATTGGAGTGTTGTACGCGTCTAATTCACCGTCGGTTAGTAAACGAAATTCATCATCTCCAACTTCATCAACAAGAACATAGCCACTTTCATTTCCTACAATATCAAATAAGAAAGTTACTAACCTAAAATTTCAATGCTAATAATACTAAGTTACTAACCTTGCATTTCATTAACCGGTTCTTCCTCTTCAAGCATATTTTCTATATCATCGTAATTAAGTTCTCCTTCCGGCTCTTCTTCAACCACCCAAGATTCGATACATTCATCAATACATTCATAATCAATTGGATCATAAATACTCTTATCAACCATGGACCTACAAAAACATTTACCAAAAAGTATAAACATCTAATATTAATACGACGCTATTAAAAAGTGACTATATTATTAAAATATATCATACCTATTTTGTAAGCGCAAGTTGTAGTGAACAAATACAAGATCATTTAACCTTTGATGTTCCAACCTATTCCTCTTTTTAGTGTGGATCCTTTCAAATACACTCCAATTTCTTTCACAACCGGAAGAAGAAGCGGTTTGACTTAATATTCTAATAGCAAATTTTTGTAATTTCGGACAATCTCCGCCAAATAACTTCCACCACTCATCTAAAAAATAAATGGTTACAATAAAACGATACTAATAAGGAACATATTTAATAATAATGTATAGGTTATAAACATTACCTGGACGAATACTATTGCGAGTAGTAACAGCACTAGACCTCCCAAAAGTACCAACACCGTCACGAAACTTGCCAAAATTCAAGGTAAGATCTAACATTTCAATACCGGAGTAGTACTTCTCAACCATCTCAAGAACACCATTAAACACCTCACCCTTTTCACACAAATTTTCACGATCATATTGAATAGCCGGATTTAACCAATAGGCAGCGCAATGAATACTTTTTCGCAACATCTTATCCCAACGACTGTCAATTATTTTAGTGTAAACCTCGTATAAAGGTTTCTTTTTCTTAAACAACTCTTTAATCGCTTTCCTTGCCCGATTCATTCCCTCATAAACATACCCGATTGCAGGCTTCTCATCCGAATCACACAAACGCAAAAGCTTCAATAAAGGTGTCATAACTTTCATTGTAATCAAACAATTCTTCCAAAAAGCTTCATTTAATACTATTTGTCTAACATCACTCGCATTTTTCACTTTCAACATCTTTTTGAAATCGTTACAAATGACCATAGCTTGCAAATCACTTTTATGATCATACAAACTTTTCAATGCTATGAATGTGGTACCAAAACGAGTAGCACCTGGGCGGATGATTTCTGTCCAACCTTCTCTTTTTCTTAACCAATTCAAAGGCCATTTATGATTATAAATAAAAACTGTAACCCTCGATGCAAGAGTGACCAAACTTTTCACATTTCCCAATTCTGAAACATCCTTTAACACAAGATTAAGACAATGTGCTGCACATGGAGACCAAGTAACAGTTTTATATCTCTCACTTAACAAAGTACCAGCAAGTTTATAATTAGCAGCATTATCTGTAACAATTTGAACCACATTCTTCACGCCTACCATTTCAACTATCTCGGCAAACAAATTACACAAATTTTCTGCATTGTTCTCAATAGAAGATGCATCAACAGATTTAAGAAAAGATATACCCTTCGGACAATAAACTAAGAAGTTTATCAAATGTCGATGACTAGTATCCCTCCACCCATCACTCATAATTGTGCAACCAGTTTCAATCCATTTACTTCTATATGAATCAATTAAAAGGGACACTGATTTCTTTGCATCTTTCAACAATGTAACCCTCAAAGCATGATAATTAGGTGCTTTATACCCATGACCAATACCTGCTATTTTATCTACCATGATTTGGAAAAAGGGAGAGTTGCAAGCATTCATAGGTATGCATGCATCATAAAACCACATAGCGATAGATAAATCGACATCATGCAATTTTGCCTTACTTTGCATAGCAGATTTAATAGATGGTTGGGAAGGATCATTTTTTGTAAAAAAAGGATGCACATCTGTTGTAGCTTTCCTTTTTCCCTTCACATTTAGTGTTTGTAATTCATCTTCATCATCATCCAATATATTAACACTAGGTGAACTACCGGAAGATTTGGTATTTGCTCTTTGGGCCATTTCATGCAAGATACCTTGCATTGTAAAGCGAACTTCGGGAGTAACCTTTTTACATGATGCTACCTCACCGGGTATACCAGCTAGATGTTTCTTCACTCGGTTTATGCCACCACCACTTATTACTTTTTGACAAAAGTTGCATATGCATGTTTTTTTGCCGTTTTCATTAACACCTACAGTTGCATAGTCCCATGCTTTATCCGTCTTTCCTCTTACATTTGATTGAACTGATGGAGCAGAAGATTGAGTTTGTGACGATGGTTGCTGACTATCATTTTGTTCCATCTGCATAAATCCATAAACAACAATAAATTTATAGTTACAAAACCAGAAATTAATTAATCTCAGCTAAGCAATCCAACCGAACAGCAAACAAAACTCATTTAATTAATCTGAACAAATAAATTTATAGAAACAAAACCAGAAATTAATTAATGGCAGCTAAGATTAATTGCTGATTTCAGTATGCACGGTTAATTGCTGATTTCAGAAATTACCTTGTGACGCAGCAAACAAATCGATGGTTAATTGTTGATTTTACAATTGATCTGAACGAACGAAGGAAATAAATTACCTTGTGACAGTGGTGGAAGGTTGATCGTTGATGTCGAGCAGAAAGAAACGTGAGAGTGAGATCGAGCAGAAAGCGAGTTGAAACAGAGCGAAACAGAAAGCGGAAGAGAGTGAGAGTGAGATCGAGCAGAAAGAAACGTGAAGGACTGCTTAAGATTGAGAGATTAGGGTTTTTAAGAAAACTCTGTTTTTTTAACATTTTTTTTAAAATTACCGGGTTTCAGCGGGTTTAAGCGGTTAACGGGTCGACGGGTCGCCGGTTGAACCGGTTACCCGGCCGAGTCTCACCGGGCGAAAAATCAGCAATTAACCGGACCGAGTTGACCCGCCCCAACCACCGGGTCCCGGTTGAACCGGTTGAACCGGCCGGGTCAACCCGGGTTTTAAAACATTGGTCGTGACAGAGAGAGAGGAGGAGGAGGGAACCCTCCTTTTCTTCTTTCTCTTTGTTTTCAAACATTATCCTCCCATTTTATCACTATTTCATTGCTAGCAAACTCCATCTTTTTCTCTCTACTTGGTTCTACATTCATCATATAAACACATAAACATATACACACACATATATATATATATATATATATATATATATATATATATATATATATATATATATATATATATATTACGCCAATTCAATATAAACACCCCTATTGTGCACATATACAAATATATGTATATGTCACACCAATACCATCTATACATCTCTATTGTGCACATATACAAACATATGTATTTGTCACACCAATACCATCTATACATCTCTATTGTGCACATATACAAACATATGTATATGTCACACCAATACCATCTGGTATCCATCCTTTTACATCACGTAGCTTTGCTACTTTCTCACTCGTTCAATCGCCCAATTATTAATCATGCGTTCTAGCACCATTCACATAGTATCACATTATCGTTTCCTTTCATACCTAACATGTTTCTCATTTGACGTATTACTCACACGTTCCACATGACATTACCTTTCCATTGTCATATGCCTTCGAAGGCCATCACATAATGCACATGCATTGTACCCCGCAGGTAACTAATAAAATCTCGTTTCACTTACACATTAACCACCATTAACCGGTTCACTTCCTCATTACCACATTTCTAAATCTTTTGTCACTACGGGAGTAACTGTCATTCAACTCCATTAACCATAACTCACCGGTCATCCCGGTCATCTTTGGGTCAACCAATCGACTCCGGTCTACACTTGCAACTCATGACTTAGCACCCAATGGCCCAACACTCGATTTTCTACTTTCATACCTCGTGGGACTTAGGACTATTCCTTTCCCAATCGTAGTCTTATACTACACTACGTCATACATTATCACGCTATTGCTATGATACTTTTACCGACAATGTTCTTCTCACCTAGATTGTCGAATCCATCGATCCTGTCACATAACTTGCTATGGCTACGCGCCAACTCTTACTCGACCCTTTTCAACAATTAAAATTCGTTATTCCCGACACTTATACATTCCATTTATGAGTTTTAAGGTATCACTATACCTTTAGTCATTCCTCTCTTTACCATACACGTAGAATAACATTACATTACGTATCCGGATTCCCATCGAACATCAAAATTCCATTCCAAAATTTCCATTTCTATAATTCTCATCCAAACTAACAATACTTACCAAGATTAGTACTTCATCATACCATCATTCCTTTGTTGACAACATCTACCATTCTCATGGTTTCCCCCTTTGACACTACATAGTAGCATCAACCCATATATCCTTACTACATGCGACACACCGGGCCATAATCATTTCCAATGTATGATTTCTATTCACATACTAACCGGGAAGACTATTCCCGAAACTAAATCTCCACATCATACAACTTATCTACAATTTCTATAGGCACCAATTCGTGCAACAACCAAACAATTAAGTCATAATCTCATATCATTCATTTTACCTAATATCTCCAAGGTGGCATCATGAACCCCCCTCTTTAGGTTTCCTTCCGGGCAGACTTCTCCTATCAACTCACTCGTGAGTTCCTTTCGCAACATCTTGTACCACACTCTCTTTCCTAGAGTTTCATACAACACGTTCCACCGTGTCAACACCTCATCCTTCAATAATGATGATACCAAAGTCATAATATCATTCCTCCTTCGTACGGGTATTGGAATCATTCCGCCTACCCTCATTCATACGATTATCAAAAGTCTGGTTCATATTCTCATTCATAACTCTTCCCAAGTTAGTGGAGCTCGCCCACTTTCCACATTCATTCTTTCGTCATATCAACGTATCCAACAAACAAGATTCAACGGTCAACTCAACAGTAAAAACAAAACAATTAGATCAAAACATAGCATTTCTCATAGGGGTCGACCCTATTATACTATTGCCCTACGGTCTCAAAAGACCTCACATAGCACATTTCATAACAACTTCTATAGGTCCCCTAGGTTAAACCCTAAACTTAACATAAAGTCTCAAGGTCAACCTATCAATCTCAAGGAATCTTACATTCCTATTGCTACAGTCTAAGACTAGGATGGACATCCAACCTAATTCACTTAAACTATAGCTCTGATACCAAGTTGTAACACCCGTATTTTTATAACATCGTTTAAATCATTTAAAATACATTTTCCCAATAATTGACATATTGTCCCAACAGTTTAACAAAAACTTTAAAACCTTTATCAGAGTATACAAAAATACGGTGTCACCAAGTATATCAAAACCATAGGCAAACGGGATCTACCTACGAGCTCCCGAGCTAAACATCTCTAGGCCACTTCTAGTGCAACCTTCTATCACTTCCAACCTGTACCTGAGTACATAGCCACAAAAACAAACGTAGTACGTGAGACATAATAGTCTCGTGAGATACATGGGTTTTTGACCCGAATAATAATAATAATCATTTCATAAATATATAAACATATATATATGTATACTACATCAAACCGTCTAGTCACCATATTGTGACCCTATCAATTTCTGCTCTCCTAGCAAACATATCTAACTATCGGGTTGCCCCCGAACTAGCTAGAAGCACAAACATATCTAGTTATCGGGTTGCCCCCGAACTAACTAGAAGCTCAAGATACCGGCATTAGGAAATCGCCCACTCTACCGATACCTGCCTTGCTCACCGGAATACGTCCAGGTAGCAAGACTACTAACGTGGATGAGTCGATGGGAATCCACCCAACTGCCCCTCAATCCACACCTCATGACCGGGAGTCGCCCGTGTCATCACATATCTAACGTGGATGAGTCGATGAGAATCCACCCAACTGCCCCTCAATCCACACCTCATGACCGGGAGTCGCCCGTGTCATCACATCATCTCATTCTTACCATAACTCATCAGTTATTCCAATCAAAGCCTTCGGCTATCATATCAATCATCAAACAAGTTAGTTATCTAATGATAACTATATATAACTAGTTCAACATAGTGTGAACGTACCTGTATGGTCCCATAGACCCAATCATAAACAGCCCACATCTACTTCTACATCTATGAACCCTATGAGGTTCATACTTACTTATTTCATAAGATACATTTCTTACTTATCGATATCATAATACCTTTATCTCTTCGTTGACTATAATACATAATTATTACTAGTCACATCATATTCATTTTCATGTATATATTTGTTCTTTACTTTTATTAGTAAATCTTACCAATAGATATTCACTACTATAAAATCATTCCCAGATGCTTTACTAATACATATTTATTAATAAAGATTCAATATACGTTCTTTTACTCAATAACTTTATTATTATGGTTCATTAATATAGATTCCATAATTACTTTAGTTTACCATTCTTACTTCCAAAAATCATCAATCATACTAGACTTATTCTAGTATCACATTATACATATTTTCTTATCATTTCAATCACTATCTTTATCAAAACATTTATTAATAAAGACCCATAAAAATATCATATGTATTTTCAAAAAAAAAACCTTTGCTATGTACCCAGTTTAAAAGTCTCATGTACTCACCTTAGCGATAGCTAAATCCATATCGTGTTCATCAACACGAATCCTTGCTTCCCGCCTTTGGAACATCTTCAACTTTTAGGTTCTTGCAACCTATTAACACAATCATCACAATTCTAGTTATCATCCATAACTAGACATCATTTAACATCAACATAATCAACCCCAACCACCAAGTTCACCAACTTGGTGGAGATCCATAAACCCTAGTTCATGAAACTACTTTCAAGATACAACTTAACCATATATCCATGGTCTACATACTTCCTATGGGTGTTCTACACCCTCAATACCCATCTTTAACAAGATTCCAACCCAACACATTCAAATTTCATCATTTCCCCCAAATCTTGTTTACAACTAGCTAGGAGATGAAAATACCTTAGATCCTTAATCAAGGAATGAAGATCTCCAAGTATAGTGGTGTTCTATGCCCAAGAACACCCAAAATCGCCCCCAAGAGCTCCCAAATCGGCTGCACATTTTGGAGTAGTGAAAAATGAGAGAAAACCCTAGCATTCCCGACTTTTATGCTACAACGACGACTTTCGCGTCGCTATCTTTGCGATAGCGTCGCTATTTAGCAAACCGCCATAAATCGCGACGGAGATAGCGTCGCTATCTCCGACGCTATCTCAGACATTCTCGAACTCGCGATGGACTACAAACGCTATTTCGACTCCCTGCTTGGCGACCAACAAATCGCGTCGCTATCATCCAGATAGCGACGCTATCTTCGTTAATGCAGCAAGGCTGCAACTTTTGCTTCCCGTTTCTATCCGGTTTCGCCCATAACTTTCTCATACGGTGTCCAAATGACACGAAACCAGTTCCTACGTTCTTTAAACGATTTATCCTTATTTATCATAATTTTTATAACTTTATTTATTTACAAATTTCGGGTCGTTACAACTATCTACCCCTTAAAAAGGATTCCGTCCTCGGAATCGCTTAGAATTCCAACCCACATCCGACCGAGCATTCCGCTCTCATCCCCTTGTGATCATTACCATCAGAGTTTCCTCATTCCGGTTTCGTTAACATTACATATCCAAACATTTACTTAACCCCGTTAAGTCCGAACGGTCAAGACCCAATTTAAAATAAACTCATAATACTTAAACGGGTCAAAATTTCACAATTTGACCATAACACCGACACTCTTTCGACCGATCCTTTTATTCCATAGCAATGGTATGACACAATCATACCATCAACTAGTTGATTTAAACGAATGTCAAACTCTAGCTTTGACCAAACCGATATATCCCAACATTGGCATATCCCTACATTGCCTACCCTTTTGACTTAAGCACAAAGTCAACTATACTTTAACATTTTCCCTTCTCGTTAAAGATTTCATTAATCGTCCATCCCTTTACTATCATCTTTAATTTCATGACTTTATCAATAATTATATACTCGGTTCCCAATTTCAACCCTAAACACCCAACGGGTCAAAGTCGCACAATCCGACTATAACTCTTTTAATTATTCCATTAACCTTTTTCACGCATATACCATCCACACATCATGCCCTCAACATTCACCAATCGTTCATATCGAAAGTCAAAACCCATCTTTGACTAAGTCAACCAATCACAAATTGGTCAAACTTGACTTTTGCGCGAAGTCAACCAAACTCTTTCAAACTAACAAATTTCATACTCACGTGGTACCATCACTAATTTATCATTTCCGGTTCTACCCATTATTGTTCCGTTCACAATTGTCACCGTTTTTCCACACTTTCAATTTCTCCCCAATTATGCAAGAGTCGTACATTTACATAAGGTCACAACGACCTTTACTGAATCTTGACCATCATTTGGTCACTCATGCCATCATCTAGTATACTTTCAACAATTTTTGCATCACATCGATCAGTTTTATAACCTTCATTCTCAATTATCGGTATTAAATCTCCTACCGCGACACATTCCCCAATTTCATACAATTTTATCATAACTTGGTTAGCAAATGATGATTTGCCCACTAGGAGTTTCTCTTTCCTCCTATTCTATGAATCGTAGGCATCTCCTACACATGCATTACCTAAATGCAACCCGCATTTCAAACCAATTTCTCATTTACCATAACATAATAGCAATACTCATTAACCACATGGTTCTACATTCATCATATAAACACATAAACATATACACACACATATATATATATACATATATATATATATATATATATTACGCCAATTCAATATAAACACCTCTATTGTGCACATATACAAACATATGTATATGTCACACCAATACCATCTATACATCTCTATTGTGCACATATACAAACATATGTATTTGTCACACCAATACCATCTATACATCTCTATTGTGCACATATACAAACATATGTATATGTCACACCAATACTATCTGGTATCCATCCTTTTACATCACGTAGCTTTGCTACTTTCTCACTCGTTCAATCGCCCAATTATTAATCATGCGTTCTAACACCATTCACATAGTATCACATTATCGTTTCCTTTCATACCTAACATGTTTCTCATTTGACGTATTACTCACACGTTCCACATGAGATGGAGCCCCGCCGAATGCGAACCTTGGGAACGATGGGGCCGCGACCTCGGGTGGTGATGAGATACCGAACGAGGAATACATTATGTTGTTGGAAACACGAAACATGGAACTCGAGGATACCATAAGAGCCCTTCGCCAAAGCCAATCGACTGAGCCACGACCCGAGGCTCGGTCTACCTTACCCCCTACCACCCAAGTAAACCCACCCCCACATTTCACTCAAACTACTCACATTCCCGTCTTTCCCCGAAATGACTCCTCATCCCCGAATGCAAGCATACCACAACCGCCTCCCACCCACACCGTACCAATTGCTAATGCCCAACACCAACAATTCTTCTACCAACCCTTCCCGGTAGAGAAGAAATCGTGTACCTACAAGAACTTTCTCGATTGTAAGCCCACCGAGTACCGGGGGAGTACCGACCAGGCGGAAACTCTAACATGGCTGTTGGTTCCCAACAACACAAACGTGTTGCGTTATGACCGAGTAACGAAGATAAGATAAATGAACAACAAGGTTTCAATGATTAAGAGTTTATTAAAACAACTTAATACAGTACAAAGTTTGCGGAAATAGATAGTACAAAACTAACTAAAACTCTATACTAGAAATGACACTTTAGACCGCTCGAAACTAGAAGAGTATACACTGAGAGTTATATCAGCTGATACTAACAGCTAATATTAATGCCTTAGTAATAACTATGGAGGAGTTAATACTTAGACAAATAACTAACTCTCAGAGAATGTTCTTGTGCTATGATTTCTAAAGGTGTGTGTAAATGCAAGCATTTACGTCTGTATTTATAGCCCAAGATCCATGTTCCTTAGTCCACAAGTTTGACGACGTGTAAACATATTATTCGTCGATGTGGACTTGTCTATGGATCATTAAATTCTCTTGCACAAGTTATTGTCCCAAGTGTACTTTGTGTCAACTACTTCCGGTACCCTTTCTGACGCACAGTGAAAGGTGTACTACATAAGTACAGAAATAGTTGACTTTCTCTTTACATGCTTGAGGGACAAACGATGATAATGTACTGACATTATCTTCTATTCCAAAATAGAAGATCTTCATCGTTTTCTTCTTCTTTGAGCGGGAAAGGGAAATGTTCAAGGTGTCAATGAACATTTCCTATAAGTCTTTATCTGCAGCAGATACTATCAGCTGATTCCACAATCAGCTGAATAGTCTTCTTCTTGTCTTTGTCCTTTGGTCATAGACTTCGAATGAACTCTCGTTAATAGCTGCTGATTTGACTTGTATCCTAAAGCTAAGTACGTACTCAGCTGAAGGTTTATTGTATATACTTGCTTTAGCTGAGATACATACTTCAGCTGTTATTTATTCTTCTTGGCTATCGATCATCAAATCTTATTTACTTAGTCTTGGGACTAACGATGGCTTAGGGCTACCGAAAAGGCACTTATTGCTTGTAGTTGTGAGGACCATTTGAAAGTCCGATATGCGTCTCGGATGTTGGGGGGACCGGCTATGGATTGGTGGGATGAGTTGACCGCAAATTTTAGTAATGCAATGATGGATGCGATCACGTGGAAGCAATTTAGGGATCAAGTGGAGGCAAGGTATTGTAAACCGTTTGAGTTGGATAAAATTCGGAATGAGTTTATGATGTTGAAGATGAATGATAGGATGACGGTGGATGAGCTTATCATTCAATTCAATGGGAAGCTTCGGTTTGTAACACAATGGGTGCCCGAAGAGTCTACCCAAATCAAACACTTTGTTGGGGCGTTGTTGCCCGAATACCGAAATATAACGAGGCTTGCGGGAACTCTCTTGCAAGCCTATGATCTTGCCAAGTCGGCCGAGAGTGATTTCTTGGCACAAAAGGCCACGAGTCGGGAGAAGACTTCGTTCAGCAGAGAGAAATTTGAGCAATCGGGATCTCACCATTACAAGAAGTCTCAAGGGAACCATAAGTCGAACAATGACCGTCGAAAGCAAATACTTCAAGGTTCCAACCAAAAGAACCCGTGGTGCCTACCGTGTAAGTCCTCTCATGCCGGTCCGTGTACGGCACAAACTAAACGGTGTATCAAGTGTGGGCAACACGGGCATGAGTCGTCGAAATGCAAGTTGGAAAATAGAGTTTGTTGGAATTCTCAAAAAGATAGTCATAGGACCATGCATTGTCCAACGAAGAAAGGTTCGGGTTCGGGCGGGGGATCGGCTTCATCGGGAGGTCAAAAGAGGAAAGGTCATCCGCCACCTACGGGTCGGGCATTCAAGATGACGGTGGAGGATGCCACCACTACCGATGATGTCATCACGGGTATGTTTCTAATAAACTCCATACCCGCTCGTGTATTATTTGATTCGGGTGCAAATTGTTCGTTTTCCTCAAAGAGTTTTTGTGACAAATTGAAATTGCCTACTTCTTTGATCGCGACACCTCTAGAGGTAGAGGTGGCCGATGGTGAAATGATTCCGGTCACGACATCCGTGTCCGGGGCTAGTATTGATATTGGTGGTTTTATTCTCTGCAGCCTACACACCACAACAATATGGTGTTGTAGAACGAAAAAATAGAACTTTGATTGAAGCTGCAAGAACTTTGTTATGCCATGCTGGACTGGCACTGAGCTTCTGGGCTGAAGCTGTTAATTGTGCTAACTTTACTCAAAATAGAGCTACTATAGTCCAGCGTCATCAAAAGACTCCTTATGAGTTATATAATGGCAAGATTCCAAATGTGGAATATTTTCACATCTTTGGGAGTAAATGCTTTGTACTTAGTACTAAGCAAAATCTCAACAAATTTGCTCCCAAAGCAAATGAAGGCGTGTTCATGGGCTATTCTCCACACTCTAAAGCCTTCAGAGTGTATGTCATCTCCACTAAGATGATTGTAGAATCTATTCATGTTACATTTGATGAAAATCAGAATGAGCATTCTACCTCAGCAGCTGAAGACATCAGTGGCATAGAAATTCTATGCAATCCAGAAAACTCCATTGCTGAACAGCCCAAGTCTCACCCATACTATGTTGATCACAGTATGAGTAATACTGATCAAGAAGCACCTCAGTCTAACTTCAATATAACAAACTCTGAGGTTCCCATTACTGAGAATCCCAATACTGAGGTCCCAATTCTTGATTTGAACAACTCCACATATGAGGAAGGAGAATCCTCCAATACTGCTCAAGAATCAACACCAAATCTGCAAAATTCAGAAGAACAGCAACCAGTATTGTCTGATACTGATCAGGATTCATCACAGCATCAGGCAGACAATCCATCACCATTACAAGATTTTGTTGATCTTGCTTCAAATGTTTCCTTAGGAAATAATCTAAGGGAACACATAGACCATCCTCATGCAAACATTATTGGTCCCATTGAACAAGGTGTTCAAACAAGAAGAAGGTTAGAGTTTGAACCCCAAGCAACTGTAAACTTCTGTTTCTTCTCAAGTTTCTTATCCACCATGGAACCCAAGAAAGCTGATGAAGCTTTATTAGATGAAGACTGGGTAGAAGCTATGCAAGAAGAATTGACAGAGTTTGAAAGAAATAAAGTTTGGAACTTAGTACCAGCTCCTGCTGGTAAAACTATTATTGGTACTAAGTGGGTGTTCAGAAACAAAATGGACAAAGATGGTGTTGTCATTAGAAACAAAGCAAGACTGGTTGCTCAGGGTTACAGGCAAGAAGAAGGTATTGACTATGATGAAACTTTTGCACCAGTTGCAAGAATTGATGCTATTAGGTTGTATCTTGCATATGCAGCTTTCAAGAGTTTCAAAGTTTATCAGATGGATGTCAAAAGTGCCTTTCTTAATGGAAAACTACAGGAGGAAGTTTATGTCAAACAACCACCAGGTTTTATTGACCCTAAATTTCCTAATTACGTTTTCAAGCTTGATAAAGCTTTATATGGGCTCAAACAAGCTCCCAGAGCCTGGTATGATACCCTGTCTGAGTACTTAATTGAAAATAAGTTTATAAGAGGTAAAATTGACAAAACATTATTTTCAAAAAGAAAAGGTTCTGACATTTTACTCATTCAAATATATGTAGATGATATTATCTTTGGCTCCACTGACAAGTCAATGTGTGACTGGTTTGCTAAGATAATGTCATCTCAGTATCAGATGAGTATGATGGGAGAACTTACTTACTTTCTTGGTTTACAAGTTGAACAAAAGCCTGATGGCACTTTCATAAATCAAAGTAAGTATGTGCATGACATGCTCAAGAAATATAAATTTGAAAATTTATCATCCATGCATACTCCTATGGGTACTCAGGATAAAATAAGTAAAGATGAAACTGGTAAACCAGTATGTCAATCCACATACCGAGGTATGATTGGTTCTTTACTTTACTTAACAGCTAGCAGGCCTGATATCATGTTTGCAACTTGTTTGTGTGCTCGGTATCAGGCTGATCCGAAAGAATCACATATGAAAGCTGTTAAGCGAATCTTTAGATATCTTTCAGGTACTCCTAACATGGGTCTTTGGTATCCCAAAGACTCAAACTTTGACCTTGAAGGGTATACAGATGCAGATTTTGCAGGTTGTCGGTTAGACAGGAAGAGTACAAGTGGAGGATGTCAGTTCCTCGGTGGCAGATTAGTTGGCTGGTCATCCAAGAAACAAAATTCAGTAGCAACTTCTACTGCAGAAGCAGAATATGTTGCTGCAGGAAGTTGCTGTGCTCAACTATTGTGGATGCAGTATCAACTAATGGACTATGGGTTTAACTTCCAGAAGACACCTATACATTGTGATAACAAGAGTGCTATTGCTATCACTGAAAACCCAGTCCATCACTCCAGAACTAAGCACATTGATATCAGACACCACTTTCTTCGAGATAATGTGGAAAAGGGTAAGGTTGAGGTAGATTTCGTTCCTACAGATGACCAATTGGCCGATGTCTTTACTAAATCTCTCTCTGAGGAAAGGTTTATGTACTTACTAGGACAATTGGGTATGCTGAATCCCTAAATTTACTTAAATTTTCTGATACCGACCGATCAGTATTGCTTTCAATACCGATCGAGTCAGTATCACTCGTCTGATTTATCAAGTTTTGTAAATTTTAATTTTTTTATTAATTTATAGATTAAATTAAATGTTTTTCTAATTTTTAATATTTTTTTAATTTAATTTAATTTTTTTTATATACTCGGTATTGGAATCCTGGAGTAATACAACTGACTTTTAACCCCTATACTCCCCAACGGTAACCTTTTTAATAGGAAAGTTACCGTTAATACAGGATAAGGCTGTCAAATCAGCCGGTTTAACTTCCCAATACCGTAAATATCTTTCAATTAAGTATAAATAACCGTTTTTTCTTTCATTATCATTTTTCTTACAACAGTTATTTCTTAAATTCACTTTCGATTCTCTCTGCGATTAACGATTTCAATTTCTCTTTGCAAGCAAAATTTTTAAATCACAATCACAGATGGCAAACTACCGTTTCTTCGCACCGGAGGCTGCACCGGCAACACAGTTTAGAAACGATGAACTACCCAAATTTGCAAGGAACAACGTCACGGCGAATTTCAATATTCCTCAAGCTTGGGCGTGCCCCGAATTCACACAAATGATTACCTTTCTGAAGCACTGCCCGATCACTCAAGCATTGATTCGATCTCCTAGAGCAATTTACCCCGAAATGCTCTGTGAATTCTGGTACTCTGCTAAAATCGACTCACCAGACATGATTACTGGTTGGGTGATTCGTGAACAAAGAAGAACCTTCGTCTCAACAGCCATAATTCGGGAAGCTCTGGGTCTTCCTGCTCATGCTCAATATGAGCCGTTCGTTGACAGATTAGAGGCTAGATCAGTGTTACCACTGATCGGACGAAGAGGTACTACGGGGATCATTAAAAGAAATGAATTTGGTCCGATGTGGGGTATACTGATCTCTACAATCATTCGGTGTATGACTCACAAGACTGGAGCTTTGGATCAAATCAACGATTTTGGGATGCAGATGGTTCATGCCATGTACCATGGAAGGGATATCGATTATGCTCGATTAATTTTTGAAGAATTAGCATCTCTGATTCGGGCCAAAATCAGAGAATTAAATGTTCCTTTCTGCAGATTTCTTTCTCTCATTTTTCAGAATGAGATGCCTGCACATATATATGATGAATTCAACAGCCCAAGAGTGGATCTTCCTCCTCTTCATGAGAAGATTTTCTTCTACAGGCCAAGAGAAGGAGAGCCTGTAATGAGTCACTCAATGTGGGCTATAGTCCAGGCACACATTAATGATGCACAATCTTCTGATACTGCATCAGAAATTGATGATACTGATGATGTCAGTGGTGATGGTGGAAACGATGATCAAGATACTGAGATGGTGGAAGCTCAACAAGCAATAGTATCATCTCCACCAGCACAGGATCCTGATGCTCCTATTATTGAAGAAGCTTCTGATACTGAGCCCTCAGAAGACACACCACTGGTTCTTCGAAGAAGAAGAAGATATCTTTCTCCTGTTCTTATGGGAAATATGTCATCAGAAGAGATGCAAACTGGAAACATTCCATCTTTAACTGCATCTCTTCAAGAACAAAGTGTTGTTGCCGCCAATGCTGACCTTCCAGGTCCAGGATCAGAACAAATTGCTCATCATCTTGAGGCCCCTCATGATCCTCTTGATGTCGAACTTCAGTTTGCTCAGCATACACTGGAAGGTCCAGCTAGCAGAAGAGAAGAAGTTCTTGAAGGTGCTGGTGCCTCAAATCCAAATCCAAATGATCCAGCACCGACCTCTCATGATGCCAGAAGAGAATCAGATAAAGTCTCAGGTATGAATTTCTAAAATCCTTAAACTTATATATATATATATTTTTCCCCCATAGAGACTATGTATTGGCCAGTACCAACTCAATACTGACCATAGTCTCAATCGAACTTTCAAATATGTACTCTTATGGCCAACATAGTAAGCCCACTGCTGCTATGCAAAATTCATATACCGAGCTTTTCACATGATCATTTTCAGTCTATAGTTGTTTCACCATTTAAAGGAACAATAGTGGTTGATGTCACACTGACACCCACTGGTGCTGCTTGAATGATGTCCAACTTATTTTGAGTTGGATAACATTGTTCAAGAAATGATCCAAAACCCTTTAAGCCACACTTGCCAAAAATTTCCATGGGTCAAAGCCACATTTCTGTTATCACTCTAATACCAAGTGATAAACATTGAAAATAAAAAGAAGTATATCCCAGGCTTCAAATTCCCAAACCAAACCTTTTAGTAAATGTGACCTATCCTACACTGAGCTACTTCAAATATCACACTCACTTTTACTACAATACTTCTAACACATGCTTTGCACTAGTCCACAATATTTCATCATGAACCAGATGAAATACAGACTTCCAACTTCTGTTTATATGA
Organism: Calendula officinalis; assembly: GCA_963853835.1. NCBI lineage: Eukaryota > Viridiplantae > Streptophyta > Magnoliopsida > Asterales > Asteraceae > Calendula > Calendula officinalis. The sequence goes on from OY970828.1 coordinate 65,076,103, forward strand.
TTATAGAGTTAATCAATACCACAATTCTATTTGATAAACCTTTCTTACTAACCAGTTTTATGTTTTTGGTTTCTTTAGCACCATCTGTGCAGGGTCAACGAGCTCAAGCTACTCAGTCTCAGGAAGTACATGGAGCTCTACAAACTATTCTCAACCAAATCCTGGCTATGCAGACCACTCAGAATAACATTCTGGCCAGGATGGATGAAATGAGTACTGAGATTGAATCATTGAAGCAATCAGTGGCCCTACTTCAGCAACAACAACAGCCTCCACCACCTCCACAAACTCCAACTGGAGGAGGTAATGATGAAGAAGGTCCTGCCACTGACCCTAGAAGATCACCATCTCCTGCACATACTGAACCTATGCTTTCCCCAAGTCCTGAAGATCAACAGGGGGACATGGGTGGTGATACTGAACCCATTCCCTCCCCATCAAATGATAACAATAAGGGGGAGAAAAGACAAAGAGATCAAGAGGTTGATCAACCTGAGCCATCTGCTTAGGGGGAGAAAAGGAGAAAACTAAATGAAGATCAACCTCCACAGCAACAACAACAACAACATCAGCAAACACCTCATACTGAACCTCTTCGGTTTAGATATGAAAGGAGCAGACAGAGAGGAAGATCAGTCTTGGAACAACTTGAAGAAGAACCATCTGAGCTATCTGCTCAGGGGGAGACTGATACTGATCAACCTCAGCAAGTTGTGACTGAGCAAAACAACTTGCAGATAATTGTGTATAGGCCTTTTGTGTGGCCTATTGCTGATGATGAAGATGAAGAACATCCAGTGGCATCAGAAGATTTTTTAAACTTTGCACTGGATGAAGCAAATAAAGAATCCTCTTCATCATCATTCTCTGATGATGAAGAGCATGCAGAAAAACCTATCTCTCCTCAAGCTGAAGGGCCTTCTAGAATCCCTAGAAGACCAATAACCAGACGAATGACAAATGTGGTTATGTCTTCAGAATCTAGTGAAGAAACAGATCCAGCTCCACTGATATCCAGACCTAGAAGATCTGTTCAACATACTGAGGATGAAATTGAAGCTCAAAGATACTTTCCTGTCAAGGAAGAAGATCCTGAAACTGATACTGAGGCAGATGACTCTTGGAAGCCTCATACTGTCAGAAGAAAAGGTGATGATGTTCTTCAACAATACTGGAACATCATTGCCCAAAGATTCAGATATAGAGAATCCAGGATGAACATGCTGAGGAACAGAATTTTTCTTGATGTGAAGAACATTCACTGGCTTAATGAATTTGTCAACAAAATCAAAGTTAAAATTGTTGACAGATGCATCACTGCAACCTGCACTGGGCCAGTCAGTCCTCCAATGAAGATCTTCCTTCATGACATTCAGAATATGGGACTCAAAGACTGGGTTAAAATTCCTAGACTGATTAAGGAGTTGCCATCCAGGTCTTCTGAAGCCCAAGTAATGATGGATGAAGTATGGGCCGTAGCTGCAGTTTGTTATGAACAGGGCATTCTATATGCAGCAGATTATAGGGCACTCAGTGTTATGACTGAGGCTGTGAAAAACAACAAGCCTGAGTGCCTGAATACCTTCAGAATGTTCCCTAAGTACACTGTTCCTTCTAACCTTATATTTCAGGATCAGAAAAGTACCATATATCCAACATCTGGATATATGTACACTGACTCAGAGGACAGGGAGTGCTTCATCACTGAAGCAGAACTGCAAACAGCTCCTATCAGCCATTTGGTGGGCTTGAAATGGATGATAACCAAGAAAGAAGATGCTTGGTTCAGAAAGAAGATTGTTGCTGTGCTAAACAACAGGCAAGATGAACTGAAAAAAAGAGAAGAGTTCATCCATGTGAAGAAAGAAGTCTTCTATGAGTTTGAATCAATCAACAAAGAATAAAGAAGAAGACTTTGCAGCCTGTAGTTTATTTTGTTTAATATCTCTGTGTAATTGTTTTGTTATCATTAGATAGGGGGAGATTGTTAAGGCAAAAAGCCTTACCTCTTTGTGAATCTTAGGATAACAAAACAATATAGAATAGCTTAGATTAAAATGTAGATCAAAATAGCTAAGTTAGGAGTGATACTGAGTTTGGCCAATACTGGCCACTCAGTATCAGCACTCGGTATTGGAAACCAATACCGAGTAGAAGGACTGAGTCACAGTCAGTATAGTAACGGACTAAGATCAAATCCCTTGAACTTAGTCATTTCATTTACTTAGTCCTTCGGTTACTCCTTTGCCCATAATGTAAGATCTCTATAACATTATAAATAGAGATCATCTTGCAAAGGAGTACTTATCAATTTACACATTCATATATCTATCTTTGTAATTGTTCAAGTGGTCTTGTATTTCCGCTACAAGCCACACTTAGTGTAATAATATACGTTTGACTAAATTACTGTGTTAATCACCTTAATTGTCTTAAGTAAATTATTAATCTAACAATTATCAAGTTAACCAGGGTTGTTGTGACCTAACAGAAATCCGGGAAATGATGACACAAATCCAAGATTTATTGGATAAGGGTTTTATTCGGTCGAGTTCCTCACCTTGGGGAGCTCCGGTTTTATTCGTGAAAAAGAAAGATGGTGCACTTCGTATGTGCGTTGATTATCGGGAATTGAATAAGAGAACGATAAAGAATCGATATCCTTTGCCACGTATTGACGATTTATTTGATCAACTCCAAGGGTCTTCTTATTTCTCAAAGATTGATTTGAGATCGGGTTATCATCATGTTCGGGTTCATGAAAACGATATTCATAAAACGGCTTTCCGAACTCGTTACGGTCACTATGAGTTCTTGGTTATGCCGTTTGGGTTGACGAACGCTCCCGCGATATTTATGGATTTGATGAACCGAGTTTGTCGGCCTTATTTCGACAAGTTCGTTATTGTGTTCATTGACGATATTTTAATTTATTCCAAGACCGAAAAAGAACACGAGAAACACTTAAGGCAAGTGTTAGAAACGTTGAAGCGGGAACAATTGTATGCGAAGTTCTCGAAGTGCGAATTTTGGCTTCGAGAAGTTCACTTTTTGGGTCACGTTATTTGTTCGAATGGGGTCAAGGTGGACCCGGCAAAGATCGAAGCGGTTATAAATTGGGTTGCTCCAAAGAACCCAACCGAGATAAAGAGTTTTTTGGGTTTGGCGGGTTATTACCGTCGGTTTATTAAAGATTTTTAGAAGATAGCGGGCCCCATGACGAAGTTGACCCGTAAAGATGTACCGTTTCGGTGGGGTGATGATCACGAGAAGTCCTTCCAAACTCTAAAACAACTATTATGTCAAGCTCCGATTCTTGCTTTACCCGAAGGCCCGGAAGATTTTATTGTTTATTGTGACGCTTCACTTGCGGGTTTGGGTTGCGTGTTGATGCAACGAGATCGGGTTATTGCTTATGCTTCGAGGCAATTGAAAAATTACGAAAAGAATTACCCGACTCATGATTTAGAGTTGGCGGCGGTGGTTTTTGCACTAAAATTATGGAGACATTATTTGTACGGTACTAAGTGCGTGATTTGTACGGATCATAAAAGTTTGCAATACGTGTTCACGCAAAAAGAATTGAATATGCGGCAACGAAGATGGTTAGAATTAATTAAAGACTACGATTGCGAAATACGATACCATCCCGGAAAGGCGAATGTAGTGGCCGATGCCTTGAGTAGAAAGTGGATTCGGGGCGGGTACAATTTATGCGAGTGGAAATTGTATTGGATTTGGTGTCCCGGTTGAAGATTTCACAAATGGAAGCCTTGAATGTTGAAAATTTGAAGACCGATATTTTGATAAAGAGGAAGGATGTTTTAGAAGAAGATTCTCGGGGTTTGAAGACGTATCAATCTCGGGTTTGGGTACCGTTACTCGGGGGTTTGCGGGAATTGATTTTAGCCGAGGCTCACAATTCTCGGTTATCGGTTCACCCGGGTAGCACGAAAATGTATAATGACCTAAAAGCACTTTATTGGTGGCCAACGATGAAGACCGACATTGCCCGTTATGTGGGCCAATGTCATATTTGTGCTTAAGTGAAAGCCGAACACCAAAAGCCCTATGGAACTTTAACTCAATCACCGATTCCCGAGTGGAAGTGGGATCGGATTACCATGGATTTTGTGACCAAATTGCCGCGTACACAAAGGGGTCACGATATGATTTGGGTTATAGTTGATCGATTAACGAAGAGTGCTCATTTCTTGGCTACTAGTGAGACCGCCTCACTTAGTAGATTGGCGAAATTATACATTGATGAAGTGGTATCCCGGCATGGTATTCCGATTTCTATCGTGTCCGATAGGGATCCCCGTTTCGCTTCAAATTTTTGGAATAGCTTGCAACGAGAAATGGGGACGCGGGTGAATTTGAGTACCGCGTATCATCCCCAAACCGATGGGCAATCGGAAAAGAATGATACAAACTCTTGAAGATATGTTGCGGGCTTGTGTGTTGGAGTACGGTGGGTCGTGGGATTCCCACCTACCGTTGATCGAATTTGCTTACAATAACTCGTACCATTCAAGTACTAAGATGCCACGGTACGAGATGTTGTATGGGCGTCGGTGTCGAACCCCGACGTGTTGGTTGGAAGCGGGTGAGAAACAATATGCGGGACCCGATATTGTTCAAATGACCACGGATAAAGTCGCAATTGCTCGAGAAAAGTTGAAAGCCGCCCGTGACCGACAAAAGATGTATGCGGATCCGAGACGTAGACCCGCTACGTTCTCGGAAAACGAGATGATTTATTTGAAGGTTTCACCTTGGAAGGGTGTCATTCGTTTTGGTAAACGAGGAAAGTTGGCCCCGCGTTTTATTGGGCCGTTTCGAATTAGTAATGTGGTGAATTCTCAATCGGTAACACTCGAGTTACCCCCGGAGTTGTCGGCAATACACAATACTTTTAACATTTGTTATTTAAGAAAATGTAACATTGAAGATCCGGGCCAAATTCTTCCGGTTCAAGAGTTGCGGGTTGATACAAAGAAAAGGTTGGTCGAGGAACCGGTGGAGTTGTTGGACCGAAAGGTGACAAAATTGAGAAAGAAACAGATTCCTATGGTTTTGGTAAAGTGGATGCACAGTTTGGGTGCGGATATGACATGGGAGACCGAGGCCGATATGCGGGAACGTCATCCCTCCTTATTTGATCGAGATGGGATTCCGGGGACGGAATCTTCCTAAGTGCGGGAGAGTTGTAACATCCCAAAACCCGACCTAGTAGTTTATTGACCTTAAGGTATCTTATTAAATGATTATCTGACTGAATGCTTAGTTAATTTAATTAGCCTGCTGTCTTTTGCGGTATTTTAACCAAGGGGTTAAAATACCCGATTTGTGATATAATTGGAATAAAAATGTGATTTTTATACGTTTAGATTCCTTGTTGAATTTCGTTTCCGGAAATGCTTTCGTTTTTAAAATTGGAGTCCGTTTGCTATTTTAAATAAATTAATCACGAAAGGGACTTTTCAGACATATACTGTTAAAGTGGAAAAGCCAAGTTGGGGCCCCACCCCTTGCCTTGGCCGGTCGTGACAGAGAGAGAGAGGAGGAGGGAACCCTCCTTTTCTTCTTTCTCTTTGTTTTCAAACATTATCCTCCCATTTTATCACTATTTCATTGCTAGCAAACTCCATCTTTTTCTCTCTACTTGTTCTTGAGTAATCCTTGGTGATTCTTGGTGCTAGACCCGTTTTTATCACTAGAGTTTGTGTAAAAGAAGCTTAGAAGTAAGTTATACTCTCTCCTTGACTTATTTTTGGTGTTCTTGAGTTATGTCTTGAACTAGGGTTTGTGATTACTAGCATTTAGTGGTTAAATCTTGTTATGGATGTTTTAGTATGTGTTATTACAAGCTTTTACATGGAATGTATGGTTGGCTGTGGTAGGAAGACAAAGTTTGGTGAAAATCACCTTCAACCTCCATTAATGGTGGATGTTGAAGGTGGGTTTTGACAAACCTTGGACTTCTTGATGTTTGAATGGTTGAAATTGTTTATTAGGTTGAGAAATCATGATTGGTAAGTTATGGATGATGAAAACCTAGTATAGATGATTGTGCGAATTGATCTAATTAATGTTTGGGTCAAAATGGTTAACTAGAGATTTTGCAAGTATGATACTTGTTATTGTAATAGTTATGAACTCTATAGAATTGCTAGATTATGGTGAATTGCTAGTTTAGAAGTTATGTGCTAGTTGATGGAAATGTGGAAGTGATTTAGTCATGTTCGGGTTTTTGGCCCGTTTGGATGAATTAGTGGTAGAATGGTTTATATGGTTATAAATGACTATTTGGGGAGTTTTATTTGTTATACAAGTTGGTGTTGTCATAAAATGTGTATTTTATGATCCTTAGGTTGCGGTTTGTTAATATTGTCAATTTTGACATTTCGGTGGATTGATCACTAACTCGGTATACTTGTTACAGGTTCCGGGAAGGAGACTCAGTGATACTAGCTCACTGAGTTAAGGAAATCGAGGATTGAAAGGTGAGTGGATTTGACCTACAACTCGTATCTCAGTATTTTCCCATTCGGTTTTGGCATACTAGTAAAATGCAGGAAAATTGCCAGACGGGGGGAGTTCACGCCGTGAACTCCACTTCACGATCGGGATGTAGAGACAGAGAAATTGGTTGTTGCTCGCGATCTAGTTCACGATCGGGTTACCGACGCGAACATTAGTTCGCGATCGCGAACTAGAGTTCGCGATTGGGAACTTTTTCGTGACGTTTTTCGGGGTGTTTTTCGTAGCTAGTCTATTTGTTATGTATGCCTAGTGTTAGGGGAATACCATACATGACTATGTGCACATTCGGGATGAGGTCAGTGTCGGAAGGATATCGGCTGAGCATAGTGTATCGACTAATAGGGTATCCGACCTTACCTGTATACGTTGCACGGTTAAGGGGAGGGATTTACCCCGGGTGTTGGATGCAGGCTATCGGTTACCGTGGTTTTGGCCGACCATGGTGTAAGGCCCGCAAAACCACCAATCCTCTCAAATAAATGATTACCCAACCGGAGATGTTTATAACTTCCGTGTTTAAGTGATTAGTGTTGTTGGTAGTGCTAGAAATTCATTCACTTAGCTTTCGTGCTAATCCCTCCCTTTTGACACATTTCAGGTTGGAATGCTTGAACGGGTCGGGCTTGGACGGGAAGTTTGACCATGCTTAAATAGTTGTTTTGTTTAATGAGCCGTGTTTCGTAATACCGTCTTTTTAACTAACATTTGGTTTGTAATATTTTGTGGGACCACGGTTTGTAAACCTAACGTAATTAGGAACTTAACTAAATGCTTCCGTAACCTTAGTTTAATACTAAATTGGACATCTTTTAAAAAAAAATGGTTTCAAAAATGCGATGTTACACCTGCGCTTCGTGGCGGGTTTGAGATACACATCATATTTATAAACCGACAAATTCATAATACTACTTACAAGATTATACTACCTCCATATAAAAATAAGTGATACATTTGGAGTTTCATGGTTTTTTAGGCAAAAGATTAAAATGTGAGTTAAGATAGATTAAAATAGATAATTAGTGCAGAATGTGTCACACTTTTTTTTTAATAAAGTGATATTAATGATGTTTAAAAGTAAAAGTAAGGGTACTTTATTAAAGTAGATAGTTAATGGAGAAGGGGTCCCACTTTTTTTAAATAAGGTAATATTTAAAAGTGTATCACTTATTTTGTTCAACTCCTTTTAAGAAAGTGTATCACTTATTTTAATACGAAAGGTAGTACTACTTCCTCCGTATCAAAATAAGTAACACAAATTGGCTTACACGTTTTTTGAGGTAAAAGATTAAAGTAGATGTTAAAATAGATTAAAGTGCATAGTTAATGGAGAATGAGTCCTATTTTCTTGAATAAAGTGATATTAATGAGTTTTAAAAGTAAAAGTGAGAGTATGAGGGTAATTTCACTTTATTAAAGTGGATAGTTAATGGGTATAAGTCCCACTATTTTTACCAAATAAAGAAAAATTTATAAGTGTGTCATTTATTTTAATACACTTCAAAATGAAAAGTGTGTCACTTATTTTGATTCGGAGGAAGTATATATTTTGGAAAGTTTGAAGAAAAATCAAACCTAATATGTAGTGTTACGTAGTTGCTCATCAAGCTTGAAAAGTACCAGCCATTTATTCATAAACAACTTTTATTCTTAAATTAGGGATTTTGATGACGAAAATACTAAAGACTATCTAAACCACCAATTATTTAAGAGTAAATTACACGGAAGGTATCTGTGATATACCACTTATTATAGTTTTTGTCTCTGAACTTCATTTATTATATTGTAAGTCCCTGGTATATATACTTTGTTATACCCATGGTGCATGCTGCCCTCAGATTTTTTTAAATGACCAAAATACCCTTATGACCTTTTTGTAATAAAGCAAAGATAAAGGACTTTGAATGTAATAAGTGATAAACCACATAGACCAACCGTAAAATTTATTCTGTTAATTGATATTTTTTCTTTTTTCCTCTTGGATCCATATTCTTCCACCTTTATTGGTGTGACACCAACCCCCTGAAAAGTCGATCCATCTCAAACTCCTACATATGGTTGCCTTGTCCAGTTGTCCGGTCTCCGGTAATGCTCTATCGACCTGCGTGTGCCAAACACCAACTCCTCTGACAACGTACATCAATTGTCTGAATCCATTCAGGTCGATAGAACGTCACTGACTCACCGTCGGCAGCTTGAGAAGGCAAACACATGTAAGAGTTTGAGATGGATCGACTTTTCAAGAGGTTGGTGGCGCGACGATAAAAGTGGAAGAATATGGATCCAAGAAAAAAAAGAACATAATACATTTCACGGATGGTTCCTGTAGTTTATCACTTATTACATTCACAATCTTTTATCTTTGCTTTGTTACAAAATGCCATAAGGGTATCTTGATTATTTAAAAAAAATTTGAAGACAGCAGGAACCATGAGTGTAACAAAGTATATATACCAGGGACTTACAGTGTAATAAATGAAGTTCAGGGATTAAGACTGTAATAAATGGTAAACCACAGGGATCTTTCGTGTAATTTACTCATAATTTAACTAACACACATCTTACTACTTACTAATGCATTTAGGCTACCTCTTTTAGTAAGTTTAAGGAGCTCCTTAATTTTAAGTTTAAGGAGATTTCCACTTTTAGTAAGTTCTTTAACTAAAAAAATAAAGTGTGGCTTACAAGATTCGAACACAAGACCTCTCCTATGTAGTCACTATGTGTTAACCAATTGCTATAACTTACACTTTATTTCAAACCACCAACACTAAATGCAATAACCTGTAATTCCGAGCATTTGACCACCACACCTTATATTTCCGGAAGTCAATTAATGTACCTTTTCGGTTTCGGTTTGTATTTCCGGAAAACAAAATATAATAGGCTGTAATTCCAAGCATTTGACCTGCCCTTATATTTACGGAAGTTAATTAATTGAGATTTTCGGTTTCGGTTTGTATTTCCGGAAATTAATTAATTGACCTTTCTTACCATCTTTTATTTCCGTTTTGCTTTTTATTTCCGAAAACTATCTTACGATCTTTTATTAATCCGTTTTGACCTTTCTTACCATCTTTTATTTCCGAGCTACGTTTTTTTTTTCGACCACAACCTACACATAAACACGATGCTACAAATCAGACGACGTTTTACCCATGACATATGCTCCGGTTAAATAGTTGCTTACGTGATTCGAACACAAGACCTTTTTCTAAGTACATAATGTGTGTTAACCGATTGATCTAAATGACACTTTGTTTTAGAACAAATAAACAACCAACTTTAAATAGAAAACATATTGTATCGAACTTTCTATGATCAAGGTATTTGTTTGTGTGCTCACATATTCTTTAATTATAATCCTTAAGTTTGTTGAACTTGAATGTGTTATTATGTTCAAGATGATAGTGATTACTAATTGCAATTTTTAAAGACGAAAAAAATCATTCACTTGCGCAATTATTACCGTGTAAACGAACAACAGTTGCTCGCCACGAAATATACTTTCTGGGTACCCGCCGCCGCATTGCGCGGGTACCCTACTAGTAAGAATAAATACTACTATTATATGTACGTCATTACTTTTTAAGCAATTCATCTTTGTTCTGAGAAAAATATAAAAAATTTAAGGATTTTGCTAATGACAGCCCTTAGGGTTGTCACTAACATGTATAAAATGCTTGTACATTGATTAAAAAAGTAATATTCCTAAAATTCAGGGGGTTGTCTTTTGTATATTTTGCCTTCTTAATGAAGCCCTAAGGGCTGTCATTAGCATTTTCCAAAATTTAATACTTGGTGTCGATTAGCAACCAAATGGGCCCTTTGCAACTTCCTATATTCATAACCTCATTTCAACGGCCCATAAAAACACTTCATACGGTAATTGACCAATGTTTAAAAAAAAACCCACAACTATTCATCTACAGTAAACTTTCCCCTCATAAATGTTTATATAGATAATATCTTAATGTCGATTTTTAAGGTTGTCTTATCATTTTTCCCTTTTAATATATTTCTTTGTTTGCACGAACTTGATTCTCAAAAACATATTATAAAACAAACTATTTCCCGTCTTACTCGTTATCTACACTAAACGTATTATCATATTTCAGCCATAACTTTTCTCGTGATTTTTAGAGAGCTCTTTTATCCTTTTTACTCAGATGATTAGGAATTGATGTTTCGGGGAACTTGAATGCTTCGATCAATTCCTTTTGCTTTGTTGCATCTTAAATACACTTCAAAGTTTCTTGTTAAATCTTGACGTTTGCATAAGTTGCTCATGGGTTTCGGCTCGAACACCTTTCTACTATTTTTTTCAAGAACATTTTTATAGACATTACCTAGGTCAATAATAATAACAAGTATTTTTTCCAATGGCAATGTGTTTTGATGCGACTCGAGTTATTAATTTTTGATTAAGGTATTGAAACTGTTGTAACTCATAGTCTTTTGGTTTACTTGTATTTATGTCTTTCATTAACTTAGGTACTTATGGATATTAATTCCATGACTCTTGATTCATCACATTGTGCCTATATAAAGGACTATCATGTATACTTGTAAGACACACACAATATTGTAAGAATACATGTATATGAATGAGAAGATCGTATGATTGAGCTAATTGGTTCACAACACGTTATCAACACTTTGCTATGGATCCAGTGATTTAAACAAGTTCTTCACTTTTACTACTAGCATCCTAGTATGTAGATGAATCTCCCATTGGTAGTTTGTAAGTGAATCTCTCATTAACCTAACACTTTCATTGTTTGCAATCACCAAATTTCTCACAATTTTTCCTTAAAGCAACGTATGAATATGCTTTGTATTCTAAATTAAGTTTCTTATTTTATTTTTGTTTGATTGCAAGATCAAAATTCATTAAAAAAAAGAGTAGAATAATATGGGAAATTCGATTAATGGGGGGTGTTTGAGTTGCCTTATCAATGTGACATTACTTACATTTTATGTTTCTTGGGAAATTGGTCTAATAAAGTCACAAAAATGGATTTTGTAGAAGAAAAAGAACACATTTTCCTAAAATTATATGTGAGGTTAATGATTACTTTAAGTGACATTTATTAATTACTTATATTTTTTTTGTTGGAAAAAAATATTTTTGGACTAATTAACCATGAAGTTTGGGTTGATATGCATTAACATATAATTGTCATATTACACTTTCTTTTATATTTGAAAGTTGTTTTTTTTTTTAGAAAAAAAATAATCATGAACATACAAAATTGATAATTTCAATGTGAATGGTTATGGCTCTTGTGGATTATGAGCATTGGACACCACTTATGTGAAAAAGTTTTGAGGATTTCTCATAATGAGATAAAAAGAAAACGTTGCATCATGAATTATATGTTGGCATATTGAGTTGACGCACTCGCGTGATGCACAATGAGCATTGTATGACACTTCTCTGAAAAGTTATGAATCATCCCACAATAGGCTCACCTATTCTTATACAATGTCTAGGAAAGATTGGCGGTTTTTCTGACTCCTAATAAGGGTGGTTCCGATACGCACAAGCGCTGTCTACCCTTACCATCTTTCCTGGTTGTATTCGAATAGAGCTACCGAAAAGGGTTGACTAAATAATCTTTTCCCCGAATGTGGTTATATACATAGAATGAAATTGTGTCTATCAATCGACTTGCCGTTCGATAAATGAGAACCATTCACGCTTGTGTTTTTCGAACCTGCTGATTCGACACACAATTTATGCTCATTCAAACCATAAACATTTAAACTTATCAATTTATATGATAACTAAATCCAATATTTGTCCTCCCGTTGTAGGAAAATATCAAAACACACATTAATTCTTTGAGGCCCCTAAATTTGTGGCTCAAATGTAATAATAGAACTATTGTGCAGCTCATGACAGTTAAATCCAATATATTTCTCCTCCCGTTGTAGGAAAATATCGAATCAAACACACATTAATTCTTTGAGGCCCCTAATTTTGTGGCTCAAATGGAATAATAGAGCTATTGTTCAGCTCATGGATTATGTTTCCATTGGATTATGGATTGATTACATTGATTATGTTTCTCGAAATAATTAAAGTTTTTTTCCTTGTGAAATTAGTCAATACGTGTGACCGACTTTAAATTATTTTTACTTTAAGGCATGTATATTGGGTATGTTGATAGTCTGGTTGATTGTGGTATCCAGATACACTTTCGTAAAACATAAGGACTACTTTATCAACATTACGCCTAAAAGTAACTTTATTGACAACCATTTCGGGCCTGTCGACCCTTGGCTTTGGTATAACCTAATATATGTTGTCAAATGGTACTATTTTGACCATAGATGAAGCCTTAAATTGTCCAAGTTCCAGTCGTAACTTGTGGAGTTTTAAGGATATTCGAGAAAACATGTTTTCATCTCGAAACTGATCGAGAAAATGGTATCGAATACCTTTACATTACCTCTGATCAATACGACCAAAATCGTATATTGGAGAAGTTGAGATGCTTGTCAAATGGTTTGTGGATCAGTTGATCTAACCATTGAAAGCAACCTAATCGTTTGTCGAGCCCCATTGATGAGGGAACTTATATGTTATGGCATGACCGGCTGGGACACCCGGGTCAATATACGATGCTTTGAACTATGAATGCATCAGGATATAATTTCGTGATTAATCCGAAAAAGCCTAGGACAAATATGCTCGATTGTAAAAGACACATCTCAAACCACTTTATGTATAATCTACAAAAGTGATATCCCGTCTTCTTGTGAGAATTCATGGGGATATTTGTGGACCTATCCAACCAACATGCGGACCATTTAAAAATTTCATGATCTTGGTTGATGAATCAACAAAATGGTCACACGTAACCTTGTTGTCCACAATGAATGCAACATTTTTTAAACTACTGGCCCATATCATTAAGTTGAGGGCTAATCATCTGAATTATCCAATGAAGTCAATTAGACTTGATAATGTCGGTGAGTTTACATCGAAAATGTTCGATAATTATTGCATAACATTGGGCCTTGATATTGAACACCCTGTTGTGTACGTTCAGTCTCAAATTAATCTTGCGGAAGCGTTTATGAAACGAATAGAAATAATTGCAAGAACTTTGGTTATGCGCACCAAAACGCCCCATTTTTATATATGGTTATGCGATAATGCATTGGTCCGTCTGAGGCCCATGGGCGCCCAATAACTTCTTGCGTACCAGCTGGTAACTGTATATGAGCCCGACGTCTCATATCTACGCGTGTTTGGGTGTTTGGTAAATGTTCCAATTGAACTTCCAAAGCGTTCGAAATTTGGACCTCAGAAACGACGGGGAATATATGTTGATTATTAATCCCCATCCATCATATTCTATTTAGAGCCCTTGACAGGCGATCTCTTTAATGCTATAAATGCGTATTGTGACTTTGATGAGACAATCTTCCCGTCGTTAGGGGGAGATTTGCACGTTCACGTTGATAAGGAACGACGTGAAGAACGTGGCATGTACCCAATTTGTCTCATATGGATCCCCCGACTGCACATAGTGATAAGGATGTGCAAAGAGTTCTAAGTCTACAAAATGTGGTTAATCAGCTACCAGACGCATTTAATGACTTAGCAAATGTCACGAGATCAAATATACCCGCTGCAAATGTGCCTGCAAGGATAGACGTCCCTGTGAGACGCCATGTTCCGTTTGAACATGTTGCACCGGTCGAACCCACCGTGCAAAGGACGCTACCGTTGGCTGTCCAGTCCGCCGCTCTTCCTAAGAAAAGAGGAAGACCGGTTCGGTTCCAAGGATGTTCTGCCTCAACAGGAGGAGAAATTCTGTTGTATGTGTTTTGCCACACTAGATCATTAAGGATCTCGGGAGTGTATTGGAGAAGCGTGTTCCTAATGAAACACCAATTTCTCATCATCCCGATAATTTCAAATATATGTCGAGTATGCTAGCTTAAACGATATTTTGAAGCAAAACGAGACTGTCATCGATGATTTGCTCATATACGCAGTGGCCACTGACATTATGAGCAATGATGGCATGGAATCAAGTACTGTTGTTGAGTACAATGGACTGGTCTATGGAAACACACAATCCAGGTAAAATTAGATTCCTTACCGGAAGGAAGAGTGTTTGGACCTGTTGCTCCAACACCACCTAATGTTTAACCATCTGGTTGTAAATCGGTATTCGTAAGGAAGCGTAAAGAGAATAATGAGATTGTAAGATACAAATCTCGCCTCATGGCGCTAGGCTTCTCTTAAACGCCCTGGTATTGATTACGAGGAGATGTATTCTCCCGTAATGGACGTTTAAACATTCCACTACTTAATCAGTTTAGTAGTTTCCGAAAAACTGAATATGCAGCTTATGGATGTGGTCACAGCCTATCTCTATGGGGATCATGACACAGAGATACACATGAATGTCCCTGATGGACTCAAGTTGTCTGAATCAAGTAGTTCCAGACCACGGAACAGTTCTCGATATGACTGAGACTATCATTTTTTGGATTAACATTCAGACGGATGTGGTATAACCGTCTAAGTGAGTACTTGATCAGACTGGGATATATGATATGGAT
This sequence comes from Calendula officinalis, assembly GCA_963853835.1. NCBI lineage: Eukaryota > Viridiplantae > Streptophyta > Magnoliopsida > Asterales > Asteraceae > Calendula > Calendula officinalis. The sequence continues at coordinate 65,091,238 of OY970828.1, forward strand.
ATGCCCATGCGTGTTTATAAAGATATCCACTTCAGGATATGTTATTATCGCAGTCTATGTAGATGATTTGAATCTCATAGGTACCTCGATAGAGTTGTTTGAAACTGCTGAAATCCTGAAGAAGGAAGTCGAGATGAAAGATCATGGGAAAATACGGCATTGCCTCGGCCTGTAGATTTGAGGACCGTAAAGATGGGGTTTTCCTCCATCAAGAGAATTACACCCTAAAGGTGTTAAGACGCTTTAGTTACCGTGATACAAACCTCCATCTACCCCCATGGTCATTCATTCTCTAGACATTAAAAGGGACCAATTCCATCCAAATGAGGATGATGATGAGATATTGATCCATGTGTGTTCATATATGGGTGCAATAAGCGCAATATTGTACTTGGCCCAATGTACTAGACTAGACATCTTGTTTGTTGTGATATGCATGACTAGGCATAGCAATGCGCCAACACGCCACCATTGAAATGGTATTAAAGACATCTCCTGTTACTTTAAAGATAGTACGGATATGGGCTTATTCTATCTCTACGCGGCATCGAGTGGATCAAATGTGATTGATACTCGAGATAACGCAACCCTTATCGGCTATGCCGATGCAGTTTACTTATCAGACCTGCACAAGGGACGTTCCCAATCTGGTTATGTCTTTACCATAGGGAATGTGGCGATATCCTAGAGGTCTTGCAAATGGACTCTAGTTGATACTTCGACAGATCACTCCGAACTACTCGCGCTCGTTGAGGCGACTAGAGAGTGTGTATGGCTTTGAGATGTAAGTGGCCATATTCGAAGTAAATGTGTTTTGACTTATGATCTCGGGTAACCAGTTGTCATATATGAAGATAACACCATTGTTATCAACCAATCGAAACATGGTTATATCAAAACATGATAACACTAAACACATATCGCCGAAATTGTTCTTTTCACATGAACAACAAGCATTTCAAAAGATTGAAGTGCAACTTATTGGATTAGATAAGAATCATGCAGGCTTGTTCACCAAGTCATTGCCAAGGCATTCTTTCCAAAACATGTCAAATTTATTTGACTTAGGAAAGTCTCAGCTATCTAAATGACACGTATCATGCACCCCGTTGTGTGCGAATAACGATTGCATCCTGATGTATGCCTTGCACCATGTTGAGTGCATATAATGATTGCATCCTGACGTATGCTTTGCACCCTGTTGAGTGCGGATAATGATTGCATCCTGACGTATGCTTTGCACCCTGTTGAGTGAGAATAAATAATTGCATCCTGGCGTATGCTTTGCACCCTGTTGAGTGCATGCAAGGGGGAGCATGCCGATGAATACTTGTGTACTCTTTTCCTTTAGTTCAAGGGCTTTGTCCCATTGGGTTTACCTTGACAAAGGTTTTTAATGAGACACTAACAGTACCTCATTCTCACTAAGAATTGTTGAATTCAGGGGGAGTATCCAGTTGAATACTTATTAACCATTGTGCACTCTTTTGTCCTTCGTTAGAGTTTTTGTCCCACTGGGTTTTCTCTAAACAAGGTTTTAATGAGGCACACTATATATGGTTCTTTCCATCGCTCAAGACATCTAGATCGTACTCTTTTGTCCTTCGACCAGAGTTTTTTTTCCCAAGGGGTTTTCTCTGACAAGGTTTTAACGAGACGAATGTTTCATGGATTGTCTAAAGATACAAGGCTAAGCTCAAGAAATCCACATCGTACTCTTTTGTCCTTCGGTTGGAGTTTTTGTCCCAATGGGTTTTCTCCGACAAGGTTTTTAACGAGACGAATGTTTCATGGATTGTCTGAAGATACAAGAAGAAGTACATGTATAGTTCAACATAAATCAAAGCAACCAAGGGGGAGTGTTGTAACTCATAGTCTTTTGGTTTACTTGTATTTATGTCTTTCATTAACTTAGGTACTTATGGATATTAATTCCATGACTCTTGATTCATCACATTGTGCCTATATAAAGGACTATCATGTATACTTGTAAGACACACACAATATTGTAAGAATACATGTATATGAATGAGAAGATCGTATGATTGAGCTAATTGGTTCACAACAGAAACAATTTAATAGACTATTATACATATACTCCGTATTTGTTTTCATTTATGTCAACTCCAGCCGAATTTCTTCCAGAAATTATAAAACAATCGAATAATATAAACTTATACTTCAATAATTATTAATATTACTATTACTATATAATATATTTGTCATTCTAAAATTACTGTTCACTTGCATGTAATTGGTTGATTTAATAAATCTTCCCTTATATATGATTTTGGTTTGCCAACTCATCCAATCGCAGCTCTCTCATTGGCTCTTTATGCCACGTGTAATTCACATATTGGTGGACTCAAAAGTTGAAAAGGGCATGCTTCTATATCTTGAACCGAAACCCGAGCCTTCTTCTCTCCGCCACAAATCTTCAACCGGAGTTATCTTCTTCCACGGTAGCGCTAATGGTGACGGCGATCACTTACTTATTCACAATAACAACCTCACTACTCTGCTATTAATATCGATTTCGTTCATTCATCAATGGAGGCCGCACAACGACGTCGTTTATCTATAATCGCTTCTCATCTCCGCCCAATTTCAATTACACAAACTACCGAAAACAATTCCTCATCAATTGTCTCTCGTTCTCATTGTGTTTCTGATTCTGAGATGCTGTGAAATCAGGAAACTAACTGTGTTTTCTGTAAGATTGTTCGGGGCGATTCACCTGCTTAGAAGGTATATTTGATTTTTAGGTTTTCGTGTTTGATTTTTATTTGAGCTAGGGTTTAAGTTGTTCCAGAATCGCGCATTAATTTTTGTTAATTTGCTGAGTTATATTGTTCCCAAATTTGAAGCATACATGAGTTGAAGATTCTTAATTGCCATAAATTGATTTTTTTTTAATACCGTAACCCTAATTGTGATAGCAACTATAAGCTGGCCTTTATCCTGTGTGATTTGAGTTCCAACTTCCAAATAAACAATTGTTATTTTGTTGAAGTGCTGAATTAAAGGAGATTTTGGACAATAGCTGGTTTCGATGCATCACGAAGTATTTAAAATTAGAGTTTCTTCATTTTGGAAGCTGTAACATTTTCATTTTTACACAAGTAACCACGATTTCATTTTCCTACTTTGATATCATTTTTTATGCAATTTAACATAGTTGTTTTCTGCTGCAGTGTTACATTGATCCTGAAGGACACACATGCTATTCGAAACCACAAGATTTTTAGCATCTTAAAAAGATGAACAATGGGACAACTACTGTAATGCTATATTTACTTTAATATTTATTCCATTTTAATTTCTATTAATCTTACGTAATTATGTTTTTTTATTCAGCAAAATGATGATAGCTCAGCTGCAGACCCAGATGTTCCCCAAACAAATGAATTAAATGAATCAACACCTCAAGGAAGACCTAAAAGACAGAAAACAAAATCAAAGGTACCACCAGTTCATCTTTTATCCACCATTTTATCCCAATTATAGATATAGATACATATAGATATAGATATAGATACAGATACAATAATATAACATTTGGCGATTCAGGAATGGCTACCAGATGGATGGACTTGTGAAGTCAAAGTTCGAACATTTGGTAGTAGTAGTAATGGAATGAAATATAAGGTAACTAACTAACTAACTAACTGAAAATCAGTTTGTTTATTTATTTATTTATTTTCAACCGTGTTTATTTTTTGTGACTTTAAAAAAATTAAGTTTTTATAACATTGTAGATTTACACAGATCCTATAAGTGGACAAAAGTTCTTATCAAAGCCACGGGTGCTGAGTCATCTTGCCAAAATAAACGGGAGTCCAGCTGTACAGAGAGAAGTATCATATTTGGTATGCCTTTTTACATTTATACCCCCAATGTAACACCTCAATTTTTAAAATACTTTTTAAATCATATTTTTAAATAAAAATATTACAATTTCCAATATCTCACAAAATACGGTTTAACAAAAACCATTAAAACATTTATCAGAGTTATGAAATCCGGTGTTACAAAGATAATATCATAACCATAGGATAAACGGGATCTACCTACGAGCTCCCGAGCTAATCAACACTAGGCCACTTCTATCGCGACCCTCTAATCCTTCGGTCCAGAACCTGAGTACATAGCCAAAAACAAAGTAGTACGTGAGACAAAATAGTCTCGTGAGATACATGGGTTTTCGACCCATTCTCAAAAGATTTGTAAATTAATATTTATATCAAAATAAATACTTATCCTCATCATTTCTATTAATTCAAGACTTTACTCTTATTAATTAAATCACATAACTAATAAGCTCGCCATAAGCTTAATCATTATCTAATCACATATTTGTAAGCTATCTCCAAGCTTGCACTTTCTTTATAACATATGCAACGGACCTCTCCGAAGCCAACTCTCCCGATATGGGACGTCATAGGTAAACTATCAAGGTAATTGGGAACCCCCATCTTACCGAGATTCATAAGCTCTCCCCGTTACCGGGTCGTCATGCTCACCCAACATTGGGTGTCGTAAACTGTGACATTCTACTCTTTGCGCAGGGAGGTACCACCCCAAGTAGACGTCTCATGCTCCCCCATTTCTGGGCGGTCTTATTCCGGATATCTCATTCATCATTTATGAGCCTCAGCTCCTTTCATCAATTTCATCACTTATTAGAATACATCTATTCTAATTTAACTTATTATTCTCTTTACTTATTCAGTTAAATGTTGACTTTACCAAGTCCTTTGCTAATTAAAACATATTCATCATTTATAAAAATCACAATATTTTGATTCCTCTTTGACTAGAATACATGTCTATTACTAGTCACTTTATACTTATTCTCTTAGTAGTTCGAAAAACTACTTTTATTAGTATAATATACTAATTGATACTTATTACTTAAAAATCATTGCCTCAAGCTTCATTAATACATTTTATTAATAAACCGATTGTCAAGCTCTTTTAAATCATTATCTTTATTCATACATCTTATTTATAAAAACTCATTAATTACTTTTCATTATCATAAACTCTTTCAAGATCATAAATCACTTAGACATACTTAAATAGTCTATTACTAGCATTTTCTTCTCATATCAATCATATCTTTATTAAAAACGTTTATTAATGAAGACTCCTAAACATCATAGTTTTCAAAAATCACTTGCTATGTACTCAGTAAAAGTCTCATGTACTCACCTTAGCCAAGCTAATTCCAAATCGTGTCTAATAACACGAATCCTTGCTTTCCAACTTGTGAAATGTCACCAATCTTTAGGTCTTCTTGACCTACCATCAATATCATCACAATAACTAGTTGTTATCCATAACTAATCACTAATAAATCCATATTCACATTCCTAACCACCAAGATAATCCAACTTGGTGGAATCTCAAACCCTAGTTCAAGATTTCCATCAATAAACCCAAATCCAACTTGTACACATCGATTACAAGCTTACAATGGGTGTTCTACACCCATTATTAGTCATCTTCCCCAAAGATGACATGAATGGCTACCCAAACCACCATTTTTACCCATACAAAGCTCACAATCAAGGTAGATAAGCAAGACAATCAAGAATACTTACCCTTGATGTTTCAATCCTTCAAAATGGTGAAGATCTGAGCTAGGAATCACCAAAATCGCCACTTCTCTCTCTAGAATCGGCTGCAAGTGTTTTGGGAGTGAAAATGAGTAAACCCTAGCCTTTTCCCGTTTTTATTCAGCTCGTCCATAGTTCGCGTCGCGAACACAACTTCGCGTCGCGAAGTTCCCATGTCGTGAGCCCTTCGCGATCGCTAACTGGTCGGGAACTCTTCACGTCTGGCCACCAAAATCCCTGCCTCGACTTCACGATCGCGAACCGGAGTTCGCGTCGCGAACTCCTCAAGTAGACCAGGCTGCACTTTTTCATCTCTATCTCAACCCGGTTTCGCCCATAACTTCCTCGTACGATGTCCAAATGACACGAAACCAATTCCTACGTTCTTTAAATGATTTATCCTTGTTTATCATATTTTTATATAATTTATTTAATACAAAATTTCGGGTCGTTACACCCAACACATGAATTTGTTTATCTGACTGATTGTTGCTAACGTGTGCCTCATTTTTAAGGTTGAGAAATATGCTACAAAAGCTGATGAGTCACAGAAATCCGAAGTCAATGAAAAGAAGACAATAAGCAGCCGAATGTCCTCTGAATATGAAGTTTGTTCCATTTTAACCCCCAAGATTATATCCTAAATTTGATAATTGACCAGATTTGACTAATATTGGGTTATTTGTAGGTTATGTCAAGGACTCCAGTTAATGGGATGCCTGAATGATGGATTAAAGAAGTCAGAATGAGAAAAGGTGGGATTCCAGAGAAAAATGATCCGGTTAGTTTCTTCTTCTCTTTTTAAATAATAAAAAAATCAATATTATATATAAAATTTAATGCAATGTGTTATAATTATGTAATTTTATATCCATCCAGTATTACCTAGACCCGTTGAGTGATTAACTGATTATGCTTTTTTTATCAAAAAAAGATGCTTTGCGTTATTTGGATTCTGGAGATATAAGGAAATGTGCTCTCAAACCACTAAAAAGGAATATTAATGAAGATAAATATGTAACTTTTATTTTTTTCAAATTTAATTAATATTAATTCTTTTTGTTGACATAATCCTTATGAATTCTGTTTATGTAATTATGTTTTAGCATCTCACTTCATGACAGACTCCATGTTTCTTTTTGTACTCTTTGTACAAAATTATTGGTATATTAATAGGACTTCATGACAGACTTCATGTTTCTCACATTAGTTCAATACTTCTCCGATCAACAAACAATTCATAGATAAGTTTTCTTAAATTATTGGTATATTAATAGGACTTATTCAATAAAATTCTGATTTATCATAATTGACTCGCATGTGCTAACAGTTAACTTTCAATTTCTGATGTCAAATTTGTGCATCAATTAAACAAACTATATGGACTAGGAGCCTCTATGAACTTAAAGAACCGGTTTTTTAAGTGATTAGGCATAATTAAAATACATTTTAATTATGTAGTTGTATCACGAGTTAAGAACAAGAACGGATTGAAGGTCATTTGTTGTGACAGAGATGACAATTACACTAATTCAATAGCAAATGTCATTTACAAAGAAGTCTTATTTCGTCTATAAATTTTATGTAACATTTGTTCATGTATCAAATTTTGTACAAACTCATCATTATAGCTATCGATTCCTATGTCATTTTTAAAATTATTAATCTTTGTTAGTATTTTTCTATAATATAAATCTTGAAGCATGCCCGCCCAATCGGGCGAAGCTAGTAATTAATATATACATATATACTGAAAAGTTATTTTTACTTAAAAACCTTTGCTTAGTAGTTGGTTTAGTTAAGACATTTGCACTTTCTACAACTTACCCAGTTTCAAGACCCACTTGACATACTTTTTTTATATTTTAAAAAAACTTTTAGATATTTTACTTTAAACGTGTAACTAAAAAAACTTTTAAATATTTAATCATTAATTTATACATTAGTATTTGCTTTAAAGTTACATTAAAATTTCAAAATCATTCAAACAAATTTTTAACAAATAAATTTATATTGATTTTTTTTCTTATAACTTCTAGAATAACATAAATAAAAAAGGAAGATTATATAAATTTATGTTTTAAATTAAGTTATCTTACACTTATTTGATATTTCAAATAAACTTTTAAATATTTTACTTTAAACGTGTAGAGTTGTATTCTAGAAAGTCTAAAAATTTTGCATAGTCCTAAGGGACAAATCTAAACCATTGGATCAAGATGGTCAAGATCAAATCCCCCACCTACAGCCACTGTCGGCCGCCGGCGACCACCGTCGTTCGCCGCCGTCCGTCACCGGTGGCCGGCGGCGGCGGTGGTGGCTGACAGTGAAGGTGCTGGTGGTAATGGGGGTGGTGGTGGTATTGATGTATTGAAACACATGTGCTTCATTAAAACACAGCATATTACTTCAAAGCACATGTGCTTCAGGTCATGAAACACATGTGTTTCAAGTCACTAAAAACACGAGTTTCTAAACACACAAGGGAAAATACGAAGCACATGTGCTTGACGTTATGAAACACATGTGCTTCACTAACAAGAAAAAAAATCAAAACAAGTGACGAACATATCATTGTGAAGAACATGTGCTTCATAAAGCCAAGCACATGTGTTTTTGTTCCTGAACACATGTAACTTAGAAGCAAGTCATTTGTGTTTGAATCACGAAGCACATGTGTTTGACGTTATGAAACACATGTGCTTCACTAACAAGAAAAAAAATCAAAACAAGTGACGAACATATAATTATGAAGCACATGTGCTTCATAAAGCCAAGCACATGTGTTTTTGTTCCTGAACACATGTAACTTACAAGCAAGTCATTTGTGTTTGAATCACAAAGCACATGTGCTTGACGTTATGAAACACGTGTGCTTCACTAACAAGAAAAAAAATCAAAATAAGTGACGAACATATCATTATGAAGCACATGTGCTTCATAAAGTGTAACGCCCTGAAATTTAAGTTATTTAATTAATTAATTTTAATTATTAAAAAAAAGATATATATATTTTAAATAGTTAAAATTTGTCATTAATGAATTTATTAGACGACCTGTAGTTGGACGGTTCGTATTATTCAGACGACCTGTAATTAGACGGCTCGTTTTAATTATTTGGGCGGGTCAGTTAATAGTAAGAGTTGGTGTTGCTTGTGTTTGGCCCAAAACGTTTTAGTAGAGCCTGAGTCGTGAGATTTCCAAGCCCGAACATTTTGAGTACTTAAACCAATTAGCTCCTACTTCTACCCTAATCTACATCTACCGTTTTCCCCATCCGTATAATTTTTTTTTCTCCTGCTCGTAATTTATCAACATGCCTTAAGATATGACTGGAAGTTGGTAAAGTGATTTGAGACGGTGGATATAGGATACAAATTAATTGAGGCGGTGAGCATGGGTAACTCATGAGAGGAGGCAAGCATTTATTTTGGAGTATTTTGGTTCGGTTGATTGTAATGGGTTAAGAAGCAGGTGAGTCACAAGTGATTTTCAACTTCATTATAAGATTCTTTTGGGATCATTTTAGTTAATTCTATGCAGTTGGGTCACAACCCACATGCGTCCAGATCAATGAAAAATGCAGTAGAGGTTGCTGCCTCAAGGGTGTTCGGCGGTCTTTGAGTGGTCGCGTGTTTTGGTGATTCGGATGTTAACGTTTTAGCACGTATTAATTCGTAGGGTATATAATCTCTAACCCTTTTCTTTTATTAGTATTCATATTCGGTTAGGGATTTCTCACAATAGAGAGTTTGGTTGCTAATAGTTAATTAAATTGTGTTGATTATGTTGATTTTTGTGATTGTTTGATTAACCGTTTTTATAAAGACCGTTTTATAAATATATAAAAAGTCATTTGTTTTTCATTCGATAAATTAATCTAGAGTTGTTTGATTTCTGTAAATTGGAAAAGGGCAGCTGAGGCCGACCCTTGGGTTCTCATGGTGGGTTGGGTTCGTTGGTCTAATCAATTGATAAAAATCGGGAATCTATAACCGAAGGGGAAACCGAACCCGTAGCGTTCTCGGTTTTCCAATCGGGAAACTTTTTATAATCGGGTTTTGGAAATCATTCATAATTTGAGAAACTAAGTATTTAAACAGTCGGGTATCAATTTGGGGTGCTCGGGTTTTTACGGTAACGGGTCGGGTTTGCTAAAATGGGTTTCACATAAATACATTTTCGGGCAGATTTCAGTCTTCTGTTCTCGGTTGTTTCTGACCTGTTTAAAATACCTTTTTGGAGTTTTGGCCTGTTTTGGGACCTTGTTTTCTGAGTTAGCTTTCCAATGCCGCAACCCTCTCATCGATTTGATTTACGGTTTAAAAGTTATACCTGTTTTAATATGTTGCTGTTAGGAACTTGACATGTGCAGCATGCCTGTCTTGTTACACCATTTTGAGACCCTTAGAGTCTGTTTTGGCCAGTGACCGTCTCACAGTGATTTGTAGTTCGAGTTGTCTAGTTTATGCTGTTAAAAGATGGAAAAAAATATAATAATCTGTTTAGGAGTTATGGCAATTACCGTGAGACCGACGGGTGCTGCCAGCTTTTCTAGAATAAGTCCTGGGGTAGAATTTTTAATCCGGGGTTTCGTTTTATGTTTTAGGATCGTCTAAGAGATAACTTGGTGTGTCGTTGACTTTCGGGAACCCTTTGGAGCTTACGTTTTCTCGAGGTGAGTATTCTCACCGTGTATTCAGTTTTAACGTTATACATGCATGACTTATTTGTTTCATTACTTGCACCATATTTGCTATCTGAGTTATCTGTGATCTGAGTTATCTGTGATCTGGGTTATCTGTGATCTGGGTTATCTGTGATCTGAGTTATCTGGGCTAACTGAGTTAATTATGTTAAAGAGATAAAAACATAATAATAAACATCTGAGTTTTTGGCTATATGCCATTTTGGGATCACCTCCCGTCTGAGTTTTTGGGATCACTCCCGTCTGAGTTTTGGCTTACGCCTATCTGAGGTGTGAGGAGGGGCGATCGACCCGAATCACACAAGCGCGCTATATAAATTAAAATCTGAGTAATAAAATCCGAGAAAAATAAATCTGAGTAATAAAATCCGAGAAAAATAAATCTGAGCAAATAACTGAGTAGAGTCTGAGTAGGAGTACACCGATGTGCCCTCATGTGTTGTATGTTATGATTGTTTACATTTTGTGAATATTCACTCAGCTTCCCCGCTAACCCGAAACTTCCCCCCATTATTTCAGGTTCTGGCAATGGAAAAGAGCAGGTTGACGGTTGACAGCTGTATCGTTTCTGAGTGCTGATGTGGAACGTTATTATTTATTAAACCTAATTTTTATTTAAAACCTTTTTCCGCTTTAATTACATTTTTAAATGTGAAACATTTATATTTGGGTTTTATATTGGGACCTTTTATTTAAAATCTTGTATTCAAAATTTTTAAAATTTTGTGAATAACTGGGTGTTACAAGTTGGTATCAGAGCTCTGATTTGAGGGATTTGGGTTCGCAAGGGGTGAATTCAAACTCAAGTTTGAGTATCGAGTTTTTAAAAAGAGAAAAGAGTTCAATATTTTTCTGAGAAAAGTTTCCACATCAAATATACAGCATGTCACGTCGACCTCTCGCTTCCTACTGCCGATAATATTTAAGAGTATTATTTATTTGAGATTTTGCTATATTCTGAGTATAGACGAGTAACGTATTATGAGAATTTTTTGTTTATTTCTTGAGAGAATTACCAATGAATTGTATGGCTAAACATATATGTATATAGATATACTATATTACGAGATTCTATAATTCTGTGTATAATTTAGAGCTTAATTGGATCATAATTTTAATTTTAATTCTTAGAGTTCTGTATAGTTTATACAAAAACATATACTAGAGAAATGTGAAACTCTAAATTTTATTGAGAAAGTAATAAAAGTTTCCAATTTAGAGAAAATAGAGTTGAAGTGAGATTTTATAAATTTTAACCAAAAGTGTAATAAACGGATATAAATTTAGGATATAAAATCCATAAAATTATTTAATTGAGAATTATGCTTTGAGTAAATAAGAAACAAGGAAGTTATTAATATAAATAATTCAAGAAAATGAGCATGCATAATGAGAAGTTATTAAACCAAGTTTAAATAATCAAAAGATACCTGAATATGAAATAGGATGTGTGCACATAGATGAAAATGTTTGGCTTGTTTGGTACCTGTTCGATCGGGTTAGACGAAATAGGATGTGTGCACATAGATGAAAAGGTTTTGCTTGATGGGTAACAACAACTCGATTAGTGGAAATCGAGGCTAGGTAAGAGGTCAGTGTCGGAAGGATAACGGCTGGGCAAAGGGTATCGCTAGTAGGGTATCCGACCTTACCTGTATGCGTTACATGGTTAAGGGGAGGGAGTTGCCCGGGTGTTGGATACGAAGCGCCAACGGTTACTGTGGTTTTGGCCAACCACGGTTTAAGGCCTGCAAAGCCACCGTTCCTCAGTGATAGTGTTTACCCAACGCAGAGATGTTTTATAACTTCCGTGTTAGCAATCGGAGATGTAGAATCTACTTCCGAGGTTAGTAGGCGGAGATGTAGAGTTACTTTCGTGCTTAGTGATTAGACAGTTAGGGGTTACTGGTTCGGTGGAACAGTGATTCGGGGGAACAACGGTTAAGCGGTTACGAGGAGTAACAATCGTAGAGATGTTGGTGCTTGCTTGTCAAGCTTTGCATAATTTATAGTTTATGTCCATTCACTTAGCTTTGTGCTAATCCCTCCCTCGTTGAATCTTTTCAGGTTGATCGGTGCTTTGGACGGGATGATTGACCAAGCTCAATGGGTTGTGTTTGTAAAGTGAGTCATGTCGTTTAAGTGACACCGTTTTTGTATTGTTTAAGTAATGTTCATTTTGGAAGCTTATTGTGGGACCTTGTTTGTAAACTAAACTAAACTAAACTAACCTAGAGGATAACCTAATCGCCTTCGGGCATTTAAAAAAAAAAAACGCTTCCTAAATTTTGCGGTGTTACATAATTTATACATTAGTATTTACATTAAAGTTACATTAGAATTTCAAAATCATTCAAACAAGTTTTTAACAAATAAATTTATATTGATTTTTTTCTTATAACTTATAGAATAACATGAATAAAAAAGGAAGATTATATACATTTTTTTTTCAAATATTTAATCATTAATTTATACATTAGTATTTACATTAAAGTTACATTAAAATTTCAAAATCATTCAAACAAGTTTTTAACAAATAAATTTATATTGATTTTTTTCTTATAACTTATAGAATAACATAAATAAAAAAGGAAGATTATATAAATTTATGTTTTAAGTTAACTTATCTTAATTCCAAAACACATGTTTTAAGATATATTTAGATATACATAATTTTATGTACTGTAACTACTACGGTTAAAAAAAAGTTATTGAATCTATGTATACTTAAATAGTAAGTAATGTGGATGGTTAAATAAAATTTTTTTGGGTTAAGTTCACATAATAAGTATTTTGATCGTAAGTATTTTAATTTTTGTGATGTTTGAAATTACATAATTAAAGAATAAGAATTTGTGGATAATTAGCATGAGTCAATATATAATGAAAACCATACTTATGATAGTTCCTGCAATTAAATAAATAGATCATAAATCTCGCAACGAAACGCGAGTAACTATTATACTCGTTAATTATACAATTCACATGAACGATGTAACCATTTAAAATTATTGATACCTTTTGTGTGTCACATGGGTCTTGAAACTAGTATATACTAATAAAAGTAGTAAAACACAATTGTATTTCAATATTTCATTGTCAATTTGTCATATCTCATTCAATTAGCATATCCGCTACAACTTCCATACATATGTTATTTTATTTTATTTTTCTATTTAATAATTTACTTTTCAATTTTCAACGACCCTCCTAATTTTATTCAACCAAAATTGTTTTATATTTTCTTACATTTTATGCTTTTCTATTTCTGTTTTGACCATTTTTATACAATTATTTTTTCCGCTACGATTTGATAACTGTTGACTAATAATATATAAAAATTAGACATTAAAGTAGATATCTTATGACGATCAAAATTACATTAATATTGAATATTTAATTTTTTTATATGAAATTAGATGAGTTTTTTTACATTAACATTTTAGTTCATTTCCATTTTCAATGTCATACTTTAGATTTTAGAACTACTTTTCTTTGTACTACCTTAATGTAATAAAACTACATATCCGGCCAGTCTATATATTATCAAATAATACTAATCACGCCCGCATAACACATGGGTCAATAACCTAGTCCCATATTAAAAGAGATACATACACATTGTTTAAAACCGTACTAATTAGCTTTTGGGGGAATAATGGCCAAAGTTTTCGCATTCTTCGACTTGAAAAGCTCTTCTAATTCATGATTAACATTCAAAGCAGATTGCAAAACCACAGGTGCTAACGCCTTCCAAACCGAAGTGTTTCCAGCGAGTTGCTCAAAAGTTGGTCTGCGAAAAAAACAACGTACGTACTCAAGTGTAAACTCGTATTACATAAAGATCATAACAAATTACGAAGAATAAAAAAATGTAAAAAAACACCAAGTATAATGCTAAATCTATAAGAAAAATATTATGACTCACTCACTCACTTTGAAAAATTTATGAGAGAAAAAAGCTCCATTCCACCCTCATCTGCAATCACAGAAGTAGCATAAAATTGAGGAATAATTATTAATTCACCTTCTGCCACATCACCATCAAAACTTGGTTTTCCATCATTACCAACGACCCGGATCCGACCACTTCCCTTTGCAACATAAACGGCCTGAACCGACCCGCCTACCACATAGCTCGATGACAACATAGCCTTACTTTCCAACCTCACAAATCTTGCACTCAAACCCATTTCACCAAGCACCGGAAAATTCTTCTCCGTCAACGAATTGATGATTCCACCGCCCATTACCGCCACATCAGCCGCCGGAGTATCAATAGTGGCATACGATTTATCCTTAACATCCTCACTTGGGTTTGGAAACTCAGTTCCAGTCTCAAGTTTAACGATCACGGAACCCGGTTGGCTGGATACAATATCTTCAGCTTCCTTGTTGTCAAGATCAAACAGTTTTTGGACAAAATCAGATCGGAATCCGGTAAGAACTCCTAGAATTCCGGTCATGAAAAAGTAACCAATTTCACCGGGGACTTCTGCTTTGGTGGTTTCAGCGAGGAATAGTATGGTCGTATCGATGTCACCACTGTTGAACCACCATGACACGACACCGTTTGGCAATGCAAGTACGTCACCTTTCTTGATCACCATGACCGTTTCTTCTGAATTATTTGGTGCCACTAATCCAACTGTGCATTTACCTGTATATATATACGTCCTAAAAGTCACGAATTCAAATCTTATACTTCCTTCGTATTAAAATAAGGGACACACTTCCCATTTTGGGTGTATCAAAATAAGTGACACACTTAGAAAACTTTCCTTATTTGGTAAAATAGTGGGATTCATACCCACTAACTATCCACTTTAATAAAGTGAAATTACTCCTATACCCTTACTTTTACTTTTAAAACTCATTAATATCACTTTATTCAAGAAAAGTGGGACTCATCCTCCACTAACTATGTACTTTATTCTATTTTAACATCTTTTTTAATCTTTTACCTCGAAAAACGTGTAAATCAATTCGTGTCACTTATTTTGATATGGAAGAAGTATTTTATTTAAGAGTTTTGATAATAACATAACAATATGTTAATAAGAATGAATATTGAATATAATGTTTTTTATATTCTTTTTAATGACAAATTTAGATTGCTAATGGATATTTATAGATGGAAGGAAAATAATCATAGAGACAAATATAGATAATAAATGAAATCTAATTAATTTTTATTTTTTAAATTAAGATTTTTATTTTTATTGATATCATAAAGAATTGTTATTATCAAAACCTTATAATTAATTATAAAAAAAAAAATATGTCAGTTAAAATATGAAGATTTAAGGTGGTTGTACGTAGGTACCCTCGAGAACGTAACCGAGTTTGGTGGAATCGGAAAAGTGAGGAAGAGCGAATCCAAGAGAATGGAGGAAAAGTTTTCCGGCAGCAATATTGGACTTGGTCAATGATGGCAACTTGGAAGTTGACCAGGCGTAGTATCCTCCCCCTTCACCCTCGTAAATTGTCACGTCGGCCTTCTCTGCCACGATTTTCATCGCCATGTTTTCGGTTAGAACAAAATGTTGAAGTTTACGATATAAAAAGAGAGACGATGTGAATATGTATCTCAAATCAAGCTATATATATAGATAAACATGTTATCTACTCTTTCATTTCGAACAAACAATTCGATAAAAGAACGAGAGCCAAAGACATACATTTAATTGGTGTACTAATTACGGACTAAACTATAATGACATGTATTTGGTGTATTTGACACTCTTTTTATCTTTGTGCTAGACGAGTATTATATGGTCCGCGTTTCGCATCGGGATTTTAAAGCATTATATTTTCTTAAGCATAAATAAAGATCTGTTTAATATCAGATCTTTTTTTATATGTATTTATAATCTAAAATCATAGGATTGTATCTATTAAGAAATAATAGATTTTTTATAAGACCTACCACATTATCTACTAGGGGTGAGCAGAAAAAGAGGTTAATCGTAATCGGAATCGGAACCGGAACCGGAACCGTTTCGGAACAGGAGGTTCCGGACCCGGAACCTGTTAGGAGGTTCTGGTTCCGGATCCTAAAATCATGGAACCGCCCTAAGAGGTTCCGGTTACGGTTCTCAAAATTAAGGAACCTGAAACCCGTGGATACCCTGGAACCAGCAGTTACACGGAAAATATTTATATTAAATATATAATATATAATATATTATACATGTTAAATAGATTTATGATTTATCTAAATGTGAAATACTAGTCCAAATAAAAATATAAAATTAACCTTACTCGTTATAATTGAGTCAGAAATTGGGTGAGACATTCACTCGTCGTGAGGTCATTCGTTTCTTTGTGACTGACTTTCACATGAATCACATATTTACTATGTTTTTGTCATTCTTATTCACTTATTTCTAATTTGAACAATATTCGTAATCGTTGAACTATATTTAAAATCGTTTAATGATATTTGTTATCGTTAGTTTGTGTGATTTATTATCTTGTTTATTCAGTAAGTAATGTTAAAAAAATTTGAATTTAGATACAGGGTAACCGGTACCTGCCCTGGAACCGGCGGTTCCGGTTCCGGTTCCGAAAATTTAGGAACCTGTCTTCCAGGTTCCGGTTCTGGTTTCTATATCTCAGGAACCTGCGGTTCCGGATCTGGTTCCGGTTTTAGTCGGAACCGGCGAGTACCCTGTTATGCTCACCCCTATTACCTACTATGTTTAATATTTTATATATTTGTATACTATAAAATAATGTAAACCCAATTATTCGTTAACATAACATCTAACGCTACAAACATCAAAATATATGATTTTATAAACTTATCTGATTATTAGTGGCGTGTATAAAAATTTATCGCTCATAATATTTAACTTTATCTCTATACTACAAATTATTTAAATGTAACAAAAATTAGTAATTACAATATTTTAGGTCAATAACTATTTTTTTTTTATCATTCAGTTTTCAGTCATTGAAATTAGGGGTGTTCACTATTCGGATATAACCGGATTGTCCAATTGGACATTTTGGATTGGACAATTTGGATTGGTTATTTGGTTTTTTGGATCGGTTTGGACTTGAACCAAATTAATAGTTTGGATTTCGGATTGGATTTGGTTTCCGTTGTGAAAACCGGATTGTCCAAAAAATCCGAATAGTGATATATAGTAAATTGATTTATTTACTAACACTTGTTCGTTTCCATTATAAGCAATTATGGTACTCTTTTTCTTTACATTTCTTATAGTAAATTGATTTATAGACTAACACTTGTTCGTTTCCATTGTAAGCAATTATGGTACTCTTTTTCTTTACATTTCTTATAGTAAATTGATTTATAGACTAACACTAGTTCCACTTTATATTGTATCAGTTGACGATGTGCCAATATTTTTGGAGTTTTTGATAAAGTTAATGTCAATATTTTTGCATATATGATTGTAAATGTCACGAGTTATAAATTAGACTTGCTTTTATGTACAAAGTAGTTTATCATTTTTGAATTTTACATATCAAACTTAATATTATTTATGTTATATACTTTTGTAATATTTTGAAAATTTTAAGGAAAAACCAAACGGATAAAACCAAACCAACCAGATTGTTATTTGGTTTGGATCGGTTTGGTTTTCGAATTAGTTTGGACGGTTCGGTTTGAACTTTTGAAAACCGGACTTTATTTGGTTTCACCTATTTGGTTCAGATAAAACCAAACCGTCCAAACGAACACCCCTAATTGAAATATATAAATTTCTTAAAATTTTACACGTTATATTAATCACATTGAATAAACTCATAAATACATAGCTTTATGTCTATAAAAAAAAAAGACAGTTTAATACATATAACAATAAAAACTTAATAAAATACTTTAAATTAACAACTTAATAAAGTTTAGGGATTAAAAGTTCAAAATATAAAAAATATAAAAGGAACTGATTTTTAATATCAAAATCTAAATAAACTATTTATAACATTTTGTGGCTAAATTATAAGACCTAGAAAAGTTTAATGTGAATGTAACTACACGAAACTAATTGTTTAGCTTCATTAACAAAAATTTTAAAAATAGTATACTCAATAAATTTGGTGAAAAGACTTATTATATGCCCAGTTAATGAGATGGAAATTTTAATGCATGTAATTGATAGTCAATATTTGAACTATCATGAAGAAAAGAAAAAAAACAGCTTAGCAAGGATCGAACTTGAGGAGGTTACTCATGAGAGACTAATTCCCTCCGGCTGAAGCCACTATGGCAAATCAATATGTATCAATTTCTACCTTTATCTATATAATAATTGAACACACAAAAGGAGAAAATCAAATTTATGAACAGTGATATTATATGGTAAATGTATATAAGGTAAATAGTCAATATTTGAACTATCGTGAAGAAAAGAAGAAAAAACATCTTAGCAAGGATCGAACTTGGGGACGTTACTCATGAGAGACTAATTCCCTCTGGCTGAAGCTACTATGGCAAATCAATATGTATCAATTTCTACCTTTATCTATATAATAATTGAACACACAAAAAAACAAAATCAAATTTATGAACATCAAATTTATGAACAGTGATATTATATGGTAAATGTATATAAGGTAAATAACTAAAAGATATCAACCACATAAAAGATGTGTAATTTTTAGACTTCATTGAGTAGATATCCCACCTTTTAATTATTATGACAGCGGTTTTTAGTTCAATGTTTATCGTACTTACTGACCTGTATTTAATAAGTCACATGCATAATTTCAATCTTCAAGGCTCTATTCAAGTAATGTAGGTATTTCTGTTGTCTCGTTAATACTTATATCCGACTGCATATGCACTTGTTTATGTAAAAAAAAGAAAAACTCCAAAAATATACATGTGCGTGTTCTATTTAAGCTATACATCACAATAGATGCTTTATATATTTATATTTCATCCGTTTCAAAATAAGTGATACTACAATTTAGAGTTCACGGGTTTTGATGTAAAAAATAATAATAAAGGTTAATTAGATTAAATTTAATAGTTAGTAGAGGATGAGTTCCACATATATTAATTAAAGTGAATTTAATTATGTTTAAAAGTAAAAGTAAGGGTACATATGTCTTTTCACTCTATTAAAGGAAATAGTTAGTGGGTGTGGGCTCCACTACTTTTTACCAAATATGGTAAGTTTTTAAAGTGTATCACTTATATTGAAACACCCCAAAATGACAAGTGTATCACTTATTTTGAAACTGAGGAAGTATAATCTACAGTAATACTTGTAAAGTATGGTATAATTAAGAATTAAAATATGTGATGTAAGAATTAATTCCCACATGTCTTTTTAAAAAACAAAAGTGCATTTTAATACTTCGAATTTGGTTTATTGGATATCTATTATCCAAAACTAATAAAATTGCAGAATAGTATCCTGAATTTGAAAAAATAGTCAATTTAGTATATTGACTTACTAATTAAGTCTTGAATTCTCACATAATTTGCTTCTAATTGAAATATATTAAGATGAACTTATATTTTTATAGTTCGTCAAAAGTTATAAGAGAAGTAAATCATGTAAGAAAACGCGATCAAATTAATAACCCAAAATACTAAACTAACTATTTGTCCAATTCTAGATTTATGTTGTACCTTTAAAAGTTCAAAATAAACCACAAGGGTGGGCGCGGTTGAAAAAAGACTTGGGCCCCCTATGTGGGAGGTCCCGGGTTCGAACCCCGTGAAACCCCCCTTGTGGCCACCAGCCTCCGTTGAAACGTGGGTCCCTCTCTGTGTTGAAAATGCTGGGTCTCGTATATCGAGTCCAAGCAGAGGTGTGGATATCATTGTTAGGTGATTTACCGGGGAATGCACATGTTGCTGGGTCGGGTGTCCGGTCACAATATGTGGCAAGTGTCAATGATACACTCCTTTACCATTTTTAAAAGTTCAGAATAGTAGATAATTTAACCAAACAAGGTTACAGTACTAAAATAAATATTGACTACTATTGTATATCATCCAATTATGCACTGCGACAAAACAAACTGGACACCAAATTAAAATTGTAAAAATCAAAAACCAATATTTAGGAATCAGTAAATCATACGATTTCCGATCAATTGAGCAATCTATTGTGTCATTAAGATATGTAAGAGCATCGGGTGTGGTTACATAAGTCGGACTGCAACATATGCGCCACCTCTGCGCCACATCACTATTTCACATTCAAAATCCCAAATACCCCTTTACCATCACTAACCAATAATACTCTTTTAGGACCCACCAAAATACCGCTCACTCACAAAATACCCCTCACGTCCAATTTCTCTCTCATCCGGCGCAGCCCCTCACTCACGAAGCGAAGAGCCTATGTGGCAATTTTGATCCGGCGAGGAGGGGGGGTCCTCTATATTGCACCGGACGCTCTAATGTTGATTTGCATGATCAGCATCAAATTGCAGCTTTTAAAGTTACAAGACACTAGTTTTTTTATTTTTATAGAATATTCTCTTTATAAGTGCACGTTTCCGAGCTTTGCTCGTTCTGTACACGACCTAACCGTTGTCGTGATCGTTTCCGAACGGCCATCTACTAAATGTTCCCCATGACCTCTAAGAAGCTATTCAGGAGCTGTTACTAACAAGACATTAGTTTTAGAAACTGCATATGCAAGATATATTAGTTGTAAAAGCTGAGATACACCAGAGAGTAAACATAACCTCAAACAGAAACCGAACTAGAATGAGTCATTAACAACATACTTCATAACAGAAAATATACACATAATGGTGCAAATATACAACACAAATACCTTGCAAAACTTGTTACTATTTCCCATTAATCCTTTCTATAACACTAATAAGCCCCTGACCGCCAAGCTTACCATCACCATTAGCAACCATACCGGAAAACATCTGCTTACACAACGCAGCTCCGGGCAACACCGCCACCTCATCACCCTCCTCCTCCACATTCAAACCCATTCCCAAATCTTTAACCATATACTCAGCAAACCCACCTGGCCGGAAATCTCTCTCAATCATTCTTTCCCCAAATAAATCCATCACCATTGACCCCGCAGCTCCACCCCTCACCGCCTCCAACCACTGTGACTTATCCAACCCTGCCGCCTGAGCAAACACCAATCCTTCACTCAATCCCAAAATATTTCCACCAACTGTAATCTGATTAGCGATCTTACAACTTTGACCACAGCCTGCAATACCCATGTAATTCGGTTTCCCCATTAGATTAAACAGAGGCGTTAACCATTTCACAACACCTTCATCGCCGCCGGCGAGTATCGCCAATTTCCCGTCTCTAGCGCCGATATCGCCGCCGGATACCGGAGCATCGACCGACCAGCAATTCTTCTCACGGGCGGAATTATAAATTTGCTTAGCGAGATCTGGGTGGCTGCTGGTGTGATCGATTATGACGCTTCCTGGGTTTAGAGATGATAGAATTGAATCAGGGTTGTCTAAGACAATTTGTCGAACATCTGACGGGTGTCCCAGCATTGTGAATATGACGTCACTTGATTTGGCGACTTCTGATGGGGAATTGATGAGATGGGCGCCTTGCGATTGGAGAGATAGGGTTTTGGAAGGGGTTCGAGCGTAGATGGTGAGGGTGTAGCCGGCGGATAGAAGACGGGAAGCCATTGCAGCGCCCATGACGCCGGTTCCTATCCATCCGATTCGGGTTTGGGATGATGTTATGGGTGTTGGGTAGGGAGTGTTCATCGTCGGAGAATGAAATGATCTGCCGGAGATGAAGAGGAATGTGTGAATTTGGTTGTTTAGTACTTTAGTGGATCCAGTACACGTCGTTCACTTAGTTCTTGTTCTTGTCATCGACTACCAAACCTATTTTATCGAAAGGAAAATACTTCTTATTTGTCTAAAAAAATATAGATGGTGAATGGTAGTGGTTGCGGATGTTGGGTGGTGGTAGTAATGGTAGTGATGATGATGATAGTCAGTGATATTGCTAAATCTAACTTTTTAAAGTTTAAAAAATTTAATAAGTGTAATTATACTCAAATAATAAATATAATTTAGTAATTCAGTTGGTTTGAGTATTGTTGTAACGACCTGAATTTTGTAAATAAATAAATTGTATAAAAATATGTTAAATAAGGATAAATCGTTTAAAGAACGTAGGAATTGGTTTCGTGCCATTTGGACACCGTACGAGAAAGTTATGGACGAAACCGGGTCGAGACGAAGACCGAAAAGTGCAGCCCTGCTGCAATGGAAAGTTCACGCAGTGAACTTTAGATCCCGATCGGGAACTTCATTTAGCGATTTGTGGTTTTTGATCAATCAGAGTTCACGCCTAGGTCGCGATCGGGAAGAGTTCACGACGTGCAAAGTTCACGATCGTGAACTAGTTCACGATCGTGAACTAGTTCACGCCGTGAACTTCTGCAGACAGCAACATTAAAGTCGGGTTTTGGCCATTAATGCTATCCATAAACCCTAGTTTTCTCCCATAGGCGATTTTGAAGTGCAAAGGCTGATCTTGGTCGATTTCTTCATCAAAGCTTGGTAGATTTTGCAGGGTTTCACATGACACTGATCGACCACTTGGGTCAACCACCTAGTATACTTGGTTCGACCATACTGACCAAGAACATGAACTTGTTCTCGGCCGGTTAAAATTAACTAACTGATTTAATCCCTAAATGCGGAACTGGGATTAAACCTAATCCTTAAACCCTAAAGGATTGGGATGTTGGAGAACTAGATTAGGTTAACAAGAAAGAAACCTTGTACGAAGAACTCAAACACACACATACTTGTGTGTTCGTCGACCATCAACCAAAGAACCCTAGGGTTCTTTGGCCGAAATTCGTCCAAGAGGGAGAAGGGAGAAAAAGGTTTCCCAAAACATACCTTGTTGATTGCTTAAGATAGATCCACTGACGATGAACAAGTCGAGCGATCTTCTAGTTGATCTAAACAATGAACTTGGATCTTCAAGACTTGAAGAACACGAAGAACGAAGAACACAAACTTGTGTTCTTCCCTTGTTGCTTGTTCTCGGCCGAAATAGGGAGGAGGAGAGGGAAGTATTTCGTGAGGGTGTAAGGGTTTTAGGGTTACCCTAAGCCTCTTATTTATATACAAATAAGTTACACTTAGAACCCTTCTAGTTTAATTAATATTAGAACATTAATTAAACTTCCTTTTAACTCTTTCATCCCTTATAGTTTAACTAGTTTATTATTATTGCACTTAACTACTAAATGTCTAGTATTAATACACTAATTATTCGGTACCCATATACACGAATTATATACTTGTATTTATACTTTTAATAGTTAATTATATAATATCCTTTATATAATTTATACAACAATATTATCCAATTACTATATGATTTAATAGCTTTAAATCTTATCATGGATAACCTTTAATTAACACATTGTATATTTACTCAACTAGTAAATGTACAACTACTTGTATTAATTAGTTAGTTAAACTAATCTAGTAATAAGTTAAACTTAACTTAATACTTAACTGATTCATAATGACTATTATGAATCATTCCTTTTCGTAGTATCATTGCTTATCTTGCTCGTATTACATGTACTCACCGGTGTGACCCTTAAGTGTTTCGTAGGCATGGATGTATCATCATAGGTTGACTGACTGTGCACATAATTCCTTCAGACTCCCACTTGTGCAAGTTTGTAACCTTTGTCTTAATGATACGAGCTACAGTGGCCTTCTAGATGGGCATGTAGGTAACCAACCCCATAAAAACAGCTTACGTAACCCAGGTATGGTTTATGAAAAACTCTTTAATAGCGTCTCCTAGTAAAGAACACTCTGTCATTACTTCTTGGGCAAACTATGTTAGGCTCATCCCTTGCAGCACGATATTTGTGACAACGAATACGAGCATGGTAGAAATTATCAACTCCTGTATTCGAAATCATTTTATGACTTCTTGATTCAAACTGCTGTGATAAACGACAAAGAACAGATCAGTTCGTTTGGGCACGACCGTGCACTTTCCAGTTTCTCATCAAGTCAAAGGACTTATAAATATCTCTCCTAAAGAGGAGGTGCAATTACCATCTTGTATATTTCGATTTAAAATACAACTTCCTTTATACCCGGTATCTTCCTCGTATGACAAACGTATTTCAGAATTGTCTGAGTTGAACCAAAGCACATAAGTCATTGTATCCTAAACCAAATACCTCAGGCTTAAGGACAATCCTAGTGAACAATACTTTTGAACTTTTCAACCACGAAGTATTGTCACGGTGGTCAATCCAATATTCGTTGAGCCTCCAACAGAATATCACCGATATTTGGTTTACACAAAACTTGTGTAGCTATCTTCGAAGAACTTCGAATCTACCACCAAATACCGCGATGACGTTAACGTCCCATCAAGGTTCCCACCAAGACGAGTAGTCACGGATTTTGTGTCTTCTTGAACAAATAGACTTTTATTCATGGATCTTGTAAAACATACAAAGTCTGAATAAAAATGATACTAACTCATGTATTATTCCTCACTGGACATAGATACTGAATTATTACTGGATCATTACTTATTCCTTTCGTTCGTGTTGATTACTTAATGATTCTTACAAACTTAATTGTAACTTTATCACTAAACCAATCATTTCTATTAAACTAAAGACATAAGACGAGTATTTAGGAATACTATTACTTTTTTCTTTGCTAGATATTGTTCTTGCAACAATCTAGAACATATTCTAGTCTTGCCTTTTATGTAATTCGGTAAACATAGGAGGATTGGAAATTAACTCCTTAGTTTCTTGAACTCATAAAATTATCCTTGTAACTAAAGCCTCTTTTAGTTACTTGATTTGTAGATTAACTTACTAGTTAAAGAAATTTCCTTAAATGATTGTGTTATCCACCGAAGTGTTTAACAACTTATTAGATATGCAACAATTAATCACAAGACTTGTGATCACGCTATTAGGTTTGCAATAATCTAATCAACGATCATTTATTGTTTCTCTTAACTCTTTGGCTAACGACTTGGTAAAACCTTGTTGTTAATGTCTTACTAACTTACTGAATTCATCAACATCTTTAATGAATTACGTTAGTCATAGCTCCCACTTACTTTTATGGAACTTAAGCATTTCTTAAACTACTTTGACCTAGTCAATAACTTGTAGTTTAATCTTTTAAGAATTCTATCAATAATTAAGATCATCCTTTGGATTTGCGAATATCCAACATTCCTGTTTAGGTAATTATGATCTTTACTGATTACTGTATCCAACAAGTATAAAACACTTGAAGTGATACTATCAATTCTTAAATACATTAGTATTCTTTTAAGAATCTTATTTAATGCCAAAGTCATTACTTGGATTTCTCTAAATATCCATTTATTCCTATAAGGGAATTATGACTTGATTAAATATTGTAGTTATTACAAGTATAAGAGACTTGGAATAATACCTTTTAATTCTTAAAAGCTTTAATATAGTTTTTCCCTTTTAAGAGTCATTTAATGACTAAGTCATTTTACTTGGATTATACGAATATCCAATTATTCCTATTAGGGAATTATGACTTCATTAAATCCTTTACTACAAGTATAAAAGACTTGTAATAATACTCTTAAAGTCTATCTTGATTATATCCAATATAATCATACTATATTAATACTAATACTTTAAAACTTTCTATCATAAGTAATGACTATTACTTAAGATGTTTTAACTAAGTTCAATATCCTTTGAACATTATGCTTCCATAAAACTCTTAAACACTTTCATTAGAAAAACTTTCTAATTACTAGCATCTAAATACCTTGAGCTATCAAGACATTATTTATACAACAATCAAACAAATATATATAAAACATGAAATATAAGTAAATCAAAACTTGACTTACAATCTAGTCATAAACTTTGACTAGTGTAATTATCACACATGCACACAATATAATTCAACCATGGATTCGAAATTTGATTAAAACCAAAATAAAAATTGTTTTAACAAAAATAAAATTATCCAAAAACAATAAACTAAAATTGTTTAAAACGAATCCATAAAATACTGAATTATAAAAAACTTGGTGCTCGTGGGATCATCACCATCTCATGCCGGTCACTATCACTTTCCATCTCCTCCTGCAATAAACGATTGCAAAAGTTAGATTACTCGTAATGTACTTTACAAGTATCTAAAGTGATTAAGAAGTGTGGTTGTGTTACCTGAGGAACTTGCGTTTCCTCCACTACCACTTGCACCCTTTGGACAATTTCTTTTCTAATGCCCAGCCTCACCACACTTGAAGCACCGGTTCTCGGTCCTCGCAGTGTTAGGCTTAACCTTTTTGACCTTTTGTTTGACACCTTTACCATTTGGCACTCCTTGGTTAGGATAGGTTTTACCCTTCCCTTTACCACCATGCCCTTTTCTCTTCTTCCCACCGCCACCACCATTACCGATCAAGATAACGTCCTTAGATTTGGTCCCCAAACTCAACTCAGCTGTCTTTAGCATGGAATGTAGCTCAGCAATGGATTTCTCCATATTATGCATGTTGTAGTGTAGGGATTTACTACGCACCATGCGACTGATCAACCACTTGAGTCGACCACCTAGTTGACGAGTTCGAACCATGACTGACCAAGAACATGAACTTGTTCTTGACCGGTTAAAACTAACTAGCTGATTTAATCCCTAAATGCGGAAGTGGGATTAAAACTAATCCTTAAATCCTAAAGGATTGGGATGTTGGAATTCTAGATTAGGTTAACAAGAAAGAAACCTTGTTCGAAGAACTTGAACACACACATACTTGTGTGTTCGTCGACTACTACCAAGAACCTTAGGGTTCTTGGTTCGACTTCGAACAAGAGGAGAGGAAGAAAGAGTGTTCCATGAATCATACCTTAGGTTAATGCTTAAGATAAATCCACTGATGATGAACACGACGAACGATCCTCTAGATGATCACTTGTAACGATCCTTGATCTTCGAAACTCGAAGAACACGAAGAACGAACGAAGAACACGAAGAACACAAGACTTGTGTTCTTCCCTTGTTGCTTCGGCCGAAATAGGGAGAGGAGAGGCTAGAGATTTCGTGATTAGGGTGTTGTGGAATAACCATTAGGGTTTAGCATAAGCCTTCTATTTATAATAGAAGATGTTACACTTAAAACCCTTCTAGTTTAATTAAGATTAACTTCTTAATTAAACTTCCTTTTTACACTTCCATCCCTTATAGTTTTAACTAGTTTATTATCATTGCACTTAACTATCAAATGTCTAGTATTAACACACTATAATTTCGGTACCCATATACACGAAATATATAGACTTGTATTTATACTTTTAATAGTTAATTATATAATATCCTTTATATAATTTATACAATAATATTATCCAATTACTATATGATTTAATAGCTTTAAATCATATCATGGATAACCTTTAATTAACACATTGTATATTTACTCAACTAGTAAATGTACAACTACTTGTATTAATTAGTTAGTTAAACTAATCTAGTAATAAGTTAAACTTAACTTAATACTCAACTGATTCATAATGACTATTATGAATCATTCCTCTTCGTAGTATCGTTGCATAACTTGTTCGTATTACATGCACTCACCGGTGTGACCTTTAAGTGTTTCGTAGGCATGGATGTATCATCATAGGTTGACTGACTATGCACATAATTCCTTCATGTAGTTGACCACAAAAGACTTGTAGTCATCAGACAACGAGTTGAGTATAGTATCTGTTGCCATTTGCAACGGTATGGGGTGACCAGGTCTAGCGAGGTGATCCATGTGTCCTTTCATTTTCATGACGTGGGCACTCACCGGCGTTCCTTTGACCATCTTGCAAGAGTTGAAGGCTCGATTGATGTCAAACCTCTCAGTGCGAGCTTGCTCTTGAAATGAATCCCTAAGTTGGTGGATCATCTCAAATGCAGGCACATCCATAAGTCCCGCTTGTAACTCAGGACTCATAGTGTCGAGCATCAGACAACTCACATCGAGTGCATCATTGACATGCTTATCATAAGCTTGCCTCGTTTCAGCTCTGGCATTAACAGCAGGGGTGTTTGGTACGCTCTCTCCAAGACATACCACTTTCTCTCATGCCTGAGCACAATACGAAGATTGCGCTCCCAGTTGAGAAAGTTTGACCCAGTCAACTTGTCCTTTTCGAGGATTGAGCGAAGTGAGAGATTATTGGTACTTGTTGTCGCAATCACGTTTGTTGCTGCCATCTACAAATCAAACCCAGTTTAATTAGTAATCATCAATAAACATTCTCTAAAATATATTATAAACCCATAATTAATATTTTAGGCCTAGGATCCATATATCACATTCTCGCCGCAAGGTTTGGGCACTTCCCGACGAGACATGCTAATTCTGGTAGGTAACTTCCTCACCGATCGTATCAAGACTTGACACGATTCCTCGGGGTCGTAGAATCTTTAGACTTATATCTTATTACAACTTTGTACAATCTAATCATACATTTCTAAGTTAGTAATAAAGTCTAGTATGTTTATTCTACTCAAGTACTTTTTGGGCCGGGACTCCCGATTATCACCAAAGTAGATCAGACCATCTAAGACAGTGCGATGTTCTGCGCCGGGACTCCCGATTATCACAGAACCTTACGGACCCTAACACTCGCAATGATTTGAATCCATATCTAAGGTTCTTTATCCTTACAATATGAATATCGTTTAACAACTGAGGTGTTCCATTAGGTGGATAGTACTTAGATCTAAGATTTTCTTGGGTTTGTTTAAGTCTTAAACTAAACTTAAACTTTTATTCCAATCTTAATCCTTGTTTAAAATGTGTGACTTGTGAATTGAAGAGTTCTACAAGACACCTTTTTAAAACATAAGAACTATTCTTTAAAACTTATAGTTTCAAGAATTTGCACGATTTTACATGTATACCTAAAACGAGGTGTACAAAACGTTTTACTAGGTTTTGTGAGAAACCTTATTTCTAATAAAACTTACTTGTTTTATATTACTTGAAAAACTTATAAACTTATGTTAAACTTTTAAAACTTTTATGATTCATGAACTTGAAACATAAACCTAGTTTAACACATCTAGTTTTTCATATGTCTAATAATAAAATTAAACATTTGTTTGACTTATAAGATTCGACCAAAACTTATGTCTTAACGACACACTTATAAACTTTGTGATTTTCTTGTGTAGCTCCCACTAGCTTCAACAACCATGATGAAACTTAAGCTCACACAATCACCAGTTTATACTTGGTGAAACTAATAAACTTATTATATAAAAACTATATATAATAATTCTTAGTTTGATTAAATCTTTCTTACATTTAACTTGAACTAGTCAAATATAGGTTCTTGTTATTTTTCACTCGATCATTAATCTAGTATATTACATAGCTTGTAAAATACTTATACTATACTTGTATAATTAACTAGTTATAACAACTTATAACTTTATACACCTTAATATATATAACTTTGTATATTTCTAGTTAATCATATAATTTCAACTTGTACAATTTCTAGTTATAATTAAATCATAACTTTGTACTTTCTAGTTTTAATTATATTATAACTTATACAATAACTAATTATAATATTATCCTTAAAGATCAAAATAACATTACCCTTTTTAATTGTTTCATTTTATCTTGTATTTAATGTATTCGTATATATGTATATTTTATAATAAACTTGTAACATTCTTATAAGAATATCACATCTAGTTTATACATGTGTATTTTAACTTAAACTAATTAAAATACGTATAAACTTATTATATCTTTTAAAATTCAATTTTACATAATAAATAAAAATTTCGAAAATTTAAATACATATATATATAAATAATTAAATACACCTTGTTAATTTTAGAACTTTAAAATTAACATCCTCTTTATCAATTCCCCAAATTAATTACATGAACCCTAATCTTGTTTTTGATCAATCAAAACTAGGGTTTTGACTTTCTTGATCAAAGACATCATTTTGTTTAAAGGATTAATTTCTTTTAATCAATCCTATCTAAACAATAAACTTTGTTTAAATTCTAAGATAGATTATAACCTTTAATAAATTTATTAAAACTCTTTAAATTAAAACCTTATAGACAATAAAACTTTGTCTAAATTACTACGTTTAAAGAACTAGCTTTAATAAATCTATCAAAATAATAATTAAACCTATTAGACATAAACTTGTCTAATTAACTAGGTTTTAGATTATTACCCTAATTAATACTTTTAAACTATTAAACTTAAACTAGTTTAATGTTCTAGGGTTCTTTAGGGTTTTCGAAAACTTAAGGCTAGGAAACTTTTCCACCAATTAACCTAGGCTAGTTTAATAAACTTGGTGTCCAAGTATTCCTCTAGATTTACGAAAATCCTAAGGCTTAAGGAAAGAATCCTTTTGATCAATTAAACAAATCTTGTTTAACATACTTGATCCTAGGGTTTTCCTTGGTCACGAAATTTCTAAGGGATTATGGAAAGAATCCTTTTGATCAATTAAACATATCTTGTTTAATATACTTGATCCTAGGGTTCTTTCTAGGGTTTCGAAAATTGCTAGGGTTTTCTAGAAACCTTCTTGACCAATTAAACTTAGACTAGTTTAATATTCTTGGTCTTAGGGTTTCTTCCCTCTTTTCGAAAAATCATGAAGAAGAAGAAGAAAAACTTGAAACAAAAAAACTTAAAATTAAAGTAAACAAACAATCTTTGTTAATCTAGTCTAGATCTATAAACCAACGCTCTGATACCACTGAGGGTTTCACATGACACTGATCGACCACTTGGTTCAACCACCTAGTATACTTGGTTCGACCATACTGACCAAGAACATGAACTTGTTCTTGGCCGGTTAAAATTAACTAGCTGATTTAATCCCTAAATGCGGAACTGGGATTATACCTAATTCTTAAACCCTAAAGGATTGGGATATTGGAGAACTAGATTAGGTTAACAAGAAAGAAACCTTGTACGAAGAACTCGAACACACACATACTTGTGTGTTCGTCGACCATCAACCAAAAAACCCTAGGGTTCTATGGCCGAAATTCGTCCAAGAGGGAGAAGGGAGAAAAGGGTTTCCCAAAACATACCTTGTTGATTGCTTAAGATAGATCCACTGATGATGAACAAGTCGAGCGATCTTCTAGTTGATCTAAGCAATGAACTTGGATCTTCAAGACTTGAAGAACACGAAGAACACGAAGAACGAAGAACACGAAGAACACAAACTTGTGTTCTTCCCTTGTTGCTTGTTCTCGGTCGAAATAGGGAGGAAGAGAGGGAAGTATTTCGTGAGGGTGTAAGGGGTTTAGGGTTACCCTAAGCCTCTTATTTATATACAAATAAGTTACACTTAGAACCCTTCTAGTTTAATTAATATTAGAACATTAATTAAACTTCCTTTTAACACTTCCATCCCTTATAGTTTAACTAGTTTATTATTGTTGCACTTAACTACTAAATGTCTAGTATTAATACACTAATAATTCGATACCCATATACACGAATTATATACTTGTATTTATACTTTTAATAGTTAATTATATAATATCCTTTATATAATTTATACAACAATATTATCCAATTACTATATGATTTAATAGCTTTAAAACATATCATGGATAACCTTTAATTAACACATTGTATATTTACTCAACTAGTAAATGTACAACTACTTGTATTAATTAGTTAGTTAAACTAATCTAGTAATAAGTTAAACTTAACTTAATACTTAACTGATTCATAATGACTATTATGAATCATTCCTCTTCGTAGTATCATTGCTTATCTTGCTCGTATTACATGTACTCACCGGTGTGACCCTTAAGTGTTTCGTAGGCATGGATGTATCATCATAGGTTGACTGACTGTGCACATAATTCCTTCAGATTTTACTCCTAGTTGAAGATTAAAGGTATATCTTCACTCTTTTATCTTTGTAGCTTAAGATCTATGTATTTTGATGTATGGGTTTGAAACCCTAGTTCTTGGGGTTTTGGGTTATGGTGATATAAGTGATGTACACACTTAATAGATGGTATTTTAACAAAGGAAACAAGTGTATGATTATGATTTGTAAGGATCTTAAGGGTTGGTTAAACCTAGGGTTTGGTAAATCACAATAATTGGGGGAAAGTGTTTGTTGATGGTATCTAGTGATAAATGGATACATTATTGGTAGTATGTGAAGTTGAACATCTTGTGATTGTTGTATTAGGCTTTTGGTAAAGTCTTGGAAAGTTGATTGATTGTTGGAAGCAAGGAAACCGGCGGAAAGAATACGCTTGGAGCATTTTATTGCTAAGGTGAGTACGTGTGGACTTTACTGAGTACGTGTGGACTTTACTGAGTACATAGCCTTTGAATTACTTTTCTTACTTGTGTTATGGTCTATTTGCTTATTTGTGTAGACTTATAGTATGTTGAGTTAGTGCTAGATATTATTGATAATATTAGACTAACTTGTTTGATGATGAAAGTGATAGCCGAGAGTTAGTTGACATAACCGTTGAGTTATGGTGAGATTGAGATGATGAGATGACACGGGCGACTCCCGTTCATGAGGTGTGGATTGAGGGGCAGTTGGGTGGATTCCCATCGACTCATTCACGTTAGTAGTCTTGCTAGCTGGACGTATTCCGGCGAGTAAGGCAGGTATCGGTAGATTGGGCGTGATATTAACGTTTTTAGACACGTTCAAACCCGTCAATATCGTCTATTTTGAGTACGTTTTAGAAGAAAATACATGTGATATTACTCAATTATGTGTTTATTATACATTTCAAGCGATATAGCGAAAGAGTTGTCAAAAACGGGCCAAAAGATGAAGAAAGTACAAGATTTCAGGCCAAAAATAGTTCCCGATCGTGAACTGATCGTGAACTATTCACGATCAGTCACCAAATTCCCTGTATGGTTTTCACGCTCGTTACCAAGAGTTACCGATCGGGAAGTATTAAAAACGGGAAGTTCACGACGCGAACTATAGTTCGCGCCGTGAACTATGCGCTTCTGATCGTGTTTTATGGCAGATCAAAGGGAAATGTCAGGCATCTTTTTCTTCTAGTGTGTTTTTGGACAGTTACCTGGACGATTTTGGAAGCAGTTCATCAAGGGATTAGTCAAGTTTATAGCAATCATTGATTCTCAAACATTTTGGATTAAGTCTATGGTTGTAATTCTATACTTTAACTTTTGTTTGTTGATTTCTAGCATGTCTATGTGCTAGTAATCTTTATATTTGCTATATTTGGATGATTCTAGGATTAAGTATGGTTTAATTTTAAGGTTTGTTTGTGTTCAAAACAATTGTTGAAGTTTAATTACTCTTCTTGGTTTAATTTATGAGTTTTCGTTTCTTTATCGTTGGTAATTGATTAAATTAGATATTGACAACATTTGGTTCAATTGATTACTTCCCCAACTTTTCATTATGACCTAGTTGGTAATTCACTAGAAATAGGGATTAGAGACAAGATTCCAATAAGTTAGATTAAACAAGAAATTCAACCCTAGTAATGAGAATTCTAGGTTAGAGGTCTTAGTTAATTCAAGACGGTAATTTCAACAAATAGAAGTGTGATTAGTTATAACTTTTGAGAGAAGAAATTCCTATTAGTTGTAATTGGTTTATTAAATGGAATTGAGAGAAATCTAATACCGTGACTTCTAGAACATTAAACTAGCCGGTGCTTAATAACCATACTTAGTACTAGATGAATCCATACATAGTGAATATCCCTTAAATTTCATTTCAAACGTTCAAATTTGCGTTTCTTGTCATTTCAACCATTAGTTACATTTTATATAAGTCAAAACATGAACAAAAATCTTTTCTTGATTAATTCTTTAACTTTCACCAACTGGATTACATAAACCGTTCCCTGTGGATTCGATAACCCGAAATACTTACCTAGCCTATATTACCCACGATTAGGTATACTTGCCTATGAATGTGGTAATCTAGATTAGTGGTATTTAGGAGCATAATTTTATAACTAGATCCAACACATCAAGTTTTTAGCGCCGCTGCCGGGGAGCGGTTTTATGTTTTTAGGTTTTTGAAAGTTAATTAGTTAATTGATCCTTATTTAGGAATTTATTCTTAAATAAGTTATTTAATTTGTAATTCATGTTTTCCTTTATTTTGTCTATCAGTTGCGTGTTAACTCTTTGCTTTGAGTTGTGCAGGTGCATGAGCAATAAAAATAACCTTAGAGGCAAAAAGTCTACACCTGATCAACCTTCACCGTCTTCTGATCCGGAGAAATTTTTTCGAAAGAAAAAGAGGACTCAATTAGAAGCAAGATACACCGCAACCATAAAGAAATCTCAGAATATTGGAGAACCAAGTCTTGAAAATCAAAATCCACTTTTTGAAGTTCAAGTCCAAAGTTTTGAAAGTCAAGAGCCGATTCTTGATATCCCGGAACCAATTGTCAATAATCAAGAGCCGATTCTTGATAACCAAATGGGTGATCGAGACCCACCACCGGAACGTCCGATGTGGCAAACGAGGCAAAATGCCCCGGTTAATGCCATTCCGGTAATTAGACTTCCGGAAATAAATGGCATAAATTTTGAAATAAAAAGTCAATTCCTCAGTATGGTTCGTGATTTGGGTTATGATGGTAGACTCACAAATGACCCAAATCACCATATTGAGTGCTTTAATGACATATGCCAATTGTTTAGGATTCCTAACGTTTCGCAAGATGCGATATGACTTCGACTCTTCCCTTTTAGTCTAATTGGAGAGGCAAAAATTTGGGTTAAATCCCTTGAGCCAAACTCCATTTCGACTTGGGAAGAACTCCGAAGTCGATTTATACACCGTTATTTTCCACCCGCGAAAGCGGATAAATTAAAAACTGATATTATGGCTTTTCAACAGGAAGCTGGGGAAACATTAACGGAAGCATGGGAACGTTTCAAAGGAATGTTGAGGAGATGCCCAAATCATGGGTTTGAGAAGAGCGATATCGTCCATCTCTTCTATAGGGGTTTGTCCAACAATGCACGATCCACCCTTGATTCATCGAGTGGTGGTATATTCATGTATAAAACCCATACGGAAGGATACCAACTTTTGGAGGATATGGCCATGCACAATGCGGAATGGGCCACCGATAGAAGAGCCGGAAAGCAAACGGGTTCGGTCAATGCGGTTGACGATAGACAAAATGATGAAGTCGCCGCCATAAAGAATAACCAGGTAATGTTAGAACGTAAATTAGATAAAATAACATCTTCTTTACATGCGATACAGGTTGGTTGTGATAAATGTGGTGGACCCCACCTTGCAAAGGAATGTCAACAACACCAACCGATGATGACCGAGGAGGAGGTTAATTATTTAAACCAAGGTTACGGGCAAAACTATCAACGAGGAAACCAAGGATACAACAACAATAGGGGTTACAATAACAATTACAATAATTTCCCCCCTAGACCATCACATCCACCCGGTTTCC
Source organism: Calendula officinalis (assembly GCA_963853835.1). Classification (NCBI taxonomy): domain Eukaryota; kingdom Viridiplantae; phylum Streptophyta; class Magnoliopsida; order Asterales; family Asteraceae; genus Calendula; species Calendula officinalis. Next base: position 65,127,064 of record OY970828.1, read on the forward strand.
CTCAAAACAACAATAACCAATCCAATTACCCTCCCCGAAATAATTCTAACACACCCGGCTCAAGTTCAAAGCCCGAAGAGCAAATGTCTCTCGAGAGCATGTTTGGTCAGTTTATGGCTAGCCAAGCCAAAACGAATGAAGAAACCAAACAAGACTCGAAAGAGATGAAACAAAGTATTAGAAACCAACAAGCCACCATTCAAAACTTAGTGAGAGATATTGGGAGAATTGCCCAAGCCTTAACCGAAAGACCTCAAGGCAATTTACCCCCTTCTACCCAAGCGAATCCCAAAGGAGACTTTAACAACTCAAGGGATGTCAAAGCCATTACCACACGAAGTGGTAAAGAGGTAAGTTCACCAATGGTTAAAATTACTACTAATAATTCTAGTGAACAGGTACTTGTAGAAGAGGGGACACCAATGATTGAAGAAGGGGTGATTGTTGAGAAGATTAAAGAAAAAGATGAACCGAAGAAGAGTGAATCAAAGAAGGAAGCAACAACAAATTCTTACCTACCTAAAGTTCCTTTCCCACAACGGTTGAGAAAGGAAAAGCTCAAAGAAAAAGATGGTAAGTTTGTTGAAATGATTAAACAGGTACGCATTAACGTGCCTTTGGTCGATATGTTGGCAGGTATGCCAAACTATGGGAAATTTATTAAGGATTTGGTGTCAAATAAAGTGCAATTAGAGGAAGCATCTTCAGCTATGTTGAGTGAAGAATGCTCGACGATCATAGAATCCAAGATGCCACCAAAGCTAGAGGACCCAGGGAGTTTCATAATCCCTTGTCTCTTTAATAATTTACCGGTTTATAATGGTCTAGCAGATTTAGGTGCTAGTATTAGTTTAATGCCCTTGTCGTTAGCTACAAAAATAGGATTAACCAATTTTAAGCCGACTAGGATGATCTTGAGATTAGCAAACCTTTCATACACATATCCCATTGGCATAGCAGAAAATGTTCCTGTTAGGGTTGATAAATTCGTATTCCCCGTAGACTTCGTTGTCCTAGAAATGGATGTGGATCCCAAAGTCCCGCTAATTCTAGGTAGACCTTTCTTGATCACGGCGGACGCCATGTTTCATGTGTCTAAAAAACAACTAAGTCTAGGAATAGATGATGATAGGGTCACCTTCTCTATTGAGAAAGCCATGAAGCATACCTCCAAATCCGATGATTCTTGTTATTTCATTGATGTTATCGATTCATGTATCGATGAGGAGGTTACTTCCTTTCTCGACCTCGATTGTGATGATGTCACCACAAGGTGATTTCACTATTGATTCCGATGAAACAATCCGAGATCTCCAAGAGTTCGAGGATTGGCTTCATGTAGATGGTGAGGAATCCGAGGTAGGAGATGTTGTGTTTGAGAAAATTGACCCTAAAGACAACCTTCGAATTAAAACTTCTTTAGAAGAGCCACCTACTCTTGAGCTTAAAACTTTACCAAACCATTTAGAGTATGCCTTTTTAGAAGGTGATTCTAGTCTTCCGGTCATCATTTCATCTAAGTTATCCTCCACCGAAAAAGCCGATCTTATAAAAATTCTCAAAACTCATAGACAAGCCATTGCTTGGAAAACGGCTGACATTCCGGGTATAAATCCCGCCTATTGTACACACAAAATCCTCATGGAGGAAAATTTCAAGCCAAGTGTACAAAGGTAAAGGAGATTGAACCCGAATGTCAAAGATGTGGTTAAGAAAGAAGTTCTTAAACTTCTTGATGCGGGACTCATCTACCCTATCTCCGATAGCCCGTGGGTGAGTCCGGTACAAGTTGTACCGAAAAAAGGGGGTATGACAGTTATCAAAAATGAGAAGGGTGAACTAATCCCTACTCGAACTGTCACGGGTTGGCGCGTGTGTATTGATTACCGCAAGCTAAATGATGACACCCGTAAGGATCATTTTCCTTTACCGTTCATCGATCAAATGTTGGAACGACTCGCGGGAAACAACTTTTATTGTTTCCTCGATGGCTTTTCCGGCTATTTTCAGATCCCGATTGACCCCCTAGATCAAGAAAAAACCACATTCACGTGCCCCTTTGGTACATTTGCTTATAGGAGAATGCCGTTTGGTCTATGCAACGCTCCGGCCACGTTCCAACGTTGCATGACGGCTATTTTCCAAGACATGATAGAGGATTGTATGGAAGTATTCATGGATGACTTCTCGGTTTTCGGGAACTCATTTACTTCATGTCTAGCAAATCTTGAGAGGATTTTGAGAAGGTGTGAGGAATCCAATTTAGTGCTTAATTGGGAGAAATGTCACTTCATGGTGCGAGAAGGCATCGTGCTAGGACATAAAATTTCTGAGAAGGGAATTGAGGTAGATAAAGCTAAAATAGATGTCATATCTAAGCTACCTCCGCCCTCGAATGTGAAAGCCGTGAGGAGTTTCCTTGGTCATGCGGGTTTTTATCGTCGGTTTATCAAAGATTTTTCTAAAATCACCCGACCCATGACCCATTTACTTGAGAAGGATATACCATTCGTTTTCTCAAACGAATGTGTAGAATCCTTTGATTTGTTAAAGGAAAAACTTACCGAGGCTCCGATCATGGTTTCTCCCGATTGGGAATTACCATTTGAGTTGATGTGCAATGCGAGTGATTATGCACTCGGTGCGGTGTTGGGGCAAAGAAAGAACAATCACTTTCAACCAATCTATTATGCTAGCCGAACACTCAATGGTGCTCAAGTGAACTATACAGCCACCGAAAAAGAATTACTTGCGGTTGTGTTCGCTTTTGACAAATTTCGACCCTACCTTGTGTTGTCGAAAACCATTGTGTACACCGATCATTCCGCATTGAAACATCTCTTTGCTAAGCAAGACGCCAAACCTCGACTCATACGTTGGATTCTCCTCTTGCAAGAATTCGACATTGAGATCAAGGATAAGAAGGGGGCGGAAAACCTTGCAGCTGATCATTTATCCCGCCTCGAAAATCCATATTTGGAGGAATGTGATGAAAATGGGATAAATGATAAATTTCCCGATGAATTCCTTGAAGTGGTCAACGCTTTACAAGTGTCTGATGACCCGTGGTTCGCCGACATGGCAAATTATTTGGCGGCGGGTATCCTTGTAAAGGGTATGACTCATCAACAAAAAGGGAAATTTTTCTCCGATCTTAAGTACTATTATTGGGAGAATCCCTACTTATTCCGGGTCGGGCCTGATTTTTTTCATAGGCGATGTGTGTACGGTGAGGAAGCTTACGTCATTCTCAACGAATGTCATAAGGGACCCACCGGGGGCCACTTCGGACCTAACCTCACCGCCCGGAAAGTATTAGATGCGGGATTTTATTGGCCAACGATTTTTAAAGACTCATATAAATTGGTCAAGGCTTGTGATGCTTGCCAAAGAACGGGTAGCATCTCCAAACGAGACGAAATGCCTCAACATAGCATTCAAGTTTGTGAGGTGTTCGATGTTTGGGGCATTGATTTCATGGGCCCATTCCCGAGCTCCCATGGTAATAAGTACATTCTTGTAGCCGTCGACTACGTCTCCAAATGGGCCGAGGCAAAAGCATTACCAACAAATGATGCCCGGGTCGTACTCAAATTTGTTCAAGCTCTCTTTTGTAGGTTCGGATGTCCTCGTGCTCTCATTAGTGATCGGGGCACTCATTTTGCCAATCACCTAATGGAGAAAACTTTGCAAAGATATGGTGTCCATCACCGTTTTTCAACTTCTTATCATCCACAAACAAGTGGACAAGTTGAAAATACTAATCGAGCACTTAAGAGGATCCTTGAGAAAACCATTGATCGAAATCCAAAAATTTGGTCTCAAAAGTTAGATGATGCTCTTTGGGCATTCCGAACCGCGTTTAAAACGCCTACCGGTTACACCCTGTACCGTATGGTTTACGGGAAAGCATGTCACATTCCGATCGAAATTGAACACAAAGCCTTTTGGGCTCTTCAAGAATGTAACATGGATGTAATCATGGCGGGTCACAACCGCAAATTCCAATTAAATGTTCTTACCGAAGAAAGATCTCATGCCTACGAGAATTCTCGAATTTACAAAGAAAATACGAAACGTTGGCATGACAATAAATTGAAAACCTTCAAATGTTTCAAACCGGGAGATAAAGTCCTAATTTATCAATCTCGTTATAAGTTTTCTCCCGGAAAACTTAAATCCAAATGGGCCGGTCCTTACACCGTTGTCCAACAAAAACCTTCCGGGTATGTGGAGCTCATTTGTGATAGTGGCTGTTTTAGCATAAATGGTCACCGTTTGAAACTTTATCATGAAGGGAATGGTAATTTTGAGAAGGAAAAATTGGAGGAAGAGGAGGTGATTCATTTCATCTCGGTTGGTGCTCGTAAGTGAGTAGAGAGTAGCATCGAGTCGAGCTTTAGACTCAATAATCTTTTAAGCGCTTCTCGGGAGGCAACCCGTGTGTATTGTGGTTTCTTCCTTTTCCGGTCAGCATTTTCGTTTTAGTTGTTAATGTCTTATTTTCTGCTCGTTAAGTCATTTGGTGTTTTTGGTTAAAAATCTGCGTGTGTTAAAATAAATTCGTAAGTGTGGGATTGGAGGAAAGTTCGCGCCGCGAACTTTCTTCCCGATCACTAACTGCTTACAGGGAGTTGGGCTCTTCATCGCTAAGAGTTTCTTCGCGCCGCGATAACTTAGCGATTCGGGTCACGATTCGGATTCGGGTCAACCCGGTTTGACCCATTCAGGTGACGAAAAGTTACCGATCGGTAACTAGATGGCGTCGCGAACTTCGCTTGCTATATATTCATCGTTTTCTTCCAGCTTTCTCAATCGTGAACCCTACTCTCCCAAATCGTGATCGGCAGCCAAAGCTCTCCCATTTTTCTACTCGATTTCACCCATTTTTCTTCCAAATCTTCCGATTTCTTCATCAAATCTTCATCTCCATGGGTCCAAGGGTTAGTTCTTCTACTTTTCTTCACAGATTCTTCATTTATTTCGGTATAGGTCCGAAATTTTGACTTGTTTTTGAACTTTTTGAGTTAAATCTTAGCTCTTTATGCTTAATAGTTGATTTGTAGTTGAACCCTAGTTGAAATCTGCAATCTTTGTTCTTAGTTAGTAGAAACCTCTTAAGATTAGTAGATTTTTAGACCTACATTGTTGAAATTGGGGGAAATGTATGTAACTTGAGTTAAATTTCAGATTTTTACAAGCATTTTGGTAAGGGTTTAGTTGTTAAACTAGCATATTGTTTTTACTTAGTTATATTCCTTTGGATGCTAGTCTAACAACTCGGGTTGGATAAAATTGGACACCAAATGACAAGTCTTTTGTTCAAATTATGTCAAGAATACTAACAAAGACAATCTTTTTGCAATGTTAATATGTCTATACCACTTAGTTTTTAAATAAAAATTGAAATAAAATATAATTAACAATGTCAAATCTTTAATTTTATTTTCAATTTTCTTAATTTTAAAACTAAGTGTGGGAAGGGGTAACGTCATTTACATTCATGTTTTACATAATTAGACACCCTTCCATTCTTTCATATCTATATTCTTAACATTATGATTATTGTCTTTGATGTAGAAACAACAAAAGACAGCTGCCTCCACATCGGCCGGTGGCCGCGGGCGCGGACGTGCACGTGCACCTTCGCCTGTTCCAGAACCCGCACCGGGGCCCTCACTCCTAGCAGACGGGTTCCCGGCCATTCTTCAAGTTAATAGGGAACACATCTTCCTAAACTTTGAGAATGCACCTCGCGAGAGTCTTGCACGAGATAGTGAGAGTAGGAGAAATAAACTCTTAAACCAAAAAGTAGTTGTGGGAAGGTGTGTTGATTTGGAATTGTTAGATGCGGTAGGTCGAAGGGCGGATATTGAAAGTTACCTGGTCCGTTATCATAAGGATCACGATGGCAATGTACGTTTTATATGTCGGGCGTGGGAGAGAGCTCTCCTCGTCAATGAACCAACTTATGATGAGCTCCTCCTCGAATTTTATTCTACTATAAAATTCGAACCACGTGTAGCCATGAAGAACCCTGAAGACCCTTGCATCCAATACCGAGTAGCTAACCAATGAGTAGAATGTAACCTCATTCAATTTGCTATTAACCTAGGTATTTATACCGTAGAAGAAACCACATCCAGAAATTTTGCTCATTATATGAAGTGGTGTGCGACGAATGAGGTTAGAAATGTTGACGAATATTGGCGTCAAATCGGGGTTGGTGATTACCGCATGGCTCATACAAAAGAGTCAAGCATTAGAAGCGGCACTCATCGTTTTCTTCATAGAATGATTGCATACACCACCCGCCACAGAAACCAAGGGCCCGAAAAAGTTACCAAATACGATATGTGGTTGCTCCACCAACTCATCGACAAGAATGCGATAACGAATATTCCATTCGTGATCGCCAAATTTTTGAGTACACAAGGAAAGAGGCTAAAAGGGAAAAGTCCGATGGGTGCCGGTCACTATGTCACTCGTTTGGCACGGGCCGCAATTGCCATTCCTCAAAGGGTTTGGGAGAGCATGACATATCGACCAATGGGGTCAATGGACGAGGTATTATTGTCGCGTATGCACGTCATCGTGAAATTTGCGGGTGACTATGTTTGGAACGAACATCCCGGTGTGGAAAATCCGGGAAGTGGTAGTGATAGTAGTGAGGATGATGGTGATGATGATGTAGATATGGACGAGGCACCGGGTCACGGAATACCAATCGCGGGTCAAGACTTTGGTCAACCGGGACCAACGGGTCCCCAATTCGGGCATTCGGGCGCCTCGGGATCCGGTTCGGGTCAATCCTCATTCGATCCTTACTTCTCGTATAATCAAATGGTCGAGAGGATGGACGCGATGCAAGTCGATGTCGCCTACGTTCGATCATCAAACGACCATTTGCAATCTAATGTCCAAAATCATATGCAACGGTCGTACTACAATCAGATGCGGGTCAGGCAACAAGTGAGTTGGCAAACCGATGTTGCCAACTATAATCTATATCCAAATCAATTTCCCCGACCCCTACCCTTTGATCATTCCAACATGCCCACGTGGGCACCGAATTTCCCCGCACCACCGAACTACCCCGATTACGATGCTTGGTACCAAGACTCCAATTCTTGGTACCATCCGTACCCACCACCGCAATGAAGGCGAAGAGGCAGAAAATAAATAAATAAAAAAAAACGTATTTCTGTTTTTGTTTTTTTGTTTTTAGGTGTTCGTCGTGATTGCTGTTTGTTGCGGAATCTTGTAAACTGCTCCGGAATTCAAAAATTTCACCGGGAATGTACACAACACATCCTCAGGTCGTATACTTTCTTATGACCTCGATTTCCTAAATTTTGTCAAGTTTATTGCATTGGGGACAATGCAAACACTTAAGTGTGGGAAGGGGGTGTATTTAAAAAAAGAAATCCACCATTTAAAAATTGTGAAATCTTCGAAAATAATCATCCGAGTAAGAAAACCGATTTAATGGTAAAAAAAAAAAAAAAAATTTATGACACGTCTCGATGCTTTTGAAAACAATTTTGGGAAACAAAGTTTAATTTAAATGATAAAATTTTAGCTAGCTTTTATGTTTCAATATTTGTGGCTTTTCATAGATTTAAGAATTTTAGCTCTTTGATTATGGTAATTTTAACGTAGAAAATTGGAAATGGCTTGCATAATATATAAGAATCGTCTTTAAGAAAATTAAGGTTAGTTTTACTAGCTCCCAATGACATTAGGTTAAGATAAGGGCCTTTAGTTTACGGTGCACATCATTGTGAATAATAAACAAAAATATATTAAAAAGTTATTAATCAAATATTGTGGAAGAACAAACAACCGGACGTGTGTCACTCGGACAAGTAAGCCCGAGGGGTCCTTCAAACCTAGCATTCTAAGGTCAACTGATCTGGACATGTTGGTGGAAAGTCTGCTACGCTGGTGGCATTCGAGCTGAGGTTCTTCCCACCAAACAAATAAAAAAAAAATAAAAAAAATAAAAAGAAAAAGAAAGAAAGAAAGAAAATAAGCAAAAATAAATAAGCTTGAATAAAGCATACATGAATAAAGGTTTACGCTACCCAATGATATTTAAACTAATTTTTCTTAATTTAACCCTACTAATTGGGTGGTTTTCATAAAGATGATATTTGTAGATTATGCAAGAATGAAGAGATTCTAAATTAAAATTGGTATAATTAAGGTAGCCAAAAATTAGTAGGTTTATGAAAAGTTAACTAGTTTGGTACACAAAATTGGATATAAAATCTAGGTGAAATTTTATTTGCTAAATTAAACTAAATTCTGAAATTGGCATTGATTGTGATTGAGATGTTTGTCATACGCATTGGATTGGTGTCTTACTAACAGATTTTTCAGGATGATTTGCTTGAGGACAAGCAAAGTTTAAGTGTGGGGATTTTGATATTAACGTTTTTAGACACGTTCAAACCCGTCAATATCGTCTATTTTGAGTACGTTTTAGAAGCAAATACATGTGATATTACTCAATTATGTGTTTATTATACATTTCAGGCGATATAGCGAAAGAGGTGTCAAAAACGGGCCAAAAGATGAAGAAAATATAAGATTTCAGGCCAAAAATAGTTCCCGATCGTGAACTGATCGTGAACTATTCACGATCAGTCACCAAAGTCCCTGTATGGTTTTCACGCTCGTTACCAAGAGTTACCGATCGGGAAGTATTAAAAACGGGAAGTTCACGACGCGAACTATAGTTCGCGCCGTGAACTATGCGCTTCTGATCGTGTTTTATGGCAGATCAAAGGGAAATGTCAGGCATCTTTTTCTTCTAGTGTGTTTTTGGGCAGTTACCTGGACAATTTTGGAAGCAGTTCATCAAGGGATTAGTCAAGTTTATAGCAATCATTGATTCTCAAACATTTTGGATTAAGTCTATGGTTGTAATTCTATACTTTAACTTTTGTTTGTTGATTTCTAGCATGTCTATGTGCTAGTAATCTTTATATTTGCTATGTTTGGATGATTCTAGGATTAAGTATGGTTTAATTTTAGGGTTTGTTTGTGTTCAAAACAATTGTTGAAGTTTAATTACTCTTCTTGGTTTAATTTATGAGTTTTCATTTCTTTATCGTTGGTAATTGATTAAATTAGATATTGACAACATTTGGTTCAATTGATTACTTCCCCAACTTTTCATTATGACCTAGTTGGTAATTCACTAGAAATAGGGATTAGAGACAAGATTCCAATAAGTTAGATTAAACAAGAAATTCAACCCTAGTAATGAGAATTCTAGGTTAGAGGTCTTAGTTAATTCAAGACGGTAATTTCAACAAATAGAAGTGTGATTAGTTATAACTTTTGAGAGAAGAAATTCCTATTAGTTGTAATTGGTTTATTAAATGGAATTGAGAGAAATCTAATACCGTGACTTCTAGAACATTAAACTAGCCGGTGCTTAATAACCATACTTAGTACTAGATGAATCCATACATAGTGAATATCCCTTAAATCTCATTTCAAACGTTCAAATTTGCGTTTCTTGTCATTTCAACCATTAGTTACATTTTATATAAGTCAAAACATGAACAAAAATCTTTTCTTGATTAATTCTTTAACTTTCACCAACTGGATTACATAAACCGTTCCCTGTGGATTCGATAACCCGAAATACTTACCTAGCCTATATTACCCACGATTAGGTATACTTGCCTATGAATGTGGTAATCTAGATTAGTGGTATTTTTTTTTTTGAACAGCAAAAAGAAGGCAACGGGTTGAGCTTCGGCAATGCCATCACCCCCCCGAGGACCTCCAAACTAAAAAAAAAAAAAAAAAAAAAAAAAAAAAAAAAAAAACTTGAGTCTAGCAAAAAGCTAGACTAAAAAGAACGATTACAAAGGGTTTAATAACCACTCAACCCAAGGAATCTTAATTTTACGATTCCGATGGGTGAGCCACGAAAAGGAAAAAAGCTTAATACTATCAACTAGACTCGATTTAGCAAACCTACCATTATCAAACAAAAAAGAGTTTCTATGTTTCCAAATGGTCCAACACGTGGTCATGCCAATCACTTGGTATTTTAGGCGCCCGAAGTTCCTGTTTGATATCGAGTCACTTTGATCCCACCAATCACTAAAGCTGGCCACGAGAGGGAAATCAACTTGACACCATTTTCGTATATCAGCCCAAACAGAAGACGCAATATGACAAGCAAAAAACGTATGCGATAATGTTTCCACACCTGAAGAACAAATTGGGCAAAGAATTGAATTAATATCTAAACCTTTTTTTGAAAGGTTTAGCCTTGTAGGAAGTCTATCCAAGGTGAGTCTCCAAATGAAAATATTAACTTTAATGGGTATAGAGGAACACCACTTGGAATCATAATCAAAACCATGGAAAAGGAAATTATTTATAACAACTCTTGTTTCTCCAACCGTATAGACTCTAGAATCACCAAGAGTCCAAATCAATTTATCTTCTTCATCTTGAATACGATAATCGTTTAAAAGAACTAAAAGATTTTCCATTTGTTCTTCCTCAATACCTCCTCTAATAGGACGTCTCCAATTAAAATTCCAACCATTCAAAGATAATCTGTCACTAACTTTACAAAAAGGATTCAATTCCAATTTGAAGAGACGATTATAAAGAGAATGAAAAGGAGCATGACTTGCCCAAATATCCGACCAAAACATAATGCTATGACCATTCTTTAACTCATATTTTAAATTATTTTTATGAACGATATTAGAGTCATGAAGATAATTAATCGTTCCAATGATTTGACCCCATAAACCTTTTTTATGACGGGCTAGAACCGGCTTACTAAACCCACCATCATCACCATAAACTGAATGAATAAGGATACACCAAATGGAGTTTTTTTCATTAAAAAATCTCCACCTCCATTTTGTGATAAGGGCTAAATTAAGAGCCTCAAGACTCGCAATATCTAAGCCTCCTTTATCTTTTGAAGCTAAACAAGAATTCCATTTAACCCAGCTCATTTTTTTATTGTTTTCCGAGCTTCCCCAAAAGAACTTCGCACGCAGTTGTTCCATTTTATTAAGAACAGACTTAGGGGCTCTAAAAATAGACATCCAATATATACCCAAGCTACCCAATACAGATTTAATTAAAGTCAATCTGCCACCTATTGATAAAAGATTTGCTTTCCATGAAGACAATTTTTTTACCATCCGATCAATAATGGGATCCCAGCAACTTTTTTTCCCCATATTTTGGCCCAAAACGAGCCCAAGGTGCGATAAGGGCTTGCTGCCTTTTGCGCAGCCCGTAGAGACAACAAATTGATCGATCAGCTGTTCAGAAACCCCATAGCCAAAAACGTGAGATTTATCAATGTTAATTTTAAGGCCGGAACAAGCATTAAATTCATTTAAAATTCTAATGATGGCATCAATATTATTTTTACTCCAATCTGTAATGAACACCACATCATCTGCAAAAAACAAATGAGAAACCGAAAATTGTGAATTACCCACAAGAGCGCCCGAAAACCGGTTTAGAAGGATGTCTTTTTGAATTAATAAGTGGAGGCCCTCCATGGCAATAATAAAAAGGAAAGGAGATAAAGGATCTCCTTGACGTAAACCTCTAAACATAGAAAATTCTTCGGTAGGGCTACCGTTTATAAGAATGGAAAGGCGAGCCGAAGACAAGCACTCTAAAATCCAACTCCTCCATTTAGGACCAAAGCCCATTTGCATCATAATAAAATCAAGGTAATCCCAATTCACTGAATCGAAGGCTTTATCAAAATCTACTTTAAAAAGAAGAAGACTTTTATTTTTTAATTTATACCAATCGATTATCTCACTCAACATGAGAGGACCATCCAAAATTTGCCTTCCTTTTACAAAAGCCGTTTGAACATTACTAATAATAGGGTCAATAACCTTGGATAATCTCAAAGCTAGAACTTTAGATATAATTTTATAAATAAACCCAAGTAACGAGATAGGCCGGAAATCTTTCACGAGGATGGGATTAGCGACTTTTGGAACAAGTGTAATAAAGGATGCATTGCACCCTAAAGGCAATTTGCCTTTAAAAAAGAATTCTTGCACCGCGTTAAAAATATCATTCTTGAGAATCTCCCAATATTTTTTAATAAACTTAAAAGTGAACCCATCCGGACCCGGCGCTTTTTCACTTCCACAACTCCAAACGGCCTCTTTTATTTCTTCTAAAGAACACATAGCTTCAAGAAACGCGACATCAATTGATTTTAATTGAGAAAAATCTGCACGAGAAAGATTCGGTTGTGTTACTTGAACCGATTGGAATTTCGATTTGAAGAAATTAAGGAAAACCTTTTTAACATTAGAAGGTTCTACAATCCAATCGCCATCTTTCATAATACCTTGGACCGATTGTACCCGTCTTCGTTGATTTAATAACCCGTGAAAGAAAGAGGAGTTTTCATCGCCTTCAATATCCCATTTCAATTTTAATTTTTGCATCATATCCAGATTTTCCATCTTTTCAATATTATTGACTTCATTAAGCCAAAAGATACGGTTCTCAATGTCGACCGATGTCGCACATCCTTGGTCCATTTTCCGATCAATCTCCGCAATAGAAGTGCACAAGTCATTATAATGACCTTTATCTTTAACTTTTTTAAGACTGTTCCATTGCCTACAATGTGCCTTTATTTGCTTCATTTTGTTTTTTAGATCTACAATCTTTGAAGACAAAAAAGAATGGGGGCCTTCAAACCCCTTTTGGACCGCCGCATCAAACGAGACATCTTCAAACCAAGAATGAAAGATACGGAATGGGATCGGCCCAAAATCATTTTTTCTCGAATGTAAAATGATGGGGGCGTGATCAGAGAGATTCCTATCAAGGGCAGTGACTTTTAAATTTGGACAAAGATTAGAAAACGAATCCGAAATGAGAAATCGGTCAAGTTTGCTCATTTTAGAACCCGCTTTATTCATCCATGTATATTTTTTACCCCCAATACAAAGATCGATAAGCCCATGAGAATCTATGAAATGATTAAAAAAATCTGCGCCAATTTTGTTAAAAACAGACCCATATCTCTCTGATTCGTTTCGCACTTCGTTAAAATCACCGAAAAGAATGAAATTACCTGATTTTGAGCGGATAAAAGAGCTTAAATCATCCCATAAAAGCTTTCTTTTTTCAACATCTTGGGGAGCATAAACGTTTATGAAAAACGAAAGATCTTGAGAACCTATCCACTTTCCTTCAACAATAACATAATAATCATGGCTAACAATGTTAGATTTAATAAAGACCGCAGGGTCCCAAATTGACACAATACCACCTGAATGACCCCGGGCCGAGCTACACGCAAAATCAAATTTAAAATTCCCCCACATTGATTTAAATTTGAATAAATTAGGCTTTGTGAGTAAAGTTTCTTGAACACCTAGAAAGGAGACACTATGTTGGAAACATAATTTTTTAACCCATTTTCTTTTATTCACCTTGCGGAGATTGATCTAGTTATAAAACCTTCCTCTTCTAGTGGTATTTAGGAGCATAATTTTATAACTAGATCCAACACATCAAGTTTTTAGCGCCGCTGCCGGGGAGCGGTTTTATGTTTTTAGGTTTTTGAAAGTTAATTAGTTAATTGATCCTTATTTAGGAATTTATTCTTAAATAAGTTATTTAATTTGTAATTCCTGTTTTCCTTTATTTTGTCTATCAGTTGCGTGTTTTTTTCAAGTATGTTTCTTTCCCGCACATTATGGCGGATATTTTTTTTACTTTCTTGACATAAAATTATTTGTGGTCTTACATTCTTTTAACATACTCACTAAGTTATAAAAATATGTGTAATATATTTTTTCCGCAACGAATAACTTTGATTAAAGTAATAAATGTACAACAAACTATTGTAAATATGTTGCTTTTACAATACAAAAACCTAAGTGAATTTATAATACATATATAACCTAAAATAATCAACACCCTCTCCAAAATATATACCATAGAGTAGATATTATTTTATTTCAAAAGTATTGTTAAAAGAAATATATACATGAATATGATGTAACTTTATAATATTAGTGTTATTAGTAATTACAAAAAATTCTTTTAATTTTGTAATGATAAATATAAATAATTATAATAATAATAATAATAATAATAACAATAATAATAATAATCAAGAGTTTTATTCAAGGTAGTTCTTAATTTTTATATAGCAAAAGAGACAAATCTCAACCATTGATTAATTATAAGTACTAGTAAAGATTTATTACATATTTTATAAATGGAGGAGTATTTTGTCATTTTTACAAAAAAAAAAGTTGTTTATTTTTTATTATTTATTTCAGATTTTTTTAAAAAAAAAATTATTTATTTTTCGTTAATAACACATAATGTGTTAATCACATGTGATTGTATACTGAATCACATGTGATTGTAGTAAAACATCACATGTGTAAGTTGTACAATTAGGATTGTTTCTAATATTAAATCGTTTGTTATAGTTAGATGTATAAGCGTTTGTTTGTTTGTTATTATCATTAATATTTTCAGTTTTCTCATTATTTAATGACAGTTAAAAAATTGTTTTTTGTTTGAGGAAGTATATAATTAATATTTAATAAATAAGACGCCAAATATCAAGAAACGAAAAATTATGATAAAGTCAAGTTTTGAAATCTTGACCTTTTATTCTCACATGAGATTCATTGCTACTGGCCCACTGTGCTATAGTTAATTTACACAATCACCCCTATTATAGGGAGAACTTTGAAAATAATTCTAACTCCGTTTTGTTTGAGTCCGTTCCGTTTGAAGTTTGCTAATGAATAGTGGATTTGGGTGGTAAATGTATATAAGAGAAAATGAAATTTCAAACATAGAAAATTCAAATAAATTTATTTTATACATATAAACTTCAAATATGAGCATATATAAATAAATGGACTTCAAAAGGCAAGTGGCTTCGTGGTCAGTTGAAGGGCTTATATGGAAACAATGATGGCTGAATGAGGATACTCTTAACCCCATGACTTTTCATGTTAAGCACTCCTTTTTGGATTAAGCTAAAAACAAACATGGCTGTAACAATCATATGAATTAAGGCCATTATATATTAAGTCCAATAAGTTAGAATCAAACACTACCTAAGTTTCTGATGCATGTATTATGACAGCCCTTAGAACTGTCATTATCAAAATTCATAATAAAATCAAAACCCAAAATATAAATGAATTCTATTCGAAAAGGTAGTTATCATGTTCGCAAAGTACTTTCCTTGTTTAGGAAACGTGTTATATAGTTACCATGTTTAACTCTTCCGATGTATCATAATCTTTTTATAACCCATACTCGAGTTGAATGGAGAGAGAGCGTGAGCGAGAGAGAGGAGGCGAATGGACGGAAGTCTCATATCGGAAAAAACTCAAATCCGGCAACAGTTTCTTCAACAACAATCATCAACAGGAAGATCATCACAAGACTTACATCAGGAAGGACGTTTTTGATTCGAAGGCTACAAACTTCTACATCTCAAACTTCAACCCAAAGATAACAGAAGAAGATATATGGAATGTATTTTTGCCGCACGGAAGATTAGTGGACGTCTACATCGCAAAAAAATTGAATCAGCGCGAACAGAGATTTGGTTTTGCAAGATTCGTGGGTGTTCATAATCCACGTGGGTTAGTTAACAAACTAAGGAGTTTGTTAATCGGAAAAGATAAAATCTTTGTTACCCTGGCTAAGTTCGAGAGAGAGAAACAACCAGTAATCAAAAGAAGTCACCAAATCCAAAAAAGGAAGCCAATATTACCACCTCCAGGAACATCTCACAGATCGTATGCGGAGATTCTCGGAGGCAAAAGAACAAATAATTCGGTGCAGCCAAACCAAAAAGAAGATGACTCGCCGCCACTTTCATCTCCCCTGAAAGTGATCACTACAAAAGCATCGGAGAGCTGGGTTCGTACAAATCTTATCGGCACTGCCAAGTCATATGAACACTTGTTGGGTTTAAATAACATGATAGAAGCGGAAGGACTCAATATTATCAAAATCCGTTACATCGGTGGCCTCTCAACATTGATCGAGTTCAAAGATAAGAATGAAGCAGTCACTTTTCGCATTCAGGCTAAACAAACTTGGTGTAATTGGTTCAGTTCCCTTGTCACTTGGGACCAAAATTTCAAAATTAAGAACAGGTTTGCATCACTCTATATCTATGGTGTTCCACCTCAAGTTTGGCTACCTGAAACATTCTCAGATATAGCTAAAGAATGGGGCCTAATTATGATTCATGAGGAATGCTCTAAAGAAAATAATAACATGTCCATGGGCAAAGTGGTCATTCTTACGGAAGAAACAGGCAGTATCAATACCACTAGGACAATTTCGGTGGATGACGTATTGCACGAAATAAGCATTTCGGAAGATCGCATGGAATCATTAAGGTTCAATCCGTTTCATCAAGAGGAGTTGGATTCCATTCATAATTCATTCCGTAATTTAGAGGAACAAATTCCCTTCCTGAATGATGGATCGGAATTCGCAGAAGATAGAGGTTCAGATTACTCCGGCAGCCAAGACTTAGCCGGAGACGATTCACAATCAGAGTTTGACGGGGAATTGGAATTTGGAAACGGTAATCTAGAAGGCGCTTCGATTCCTGTGGAAATCATTGATGAGGTAATCGACCATGGTAATAAATTAGTGACAGATGCCTTGCCGCTTCCCAACGATAAACCTAATAATAATACGCCTTCTCAATCGGTGAATGGGCCCATGTCTCCGCTCGTGGAAAATATTCCAGAAGACAATAATTCCAATGGCCCACCTCGCTGGGTGGATCCAATAGTTAAGCCCATCCCTAATCCTTTAAATTCTGGGCCAATTCATAATAATATCAAACCAACCCAAAGTCGTCAACATAAAAATTCCAAAGCATTACCATTCCCTCTTAAGCCCATCGCAATTCTTTCACAGCATATGCGCCGACACAAACCATCCCGCATAAGCAGCAATTCATCCAGTAATGTGGGCGATATTAATCAAGAGGCATCAATCAACCTCAACGAGCAGCCTATCCCTTCCCATGTTAGCGATTCTATTCCTTCTATCCCTTTTCCGTCAGCATCAAACGGAAGATCAGAGGAAATTCGCAATACTAAAGAGATTGGTGAATTAATTGGATTTGGGTTAGATGGTTATGAGACTGAAATAGCTCAGCTAATTTCCAACAATGGGGATGACAGAGTTATCCAATGAATTTAATATCTATTAATTCCAGGGGTCTGGCTTCGGATTCGAAGCAAGAGTGGATCTGCAACCTTTGTAGATCTAACAGGGTTCAATTTTTAGGTATCCAAGAGACTTTTGTCTCCGATCCTGATCAATTCTTGTTACGCGCAATTTGGGGAAATCGTAACTTTGATTATGACATGGTGGAAGTCTCTGGCAGGTCAGGTGGTATAATCTCAATTTGGGATCCTCAATCGTTTAATAGGACAGAATCAATTCATAATAGAAATTTCTTAGCGGTCTTGGGAAACTGGGCAGGTTGTAGCGTTCGCTGTGGGTTTATAAACGTCTATGGGCCACAAAATCAGGGTAGGAAAAATGCGTTATGGGGTAATTTGATCAACATTCTAAGGGCCCATAATGATGTTATGTGGACAGTGTTTGGGGATTTTAATGAAGTAAGATCAGCAGAAGACAGGAAAGGCACGAAATTTTCCTCATATGGTGCCTCAAGATTCAACGACTTCATTCATGAATCGGGTCTTATTGAAGTAAAAACGGGGGGTAGAAAATTCTCAAGAATGAGTACAGATTGTCGTCAGCTTAGTAAAATTGATCGGTTCTTCACCAATTCTAAATTCCTCGATAAATGGCCTAATCCATCCACAATTATCCTCCCCAAACTTCATTCAGATCACAGTCCTATCATTTTTAATTCGGAGGTATTGGATTTTGGCCCTTCTTATTTCAAATTCTTCAATTCCTGGCTCGCTGACTCATCACTGGTTGAGATAGTAAACCGGGCTTGGGGCATTTCGGTTATGCCAGGGTCCAATATGCTGCAATTCATGTTAAAACTAAAATTTGTGAAGAGCGAAATAAAACGATGGAGGAATCAAATCAAAACGTTGCATCAGAATGAAAAAGTTGATCTCTCAAAAATAGTTGAAGATGTAGAAGCTAAAGCAGAGCAGTATTCAGTTTCGGATATAGATATTCAGGCTCGTAAAAACGCTATTCTCAAAATAAAGGAAATATCTAAAAAGGATCTGCTTGATATAAGGCAAAAATCGAGAGTAAAATGGGCTTCCTTGGGAGATGAAAATACTCGCTACTTCCATGGTCTTTTAAATCAAAACCGGAGAAACAATCACTTACATGGTATTTCAGTTAATGGGGTGTGGGTCACTAATCCATTAGAAATTAAAATGCAGGCAAAAGAATTCTTTCATGCCAAATTTGTTACGCCTTCCACTTCAAGACCCAAATTCCGCAACAGCAACATTCAAAAACTAAATCAGGAGCAGTCTAGTTTTCTTGAGGCGCAATTTACAGAAGATGAAATTAAACAATCGGTTTGGGGTCTGGGGTCCGAAAAAGCCCCGGGCCCAGATGGTTTTACTTTTGCTTTTTTTAAAAAATTTTGGAGCACCATTAACAATGAACTAATTTTGGCTGTTAATTATTTTGCAGTTACAGGGAAGTTTGATGTTGGATGCAATTCTTCTTTTCTAGTCTTGCTTCCCAAGGTCAGCGCTCCTATTGGGCTTCACGAATACAGGCCCATAAGCCTGCTTAACTGCCTGTATAAAATCATAGCCAAAGTTCTAGCTAATCGACTCAAATTAGTCATTGGCTCGGTGATCGGTCAGGAGCAGACGGCTTTCATCAGCGGAAGATGCATTTTTGATGGCCCTCTCATAATCAATGAAATAATCTCATGGTACAAAAAATGCAAGCGACAAGCAATGGTGTTCAAAATCGATTTCGAGAAGGCGTTCGACACAGTTAGTTGGGAATTTATTGATGACATCCTTTTGCAAATGAATTTCGGTAAAAAATGGAGGATGTGGATATCGGGTTGTCTTTCTTCAGCTCGCATGTCGGTATTGATAAACGGCTCTCCAACGGAAGAATTCTCCATGGAAAGAGGTGTAAGGCAAGGTGACCCACTTGCACCTTTTTTATTTATAATAGCCGCAGAAGCGTTAAATGTAGCAATGAAATCTGCTGTGTCTAATGGTGTGTTTTTCGGTATCAAATTTCCGAAATCAAACATAACGATCTCACATATGCAATTCGCGGATGACACCATTTTCATTGGTGAATGGTCGGAAAAAAACATGGCTAATCTTATTCGGTTATTGAGGTGGTTTTATTTAGCATCAAGTCTCAAAATTAACATAAACAAAAGTTGTTTAATGGGTGTGTCTGTGGATTCGGTGGAAGTTAGTAACCTAGCCAACAAATTTCACTGCAAAGCGGGCTCATTCCCGTTCATTTATCTAGGACTTCCAACCGGTTGCTTGATGAATAGAACAGAATATTGGGAGCCAATAATTAATAAATTTACTTCAAAGCTATCGAAATGGAAAGCTTCATCTCTTTCCTCCGGTGGAAGATTAACAACTATCAAGTCCGTTCTAGGTAACCTTGGCTTATATTTTTTCTCCATCTTTAAAGTCCCCGAGAAAATTCTTAAAAAATTGGAAAGTCTTCGTTTAAATTTCTTTTGGGGTTCTAAGGAGGGTCAAAAAAAGATACCTTGGATATCATGGGATGTAATTTTAAATGATAAAGAAAAAGGTGGTTTGGGGGTAGGGAGTTTAAAGGCACTAAACTTAGCTCTCTTGTCCAAATGGTGGTGGAGATTTAAAACGGAAAATAACACCTTGTGGAAATCGGTGATTCAAGAGATTCACGGGCATCATGGAGGAATTGATCTACTTAATCCGATGGGAAAAACGTCAGGTGTTTGGAATAATGTCCTCAAGATCAACAAATCTCTAGCAAAATTGAATATAAATCTCAAATCTTGGTTCATTTCCCAACCGATCCAATCTCTAGGTAATAACAGGTTGCCTTTTAAATGGGCGCTAAGCACAACAGGAATCTTCACTGTTAATTCCATAAGAAAGGCGATTGATGATTCAATGTTAAAAAATACGGACAAAGGTGACTTTCCTTGGGTTAACTTGATACCATCAAAGGTTGGTATAACGGTTTGGCAAGCATATAATGAGCGGCTTCCTTCAAAGGCAAATCTTATTCGTCGTAATATTCCCATAATCTCCGCGGAATGTGTATTTTGTGGATTGGCGGAGGAATCAGAAGAACATCTATTTGCGCATTGCTCTTTCTCAAGGAATCTAATTTCTGAGTTCGGTAGATGGTGGGGAATAGATGCACAGGCGATAACGAATATTCGTAGTATGCTCACATGGGGTCGCGATATTGGCTTAACAGGGAATAAGCTATCGGCATTCACGGCAGCAATTCAATGCCTCATTTGGAGAATATGGAAATTACGCAATGACAAAATCTTTGGCTCGCACAATAATGGACGTGAAGTGTTAATTTTCAGCGAAATCCAAAGCTTATCATATTTTTGGATAAAAAACAGGGCGAAATCGTGTCTCTTGAATAATAAATGGGCAATGTGGTGTTCTAGTCCTATGTCTTGCATGTAATCGTTCTTATCTTGTTTTCGTTTTTGTTTTCTTGTTTTTCTTTCTTGTCTTGTAATGTCCTAGCTTCTTGCTAGTTTTTATTAATGAAGCCGTTCAAAAAAAAAAAAAATCTTTTTATAAGTTGCACATTGTTATCTTTTTAAAAGTCTGATCTAAACCCTAATTTTTCATTCTAACGTCGTGAAATATGAACGGAATACGTGCCGGCGTTGAGGTGCCGACGTTGTAGAAGAAGCATGTGAAAGATGATTGGCTGTCAATCGTGAAGGGATTTAGTCCTGAAGAAATCAAAGAGCTTTTCTGTCAAAAGTTTTGCGGTCATTGTGAGCTTGCTTTGCATTCATATGTGTAATCAATTGCTAGTAGTAATATTCTAATTCATCTTTTTGGATTTTTACTTTTAGAAATTATAATTAGTTACTGTCTGTGTTTTTTGTAAGAAATTTAATTGCTTTGATTGCCTGAAGTTGTAGTGCCTATTATTTTGTTATTATTTGATCCGGTGTATCCCGGATCAACAACTTCGCTTATATCAACATCAACTAACTTAATTGGAATTCAACATGTGTATTGAATCTTTTGAACATTAATTGTTGCTAATCATATTAAAATTTATAACATGTTTTTCTAGCCTAAAAAATTATTAAAATTCATAACTAAGTTACTTTCGAGAAATTAAATTAGCAACAACCATGCATAAAATTTCATATAGATCTAATTGTCTAGCCTTTTTTTATTTCATCGGGAAAATGCATAAAGAAATCGTCAATGTCAACTAACTATTCTACTCAATCAGATGATATTTCTTACAATTCTTCAACGAAAATGTATTCAAGAATCTTCAAGCAAGAATATTTCAAAGAATATTTCAAATAAATCTCCAGTAAACTTTCAATCAGGGTGGAAGAACTATTACTATGAGAAATTCTCCCCATCATCAGTGAACAACAACAACAACAAAAATTTGACCTCGTCAACACAATCAATATCCAGTAAATTGTTTGATGAAGGCTCCTTGATGAAGGCTCTGTTAATGATGAATTGTCGTTTGAGGAAAAATTAAGATTTACAAATGTTGAAAGAAAGACAAATTTTGTACATTATGAAAGGGTTAATGGGAAGAATGTGAACATTGTTCAAGGGCTTGAATTGCATACTCGAGTGTTTAATGCTCAAGAGCAAAAAAAGATTGTTGAAATCGTTTATGAGTTTCAGCGAATGGGCCAAAAGGGTCGGCTTAGAGATGATTATTTTGCTTTTACATAAATTGTATATTAATAATAATCTAACTTTTGTACTTATTATTAATTAATAATGATGAAATATTTGCAGAGCACACATATTCAGAACCTTCAAAATGGATGCGAGGAAAAGAGCGTGTTACAATTCAATTTGACAGTTGTTATAATTATGCAGTTGTAATTAGTCATCATGTCACTTCCTTTTTCTTTTATGTTGTTAAATATTTTTGGGTTTGCAATTTTGTATTAACTTTTAATTATATTTTTCAGGATAGAAATGGGAACCTACCGGGAATAAGTAGAGATGAAAAACTTGATCCTTTACCTCCAATATTCGAACGAATGATTAAAAGAATGGTGAGGTGGCACGTTCTACCACCGGCATGTGTTCCAAACAATTTCATTGTGAATATATACGATGAAGGAGATTGTATTCCACCACATATTGATCATCATGATTTTCTTAGACCGTTTTGCACCATATCGTTTTTGACCCAATGCAATATATTATTCGAGTCAAACCTTAAGATTGTTGCCCCTGGGGATTTTTCAGGCCTGGTTTCCATACTCTTACTTGTCGGGTATGAAATTATCTTATATATTCTTTTTTTGTGTTTCTTGATTATGTAGAGATAAAATAAACATTTTATTTGATGATTATTGATTGTTTAAAATTTCGTAATGTAGATTTGTGCTTGTATTAAAGGGTGATGGTGCTGATGTGCCCATGTGCGGTACCAAGGGGTGGGCATCTGCCTACCCCAAATTTTTCCCAGTTAGAATAATTTTTTATGATTTAGTTTATTTTTTTTGTTAATCAAATGATGTATTAAATATGAGCGATAGCTAATGCAAGGCGTATCTTATATCTGACTTGCACAACACAACATTTTGCCCATCATTTAAAAAATTTGGAAAGTCAAAATTTTTTACCCACCATTGTATAAATTTCTGGTATCGCCCCTGGATGTGGCCAAACATTGTTATCTAGCAGTCCCCGCCAAAAGGTATGAACAGTTATAACCAAAAAATGGTATGAGTTCGGGTCAAAACGAGTCAACTATTTATTTGAGCCGTTTGATTTCATTGTTTAATTGCAGGATATCCATCACTTTCAGGAAAATGGATGAGATCAAGATTCCTTACAATTATTCACCTAATACTGAGTTGTTAAATTTACGGCCTTTGACCATAACTCCAGTCAAACAACCGTCACAAAAAAAACACATTGAAGCTAAAGAAGCATATCCTTCTACTCCTGCTCGGATTACTTCAAATTTTAACCGTCCATCTTGGTTTAATGTGGAAAATGATTTCCCATCTCTAGGTGTTGTGGCCAATGCAAGTCAACAACCTGGTGGTTATAAGAAGAATGGTTACAACGGTCGAGGTTTTTGAAGAGAAATGTTATTAGGAAAACTTGTAGAATAATAGTTATTGTAGCTGAGTTATAGTTTGTTGGATAATTGATTAAGTGGAGGAAGATGTATTAAAATCTTGTTTTGTTAAGGTTGGATTGGATGTAATTACACATTTCATGTTTTATAAAACAGATACAAATATTAAAACCCATAATTGGTAGTTGAATATGCATGTAAAATATCCACAAGTATCTATGAAATGGTGATTAAAAAAATTAAAAGGTCTAAAACTATGAACTTGTTCATAGTCTTTTAGAATTAACTTTTTATTATTATTTATATTAGCCTTAAAATTGAAAGTCTTTGAAGATGTATTTAAATAAAACGATTTATTATTTGTTCATATGACATCCTTAAAGATTTTTAATACTACCTCCGTATCAAAATAAGTGATTCACTTTTAAACACGGTTTTTGAGGCAAAAGATTAAAAAGTAGTTTAAGATAGATTAAAGTGGATAGTTAGTGGAGAATGAGTCCCACTTCTTTTGAATAAAGTGATATTAATGATGTTTAAAAGTAAAAGTAACGGTAAAAGGATAATTTTACTTTATTAAAGTAGATAGTTATTGGAGAAAGGGTCCCCCTTTTTTACCAAATAAAGTAAGTTTTAAAAGTGTATCACTTATTTTGTTCTACCTCTAAATAGAAAATATATCACTTATTTTGATATGAAAGTAGTATTAAATACCTAAATACATGGTTATACAATACCCTCGTCATTGAATTAATAATGATGACAACCAATTAACCAATTATAAAGTTTCATGTTTTAATTTAAATAGATGTATATTTGATAAATGCTTGCATTATTGGTTTGTTGTTTGCTAGTGAGATGAGGTGAGAATGGCAGGATCCATGCATTATTTGGGTTTATAGTTTATACGATATTCATATTGTTCTTTAGTTTTTGAAGTATTGTTTATGTTCATTCTTAATTTATGATTTTTTTATACTGCAAATATATTATATATTCCCAGCAAGATGCAAATGAGTTTTTGAATATTTAAAGTAGAATATTGTTGGGATTTGAGATCTTAGTTTAAATTTTTAAAGTAAAATATTGATAGGATTTGAGATCTTAGTTATATATAATTAAAATTTTAAAGTAAAATATTTATAAGATTTGAGATCTTATGTTATATGATTAAAATTTTAATATACTGATAGCATTTGAAGATTGATGATTTTTTTACAACACTTAAATTAGTTTGTATTCAAAAACATACTTTGTAATTACAATACAAGGTAGGATTGTGCAAAATAGAGCGAAACGAACTATATTGATTTGGCTCGTTTCTATGTTTCATGTAAAATCATGATCCGGCTAGAAATCGGAAAAAACAGTAAAAGTCGAAAAAGATCGGAAAAACGGGGTACCCGATCCGATTCGGTCCGGTCAAAGACGTCATCGGTCCGGTGGTCAGGCGAAATTATTTTTCGATTTGGTTAATGGACCATACACATACCTTACACAAGGTCATCACAATCTTGACAACCCTACTTTTACGTTCTTAAGTACACAGTTAAAAAGAATTATAGCTGGTAGGGGTGGCAATTTCTGACCCGACACGAAACCCGACCTGAAACCGACACGAAAATAAACAGGTTTGGGTTGAGGTAAAAAATAATTGGGTCAGTCTCGGGTTGAGTCAGCTGACCCGTTTATTAAACAGGTTAGGTTCAGGTCAATGATAATTTAAATGGGTCGACCTGCCAACCCGTTTAATTATTAAAATATATTTTAAAAATTATATATTCATACTTAATTTATAGTTTACTAGTTAAAACGTAATTAGTAGTTAGATAAAAATAAAAAATATTACTTAGTAATTTGGTGTTTAGTATTTTGTTATGAATTTGTGTAATAACAACAACATTGTGAGCTGTTTGACCCGTTTAATTTGTTTGACCTGATAACTTGTTTATCCCGTTATATTAAATGGGTTATATGGGTTAGGTTTGGGTTGAAGTTAAACAGGTTAGGGTTGAGATATCTGACCCGTTTATATAAACAGGTCGGTTTCGGGTTGACCATTTCTGACCCGTCAACCCGCGAACCCGAACCTGTCAACCCGAACCCGACCTGAATTGCCACCCCTAATAGCTGGTACATTGTTGTGAAAGGGTTAATAAGGATAAGAGTTAATTGCAAGAATGGTCTCTATGATTTGGCCAAATTGCACGTTTGGTCCTTGTGTTTCATTAAGTGCAGGCGCGGTACCTATGGTATGCATTTTTGTGCACTCATGGTCCCTCCACCCTAACTTGTTAAGTCAAGTCCGTTAGTTGGGGGCATTTTAGTCATTTTAATCTGTTCTTCTTCACTATCTTCTTCTCCACATCAATTTCAATTGCAACCCCATAATCTCTTTAATATAGGCCAAATAATCAAATTCTTTGATTCCCAAAAATGGCAGATTCCCAAATCCCCTTAATTCCCAACTCATATACAAATCCCATTGGTTGTTACAAAAGCCTCACTGTACAAAAAGAATTCTGTAAAAGTAACACCAAAATGGTTAAAGGAGTATTCAAACACCATCAATACTTTCTTCCACAACTGTGTAGTATCAAACGAAAATACGAGCCCCACAATTTTTTATGTGAAACAACATGACCAATTTCAATTTGAAGTTTGATGTTTAGCTTCAGATTCGATTTGCTGTTTAGTAGCAGATGACGTTCCGACAGAAGTAACAAAGCTCCGTCGACATTCCCGACAGAAGCGATGTTGTATTTTTTTCAACGTCAGGTCTTCCATTTATGGTTCTCCATCTCATCGATTTTGTGTGTGTTCGATATTCCATCAAAAATCAAAGTCTTCAAACCAGAGATCTGGAAGTCGCCGGAGATCTGAGATACGGCCTGAACAATAGCCCTAAACGACAGAGATCTGGAAGTCGCCGGTAATCTGAGCTTAATAAAGGGACCGAGATATGCGATTTCCGGGTTTCAATTGTGTGGTTCACTGTGTCGGTATTTCATGCGATTTCCGGTGGCGACAGTTGTCGGAGAAGATGAGTTAGGGTTGAAGATGAGATTTTAAGACGGTCGTACAGAGGATCTGAACAATGGTGAAGAATTGGGTGATTTACATTTAGGTGAAGAATTCAAACGAACGGAGAAGAAGAAGATTTGGAGATGAAGAAGAGGGTTTTTAATTTGTGGAATAACAGGTGGGACCAGATGCAAAATGTCCAAACTGCCCTCATGTGAGGGGCACATGCCTCCCACTAACGGCAAAAAGCTAACAGCGTTAGGGCATAGGGACCATGAGTGCACAAAAATACATACCATGGGTACCGCGTCTGGACTTAATGAAACACATGGACCAAACGTGCAATTTGACCAAACCAGAGAGACCATTCTTGCATTTAACTCTAAGGATAATTGAGAAATTTGATTAAGTGTATTCGAAATATACATTTTCTAGGATAAATTAAGATAAAATTATGGATATCAGTTTGGGGACAGAATATAGTAATTATATAGTCGTATTTAAGGAAGTCCTTTATTTTTATAAAGTCTCAAGGGACAAATCTCAATCATTGATTAGTTATAAGCAATGGTCAAAATTAATCACATATTTATATATGAAGGGATATATTGGTCATTTTTTAAAAAAAATAATTTTTTATTCTTTTATATTTTATATTTTATATTTTTTGTTTTAGAATTTTTTATTATTTTTTTGAAAATATTTTTTTCATTAATAACTCATCATATGATCGCATACTGAATCACATGTGATTGCCTACTGAAGATTATACTATAACATCAAATGTGATTAAATATAGAATCTCATATAATTTTACACTAAAATCACACGTGGTTAAATATTACACATAATTATCAAATAAATATTATTTTTTAACGAAAAAATAATAAAAAAAAATAAAAAAATTTAAAATCAAAATTTTTTTAAGTGCCAAATGACCAAAATACCCCTTCATGTATAAAATACGTGATTAATCTTGACTATTAGATATTATTGATCAGTGTTTGAGATTTGTCTCTCAGGATTTTGTAAAAATAATAGACCTCGTTAAATGTTTCTCAGTAATTATATCCATGAAACAATAAGAATCGAGAATACGGTAATTAAGTTGCATTTTGTACTTTTATGCATATGCGATATGCATATGCATTTTGTACGTTTCTTTCTTTTTCTGTTAAAAAAACGTAAATGAAAAACCAATAAGAATCGGGAAAAGTTTTAAAAAGCCAATGCATATGTTACTTTTATCCACTATAGGTCATGAGTTCAAGTCTCGTTATGCACAAATAAGAGTACACTAGGACCATTAGATGTTGTTCAAAAAAAAAACTTAAGCTTTACTTCAGGATTCCTCTCATCACATTAACAAAAAAAAAAAAAAAAAAAACTTTTCACTCATAATTCAGGTCTTTAAAACCTATTTGGAGCCCACAAAAATAACTCCTTACTCACAGTACCCATAAAAAATAAATAACTCTACGCCATCCATTTGGAGTGTCATGTAGGATGGCGAAAAGCCTTGTGCTACCACACCCCCATAGTCTTGTGATCGAGGGATATCTGTGTACTTGTGATATCCATGCTATTACTTTCCCCAATGTTTTCACGAACGGGTTGGACCGACCAGTCAGACTGGAAAATCGTTGTGGTGCTGGCCGGATGTAGCCGGGTCAATATGCAAGAGACTACATTCATGCATGTAGTCTCTTAAAAAAGTCTGGTTCAACCCGGTGTCTTAGGTCCATTTCAGCCGGTTCTGTTAAAAGCCCGACGGTTCGATAAACAGACCTAAGACACCGGGTTGAACCTCACTTTTTTAAGAGACTACATACGTGAATGTCACATTTCTCTCTTTCTTTATCTTATTCAAAATTGATCATCTTCATAATCGGTATTTTTTAGAATTTCAATTACTTAAAATTCTTTATAAATAACGTATAATAGATAATAAATTATATTATAATCCGGTTCAACCGACCTGTTTAACAATTCCGACTGTTTTTATAGCCTATGCCGATTGGATTCAAAGCCGTTTTTAAAACATTGACTTTTCCTACTATGATATCTGTGTAGTTATTCTTTTTCCACCATTTAAATAGTATTCCTATTTCCTAAGTTGAAATGACAAAGAATCTGCTCTAAAAAATGTTATCGAATAAATTCTAGAAAAATGATAATGACTTATTGATAAGCATAAGAGCTGTTAATAAGAAGTCTAGACATATATAAAAATCTGTACAATAATTAATAATCGTTCCATGCATTTTAGGAATTATCCTCCACTAATAAAAGTGCAAACTATTTATAAATGCAACTACTCCTTAAATACAACCCTAAAGGCTGTCATTAACAAAACTCTATATTGTATACCGTTGACTTTTATTTTTTTTCTGTAATTGATACCTTTATTATTTTATAGCACAAGACTATAAGTACACAGTACAATAAATAGAATTAGATTCAAATTCAACGGGCAAAATAAAATATAACCTAAGGTTTTCATGAACTTTGATCCTCAAAGAATCAAATATATATGAGACAACGACTAGAGATTTTTAACATATAAACAATTTCTTCGTTCAAGAATCGTATAGAATACTTTAAACACGTTTTTAATTATCTCTAATATTAATTATCGTAGGTACTTTTAACTAAACAATACTTAATTTTTAAATCATATGTAATGCAAATCCATTTTGAGAAGTGAGAACTATCTTATATAAAGCCTATATGAATAGTGTTGTTTTCATTAATTATTTTATGACTTCATTTTCTTATGACGTTACATATATGTTACAAGAGAAAATTATCGATAAATGTCACATGATACAATAAATTTGATAATGCAAGCTATATAAAAGTTTCTCATTCAATAAACAATAACATAAGTACTAATTATCGTAATATATCGATTTTAATAATGTGGCAGT
This sequence comes from Calendula officinalis, assembly GCA_963853835.1. Lineage (NCBI taxonomy): Eukaryota > Viridiplantae > Streptophyta > Magnoliopsida > Asterales > Asteraceae > Calendula > Calendula officinalis. The sequence continues at coordinate 65,156,358 of OY970828.1, forward strand.
TTGAAAATAAAACTCATATATGTAACGGAAACTGGCGTAATATACAAAGTTTAACAATTCGAGTTGCATAATAATACAAAATTTGCCTAGTGTTTTTCTGAATATGACGAGTTGAATTTATATTACTCTCTGATCACCAAGAAAATTTTATGGTATTCCATATTTGTGATCTTAATACTATCATTTAGATGAGCTTATACAATGTTTATATATATAACCGGCTGTGAAACGAGTTTTTTCTTTTAATCTCATGTTTATATTAAAGTGAATATTTTGTATAAATTGATATATTTGTTTGCTTTATTATATTTATATGTTTTGAAGTTTGAAATACTAAGTTTTTAATTAAATATGAAGTGTTTGGTATCATTTTATAACAAATTTGAGAACTTAAAGTTTATTTCCTTTGTATACTTTAGGTTTTTTTTTTCTTTTGCATATCATTTACATAATTATGTTATCATAAATATTCAATAATATTTAATCATCACTAACCTATTTAATCTCTTTAAAGTATTGATTAAGCTAAACTAAACACCTCACTGTAGTTATTTATTTAGAGAAATGATATTAGTTCCTAACATGTGTGTCTATTTATGCACTACCGGCCCTGAACGTATGAATCATATGCTCATGCCTATACTAAAATTTTCAAATAGGGGCCCATAATTTTTTTAACCCTTTATTTATGTTTTAAACCATAATTTATTTACCCTTATATGAAAAGGCACAACTGTTGTGATAGAAGTCTAGAACGACAATACGACAGCTGCTGGAATGATATTGATATTTATAATTGTGATAGGGCCTAAAATCAGTGTTCGCCTAGGGTCCCGGCGAACTCAAGGCCGGCCCTGTATTTATGGGTCTACCAATTTGATTATAACAATTTTCGAAATCAATGCATAATATGAGGAAAGAGAATTATTGTACTATAAATATCAAATTTAAAAATTAGTAGCACTATTAATAAGAAGAAAATATATTAAAAGTATCATTTCCAATGTTTTAAAACCCGGATTGACCCGGCCGGTTTATGATGAATTGGTCACGATTTAAATATATTACTGCAGTATTTAACAGAAGACAGAAGTGGATGCACGGTACCATTTACCTTTTCTTTAATCCAATTTTTATAATAAAAGATGCTATTTTTTTCTTAAATAAATTAAATTTGTGAATCTTAAACAGCTCACACGTTATGCTTTGCGTCGGCGTTCAGTCAGACCAACGACAAAAACAGACTAGGCGTAATATCCACACGATGATTTCCGATCCAACGGTCCCTCTTTTACTGACAAAATTTTGCATGCTTGCCACGTATGCAATCCTCAGATTCCCAAAACCCATTATTCCGTTTCCCCCCTTTCTTTACCTGAAATCCTCTGATGCACCACACATGGAAGTTGGAACGCCAGCTGATACTGAGTTCCACCAACGCCAGCAATCCTCCAATTTAGTGTCTGATTTTGGAGTTTGAAGTTCTAATCGGACGATCCTTCATTACCTCACTACTGGATCTTGCTGTTATTTCGATTTTGCTAGGGTTGATGCAAAACCTATACTAGATTCATATTCATTCGATTCAACAGGTGAGTTTTTCGATTTGCGCTTGTTAATTTGAATCGTCATTGAGTTTATAACAATATGATTCATTGATCCTATCTGTTCTTCTTCGTAACTATTTGCTGATTAGCTCGTTTTAAAATCTGTAAAATATGGACATGATTGGCTACCTAAGCGGAATGGTTTCGAATTTGTGGTGGTTTATGATGAACAATGTTCCAAAATAAGTACTATACACTACGAATCGGAGAACAATTAGTGTAGCTATTTAGTGAATATTAGCATGTTATGCGTTTCTGAGCAGTGATTTGTTGATGTAGATTAGGTAATTGATAAAAAATGTGAATGAGTGTAGCTATTTAGTTGGATATTTGGAATCAGAGTTGGTTTGGTTGAACTGTTCAGGTAGTCTGGGAGGCTGTGCGATGGTCAAAGTCAATTGATTATAAGGTTATTAATATTCAATAGCAATTACAATCAGGGGCGTCTCCGAGATTCCGAAGGCCCTGTGCGAATATAAGAAAATGGGCCCCTAAATGCAAGATATATTAAAAAAAAAAGATTTTCTAATTTTTTTCATGTTCACTTATTAAGTTGGCTTAAAACTTGAACATATACATATAAGATGTATATAAAAAATTGGGCCCCCTCCGGAATGTGGGCCCTGTGCGGCTGCACCTGTTGCACCTCCTCAAAGACACCCCTGATTACAGTGTTCGATGCATGGAGATGAGCAGTGTTCTTTATTTAAATAGTTATTTAGACAAATATTTTAAAAAGAATGGACAGAGATTACTCTGTAGTGTATATCCAACTATATATGTATTCTATTATATCCAGTGTAGTTAATTATCGTTCAAACTCAGTTTCTTGTGGTTGATCTATCCTGAAGATCTGTGTCTTAAGTCCTCCTCAACTATTCAAACATTCTCTAAAGTTTTGTTCTTTGTATCTGGATCAAAAATATATATATATATTTCTAGAAATGTTCAGGTTGAATTGTAATATACACATAAGTAGGAGCTTTACTCATGATTAATATATACTACCTTACAAGTCAATTATATATTTAAATATTTAATGAATTGTAAAAATTCTAAATTGTTCCTGTTAAGGTAATTTGCAGGATGAGTCAGGAGATAAATTTACAAGGAGATATTTACTTTGGTAATGTGAAGGGGAATATTCCACACGGTATTGGTAGATACACATGGTCAGACGGTACAATTTATGATGGAAATTGGGAAGATGGAAAAATGACTGGCAGAGGAAAAATCTCATGGTCATCAGGAACAACTTATGAAGGTGAATTTTCAGGCGGTTATCTTCACGGTTTTGGAACATTAACAAACCCTAACGGATCCGTATACAAAGGCTCGTGGAGATTAAACATACAAAGCGGGCTCGGAAGAAAACAATATAGTAATTCTGATGTTTATGATGGTTGTTGGAAAAATGGAGTTCATCAAGGAAGTGGAAAATATGCTTGGAGTAATGGAAATATGTATATTGGAAATTGGAGAAATGGAAAAATGTGTGGTAGAGGTGTTATGAAATGGCTAAATGGTGATTTGTTTGATGGATCTTGGTCAAACGGTCAACGGCATGGGTCGGGTGTGTACAGGTTTGCTGATGGTAGTTATTATTTTGGTACATGGACTAAAGGGCTTAAAGATGGTCAAGGGACGTTTTATACTGCAGGAAGTAAAAGTCAATCTTTTAGAAAATTTGACAAAAAGAAAGCCCTAATTTCTGATGGTAAGTCGATTGTTGGTCGAAGTTTATCTGAAAAAATATCGTTTAACGGTTTTTTCAAAGATTCGGGTCGAATTTCAAGTAGGAGAGTACAACTACAACTACCACCAGAAGAAGATTATATAATTGGGGATTCTTCTAGAGAATTTTTTACAGATACTTTAACTACCAATTCAGATGTGGAACAAAGTGAATTAGATGATGATAGTTTTGTGGCGTTTGAAAGGGAGTACATGCAAGGTGTTTTAATGAAAGAACGTGTTAAAAACAAGAATGTGGGCCCGTTGTCTAAAAGCCAAAAACAGAGTAAGATTCATGCAAATGACGTGAAGAAGAAATCAGGTGTTGATATTTTTGAAGGACATAAAAGTTACTATTTGATGCTTAATCTGCAACTAGGTATCAGGTAAATCAACTAACTATACCTTGTGATTATGATTCTTAACATTATTATGAAATTTTATTATGGTATTATTTGAAGTTCACAGGTACACGGTTGGGAAGATTACACCGGTTCCTATGCGTGAAGTGAGATGTTCAGATTTTGGAGAACGGGCTAGAATAAGGATGTATTTTCCCAAAAAGGGCTCACAATTTACACCACCACATTATTCTGTTGACTTTTATTGGAAAGATTACTGTCCTATGGTATTCAGGTATCTATTTAGCCACTGTTTTCTTCTTAAAAATCAGATTTTTTGATTAGGGTCAAGCTTGATTTTCTTTGTATGTATATGTAATTATGGCATATTGTGACCAATTTTTTTAATTTTTGTAGGAATTTAAGGGAGATGTTTAAATTAGATGCTGCTGAATATATGATGTCAATATGTGGTGATAATGGTTTGAGAGAGCTTTCTTCCCCAGGGAAAAGTGGCAGTATATTCTATCTTTCTCATGATGACAGATTTGTCATCAAGACCTTAAGAAGATCTGAGCTCAAGGTTTCATACTTTTTTTTTAAAAGAAAAAGAAAAAGAAATAAAGTATATTGCTGTTTTATGACATATTCCCTAATTAAAACCTAAAATTTTAACCTGGTGCTATTTTAAAATATTTTTATAGGTTTTACTGAAGATGCTTCCTAGCTATTACGATCATGTAAAGAAATATGACAACACTTTAATCACCAAATTCTTCGGTCTCCATGAGATAACATTGAGAGGTGGCAGAAAGGTATTTTTTCCAATTAATGCGTTTTAAAATTTTCTTATTTTGACATAAGTTTAACACATTATATATTTTTTTAATTTCATTTCAAGGTGCGGTTTATAGTGATGGGAAATATGTTTAAAACAGAGCTAAGGATACATAGACGTTATGATTTAAAAGGTTCTTACCAAGGAAGAATTACAAATAAAGATGATATAGATGAAGGCACTACATTAAAAGACCTTGATCTTGCATATGAATTCCATATGGACAAATCATTGCGCGAGGCTCTTTTCAAGTAAGACTAGTCTTTTTACCAATTTAAAATTATACTTTACAAAGTTATTAACTTTATTAATAACAAAATACAAATAACTCGTGTTTTGCAGGCAAATCCATGTAGACTGCAAGTTTCTAGAATCTCAACAGGTCATCGATTACAGCCTTCTTTTGGGATTACATTTTAGGGCTCCTGAACATCTAAAAGCTCTTTTGGAACCACCAGATGCAAAACCCACCTCTTCTGCACCTGTTGACGATGATGGTAAATTTCTATTATTTACATTTTATAAAAAATATATTTTATCTTACATAAAACTTTTGCATATATTTAAGGTTCAATATCAGGAGAGCTCTCTATCCCCCCGAAAGGTCTTCTTTTAGTGACACACGAACCCAGTTCGGTCAACACTGCACCCGGACCCCACATAAGAGGAAGCACCTTGAGAGCATTTTCTGTAGGTGATCAAGAAGTCGATCTCCTTCTTCCCGGTACCGCAAGGTATCTTTTTTTATTTTCTAACCCTCAAACTTCCACTGATTTTGCATTTTAACCCCTAGACTTTCACATATTAGAAGATTAACCCTCAATTAATTTTTTTTTCAGGCTACGGGTGCAGTTAGGTGTGAACATGCCAGCTCAGGCAAACCGTAAGGTTTCAGAGGAGAGTACAGGTTCAGGAGAAGTAGAACTTTTTGAGGTATACGATGTTGTTCTATATCTAGGTATTATAGATATACTTCAGGATTACAGTGTGAGGAAGAAAATAGAGCACGCGTGTAAATCGGTTCGGTATGATCCCATGTCAATATCGGTTGCTGATCCCAAATTATACGCCAAACGTTTCATCAATTTTCTCGAAAAGGTATTCCCTGTTCATCCTTAAAGTTAGCAAGTATATATAGTTACTTCACATTTCACAATCCTTTTGTACATGTAGTTGTATCATATTTTATCATATCCTCATATATTTTTTGCATTTGTGTTTTATTAATTATTATAAGTATTATGTAATAAACTACTTTCAATAGACCAACGGTGTCCAACTTTTCTCGCTGTCTATCAATCGTACTTGTGTTCACCAATGTGATTTATTGTCTTGATTTGATGTGTCATAGTCAGTTAATTTCAAGAATCAACTCTCATTCATGAAAGTTGAATTTTGTACAAATGACCAAGAGAAACGAGCTACTTGTTAAATGTCATTTTGTTAAAGTTTATAGAGGAGTAGTTCTGTTTTGGTGTTTGATTATTGGGTTGACTCGTCTTACATTTTCCAAAAGACTTGTATGAGCTGGATTTAGGTTCTTACTTATTTGCTTGAGCTAATTATTATTGAAAATAGGGCAAAAGTAGACTGTCTATAAAACAGAGCAACAGCTGTAGGTAGGTTGAGTAGTGTGTTCTTTTTCTTTAATAATGTGGCCAATCAGTAGACCTACTTGCATTAATTTAAGTTGGGGTATGGATGATTGTATCATGATTATAAAGTGGGAGGCCAATCAAATAATTGGAAAAAGATTATTTACATTCAATTCTTACAGTAGAATAAGGATTGGGTTCCTCTCATGTTAGAGCCAAAGTCAAAATGAGATGTTATGGTACAATTTTTTTTTTTTGTTTGTTTGTTTGAACGGCGTTTAACTTGTTTATACGATCTTTTAAATTAAAATACTTCGTATATAGTTACCTTTGTACAGGAATAATTTTTCACCTAGGTTCACAATTATAAATATTTAAAAATAATGGAGATTAATTTACTTCACACATGTAAAGTGTGATCTTACGAGTTATTTGTCACGAAAATATTTTTACAAAAGATGAATCATTAATAAATTTTTTCAAGGTCAAGTAATTTTATATGAAACAAAACAAACTATCAAGAAGCAGTGCAATATAAGGCAAAGAAAATAAACAAAGAAACATAGGATTACAACCAATGGTGGAACTAAAAAATTTCACCACTAGTAGCACTTTTATGCAAGGATGAAAAAAGCGGGGATCGAGGGGAGACGCTGAAACAAAAATGAATTTAACATAAGAACTCTATCAAATAAACCCCTAGTTTTATTATATAGACGAAGAAGTTTTCAAGAACTAACTTCATAAGATGCAATACAACTATTGATTTTATATACTTCAAAGCTAGAAAACACATACTTTATAAGACACACTTTGAGGTTTTTCTAGTTGGTTTAGGATTTGGGTTGTGCTTTGGGCTTGGACTATTGGCTAATACGTAGGGTTAATTTTAAGATTGTCTTGGATTATTGGGTAAGTTCTTTAATCTAATGTAGCATCGTAACACCCAAAAGAAAATCTAAAACTTTTACCCTACGAAATAAAATTTGAATAGTGGCACGTGTTATTGTGAACTTCATAGTTAGTCTGACCATAATTACAAAATCAAACACTCCAATCAGAGCTAGTCTAAATCTGATCTATGTTTAATCAAGAAAAGATTGAGCATGAGCCTCAATGACCGAAATAGAAACAACGATATCATTATTTGTCATTATCGTTAAATGCTTAAACATGTCTAAAGAAGACCAGTATTCAAAATTGAAAATACACCATTATACAAAAGAAAAAAGTACAAAAATAAAAAATAAAATAAAAATCACACTATGGATATCATAATTATCTTATAGTGTTAAAGATTGTAAATGCTTAAATATGTCTAAAGAAGATCGAGTATTCAAAATCAATTAATTGGTCATCGTGGTTAAATATAGTGATCTAAAAAAGTCAGGTTGAGGGTGTTAATTGAATGCTCATAAATGCCAAGTCAGGATGACGATATTGATTATTACGGAGTATAACATATTATTATAAAAATTGTTTAAAAACATATTATGGTGTACAGCAAAATTAGTCCAAATTTTCTCTCAAGACTAATGCTAACGGCATTCTTTTATTCTCCTACCGTCGTTTTCTGCAAACCATTGGCACCCATAATCGGTTGAAGGTTGATGATTTTTGGCATCGGCCAGCGAAGAGTAGAGACGGGGAATATGGTGGGACTAAATGTATTTTAATAGGGTATATTGTGTGTATATATTTTATAATGGTGAATAAAAAAAAAACTGAAAATAATGAATATTGTTGGCATGACTATGTCAGTTGTGTGTCAGTTGTGTGTCAGTTGTGTGTCAGTTGTGTGTCAATTTGAATATAAGATGACGTAACGCTGATTTGACAAAATCCGAAGGTGTCGATTGTGTCACGATTGACATAGGTGTTATATATAAACAAATAATCGTGTACAACAAACTCGATTCAAAATTTATTTTTATCGATCAGTAAATTGGTTTGTATATAGTAAAACCCCACTCCCGCGATCGAGCTTGTGTTTCTGGCGAACCATCCCTCTCATTAGGCATGTGCAGAATCAAAAAACGGACCGGACCGAGGACCGAAAAAAACAGATTCGACGGACCGAGGACCGGACCGGTGGTCGACGGTCGGTTTCGGTTAACTTCCGATTTCCTTCGGTTTTGAATCGGTTTGGACCGGTTAGGACCGGTTGATACCATTGAATATCAATGATTATCACCATGCACGTATGAACATTCTGTAATTAACAAAAGTACGGAATTAAGACATGTTATAGTTATACAATCATACCTAGAATTGAGAATTACTATTATCGGATAACGAGTTCGACATAATATTGATCGATTGTTGGAGCTTGCAACGAACGAACGAAGAAGTTGAACAGAAACGAATTGAAGAAACAGACGGTCGTAATCATACGTGTGGTGTAGACGTGCAGGGTTTTTTTTAATAGGATGTTGGGCTAAAGCTGCTGGATGGGCTTATTGGATGGGGTGGACGGTAAAAAATCGCAGGCTTTGTATTTTGGCGGGTTTATTCGGTTTCTACCGGTTCTTCCTGTTTAAAACCGGACCGGACCGGACCTGTCGGTTCTCAAAAAATACAGACCGAGGGCCGGAAGCTACGGTTCGGCGCCGATTTCGGTTCTTCCGGTCCCGGTCGGTTTTGGTCGGTCCCGGTTCAAACTGCACAGGCCTACCTCTCCTATCTCTCTCGGTCATCTCTTGTTTGTAAGGTATAACATGTTTTCTTCATTCGTTGTTACGTATGCATGTGTGTGTGTTAACGACCGATGGCCCTAGGCCGGCCGTAGCCGAAGCCCCGAATCTCTCGAACCGTTGCATGGCCGGTATATGTACATGCATGGAACCGTATGCATGTGTGGATGCTTGGATCACGACGGTGTGTTTCCCTAATTAAAAGTCTAGACTCTTGTTTTGTTCTTAGGATGTAAATCGGTGTGTGTTTGTGTGTTCCCGAACCACCGGCACCGGTTGCCGGTGGTGACCCATCCCTCGAACCATTAGAATCTATCAACCATAATATGGCAGCGGGCCGTGGCCTTCGGCCGACCCGTATCGCTGCCCAAACCCGTGAATCGTAAGCATGTTCATCGCAAAGCCCAGTGGGCCGAGGCCCAACCGACCCAAGAATTTTGGCCCATTTTCATAAGCCCAAACCGTAAGCCTAAGGCCCATACATGTCTATTTCCGAAACCCAATCAGGGCCGATGGCCCGCCTTTTGCTCAGTGATATCGCGACCTGGGGGGGAATCTCGGCAATTTGGGGATTCTCCTCCAACTTCAATGGTAATAGACTCAAGGCTCTGACTGTTGTAATTTATACGTCTTTTTGGTGTCTTTGGAAGTTTAGGAATGCAAAAGTATTTGGTACAATTAAGCAATAGGGAGAACAGGATCTCATTGGAAGTCAAGTTCAAAGTCTCTTATTTTTTGATCAAGCAAAGATATGCTAAATCCAGTTCTTTTAATTGGTCAGACTTGTGTATTTCCCCTTTTAGTTGTTTCTAATTATGTTTTGCATCCATTCTAGCTTCTTGCTAGATTTTTTTAAGAGTAATGGTATTTAGGCCTACCATGTAGACCTACTCATAGGCCTACTCATCAGATCAAGACACGTGTCAAGATCAAGGGATAATATTAGGAGAGAGAACTAGTGGAATACACATGTCATCCTATCAACTAGTTAGGCCTATGAGTAGGTCTACTTGGTAAGACTAAATATCAATTCTCTTTTTTTAATTGTATAGCCGTTCAAAAATAATCTTTTTAATCTCATTCTAATTTTCATCTTAAAAAGAAAAGAATAGAAAAAAAACATTAATCCACGATAATTCATTGCTTTGAAAAAAGCCGAAGGTATTATTTACCTTTTTAAACAAACTTTTCTTAATTTTCTCTTTTCACATTAATTTTTAATCCACTTTTATCCAAGAAGAAATAAAGCCATAGAAATAAACAAACTTCAGACTTCATAGACCTTTTTAAGCAATCCAAAACTGAAGATGTTGCGCAGTTGGCAAATATGTTGATATCTAGTCAGAGGATTAATTTATATATAAGCTTCACTAAGAAATTTTAACAACATCATACATACTCTCTAAACTATTTCTAAATCCACATTATATTGACTCGAACCCATAATATCATGCCAGAATACCGATAACGTATTGTAAACCAATTAACTCACTAATTAGATTCACTTATTAACTTATCATTCCACAAAAAAGAGATGATTTGAAAAACAAAAACTTTTCTTAATTTTCTCTTTCCATGCTATCAAGAATCATCAATTTTCATGGATGAGCATACAAAAGCTTGATTGATTAATTTTTTACAGTTACAACTTTAATTATTTGATTTCGCAAATGAAGTGCACGTATGTGCATACAAAAGCTTGATTGATTAATTTTTTACAGTTACAACTTTAATTAATTAATTTCCCAAATGAAGTGCACGTAATACAAAAGATTATAACTTTTACAAGAGTCAACAAAAATCTTTAATACGTTTATAAAGTCAACATATCTTTACAAGATTCATAAAAGACACCAAAAAGTGTTTGACCCAGGCTGCTTGTGTCTCCATGTATATATGTATGAAATATATCGAATCACAAAAATAGGGTGTCTTGTCGAAGTTTCTTGAAAACCCATCTTAAAGCATTTAAATTTGCAGTGTGTGATCACATTCCATATGATGATAATATCTTGAATTAACGTGTTGAAAAATACTGAAAGGATTTGACGATTAAAACATGACCATTCTTGGGACAAATGCAGCAGTGGTTTTTAATTATGTTTCCAATTAAAACATATTCAATTCAAGAAATCTTTATTCTTGAAATAGAACTTAGCATCAAAACATTTTTAAATAACAAAAATGCTCCGATCTCTCTCACACTCACACACACACGAGAGAGAGAGAGAGAGAGAGAAATGTATATAGAGTAGCATAAGAAAGGGGAGTTTGAGAGGAATGAAGCCTGGTCCGATGTCGTCATCATATTAATCTGTACAAACAATGAAAGAAATTCATAATTTGATGAACGAAAAAGATGAATACATCGAGCCAGCCAACATCCCCCACAAACCACTGCTTAATTTGCTCCTTCTTCTCGATCTTTTAAAAATGGTGAATCTATCACTATTCTCAGAGAGAGTGAGAGAGAGAGAGAGCATATGAAAAACCCTAAGGCGTTGTAGAAGACAAATATATAGAGAGGGTTTGTGGTAGACGTGGCAAATGGGTCGTGTCGTGTCGGGTTCGTGTCGTGTCGAAACCTTAAACGTGTTGAGACCCCTAAACCCAAACCCGACACGTTTAATAAACGGGTTTAAAATGTTAACCCAAACCCGACACGGTTAATTTCGTGTCAACCCAACCCAACTCGTTTAAGCCATGAAAATCCCCATATACCGATTAAATATAATAAAAATCCAACAAAAATATAATAAAACCCAACAAAAAATATAATAACAACCCAACAAAGACTTAATAAAATTGATCCTATGAAATTAGGGAAAAATATATTAACACTTTCAAATCTAATAAGATTAAGCCCAATGTATTATAAAAATCCAGTCGTTTCTACTACAAATACTAAGATATAACATTTACATATAATATATTTAAAAATACAAAATTTATTAAAACATATACGTACTTAAACGGGTTATTCGGGTTACCTTCGAGTTGAAAATGTTGACACTAACCCAAAGTTCTTAGGAACAAATCTCAATCATTAATCAATAAATCTAATGGTCAAGATTAATCACATACTTCCTCCGTATCAAAATAAGTAAATCACTTTGAAGTTTACGTTTTTTGAGGAAAATAAGGTAATAAGAGAATAATGAAATTAAATGGGGTAATTACAATGGATGAGCCCCACTTATCTTTCACCTATATATGGAGCAAGGACATGATTTTAATTTGATGACATGTACTAATAACATTGCTTCTTAATGATGACATGGACGTTGACTCAAAGGGCATAATAGACAATTAACTTCTTCTTTATATGGAAACATATTCATGTCTTCTCTCGCTTCGTTTTTCGCCCATAGCTTTGTTTTTTATTTGTAAACAAAAAATTTTAAGAAAATCAAAGTTTTTAAAATTAAATTCTTTACGAAATGAGTATAGTCATAAAAATTTGAAAAAAAAAATGTCATGGTTGTAGATATTGAATTCAATGATTAATTCATAGATTAAGCATAAACAAGTGATAATATAGGAATATTAAGATGGATGGAATATTTGAACACTTTGCTATTGATGGGGGCTGCTACAATTTGGGCAAAGGTTATGCAAATTATGTTACTACTTACTATTGATAGATCGTAATTCACTAAGATCAAGCTAATTCATGATGATTCAAGGTGAGAATTGGAAGAATTTCTTAAGTGTGTGTGTTCTTGGTGTTTGAGTGTGTGTTAGGAAGTTGAGAGGGAAAGGTTAGCTTTCAAAAGAGTAATTCAATTAGGTGAGAGGAAAGCTTACAAATTAAGCCTAAGTAAAAGGTATTTATACCTCATAGCTAATCAAGCTTAATTAACATCTAATTAAGCTTGACCCATAAGACTAAGCCTAATGACTAGTTCCTAACTATTACATCTTGACATAACTAGTCCTCTAACTATTAGATACAATATAATTTGACCCTAACAATCTCCCCCTTTGTATCAATAGTTGAAATAGCATGTTCTTGAAATCTTCTTTTCGAGCAAAGTCTGAAACTGTATTAATCGTTTAAGTAGTTTTGATGTAGTATTAGTTTCAGCTTATGAAGATCAGATAAGAATGAAACTTTTAATCGGCTTTTCAACCAATATAAAGTATCTCAGAAGATTTCATGGAGTCTTGACTTAATTTGTCTTGATCATTATCCAATCTCCCTCTTTTCGAACATTTAGACAACATCCCTGTCTTTCTTCAAACAAGTATATTTAAAAATTTGAAAATTCTGGAAATGAAACATCTGTTTGGTAAGGATTTGACTGGGATTTAGAAATGTAGGAGATTTCATTTTGGATGGAGGTTTGTGAGGAAAGGATAATGATGGTTTGTAGTGTGAAAGAATGATTTGAAAGCTAAAGGTTTTGAATGTGTGTGTGTATATGAATGTTTGTATATAGGAAAGAATGATATATACATTTAAGATTTGAATGAATGTGGATAATGTGTATTTTGTATGATACAAAAGATTTGTACAGTTAAGCTTTTGTATGGATATGGTTGTTTTAGAATTTGGAAAGAATGATTTATTCGATTAGATTTTGGAATGGATAAGAATGTGAATTTGTGGTTTGGATAGAATGATTTGTCAGTTTAAGATTTGAAATGGAAATGTTGAGGATTTGTGAGAATTTTCTGAAGATAAGTCGGTTTCTTTTTCTTCACAAATTATTTCATGTAAATCGACTAAAATGTAGACCCATGGATAGAGTTGTTTTGTAGCGGAAGTCTTTTGTTGAAGTTGTGGCTTGTCGATTTATGATTATTACTAATTGTTGTTGAGAGAAAAATGTGGATAAGGTTTACGCTCCCCCTCAAACAAACAATTATTCTTTAACAAATCTTCTTCGGTTTCTTGTTTACTCCCCCTTAATTGGTGCATATGTCTTTCTGAAGTGGAGTAAACTGGGCTAATATATCTTCTTAAGTCTTGTAAGCATTTTCTTCATAAACTGAACTTCTTAGTAAATTACTCCCCCTCATGATGATTAAGATTTATCGGAATCATCATGAAAAATGTCAAGTTCGTAGAGGTGAAAAGAAGAAAATCTTCGAAGCCCATGGATACAAATGTGATGAATAATGATATATTCATATTTTGAATGAATCAATATACATCATTTTGTATTATCGAAAACCGAACCGATGTTGATATTCGATCAAATCGTTTGGCATTTAATCTCAATGATCGAATCAAATAGGGTAAACCGGGATCACATAGATTACCCGTTAACACAACAGTTACACAAACTGTGTGACCTACGTTCAGTGTTGGAATAGATGTTAGCACTGGTAGGATTTCCATTCAATCATCGTGGAATACCAAGAACGTTGGTATCACTATGAATGTTCCGGCTTTATCACATAGATAAGCTTGGTATTATGCCTTGTGTCCTAAAAGTGTATTTCGGTTCTAGACTCAATTAGTGGACAAACGAAGGCGAGGACTGGAGAGACTTGTCCTCTGTTTCAATATCAACAATCTCCAAGTGAGATGTCGATAGCATATGAGATAATCTCCGTGGAAATGAAACAAGTACTTTTTAAGAAATACTTGAGTAGCTGGGGGGGTTGTGCATTGCATCACTGGGTCCATGATGTCTATTTCAATATCAGAGAGCAACACATGCAATCTGATAGAGACGTGGCTACCCGGCTTTTTATCAGTTAGGTAAGGGTTTTCCGTTTTATTTAACCCTGTCACACCCTCCTCACTCAAGCTTACTTTTTCATTTTTCGACTACTCCCTCATTTCATTTTACCATGTATAGCTGAATTGCACCCCATACGACATTCCCCCTCTCAAATTTTATCTCAGCGCACCCCAATCAAGATCCCGTGATACTTGATTCTGCTCACCTAGACCTATGTACCCTTACATATTGTCCTATATTGTAGGTGGCTCCTGGGGAAGATCATGCCGGTTATAGCAGATCATAGAAGTAATTTGAGAGTGAACTATAACGCTCATGTGCAATATATCAGCATTTATGATATTACTTTTTAAGAATAACATGGATTTTTCATCGGAAAAGTATGTGTATCCGGCATAAGTTGTTGCCTTTATGATATAAAAGTTTAGGCACAACAACTTGAACAAATTAGGTAAAACCGGACTCACATAGAGTATCCGTTAACACACGGTATGAATCGATAGTCGTTTGCACAACCGGTGATTCAAATGTGTGACCTGCGTTTAGAGTTGGCGCGATTTTAGCTCTAGCAGAATTTCCACTCAATCCTCGTGAAGCACCAGATTGTGATGCCACTATGAGTGTTCCGATGAATACACGGAGATTCATATTCAATAGTGTATGTATCCTAAATTGGAAATATTTGGCGATGAGATCTAGACACATTGTGCATTCAATTGAAGACGTAACCCGGGGCAGAAGGTTAAAATTTCAATACCAACATACTCCGAATGAGCAGTCGATAGATTATGTGCTACGTCCCCTAATGAATTGAAACAAATTCCTATTGAGAGGAATCTGAGTAGTTGGTGGTGGAGTGCAAATGCTTGACTGGGTCAGTTAAGTCTGGTGAATCATTCAACACATGAATGAACACAAATTAAGTAAGATTGCCCGGTTTATTGTCGGTTTGGATGCACTCAAAGGTGTGTTTTCTTGATATTATCATGTTTTCACATCACCTTGCACTCACCTAAATCTATACCCTAGACTTATACCCTCACATTTACCAATTTTGGCTAAAAAATATTTCCATTGGAAGGTTAAGCCGGTTCTGGCAAACCATAGGAAGGTATTGTCGTTTGATAAAAAAAATAGTTCGATTAAAAAAAAATTCAAACGGGTATAAAAGTATTGATATAATAAAGTTTCTCCCCCTGGAAATACTAATTCTCCCCCTAGAATTAATATTTCTCCCCCTCGACAAAATAAAGAATGAAAATTTACAGACTTAGAGGAGTGGGAAAGAATTTTTACAGTTATGTGAAAAACTGGTTTTGAGCGGGTTTCAAGCTTATGTACTTGAAAGCCATTATATTGAAAAGCGAGTTATACACTGAATTATGTATAAGTCATTTAGATGAAGCGCGAGTTATACACTGAAATGTGTATAAATCATTTACCTGCAAAAACATCAAACAACTTTTGGTACCCAATCAGTTATGGGTCCTTAACGATTAGTAAAGGATGTCTTATGCAGAATGTGTACGAAAAATGAATTTAGAGTTTTGAAAAAACTGCAAGGAGGCAGTTCTGTGTTTGGTGATTTGATAGACCATTTTAATGATTTCTCTGGAGAATTTAAAATCCAGTTTGAGTGTTCATTTTGAATCCATTTATATTTAGCAAATTTGAATGATTTTGGAGAAGAAGTCGTAGAACCGGATTTAGTCACAACGCGATAGACTGATTTTGTCGATTTAGGTGTAGATACCTCGCGATTGACTGTGTTTGTCGATTGAGGTACAGATACCACGCGATTGACTGTATTTGTCAATTTAGGTGTAGAAACCACGCGATTGACTGTATTTGTCAATTTAGGTGTTGATATCACACGATAGACGGATTTTGTCGATATAGGTGTGGATACCTTGCGATCGACTGATGTTGACAATTTATCGGTTGTTTTTGGCACTTGATTAAACGTTGTAGTTGGTGCCAATGAAAGTAAATTTTTTCTTGAATATTTTAAAGATTTTGTTTTGGAAAAGATTTTCTTCGAAGGAGACGAATGTTTCAACACGGTTGGTATATTCATTTGAGAATGCTTAAGTCTATAAGAGGAACCTAATTTATTTGGAGTTTTAGGTGCGGAATTTCCTCTATTAACTTGTTTGATAACATTCATGTTCTTATCAGAGTGTGACGGGACCGTGGATCTCCTAGGCTTAGGCTTGGTAGAGGAACTGACTTGTGATTTCGGTTTAGGTTTAGAATTTCCTCTATTTACCTCGGATTGTTTGATAGTATACAAATCGCGATATGCCATGACAGGAGAAAACATTCTTTTGTTATTACATTTATTGGAATTAAGCTGCTCAACGTCTTTTACTCTCCAATGCATTGACCTCTTAAGCGTGGATTTTAAAGTTTGATCCGAAAAATTTAAAACAGATGAATCAGAATCATGTCTTAAGAGAACTGGAGTTTGTGGAGAAGAAATCGTAGAGTTGAGAGACGTAGGCTTTGGAGAAACATCTGAAGTAGAAACATTTTGATTAGAAGTAGATTTTATTTCAATAATTTTATCTTCTAATTCATGAATCTTAGTTTGAAGATCAGATTTTTCTTTGTCAAATGCTTGATGTGTTTCATCGATTTCATTTTCTAGTTGGCAAATTTTCTTTTCAAGAATGAGAGATGGAACATAAAGCTTTGGAGTTATCTTCTGTTGAAGTACCGCATCGTCTTTGATCTCAAATTCTTCAGGTGTTATGATTGGAAAATAATCATCATTTGTAAAATTTGCCTTTTTAGTTTCATATGTGTTATTTAATTCATTATAATTGAAACTAATTTGAGCATTCTCCTTTTTGGCTCTGTTGAACGCTTCAATTTCTTCTTCCTCATCTGTCATGCGAAGGAAACTCTGCCAAACATCAACATGTATGTATTTGGAATCATACAGCGTTGGAAGCACATTACAAGCCATCTTCAGATATTCTGGATTATCAGCTCCCAGTCCTTCTCTTGAATTGAAGTATTTGAAGTCTTTAGGCTTGTTTAAATGAATTGTTTGATCAGTTTGACCTCGTTTGGCAATTATTTCTTCTAAGTGTTTGATGTGAGAAGAAAGTTGAATTTTATCATTTTGAAGTTGATGAATGACATTTTGTTTGCTATTTAATTCTTGTGATGTTTGAATGTCATTTTCATGAAGGGTTTCAGATAATTCTTTAATTTGTGAGGTTAAGGATTTAAACTGATTTTCATAATCATCAAATTCTTTTTGTTTGCGTTCCAACCAGTTTTTAGTTATTTGATATTCATGTCATGCTTCAATGTATAGCTTGTAATATTTATCATTTTGATCATTTGATGTTGAACTTTGTGTGCTTTGAAGCTTGGTTAATTCAATTTCTTTTTCAGAAATTGTATGAGACAAATGTGTAATATCAGTCTCATATTTAACCTTCAATTCTGATATTTGTTTTTGTAACGTCTGATTCTTTTTCTCAAAATTTTTATTTTGTTTAATAATATGAACAAGTTGTGAATTATGATCAAGATATTGTTCATTTTCGTTTTCTAGCTCAGCTAATTTTTCTTGAAGTAAAGTATTTAATTCTTTTTCATTTAAAAGGTTTTGTTTTAAAGACTCAATTTCAGAATCTTGGTTTGTTACAAAACAGTTATCAGAATCAATTGTATTTGAAGAATTAGATAAGAGAGAACTGAGTACCTCTTTTTCTTTGGTAGCCTCTTCATTGAAACGATCAGAGAATTCAGCATTTTCACGTGCCATAAAGCATAGATTAGCTGAATGTTCTTCTGCTAATAATACCTTGCCTGACTCAATCTGCTTGGCCATCAACATCTTTCGTTTAAAATAATCAGAATTATGAACTTTAGGTTTCGTGCAATCACGTGAGAAATGACCAGGAAGTCCACATTTATAACATTTATTGTTAGATGTGATTGTTGGTTTGTCAGATGTGATTGAAGCAGATGATGCAGACTCAAAGGTGGATGAAGATCTCTGATTGTTGTTTGTTGAAGTTGAGTAATATTTTTTCTCATATCTTGAGAAAAACGACATAGCCTTTAGCACTGCTTGAACATCTTTATCCATATCATCAAATGTGGTTGAGACAGATTTTTCCATTCTTTGCGATGATTAGGATTTTGGGTAAAAGTTCTTGGGTTCTTGAACTGTGAAAATTTTCTTTTAAACCCTTTTAAAAATTGTATTTTATCTCAAAATTTTAACTCTTAAATTGATTTTAATTCGGTCGTAAAAAAAATTGTTTTAAAAATTGATCAAGTTTGAGATGGGCTTAAATTGTTAACAAAATCTATTGATTGGGCTGAAATTGTTATGTTTCATTTGGTTTGTTTGGGCTTGAATCACATTAGCGGAAAATCTATTACAATTTGTCATTATTGAAAATGTTATTTGGAAAGAAAAAAAAAATTAGTCACAAATTTGATTTGATTAAAAAATTTATGCCGAACACTGATGAAGTATGGGTTTGGGTTTAAATTGTTTTGGATCTTGATAATGTTGGGCTAAAAAGAATTAATGTTGAAATAAAATTGAGATCAAATTGAGATCAAGTGGGCCGGTATTGTGTTTACAATCAAAATAACTCTTTTAATGAGTTTTAAATCTAGCCAAATCAAAAACTTGTTTAATGAGCAAAATAACTCTTTTAATTGAGATCAAGTGGGCCGGTATTGTGTTTAAGAGTGTAAAATACGTTTTGGGTTGATTGAGATTTGGGCCAATATTATGTTTTGAAATTAAGTTGGGCCTAACTTGTTTTGGGCCATTTGTTTTTACGCTTGTGACAAAAAGATGAAGACTTTAAGCAGATCGAACGATCAAAAATCGTCAATGATCAGACTTTAAGCTGAAGATCTTGAATCGGAATCAAGCACGGATAAATCGAATGATGAAATCAAATCGTCAATGATCTTGAGTATAGAAATCTGATATTCGAATTGGAATAAAAAAAAAAACGAGATCTTCAATCTTCAAGAGCCGAACTTCTTTTGATCGAAGTTCTTCGATTAAAAGAAAATCGAACTATGAATGTAGATAAAAATCGAACTATGAACTATTAAAAGAAGATCGAAGTTCTTTTGAATGAAGTTCTTTTGATCGAAGATTGTTGATTGTAGATCGAATGAAGATTGATGCCGAACTACTTGAAGATCGAAATATGGAGATTGAGATTAAAATCGAGATTGTTGTATGTGAGGAATCGAAATTGATGTTACGTTTATGAATTGATGATTTACGAATCAAGATTGTTACAAAATTGATTTCAGATTTGGGATTACGTTTATGATTTGATGATTTCTGATTTGTTGATCGAATTGAAGAAACGGATTTTGTTATTGAGAGCCGAACATTGAAGCTTGAGTTAAACAGCCGAGCATTGAAATTGGGTTGAGCCGAACTATTGAGTTCGGGCCGAACTCTGGTATTGGGCCGAATAACTTAGTTCGGGCCGAACATTACTGGGCCGAAGATTAGTAATTCGGGCCGAACTTAATTGGGCCGAAGTGCTTACAAAATGCAGCTCGGGCCGAACACAAGGCCGAACTACAAGTGCCGAACTTGTTCTTGATGACGAACACTGACGTAAATCACAGACGTACTTTTTCTTCTCTATTTCAATCGGATTTTGCTCATTTCTTGACCGATTTTGATGATTCTTCTTGCTAAATGTTCGAAATCCAATTTCTAACACTTTGATCCGATCAACTAATCCATAACATAACACATTTGCTCAGATTTTGCAAATTACAGTCACTTTTTGAGTTTTTCACTTTTTAGCTAAAATCATCAAATTGAGGATCGAATGTTGATGGAATTGAACGAAACTTGATCCTATTGTGTTTAGAAACACTGGAGAAACACTAATTCATCATCAAATCTTCAATTCCAATGAAAAATTTACAACATTAAATTTTCATGAACGTAACAAACTTTTCTTCACTTTTTCTCAGATCTTGATCGAATTAAGCTGATTTGGATCTTCTCTTAATAGAGATTTTGCTCTGATACCACTTGATAGATCGTAATTCACTAAGATCAAGCTAATTCATGATGATTCAAGGTGAGAATTGGAAGAATTTCTTAAGTGTGTGTGTTCTTGGTGTTTGAGTGTGTGTTAGGAAGTTGAGAGGGAAAGGTTAGCTTTCAAAAGAGTAATTCAATTAGGTGAGAGGAAAGCTTACAAATTAAGCCTAAGTAAAAGGTATTTATACCTCATAGCTAATCAAGCTTAATTAACATCTAATTAAGCTTGACCCATAAGACTAAGCCTAATGACTAGTTCCTAACTATTACATCTTGACATAACTAGTCCTCTAACTATTAGATACAATATAATTTGACCCTAACAACTATATATACCTAGCCAAAGTTTTGACTAAATACAAAATGGTCCCTAGACTATTGGTTACAATAAATGTGACCCAACAATGGTTCAAACATTTTACGAAAAAAGAATCTTATGATCTAAAATGTAATTTAAATTTATTATGATCACTAAATGTTATAATCTCAAAAGTTTTAAGAAAATCAAAGTCTTAAAATTAAATTATTTACGAAATGAGTATAGTCATAAAAATTTGAAAAAAAAATGTCATGGTTCAAACATTTTACGAAAAACAATCTTATGATCTAAAAGTGTAGTTTAAATTTATTATGATCACAAAATGTTATAATCACAAAGATTTTAAGAAAATAAAAGTTTTTAATAATTAAATTCTTTATGAAATGAGTATAGACATAAAAATTTGAACAAAAAAATGTCATGGTTCAAACATTTTACGGAAAAAATCTTATGATCTAAAAATTTAATTTAAATTTATTATGGTCAGAAAATGTGATGATCACAAAATGTTACGATCCAAATTTATTATAATCCAATTTTATTATGATCGAAAGTTATAATAATCAATGTATAAAAATATTATGATCCAAAAATATTATAGTCTAAACGTATTATTATCAACACTCACACATGAAATTGTTGATGATACTATGTTTAGCCTCGATCTTTACACCACATAATTCTTGTATACTATTAAAATGTCAGGTGTCACGCATCATATATTGAAGTTAAAAATAGATGCTCCTGTAATGTGTATGCAAAACATTGATCAGAAAGTAGATTTATGCAATAGAACGAGGCTAATATAATTGAAGGTAAGATCGTGACAAAGTTTGTACAATTTGTGTTATCCCACGTATGATTATTAGTCCTTACGACAAAACTATGCCTTTCAAATTGAGCCGAAAACAATTTCCTATTTAAGTACGTTTTTCAATGACTATTAAAAAAACCATGGGCGAACATTGTCACGGGTTGATTTGTTTGTCCAAATATCAGTATTCTCACCTGACCAGCTATATGTTGATGTATCAAGAGTAAAGAGAAACAAATGCTTGAAAATTATTTGTTGCGACCTAGATGGTAACTATACAAACTCAACAACACACGTCTTATACAATAAAATTTCGTTTTCTTTTTTGATTTATTTTTACCGATTATTCATGTACAACAAAACCTTTAATCATCATTTTAATAATAGTTGACCATATAATTTTTTACGTTTTTTTCATCATTATATATTATGTTTCTTACAGCTAGCCCGCCCATTAGGCGGGTATGAAACTAGTATTAAGAATATGACAAAATGAATGGAGCATCAGTGCATCGCACCTTTAATGATGTTTAAAGAGGAATAAGTAAGGGTAAATGTGTAATTTTAAATATAAAAACTTACCAAATAAGGTAAATTATTAAAGTGATTCACTTATTTTGATACACTCAAAAAGAAATGTGATTCACTTATTTTGATACGGAGGAAGTATATTATACATTGAGGGGTATTTTGGTCAAATTTTTTTAAAAATATATTTTTTTATTTTTTATTTTAGAATTTTTTTTTTATTTTTTTTAAATTATTATTTTTTTAATTAATAACACATCATATGATTGCATGCTGAATCACATGTGACTGCATGCGATCGAATCACATGTGATTGAACTAAAACATCGAATGTGATTAAATATATAATCACATGTGATTTTGCACTAAAATCACATGTGATTAAATAGTACACGTAATTATTAAATAAATATTATTTTTTAATAAAAAAGTAATAAAATTGAAAAACAACTTAAAATTAAAAAAAAAATCGAATTTTTTTAAGTACCAAATTACCAAAATACCCCTTCATGTATTAAATATGTTATTAATCTTGACCACTAAATCTTATTGATCGATGGTTGAGATTTGTTCATCGGGACTTCGTAAAAATGATGGAACTCCTTAAACGTTTCTCATACTCCGTAACAAATACTTTCTACGTCCCACAAAAAACTTCTCATTTCACTTTGGCACAAGTTTTAAGGTGATAGTTAGTATTGGGGTAATTAATAATAATTTTGATTAGAATATAAGATTGATTTGAAGAGAGAATGATAGTTATCGGGTAGTTAGTTGTTAATCCCTAGTAATATTGTCATTATTTTGTCTTGTAATATTGTGCGAGGAAAAACATAGGATTGAGATGAATATTGGAGGAGATATTTAAGAGAAAGAGTGAGTTGTAATAGTTAAAAATGCTGCATAATTATTATTATGAATATTAATGGAAAAATTAAAATACTAATTTAGTAAAGTATTACCCTTTGTTTTCATAAATATATATTTCTCTTTTGATTTTGTACCGTTAGGGAGAATACTTATCTGATATGTACGTTCGCCTCATCTTCCATAAAATCAAACCCTCGACCTTAATCATGGCCACCGTGGTTTCCATCGTGGGTGGCTACATAGCCATGCCATGTGCTCTAAGTTAAAAAGTAAATATAATGCTTAGACTATGGGGTATGAGCACCACCACCACTTCATTTTTTCTGCCACATCATCCGCCACCTCAGTAACCACACCACTCCACTTTATCCAGGAAATACCCACCACTCCACCCCACACCATTTTTTTTCCAACTCATCATTTCTTTTCCATTTATTTTAATAAAAACACAAATTACATTTAAATAAAAATACAACTAACAATTTAATAAAAATACAAATAACATTTATTTTAATCTTCGTCTTCATTATCGTCTTCATTATCGTCTTCATTATCGTCTTCATTATCGTCTTCATTTGGGTTTTGATTTCGGTTATTGTAGAAATGTTCCGCCAAGTCGACTTGAAGTCTTTCGTGTGTTGCACTGTCTCGAATGTCAACAACCCTATGCAAATATTCAGCGGTTCCCGGTACATACAGTGTTTCTCGGGGACCGTCTGACACGTAATGTGAAATATTGCGACCTTTGTCTTCGACTACCATATTATGCATGATGATACATGCATACATAATGGATCTTAAATTATGAAGTTGATAGGTACGCGCCGCATTTTTACAAACGTGCCACTTTGCCTTTAAAACCCCAAAAGCACGTTCTACGTCTTTACGTGCCGATTCTTGTTTTTGGGTAAACAAGGTTTGTTTTGGGTTTGATGGATGCCGGTAAGCCTTCACAAACGTAGCATGACGAGGATATATTCCATCGGTAAGGTAATAACCGAATCTATAATGATTTTCATTCACAACGAATGGAGCATCTGGTGCCCTTCCTGTTAAGATCTCGTTATATATCGGTGACTGATCAAGCACGATGACATCATTGTTCGAACCTGCAACCCCAAAAAACGCATGCCAAAACCATAGATCTTGTGAAGCAACTGCTTCTAGTACTCTCCTCTCCACGCTTGAGGGCAATTCCTCCAGTCCCACTGGGTACAATCAATGCTACCAAGCATTCCAGGAAAACCATGTTTCTCTTCATGATGCGCATATAAATTCTGAACATCAGTGACCGTTGGTTTCCTCAAATAAATAGGGCCGAATAGTTCAACAACCCCTTCCGCAAAGTTATACATACTTTCCCTAACTGTCCTTTCAGACATGCGTAGGTACTCGTCAAGAGAATCATGGGACGACCCGTAAGCCATGGATCGGATTACGGCAGTACATTTTTGGAGCGGAGAAAATCCCAGCCTACCTCTAGCATCATATTTTTGTTGAAAGAAAGGATACCTGTTTTCTAATGCACTACATATGCTCATGAACAAATTTTTGCTCAAACGAAACCGTAGTTTGAAATCTCTATCGTTATAAACGCTATCATCTGCAAAATAATCTCGATAAAGACGTCGGTGTCCAGCGGCACGATTACGGTTGAGCTTCGCCGTCCTACTGTCGAAGCGGGCAGTGCTACTTTCCGCCGCCTGTGCATTCAAACGCAACGCGCAATACGCAATCAGAGCCATTTCGTATGAGTCGGATGATGACGATGATGTTAACGACGACGGTGGTGGGGTATCCATGATTAAATGTAGTGATTAAAAATATTGTAGAGAGAATGATTGTAGAGAGAAAGATGGTAAAGATGTGAGAAAAAAATATGTATATTGTGTGTATATATAGGGAAAATAAAAAATAAAAATAAATTTTTTTTTAATTATTAACGGTCATATGACCGTTTGCTCGTAACGGTCGAAAATCCCTCGCTCCCCCCTCGTGCTCGCTCGTTGCGGTGGCCACAGAACTCCACCACCGCACCCCACGCCGTGTAGGGGGGCGGTGTTCCCCGGTCAAGCACGGCGTGGCCGAAAGGCCACCTCAGCCCCACGACCCCGTTTCTCGTCCCATACCGCCTAGTCTTACTAACTTCGTATATAAAATTCAGTAACGTTTATAGCTTGTAATATTGACTAAGAATATACTATATATAACAAATTTATTGTATTTATATTTAAAAGATTTGCGTTTATTTTCAAAAGAAAGTAGTACTTTGTTTGTCACTATTAGGCATTGTAGGCTTCTAGTCTCATGTCACTATGTATAAATAGTATGAAAATTGATCTCCATTAATGTCAATATACATTGTGTTCTTATCACTAATTTATAGAAGTATAAGACTACTGCTAACACATTTTCCGGTGAAGCCGATAGAGTGCCGGTTTGGCAACATCAATGGCAACATCATGTGTCTTTTTGGCGAAGAGGATAATGACGAAAGGATGGGCCCAGTTGAATAAAAAATTTAAAAGATTTTTACAATTATGAATTATTTTTCTTTTTTAAAAAAATTGTGCAAACAACTCTATAAACTGTTTTTTGCATTTTCTTTTCTTAAAATTCCTCTCTTTTTCTAATTCTTGCAATATTATATAATAAAAAATTATAATTACAGCCCTTAGACTATAAATAAGAAGCCAAAATTATTTTAAAGACAACATCTAAGTTTTAAGATCACTGTTCAATCAATTAATGTACAAATATTTTATGAATGTTAAGCGGCTCTTAGGGCTATCATTAACAAAAGAATTTTTTTTAAAAACGCGTCTTGACGGCGCCAGGTGTGGCGTCGACGTTACGAAACAGACCATGACGGCTATGCTAGGTGTGACGTGAGATAAAGTGTGATAAGGCGCGCCTTATGACGAGTTTTTTGTAAGGCGGTTGTGAAAATTGATTTTTTTTTTTAAATAATAATATATATAATTATAAATTTAGATGTAATATTTTTTGTGAACTTTATATATGAATTGTTATATAAATCAATATATCTATAAAAAATTTTAATTTGATATACGTATATATATAAATTATACTACCTCCGTATCAAAATAATTGATACACTTTTCATTTAGGGATGGAACAAAATAAGTGATACACTTCTAAAAGTTATCTTATTTGGTAAATAAATGAGACTCACACTCCATTAACTATATACTTTAATAAAGTGAAATTACATTGTTATCCTTACTTTTGCTTTTAAACATCATTAATATCATTTTTTTTAAAACCAGTGGGTCCCACTTTCCATTAACTATCTACTTTAATCCATATTAATCCACATTTTAATCTTTTGCCTCAAAAACCGTAAATCCTCAAGTGTATCACTTATTTTGATACAGAGTCAAAGGTAGTATAAAAAAACTTTGTCGCGTTAAATCACGCCTTTGAAAACGTCATTGTTTGAGGCTTGATGATGCCGTCACGCAATGTCTTATGCTTTTTAGAACCTTGAAAGGACCCTTATATAAATACCTAAACTGAAGAAATCACAAACATTTTTGTGTTATTTAAAAAAGTATACATAAGAACATAAACTTCTAGGGCGTGTTTGGTACAGAGATTTGAAGGCAGAGAAAGGAAAATAAAGGTAAAATCTCTTGTTTGGTTACATTGAGAAAAGAAGATGGTGAAAAAAATCTTTTCCTTTTCTCTAATTTGCATTCCCTAATAAATAAGGGGAAAAGAAGAGAATCACAAAACGAGAATTAAAAAAGAAAACATGGAGATTAGAAAGCCCACCACAAAGCCCTCTTTTATTTTCTCTATGCGTTAGCAAACCCTTCGTCGTCGTTGTCAATCCCTATTCGTCCGAGCAATTTCGTCCGCTGCAATTCATCCGCTGCAATTTCGTCCGGCAACAATTCGTCGCTTCTTCCAGGTTAATCTCGATATCTGTCTCTCGAACTCTATCTCTCTGTCTCTCAATCTTTATCTTTCGTTATACTTGTATAATTCGAAACCTATGTCTCTTGATAATGAGTAACATATTTTTACTATTCGTTAGTAAAACAGAGAGATTGAGTTCTGGGGAAACCTACGTCTACCTATTACACACACACATTGGGTGCTTTTATTGTAATAATACTAATACATATAAATATTTATCTATTTTACATAATTTGATTGTATATATGTATCTATTAATTATGTATCTATTATAATTATGTATCTACGTCTTTCGTTTTATGCATCTGCTATGTATCAACTTTGTATATCGGGATGTAATAAGCAAACGTAAAAGACGCAAAAGCACGGATGGAGATGAAATATATCGGGAGTCGTGCAAAGAGATGAAGGAAGTCATTGGTAAGTTTGGAGAAATTATTGGCGAACATCTGAGTAAAGAAGGTTTTGAGACTCGTGAAATTTTTGAGAAGGTTAGTGATGAGTTGAAAACTTTACCGGGTATTACAATGACTAAACGTTTTAAAGCATCTAATTTGATTGGAAGGGATGTCCTTCTAGGACGGTTATTTCTTGGATTGACACAAGAAGAGAAAATATGCATGGTAGAATCTTACACTGATGGCTCTATGAGATAATTGTTTATGGTTCAAATATTGTTCTTGGTTACGTTGTGATTTTAAGTACTTAGAACTGTTTTTTTTTTTTTGTTACATTTTGATTGAATTGATGTTTTTGAAAGTGACAATAATTTATGTTTTTTGATGTTATTATTGATTTTAAAGTCACTTTCGTTATTAATTTATCCATGAATTTTGTATGTTATAATAATGATTGTTGTGGGAAAAAAATATGTTTGCTAATTATAAAGTTTGTATAATTCTCTACTGATTTTTTTTTGTTATACCAAACAAGAGAAATGATTCTCTGCTGCAATTCTCTGTTGAAGTCTTTGTGCTACCAAACAGATGAGTCAATTCTCTTTCTCCAAACTAATTCCCTTTCTCTGCAATTCCATTCTCTGCAACCATTTCCCTGCAATTTCATTCTCTGTTATTTAAAAAGGTATACATAAGAACATAAACTTCTAGAGTGTGTAATTGGTACGGTATCGTCTTCTTCATTTGTTATAGATGCAAGAATACTAGAACTCAAGACAACCAACGCATAGCAGTCACGTTACCTTTTTTGGATCATTAATCTCGGTCTATTGTGATTATGCCCACTTAGACCGGTGCCAACGGGCACGTCTTCCCCACATCAGTAGCCAATTTTGGCACGTCGTCTACTGACGCCGTTGGCACCGCGCCGTCGGTAGCCGCGTCAGTAGAAACCCGTCGCCATGAGGACGTGAAGGAGGGGGCGTCAGTAACTTTTGTGTGTGGGTGGGGAGGTTAAATGTAATATTCTAAGGGTTAGTTATGGGTTAGTGATGGATTATGGTTGGCACGACCATGTCAGTAACGTGTCAGTAAAGATGGGATGATGTGACGCTACTGACGGGTTTAACGACGCGCCACGATTGAGATAGGCCTTAAAGTAATTCTAGTCAATATTTGTCTGTCATTGTTCAATCTTAAACGAAAGTGGTATCTATAAAAACAGTAATTACAATTCTTAAGACCATTGTAAGAGTTAAGACCAATGTTGATTATGGATTATAAAACATGTCCGTGGTATCCTAAAAATATTGAACTCAGAATTCAGTTTAACGATTAATGGTGTGTTTCTTATTGAAAAAAATACATGCATTTTGAAATAGATAATTAGATAATGAACGGTTGTAAAAAGTGACTATAAAAAATATTGTTGCTTATACTGTTTGAGATCAAAATAATCAGATATCCAGTTTTAGTGTTTGACAACCTTATTATTTATTTAGTTAATAGGTAAAATATAAATAATTAGTTTTTAATACAGATTAATTAAGGACCTACTCATCTACTTTTCCAAAACTCCGTTTCGGGGGCACCAAAATGCTAAAAAAATTAATTATTTTCAAACTTTTTGCGAAACACTTATTATAAATTAATTGCATTTTCAAAATACAATAATCAACTAATTTACTAATACACATTTACCAACCATCATGAATAATGCTACATAGGAGACTTTTTTTTTTTATTCCAAAGCCGTCTTTATTGACCATAGATCTCATTGAAATACGATTTTCATTTTACTTAGTTGAGAGGATGCTATTATAAATAGTATAATACTTCTTTTTTGAATTTTTTTCAAGCACCCCCTTCGCTTTTAACATTACCTCTAGAAGCTCAAACTTCTAGAGCTAGAGCGACTCAACAAATTGCAATCTTAAACACCGGTATGTGTATATTAATAATTTGACAATCATTTGTTCATATTCATTGTTCTATGCACTTGATATGATAATATGTATAATTCACTAATTATCTGTCTTAATATTATCTCTTGATCTTAACACATATTCTCATATACTTAATATTCATTATAAGTAGAAATAAATGGTAAGAATTAATACCATTATTTGTTTGACAATAAAAGTATTGTCTTCTCATATATTATTTGCCAGGTTTATTGGAAACAAATTGTCTCTTTCAGTTGCTTTTATTTGAGGTGATTGAAGCAACATCTTTTTCTCTTTTCTGATCAGCAGTTTCTTTTGCTTGTTGTATGTGTATATTGCATTCTCTGGGGGGTCTGATGTAATTTCAGAAACTCAGTTGATGATGTCTTTCACTCATAACATCTCTCTTTATGGAATGTTGAAAATACACCCTTCAGTTTTCTTGGCTTCTAATCTTGATCCATAAACTGTTACATCAGGAAAGAAATTATATGCACCCCTTCAATTAAATATTTTTATATAATATATTTAAATACGAAATCCAACAGAGTATGACATTACTCGTTTTGCATTTTGTTTGATACTCTTTTAGTTTAACTGTTACAATATTTTATTCAAAGTTGTATTACATAATATGATATTACTTCGTAAGAAATTTTAAACCTGTGTTTACAGTTTACTTGTTTTGTCTCAAAAGGTATGGTGCCTTTAAAGGTGCACTAAACCACACCACTCCACTCGTTAATGCCCACCAACACATTTTTTCCCTTTTTTCCAAATTGTAACTAATTTTTGTTATTTTTGTTGGCCCCGAATAATTGATATTATATGAATGTTAAACAAAATTTTAATGTGAGAATTAAAATCTTGTTAAAGAGTAGAAAGAAAAATTTTAACACAAATTTAACACTCGTTGACATCTTGTTCTTTTAATTTATTGGTTATTAGAAGCATTTTAAAAACTACGTTAATAATTAGACATAGATACTAAAATTATGTGAGAAATCTTATTTAATAGTTGCAACTGTGCAAGTATGTATGTACGGATGTATTTCGAAATTTGAAAGGAAACATATACAAAAAGAGGAAAAATAAATAAGAAAAAGGTTTTGTTAATGATAGCCCTTAGGGCTGTCATTAAGAGATGGTTACGTGCATAAATCGTTTGTACTTTCAGTGGTGGGGGTTGATTCCTAAAATGCAGGGCGCGGTTATTGATTATTATACAAGTTTATTTTGCGTGTCTTGACTTCTTAGTGACAGCCCTAAGGGCTGTCATTATCATTTTCCATAAGAAAAGGGAGCTGATTCGTACAGAGCAGTTTTTATCTATACAGAGCAATTTCTTCTCAAATGACAATCATGCCCTTACTTTCCTTTTATCACATTTTTTATTGCACCCCTCTTACTAAGGGCATCATTGTCATTAGATATAAGATTGCTCTACATGGATAAAAATTGCTCTGTACGAATCAGCTCCCATAAGAAAATGGCAAAGGGGCGTGTTATTGGACAGAGTAAGTTTTGACCCGGGTAACCCGGTACTTTCGGGTAATGTCAGCGCAACAAGAGGATCCGGGAATCGCGCCCGCCCATTTTATTATGGGAGCTAATTCGTACAGAGCAATTTTTATCCATGCAGAGCAATTTTATATCAAGAGACAATTATGTCCCTACTTTCCTTTTATCATATTTTTCATTTCACCCCTCTCATTAAGGGCATGATTGTCATTTGATATGAAATTGCTCTGCATGGATAAAAATTGCTCTGTACGAATCAGCTCCCATTTTATTATTTTAGCCTGGTTAACGAGAATGACAAATTCCCGATTTAATCGCCGACTCTTCCCTATTTAATTTACACATCACGCCTACGTCTAACACACGCGCGCCTTTCAGAAGTACATATTATACTTAGCAATAATATGCTATGCAAAAACTAGACAAATCTACCACCCAGCTTCTAGCCTAGTGGTATAAGGTATTGCCCATGACCCGGTTCAAGTCCCGTCGTGAATTTTGGTAGTGGGATTTATTCTCCATAGGTGTTACTACCACTTGTGGATGTCACTGTCTATGCTCGAACCAATAACTTACGAATTTGCCGTTCAAAAAAAAGAACTATGACAAATCTCACTTATATTGTTATTTTATAAAATAAAAACACGAATACATTTTCCTATAGTTGAAGAATGTTGCTGCTGTTGTTTATAAAAATAAAAGAAAATGACCTAAAAAGTCACTAAATTTATTATGTTTTTATATAATTTATCTGACTCTACCTCAAACGTCTATTACATTCGACATAGTGTTTAAATACTTCATCCGTTTTAAAATAAGTATTATACATATTATTTTGTAATATATCAAAATAAGTGATAAACTTTAAAACTTTATTTATTCGGTAAAAAGTAGTGGGACTCATACCCACTAACTGTCTCCTTTAATAAGTGAAATAACTCATTTACTCTTACTTTTACTTTAAACATGAGTAAATTACAGGGAAGGTCCCTGTGGTTTTCACTTATTAAAGACACAGTCTCTGGTCTTCGTTTATTACAATGGAAGTCACTGATGTATTCAATTTGTTACACCCGAAGTCCCTATGTCAATCGGACGTTTAAACATCCGTTAAGTGACTCATGTGCACTTTACATGATGCTCAAAATCGTAATTTCTCTTCCCCTTTTAAAGAGTAAATTACACAGAAGGTCCTTGTGGTTTGCCACTTATTACAGTCACAGTCCCTGAACTTTGTTTATTACAATGGAAGCCCTTGGTGTATTTAATTTGTTATACCCGACGTCCCTTTGTTAAACCTCTTTCGCTACTTGATTGGCCAACCATTGTTGGAAAACAAGGGTTTTCTAAAGAACACATAGAGTCTAGAGAAGAGGGGGAATAATGAGAGGGAATAAGTAAACAAACGACTAGTGTAAATTGGGGAAGACACATTTGAGGGGGAAGGAGAATTACCATGGTTCCCATCATGTAAGGTGCATATGGGTCACATAACATATCTTTTAGACGTTCGTTTGAGTGGGGGCCGCCAGGTGTAACAAATTAAATACACAAGGGACTTCCAGTTTAATATACGAAGTTCAGGGACCGTGGTTGTAATAAGTGGCAAACCATAGGGACCTTCCGTGTAATTTACTCTTTAAAAGGAGGAGTGAAATTACGATTTTGCCCATCATGTGAGGTGCACATGTGTCACTTAACGTGATGTTTTAGACATCCGTTTGACAGAGGAACGTCGGGTGTAACAAATTGAATACACCTGCAGGCACTTTCAATATAATAAACGAAGACCAGAGACTGTGGCTGTAATAAGTAACAAATCACAGGGACCTTCCGTGTAATTTACTCTTAAAACATCATTAAACCAACTTTAATCATAATATGTGAAACTCATCACTCATCAACTATCTAATTAAATCTAATTTAACATTTATTTTAATCTTTTACCTCAGAAAACGTAAAACTCAAAAGGTACCACTTATTTTGATAATGCGGAAATACTAAAATTCAATCACATCCAAAATTATTTTAATTTTTACATACTATTCTCAGAATAAAAAAATCTATTTTTACACCAACCGACATACTCGGGTTTTTTAGCAAGAAAAAAACTGAATTGTGACCTAAGATGCATTTCGAACGAGGATAGAGTTGTGACCTAAATACCCCCTTTATGTATAAAATATGTGATTAATCTTGACTATTAAATCTTATTGATCAATAGTTGAGTTTTGTTTCTCGGGACTTCATAAAAATAATAGACCTCCTTGAACGTTTTATCTATACTTTTCACCACTTACGTTCCATATGAGATGAAAATTATTAAGAGGGTGTTTTTTTATTTGCTTTTCAAAATAGCTTACTGACTTATTGAATTTCTAAAATTCCAAGATCTAGAAGTAAGGAGTCATTTACTTCTTGATTTGAGCTTCTCAAAAAATTGATAAATCATTTATCTAGAGTAAATCAAAGGTGAAAAGTATTTGCTAACTAGTAAGCTAAAATGTAAATTAGAATAGCTATCGCACATATATTATACTACATCTATATCAAAATAAGTGATAGACATTCTATTTACAGGTGGAATAAAATAAGTGATACACTTCTAAAACTTATCTTATTTGGTAAAAAAGTGAGATTATTTCTCCACTAACTACCTATTTTAATAAAGTGAAATTATCATTTACC
The DNA here is from genome assembly GCA_963853835.1 of Calendula officinalis. Lineage (NCBI taxonomy): Eukaryota > Viridiplantae > Streptophyta > Magnoliopsida > Asterales > Asteraceae > Calendula > Calendula officinalis. The sequence goes on from OY970828.1 coordinate 65,189,961, forward strand.
CTTACTTTTACTTTTAAACATCATTAATATTACTTTATTTAAAAGAAGTGAGACTCACTCTCCACTAACTATCTACTTTTACTTTGAATAATATAGGAGCATCTCCAATGGTAGCTTTTTCAAAAGCTTTTTTTCAAAAGCTTTTTATTATTTTAATAAGTTTTTGGAAAACTTTTTACCATTGGAATAGAAGATTTTTTAAACGCTTATACTAACCACTTATTCTTCCGTAACCTTTTAATTAACTTTCAATGTTTGATTCCTTTAGTCCCTATAAATTTTATAAATTTACATGTTTAACCCTTTAGTCCTTATTTCAATGTTTTAGAGTCATTGTTTTCAATATTTGCAATATAGTTTTCTATTTATTTCAATATTAATGTCAAGTATCTTAATATTTTATATGAGATATATCATAAAATGTTAAGTTTTATGAAATGTTATAAAAAATGTCAAATTATATATGTGAGGGGCATTTATAATATATTGAAGATAGATAAAGGTAAATTAGTAAATATTAATAAAAAATAACTTTTGAAAAGGTTAACTATTGGAGAAAATTCTTATAAAAACTTTTTGATTAGGAAAAAAATAATGTGACAAAAATAATAAGCTATTAAGAGGTTAATCATTAGAGATGCTCTAAATAATACTACCATTTTTCAAACATTTGTGTTTTGAAAATGTTTGTTATGGTAGGGTCGGAAAGAGTAGAGAGCAGGTGATGGAAGTAAATGCAGGTATAGAAAAGACAAGGTTGAAGTATGCTAGGTGCATTTATGATGTCGTGTACGTGTAACGATGTCAGTGGTTGATATGACAGAGGGCCCCACGACTTAGAAAGGGCAATGATGCCTTAATGATAGATATCAGAGAAAAGCAATTGTCAGCCACACCATTTAATTCCTTACCAATCTTTCACTATAAATTCACCTGTAAAATAAGACTACGTTACAAAAATTATCATTACAGTTTAATCCTGTTTCTAAGCCTTTTATTTGTAACGTCCTTAAAATTAACTTAGTTTATAAATAAACGTAAAGTGAACGGTTATACACTTATACGTGCCCCAGTAGAAAAGAATCTTGTTATTATAGTCCATGTCAGTTAGTAAATCTGTATTTAGTTAACTAACCAAAAATTATAAGTCAGTTTTTTATTACTTACATAGCAGGTTCCAAAAACGCAATTTTAACAAAGTAAAAGATTCTTTAGGTTAAACATTGTAATAACCTGGAACCCCAAGGATAATATTGTCCGTTTTTTCTCGGAAGCGTACGGTTTTATATCTAGCATGGATCGCTCCACCCAGAAGATGTATCCACACCATTATATGAAATGTTTCATTCCCATTTACAACTGATGTAGGACGTAGTGTCACATCCCCCCCCCCCCCCCCCCCCCTTCCCTTGGGCACAATGCCCTCCGTTGTGCACATCAGTCCGAGGACTGACTCCGGTACCATCTGAAACTAACCAAAACCCTGTAGCGCAATATTATCCGCTTTTTCTAGAGGCGCACTGTTTTGTTTTTGACATGAATCACTCCACTCAAAAACCTTGTACTAAGAGATGTATCCACACCCTTTATGAGAAATTTCCCATTCCACGCTTCAACCTATGTGCGATGAACTATTACCTTTAAGCATTATGTCAAGAATAATATTTATTTATGGTCAAAAAAGTGTAATGTTAAACCACCAAAAGTATAAAAGTATAGTAATTAAAACATAAAACATATTTAACCCTAAGTATTTTGGTTAAATTGACCAAAAGAACTACATGGTATGTGATGATAATTAACAATTCAAGTTAGTAAATACTTACAAACAACAAAGAAAGTTTATAGACAAACAAACATACTAAACACTATCACGTACACTTAAAGTGGAATTTACTCTTTGAAATTTACCCATAATTTATGTACTATATTTAGAATTTTTGAGTATCGACTATGAAAAAGTATAGTACATTTTTTTCAAATGTTGTCCATACACAGAGGTGATATTTAAATAGTAAAAAATTATTCATAGAACACAATTTGCTATAAAACTTGAATAGAGTAGTATTGTAATGTCTGAATAAGTTTGTGCGTTGTAGATTTCACCTCTCACACATATAATACTTGGTTGGTTTGGTAGTTAATTGCATATGCAATTGATAGTTCCTTACTAAATCCGTTATTTATTTGTGAGTTTTAAGAATGCAAATGTTCCAAGGGAATTCAGCATTATTAGATACAAGAAACCTATACAAGGAAAAAGAGTAGAGCTAATTAAGAGGAGCATGTCCGACTTACATCATTGATTCACTGCTTTGACTGTGAACACCAACCAGGACCCTAACCCACCACCCCACACCTACCAGCCCTTGTACTACCTCTCACCAATTATTATCCAACTACTAGCCGGTACCCGCGCAATGCGGCGGTGGGTACCCTGTGACTATGTTTTGTGACGACCAATCGGTTGGTAGCGGTAGTGATGGCGTGGCGATGGTGGTAATTTCAACTTCTTAAGGTTGGATATATTCATAAAGATAACAAGGTACCCGTGCGGTACAACGCCAGTTACCCTATTTAACTACATTTAGTGGCGAGAACACTATGTAATGCATTTTTTTTCCACAATAAGCAAAAAGCGTTGAATAGATAATACACAAAAGATAATTAGTGTTAACGTATCTTAATAATCATGTAAACCTCTAAGTAGACCATATTTGTTAAGATTAAATTTATTCATTAGATTTACTAATACTTTATTCAACGTAATTCCGGCATAGCCACCAAAACATTTCCTACTTCTCTTAGTTACTCTTGCAACAGCATATAAAATTGTATTAACTCTAGGCATGCTACATCTATGGGTGGCCAAGATGAGTCACATTGGCATATTCAAGCATTTGCGTTTGTTCTTTTATATATATGAATAAACCTGGAAATCAATTTAATCATTCCCCTACAATTCAGAGTTGACATCGTAGACTTGTCCTTTGATGATTTGTAATGTAAAGATACCATTCCACCAAAGTTTAATCACAATTTATAATTTACTTTGAGAAAAATCAGAAATTCATTTACAATAATTCTTAAAAACCACAGCCCAAAGGAAAATAACTAAAAAGGAAACAATGTTTTCTTTCAATTTTTTGGTTATTTGTTGTTTTTATTACAACGGTAACGAAAACATAATCATTCATCATCAAAACTTTTTCCTCACATGGTTGAGTAGATTCATTGATAGTGTCTGTTTAATAAGTCAAGCCTCCAAATTCACTATCTGAAAACAATGGAACGTGGTTAACTCTTGGTGTTATCTGCTTCACAATCACAATCACAATTTAAAAAGATTTATCATTCTTCCATCATCTCTAAATATTAATATTTATTGATTACCCAAGGCTTAAGTCTAGTGGTGTTGGTGAAAGATAAGGTGTTGCTCATGACCTATTGGTCATGGGTTCAAGTCCCGTCGTGGACGTGGGGTTTATTCCCCATAGGTGGAAGATTCGATGGAAGGCATACTGCCCGTTGTGAATGTCAGTGTCTAAGCTCGAACCACTAACATACTAACTTGCCATTCAAAAAAAATTAAAAATAAATAAATAAATAAATATTTATTGATTACTTCCTCTCTAAAATATGGTTTGCTATAGCTGTCAAAATACTCTCCGTTGACAAAAGAAAACCTATACAAACAAATACACACACATTTAGACAGCCCTAAGTTTCCTGATTATTAAAATAATGAAAGGCAGATTCCGGATTCTCATCTTGGGATAGAACTTTTCCCTGTGTTTGGCAAATGAAAATAGATGTTATCACTGCACATGCAACAAACAAACACTCTTTATTTTATATATGTTTTTTTATAAAAGTAAAAGAAGTGAGTCACTGACCATAACAAAAAGGGATTAGATAGATAAGGTATGACGGCATGAAGAAGGGTAGCAAGACCTCCTTGTAGACATCAATAAGAAGTGGTAATGTAAGGAACGACATCCATGCTCTAGAGAATCTCAGCTTTAATTTTTTCAAAAGATTAGCTAAAGAAGGTATTAATAAAAGGACTGTCATTACTAAACAAGAAGAATTGTCACCTGATGAATTCCACATTTGACATTGAGCAGGTTGTTCAAGGGGTCGGATCTTAGATATTATACATAGTGTATGTTGAGGATTAAAAGCTACCCATTGCACTTAAGCAAAATACTCTCAACTACCAAATCATATCACAACTTGAAAAACAAACCAAACGTATGTACATTCACTAAGCAAGACACTAACCTGGCTCCTTCTGGACTTCCAATTTCAGGCTCAGATTCTCCATCTGGTGAAAAAAATCATTCATTGTGATAACAAAATTAAGATGGAAAATATACATCAAGTAATTCAATTTTCTAATAAAACCACTAAAAGTGTAAATAAAAAAGTACCAGAGACATCAAGTGTTCGAATTATCTTCTCCAGGCTAAAGAAAGTAACGTACCTGTCACAAACTCATGGTCAGGATGGCTAAAAACAGTACTACCATACATAAACAACATCGAGAGAAATAAGGGAGTTGAGGAAGAAGGGAGTTTGGCCGATGTGCTGTAATTGTAGATCTGTGTGTCGACGCAATCTTAAAGGAACCGAGGAGCCGTTTGCAGAATCGAGGAAGGTTGATACGACGTGGGAGAAGGATGTAGGAACCGAGGAGGCAATCGTTTGGGTAGGAATCGAGGAGACGGCAATCAACGGTCGAACAAGGATGTCAGCAGTGGCCTGTTGGGTTAGCCGATTAGGGAATATGGTTTTAATGGGCTGCTCAGTCATGGGCTAGTTACTATCCTGGTTTAGAAATTGGTGACCTGCCAGTTAAGGGTTTAATAATTATAACTTTTGAGAGATAACCAGATCCAGCTAGCAGGTCACTTGGTTTGGGCGTTTTACTTGTAACTCTTAGGTCGCAGGTTCGAAACCTACCTCCGCCTTTTTGTTAAAAGTATTCCTTTTCATAATTAGCAAGTGTGTTGGCTGAATTTTCAGCCTTGCTAATTATGGAATTGGTAAATGCTTTATAATATTATCCAACTATAGTCAAATCTAATTCTCTCCCTTCAGTTTAGGTATCTTTTACATTTTTAATAATATTAAAAGAATAATTCTCTTTTATAGTTTTAATATATTAAGTTTCATGTTAACTAAAAAATGGTGATATATCAAAATTGAAAAATCAAGATGTATGTTGATATGGATGTATCAGTTGGTTTGTTAATGAATAAGTGGTAACGTGACGAAATTAAAGAAGGAAAAAACAATCAACTATTGAAACATGCCTTTACTTCTCACACATTTTAGCAACAAAAACAAGACTTCTCATTTGATCATAAATGTATACGTTTGTGTGTATCAAGAAGCTAACTATAGTTTTCATGAGAAATGCAAGAAATGAACCGGTTGATGATTTTTTGCAAATTTGTTCAATAATATAAAGTTACTATTAGGGTCGTATTCCGGCAATATATACATACCAAAATCGTAGCACAGATTAACCTATTTAAGTCACATCCTACCAATATACCAATCGTCCCAATCACTAAATTATCATCAAATAAAGGCATGTCTTATAAATATGTTTACTTAACTGTTCATATAAAGTTACAATGGACATACGACAATATATCAATCTCGAAATGCCTAACTTATGTTCCCACAATTTTCTTTCAACAATATATGAAGAGCTTATGTTCACTCCTAGATAAGAAGTGAAGTCGTTTGTCGTCTAAACAACTAGACAACGTTAATCTACCATTTTCTTTCGAAACAATCAAATCGTTTGTCTGCTTTTTAAATAATTCCAATTGAGATATGTGATGGTGGTCCCAAAGTATTACTTCGAGAGATTTAATTAGATTTTACTATGAATCATAACTCAATTTACAAATCACAACAATGTCCTACTAATAATTGAAGATGAAAACAAAAACACAAATTGAATAATTCGAGAGATTGTTATCTTTTTTTTTTTTTTTTTTTTTTTTTTGAACGGCAAGAAGGAAGAACGAAAGGAGCTTCTTTTCTGAACATATGGTTGGAAAGTCATATCCTATTGTAGTGTCGATTTTTTTATGGAATTCCCGTTAAGTTTTCGGTGACCTGTGGGGAAGCCGTGATCGATTTTTGACGAGGTGATTGAAATTCTTTTCAGGTCGTCCCATGAAGTAAAGATCTGATGTTATTCTATTCCAACTGAAATTCTTAGAAGGAAACAAAATGCACTTTGAATTGGGCAACGTAGTTATTAATCAGTTTAAGTATGCTCTAAGAATGATAGTAATAGTGACCAAACCGGTACCATATCAACGCTACCTTAGCCTTCCTCTCTAAGACCAAACGAGTACCACATCAACGTTACCTTAGCTTTCCCAAGACCAAACACGTAACCAAACACGACCTTTCTCTCACACGATGTTCAGTTGCTCTGCCAACCAAACCTAGCCAGAAACAACGAAGGAACAAGTCGGGCGGCAACCGTCCCCGCGTGTGTGTTGGTGGGGGAGGGGGGGGGGGGGGGGTCGGTCGCCTCAATACGCAACGTCCAAGATATATTTTGCTTCTTTTTTGACTTTTTAGAAAAGCAGCATACTATTGGTCAAATTTTAAAATAGAGTTAATTACACGAATGATTCTTTAACTTTATACCAAATTTCACCAATGATCCTTTAGTTTCAAAAATTACACCGATGGTCCTTATTTTTTAAACTTATTTCACCGATAGTCCTTTAGGCTTAACGGTGTTAAAATTTTCTGTTAAGTCTCCCATGTGAGATGCACATGAGGGCATTGTAGTCTTTTCCCATTTCACTTTTTGCAAAAAAAAAAAAAATTTAAAAAATAAGCTTACAACTTTTAAGGCAAAAAGTACCACACCACTTGCACACACCCACACCCATGTGCATCTCACATGGGAGACTTAACAGAAAAATTTAACATCGTTAAGCCTAAAGGACTATCGGTGAAATAAGTTTAAAAAATAAGGACCATCGATGTAATTTTTGAAACTAAAGGACCATTGGTGAAATTTGGTATAAAGTTAAAGGATCATTCGTGTAATTAACTCTTTAAAATAAGTTACCATTTTATCAGAGCAAAAAGTAACCTATGTTTGAAAATAGAAAATAAAATAGTACATTAATAATATACTGGTTTTTTCCGAATTCCATTTGGCCCAGCACTATAATGCATGCCCTGTCCTTTTGGTTGGGGGTTCAAATCCCGTGTTATTGATATAGATGATATTTATGTATAGATTATGATTTCTTATTAAAAAAGTTTATTTTTTTAAAGTAATGTTTCAAAAATATTATTGCGTAGAAGGGATTAGTTAACGGAGGAAATTGGATGGAATGACAGAAACGCAGAACCTAAAATTCAGGGACAAAAAACTCAAATAAAATTATAGGGACATAAACGCAGAACGAGTATATCACAGCGCATAAAACAAAAAATTGTATTCTAATAAAGTTTTGATTCAAATATACAAAGACCCAGAAACATTTTTTAACAATTGTATCCACGTACAATGATACAAAAAACTGAAAAAGGTAGCGTCATTCAATATTTCGCTAAAATAGAAAAAAAATGACTTTAAAAATTTCATCTGGCCCATGCAGGTCTCGAACCTGCGACCTTCACGTTATTAGCACGGCGCTCTAACCAGCGGAGCTAATAGGCCAAGATGCTGATACATGAATTCATATTTTTATAAATGATAATTACGACACAAATAGAAGAAAGTGTCATGTACTGACAATACTTTTGTTTTCTTAACATTAGATATTAGATACTATATTATAATGATAATAATGATTATAAGTTAAGTTTTTCTAATAACGCCACTTATAAGATTGTCCGTATTTATTTTGGTTACATTTTAGTATTTACATTTTGAGCAATATTAGAAGTAAATCTAAGATAATAAAAGAGATGTGCATATCAAGGGGCAACAATTCATGTCATACTTGGATTAATATGCTGCCTGTTTCATATATCTTAACCCTAATTCAACGTATTTAATTTATCATATATAACTTTTTTTAACTATAAGTGGCCCCAATTATTAAACATTTTGGCGGTGTCGACCTGTTTACAACCCTATATTCATGCAAATATGAAGGACCATACATGTCTTTGGAAAATAAAATTTTACTTTTGACGTATTAACAAGAAAAACCAACTCATGATATTGAGTAGAATTTACACCACCCGAACACCAAACTCTGAAATCTAATTCACTTAATAATCAAATAAACATAACACCCTTAATAATAACTTCCAAGTACACACACAAAACAAGGTCGATTATGTAATTTCACTAGATAAAACAACCAACATAAGATAGCAGTCACACATTGTAAAAGACTCAATTTTTATAAGCAAAGAAATATTATTGTAGATTTATAGGAAGGCATCCTTCTCGAGCAACTTCAATACATCGTTCTGGTTGTTGAGTTTTGCAACCTCAATAGGTGTTTTCCCATCCATGTTTTGCAGAGTACTAAATCACAAAAAAAATAAAATAAATAAATAAATAAATTTATAAAAAAAATACACGAGTATAAATATATGTTGGTTATCTTACACTGCTGCACCATTATCGAGCAAGAGTGCTACACATTCTTTCCTGCCATAACCAGCTGCATAATGAAGGGCTGTGTTCTTGTTCTTGTCTAATGCATCAACTTTTGCTCCAGCTTCAAGGAGAATTTGAGCACATTTCACCTACCATATGTGTCAAGTCAAAGTCAAAGTCAAAGTCAAAGTCAAAATCAAAAAGATGAATACCTCGCCATATCCACAAGCAAAATGTAACGCTGTCCTTCCCTCCGAATCTTCTTCATCCTTATCAGCACCAGACTCTAATGCTTTCTTCAAACCCTATTTATTTACACACAAAAGAATAGATAATAACGATTAGTGATGTAACATAACATAATGTATTTTATAATCATTTTAATAAGGGTTTGAAGAAAGTGTACCGCAAAGTCACCAACACTAGCAGTCTGATGAACAATAGATTCATCCTCATTTTCATCTTCTTCAGCTTCACCTTCAGTTTCACCTGCAACTGGATTTTCACCAACTGCAAGCCCCATAGCTTCACCTAGTTTCTTCAAAACATCTTGATCATTCCAGTACCTAATTTATCATTAGATAAACATAAAATCACCATTTTCATTTCATAAAATACAAAATAATGAGCACAAGAAGCTAACTTCATCATAGCAGTTGGACCACCAGATTCAATCTCTTCCAAAATAGGCTTCAAAGATGGATCTTCTTTGATACGTGCCATACGTTCTTCAAGTTGATCCTTTTGTGCTGGATTAGATAAATTCTCAAGCATCTGAGACATTGATGGATCCTGTCAAATAAAGTCAAAGTTAATAACATAATTAATTAAAATATAATAATTAATAAAGTTAATAATACATACCTGCATCATGGCACTACCAAGGCGTTCAGCCATGTTCATGAATTGTGGATTTTGCATAACTTGTTGCATAGTGGAATAATACTGTTGTGTGTCAAACTGAGGAACACCTTCAGCACCTGCACCACCATGCATACTGGATTGAAGTTGTTCAGCCATTTGGTTAAATGATGGATCTTTTGCTATTTGTTCAGCTAATTCCTTGATGCTTGGATCCTGTTTGGAATTATAGTTACCTCTAATCATAACTTTTTCAACAAAATTAATATTTAATTTATACAATAAAATTAGAAAAGAAAAAGAATTATACATTTAGTAGACCAGCCATAGATGAGAAATCAAATGGATTTCCAGGAAATCCAGCTCCTGGCATGGAGGGCATAGCAGGTATATCTGAGGAGCTTGATTCTGATAAAGTTTTCTTCTCTTCTGCAGATAAATTAACCACATGTTAATACTGATTACAAAGAATATATTTTTTAATATCTTTTTCCTCTTGTAGACTCAAAGTATCAAATGGAACTCTTAATTTCCCCCCAAAATAGAGAAATTGAGCTCAAGGTTACATTAAAACCCTTCTGCGATCAATATTCTCGAGGTCAATCAGTGCTTAACGAAATAGATGATTTCATGAGATAAAAGAAATTAAAATCAATCAACCTTTTATAATCAAATTAATGTATCGATTTGAGCTATCTTCATCATTAAGTAACAACTAAACACATAGAACCAGATCAATTTAACATAAAGAATAAAATATAGATACCTGTGGTGGTCGCAGGTTTTGCCGCAGCATCTTTTTTCTCATTGACCTAACAAAAACAGAACACAATCGAAACAATCAATAAAATTAAACCCTGACAAACGTCACCTAGATCATAATTCGGGAACCAAACAATCAATCTAGAAACCCTAGTTACTAAAACTAAACTATAACAAAGTACAGTGAATCAAACGGTGAGAATTGGACGGAATAAAAAAGATGATGATGATGATAAATCGGAAGTTGAATCGATAAGGTTACCTGAGACATGGCGATTGAAGTGATGAAGATAGAATAAAAATAATAAAATAATGATTGTAGATCAAGAAATCTTGGACGATGAGGTTTCTGATAAAACTCTTTTAGGAGGGAAGGAAGTATAGAAGGTGAAAGCGTGGGCCACATTCCAGCCAGACACTGCACGTGGATCCGGACACTTAAGTTTGTGCTGTTCTTGTTATAGGGTTCTAATCTTGTTGGGCCTAATCAGTTAAGCCCAATAACAATTGTGTTTTTTAACATGAGATGTTTTTCTGGAAAAAAAAAGGTTTTGCTAATGCTGTCACTAACATGCATAAAAAGCTTGTACATTGATTAAAAAAGTAATATTCCTAAAATTCAGGGGGTTATCTTTTGTGTATTTTGCCTTCTTAATGACAACCCTAAGAGCTGTCATTAGCATTTTCCAAACAAAAAAAAACTAATGAGTATATTGTAGTAATAATAGTGATTCAAGAGGATTTTTTTTTTCGTTTGAATAATGTTAAAAACTAGTAAATCGTGGGTGATTTTCAACTAATACCTAAAAGATTGTTTACGAATATTCAAACAACATCCAAAAGATTGTGTTTATATTGAGAAAATAAAATATGGGTTCAAAGATATTTAAGATGACATAAATTTTAAATAAATATATTATTTTTATATTTGTTGTTAATTTATATTAAAAAATAAAAGGTAGAGCAAAGATATTTCCTAAGACAAAAAAGTCTTTAAGACAACGAAGGTTCATTTGTGTCGACTTGGGCTACACGTAAAGCGATTGGTCGCCTTGTAGTTAATTTGCTCGCAAAGTGAATCAGAAAGCAAATTATCAAAAAGAAGAAAAAAAATGCATGCCAAGTTAAACCTAGATTAACTTGCTTTCTGATAAGTTTTATATAAGAGCATTTGCTTTATATAAGAGCATTTAAACATTTAAAATGAAATTAGCCGCAAAGCATTTGATCACCTTTTAATTAGCTGGCCCAGAAAACGAGTTGTAACCTAGATTACATAAAAGAAAAAAAGACAAAAGTTTTTGTATATACATACTTCGCATATAAATAACTTTAAGATCTTTAAACTTTTAAATAAAAAATTGTAATATTCAAAAGTTGAGGGGGGGTTTTTGGAAAGTTTTTTCGGAAGTACGCCATGGACTCTGGTAAACATGCTAAAGTGAAAGAAATTTTGAGTTGATAAAATCAAATTTAGTGAGATCATAAAATTCCACTCCACTGTTCATGTAGTTCTATTTTGTAAGATATATAATTTTCAAAGTCACCCCTATACAAATTTGATAATTACAATTTTTCCTTACAGTTTGAAGATTTTAATATCAATTTGCATAACACCGAATTGTATTGTATTGATACATTAGCATAGGGGTGAGCATAAAAACTGAAAAACCGAACCGAACCCGAAAAACCCGAAAAAACCGCCCCGAAAAAATCGAACCATTTAAAAAAACCGATGTCAACGGTTTTGACTTTTGGAAAACCCGAATGTTTGGGGCGGTTTTCGGGGGCGTATGAAAACTCCGCCCGAAAACCCCGCCCCGCCCCGCCATTATATATCCTTCAAAAAATTTGAATATATTCTTATACTTATAAAAGATTTGACATTTTATTATCTTTTAATAAAGTATATAATTGAACTTTTCGGTGATTTATTCTTATATTTTCATGATTTCAAGTATGTTAGTTGAATTTATCTTTACTTAAACTTACTAGTTGTTTTTTTATTAATAACGAAATGTGTTAAGTCTTGGGAGTTTGAATCATAATATTAATTTTTAAGTTAACAAATAAGTAAATTTAAAGGAAAACAAAAAAACCGAAAAAAAAACCCGAAACCGAAAAACCCGAAAACCCCGAAAAACCGAAACCGAAAAACCCGAAACCGAACGGGGTGTAATTCTTAAAACCCGGACTTTTGGGGCGGGGTTTGGTTTTAGATAAAAACCGCCCCATGCTCACCCCTATTAGCGGTTCATATTTCCGTCAATTTACAGTTCACAGAAAATTGACGCCTGTTACTCTGTTAGTTCAACGTTACTTCATTGAGTCGGTAAATATCGAGATGGAAGAAAGCACGTTTATATCTAGAAACAAGTGGCTCATATCAACTTCAATCATTTAAATAATAAAACATTAAAATGTAGTTAGAAAGAGCATATACATACCTATATATATATATATATATATATATAGGGTTGAATTCCATACAGAACCCATATTATTTACAGAACTTTTAGAACTATTTTTAACCAATCAGAATTTAATTAATTAATTTATGATTATTTATTTAATTTAATGGTTCGAGGGTATTTACGGCATTTTACATTTTTCTTTATTATTTCCGTTTTTGTAATTTTTTTAAAATTTTGAAATTAAATTCCAAATTATAATGATACATATATGTTATATTTACGAATCTACATATATGTATAAAATGACACTTATGTATTTAAAAAAACACTTATATATTATTGTACGATTATTTTAACCAACTCAAACAAGCACTTTAATATAACAAAAAAAAAAACATTGAATAACATATATGTACAAAATAACACTTACGTATTTATAAATAGTGAGTGACATAAATGTACAAATAACACACATGTACAAAACAACACCTATGTATCCGAGCGTTAACATTTAACATTCAAGAACATATGTAAAAAAAAAACTTCTACACTGGTGTCCTTTTTATCATCAACAAATGTTTCAATTATTGTCTTCTTTAACTGCAATTGGTTCTTTAATCTTTGAATCTACCAGCAATAGATGTATTATTACTCTACTTCAGACATGAATGTACCACCGATAATCTGCAAATTGCACATATGTATTTGAGCACTAAACACATGTAACATAATAAATCAAGGCTCGCAAACAACACAAAAGGTTCCATTACCAACTTCCTTAATTATTTTGTACCTGAAATAATAATTATGACATACATGTAATCGATAATATAGATGTATTATTACTTTACTTGAGACATTGATGTACCATATAATAAAAACACGCCTGCAAATAGCCAAAAAGAAACTATTATTAGTATTCCACATCCATAAACCAATGATACTTACTTAATATCTCTTAGAAAGGTCAACATTTGACTATAATTAGATGTATTATACCTTAGAAAATCAAATTAAAGTATAAAGTGGAAGAACACTGCTAAGTGAAAACAATTTCCACAATAATTCACTCCCAAAAATGTCCACGACATGTTTACTTCACTTTCTTATAATTTTTATTTAAATCGACCTTATTATAATATGATCAGAATTCAAATTTAGTTCAACCATTCACAAAATCTAGATTAATTATACCAAAAAGAATAATTAAATTAAATAAATTCTAGAACTTCTGCAACAACCCGTGTTTAAATTAACTATATCAAATAGATTCTTGCAATTCCTTAGTCTAAAAATCCAATCTTTCTTGATTATTAGTATCAAATAAGAAGAACCCAAAAGGTATATAAAAAAGCCTTATAGAATTTGATAAAAACAATCTTAGCTGTCATATCTCTAATAGAACAAACATACACAAAACTTTCAAGCAACGATGATCGTAAACAATAATTTCAAAATTTTCACTAATTTCACAAAATCCATTAAGAAACCTCAAAAGAATACAGCAAACCTTAATCACTAAATGGTTTATGCTTCCCCGATCCAAACTCCGACACGTTGTTTGCAGTAGCGGTATTTGAAGGAGAAAGGAGGTAGGAGAGCGCCGAGGGCGGCGAAGGGTTTTACGGCTGGGGAGTATAGCGGCGGTGCGGTTGTAGAGAGAGAATGAGAAGGTTTTAGGGATTTTTTAGAAGTGGGCACAGACGTGTTTGATGAGAGGAGGGTTATTAGTGGGTTTTTATTTAATTTTTTTCCTTTAATTCCAATTTTACCCTTTTTATTTATTACTTACCAATAATAAAGTTAGATTTATTTACAAAAATGTCATAACTAATCACAACCATTAATCTTATAATCCAACGGTTTAGATTGAGTTCTACGAGTTCTGTAAATAAAACGGGTTCTGTATGGAATCCATCACTATATATATATATATATATATATATATATATATATATATATATATATATATATATATATATATATATATATATATATATATATAGAAGTGAGTTCCATTGAGAATTAATATATTAGGTGAGAATGTGAGAAAAGATCTCAGCCACTCATCTCCTTCCGGCCCTCACGCGCGCGGTGACATTTTTGTAATTAAGTCCAACTTTCCTCACGCGCGCGGTGGCATTTTTGTAATTAAGTCTAACTTTTCTGTCCCACACGCGGTGACATTTTTGTAATTAAGTCCAACTTTCTTTAATCATCGATGATTAAACTGAGTGTAGTGTTTAATCATCAATTATTAAACTTTTGAGATTGTTTTTAATCATCGATGATTAAACCCAACCCCGAATTTAATCGTTAATGATTAAACACATTATCAAGTTTAATCATCGATGATTAAAAAGCATCTTATGATTATTACACAGATAAAGTTTAATCATCGATGATTAAAGTTTAATCATCGATGATTAAAGAGCATCTTATGATTATTACACAGATAAAGTTTAATCATCGATGATTAAAGTTTAATCATCGATGATTAAACTTTAATCATCGATGATTAATGTAACATCCCGAGACCCGGCCTGTTATTTTATTACTTTTGGTAAATAATATTCTATTATTTAATATTTTATTTAATTTTATTTGATTTAATTGTATTTTAACCAAGGAGTTAAAAATTAGTGATATTTATATATCTAGATTCCCTTTTGAACCAGAGTTCTGAATATATTTTTGTTGTGTGAATCAGAGTTCGTTTAGGCCTTAAAATTTATCTGTGTATAATTAGATAACAGGTATTTTACACTGTGTTTAAATGAAAATTACCCTTCCCATATATGTGCACGTGTCTTGAGTGTGTGTATGTGTCAAATTAGATAAAATATCCATCTCTCCTCCCTCTTTGATCGTAGCACACACCACCACCACCAAATATTTACATGCTTTCTTCTTCTTCATCAAATCAGTTCAATACCCTCTCAATCCCAGATTTAATCTCGTTTTTGAAGCTAGTATATGGTAAGAATTCTCCTCTTAAGGTTAGGGTTTATGGTTCTTGATAAAAAGCTAAACTAGGGTTTGGATATTTGTCTAATTATTACTTGAAATGTGAAATTGATCAATCTCTTATGCTCTTATGTCTTTGTTAGGTGAAATACATGTTTAATTGTTAGATGTAAGTTTGATTTGGTGGGAGTTCCACAAATCACCATTGTAGGTGAGCTTGAAGAAGATGACTTTTATGGATTTTGTTAAATTTGTGAAATTGATGAATCATTTATGTTTCTAATGTTTAGTAGTGATTATATCATGTTAATAACTTGACTAGAATCTTGAATTGATCAATGTGTAAGAAATCACCATGGTTAGTAACGTGAAGAAGATGGATTAATAAAACTAGTTCTTGAATTTATGAAGTTTTGGTGTTTTATATGTTTATTTGGGTTAAATATCATATTAGAATTGATATTAGTTGTTTACATCTAATTGTGGGTTAAATTGGTGAAATTGAGATGATGATCATAGTGTTTGGATGAATTTTGGTGAAAAAGTCCGTAAGTAAATTTTTAACAGCATTTTGTCAGAATTTTGATGACTTTGTAAAAATCATATAAAATCAACCGTAACTCCGTTTTGGGCGTGCGACCAGTCGTTTCGAAGGTCTATGAGTCTACTTTAATTATATAATATTTTCCTGGATTTAAATGGTAAGAAAGGTACTCAGAATACTGAGTTAGTAAGAGGTGGTCGGAGGTGTTTTTTTTGGGTCAAACATATATTGAAAATTTTGGGTGTTTCTAGGGTAACTAGTCAATATGAAGTTTGATATTAATAAGGAATAACTATTTAGTCATATTAAAAGTTGTTATATGTATCTAGACATGTTTGAAGATGTAATTGGTAACCTTGTATCGAATTAAGTAGTTTTGACCCGTTTAAAAGAATAAGTAGTCAAATTTGGGAATTGTGAGTTTTGGTCAAATCTGTAGTTTGACTTTATTTTAAAATATTAACTTATGCATAAAATGATGTTTAGATGTTAATTGATGTATTGGTTAAGGATTTGGGGAGTATTATGATAAATTGTTCGGTCTTGACCCGTTTGAGCCTTGTATGCTAGAATTGGACTAAAGTGTCTTTTATGGTACATGACTTGACTTTGGAACTCTTTATATGCAAACTGTGAATTTATAGAATTGTTAACCATGAAGTAGGAGATGTCGGAATTGAATTGCAAGTCTCGAACCGTTTGTGTATTATATGTCAAATTGGTAATATATAACTTTTGACTTGGTAATTGTTTGGCATGCTTGTAGTTTGACTAGTAATCATGTAAATGATTTATTGTGTGCACTTTGACATGTTGGGAATGATAGATTGTAGTCTTGACTTGATTATGCGATTTTGACTTATTTAGGTGAACTTTGGTTAAAGTAGACTAAATTGTGAGATGTTGACTTTGGTCAAAATTGTAGTTGACTTTTATTGACAATGATTATTTAGTAGGAAATGCTTATTGTATAACTATAGCAATGTCAGTTGTGTACATTAAAGTAGTATCATTAATTTCGAGTTTTGACCCGTTTGGTTGCAAAAATATGTAAAAGTGACTAAATGTGATTGTTGTGGGTTTTGACTTGGGAATGTCTTAAGAATTTGTAATTGCAACTTTGATAATATGCAAGAAAGGTAGTCATTACATTTATGCTAAATGTCGGTATTAGTTTTGTGTTGCTTTTGCGATCAATTGGTAAATTCAGATTACTAATTCGGTATTCATTTTGTACAGGAATTGGGGAGCAAACTCAGTGATATAAGACAACTGAGTTTGGACGGATAGCGGTGCTAAGGTGAGTGGATTTAACCTTCAATCTATATGTGTACAATTTGGGTAGAAATTGCATACTTGTGGAAAAATGCAGGATTTTGACTGTCTGTAGCAGATCGCGACGCGAACCTCGGGTTCGCGACGCGAAGTTGTTTCCGGATCGAACAGAAAACCGAAATAGCGTTCCAGGAAAAGATAGCGTCGGGAGTTCGCGACGCGATCTTTAGTTCGCGACGCGAACTTTGCTTGATGCAGAATTTTGTTGTGATTTTTATGGTTTACTTCTTTGATGCCTAGTTGATTGTGGTAGTTTTGAGTAAGTGGATAGGTGCACATAGATTAAGATTAGAGACAGCCTGCTGGATAGGGGCTGGTTATTGAGTTTAGGGTCAGCCTGCTGGATAGGGGCTGGTTATTGAGATTAGGGGACAGCCGGTGGTTAGGGGCTGGGCATCGTTAGCTATTGGCGATAGTATTAAGACTTCTTTTGCATTCGTTGTATAAGGGGACTTAATACTATGCCAAGTAGCTTAGGGCTTCCGGTAAACCTTGTGGCAAAAGGGTTGTGGTTCGACGGGACCACCGGTCCTCTAGGATAACTGAGTAGACCTTAGAAGTTGTGGTTACCGTTTGTGTGGTTGCGGTTATTGTGTTAGAAAGTGTGAATTTATATCAGTTGTAGAAAGTGTGAATTTATATCGGTTGTTCTATTATATATTGTTTGATTAAGTTCATTCACTTAGCTGTTAGCTAATCCCTCCCTCGTTGACTCTTTTGCAGGTTCGGTTGATGGGCGGGTCAAGGGGTGCTCGTTAGGAATGGTTGACCAATGGTTGCTCTGATAGTATTTTGTATTCGAGCCGTTTTATAGTAACACGTTAAATCGTTTTGATGTTTTGATTAACATTAGATTTGAAGTTGTATTTTCTAAAATGACTTAACTTAATATGGTTTGAATATTACGCTTCCGTTACTTAATTAAAAAAAAAAAATCGGCTTTAGTTTTGCGGTGTTACAATTAAAGTTTAATCATCGATGATTAAACACTACACCCAGTTTAATCATCGATGATTAAAGAAAGTTTAATCGAATAATAAAGAAAGCAGACACGCTAATCATCGATGATTAAACAACATCTTATAAAGAATTAAGAATCTAAAAAATGGAGACAAATTTAATCATCGATGATTAAACAGCATCTTTGATTTTAAAGACAAAATTGTTCTATTAATCATTGATGATTGAACACTACACCGGGTTTAATCATCGATGATTAAATACAATCTCAAAAGTTTAATAATTGATGATTAAACACTACACCCAGTTTAATCATCAATGATTAAAGAAAAGTTGGACTTAATTACAAAAATGCCACCGCGCGTGGGACAGAAAAGTTGGACTTAATTACAAAAATGTCACCGCGCGTCTTTTTGCCTAATTCTCACATTCTCACCTAATATATCAATTCTGTTTAATCATCGATGATTAAAAAAAATGTCAAAGATTAATCATTAGTAGTTAAAGAGCATTTTATAAAAAATTCAGACTAGTTCAATCATCGATGATTAAACCCAAACTCAAGTTTAATCATCGATAATTAAACATATAGTCAAGATTAATCATCGATGATTAAAAACAATCTCAAAAGTTTAATAATTGATGATTAAACACTACACCCAGTTTAATCATCGATGATTAAAGAAAGTTGGACTTAATTACAAAAATGCCACCGCGTGTGGGACAGAAAAGTTAGACTTAATTACAAAAATGCCACCGCGCGCGTGAGGAAAGTTGGACTTAATTACAAAAATGCCACCGCGCGCGTGAGGGCTGGAAGGAGATGAGTGGCTGAGATCTATTCTCACATTCTCACCTAATATATTAATTCTCAATGGAACCCTCCCCTATATATATATATATATATATATATATTAGGATAAAACCCGCACGATGCGGCGGACTGCGAAATATATAAACCTGGCGATTAAAAGTCCATTGGTTATATATTTTTATAACGAATACAATACATAATCATAAACTGTGTATACAATAGAGGTAAAAAGCAAGAATTAGCATTATCGTTGAAATGTTGTTTGGTTACATGTTTTGATATATATTAGGGTACCCGCGCAAATGAGGCGGCGGGTACACTGATACATCTATTCCGCGACGATGTTGATGGTGTTCGTGTACATATTTTTGTATAACGATTATTATACAAATGACTGATAGTTGGAATGAAATATGTATAAAACTACATTGAAAACTTAACGGCGTTTAAAATTTGTTAAATTACATGTTTTGAAAAAAAAAATCATACATGGGGAAGAATTATCACGTATATTATCTATCATGTAAGACCTCTCGATACACCACATTTGCTGTGTAAACGCCGTCAACATTAAATTGATTTGCTAGAGTTACCAATACTTTTGTCGTCTGCCGTGAAATTCCTCTTGACAAGGCAACGTAAAGTTGCCCATGCGAGAACACTGATTCCGGAAGATAAACGCCGACGTTTGAAATTGTTTGTCCTTGGGCTTTGTTGATTGTTATAGCGAAGGTTAGCCGAATTGGAAACTGTTTTCTTTTCAACTTGAAAGGAAACATATCGGATTCAGACGGACATAGAGGTATTCTTGGCAAGAAAACCCTTTTTCCAGCATGCTGACCAACAACTATTTCTGCATCAATCAGATCTGGCTCAAACTTTCTGCATATAAGTCTCGTGCCATTACATAATTCATGCGAGGGATCGAGATTCCGTAAAAGTATAATTGGACACCCAATTTTGAGCCGGAGAACATGAGGCGGCAGACCACTCACACTAAGCGAGTTTAAGAATTCCATAGGATATAAGCCGTTTCTGTCATCTTCTGCTTCATCGAAACTATAATACGTTTTCTCTTCACCAGAAAATCTGTTGATCAACTTATCGTTAAGTTCATCAACATGGTCGTTTTTTGTCGATAATATTGCCCTAGAAATGATATAATCAGTTGATCTTCCATTGACGTCCATAGAAGGAAATATCGAATTAATCAACTCTTCCTTGGACGCCTCATTATCAATGTACAGAATGGCCATGCCGTCTGGGATGCGAATATACATATCATATATAACTTCTTCGTCCCCATCCCCCACTCGTAAAAGAAAGTCGGAAAACCATAGATCCGTTCGCGCTCTCATATTGATAGTCAGCCTCATCTTTTTAATGACAGACCACAGCGGTGACATTCTTAGGCTGGAGTCTACAATTTGGGCTCGCGTTCCACGTCTAACAACCGGCAAGACTTGCCTAAAGTCGCCTCCCAACACCATAATTTTACCGCCGAAAGAGACTCTCCTCCTCGTGATGTATTGCAATGATCGATCTAATGCCTCCGCAGCCTGCCTCTTATGTAACGACCCGAAATTTGTAAATAAATAAATTGTATAAAAATATGATAGTTAAGGATAAATCGTTTAAAGAACGTAGGAATTGGTTTCATCTCGTTTGGAGACCGTATGAAGAAGTTATGGGCGAAACCGGGTCGAGACAAAGTTGGAAAACTGCAGCCTGGCTGCATGTGAAGTTCACGACGCGAACATAGTTCGCGTTCGTGAAGTCGGGCCAGAGATTTTGATCAAAGGCGTGAAGTAGTTCGCGATGAGATAACGATCGCTAAGTCCGCGTGCAAGGGGAAGTTAGCGACGCGAACTTAGTTCGCGTCGTGAACTTCGGACGAACAGCTTTAAGTCGGGTTTTGGCTCATTTGATGCCATATCAAAACCCTAGTTTCTTCTTTGGCGATTTTGGAGCTCAAGTGCAGATTTTGGTTGATCTCTTCACAAATCTTTGGTAGATTTCACTCCTAAATGAAGATTAAAGATATATCTTCACTCTTTGATCTTTGTAGCTTAAGATCTATGTGTTTGGATGTATGAGTTTGAAACCCTAACTCTTGGGGTTATGGGTTATGGTGATGTAAGTGATGTATACACTTAATAGATGGTATATTATCAAAGGAAACAAGTGTATGATTATGATTTGCAAGAATCTTAAGGGTTGGTTAAACCTAGTGTTTGGTAAATTTCCATAATTGGGGGAAATGTGTTAATAAGTGTTATCTAGAGATAGATGGACACATTAGTAGTAGTATGTGATGTTGATCATGTTGTGATAATTGTATTAGGCTTTGGTGAAGTCTTGGAAGTTGATTGAACTATGAAGCAAGGAAATTGGCGTAAAGAATATGGTTGGAGCACTTTATTGCTAAGGTGAGTACATGAGACTTTTAAACTGAGTACATAGTAAATAGTTTTGAAAATACACATGATATTTTATGGGTCTTTATTAATAAATATGTTGATAAGGATAGTGACTGAAAATGTATGAAAGTATGTAGAATGTGATACTAGAATATGTCCAGTATGATTGATGAATTTGAAGTAAAATATGATAAATTAAGTAATTATGGAATCTATGTTAATGAACCATAATAATGAAGTAATTGATTAAAGGAATGTATACGGAGCCTTTATTAATAAATATGTATTAGTAAAGCAATTGGGAATGATTTTATAGTAATGAGTACCTATTGGTAAGATATACTAATAAAAGTAAAGAACGAATATATATGAAAAATAATATGATGTGACTAGTAATAATTGTGTATTATAGTCAAGGAAGAGATAAAAGTATTATGATATCGTTAAAATAAGAAATGTATCTTATGTATAAAGTAAGTATGGACCTCATAGGGTTCATAGATGTAGAAGTAAATGTGGTTGCTTATGATCGGGTCCATGGGACCATACAGGTACGTTCACACTATGTTGAACTAGTTATATATAGTTATCATTAGAATAACTAACTTGTTTGATTATTGATATGATAGCCGAAGGCTTTGATTGGACTAACTAATGAGTTATGGTAAGAATGAGATGATGTGATGACACGGGCGACTCCCGGTCATGAGGTGTGGATTGAGGGGCAGTTGGGTGGATTCCCATCGACTCATCCACGTTAGAAATGTGATGACACGGGCGACTCCCGGTCATGAGGTGTGGATTGAGGGGCAGTTGGGTGGATTCCCATCGACTCATCCACGTTAGTAGTCTTGCTACCTGGACGTATTCCGGTGAGCAAGGCAGGTATCGGTAGAGTGGGCGATTTCCTAATGCCGGTATCTTGAGCTTCTAGTTAGTTCGGGGGCAACCCGATAACTAGATATGTTTGTGCTTCTAGCTAGTTCGGGGACAACCCGATAGTTAGATATGTTTGCTAGGAGAGCAGAAATTGATAGGGTCACAATATGGTGACTAGACGGTTTGATGTAGTGTATATATATGTTTATATATTTATGAAACGAGTATTATTATTATTCGGGTCAAAAACCCATGTATCTCACGAGACTATTTTGTCTCACGTACTACGTTTGTTTTGTGGCTATGTACTCAGGTACAGGTTTGAAGTGATAGAAGGTTGCACTAGAAGTGGCCTAGAGATGTTTAGCTCGGGAGGTAATAGGTAGATCCCGTTGCCTATGGTTTTGATATACTTAGTGACACCGTATTTTTGTAAACTCTGATATAGGTTTTAAAGTTTTTGTTAAACTGTATTTCGGACAATATGTCGAATATTGGAAAAATGTATTTTAAATGATTTAAACGATGTTTTAAAAATACGGGTGTTACAACTTGGTATCAGAGCTATAGTTTAAGTGAATTAGGTTGGATGTCCATCCTAGTCTTAGACTGTAGCAATAGGAATGTAAGATTCCTTGAGATCGATAGGTTGACCTTGAGACTTTATGTTAAGTTTAGGGTTGAACCTAGGGGACCTATAGAAGTTGTTATGAATTATGAAATGTGAGTCTTTTGAGACCGCAGGGCATTGGTATGATAGGGTCGGTCCCTATGAGAAATGTCATGTTTTGATCTAATTGTGTTGTTTTCAATGGTCGAGTTGACCGTTTGAATCTTGTTTGTTGGATACGTTAGTATGGTGAAAGAATGAATGTGAAAAGTGAATGAGCTCCACTAAATTGGGAAGAGTTATGAATGAGAATGTGAACCAGACGTTTGATAACCGTATGAATGAGGGTAGGCGGAATGATTCCAATACCCGTACGAAGGAAGAGTCATCGAATGGCGAAGTCCGTAGTGGAAGTGACCTACATAAAAAGGTAGCAAGACCTAATCGGAAGAAATTAAAGAATGTTGTATAGGGCCTTCATAGCGTGTAAAACCTATGTGTAATTCGGAAGTTTTGAGCCGAAGGTCACGATGTGGTGGATTCGGTAGATTTAGCAAGTGCTAGAGAGTAGCAAATGAAGGAAGAACGATATGGCGACTTTGACGTCACCATTATTGAAGGATGAGATGTTGACACGGTGGAATGTGTCGTATGAAACTTTGTGAAGGAGAGCACAATACAAGAGGTTGTGAAATGAACTCACGATTGAGTTGGAATGAGGAGTTGACCCGGAAGGGCCACCTCGGAGATCTTGGGTAAAATGAATGACTTGAGATTATGACTTAGTTGTTTGATTGTTGCACGAATTGGTGACTATAGAAATTGTAGATAAGTTGTATGATGTGGAGATTTAATTTCGGGAATAGTCTTCCCGGTTAGTATGTGAATAGAAATCATACATTGGAAACGATTATGGGCCGGTGTGTCGCATGTAGTAAGGATATATGGGTTGATGCTACTATGTAGTGTCAAAGGGGGAAACCATGAGAATGGTAGATGTTGTCAACAAAAGAATGATGGTATACTGAAGTACTAAATCTTGGTATGAATTGTTAGTTTGGGTGAGAATTATCGAAATATAAATCTTGAAAATGGAACTCGGATATTCGGCGAGAACCCGGATGAGTAATGTAATACCACTATACGTAAATGGTAAAGGAAAGAATGACTAAGGTAGGGTGATACCTTAGAATTTATAAATGGAAAATATGTGGAAAATAATAAATGTCGGGAACGACGAAATTTAGTCGTTGGAATCAATCGAGTAAGAGTTGGCGCGTAGCCATAGCAAGTTATGTGACAGGATCGATGGATTCGACAATCTAAAGTGAGAAGAAGATTGTCGGTAAAAGTATCATAGCAATAGCGTGATAATGTATGACGTAGTGTAGTATAAGACTACGATTGGGAAAGGAATAGTCCTAAGTCCCACGAGGTATGAAAGTAGAAAATCGAGTGTTGGGACATTGGGTGCTAAGTCATGAGTTGCAAGTGTAGACCGGAGTCGATTGGTTGACTCAAAGATGACCGGGATGACCGGTGAGTTATGGTTAATGGAATTGAATGACGGTTACTTCCGTAGTGACAAAAAGATTTAGAAATGTGGTAATGAGGAAGTGAACCGGTTAATGGTGGTTAATGTGTAAGTGAAACGAAATTTTACTAGTATCCGCGGGATGCAATGCATGTGCATTATGTGATGGCCTTCAAAGGCATATGACAATGAAAAGGTAGGGTCATGTGGACCGTGTTGAGTAAAATGCCAAATGAGAAATATGTTAGATATGAAAGAAAATGATAATGTAATTTTATGTGAATGGTACTAGAATGCATGATGAATAATTGGGCGATTGAACGGGTGAGAAAGTAGCAAAGCTACGTGATGTGAAAAGGTGGATACCAGATGGTATTGGTGTGATATATACATATGTTTGTATATGTGCACAATAGAGATGTATTATGTATAGATGGTATTGGTGACATATACATATGTTTGTATATGTGCACAATAGAGGTGTTTAGATTGAATTGGCGTGATATATATGTGTGTTTATGTTTATGTGTTTATATGACGAATGTAGAACCATGTGGTTAATGAGTATTACTATTATGTATGGTAAATGAGAATTTGGTTTGAAATGCGGGTTGCATTTAGGTCATGTATGTGTAGGAGATGCCTACGATTTATAGAATAGGAGGAAAGAGAAAATCCTAGTGGGCAAATCATCATTTGATAACCAAGTTATGATAAACTTGTATGAAATAGTGGAATATGTTGCTATAGGAGAACTAATTCCGGTAATTGAGTTGATTAATGTGATGCAAGATGGTTGAAAGAAAACTAAGTGATGTGTGAGTGACCAAATGTCGGTCAAGAATCGGTAACGGTCGATGTGACCATATGTGAATGTACGACTCACGGATAATTGGGGAGAAATTGAAAGTGTGGAAAAGCGGGGACAATTGTTGAGGGGACAATAATGAGTAGAACCGGAAGTGATATTTAGTGATGGTGCCCCGTGAGTATGAAATTGGTTAGTTTGAAAGGGTATAGTTGACTTCACGCAAAAGTCAAGGTTGACCAATTTGTGATTGGTTGACTTAGTCAAAGATGGACTTTGACTTTCCTTATGAACGACTAGTGAATGTTGAGGGCATAATGTATTGATTGTATGTATGTAAAAGGATTGATGGAATAGTTGGAATAGTGGTAGTCGGATTATACGACTTTGACCCGTTTGGGTGTTTAGGGTTGACTTGGGAACCGGGCATATGATTATTGATAAAATCATGAAATTAAAGACGATAGTAAAGGAATGGACGATTAATGAAACCTTTAACGAGAAGGGAAAAATGTTAAAGTATAGTTGACTTTGTGCTTAAGTCAAAGGGTAGACGATGTGGGAATATACCAATGTCGGGATATATCGGTTAGGTCAAAGCTAGAGATTGACATTCGTTTAAATCAATTAGTTAACGGTATGATTGTGTCATGCCATTGTTATGAGAATGAAAGGACCGGTCGAGAGAATGTCGTTGATTTGGTCAAATTATGGAATTTGACCCGTCTAAGTATTATGGGTTTTTAAAAAAAAAAAAAAAAAAAAAAAATTTGGGTCTTGACCGTTCAGACTTAACAGGAATAAGTGAACGTTTGGATATTGTAACGACCGGAATTTTCGGTTAATGAATTAAATGGAAATATTGAGGAATAAAGGAGGTAAAATATTTAATCGAGTCTCCGTTGTGTTTTATCGAGTGTTTGGATGTTTGGGACTTGGTGTAACCAAGTATGGGTCAAGACTTGGATGGAAACAAGTTTAAAAGGCAAGAAACTGACCCAAACAGCCCTCGCGGCGCGAGCCAGACGCGAGGTTGAACAATGGGTTCAGAGCTCGGACGCGAGAATCTCGCGTTGAGACAAGAGCCGCGAGCGAAACGCGAGCCAGTCGCGAGCGAAACGCGAGGTCTGTATTTCAGCGGCAACCAGCAGGCAAACCCGCGTCACTTCGCGGCGCGAGGTGGGCGCGAGCGGGGCGCGAGGAGCGTCTGGAATATATAAACTTGTGTGTAAGCTAGGGTTTCATTCCCCATTCAACCCCACACATAGTGCAGCCGATTTGGGAGTGTTCTTGGTCGTTTTTGGAGCTCAAGAGCTCAGATCTTCACCATCTTGAAGGATTGAAACATCAAGGGTAAGTATTCTTGATTGTCTTGCTTATCTACATTGATTGTGAGCTTTGTATGGGTAAAAATGGTGGTTTGGGGAACCAACCATGTCATCTTTGGGGAAGATGACTAATCATGGGTGTAGAACACTCATTGTAAGCTTGTAATCGATGTGTACAAGTTGGATTTCGGTTTATTGATGGAAATCTTGAACTAGGGTTTGAGATTTCACCAAGTTGGGTGAACTTGGTGGTTAGGGTGGTAGATAGGGATTGATTAGTAATTAGTTATGGATTATAACTAGTCATTGTGATGATATTGATGGTAGGTCAAGAAGACCTATATATTGGTGACATTTCACAAGTTGGAAAGCAAGGATTCGTGTTAATAGACACGATTTGGAGTTAGCTTGGCCAAGGTGAGTACATGAGACTTTTACTGAGTACATAGCAAATGATTTTGGAAAACTATGATGTTTTGTGAGTCTTTATTAATAAATATTTTTAATAAAAATGGTGGTTTGGGGAACCAACCATGTCATCTTTGGGGAAGATGACTAATCATGGGTGTAGAACACTCATTGTAAGCTTGTAATCGATGTGTACAAGTTGGATTTCGGTTTATTGATGGAAATCTTGAACTAGGGTTTGAGATTTCACCAAGTTGGGTGAACTTGGTGGTTAGGGTGGTAGATAGGGATTGATTAGTAATTAGTTATGGATTATAACTAGTCATTGTGATGATATTGATGGTAGGTCAAGAAGACCTAAATATTGGTGACATTTCACAAGTTGGAAAGCAAGGATTCGTGTTAATAGACACGATTTGGAGTTAGCTTGGCCAAGGTGAGTACATGAGACTTTTACTGAGTACATAGCAAATGATTTTGGAAAACTATGATGTTTTGTGAGTCTTTATTAATAAATATTTTTAATAAAAATGGTGGTTTGGGGAACCAACCATGTCATCTTTGGGGAAGATGACTAATCATGGGTGTAGAACACTCATTGTAAGCTTGTAATCGATGTGTACAAGTTGGATTTCGGTTTATTGATGGAAATCTTGAACTAGGGTTTGAGATTTCACCAAGTTGGGTGAACTTGGTGGTTAGGGTGGTAGATAGGGATTGATTAGTAATTAGTTATGGATTATAACTAGTCATTGTGATGATATTGATGGTAGGTCAAGAAGACCTAAAGATTGGTGACATTTCACAAGTTGGAAAGCAAGGATTCGTGTTAATAGACACGATTTGGAGTTAGCTTGGCCAAGGTGAGTACATGAGACTTTTACTGAGTACATAGCAAATGATTTTGGAAAACTATGATGTTTTGTGAGTCTTTATTAATAAATATTTTTAATAAAGATATGATCAAAAGAATAAGAGAATGCAAGTAACAGATCATTTAAGTATGTCTAAATGACTAATGATTTTTAAAGAGATTATGATAATGAAAAGTGATTGACAATTCTTTATTTGTATGATATTTGACTTGTTAATAATATGTATTAATAAGGCTAATAACAATGATTTTCAAGTATCAAGTATTGACTTAGTAAATTATACTAATAAGAGTAGTGATTGAATTGTTAGAAGAATAAATATAGAGTGACTAGAAGTAGACTTGTATTCTAGTCAAAGAGAAGTTAAAGTAAATGATTTTGATAAATAATAAACATGTTTTATTTAATAAAGGACTTGGTAAAGTCAATATTGAAATTGAATAAGAAACGAGAATAATATGATAATTAGAATAGATGTATTCTAATTTATGTTGAGCATGTATTATTTGGGCATAGACCCATATTTGATGATTTCAATATGTGTTGAGAAAAGGATCCGGATCATAGTTAACCCACAAAAGTTGGGGGAGTTAGTGACACCTACTTGGGGAGGTACCACCCTGCGCAAGAGTAGACTGTCGAGAAATAGTCAACCCGGAAATCGGGGGAGAAATAGTTAACCCGGAAACGGGGGAGTTTACACAGTTAACCCGGAAACGGGGGAGTTTACCTAGTTAACCCACATCGGGGAAGTTTGCTACGGAGAGGTCCGTAGCGTATGTGATAAGGATTTAGTAAGCTATGAATAGCTTACAAGTATGTGACTACGTGATGGGTAAGCTTACGGTTAGCTTACTAGTAAATACGAATAAGCGGTAAGAATATAAGATAATAATTAATAAGTGATTAAAGAAAAGAAATGAATAGTAATGACTTTTATTATATTTGAGAATGGGTCGAAAACCCATGTATCTCACGAGACTTTTTTTGTCTCACGTACTGCTTTGTCTTTTTGGCTATGTACTCAGGTTCGAGATCGATGGATTAGAAGGTCGCGGTAGAAGTGGCCTAGTGTTGATTAGCTCGGGAGCTCGTAGGTAGATCTCGTTTATCCTATGGTTATGATATTATATTGTAACACCGGTTTTAGTACTCTGATAAACTTTTAAAACGTTTTTGTTAAACCGTATTTTGGGAACATTGGACATTGTATTATTTTTATTTAAAGATATGATTTAAAAAGTGTTTTGAAAATTGAGGTGTTACAGATATGTAATGTTATCGGAACAGGAATGGGGAAAGTTTTATGGTAATGACCACAAGGGAATGAGAGCGGAATGCTCGGTCGGTTGTGGGTTGGAATTCTTAGCGATTCCGAGGACGGAATCCTTTTTAAGGGGTAGATAGTTGTAACGACCCGAAATTTGTAAATAAATAAATTGTATAAAAATATGATAGTTAAGGATAAATCGTTTAAAGAACGTAGGAATTGCTTTCGTGTCGTTTGGAGACCGTATGAAGAAGTTATGGGCGAAACCGGGTCGAGACAAAGTTGAAAAAGTGCAGCCTGGCTGCATGTGAAGTTCACGACGCGAACATAGTTCGCGTTCGTGAAGTCGGGCCAGAGATTTTGATCAAAGGTGTGAAGTAGTTCGCGATGAGATAACGATCGCTAAGTCCGCGTGCAAGGGGAAGTTAGCGACGCGAACTTAGTTCGCGTCGTGAACTTCGGACGAACAGCTTTAAGTCGGGTTTTGGCTCATTTGATGCCATATCAAAACCCTAGTTTCTTCTTTGGCGATTTTGGAGCTCAAGTGCAGATTTTGGTTGATCTCTTCACAAATCTTTGGTAGATTTCACTCCTAAGTGAAGATTAAAGGTATATCTTCACTCTTTGATCTTTGTAGCTTAAGATCTATGTGTTTGGATGTATGAGTTTGAAACCCTAACTCTTGGGGTTATGGGTTATGGTGATGTAAGTGATGTATACACTTAATAGATGGTATATTATAAAAGGAAACAAGTGTATGATTATGATTTGCAAGAATCTTAAGGGTTGGTTAAACCTAGGGTTTGGTAAATTTCCATAATTGGGGGAAATGTGTTAATAAGTGTTATCTAGAGATAGATGGACACATTAGTAGTAGTATGTGATGTTGATCATGTTGTGATAATTGTATTAGGCTTTGGTGAAGTCTTGGAAGTTGATTGAACTATGAAGCAAGGAAATTGGCGTAAAGAATATGGTTGGAGCACTTTATTGCTAAGGTGAGTACATGAGACTTTTAAACGAGTACATAGTAAATAGTTTTGAAAATACATATGATATTTTATGGGTCTTTATTAATAAATATGTTGATAAGGATAGTGACTGAAAATGTATGAAAGTATGTAGAATGTGATACTAGAATATGTCCAGTATGATTGATGAATTTGAAGTAAAATATGATAAATTAAGTAATTATGGAATCTATGTTAATGAACCATAATAATGAAGTAATTGATTAAAGGAATGTATACGGAGCCTTTATTAATAAATATGTATTAGTAAAGCAATTGAGAATGATTTTATAGTAATGAGTACCTATTGGTAAGATATACTAATAAAAGTAAAGAACGAATATATATGAAAAAGAATATGATGTGACTAGTAATAATTCTGTATTATAGTCAAGGAAGAGATAAAAGTATTATGATATCGTTAAAATAAGAAATGTATCTTACGTATAAAGTAAGTATGGACCTCATAGGGTTCATAGATGTAGAAGTAAATGTGGTTGCTTATGATCGGGTCCATGGGACCATACAGGTACGTTCACACTATGTTGAACTAGTTATATATAGTTATCATTAGAATAACTAACTTGTTTGATGATTGATATGATAGCCGAAGGCTTTGATTGGAATAACTGATGAGTTATGGTAAGAATGAGATGATGTGATGACACGGGCGACTCCCGGTCATGAGGTGTGGATTGAGGGGCAGTTGGGTGGATTCCCATCGACTCATCCACGTTAGATATGTGATGACACGGGCGACTCCCGGTCATGAGGTGTGGATTGAGGGGCAGTTGGGTGGATTCCCATCGACTCATCCACGTTAGTAGTCTTGCTACCTGGACGTATTCCGGTGAGCAAGGCAGGTATCGGTAGAGTGGGCGATTTCCTAATGCCGGTATCTTGAGCTTCTAGTTAGTTCGGGGGCAACTCGATAACTAGATATGTTTGTGCTTCTAGCTAGTTCGGGGACAACCCGATATAGATATGTTTTCTAGGAGAGCAGAAATTGATAGGGTCACAATATGGTGACTAGACGGTTTGATGTAGTGTATATATATGTTTATATATTTATGAAACGAGTATTATTATTATTCGGGTCAAAAACCCATGTATCTCACGAGACTATTTTGTCTCATGTACTACGTTTGTTTTGTGGCTATGTACTCAGGTACAGGTTTGAAGTGATAGAAGGTTGCACTAGAAGTGGCCTAGAGATGTTTAGCTCGGGAGCTAATAGGTAGATCCCGTTGCCTATGGTTTTGATATACTTAGTGACACCGTATTTTTGTAAACTCTGATATAGGTTTTAAAGTTTTTGTTAAACTGTGTTTCGGACAATATGTCGAATATTGGAAAAATGTATTTTAAATGATTTAAACGATGTTTTAAAAATACGGGTGTTACAACTTGGTATCAGAGCTATAGTTTAAGTGAATTAGGTTGGATGTCCATCCTAGTCTTAGACTGTAGCAATAGGAATGTAAGATTCCTTGAGATCGATAGGTTGACCTTGAGACTTTCTGTTAAGTTTAGGGTTGAACCTAGGGGACCTATAGAAGTTGTTATGAATTATGAAATGTGAGTCTTTTGAGACCGCAGGGCATTGGTATGATAGGGTCGGTCCCTATGAGAAATGCCATGTTTTGATCTAATTGTGTTGTTTTCAATGGTCGAGTTGACCGTTTGAATCTTGTTTGTTGGATACGTTAGTATGGTGAAAGAATGAATGTGAAAAGTGAATGAGCTCCACTAAATTGGGAAGAGTTATGAATGAGAATGTGAACCAGACGTTTGATAACCGTATGAATGAGGGTAGGCGGAATGATTCCAATACCCGTACGAAGGAAGAGTCATCGAATGGCGAAGTCCGTAGTGGAAGTGACCTACATAAAAAGGTAGCAAGACCTAATCGGAAGAAATTAAAGAATGTTGTATAGGGCCTTCATAGCGTGTAAAACCTATGTGTAATTCGGAAGTTTTGAGCCGAAGGTCACGATGTGGTGGATTCGGTAGATTTAGCAAGTGCTAGAGAGTAGCAAATGAAGGAAGAACGATATGGCGACTTTGACGTCACCATTATTGAAGGATGAGATGTTGACACGGTGGAATGTGTCGTATGAAACTTTGTGAAGGAGAGCACAATACAAGAGGTTGTGAAATGAACTCACGATTGAGTTGGAATGAGGAGTTGACCCGGAAGGGCCACCTCGGAGATCTTGGGTAAAATGAATGACTTGAGATTATGACTTAGTTGTTTGATTGTTGCACGAATTGGTGACTATAGAAATTGTAGATAAGTTGTATGATGTGGAGATTTAATTTCGGGAATAGTCTTCCCGGTTAGTATGTGAATAGAAATCATACATTGGAAACGATTATGGGCCGGTGTGTCGCATGTAGTAAGGATATATGGGTTGATGCTACTATGTAGTGTCAAAGGGGGAAACCATGAGAATGGTAGATGTTGTCAACAAAAGAATGATGGTATACTGAAGTACTAAATCTTGGTATGAATTGTTAGTTTGGGTGAGAATTATCGAAATATAAATCTTGAAAATGGAACTCGGATATTCGGCGAGAACCCGGATGAGTAATGTAATACCACTATACGTAAATGGTAAAGGAAAGAATGACTAAGGTAGGGTGATACCTTAGAATTTATAAATGGAAAATATGTGGAAAATAATAAATGTCGGGAACGACGAAATTTAGTCGTTGGAATCAATCGAGTAAGAGTTGGCGCGTAGCCATAGCAAGTTATGTGACAGGATCGATGGATTCGACAATCTAAAGTGAGAAGAAGATTGTCGGTAAAAGTATCATAGCAATAGCGTGATAATGTATGACGTAGTGTAGTATAAGACTACGATTGGGAAAGGAATAGTCCTAAGTCCCACGAGGTATGAAAGTAGAAAATCGAGTGTTGGGACATTGGGTGCTAAGTCATGAGTTGCAAGTGTAGACCGGAGTCGATTGGTTGACTCAAAGATGACCGGGATGACCGGTGAGTTATGGTTAATGGAATTGAATGACGGTTACTTCCGTAGTGACAAAAAGATTTAGAAATGTGGTAATGAGGAAGTGAACCGGTTAATGGTGGTTAATGTGTAAGTGAAACGAAATTTTACTAGTATCCGCGGGATGCAATGCATGTGCATTATGTGATGGCCTTCAAAGGCATATGACAATGAAAAGGTAGGGTCATGTGGACCGTGTTGAGTAAAATGCCAAATGAGAAATATGTTAGATATGAAAGAAAATGATAATGTAATTTTATGTGAATGGTACTAGAATGCATGATGAATAATTGGGCGATTGAACGGGTGAGAAAGTAGCAAAGCTACGTGATGTGAAAAGGTGGATACCAGATGGTATTGGTGTGATATATACATATGTTTGTATATGTGCACAATAGAGATGTATTATGTATAGATGGTATTGGTGACATATACATATGTTTGTATATGTGCACAATAGAGGTGTTTAGATTGAATTGGCGTGATATATATGTGTGTTTATGTTTATGTGTTTATATGACGAATGTAGAACCATGTGGTTAATGAGTATTACTATTATGTATGGTAAATGAGAATTTGGTTTGAAATGCGGGTTGCATTTAGGTCATGTATGTGTAGGAGATGCCTACGATTTATAGAATAGGAGGAAAGAGAAAATCCTAGTGGGCAAATCATCATTTGATAACCAAGTTATGATAAACTTGTATGAAATAGTGGAATATGTTGCTATAGGAGAACTAATTCCGGTAATTGAGTTGATTAATGTGATGCAAGATGGTTGAAAGAAAACTAAGTGATGTGTGAGTGACCAAATGTCGGTCAAGAATCGGTAACGGTCGATGTGACCATATGTGAATGTACGACTCACGGATAATTGGGGAGAAATTGAAAGTGTGGAAAAGCGGGGACAATTGTTGAGGGGACAATAATGAGTAGAACCGGAAGTGATATTTAGTGATGGTGCCCCGTGAGTATGAAATTGGTTAGTTTGAAAGGGTATAGTTGACTTCACGCAAAAGTCAAGGTTGACCAATTTGTGATTGGTTGACTTAGTCAAAGATGGACTTTGACTTTCCTTATGAACGACTAGTGAATGTTGAGGGCATAATGTATTGATTGTATGTATGTGAAAGGATTGATGGAATAGTTGGAATAGTGGTAGTCGGATTATACGACTTTGACCCGTTTGGGTGTTTAGGGTTGACTTGGGAACCGGGCATATGATTATTGATAAAATCATGAAATTAAAGACGATAGTAAAGGAATGGACGATTAATGAAACCTTTAACGAGAAGGGAAAAATGTTAAAGTATAGTTGACTTTGTGCTTAAGTCAAAGGGTAGACGATGTGGGAATATACCAATGTCGGGATATATCGGTTAGGTCAAAGCTAGAGATTGACATTCGTTTAAATCAATTAGTTAACGGTATGATTGTGTCATACCATTGTTATGAGAATGAAAGGACCGGTCGAGAGAATGTCGTTGATTTGGTCAAATTATGGAATTTGACCCGTCTAAGTATTATGGTTTTTTTTTAAAAAAAAAAAAAAAAAAAAAATTTGGGTCTTGACCGTTCAGACTTAACAGGGATAAGTGAACGTTTGGATATTGTAACGACCGGAATTTTCGGTTAATGAATTAAATGGAAATATTGAGGAATAAAGGAGGTAAAATATTTAATCGAGTCTCCGTTGTGTTTTATCGAGTGTTTGGATGTTTGGGACTTGGTGTAACCAAGTATGGGTCAAGACTTGGATGGAAACAAGTTTAAAAGGCAAGAAACTGACCCAAACAGCCCTCGCGGCGCGAGCCAGACGCGAGGTTGAACAGTGGGTTCAGAGCTCGGACGCGAGAATCTCGCGTTGAGACAAGAGCCGCGAGCGAAACGCGAGCCAGTCGCGAGCGAAACGCGAGGTCTGTATTTCAGCGGCAACCAGCAGGCAAACCCGCGTCACTTCGCGGCGCGAGGTGGGCGCGAGGAGCGTCTGGAATATATAAACTTGTGTGTAAGCTAGGGTTTCATTCCCCATTCAACCCCACACATAGTGCAGCCGATTTGGGAGTGTTCTTGGTCGTTTTTGGAGCTCAAGAGCTCAGATCTTCACCATCTTGAAGGATTGAAACATCAAGGGTAAGTATTCTTGATTGTCTTGCTTATCTACATTGATTGTGAGCTTTGTATGGGTAAAAATGGTGGTTTGGGGAACCAACCATGTCATCTTTGGGGAAGATGACTAATCATGGGTGTAGAACACTCATTGTAAGCTTGTAATCGATGTGTACAAGTTGGATTTCGGTTTATTGATGGAAATCTTGAACTAGGGTTTGAGATTTCACCAAGTTGGGTGAACTTGGTGGTTAGGGTGGTAGATAGGGATTGATTAGTAATTAGTTATGGATTATAACTAGTCATTGTGATGATATTGATGGTAGGTCAAGAAGACCTAAAGATTGGTGACATTTCACAAGTTGGAAAGCAAGGATTCGTGTTAATAGACACGATTTGGAGTTAGCTTGGCCAAGGTGAGTACATGAGACTTTTACTGAGTACATAGCAAATGATTTTGGAAAACTATGATGTTTTGTGAGTCTTTATTAATAAATATTTTTAATAAAGATATGATCAAAAGAATAAGAGAATGCAAGTAATAGATCATTTAAGTATGTCTAAATGACTAATGATTTTTAAAGAGATTATGATAATGAAAAGTGATTGACAATTCTTTATTTGTATGATATTTGACTTGTTAATAATATGTATTAATAAGGCTAATAACAATGATTTTCAAGTATCAAGTATTGACTTAGTAAATTATACTAATAAGAGTAGTGATTGAATTGTTAGAAGAATAAATATAGAGTGACTAGAAGTAGACTTGTATTCTAGTCAAAGAGAAGTTAAAGTAAATGATTTTGATAAATAATAAACATGTTTTATTTAATAAAGGACTTGGTAAAGTCAATATTGAAATTGAATAAGAAACGAGAATAATATGATAATTAGAATAGATGTATTCTAATTTATGTTGAGCATGTATTATTTGGGCATAGACCCGTATTTGATGATTTCAATATGTGTTGAGAAAAGGATCCGGATCATAGTTAACCCACAAAAGTTGGGGGAGTTAGTGACACCTACTTGGGGAGGTACCACCCTGCGCAAGAGTAGACTGTCGAGAAATAGTCAACCCGGAAATCGGGGGAGAAATAGTTAACCCGGAAACGGGGGAGTTTACACAGTTATCCCGGAAACGGGGGAGTTTACCTAGTTAACCCACATCGGGGGAGTTTGCTACGGAGAGGTCCGTAGCGTATGTGATAATGTTAGGTCACAACAACCCTGGTTAACTTGATAATTGTTAGATTTATAATTTACTTAAGACAATTAAGGTGATAAACACAGTAATTTAGTCAAACTTATATTATTCCACTAAGTGTGGCTTGTAGCGGAAATACAAGACCACTTGAACAATTACAAAGATGAATATATGAAATGTGTAAATTGATACGTACTCCTTTGCAAGATGATCTCTATTTATAATGTTATAGAGATCTTACATTATTGGCAAAGGAGTAACCGAAGGACTAAGTAAATGTAATGACTAAGATCAAGGGATTTGATCTTAGTCAGTTACTATACTGACCGTGACTCAGTCCTTCTACTCGGTATTGGTTTTCCAATACCGAGTGCTGATACTGAGTGGCCAGTATTGGCCAAACTCAGTATCACTACTAACTTAGCTATTTTAATCTACATTTAATCTAAGCTATTCTATATTGTTTTGTTATCCTAAGATTCACAAAGAGGTAAGGCTTTTTGCCTTAACAATCTCCCCCTATCTAATGATAACAAAACAATTATACAGAGATATAAAACAAAATAAACTACAGGCTGCAAAGTCTTCTTCTTTATTCCTTGTTGATTGATTCAAACTCATAGAAGACTTCTTTCTTCACATGGATGAACTCTTCTCTTTTCTTCAGTTCATCTTGCCTGTTGTTTAGCACAGTAACAATCTTCTTTCTGAACCAAGAATCCTCTTTCTTGGTTATCATCCACTTAAGTCCAACAAGATGACTAATGCTGGCTCTTGGCAGATCTGCTTCAGAGATGAAGCACTCTCTATCCTCTGAGTCAGTATACATATATCCAGAAGTTGGATATATGACACTCTTTTGATCCTGAAAAACAAGATTAGGAGGTAGAGGATACTTCTGAATAAATTTGTATGCATGAAGACACTCAGGTTTGTTGTTTGAAAATGCTTCAGTCATTACACTGAGTGTCCTATACTCCACCTCATGGAGTAATCCCTTTTCATAGCATACAGCAGAAACTGCACAGATTTCATCCAAGACTATCTGAGCATATGTTGATCTGGTTGGAAGCTCTTTGATCAGTCTTGTAATTTTCACCTAGTCTTGAAGCCCAATGGATTGGATATCATGAAGAAAAATCTTCATGGGAGGACTGATTAAACCAGTGCAGGTGATAATAATTTTTCCTTCTTTGGATTTCACTTTCACCTTATTTACATCTAGGTTTAACCAGTGTATCCCTCT
Organism: Calendula officinalis; assembly: GCA_963853835.1. Lineage (NCBI taxonomy): Eukaryota > Viridiplantae > Streptophyta > Magnoliopsida > Asterales > Asteraceae > Calendula > Calendula officinalis. The sequence continues at coordinate 65,227,956 of OY970828.1, forward strand.
TACGTTTGGGAATAACTTGTTCTTCAAGAACTCCTTCCTTCTCTCCTTGTACTGAGTTCGAGCAGCAACCATATTCCAATAATGTTGAATATGATTTGAACCCTTCCTTGAAATTCTATGAGATGGACCAGGAGTATCAGTATCTGGGTCAGTATCTGGTTCTTCTTTGATTCCCAACTCTTGTTCATACAGAAATTTTTCTTGTTCTGCACATAGTTGTTGTCCAAGTCGGTTTTGGAATCCGTTCAGTATCAGTATCACTGTCCACATTATGAACAGGTCTTCTTGGTCGTGTGATTAAGGGAACAGATTCCTCACTCGATTCAGAGGAAGTAAGAATCACATTAACAGGCTTTCTTGTAGGTAATCTTCTTCTTCTGAGAACCAGATAATCTTGAGGCTCTTCATCATCGGAGGATGATGATGAAGAGCTTTCTTGTTCTACCATATTCAGTGCATGTTGAATAAAATTTTGAGATGGCACTGAATTTGGTTCTTCTTCTTCATCATCAGCAATAGGCCACACAAAAGGCCTATACACAATTATCTGCAAGTTGTTTTGCTCAGTCACAACTTGCTGAGGTTGATCAGTATCAGTCTCCCCCTGAGCAGATGGCTCAGATGGTTCTTCTTCAAGTTGTTCCAAGACTGATCTTCCTCTTTGTCTGCTCCTTTCATATCTAAACCGAAGAGGTTCAGTATGAGGTGTTTGCTGATGTTGTCGTTGTTGTTGTTGCTGTGGAGGTTGATCTTCATTTAGTTTTCTCCTTTTCTCCCCCTGAGCAGATGGCTCAGGTTGATCAACCTCTTGATCTCTCTGTCTTTTCTCCCCCTTATTGTTATCATTGGATGGGGAGGAAATTGGTTCAGTGTCACCACCCATGTCTCCTTGTTGATCTTCAGGACTGGGAGAGAGCATGGGTTCAGTGTCAGCCGGCCCTGCACTATGAGTATGTGCAGGAGATGGTGATCTGCGAGGCTCAGTGGCAGGACTATCTTCATCATTATTGCCTTCAGTAGATGGAGGGGGTGGAGGCTGTTGTTGTTGTTGTTGTAATAGTGCCACTGATTGCTTCAAGGAATCAATCTCAGTGCTCATTTCATCCATCCTGGCCAGAATGTTATTCTGAGTAGTCTGCATAGCCAGGATTTGGTTGAGAATAGTTTGTAAAGCTCCTTGTACTTCCTGAGACTGAGTAGCTTGAGCTCGTTGACCCTGCACAGATGGTGCTAAAGAAACCAAAAAGATAAAACTGGTTAGTAAGAAAGGTTTATCAAATAGAATTGTGGTATTGATTAACTCTATAATCATATAAACAGAATTTGAAGTCTGTATTTCATCTGGTTCATGATGAAATATTGTGGACTAGTGCAAAGAAAATGTAAGAAGTGTTTTAGTAAAGGTGAGTGTGATATTTTAAGTGGCTCAGTGTAGGATAGGTCACATTTACTAAAAGGTTTGGGTTGGGAATTCGAAGTCTGGGATATACTTCTTTAAATTTTCAATGTTTATCACTCGGTATCAGAGTGATAACAGAAATGTGGCTTTGACCCATGGTAGTTTTGGCAAGTGTGGCTTAAAGGGTTTTGGATCATTTCTTGAACAATGGTATCCAACTCAAAATAAGTTGGACATCATTCAAGCAGCACCAGTGGGTGTCAGTGTGACATCAACCACTATTGTTTCTTTAAATGGTGAAACAACTGTAGACTGACAATAATCATTTGAAAAGCTCGGTATATGAATTTTGCATAGCAGCAGTGGGCATACTATGTTGTCCATAAGAGTGTACATTTGAGAGTTCGATTGAGACTGTGGTCAGTATTGAGTTGGTACTGGCCAATACATAGTCTCTATGGGGGGAAATGTATATATATAAGTTTAAGGATTTTAGAAATTCATACCTGAGACTTTATCGGATTCTCTTCTAGCATCATGAGAGGTCGGTGCTGGATCATTTGGATTTGGATGTGAGGCACCAGCACCTTCAAGAGCTTCTTCTCTTCTGCTTGCTGGACCTTCCAGAGTATGCTGAGCAAACTGAAGTTCGACATCAAGAGGATCATGAGGAGCCTCAAGGTGATGAGCAATGTGTGCTGGTTCTGGACCTGGAAGGTCAGCATTGGCGGCAACCGCACTTTGGACTTGAAGAGATGCAGTTAAAGATGGAATGTGTTCAGTTTGCATCTCGTCTGATGACATATTTCCCATAGGAACAGGGGAAAGATTTCTTCTTCTTCTTCGAAGAACTAGTGGTGTGTCTTCTGAGAGCTCAGTATCAGAAGCTTCTTCAATAATAGGAGCATCCGGATCCTGTGCTGGTGGAGATGAAACTAGTGCTTGTTGAGCTTCCACCATCTCAGTGTCTGGATCATCATTTCCACCATTACCACTGTCATCATCAGTATCATTATTTTCTGATGCAGTATCAGAAGATTCTGCATCATTGATGTGTGCCTGGACTATAGCCCACATTGGGTGACTCATTACAGGCTCTCCTTCTCTTGGCCTGTAGAAGAAAATCTTCTCATGAAGAGGGGGTAGATCCACTCTTGGGCTGTTGAATTCATCATATATATGTGCAGGCATCTCATTCTGAAAAATGAGAGAAAGGAATCTGCAGAAAGGAACGTTTAATTCTCTGATTTTGGCCCGAATCAGAGATGCTAATTCTTCAAAAATTAATCGAGCATAGTCGATATCCCTTCCATGGTACATGGCATGAACCATCTGCATACCAAAATCGTTGATCTGGTCCAAGGCACCAGTCTTGTGAGTCATACACCGAATGATCGTAGAGATCAGTATACCCCACATTGGACCAAATTCATTTCTTTTAATGATTCCTGTGGTTCCTCTTCGTCCAATAAGAGGTAATACTGATCGAGCCTCTACTCTGTCAACAAAAGGCTCATATTGAGCATGAGCAGGAAGACCCAGGGCTTCCCTAATGATTGCTGTTGAGACGAAGGTTCTTCTTTGGTCACGAATCACCCAACCAGTAATCATATCTGGTGAGTCGATTTTGGCAGAGTACCAGAATTCACAGAGCATTTCTGGGTAAATTGCTCTGGGAGATCTAATCAGTGCTTGAGTGATTGGGCAGTGCTTCAAAAATGTTATCATTTGTGTGAATTCAGGGCACGCCCAAGCTTGAGGAATATCGAAATTTGCTGTGATGTTGTTCCTCGCAAACTTTGGGAGTTCATCGTTTCTGAATTGCGTTGCCGGTGCAGCCTCCGGTGCAAAGAATCGGTAGTTTGCCATCTGTGATTTGGATTTAAAAAAAAATTTGCTTGCAAAGAGAAACTGAAATCGTTAATCGCAGAGAGAATCGAAAGTTAAGTTAAGAAATAACTGTTGTAAGAAAAATGATAATGAAAGAAAAAACGGTTATTTAAACTTAATTGAAAGATATTTACGGTATTGGGAAGTTAAACCGGCTGATTTGACAGCCTTATCCTGTGTTAACGGTAACTTTCCTATTAAGAAAGGTTACCGTTGGGGAGTATAGGGGTTAGAAATCAGATGTATTACTCCAGGATTCCAATACCAAGAAGAAAAAAAAATAAATTAAAAAAAATATTAAAAATTAGAAAAACATTTAATTTAATCTATAAATTAATAAAAAATAAAAATTTACAACATTTGATAAATCAGACGAGTGATACTGACTTGGTCGGTATTGAAAGCAATACCGATCAGTCGGTATCAGAAAATTTAAGTAAATTTAAGGATTCAGCATACCCAATTGTCCTAGTAAGTACATAAACCTTTCCTCAGAGAGAGGTTTAGTAAAGACATCGGCCAATTGGTCATCTGTAGGGACGAAATCTACCTCAACCTTACCCTTTTCCACATTATCTCGAATAAAGTGGTGTCTGATATCAATGTGCTTGGTTCTGGAGTGATGGACTGGGTTTTCAGTGATAGCAATAGCACTCTTGTTATCACAATGTATAGGTGTCTTCTGGAAGTGAAACCCATAGTCCATGAGTTGATACTGCATCCACAATAGTTGAGCACAGCAACTTCCTGCAGCAACATATTCTGCTTCTGCAGTAGAAGTTGCAACTGAATTTTGCTTCTTGGATGACCAGCCAACTAATCTGCCACCGAGGAACTGACATCCTCCACTTGTACTTTTCCTGTCTAACCGACAACCTGCAAAGTCTGCATCTGTATACCCTTCAAGATCAAAGTTTGAGTCTTTGGGATACCAAAGACCCATGTTAGGAGTACCTGAAAGATATCTAAAGATTCGCTTAACAGCTTTCATATGTGATTCTTTAGGATCAGCCTGATACCGAGCACACAAACAGGTTGCAAACATGATATCAGGCCTGCTAGCTGTTAAGTAAAGTAAAGAACCAATCATACCTCGGTATGTGGATTGACATACTGGTTTACCAGTTTCATCTTTACTTATTTTATCCTGAGTACCCATAGGAGTATGCATGGATGATAGATTTTCAAATTTATATTTCTTAAGCATGTCATGCCTTTGATTTATGAAAGTGCCATCAGGCTTTTGTTCAACTTGTAAACCAAGAAAGTAAGTAAGTTCTCCCATCATACTCATCTGATACTGAGATGACATTATCTTAGAAAACCAGTCACACATTGACTTGTCAGTGGAACCAAAGATAATATCATCCACATATATTTGAATGAGTAAAATGTCAGAACCATTTCTCTTTGAAAATAATGTTTTATCAATTTTACCTCTTATAAACTTATTTTCAATTAAGTACTCAGACAGGGTATCATACCAGGCTCTGGGAGCTTGTTTGAGCCCATATAAAGCTTTATCAAGCTTGAAAACGTAATTAGGAAATTTAGGATCAATAAAACCTGGTGGTTGTTTGACATAGACTTCCTCCTGTAGTTTTCCATTAAGAAAGGCACTTTTGACATCCATCTGATAAACTTTGAAATTCTTGAAAGCTGCATATGCAAGATACAGCCTAATAGCTTCAATTCTTGCAACTGGTGCAAAAGTTTCATCATAGTCAATACCTTCTTCTTGTCTGTAACCCTGAGCAACCAGTCTTGCTTTGTTTCTGATGACAACACCATCTTTGTCCATTTTGTTTCTGAACACCCACTTAGTACCAATAATAGTTTTACCAGCAGGAGGTGGTACTAAGTTCCAAACTTCATTTCTTTCAAACTCTGTCAATTCTTCTTGCATAGCTTCTACCCAGTCTTCATCTAATAAAGCTTCATCAGCTTTCTTGGGTTCCATGGTAGATAAGAAACTTGAGAAGAAACAGAAGTTTGCAGTTGCTTGGGGTTCAAACTCTAACCTTCTTCTTGTTTGAACACCTTGTTCAATGGGACCAATAATGTTTGTATGAGGATGGTCTCTGTGTTCCCTTAGATTATTTCCTAAGGAAACATTTGAAGCAAGATCAACAACATCTTGTGATGGGTTGTCTGCCTGATACTGTGATGAATCCTGATCAGTATCAGACAATACTGGTTGCTGTTCTTCTGAATGTTGCAGATTGGATGTGGATTCTTGAGCAGTATTGGAGGATTCTCCTTCCTCATATGTGGAGTTGTTCAAATCAAGATTTGAGACCTCAGTATTGGAGTTCTCAGTAATGAGAACCTCAAAATTTGTAATATTGAAATTAGACTGAGGTGTCTCTTGATCAGTATCACTCATACTGTGATCAACATAGTATGGGTGAGACTTGGGCTGTTCAGCAATGGAGTTTTCTGGATTGCATAGAATTTATATGCCACTGATGTCTTCATTTGCTGAGGTAGAATGCTCATTCTGATTTTCATCAAATGTAACATGAATAGATTCTACAATCATCTTAGTGGAGATGACATACACTCTGAAGGCTTTAGAGTGTGGAGAATAGCCCATGAACACGCCTTCATTTGCTTTGGGAGCAAATTTGTTGAGATTTTGCTTAGTACTGAGTACAAAGCATTTACTCCCAAAGATGTGAAAATATTCCACATTAGGAATCTTGCCATTATATAACTCATATGGAGTCTTTTGATGACGCTGGACTATAGTAGCTCTGTTTTGAGTAAAGTTGGCACAATTAACAGCTTCAGCCCAGAAGCTCAGTGCCAGTCCAGCATGGCATAACAAAGTTCTTGCAGCTTCAATCAGAGTTCTATTTTTCCGTTCTACAACACCATTTTGTTGTGGTGTGTAGGCTGCAGAGAAGTTTTGTATAATTCCTTTTTCTTCACAGAAATCAGCCAATACCGAGTTCTTGAACTCAGTACCATGGTCACTTCTAAGTTGTTTGACCTTGTTGCCTTTTTGAAGTTCTTCTCTCTTTTTATAAAAGCAATAATTTCTGTTGTTGCATCAGCTTTAGTCTTGAGAAAGATGACCCAAGTGTATCTTGAGAATTCATCAACTAAGACTAATGTATAGACTAATGTACCATGAATCATTGTAAGAGGTTCATTTATGGAGTGATTAACTTTTGACTTGAATGAACTCTTCTTCTGCTTGCCCATTTCACATGCTGAGCATAACTTATCTTTTGAATAAGTAATAGTGGGCAGCCCTCTCACTAGTTTCTTGATACTAGCTTCTTGTGCCATAACCAATGTAATTCTGGTTTGACTTTAGACAGCAGGCATACTCGTATAGTGGGGTCTATTTCAGACAGATTGACCACATACACATCTTTTTCTCTTCTAGCAACTAGTACAGGTTGCCCTTTATCATTGTAGATGATCCCTGCAATCTTTCTGAATCGAGCTTCATTATCATCATCACACATCTGGCTGATACTGAGCAGATTGTGTTTAAGACCCTCCACATAGGCAACTCTTTTAAAAGTTATGTTGCCTGCTTTTATAACTCCATACCCTCTTGTTTTCCCTATTGAATCATCTCCAAACTTGACAGAAGGACCCTTCTATGGAGTATAATTTAGAAGGTACTCCATACTGCCAGTCATGTGTCTTGAGCAGCCACTATCTAGATACCATTTTCTAGTCACCCTGCACAAGACACAAATAATAAATTAGTTCTTTTTAGGAACCCAATTTTGAATGGGACCTTTGATAGGAGAAACAGGAGTTGACTTGATCTCTTTTGTGAGAGAGGTCAGTATCACTTCAGGAATAACCTTTGAGGTTTTCTTTGGTGATACCGACTTAGTTTCTCTCCTTTTCTTTGGTACTGAGTACCTAGGGCTTGAGAGATCAGTCCAGCATTCATCTCCTTTGTGTCCAGTATGATGACATCTATAACATTTTCTAGGTCTGTTTCTAAACATATTTTCATAAGGAACTTTTGAAAATTGTTTAACTGTTGGTTGATCAGTATTAGTAAATTTTGCAAACTTTTGACTTAGAATTTTAATCTGATCACCAATTGATTTTAAAATGTTATTTTTGTCATTTTTTAATGGAGTTTTAATTTTATTTTTGACTGTTTTTGAAGGAGATGATTCTGGTGTTTTGATTTTATTTTGCATAGGAGTCTTTTTATCAGTTGACTTCTTGTTTTTGACACTTGAAGATCCTGTTGAAGTTGTTTTCTTTTTATCATGTTTTAGAATGACAACTTGAACAGGTTCTTTATATTCTTGAGTAGTTGAATTTGCTGTTCCTGTGGATTCAGTATTAGTTAAAACAGTTTTAGTAGCAGTAAGTTTCTTTTCTGTATTATCAGGTTCTTTATATATCTCAAACGTGGTTGTGTTAAATAATAATTCAAATGGAGGAACAGCAGAAGTGTCATACTGTACAATTTCGAGATCAGTATCAAAAATTTCTTTTTCAGGAAATTCAATACTGAGCTCTTGTAGTTCAGTATAGCACTTTGAACAGATGGAAGGACCAATTGGGTTTTCAAAAATAATTTTATCCTCATCATCTGATTCAGTTTGACATCCTTCAAAAATGATTTTATCCTCATCATCTAGTTCAGTTTGACATCCTATTTCACAAAATGTTTTTGCTTTTACAAACTGAATAGGGTTCATATCCGAAAACTCTTCAAATAAATCAGCAAAATTATTTCTATTTTTTAATTGAGGATCAACACCAAGTGCAGCCCTTACATTTTCTGGAAATTGTTGATTTAGACATCTATTTAGTTTAATGGATGCATTTCCCCAAGATTTACACTGATTTTCAAATTTTTCTTTTTCAAGTTTGTGTAAATGAGCTTTATCAGCTAATCTTTGGTTAATGTCTTGCAAGTTTAAAAAATCTAGTTCTAAATCTTTAAAATTTGCTAATTTATCTAAATGTTCGTTATTTACCCTTTCTTGTTCATGAATTGTTAATTTTAATGCCTTTACTTTCTGTACTAAAGTTTTAAGATCAACAATCATATACTCAAAAATCTTCTCTTTTTCATTATTTGAATAAGTTTGAAAGGAACTCACCTTGTACAATTGAGTGGAATCTCAATCAGTATGGACACTCATTCTCTCAGCTTCTTTGATATCTCTCTCAAAGGAGCTCTTCAAGTCTTCTTCAGTAAAAGCCATAAAGGCTTTGTTCTCAACCTCTTCCTCATCATCACTTATTTCCTCATCCATCCAAGCCTCTGAGTAAAGTGCTTGATGAGGTGCACAATTCCCTGCTACATTCTTCCCCTTGCTCCAGTTCTTTAGCTTAACATACTTGTCACGATACCTTTTAGCTCGGTATGCAATCTTGTCATTCTGATCAGTTTCAGTTGACTTGGTATGACAATTTGCTGCAATATGCCCAGGCTTTCCACATCTATAGCACAGACCTGATCTTGGGTCAGTATTGGAAGAGCTACCACCCAGCCTCTTCTTTTTCAACTGATCCAGCTTCATGGACATAAGAGCCATTTGTGTTTCAAGCTCTTCTGCCTCAGCATCAGCAAGATCAACTTCTAGTTCTTCAGGCTCAGTAACAGTATATGCCTGTTGCACAACTAGGGCCATACCAGTGGAAGACTTGTCAGTTTTCTTCCAGTTGATCAGTCTTGCAGCATTATTCTCCTCATGATTTAACATTAATCCATACAAGGTTTGAAGAGTGTATGACTCAATGTTGTTGGCAGCATTGACAGAATTTGTCATATCAAGGAACTGTTGAGGGAGACTATCCAAGAACTTTTGGACAAGTTCTCCTTCTTCCTTTACAATGCCTACACTGATTAAATCATGAACAACAGTATTAAACCTGTTGTAGAGAGTAGTGATGTCTTCATTTGGGGTAGAGAAAAAGTTTTCATACTTTCTTCTCATATTGCTTTTCCTCTGCAATTTCACCTTGGGTGTGCCTTCATAAGTGATTGATAGACTATCCCACATAGCCTTTGCTGTTGGCAATTTCATAATTGCATTAAGTATTTCTTTGGTAACAGCATTACCAATCACTCCCTTAGCCCTTGAGTCTAGACTGAATAACTGACGGTCAGTATCAGTCCAGGTGTGTTTCAGTTTAGGAACTGTTCTTGTGCTCTCAGGAGCATCAACAGTAGCAGCAACGGGTTCCACAGTTTTTGGGATGATAGGACCATCATTCAGCACAGTGAGCATCTCATGATGAATTGATTCAAGATACCACTGAGCCTTAAGCTTCCATTGATGAAAGTCTTTTCCATCAAAGATGGGCACTCCCTTACCAGACATTACTGGGGCAACAATTGTAGACATTTTGGATTTTTGAGTGTTGGAAGGATAGGTATAAGGAATGGCTGCCAGGGTTAAAAGATCGACTAAATAAGAATTAATTTAGCCTGCTCTGATACCAGTTGTTAGGTCACAACAACCCTGGTTAACTTGATAATTGTTAGATTTATAATTTACTTAAGACAATTAAGGTGATAAACACAGTAATTTAGTCAAACGTATATTATTCCACTAAGTGTGGCTTGTAGCGGAAATACAAGACCACTTGAACAATTACAAAGATGAATATATGAAATGTGTAAATTGATACGTACTCCTTTGCAAGATGATCTCTATTTATAATGTTATAGAGATCTTACATTATTGGCAAAGGAGTAACTGAAGGACTAAGTAAATGTAATGACTAAGATCAAGGGATTTGATCTTAGTCAGTTACTATACTGACCGTGACTCAGTCCTTCTACTCGGTATTGGTTTTCCAATACCGAGTGCTGATACTGAGTGGCCAGTATTGGCCAAACTCAGTATCACTACTAACTTAGCTATTTTAATCTACATTTAATCTAAGCTATTCTATATTGTTTTGTTATCCTAAGATTCACAAAGAGGTAAGGCTTTTTGCCTTAACAGATAAGGATTTAGTATGCTATGAATAGCTTACAAGTATGTGACTACGTGATGGGTAAGCTTACGGTTAGCTTACTAGTAAATACGATTAAGCGGTAAGAATATAAGATAATAATTAATAAGTGATTAAAGAAAAGAAATGAATAGTAATGACTTTTATTATATTTGAGAATGGGTCGAAAACCCATGTATCTCACGAGACTTTTTTTGTCTCACGTACTGCTTTGTCTTTTTGGCTATGTACTCAGGTTCGAGATCGATGGATTAGAGGGTCGCGGTAGAAGTGGCCTAGTGTTGATTAGCTCGGGAGCTCGTAGGTAGATCTCGTTTATCCTACGGTTATGATATTATATTGTAACACCGGTTTTAGTACTCTGATAAACTTTTAAAACGTTTTTGTTAAACCGTATTTTGGGAACATTGGACATTGTATTATTTTTATTTAAAGATATGATTTAAAAAGTGTTTTGAAAATTGAGGTGTTACAGATATGTAATGTTATCGGAACAGGAATGGGGAAAGTTTGATGGTAATGACCACATGGGAATGAGAGCGGAATGCTCGGTCGGTTGTGGGTTGGAATTCTTAGCGATTCCGAGGACGGAATCCTTTTTAAGGGGTAGATAGTTGTAACGACCCGAAATTTGTAAATAAATAAATTGTATAAAAATATGATAGTTAAGGATAAATCGTTTAAAGAATGTAGGAATTGGTTTCGTGTCGTTTGGAGACCGTATGAAGAAGTTATGGGCGAAACCGGGTCGAGACAAAGTTGGAAAAGTGCAGCCTGGCTGCATGTGAAGTTCACGACGCGAACATAGTTCGCGTTCGTGAAGTCGGGCCAGAGATTTTGATCAAAGGCGTGAAGTAGTTCGCGATGAGATAACGATCGCTAAGTCCGCGTGCAAGGGGAAGTTAGCGACGCGAACTTAGTTCGCGTCGTGAACTTCGGACGAACAGCTTTAAGTCGGGTTTTGGCTCATTTGATGCCATATCAAAACCCTAGTTTCTTCTTTGGCGATTTTGGAGCTCAAGTGCAGATTTTGTTTGATCTCTTCACAAATCTTTGGTAGATTTCACTCCTAAGTGAAGGTTAAAGGTATATCTTCAATCTTTGATCTTTGTAGCTTAAGATCTATGTGTTTGGATGTATGAGTTTGAAACCCTAACTCTTGGGGTTATGGGTTATGGTGATGTAAGTGATGTATACACTTAATAGATGGTATATTATCAAAGGAAACAAGTGTATGATTATGATTTGCAAGAATCTTAAGGGTTGGTTAAACCTAGGGTTTGGTAAATTTCCATAATTGGGGGAAATGTGTTAATAAGTGTTATCTAGAGATAGATGGACACATTAGTAGTAGTACGTGATGTTGATCATGTTGTGATAATTGTATTAGGCTTTGGTGAAGTCTTGGAAGTTGATTGAACTATGAAGCAAGGAAATTGGCGTAAAGAATATGGTTGGAGCACTTTATTGCTAAGGTGAGTACATGAGACTTTTAAACTGAGTACATAGTAAATAGTTTTGAAAATACATATGATATTTTATGGGTCTTTATTAATAAATATGTTGATAAGGATAGTGACTGAAAATGTATGAAAGTATGTAGAATGTGATACTAGAATATGTCCAGTATGATTGATGAATTTGAAGTAAAATATGATAAATTAAGTAATTATGGAATCTATGTTAATGAACCATAATAATGAAGTAATTGATTAAAGGAATGTATACGGAGCCTTTATTAATAAATATGTATTAGTAAAGCAATTGAGAATGATTTTATAGTAATGAGTACCTATTGGTAAGATATACTTATAAAAGTAAAGAACGAATATATATGAAAAAGAATATAATGTGACTAGTAATAATTGTGTATTATAGTCAAGGAAGAGATAAAAGTATTATGATATCGTTAAAATAAGAAATGTATCTTACGTATAAAGTAAGTATGGACCTCATAGGGGTTCATAGATGTAGAAGTAAATGTGGTTGCTTATGATCGGGTCCATGGGACCATACAGGTACGTTCACACTATGTTGAACTAGTTATATATAGTTATCATTAGAATAACTAACTTGTTTGATGATTGATATGATAGCCGAAGGCTTTGATTGGAATAACTGATGAGTTATGGTAAGAATGAGATGATGTGACGACACGGGCGACTCCCGGTCATGAGGTGTGGATTGAGGGGCAGTTGGGTGGATTCCCATCGACTCATCCACGTTAGATATGTGATGACACGGGCGACTCCCGGTCATGAGGTGTGGATTGAGGGGCAGTTGGGTGGATTCCCATCGACTCATCCACGTTAGTAGTCTTGCTACCTGGACGTATTCCGGTGAGCAAGGCAGGTATCGGTAGAGTGGGCGATTTCCTAATGCCGGTATCTTGAGCTTCTAGTTAGTTCGGGGGCAACCCGATAACTAGATATGTTTGTGCTTCTAGCTAGTTCGGGGACAACCCGATAGTTAGATATGTTTGCTAGGAGAGCAGAAATTGATAGGGTCACAATATGGTGACTAGACGGTTTGATGTAGTGTATATATATGTTTATATATTTATGAAACGAGTATTATTATTATTCGGGTCAAAAACCCATGTATCTCACGAGACTATTTTGTCTCACGTACTACGTTTGTTTTGTGGCTATGTACTCAGGTACAGGTTTGAAGTGATAGAAGGTTGCACTAGAAGTGGCCTAGAGATGTTTAGCTCGGGAGCTAATAGGTAGATCCCGTTGCCTATGGTTTTAATATACTTAGTGACACCGTATTTTTGTAAACTCTGATATAGGTTTTAAAGTTTTTGTTAAACTGTATTTCGGACAATATGTCGAATATTGGAAAAATGTATTTTAAATGATTTAAACGATGTTTTCCTGTTCCGCCAGGCCCATCTTTAAAGAAGACACCGGGAATGTTGTTATCCACATGCCTCAATATATCATCATACGCGACTCTCTGGTCGGAATTTAGTGAGTCAGAAGCAACCAAGTCTTCTTCTTCCACAATTATGGAGTACTCCTCTTGTAATTCCCGAACAACCCCAGATGATAAACTCGTGTCGGTATTTAATTTAGGAAGATCAAAATCATCTAGATCTTTACCCATAGACTGGAGAAAAACTTTGATGTCTTTAAGGACCATGTTGCGGGAGATCTCCAGATTTGCGCACTGTCGTCTATATCTTCCGACATCGATCAGTTGGTTCCCAGGGAAGGACAACCTAGGTACCAATTATGATGCTAGTCGATGACTGGTGATGGTTGGTGGTATTAGAATTATCATATCGTGAATTTAAGTATAATGGTTAATTTGTCTATTTATACAGATATAAAAAAACGTATATATGTTATATTAAATGTAATATCACGGTCATTAAATTGCATGGACGTTTTTAAATGTAATAAAACGTAGATTAAATTGCATGGTCAACTTAAACGTTTGTATATAAGTTGGTCTATAAGTAATTCATTATTCGTCAACCAAATATATAAACGTCTATACGTTATATATACCGATATTTTTATTCTACGTTTAAAAATAAATACGTCTGCATATTTTTAAACATGGTAAATCACGTTGCTTATTTTTAGCGGAGTCAACATCAACTGAAAGTTAAAATGGGATGCATATTTTTAGCCGTTTAAATATGGTAAAATACTATATATATACCGAATTTTATTAAACAACTTAAAACGTATTTATTAAAAACGTAATTGACAGTTTTAGTTGGACAATAAAAACATCTATAAGTAATTCAATTTTCGTCAACCAAATATATATAAACGTCTATACGTTATATATACCGATATTTTTAATCTACGTTTAAAAATAAATACGCCGGCATATTTTTAAACATGGTAAATCACGTTGCTTATGTTTAGCGGGGTCACCAGCAATTGACAGTTAAAATGGGATGCATATTTTTAGCCGTTTAAATATGGTCAAAATATTATATGTATACCGAATTTTATTAAACAACTTAAAACATATTTATTAAAGACGTAATTGACAGTTTTAGTTGGACAATAAAAACGTCTATAAGTAATTCAATTTTCGTCAACCAAATATATAAACGTCTATACGTTATATATACCGATATTTTTAATCTACATTTAAAAATAAATACGTCTGCATATTTTTAAACATGGTAAATCACGTTGCTTATGTTTAGCGGAGTCACCAGCAATTGACAATTAAAATGAGATGCATATTTTTAGCCGTTTAAATATGGTCAAAATATTATATGTAAACCGAATCTTATTAAACAACTTAAAACGTATTTATTAAAGACGTAATTGACAGTTTTAGTTGGACAATAAAAACGTATATAAGTAATTCAATTTTCGTCAACCAAATATATAAACGTCTATACGTTATATATACCGATATTTTTAATCTATGTTTAAAAAATAAATACGTCTGCATATTTTTAAATATGGTAAATCGTTTAAATGTAGAACAATAACAACCGAGTTTTAAATTGAGGGGGTTTTCTATTTTGGGTTACGTATTCAATTTGCTGTTAATGGTATGTTTCGTGATGCATCAAGCCATATTAGTTTCGGACAATAAATACATTAAATTGGCATATCGTAATTACGTTTTGATTAAGGAAAATACTTATTCGATAAATTAAAAAACCATTAGTAAAAGTCAATTTTTAGCCGTTTCACATATGGTAATTATAAATACATTAAATTGAGATATGGTAATTACGTTTTGATTACCGAATTATATGGTAATTACGTTTCAAGGTTCTAATACATTAAATTGAGATATGGTAATTACGTTTTGACTAAGGAAAATGCATATGGTAATTACGTTTTGATTACCGAATTATATTAGCCAACATTGAACGTTTTTATAAAAATGGTAATTCAATTTTTTAGTCGGTAAATAAAAACATAAAATATATACAGTTTGATTACGTGTTGACGAAATATTTTCATTAACACCACAAAATATATAATTGAAGTAGGTGTACAAAATTGAAGCGTACACCATACTTTCTTATTTGGCTCAGGACAAAATTAATATTATTAATGCAAACCATATTAATAGAAAATAAAACACTAATTGTGTCACAGAAACTAAGAGTAACCTAACAATTAATTATTGTTGTTCGATTCGCAGGGCTCTATTGTTTTTGTGTGTAAGTCGATAGACGCTTATTTCCAGAGAGAGAGTTCTTAAGCGTCTCAAACTATTATTTGGTTGCGTGTCGGACGCGACATCGGGTTCTTCATCACATAAAACAATGGCATCATCATATTGCACTATCGGATGGATGCGTTGAAGTGCATATGTTTCTGGCATCGGCGGTTTGAACTCGATGTTTGTAACGTCAGTAGAAACAAGAAACTGTAATTTAACCAAATAAAAAAGAGATATCAATATATTGTTAATAAAAGTAAAATGAAGCACTTAATTGGAATTAACCTGTTGGTTTTATAATCAGTTTAACGCGACATGCGTACACAGTTACGTTTTCAGAAGCACATCTCCCAATCATTGTTGACGTGGTTGCCGGTATATGATACAAGATGAGCTTGATACGGTTGCCCCTGTCGGAAATTACATTTTAAATGGGTTATTTCGTAGGTGTGGTGATCATGTAAATCAGGTATAAAGACTTACAGACAGTCATGCAGCAGCATTGCACACGATATCCGACCGGATGTAAAAAAAAACAACCGTTCGACATGTTTCCAGCAACGTCTGTGAAATGTTTATTAATTACGAAAAATAGTAAAATATTATTACTTTAAAGTAAAACATCTAAAAATGTAATGTAGACGTACCAATCAACATTTGTCGAGTTGTTTGATCCTGCAATAGCCATGTCGGAGATCTGACCAACGGGTACTTGGGGAACCAGTCATCTTCTCCATTCGTAGTTTCGGCAAGCTCGGTTTTAGTGTTAAATACTATTGCCCATTCATTACGAATAAAGCTATAGTTGTCGAAGCGAGGAAAAGATTCGACATCGGTGTAATCAATTTTGAAATACTTTAAAGAGAAGACACCGCCTTCTAGTTTTCGGTTTTGGTATGCAGAAAATAAGATGAGGGGGATAATGGCTGCGAATTTGTGTCTCTGAAAATAAATGATTAGTAGTTAAAACCAATAACAAAAAATAGTATCTTAATTAGTAGGAACTTACAAATCTGTCAAGCAGGAACAAATATAGTTTGTTATGTTTGTGGTCAAGCCAAACATATTCAACGCGAACAAATTTGCATTTGTACCACACATGTGGATTCCAGAGGTCTTCAAAGTTTTCAACAGGTTCGTATCCATCAAAATCCTTTGAAAGAGGAAAAACAAAATGTTAGTTAACACATAATTTATGATTGTACAGTAAGTAGTTGTAAGTATGAATTCAGTTAAATAGACGAGTTACCCCTAATTATTGTGTAGGTCGTGTAATGACCCGAAATTTGTAAATATATAAATTGTATAAAAATATGATAGATAAGGATAAATCGTTTAAAGAACGTAGGAATTGGTTTCGTGTCGTTTGGAGACCGTATGAGAAAGTTATGGACGAAATCGGGTCGAGACCTAGACCAAAAAATGCAGCCCTGCTGCACAAGGGAAGTTCACGGCGTGAACTTGGGTTCACGATCGTGAACTCCCTACAGGGATTGGTGTTTCTGGCGATCGAAGTTCACGTTCAGGTAGCGATCGGGAAGTGGTCACGAAGCGCAAAGTTCACGCCGTGAACTTAGTTCACGCCGTGAACTTGGGTCGTCTGCAATAAATTCGGGTTTAAGCTCATTTAATGCAATAGTAAACCCTAGTTTTCATCTTTGGCGATTTTTGAGCTCAAGTGCAGATTGAAGGCGATCTCTTCACAAATCTTGGGTAGATTTCACTTCTAAGTGAAGATTAAAGGTATATCTTCACTCCTTGATCTTTGTAGCTTTAGATCTATGTATTTTGATGGATGGGTTTGAAACCCTAGTTATTGGGGTTAGGGTTGTGGTGAATAAATGATGTAAACACTTAATAGATGGTATATTAACAAAGGAAACAAGTGTGTGATTAAGATTGGTAAGAATCTTAAGGGTTGGTTAAACCTAGGGTTTGGTAAATCACCATAATTGGGGGAAAGTGCTAGTTGATGGTATCTAGTGATAAATGGATACATTATTAGGAGTATGTGATGTTGAACATTGTATGATTGTTGTATTAGGCTTTCGGTGAAGTCTTGGAATTTGACCGAATTGTTGGAACAAGGAAACCGGCGGAAAGAATACGGTTGGAGCATTATATTGCTAAGGTGAGTACGTGTGGACTTTATTGAGTACATAGCCGTGAGAATGTCTTTATTTACATATGTCGAGTCTATTGTTACTTATGTAGAAAATTAGTGTATAGAGTTAGTAATATATTGTTGAATATAGTTAACTAGCTTGCTTGATGATTGACGTGATAGCCAAAGGCTTTGTTGACATAACCATCGAGTTATGGTAAGGATGAGACGTTGTGATGACGCGGGGGATCCCCGGTCATGAGGATATGGAATGGGGAGCATTTGGGTGGATCCCCATCGGCCCATTCCATGATAGTAGTATTGCTAACTGGAAGTAGTCCGGCGAGTAAGGCAGGTATCGGTAGATTGGGCGATTCCCTCTTGCCTTTACCTTGAAGCTTATTAATGCGGGGGAGCCCCAGTTAATAAGTTAATGTGGTTCTAGTTAGTTGGGGACGACCCGATAACTAGATATGATTGCTAGGAAAGCAAGGATTATAGAGTCACAATAGGGTGACTAGATAGATGGATGAGTTACTTGTATATTTGTTTATATACCTAATGATTATGATTATTATTATTATTGGGTCTAAACCCATGTAGCTCACGAGACGTTTTGTCTAACGTACTCCTTGTTTGTTTTGCTATGTACTCAGGTTCGGGATCGAAGGTTTAGGTACGAATGGATAGAGATGCGGGGCCTATAGTAGAAGAACACTAGAACGGATTTAGACTTAGCTTTGATTTTGATATATTTTGTAACACCAAACTTATACTCTGATTTTCATACCAAAGGTTTTTGTAAATCCGTATTTTGGGATAGTTCTCCTCTTTATTAAATGATTATTTGGCCAAATGTTTTGTATTAAAATTTGAGGTGTTACAGGTCGTGGAAGTGGTTGAAGAACTGAAGCACCATATTGGGTGATTAAAGACATTTTTAGGTTCTATTCGTTTGTATGGTGCACAACAACTCCATCGTTAGTTGATGGAGTATATATATATGTTAAAAAAAACGTAGAATTCAATATGTATTTAATATTTAAAAAAACGTAAATCAAAATATTTAGTATGTGCCTATTTAATATTCAATATGTATTTAATATTTAAAAAAACGTAGAAGTCGACATGTAAATTAATGTGTGTTTAATTTGTAAACGGTTTTATAATTTTGGAAGGACAATAAATGCGAAATTTATGTTAAGGAAGTTGTCTCTTAATTGTTACGTATAATAGGTTAGTTAATTGTATATTAATTGTAGTTATCAAAAGGATAACAAAAAACCACATGTCCTAGTGGTTATCACCTTGCTTGTTTTCCACAAGGTCTTGGGTTCGAATCTCGGGTAAGTCACTTTTATTTTGATTTTAAAGAGTGTTTGAACATTGCTAAAAATGGAAGTGTTGAAAATTCAGCCTTCCTCATTTAGAAATGTCAAGCATGCTTTTTAAAGTAGTAAGATAAGATAAGATAAGATAATAAAATTAAAATAATAATAATAAAATGGTTAAAATTTATGTAAGTGTCAAATGACCAAAAAATTCTACAAGTATAGAATATGTAATTAATCTTGATCATTGATTATTAGCAGTTATCAAAGATTGAGATTAGTCTGTTGAGATTCTACAAAAATTAAGAAGCACTTTGAACAATTACCATAAGAATGATTAAAATGATTAATGTGTAATTAAAGAAGCATATCTACTCAAAGATGCGGTCGGTTTCGGATCTGAGAAAATCCGAAACCGAAAAAGTACAAAAAAAAAAAAAAAGGAAAAGTGAACCGGACCGACATAACCGTTCTGGTTCAGTGCGGTTATTTCAGATTTAGAACTGGTTAGAACCAAAAACTATATCATCATAATCTACACATTGAGTTAGACTCAAAGTTAACAAATTCAGATTCTAAAACCGAAAAACCAAGAACATATTCGCTAAAGAAAACATATAAACATATCCGCTAAAGAAAGAAAGAAAGAGTATCTGAGTTGAAGGAAGAATAATGGATATAGATTTATACTAGAAAAACTAACAATTATAAAATATTAGTGATATGAGATAGTAATCCAGGATTTATACGTGAGGGTTACTATAAGTCTATAACTTTCATAATTGTCAACTTAAACTTCCACTATTAAATTTGTCAAAAATTAAACTTTCTCCCTATAATTTATCAAAACTAAACTTTTCCACCTAATTAGTCAAAAACTGAGCTTTCACTCATATAATTGTCAAAAATTAAACTTTCCCTCGAATCTTCGGAATTTCTATCTTTCAACATTTAATTACAATACTCAAACATCAATCTATTTTACTTCAGTTTATTACAAATAGGCAAATAACAATCTAACAGAAAGATGGAATTTAAACCCGGAAAACTAATCATGTATTTCGCATTAGTACCATGAATAAATTTTTTATGCATAATGTCACATATAGAACAATATATAACTTGTATACCATAACATATTCCCAAAGTTGTTTGTGGCGCAGAGGAAAGGTAACAAGATCACTACAATTTTCTGGCAGAATTGTGTATTGCAATTTACATTTGCAGGCAAGAAGTTCCACAAATACCACCATGTAATTTATTGACACATTTTTGTTGACAAAATATAGTATTCAAAATGTAGGTCTATAGATTTATGAATATATATATTATTACAACAGGCTAAATTGCAGAGAGTTGATTAAACAATTAATTAGCTTACAATCCATACGGAATGATTAAATTCCTTTAATGAGGATGAACTTTCTTCGACTTTGAAGAAATTGTCTTCATCGCCGATCTCATCGACGCCGTTGCTGAATTCAACGCCGCCTCAACATACTTATTCGAAGCAATATTGGCCGCTTTCTCCATTGTTTTCCCCAATCGTCTCGCACTTTCTCCGATCGACAACAATCCTTGTAGCTCTTTGTTCGATTCAAGCTCCATTTCCTCCTCAAACCTTCTGAATTCCTCCATCGCCTCTTCCATGGCGGAATCGAGGTAATCTTCAGCTTCTTTCATCGAATCCTCAGCTGCTGCTACTTCCTGCTCGTGTTCGAGCTCCATCGCCGCCCACGATTTGTATGATTCGATCTCGAATAGTCTCATTAGTTCTTCGATTGTTGACGGATCGAAGTTTTTGTCATGGAGAGATTGATCGGAGAGAAAGGTGAACTGAGAGATCAAGGCTTCCATTGTGGATTTTGACTTTTGAGTGAGACTGTGGTTTTCTTCCTCTACTTGTTGAATGAGTGGAGTGATAAATAAGTGTTGGTGGAGCATTAAAATGAATTATTTATTTTTGTTTATCTTATTAAAAGTAAGATGGAATGTTTTTCTTTCCTCCTAATTATTCTATTGAGCATGGTAGATTGCACCATTTTACTCACATTATCTCTTATCTGCGATCACAATATATTATTTTACAGTATAAATACTCAACATATTATAATTCTATTAAAAGAATTTTCTAACTTATAGCTTAAGAGCATGTGTTAAGCACCATGCCACCATTTAATGAATTAAACATACTACCTTTTATATTGAAAAATACATTTATTATTTATTAATTAACTATATTTTTAACATGTATTGAATGCAATTTTTGATAAATATGGTAGGGTTGAGTTAATTTAACACTCTTTATCGCATGCCCTTAAGACAAGAGTTAGACAATCTTACTAAAAGTTTAAACGTAAACGATGACTAAATATAACACTACATTAAGGATATATTTGGGGCTTATTTAAAGATTTTTTTTAGCTTATTAAGCTTAAATATTAAAGCAATATTCAAGTTAATAAGTTCATAAGGTCAAAAACTCCTTACATAAGTTTCCCAAACATGCCGTAGGTCATTTCCGTACGAGCAATAAATTTAGTTGAATTAAATACTGTCAACTTTGCAACTGTGTTTCTTAATTCCAAGTTTATTTTGTTAGATACATTTTTTACATAATTGATTAATTTCTATCAACATAATTTCTTATATAGATCTTATTTAGGATAATGAAATTATGCTGTAATTACATTAGTGGATACATTTAGTGTCAAAATTGATTAAAATCATTTTTTGTGCCCAAATTAATGAAAATCCATTTACATTTTCGAAAATATTCTATTATTTTACAATAATTTTTTGTTTATTCAATAATTTATTACATGCTGGTATCGGTGCGAGTCGTGTGTCTTAATTGAATTACAGTGAAACGTACGTGAGATCCAAACCTCGAACACTTGATTAATCTCAACTTCTGAAATAAAATTAGAGTGAAAATGGCGAAGAGGAAAGATAGGGTAGTTTTGCGCATGATCTTATTGATCTTAATCGTGATGCAAATACATGATGGCGATTGCATATGGTTGAATTTACCCAAATCCGGAAAGAAATGCGTCACCGAAGAAATCCATAACAACGTCGTCGTTTTATCTGATTATGTTGTTATCTCCGATGTTCATATTCACCCGACCCCCTCTATCACCACCAAGGTAATTCCATATCTCTCTGCATGTAACATTATGAATCGTGTGTTTTCTGATTTTTTTTTTTTTTTGGAATGGAACATGAATATGTGTGTGATTGTGATCGAAGCTTGTCAATTTCAACCAGTTTGAAATAATCCCTAATTAAAGAGATCATATTTGATTACTAAGAGCTAGGGTTTTGAGTGTTGTATAAATTCCCTTAAAAAATTAAGAGTATTGTTCCCAACCATGCATAATTAGTTCAATAATAATGATTTATTAATTTCAAATTAAAAATTAGGTAAATGATGGTTTGTGCTATACATTTACAGGTCACATCACCTCATGGAAACATTCTTCATCATAAGCAAAATGCAACTCACGGGCAGTTTGCGTTCACTACAAGTGAGGCTGGGCAGTATTTGGTGTGTTTCTGGGCAGATGACCCTAATCAAGGGGGAGCATTAAGTGTTAACATTGACTGGAGAACTGGCATTGCAGCAAAAGATTGGGACTCTGTTGCAAAAAAAGAAAAAATTGAGGTCCGACATAAATTTTCTTTATTCTTTTACCGATTTTACTCTAAAATCTGATTATTATTTAAGATATATATCATATTTCTATTTTATGCTCCACTAAGAGTTGAAATTGCTTAATAGGGGGTTGAGCTTGAGTTAAGAAAGCTTGAAGGAGCAGTTGAGGCCATTCATGATAATCTTCTCTATCTCAAAAGCAGGTGCATTCTACATTAATAATTGCAATCCTAACACAACAATAATTGTGCTAAAAGCATAAAAAGATAACCGACTTTTGTTAAATGTCTAATTTTTGTCAGAAAAGACCGTCAAAGTTTCAAAAAATTTGATTCAAGGAAACCAACTTTCATTTATGCAGTTACCACTTATTAAACTGTAATTTCTACATGTTATGTCTTTAAAACCTTCTTGTATGTTTATTTTGTTTAACAAATTGTGATTTGGTTATTCAGAGAAGCACAAATTAGAGATGTGAGTGAAATTACAAATTCTAGAGTGGTTTGGTACAGTATATTATCGTTAAGCATTTGCATTGTGGTTTCTGGTGCACAACTATGGTACTTAACGCGTTTCTTCCAAAAGAAGAAACTAATTTAGACCCTCATAATCTTACAAATAGGATCAAGTTGTACAACACTTGTTTCTTTTTCTTTTTGCAATTAAGATAAATTAAGATTTTTTACACAAATTAACGTTACAGAATCCTAGCTAGCTTCTTTACTGCTTTGATCATGTTCTATGTCTCTTTTTGTTTTTTGTCCAAAATATGATTTGGATTCACACTTATATGCACGACCAATAAGCCACGATGTAGCAATCACTAAATTTGTTAAATACAACAGACCTCAAACTGGTCAAAATAGAACCGGTTCAGTCACCCAAAGCGTATTTTTTATTGATATGATACAATCTTTTAAATCGTTTTATTCAACAATAAAACTTATCATCATAATGATATAGTTTTTGTAATCATATTTAAAAGCGAATAGTGGTGCATGCTAAAACTCACGAGGGTAACAAAGAAGTGCAAATGATGAAAGGCACATGTAAGTTTTCGAGTAAGAATCCTTAATATGAAACCAGAAATCTTAAATATGTAGTTGAAACCGGAAATCTTACATAAGTAATAAAACTAATAAACTATCATATTCATCATTGAGATAAAATATTTCCATATGAAACCGAAAATCTTAAATATGTAGTTGAAAATTAAGGACATTCAACACAATGACAAGCATTCTTAACACATTTGCCTATTGTTGAGTGTTCTGGACAATATTTTTGACACGAATCAGCACATTTTTGGTCATCCTTCGTGCCTGGTTTACATACTCCAACATAATCATTCTTGCAACATCTTTTCACAAATCTTCCTCCTTCAACCTTCATATTTGAATCTGAAAACCATAAAACATAACCCCTTAATTTTCTTATCAATGTAAACTGTAAGCTAATTACGTATGTATTATCAATTGCTTTCGTATATAAATTTAAGGTGTCAATTAATATAACAACAAAAATCTCAATATATGAAGAGTAATTATAAGAATTCAAATAATATCCTTAATAAAATAATAAACAAATAAATTAAAGACTGGTAATAGAAAAAATGGTAGACCTGTGCAAAGAACAAGAAGAAAGACGAGGATTAACATAAAAAATGTAGGCTTCGTCATTTTCATAAATTCCAAGATATGAATAAACATGTTGATAGGTTTTCTTATTTATATAGTGTCAAAAAAAGTTAAGCAACGTAATGTGATGTGGTGTGGTGTGATGATATAATATGATGTATTGTATTGTATTGCATTATATTTTATTATATCAAATTGTATTATCTTATGTCATTATATTACATTGCATTATGTCGCATTTATTCATAATCAATTTTTAGCAAGAATAAGCATTATCAGTATAACGTTGTTATTCTAATTTCTAAGATACGACATACATACATCCTTTCAGTATACTCTCTTCTTATTTTCCTCGTGATCTTAAATTGTTTTGCCCAAAATAGTTGCCAACTCATATTGCTCACTTGATTACATTTTCACCCGTCCGTCCAGAGTCTACAAAATTTAGGAGCTTGTTTTCAAAAAAGATTAGCCTATATGTAAGACTACATAAATCAAGGTAAATCTAATAAAATATTTTGAAAGGGAGCGCAAAAGAGAAAGTCGGACATCTAATTTGAGGATTTGGACGACACATTTAATGTACGAAAGAATTTTACTTATTTTGGTAAATATTTACTTTTCAAGCCCCTTTTTACTTTCAGCCCAGGGCCCAATAATAAACATTAGTCCAGCCCTGCTGTTGGCTGTTGCCGCGTTTGTAGCCTGGAAACTAAATTGAAGGTGTGATGTATAAATTTCTTAAGATTGTTTGATATGATTTGCACGTATCTTTTTATTTAAATTGCAAAATGTGATACCTGGTCTGCATCTCTCTTCCAACATCATTATCATGTCTCATTGTTATACATGGGGGTTGTAAACATAGTCGTGACTGAATTGTCAGCCTCTTACATATATTTTTTTATTTTACTATGTAGTTTATATCTAAATGTAAATTATCTAACATGATACAAGAAGTTAGTCCATATTAATTGGCCACCAGAAATAATAAGGTTTTCCTTCACATGTTTCAGCTTCAAGATTTGTTGAGGGCTTTTCCTAATGTGACCAAAAGGAGGTGGGGTTTTATTTCTCAAAGACGATGAGTTTGATAATAGCATACTGTTAATTTCAGTGTCGTTGTTAGATTTGAACCACAAACTAACTAACTAACTTGTTGTTCAAATAAAATCTAACATGACATAAAGGAAAATAAGAAACCTAGCTTCAAATTTATTAGCGAGACCACATATATATTATGATATAAAAACAAAAATATGAGGTTTCTATGGACATTCGAGACAATGACAAGCTTTGCCAATACATTTTCCTTGTGTCGTGTGGTCTGGACAAAACTTTTGACACGAACTGCTACATGTTTGGTCGTCACTTGTGCCCGGTCTACAAACTCCAACGTAATCATTCTGGCAACATCTTTTCACAAATCTTCCTCCCTCAACCTTCATATTTAAATCTGAAAATAAAATTAACATGACCAAATTTCGTATTAAACAAATTTTCAAACAAATGTATTCTCAATAGTTTTCTTTTTTTCTAAATAAATATGTGGATGTAGTTAAACAAACATGATAACAAAAATTTCAGCATGTTGAAGATTAAATGTAAATTAATTCAAATAATTCTTCTTTTCAAAATTAAAGATGATGAACCTGTGCAAAGTACAAGGAGAACGACAAGAGTTATCATCAACTGAGTAGCTTTGGCCATTTTGCTATGTGTAGGAATTGCAAAATATGAATAGACATGGCGATACTTTCTGTTGTTTATATATTATAAAATTTTGATCATATTTAGAAATTTTAAATGCCATTTAGTATTTACATTGAACATACTTAAATATTGTAACTTTGATCGAATCATATTTAATATAAAATAGAACAGATATGGAAATAAAATAATAACTAGTCATTAAAATGTATGCAAAAATGTGAAGTTTTATTTAATATAATTTAATGCGTTAATATGTACAACGAGGAGTTTGTGCACACCCTTCGCGGCGGGTTGCAAAGATAAAAATCATATACAGTATAAAAACTAACATGTTACTAATTTCGTTAGAGTAATTTGGACAATCATTATCCTAGTTGACATTTTGAAGAGATGCAAATAGGTTGGATAAGTTGCAAATTTACTTAATCTGTACAAACAATTATATAAATTAATTTGGATTAGTTGCAAGTTTACTTAATCAGTACACTACAATTATATAAAATATTTTTATCTATTAAGATAAATCAGATAAAAGACATCATAAAAAACTATTATTATATAAAAAAATGTTATTTAAACACCATAAAAATAATAATAATAATAATAGAATCAGGCGAACAGATCAAAGAAAAAGCTAACAACAAACATAAAATAAAATTTAATTAATCCGTAAGCTATAACTATATAAAATAATTTGGATTAGTTACAAATTAACTTAATTTGTACACTACAATTATGTAAAATAATTCCTAATAATAAGTTAAATGAAATCAAATATACCATAGAAAAAGCTATTGTTATTGTAAGAAAAAAAATCATTTAAATACCACAAAAAATAATTATTTAAACACATAAAAGGTATAAAAGGAAAGTCGTCAACAAAAAAAACCAACTTAAATGTAAAAATAAAATAAAAACACTACTCATCATGAATGATGATAACATTTGGTAATGTTTTATATACAATTGAACAAACATGATAACATAAAATCAGCATGTTGAAGATTAAATGTAAACGATTGCATGTGCCAAATTTGGTGGAAATACATTTTGCATACAAAATTTTCTAATATTATTTATGTGACAAGAGATACGTATATACAATATCATATGCTATATTTTTGAGAAATAATAACAACTTTGTGATTCTATTTTGAAAGAGATCTTGAGGCTTGAAGGTACGGGTCCACGGCAAGGGTGGTGTGGGCACGCCGTGGCATGGCAAGGGAACACCCCCCCCCCCCCCCAACGGCGTGGGGGTGTGGTGTGGGCGGAGGAGGCCACGGCCCACGGGCTTCAACGGGGCGTGGAGGTTCGTTTTGGGCGAAATGTAGCCGTTGGCAGCGGCTATATAGCCGTTGGGATTTATAAAAAAACATTTTTTTAAAATTATTTACCTATATATATTTACATACTTTCACTCATTTTACACACACAATTAACCCATTTTACTCTCTACAAACTCCTATCTTCATACCTCTCTACTTACAATGGATCCACACAACAACTCTCCACAAACACCCAACCAACCTTCACAACAAAATATACCACCAAACCTTGGATTTGGTCGCTACGAGCCGTATGTCAACATCCTAAATTCCGGTGTTGTCTCACCTCAATTTAATCCACAAACCGCACCTCAATTTCAACAACCCCAATATTCACAAAATGTATCTCAATTTGCACCCACCGGCCAATATTTTCAACAACAAGCAATTCATCAACAAACCCAAACACAAGAACCACAAGCGGGGGGGGGGGGGGGGGGGAGCAAGTGAAAGGGGAAAGGGAGAAAAGAGGTTGTTGAAGAAGTTGGGGAAGAAGATGTGGAAGAAGACACACAACTTCCATGGACAGAAAATGAGGAACTTGCGTTGTGCCGAGCTTGGTGTGGCACTTCTAAAAACGAGAAGGACGGGAATGGCATGAGAATTAAAAGCTATTGGGAAGCCATTCTTTCAAAATTTCATAGCTTCATGGGAGTCCCGCCATACCGAAAAGACAATAGTCTTAGTAGCAAATGGCGTGACATAAACAACAAGGTTACAAAATTTAATGGTATATACAACAAACTCTCGTCGGAAAGAAGTAGCGGAATGGCCGAGTTTGATGTTTTGGAGGCCGCCAAGAAACAATACAAAGTTGAAAAAAAGGGCCATAATTTTGAGCTAGATCGACATTGGTTGATTTTAAAAGAGGATCCAAAATGGATCGGCACAATTACTAAAGATCAACAACAATCGAAGCGCTCAAAAAGTTCACAATCGGTTGACGTTTCCGATGGTCATTCTCGTGTCGACCTTAATGCAGGGGACGATGAATTTCCAGATGACATGTTCGACGACATTAATGAAACCCCAACTCCTCTTCAACGACCAATTGGAAGAGACAAGGCTAAACGAGCGGGTAGGCATGCGGCGGAAAAGGAAGCGAAGAGCAAGCATAGAGAAGATATTCAAAAACGATTAAACGACCACGTTGAGGCAACGAAAGAGTGCATAGAGATGCGTCGTCTACAAGTTCAAATGGAGAAGGAGAAAGACGAAAGAGATAGGGAGCTTGCAACCGAACAAAGAATTATCAATAATTTGAATATTTTGAGTATGCAACCACCGCCAGGCTTGCCGCAAGAAGATCTTCATCATTTCCTAGCCGCAAAGGAAAGAGCCCGAAAAGCGATGAGCAATTTAGGATTGTAGTTTTTTTATTTTAAGTATTTTTAATTTTAAGTATTTGTATTTGTATTTTTAATTTTAAGTATTTGTATTTTTAGTTTAATGTATTGTTATTTTTAATTTAATGTATTGTTATTTTAAATTTAATGTATTGTTATTTTAAATTTAATGTATTGTTATTTTAATTTTAATGGAAGTTTAATATTATGTTTAAAAAATAAATGGAAAAGAAATGATGAGATGGAAAATAAAATGGTGTGGTGTGGTGTGGTGGGTATTTCCACCAAATGATGTGGTGTGGTGGTGGTGTGGTTGCTGATGTGGCGCTGATGTGGCAGAAAAAGGGACCACCACATGTGGTGCCCATACCCAGCAGCCTGAGGCTCAAGGGTATGGGTCCACGGTGAAGCCGGCGTGGGGTGTGACATGGCCGGCCACGGCGCGGTCTTGGTCCGGAACACCGCCCCCCCGAACGGCGTAGGGGGTCGGCGTGGGAGGAGGAGGCCACGGGCCACGGGCAAGAACGAGCGTTGGGGGTTGCTTTTTGAAACGTGCTTGCTTGTGATTGGTTGAGGGGTATTTCTTTTTTATTATATTTAAAATTTAATGGAATAAAATGGTGTGGTGTGGTATGGTGGGTATTTCCTAGAGATGATGTGGTGTGGTGGTAGTGTAGTTGCTTAGGTGGCGGTGATGTGGCAAGAAATATGATACTACATGACCTTGCAGCCTGAGAGTTTTGGCAAATGCAAATAATGTTATTATATGTTGATTCCCAAAAAAATAGAAAGAAATGACTAACAATTTAATTTCATTTTAAAAGGAGTTTCTTTAATGTATTCACATATTATATGCTTGACATAAATTTATTTTTGTTAATTTTTAAACCTTAAAAGGTTTAAATTACCACCACCCACCATCAGAGAACACCACTACTACTAGTCACTATCACTGCCGCTACCATCTCTCACCAATTGGTCACCGCCAAATATAATTATAGGGTACCTCGTCGCCGCATTACGCGCATACACTATCAGTATTTTCTACGGGATTTAGTTGCACTTAATCTCATGTGAGAGAGTATTCATGCTAATATGTAATTTCTACAGAATTCAAAATGTAAAATTATAATTTTTGTCTTACATTTGGTAGACATAAGTTATTTGCATGTAACTTGCAACATATATAATTAAATTAAAATATATATACGATATAACTAATTATTCTATTTTTTTGCTTTCTAAATAATTTATAACAATTCTATTAATCGCGATATCAAGGTGATTAGGTGTCCCACAAGGTTGTGGCTTCAGGTCCAGGCGTGAACAAAATAGCGTAGTCTAAGGGGTGCGTATGTTTGCCGTAAAAAAAAATATAAGTTAATTACATTCTATTTTTATAAAATCTGTTTCTACGTAGTCAAGATACGTCTTTTTACATATTTCTAAATAGAATGCTTTTCTAAGGAGGCTCCCAACGGCCTCATCCTCCTCTCGGCGGTAGCATTAAAAATTCGTCAAGTTACCGACATCATTGGCACCATCACTTCCTCCATCACGTTAATAGACAACTCGTCTGTGGCGATGTGTTCCGAATTCTCGCCGTGGGCTGAGGGGGGAGGGGTTGGGGAATAGATGTTTTAACTTTTTAATATATTTTTTTAAGTGGGGATGAGTTTAGTGATGAGTTGTTGTTTGTACGACCTTTGTCAGTAACTCGTCAGTAACAATGAAGGTGGTGTGACGCTACTGATGAGTTTTAAAACACGTCACTGCTGGGAGATTCATTATGTTTTGGTTTACAATTTTGTATACCAAGCTAACTTTTCAAACTAAAATCTTGTTTACTTTCTCATTTTATAAATTATCTATTTTTATTTTAGCAAACTATACCAAGCTTGCATACGTTCTTTGGTATTACTTTTTCTACACTTAACATATATACATTCTTAACAACTATACACACTTAAAACACAAAGATACATATAGCCGGATTCAATCTTTTTGAATTTTGCAAATCACTGAAAAATTATCAACTATGGGTCACAATTTTCATACAACTATTTCCACTTAAGTTTCAACAAATGACTCTATCTAGAGAATGTGATCCTACCAGTTTATACTAATCCATGTGTAGCTAATCCATCTTGGGCTGCCTTTGGAACGAGTGGAAATCAAGATTTAAAAGAAATGTAAATATTATGCCAAAAATACCGGTTTATACTAATATATACCCATAAGTGGTAGTTATTGTACCAAAATATTATTTACCGATATTCCTACAACATTCAAAAAATTATTTTATATGAAAAAAAAAATATAAGTTTTAAGATATTTTATTTTCAAAACATTTTCGTTAACATTACTCTCAAATATATTACAATTCATGTCAAGTAATCATTGCATATCATATGTGTATGAAATTGATTATAAAACATTTTAAAGAAAAATATTATTGCTTTAAAAATATCAAAAAGTTAATTCTTAATTGTCAGTAATAAAATGCATATTGCCACTTAATATATCCACTACGAACATTTGGAAGATAATATTAGGCTGGTGTCAACCATGACATCAACTGACACTTCAAATTTTGTCATATCAGCGCTACGTCAGCTCTGCCCACACTCAACTCTCAACTGAAACTCAACTTAGGTATTGTTTGGTTTCATAGCTACCAATTACAATTTTTAAGCTAATAAATTATTTACTGTTTTTTTA
The DNA here is from genome assembly GCA_963853835.1 of Calendula officinalis. Classification (NCBI taxonomy): domain Eukaryota; kingdom Viridiplantae; phylum Streptophyta; class Magnoliopsida; order Asterales; family Asteraceae; genus Calendula; species Calendula officinalis. Next base: position 65,259,209 of record OY970828.1, read on the forward strand.
ATATCAATATGGAAGGGCTTGATCGAATCCAAAGACCAACATATATTGGAACGGGTTGTGTGTAATAGTCATCTTGTGTGGTTGTTTATCATCAAGAAAAGAGGAAGCTAAAGAAAAAGTCAAAGCAAAGCAAATAGAATAAAATGCACAAACACAAATTAATGATGCTTAACAACATCTGCTGCTTAACAACAATCTACAACAATCTGATCCTCCTGTTCACACACACAATCACTTTTTAGACCAATGGTTTTTACAGTTAATGATGGGTTAGTTGAGAAGACTTGATGATTTACAATAATCATCTTTCTTGGATGTATAGTTATCATCTTTACTTGCATCGCCACTTAAACCAATGGTTTCTTTGTTATACATGACACATATCTTTAATAATTATTATTTAATTTAATGTAAGATATCTGATTAGGAAAAAGTACAATGATCATCCGTTCTTATGCTACTCCACGAAGTTTGGGATTTTCTTATCACTTTTACATATTTTGAAAAACTTTATTTATTAATTTTGGTAATTCCATCATACTCTAATGTTAGTCTTTCTGTTCTAAATAGTTTGATTTTAACGTACTAACTTTATTTTTTGCTAATTTTTTATGATATTATTTTATATGTTTTTAGTTGACTCTGGTTGACCCGACGGTTAAACTAGTTGATTCGTGATGTGACCATCGTACCGGGTCTACAAAAACATGGGCTTTATAACATTGTTTCTAATACTTTGAATGTCCGGGTATCAGTGTGTCCGGGTTAGTCTCGTGCGTTGATGTTTTTAATCTGGGCGGTCACGTCGGATTCACGGGGAAGAAGCTCAAAGTTTTCATCGGGGTCATTTATGTTTTCTTTTGGGCAATTTGGAAAGCACGAAACATGCGGGTCTTCAATAATTCGAATAGATCCTCGGATGACATGGTTTTTTCTGACATTCAGACATACTCCTTTCTTTGGTTGAAAAACCGTTCTAAGCTTCATTGCTTGAGTAATGGTTGGGCGAATTGGATGACTAGGCCGTCGGATTGTTTTTAATTTGCTGGTAGTTAGGTGGTTTGTTTTTCGGTTGTTTCGTTTTAATTTTCTGGTTGTGTTTACTTTGCTAGCTTCTTGCTTGCTCGTTTATTTTATTTTAATAAATTTTTTGCGGGTTCCTCGTTGGTGATGGCTTTGCCGAAGCTTTCGAGGTTCCCCCTGCCGTTCAAAAAAAAAAAAAAAATACTTTGAATGTCGGAGATAATTGCTTTTGTTGACCTTTTAATCTCAAAGACAACTACTGTCATCATAGACAATTTGTTGGTGGCTCGACAATACATGTTATCTTTATTAAGGACCACCACCCACCACAACCATCACTACTCACCACGAGTCTTAAATTAAACCGCTGCTTCGATATGGTTCGGTTATTAACCGATGGAACTAACACCATCCACCATCACTAAGCACAACCGCCCACCACTATCAAAAATTATAAAAGAATCTCCCAAAAAGTTATTATTTTATTATTTTAATATTTTTTTCTTTATTACTAAGGTCGAAACTGAACAAATTTATTATTTTAAAGAGTTTATTAATTTAACGAGTATTAATTTAAAAACTTTTTACTCTATATATAATTGTTATATTTAAGAATTATATATCATTGTTTTATGCAATTTATCCCAGAGTAATAATATTTAGTCTTACCATTTGGTTTTACACATAGTCTCACTCATTAGATGGAGATATATGTCAAAATCAACAGATAATACTTCCTCCGTATCAAAATAAGTGACACACTTTCCATTTTGAGGTGTATCAAAATAAGTGACACACTTTGAAAACTTTCCTTATTTGATAAAAATAGTGGGGCCCATACCCACTAACTATCCACTTTAATAAAGTGAAATTACTCTTATACCCTTACTTTTACTTTTAAAACTCATTAATGTCACTTTATTCAAGAAAAGTGGACCCATCCTCCACTAATTATGTACTTTAATCTATTTTAACTCCTACTTTAATCTTTTACCTCAAAAAATGTGTAAGCCAATTTGTGTCACTTATTTTGATACGAAGGAATTATTAAAAGATAAAATTAACGGATTACAATTTAGAAATGAATATGATTATGAGTATAACATATGAAAATAATAATGTCATTCTCTCTTTATCCAAAATATATATTATCGGAATGGTGACTGGTGGCTACTTATTAGTTGAACGGCAACCATCGTCCAACTTAGGTGCCGTCCGACAACAGAATCTTATCCCCTTCATTCTCGCTCGCCTCCAATCCCCTTCCCCTACGGCGGCGCGTGGATGGACAACCTCACCTCCAAACTCCATTACTGGCTAGTCGACCACCCAACCATCACCCATTTCCACTGGATTCCCAACCAAACATGGGGTGCCTCCCCACTTTTCCTAACCCTAACCCTCCTCACCTACCTCCTCCTCACTTTCACCCTCCACCGTACACCTCTCCCCACCCTTAACCCCACCCTCCTCCGCCTCATCTCCGCCGTCCACAACCTCATCCTTCTCATCCTCTCCCTCGTTATGGCCATCGGATGCTCCCTCAGTACTCTCTCCCAGATGCCTAACCGCCGTTGGATCTTCTGCTTCCCGCCCAATCAAACCCCTCCACGTGGCCCTGTCTTCTTCTGGGCTCAGATCTTCTACTTCTCGAAACTCCTTGAATTCATCGATACGCTTCTCATCATCCTCAGCCGAAGTAACCGACGGCTGTCGTTCCTCCACGTGTACCATCACTCGGTGGTTGTCGTCATGTGCTATGTGTGGCTCTCAACATCCCAATCACTGCTCCCCGTAGCGCTTGTTACCAATGCGTCCGTTCACGTGCTAATGTACGCCTACTATCTATTGTGCGCACTCGGGTGGCGGCCGTGGTGGAAGGTTTTGGTCACCAACTGTCAGATTGTCCAATTCGTGTTTAGCTTCATGGTGTCGGGTCTGATGCTGTATTACCATTTCACCGGGTCGGGTTGCTCCGGGTTCTTGGGTTGGTGCTTCAATGCTGTGTTTAACGCTTCTCTTTTAGCTCTTTTTATTAACTTCCATTTCAAGAATTACGCCAAAAAGAAGAAGGCTAAAGGATTGTGATTGTACCCAAATGACCAAATTGAGATATGAATAAATTTTTGCTATAAATTATTGGAATGAATACTGAGATCATTGTGATTAGACTAATTCGACTTGCTTCTTGTAGCTTACCCAGCAAATTTATTTTTTTGGTATTAATCTCTCTCACAGGCATTTTGTCAAACAGTTGGCATGCTTTCCTGGAGATCCCAAATTCTATAATTTTTGCTCTTGGCGTTGATAGAATACCTGAATTTATAATTGCCAACTTTCTAAAAAACGTAAAAGCAGTATGAAAACACCTTCAATCCTTAGGCCTTAGGAGTCATGGCCTGACTTTGGTATCAGACTTTTTATATAATTTAAACATGTATGTATATGAAATTCACAAAATATTATTAACATATTGATTTATATGATAATTGAGACTTGAGACGCTGACAAAGAAAATGTTAAATTTATATTTAGAATTACATATGTTATCATTTTTTTCAAAAAGAACTCAAATTTATAACGCTCGACAAAAAAAACTGGAAATAAGTATCTCTCACTTGATATTCGTTTAACTAACCTGACTAGTACAGTTTCTACAACCAAAAATCTGTACAAAATACTGAAAGAATGTTCAAAAGATCCAATAATAACAAATACAACAAAAAAAAAGTCGATAATTTTACTGTTTTCTGTTAGTTCTTTCTAAATTAAGCAACTTATTTTTTTCCTTCTTTTGATTTGTAACAATATCATTATCATTAGAAGATTTGAATGGCAACACAGAAACAGGGGTAGCAGGCACAGTCTCCCAACGCTCTTTTAAAAGCTTCATGAACTTCTTAACCGTTTCTTTCCTGAACTCAAGCTCTCTTGTGAAAAGATCAAATATAAAAAAAGAAATAATATATTTAAAAGGGATAATAAGGAGAACAGCAGACCCAAACAAGAGCACCATAGCAACCTCCGTTGTTATCTGAAGAAAAAAAACATAAAATATAAAACCATATTTAATATTTAATACGATATAAAGATTATATCTCGATAAAAAATGACCAGTAAAAAACCAACAAATAACACTAAAAGTGTAGGGATTAAAAAGTAAGTAAAACCTGTGGTTGGCCTGCAAGAAGAATGGTACGGATTTTTAAAAGGGAAACATTAATAGTCTGCATATATTTTTCTAAATCTCTCATTGCTTCTTTAACAGCTATAATCTTCTCAATGGTATTTGAAGGTGGTTGATCATGTATAGTAACTTTACCAAAAGATCTACCCAAACGGCCCTGTTCTTTTAACCCTTTTATTACTAACATCAAAGTTGCTGACATCATCAATGTCGTCGGGAATACATAACATAGCAAATTTCTGAACACATATAAATGGAAAAGAAAAAACGTTATAAATAAATTCATACATAAAGATTAGAAAATTTAATGTATTTATACCTGAAGATGAGTGCATATGTAAATGCAAGAAAAGATGCGGTCAAGTGCGGTTCTTCCCAGTGTCTAAGCTTCTCAAAGTTCTTTGCCAGCATGGTTAAAGGTAGCAAAAGCTCCTGAAAATATTTTAAAAGAAAATTAATGACTATTAATGTTCGAGCAACGATTGTCAAACACAAAGATTAGGCGACGTCAACTTGGATCTCCTGTGATGATCACAGTGCAGACCCAGCAAGTTCTTGGCGAACCTAGGGTGATCGAGGTTGACGTGCGTAGGTGAAAGTGAGAGTATGTTAACTCTGTGTTTTAGGTTTCTTTTTCAGTATCTCCTTGACAATGAGTTATGCCATGTATTTATATGGCCTCAGGTATATGGAACGTTGGCTCATTATGACTACAATAAAGCAGTCATGAAGCGCCATTATGATGCGTGTCAATGATCATGTAACGCCTTACTATTATGACTGCAATAAAGCAGTCATGAACCGCCATTATGACGGGACGTCAGCCACGACTCCAATGACAGGCGCTGACAATTCTGACAATTCTGACAGGCGCTGACAATTCTGACAGGCTGACAATTCTGACAGGCGCTGACAATTCTGACAGGCGCTGACAATTCTGACAGGCGCTGACAATTCTGACAGACGCTGACAACTCTGACAGGCGCTGACAACTTGGACAGGGACAGGCGTTGACAATTCTGACAGGCGCTGACAATTCTGATAGCTGACAATTCTGACAGGCGCTTACAATTCTGACAGGCGCTGACAATTCTGACAGACGCTGACAACTTTGACAGGCGCTGACAACTTGGACAGGCGATGACAACTTGGGCTTGGTTGTAGTAGCCCATCCTCATGTTTAGGTGATATTTACATAGGTAATCCCTACTAACCTCATCATGCCCCCGAGTTAGGATTTGCCAAGACAACAGTTTGCAAGTCATAACTATCGTCGTGAGTCTTTTCGTTCCTTCTCCTCTTTTTTTTTTCTTTTTTTTTTCTCGTGTGGGTCGGCTGTACAGGCGGGGTGAAACCGGCGGTACAAGCGGGGTGAGATCGGCGGTACAAGCGGGGTGAGACCGGCGATACAAGCAGGCGCTCGCAGGGCAGTCCAGCGCAAAGGCAATCGCAAGCAAGACCGGCGGGCGAGACGAGTCCGGCGGTACAAGCAGTCGATCGCGGCGCAAGTAGACCGGCAAGTAGGCGAGACCGGCGGTTCGTAGGGCCAGCGGCTCGACCGGCGACATTCGTGCAGACCGACCATTAGGCGAGATCGGCGGTTTGCAGGGCAGGCGACGCAGTAGACCGGCAATTAGGCGTGACCGGCGGTTCGTAGGGCCAGCGGCGCAAGTCGACCAGCGGGTATTCGTGCAGACCGGCACTTAGGCGAGACCGGCGGTTCGCAGGGCAGGCGACGCAGTAGACCGGCAATTAGGACCGGCGGTTCGTAGGGCCAGCGCAAGTCGACCGACGGTATTCGTGCAGACCGGCCATTAGGCGAGACCGGCGGTTCGTAGGGCAACCGGCGCAATTCGACGGCGGCATTCGTGCAGACCGGCGGCGGTTTAGGATTTAGCCGAGGTCGATCGTTGGTTTAGGTGCTTCACTCTTGCAGTTTAGTACACGCAAGTTTGGTTGTTATCTATTTTAAATCCTTTGAGTTTTATTCAGGCTTAACACTCAAGTTCGGTTATTGCCAGAATTAGTCATTGAGATAAGGTTTATTTAGCCCTTGACCGACGGCTAGCCCCTGACCGGCAGACTATTTTGTATGTTGTAAATAATTAACTCCTTCCTAACTGTAATTGTATGTTGTTTGCTGCAGGTTTTAGCTGAGTTGCTCGCTACCTTACAGGTACGTACTTGCTTGTCCATTGCTTTGCTTTGAAAAATAATGTTTTATTGGATGATCAAGCCAATAACACATTTTTGTTTTTATCTTTTTATTATGGATGTTGTGTCCATGACACCGTCTTGGGTGTGCATGACAGTGTGTATATTTGGTTGTTCGTATGACACTTTCTTGAGAGCCCATGATGCCTTTGTATGCCAATGACCTGGGTGGATTTGGGTATCTCTGATGTATGCTTCATATTGTGCCTGTGACACTGTGCCAATGGCACTTTTGTTGGTTAACCTTTACTTTGTTTACTCGCGAGGATTGTCGCTTCCCAGTGAGAAGTGCTTATCTTTTATCAAGTAGATTAAAAGACGAGTATGATTGTATGTTATTTGGCCAGACAAGGTTGTCTTTCTTGGCTTCATACATGTTGTATTGAACTATGTTCTTAGTTGTGTACATGCACATGCGTGCTCAAGTTGTAACATTGTACGTAATGAAAGTGCATGTTTGGCTTTAGACTGAGATGTCTATTGTGGCCTTATGCTTTTTGTATTGAATCCTTACTTCAATATTTATTTGTTTATGCAAAAACCATAAAAAAATGATATTGTGAGATAATATTGGGATACAAGATCAGACCAAATGCTATTATCGCCAGTTTCATGCATGACCATGACATTCCATGTGCTTGGAAACATGTATTGAAAACATAAAGGAAAAAATGACAGTAAAGACTATCGCACCTTGATAGGTCAGTTAATATTGGCTCCCTCATGTATCATGAGGACATGGCCATCAGGTGGTCCGGGATGTTCTGTGTCTTCCCCCTTCTTTTGCCAGGCATAACTCTTCTTTAGTGGAGGTTTATTTGTTTGCTGCTTAGCGTCAGGGACAAGGTGTTCTAGTTTGCCTTCTTCCAAAGCCCGCCTGATTTCCCTTTTTAGCTCTCTACAGACATTCGTGTCGTGTCCATGATCTTCATGGAAATCACAGTATTTATTCATGTTTTTCGTACCTGACCTATGCTCCATCTGGGGTGGAGGTGTGAAGGTAACGCACACCTGCTCTGTTATCAAGATTTCTTTTGGTGTTTTGCTAAGAGCACGCTCAGACGGATGTTTATCGTATGGGCCAAACCTCCGGTTGCTCCTTTCATCTCGTTGATGGTCACCAGTTAGAGCATCATGCATGCGATCTGACGTGTCGGTCCATGACTTGCCGCCTACCTCTCTTGTCAGGGAGACAGTTTCTTTTGACCTTAGATAGTCATATGCCCTGTCCGTGGTTTCTTTGAAAGTAATTGGAGTTCTCTTGATTAACTTTTCTTGCAGTTGTCCTGGAAGCAGGGAGAGAGTAAAGCCCGAAATTTGCTGACTTTCGGGTAAGGCGACAATTTTCTGGCACTCCTGCGTGTAACGCTGAATGAAGTCGCGTAACCCCTCGCCTTCCCTTTGTCGCAGCAAATGTGCTTCTATATGAGTTCTCTGCTGCTTCTTTTGCTGGACAAAGTGAGTTACAAATTTAGCCTTTAGATCTGCAAAGTCTTGAATACTCCTCTCCGTTAAGTCAGCAAACCAATCACGAGCGAAACCCTGCAACGTGCCAGGGAACATGTGACAAGCGACTAGGTCTAGCCATTTCTCTGTCATAATGGCCTGTTCAAAAAGAGCAAGGTGGTCATCAGGATCTCGTGTACCGTCGTAAGTACCAACGATGGACGGAACTTTTTGTTTGTCAGGGAGTGGAAATCTGGCCACCCAGTCACAGAACTTCGAACTAACCACCGACAAAGGCATAGTGGCCGCTCGGGGTGGTACGGCTGCGGACACGAGTGCTTGCAACACGCGCAACATGTCATTAGATGTGTCCTGTGGTGGATGTGGTGGTGGGGTGTGAATGGGTGGTTGTCTTAACTGTTCCAATAATTGTGACAACGGATCTACTGGTTGAACAACCGTTGGCTGCGGTGCTGGGCGCAACGCCGCCACCAACTGAGACAACAGGTCCGATGAAGTAGGTGGTGGAGGAGGCGGTGGTGGCTGAGTACTCTGAGCCAACCTTCGGAGTAACTCCACAATTGGATCCTCCCGAACCCCCGGCATGGCGGCCTGTGGAAAGTTGGAAACAGGCTGCCTGACCCGTGGGACAAAAGAGGCTGACATGAAGGGATGGGCGTCACTGGCTGTGGTGAGGTAAACGAACTTGATCCAACCAGCCTTGTGGAGAAAAGTGGACTTGTTAAAGAGGGATACCCTCGTCTCCTGACATCCGACACCGTCCACTCAGAATCGACGTATGGTTCCATAATACGACTAGGCGAGGTTATCACCGCCTCGGGTATAGTGGTAATCATGGTAGTGGTTATTAATGGCGATGAAGAAGTGATCAACGATGGCTGTGTATCCGCCATAGGAACGGTTTGATTATTGAGGAAAAAAAAAGTTTGGAAAAGTGAAATGCCGTTTAAAAACGTGTCCCACGGATGGCGTCAATGTTCGAGCAACGATTGTCAAACACAAAGATTAGGCGACGTCAACTTGGATCTCCTGTGATGATCACAGTGCAGACCCAGCAAGTTCTTGGCGAACCTAGGGTGATCGAGGTTGACGTGCGTAGGTGAAAGTGAGAGTATGTTAATTCTGTGTTTTAGGTTTCTTTTTCAGTATCTCCTTGACAATGAGTTAGGCCATGTATTTATATGGCCTCAGGTATATGGAACGTTGGCTCATTATGACTACAATAAAGCAGTCATGAAGCGCCATTATGATGCGTGTCAATGATCATGTAACGCCTTACTATTATGACTGCAATAAAGCAGTCATGAACCGCCATTATGACGGGACGTCAACCACGACTCCAATGACAGGCGCTGACAATTCTGACAGGCGCTGACAATTCTGACAGGCTGACAATTCTGACAGGCGCTGACAATTCTGACAGGCGCTGACAATTCTGACAGGCGCTGACAATTCTGACAGGCGCTGACAATTCTGACAGACGCTGACAACTTTGACATGCGCTGACAACTTGGACAGGGACAGGCGTTGACAATTCTGACAGGCGCTGACAATTCTGATAGCTGACAATTCTGACAGGCGCTTACAATTCTGACAGGCGCTGACAATTCTGACAGACGCTGACAACTTTGACAGGCGCTGACAAATTGGACAGGCGCTGACAACTTGGATAGGCGATGACAACTTGGGCTTGGTTGTAGTAGCCCATCCTCATGTTTAGGTGATATTTACATAGGTAATCCCTACTAACCTCATCAATTAACAAATAAATAATAATAATAATAATAATGAATTCAATAATATATAATTTAACCTTAAAAAGATCAATATTACTAGGAATCCCTTCAATCATGGCAGCATCAATGGTAGCTTGTGTACTTTCAACCACTTGATATTTATCCCTACATGTAACCACCGCTTTTTCCACCAAACTTTTATCACTAACAACATGATTTTTACTCAAAACAAGCTCTCGTTTCACCGAATTATTCTTCCAAAAAATAACCGAACCATTAGAACTCCATGAAATATCTCTCATCCATCTCCTCAAATAAACACTTCCATCAATATCATAAACATGGTTATTGTACACATTTGACACCTCACCAGAAGACACATAGTTGACTTCCTTGACTCTTGTGGTCAATGGTCCACCCCATAAGTTGACCGCTAGTGTTTGGCGTACGATATCACCATAGGGTGCGTTTTGTAAATATGAGAATTGAACGAGTTTAGTAGGTTCGTCTATTAGTTTTTTGATGGATTGTAGAGCTTGAAGCCTTGTTATGCCACTAATGTCACAATTTGTTGCCCTAATTTTACCCTTTTTAGCACCGTAAATGTTATTTATTAATGAGTCGTTTTCTTTTGGGCCGAAATCTTGAATGAATTTGTGTACGGATATTACTTCATTTATTAAAGCGTGCCATACGTCTCGCCTCATTTCACCTCCAAAATCAACAAATTCAAGCGTCCATGATTCAGAGCTGAGACCATATATAGGGTAATGATCCATAGAAAAGGGTCCTTATTTGAAGAAGTTGAAGAAGCAATGCATTTTCGTAAAATATACATCTATGTATACATATACATACATATATGTATATATACATATATATTCATACCATAGATATATATATGTGCATATTCATGCCCGATATATATATGTATATATACACATATATACATATGCATTTTTCGTAACTTGCATTTTCAGTCATAACTTGCATTTTCAGTCGTAACTTGCATTTTCAATCGGAACTTGCATTTTCATTTACGAAAATGCATATGCATACCGTATATATATGTGTATATATATACATATATACGGTATAAATATGAACATATGTATATCTATGGTATAAATATATATGTATATATACATATATGTATATATATGTATATTTTACGAAAATGCATTGCTTCTTCAACTTCTTCAAATAAGGATGCTTCTTTCTTGATCCTTATTCTAGGAATATATGGTTTTTATTTATATGTACATAAAAGAACTTATAAATACTTCCTCCGTATCAAAAGAAGTGAATCACTTTGTGAGTTTACGTTTTTTAGGGTAAAATAAGGTAATAAGAGATTATTGAAATTAAATGGGGTAATTATAATGGATGGGCCCCACACCTTTTACTCCCTCCGTCCCACTTTAAGTGTCCACTATAAAAAAACACACAATTTAAGAAAAGTGCATTAGTTATATAATGTTACCAATCAAATTTTCTCTTTCCCACTTAAATGTTTTTTGATTGGTTGAAATTTAGGAAATGACACTCTTTGTGGGACAAACTAAAATAGTATACTGGACATTTAAAATGAGACGGAGGGAGTACTATTTTGTTGCCTTTTCTAAATGGTGAAAAAGTCAAATATAAGAAGATGACAAAAATGGATGGGACCCCACGCCTTTAATGATGTTTAAAGAGGGATAACTAAGGGTAAAGAGGTAATTTTAAGTATAAAAACTTACCAAATAAGGGAAATTGATAACGTGATTCACTTATTTTGATACACCCCGAAAAGGAAAGTGATTCACTTATTTTGATACGGAGGAAGTAGTAAATTACATAAATGGTCCATGTGGTATGTATCAAAATTATGGATTTCGTCCCTCGACTTTTTTTATTACACGAATAGCCCCAAGTCTTGAAATATGTAAAATCAACAGTCCCTATAGGGATTGCTGTTACATGTTTTAGAATTAGGCACTATTTGTGTAATAAAAAAAGACTAATTTCATATTAACCACGGGGAAGATTTATGCAACTTACTTTGAAAACAAAGAAAAAAATGAAGAATTTTGAAATGTGAAGCTTACTCACTCTGGGCCAGAAGTAACAGAGACAGCTGAGTCAAACAGATCAGAACCCAACGGGCCGACCCGAGCTTTCTCAACCCGTGAAACGGTTCCAGTAAGATCTAATCTAATAGCATCTCGTCGGCCCCTTAACCCAATTTCCTGCCAATTTTGACAAAATGAAATTTAAGAAGCCAATTTTGACCCGTATATGTAAGGGTTAAGATTTTAGCTAAAAAGGGAACGGGTCAAACAGTTTGAAATGCACCAGTAGCATATTTTAAACCTACTATATGCTTATTTTAGAAAAAAATGGATCATTATAATAATAATAGTTATGGTAATCTTATTTAATTATATTAATTGTATATGAAATTTAAAAACACAAACCATAATATGGTTCAATGCTTAGACCGTAGATAATAGTAGCTTAAAAGAAAACAGGTAAAATGATGGTTCGAACAGATGTTATTGCATAAAACCCCATAAATCATTTTATTAAAAAGAAAACCTCCAATTAACTACCGAAAGAAAATAATATTTGTGATCATATTTGAAACACCAACTACTTCAACAAACAAACAGGATAAAATGAATTTGGACAAAAAGTGCTTCGGGTCAACCCACCTATTTTGACCCGTTACCCGACCTGCCCATTCTGCTACCTCTAATGTGATGAGAAAAAAAAAACATTTGTTTGAATTGATGAACAATTAGTTACCTCAAAATAAAGTGCTTTATCAGTCAAAGTTAATTTTCCGGGCCATGCCATATTATTCTCCCATTTAAGAACGGGCCTTTTCCTACTAGAACCAAGACATAATATTCTCTCACCATAAATATGAGGACTTTCCTCAAAATCATATGATTTTCTTCCTTCATACACTCTGCAAAATGGAAGAAAACTTGAATTGCATAAACATTTTGGAAATTGTATTTGTAGGAGAAAATAAACTTACTTTAGAAGTTCGGTTATATATGTTGAAAACACGCGGAATGAGATGCCTTTTTGAGGACCAGAAAGAGCTTTGAAAAGGTTATGAACTGTTGGGATATCGGCTAGCCCGCATACAGCTGGAGCAAGGCGTATAAATGCATTTTCTTCTACAAGCTTGTTCTTCATGATACAAATAAAAAAAAATTACATTTTCTAATCAGGAAAGTCTTTTGATGGTGTAATATAGTGGCGCTGGGTTGGGTAACGGGTCTGAAAAAATGAGTAATCTTTTACAATGGGCCAAAACAGGGTGGGTTGTCTTCTCTTGAATTTTACAAATAATGTTTATATAACTCAAATTGACCCGTTTAGTGTAACAGCTAGGATGCAAAAGATTTCTTTAACGCATAAAAAAAACATTTCTATGCTAATTCTCAAATTCCGTTCATAAAGATAAATTGCCATGGTCTATTTAGAGCATAAAAAGATAAAAAGAATTAGTTTTATTGGACTCACAAGGCTTTAAATTACTATATTTAATTAATAAAATAATGAACCTGAAATGAAACTTTTTCTGCAGAAGAATCTTTCCCATTGCTGTAAGGATGCTCCCATGCAAGCATGGTTATAAATACCAGTCTTTGAAAAGCTGGATCCTATCAATACAATTCCACATTTATAAGAAAAACAAAGACATGAATATACAGATATTTCTAATTTTACACTCACATTGCGAACTTTATTTTTTGTTAAAAAATAACTTTCCCTGGTTATTTTATGTGTATATTTTTGTTGAAAAAATAAACAGGTATATATTAAATTTTGACCTCACAAAACTAAGATTGATATGAATTCCGTTACAAATTAAGCATCAAGTTTTTTTCTTTATCAATATTTAATAACTATTTAGAAAGAAAAAAAAAACTTTGAGACTCAAATTTATATGGAGGTAATGATATATTATACCTTTAAGCAAGGATGTATTTGAGAATTATCTCTGGACAAGAACTTGAAGCAGCAATATTCCACCAAATTACGCGCATTATTAGACACATTTTCAGGAACAAGAGCTTTAAACATCATCTGCATTTTCTTCCCAGTCAACCCATTCATCCTGCATTTTCACAACTTATTATTATATTATGTATCCTTAAAAAAATAAAAATAAATAAATAAACCTGCTAAACTGCTCAATGGAAATAACAGCAGCAAAAGACAGATTTCCAGTTGGTGTTGTTATGTCGATAGTGTGATCGGCTATGAAAAGTTCCTCCATTTCATCAGTCTCATTTGAATTTCCAATTGTGGCATTCTTTTCTTGAACAAGTGGAGATGTTAATTCGTTTACAAAATTTGTTGTTTTTGATACCCATATGTTTATCTTCTCTTGCACCAACCCTGTGACAAAAAAAAAAAAAATTAAAAAAAAAGACATTTCTACCAGAAATTAGGTTAAAAGAAAGGGTAAATTGGTAATTTTGTTTCTGATTATGCGTAATTGGTTCTTGGCCCCTAAATTTTTCATATCAAAATTTGTGTATCCAAACAATGGAAAACTGATTATTGGTAATCAATTTTAAGTGGCAATAATCTGATAAATCCAGAACTCTACTAGAAGTAACCTAACCTGAGAAACATAATCACTGTTGCTGAAATTAAGAATTTAAGGAAATTTATACACAAAATTGAACAAAAAGAGAGCATACTCACTGACATCTAATTCGTTTAGCTTCGTCTTATAATCACCCAAATATTTACCAAATTTCTTTAACCCATTTTTGTTCTCTGATGATGATGAGTTCTTCGCACAGGAAACAATTTTACGAAAAGCTTGATGGCGGCGCTGCGAGATTAATGGAAAATGTGGAGAAGAATTTGGGAATTTTGATTGCATTTTTTGAAGATTTTTGTTTTTTTTTTTTGGAAAATAGAAGAATCTAGTTTTCAAGATAGGATCTTTGGCAAATGTGGTTGCCATTTCTTTTCTTTTTCTCTATAACATTACTAGTCTCATAACCCGCCCGATGGGCGGGCTAGCTTCGAAAAACAAAACACAAAAGTACATTTCAAACGTATGAAATCATGAAACATTTATTGTTGCAAGGATGAATACAACGTTTTGTTAAAGACGAAATAAAACTTCTTTGTATACGACGTTTGTCGTTGAGTTGGTATATTTCCCATCTTGGTCGCAACAAATAACTTTCAAACCTTTCGTGCCCTTCACTCTTGAGACAGCTACATATAGTTGACCGTGTGAGAATACCGGTTTTTGGAGGAACAAACCAACCTGTGACAATGTCTGTCCTTGGCTTTTATTAATCGTCATGGCGAAACAGACTTGGACCGGAAACTGTCTTCGATTCAATTTGAAAGGCACCTTCTTGTCGGAAGGACTAATGACCATACGCGGGATAGCGCAAATTGTGCCAACATTGCCACCCGATATGATCTTACCTTCAGTTACATACCTGTATATCATCATTGAACACCAAACGAGAGGTTCTGTATTTGGCCAACAGCTCAAACGCGTTGTGATTTGCAAAGTCTTCAAACTGCACAAGGACTTTTTCACCATAGTTTTGCTTCATTGCAGACATGAACTCTTCAAGTAAATCATAATATTCATGCAAAAACAAAAACATATTTAATTAAAAAAAACATAAGTTAGTATACATCTTGACAACTTTTGTCTAGCATGAGCTGTAAATAATGTACCTTTCCAGTAGCCCTCTTTTGTCTTAGGCCAATGTAAAACTCATCATCTAGAAGCTTCTGGTTGTTTGTTCCCACATCAATGGTTACATGCAAACACTACATAATACGATTAAAAACAATATATAAATTTGCATAAAACTTTTTAAAGTAACTACAAAATCAATACATTTAATGACAACTTACTGCAGAAGGCCTAATTCCTCCAAGTGCAGTATATAAAGCGAGTTTCCCAACTGGAATACCCATACCCTGTACAAATTTAAATAATTTCATTTTTAGATTAAACTATTGATTAATCATGATCATAAACTAATGAAGATTTTAAACTTATTTTACCTGACAACCAAGATCTCTTAGTCCCATGATACGCTCACCATCTGTAACCACAATTACTTTAACACTTCTTTCAGGCCAGTTCTTTAGTACCTCAAGAATCTTTCCCCTACAAATTTCAGGTTGATTTATTGTTAAGTTATACTAATTTGGAATAATTAATTAATATCAACAGCCATACTTCTCTTTCAAACTAATGTAGAGACCCTGAGGACGTTTGAAAATACTCCCGTATTTCTGACAAGCTTCACCTACTTTAGGAGTGTATACAACAGGGAGAAGTTCTTCCACATTATCAATTAGAAGCTTGTAGAACAGTCTCTCATTACGTTCCTGTAAACCATAATAAAACAAATATTTAATTTTAATTCAACAAACTGGATATGAAAGAGAAGTTATAATGAAGTTTCAAGTGATACCTCAAGTTCCATCATAGCAACATACTTGTGTAGGGGAACTTCATAAGTGCGAATACTTTGCATCAATTTCTTCTCCTGATGAATCAAAATATAAAATATGTATTATATAAATGAAATGTTACTATTTTAACCTAAGTTTATCTTCGGTAATTAAGGAGATTTTGTGGCAAATGCAAAACCTGAAGCTCCTGTGTTACAACAGCTGGAGGCAACAAACCACGCAAGTAGTGAGAATCTCTTTCTCTCTCAGTAAACGCAAGCCCCTTGTTATGGTGTGGATCTCTCAGCAAAGTGTATCCACTATAAACAATTATATATAGGTGCAAAAAATAAAGTAAAACGGTTTTATGTGCGATCAATTGAAATCATTGCTCCATATATAGGTGGTCTTATTAATTAGTACATTTCCATATTTTTTATCATTTTTGAAAATCAATTAAGGGTCATTTTCACTATTAATTATTTTTATTAATGACAGAATCTGTAATTATGGAAATGTATCATAATATTCAGAATCTTTTTATTATATTAAATATCCGAATTAATTATACTATAATTATTTAAAAAAATAAAGTAAAACGGTTTTTTAAAAAGTAGACTCACTTCTTCATCGGGAGCACTCCATTTAAGTTCAGTCTGCTCATCATCCACACAAACCAAAGGTTCTTTAAAAAGGCGACGAGCCTCCTCATATGGCCAATCTTCAGGTATTTGATGTCTGCATAATAATAAATGTTTTTATTAATTCAAAAAAGTACAAATTTTGGAAATAATATTTATTTTATAAACCTTTCTTTGTTTATATTCTTCAAAATGGTCTCGGTTGAGCCATGTTGGCGGATAAGCTTCAAAGCTGTCTGGCCGCCAATACCTAAGATTTAGAAAGAAAGAAAATTAGTAAAAAAAAATTAAAAAAAAAATTAGTTAGAAATTATGTAAATTGTAATACCTTTAATGCTGTCACAGTAATCACAACCACATAGAATGCAAAGATCAATAAATTGATCCATTGTAAGATTAAGTTCCTCCAAAACCTAACAAAATCAACATTTCAACATTAATTTAAAAAAAATGTCGAATTTCAATTTATTTATTTATTTTTATAATTCTGCACCTTGGAAACATCAAACTCCATAACTGGAATCTTCCTTGAGCTGGGATCCATTAAATGGCGAAGAAATTTGGGTGCACCAAAAGTAAGGGAGTCCATATCTTCAGATGCAACAGCATACACCTGATAAAAATAAATAAATGAAATATATTAAAGAAAACTATTTTACATATATGAAAAAAAATTAAAAATACATGCCTTATTGGCTTTGCAAAGCGCAGCACATTGTGCTTCTGCTTCAGATGGGGCCTACATAAATCAACACGCAA
This sequence comes from Calendula officinalis, assembly GCA_963853835.1. Taxonomy (NCBI): domain Eukaryota; kingdom Viridiplantae; phylum Streptophyta; class Magnoliopsida; order Asterales; family Asteraceae; genus Calendula; species Calendula officinalis. Next base: position 65,276,692 of record OY970828.1, read on the forward strand.
GAATATAAAAAATTAAGTCAATGTTGACTTTTGATTTTTCAAAATTGAAAACGTTACCTCAATTACAGGCACTCCTATAAGCCTTAGAAGTTTCTTGCAGTCCTCATTATGTTGTTTTGTTACCTGCATACAAATGAATGAATGAATTAATTTTATTATTATTTTTTTTTATTGTGATTTGCTCGTAACATACCTTCACCGTACGTTTACTATATTTCTCGATGTCATCCTTATTTCCAGACTACAATAAGAGCAAAAGGGATATTTTAAAAAAGGATTAAGTGAAAGCAACAGTCAAATGGTCAAATGCATTATTATTTCCCGTTCAAATTTAAATCATCTCATTAATGATAAAATGCCAACAATTATGGAAATGTGCGATCAATTGGGAATATTTTTATATCACAGAGCAGTAAACTAAATTTAAATTACCATAAATGTTGAATTTAACTAAAACCGTTTGTGTTTAAAGGTTTCTCAATTGAGTGACACATTTCCATTTTTATGGATTATATCATTAATATAACTTTTTGAACGTGAAACTAATATAATTTGAGTATTTAAGAGTAAACAAAGCTGTTTTCCATAATTGTCAATTACCTAAAACCGTTTAATTTTAAAAGATTACTATTGAATGAGACATTTCAAGAACTAATGTAATACCTGGTACGAAGTGGAGCTGTAGTTTCTCATGTAGGGTATATGGAACTACGGAAGTTCCTCAAAGGGTGTTGTTATTATAGGTCTAGAAACCATAAATCTCAATAAGGTAGCCAAATAGCCGATTTTGCATTGGTTTATAATCACCACATCTCGTCTTCATTGTTATCCACCAACCTAGGCATATTAACTTCTATATTGAAATTCGTGATCTGCATTGACAAATAGCTGCAGTTTCTCATGTAGAATTTAACTAATGTTATACCTGGTACGAACTGGAACTAATGTCAATTACATAAATGTTGAATTTAACTAAAACCAAAAAATCTTGTTATGTACTCATCAAGCCAAAACCAAATTATAAAACAGCGTAATTTAAATCTTAATCTCAATGAATAACCGATATATAATCATCACCTACCTCCAGCCGATTATGAATTCTTCAATTCAATCCACTGTGTATGTTTTGTATGTATGTAAACAGAAAGATATAAACCTGGGCACCAAGTGTATGAATGAAAGTCCAAGTGGCCCTACCGAGTTCTTATCTGGTCACTGGACCAGATGATATTTGCTGCAGAAAAAACAAACATAAAGTTAGGAAATTCGTAATGTCGTAGAATTAGAACTTTAGAATAGATCAATAAAAAAATCACATCTTCAAGATCAAGCTTATGAAAAGGATACACTTTTATCTTTCTTTCATCCATTTTAGATGCTGCTTAATGTAGTTTTTTTTTTTTGCTGACTTGCAAAAAAAAGGTAAACATACTCACAAACACTTACTCAGTTCACTGATACAAATACCGTATCATAATTCCAGCTGAGGACTTACATCAAACAGTTGGTGGGCATGATGAATTCTTACAAAACTGAAAACAGTACTATAAAATCAACGTGAACAACATCGTATTCAGATCGATTGTTGGATGTATAACATAAAATCAGTTACCTTCGGGTGCAGGCCAGTGGGTTGATGAACAAAAGAAGCAGCAGCTTGCATTGATGAACAAAAGAAGCAACAATATTGAAATTAAAGTGAAAATCAAAGACGTTTTACATTTGTGAAAATCCAGCCGAATATGCATTCTTCAATTCAATCGACAGTTATCGCTGCCGCCTATAATATAAAATCAAAATGAAAATGAAAATCAAAGACGGTTTTGAAATTAAAAGCAAAATCAAAGACGGTATAACTCAAAATTAAAAACATTCTGATAAAACAATCTAACCGAGTAACAATCGTGGATTGAAGGAAAGTTTTTTCAATGTTCCGAGCAGCGAAGAGATCACCGTCGAATCTATCTTTTCGCAGATCAGGTTTGTGGTTTTTCTGTTCGCCGATCTCTTTAGCGGAAGACGATCGCTGTCTGGAATTGGGTCAAAGAGTATGGAGGAGGAGGATGGAAACGGTGGGGAGAGATTGTGTGTGTGGTGAATTGAAAAACCCTAGAAAGAAGGAAGTCGTGAGATGTGTATGGTCTATGGTGAAATTACAATGGTACCCTTTGAGTCATCGAATGACTCATCATTAAGGAGCAATCTGATTGGGTGGGTTTGACACGTCATCAAATTCAACTCAAATCCTTACTCCATATATAGGTGGGAGATAGTTATAGTTTGACTTAGATACCACATATTTATTAAATTTCTATATTTTTAATAATATTATGTTTGATATTATCCATACTTACATACCAGGATATATTATTAATTTTCTTTTGTATCATTCAAGTAGTAGGTTTTTAGCCCACATGTTATAAGAAATCTTCATGTAATACATAAAAGATTGTTTATTGATTTTATTATGTTTTTTGGGTGAACATGATTTATCAATGGTTAAGTATATAATCTCTTGAAGAAGAAAAATACTTAAGATGACATGTAATGAATAACCATGTGTTTCATGTTGTAGTTAAGTAGGAAACCCAACTTTATGAGTTCTTTAAACACTTACGTCGGGTGGTTTCCGTTCGAGTTTGCAGGGATTTGTCTACTTGACGGTCTCTTGGTTATGGTTATATCAACTATGCCAACCCTCTAACACAATGTTCACCAATATATAAGTATTCATCAAAAGCATATGCGGTATGCTACTGAAGTATGAATAACGTGCATTTCATTATAGGAGCAATACTCATTCTACCAAGAGCATGTGACGTTTTATGAAACAAAAAAAATGCTCGGGAATATATAGAATATTGTAAGTAGTAATAACTTCAACTATTGAAATAAATAGTTTAGAACTCATACAATATCGTCATCCGAACATCTCACGGCTATTTTGGTTCCTCGACGTATTCATACAGTATTGTCATCAAATTTTCCAAGGTGAAGATATTTTGTAGATAGTATATTAGGTATGTTGAAGTTTAATTAGAATTGTGCCAATGGAGGGGTAACCGAAGGCTTCAGTTGCCTTCCCCCATTGGCACACCCCATCACTTTGATTGCTTCAATTGAACATTTCGATTTGGGGAAAAGTTGGGTGAGGGCCATGTCAATTTAATATAATATTTGGTATATTTTGTGTGTGTATATTTGCAATTGCGGGTCCCAAAAAAATGAAAAGAATGAGTATTGTTGGTATGAGTATGTCAGTTGAATATCGATTAAGCTGACGTGACGTTTATTTGGCGAAAATTAAAGTGTCAGTTGGTGCTTTTGAAAATGGCACTGATTTGGTAAAAATTAAGACCGGTCCCAACCATTACATAAACTGACACCTTTCGTTTTTGACAAATCGACATCATGTCAGCTCACCCTCCAACCGACACTAAACTGACATATACATGCCAAACAACACCCATCCTCTCTTCTGAGACCCACCATTACAAAATACATACACAGAATACCCATTTGGGCCCCACCGCACTAACTGAACTCTTCCCCCTTCCCGTCCTCAAACCAAAATTTTAAAACCAACGACACCCAACCTACGGGGTGTGCCAATAGTGGGATACCGTCGGTTTGGGGAAATCACCCAACTGACGGAATTTGTAACACCGCATTTTTGAAAACCATTTTTTTAAGATATCCAATTAAGTATTAATCTAGGTTACGGAAGCATATAGATAGGTTCCTAATTACGTTAAGGTTACAAACCATGGTCCCACAAAATATTACAAACCAAGTGTTAGTTAAAAAGACGGTATTACGAAACACGACTCATTTAACAAAAACAACTAGGGGTGAAAACGAGCCGAGCCGTTCGTGAGCTACTCGGGATCGGCTCGTTAAAAGCTCGAAACGAGCCGAGCTTAAACGAGTATGAGCCGAGTTCGAGCTTAACTAAGAGCTCGTTTATTAAACGAGCCCGAGCCCGAGCTTGATCCACTAAGATTGATTAGGCTCGCGAGCCTAAACGAGCACATATATATTAATTATTCCAAAAATACAATTATATATTATATATTTTTATACTTATGTGTGTATGTATACTATACATATATATTTACATAACATAATATAAAAATGAAGTGCTTACATAATATATTAAATATTATAATTAAATAAAAAAATTTATATATTTTGTGTGTATGGGAGCTTAAATAAGTCTAATCGAGCCGAGCCCGAACCTGCGAAAACCTAAACGAGCCGAGCCCGAGCTTTACATCAAAGGCTCGAAACGAGCCGAGCTCGAGCTCGAGCTCCTTAAAACTTAAACGAGCCGAGCTCGAACCTAGTCGAGCTCGAGCTCGGCTCGGCTCATTTACACCCCTAAAAACAACTATTTAAAGCATGGTCAAACTTCCCGTCCAAGCCCGACCCGTTCAAGCCTTCCAACCTGAAATGTGTCAATAAGGGAGGGATTAGCACAAAAGCTAAGTGAATGAATTCCTAGCACTACCACTACGCTAATCACTTAAACACGGAAGTTATAAACATCTCCGATTGGGTAATCACTTATTTGAGAGGATCGGTGGCTTTGCGGGCCTTAAATCATGGTCGGCCAAAACCACGGTAACCGATAGCCTGTATCCAACACCCCGGGTAAGTCCCTCCCCTTAACCGTGCAACGTATACAGGTAAGGTCGGATACCCTATTAGTCGATACACTATGCTCAGCCAATATCCTTCTGACACTGACCTCATCCCGAATGTGCACATAGTCATGTATGGTATTCCCTAACACTAGGCATACATAACAAGTAGACTAGCTACGAAAAACACCGCGAAAAACGTCACAAAAGAGTTCCCAGTCGCGAACTCTAGTTCGCGTCGGGAACTCTGATCGTGAACTACTTCGCGACTGATAACCAACTTTGCTGGGCGGACTTCCTGATCGCGAAGAGGAGTTCACGCCGTGAACTCCTCAGGTCTGGCAAATTCCTGCGTTTTTACTAGTATACCATATACTAAACGAAATAAACCAAAACCCGAGTTGTAGGTTAGATCCACTCACCTTTCAACTTTCGATCCTTAACTCAGTGAGCTAGTATCACTGAGTATCCTTCCCGGTTCCTGTCAACAAATATACCGAGTTAGTGATCAATCCACCGAAATGTCAAAATTAACAATTTTAACAAACCGCAACCTAAGGCTCATAAAATACATATTTTATGACAACACCAACTTGTATAACAAATACAACTCACCAAATAGTCATTTATAACCATATAAACCGTTCTACCACTAGTTCATCCAAACGGGCCAAAAAAACCCGAACATGACTAAATTACTTCCACATTTCCATCAACTAGCACATAACTTCTAACTTGCAATTCACCATAATCTAGCAATTCTATCGAGTTCATAACAAATCACAATAGCATGTATCATACTTGCATAATCTCTAGTTAACCATTTTGACCCAAACACTAACTAGATCAATTCACACAATCATCAATACTAGGTTTTCACCATCCATAACTTACCAATCATGATTTCTCAACTTAATAAACAATTCTATTCATTCAAGCATCAAGAAATCCAAGATTTGTCAAAACCCACCTTCAACTTCCACCATTAATGGAGGTTGAAGGTGATTTTCACCAAATCTTGCTTTCTTCCAACAATCAACCATACATATGATGTAAAAGCTTGCATAAACACATAAAACAACATCCATACCAAGATTTAACCACAAAACATTAGGAATCATAAACCCTGGTTCATACCAAAGCTCAAGAACAACATGAACAAGTAAAGGAGAAGATGCAACTTACTTCTAAGCTTCTCCTACACAAACTTTAGTGTAGAATTCGGACCCTAGCACAAGAGATCACCAAGAACAAGCAAGGAAAGCTCAAGAGCAAATATGGAGTTTAAAGAGAAGCAATGGAATAGTGTGTGTGTGTGTGTGTTTGGATAATGTGTTCAAAGAATAAAGGTAAAAACAAAAGAGATCTCTCTCTCTCTCTAGATCCGGCCAACACAAGGGATTGGGGCCCCTTGTGGCCTTTTTCCCACTTTTAACAGTATACGTCTGAAAAGTCCCTTTCGTAATTAATTTATTTAAAATAGCAAACGGACTCCAATTTTAAAAACGAAAGCATTTCCGGAAACGAAATTCGACAAGGAATCTAAAAATATAAAAATCACATTTTCATTCCAAATATATCACAAGTCAGGTATTTTAACCCCTTGGTTAAAATACCGCAAAAGACAGCAGGCTAATTAAATTAACTAAGCTTTTAATCAGATAATCATTTAATAAGATACCTTAAGATCAATAAACTACTAGGTCGGGTTTTGGGATGTTACAACTCTCCCCCACTTAGGAAGATTCCGTCCCCGGAATCCCATCTCGATCAAATAAGGAGGGAAAACGTTCCCGCATATCGGCATCGGTCTCACATGTCATATCCGCACCCAAACTGTGCTTCCACTTCACCAAAACCATATGAATTTGTTTCTTTCTCAAATTTGTCACCTTTCGGTCCAATAACTCCACCGGTTCCTCGACCAACCTATTTTTCGTATCAACCCGCAACTCTTGCACCGGGAGAATTTGGCTCGGACATTCAATGTTACATTTTCTTAAATAACAAACGTTAAAAGTGTTGTGTATTGCCGACAACTCCGGGGGTAACTCGAGTGTTACCAATTGGGAATTCACCACCTTACTAATTCGAAACGGCCCAATAAACCTCGGGGCCAACTTCCCTCGTTTACCAAAATGAATGACACCCTTCCAAGGTGAGACCTTCAAATAAACCATCTCATTTTCCGAGAACGTAGCGGGTCTACGTCTCGGATCGGCATTGTTAGGACCAATATTGTAATAGGTTTTGACCTTTAAGTCCGTTAGTTAACAATTTCCTTGTTAAGTGGTAGATGGTATAAATACTTGTAAGTTTGTCTTTCATTGTAAGCTTTCCCACACTTTTACTGAAATATACAGATTGAAAGCTTCTTCATCATCTCGTTCTCTCTCTTTTACACACACTAACACCAAGAACACACACACACTCAAATCTCCAGTTTCTCATCTAAACATCATGGATTAGCTTAATTCTAGCCTCATTCGATCTATAATTTGGTATCAGAGCGAAATCTCTCTGCGAGAAGATCCATATTCGAGCTAAAATGATCAAGATCTGAGAAAATTTGAAGAAAAGTTCGTTCGTCACTTGAAAATTAATGTTGTAAATTTTCTGTTCAAATTGAAGATTTGATTGGAGAATCATGTTTCTCCTTCAATTCTAAGCAGAATAGAACCAAAATCGATCAAATCCGTCAACAAATCACTTCAATTTCGTGATTTTTGTGCAAAAGTGAAAAAGCTCAAAAACTTACTGAAAATCGAAGAATTGAAGCTATTGTGTTATGGATTGAAGAAAGTATCGGATCAAAGTGTTAGCAAATTGATTTCGAGCATTTAGCAAAAAGAATCAATGAAATCGGTCAAGTTTTGAGCAAAATCGGATCAAAAAGGTGAAGAAGAATACGTCAGTGTTCGTTCGTCGACTAGTTCGGCTTCAAGAATGATGAACAAGTTCGGCCCGAAGTTTGGTCCACTTGAAGTTCGGCCCAGTAGTAGTTCGGCCCAGTAGAAGTTCGGCCCGAAGTAAATAGTTCGGCCCGAAGTAAACAGTTCGGCCCGAAGTAAACAGTTCTGCCCAAGTAAGTTTTTCGGCCCAACCAAGTCTTCGACCCAAATCTAATGTTCGGCTTCAGACACTTGCTTGATTCCATCTTCCATCTGTTCATAAATTGGTATCAAATCCTTCAAATCTGTTCATAAATTCTGTGTTCGATTCATAAAATCGACAGATTTTGATCGATTAAATCTAAAGTTCGGCTCAAATCTTCGGCTAATTTGAAGTTCGACTTATTGACATAGTTCGGCTCAGATTGACAAAGAGTTCGGCTTAATTTTGATCTTAATTTTGATCTTAATTTCCGATCAAACTCAATCAATTGACGATCTTAATTTCCGATCTTAATTTTGATCTTAATTTTGAAACTCAATGTTCGGCAATTTCGATCTTAATTTTGAAACTTCCGATCTCCAGGATCGTAAACTCAATTAAGCAAAATCAAGATCCAAAACTCATTTCAGATCGTAAAGCTAAATTGACGATTGTAAACAAGTAACGTATTCCAGGATCGTAAAGCTTGAACTCTAATTAATCGTGAATTTGTAACTCTGCCATCATCGTGATCTTCAATCGTAAAGAGAAATCCTTGATTTGCTTGAACTCGTCCAAAGATTGATTCACAGCCCAAAAACGGATAAAGCCCAAATGCGATATAATTTTTTTTTCAGCCCATCAACTAAAACCTATCTTGTCTAAATCCAATTTTTAAAACCCAATCCTTTTATTTTAGTCCATGAACCGATAAAAGCCCAAAATCAATTAGAAATACTCGTTAATTATAAATACAAACATCACTTTCTTTTATTTTTTAATTAGAACTTTTATTTTAGATATGAAGCTTTAAGTGTTCGGTTTTGTTTAAGTGTTCGACAAGTACTTGTCTTCGTCCAAACCTGTTAAGCCCAATCAACCAAGTGGCCTAAAGCACAAACATCACTTCCGGCCCAAAAGAAATAAACCTAGATCGTTTTCTTTCTGTTAAAACAACTAAACCCATTTTAACTTTCTTTTAAAACAACTTTCTTTAACTTTCTTTTAAAAGGCCAAATTTTTTTTTAAATACGACCTACTAATCCAATTAAACACAAAATTTTATTTTTAACCCGAACACAAAAATTTTAAATTTTTTAACCCAAACTCGATCAAATTCTTAACTTTTTAAAACTCTTAAAACACTTTTAACTTCTACATTTTTTTTAAAAGGGGTTTTAAAAGAAAACAAAAACTTCACATTTTAAAAAGGACGAGAACTTTTACCCAAAATTCTAATAATCGCAAATATGGAAAAGCAAACCATCACACCTTTGAATGCTACAAAGAAACCAATCGTTCGTGAGTCAGAGTATTATGCACGTAAGATGTTGATGGCTAAACAAACTGAGTCTGAAAAAGTGCTATTAGTTGAGGATAGTCAATGGATGGAAGATTCAGATCCTAAGGATGAAGAGAATATGGAGGTTACTGATCGATTTAATGAAGAAGCCAACAAAGAAATTGAGGTAATCAGTTCTCTCTTGTCAAATTCTGATAATTCCATTGATCATGTTACTTGTTTTGTTAAAATTCGGATATCTGAAGTTGATTCTTTAAAACAAACAATTTTATTTGAAAAAGATTTAAATACTCAACTTCAAAAACGTTTATACGATTTGGAAAAAACAAAATAACGTTTTTAAACAAGAGAATCTGGATTTAAAAACTCAAGTATCAGAATTGACGGCTAGACATGATCACAATCACAAACAATACACAAAAACATGGCATGAATATCAGTATACTAAAAATGCTTTGGCACGTAAACAACAAGATTTTGACGACAATGAAAAACAGTTTAATTCTTTAAACTCACAAATCAAAGAATTAACTGACAATATTCATGAACAAAAGATAAATTCATTAAATGAAATGAAATCCAAACAGAATATCATAAACACACTCAAGCATGAAACCAATAAATTGAATTCCCATATAAAAAATCTTGAGGAATTGATTGTCAAAAGAGGACATACTGATCAAACCATTCATCTCAACAAGCCCAAAGACTTCAAATATTTCAACTCACGAGAAGGGCTAGGAGCTGACAATCCAGAATACCTTAAAACAGCGTGCAAAATGGTTCCTACATTATATGATTCAAGATACATGCACAATGGAATCTCACAACGCTTCATTCGGAGGACTGACGAGGAAGAAGAAATTGAGACCTTCAACAGAGCTAAAAAGGAGAATGCTCAAATTAGTTTTAATTACGCTGAATTAAATAAAACGTATGAAACTAAGAAGGCTCAATTTGAAAATGATGATTATTTTCCTATTATAAAACCAGAAGAATTTGAAATTAAGGGAAATATTGTTATTCAACAAAAGGTTACACCAAAGATTTATGTACCAAATCTAATTCTTGAAAAGAAAATTTGTCAATTGGAAACTGAAATAGATGAAACACATAAGGCGTTTGACAAAGAAAAATTAGTTTTACAAACAAAAAATTATGAATTAGAAAATAAAAATGATGAAACGCATAAATCTTACGATAAAGAGAAACTAAAGTTGCAGGCACAAATTAAAAATTTAGAATCTAAATCATCTCATCTTCAGAAGTTTAAGAAGCCTAGTGTATCTTTGAAATTAGATTCTCCTTTCACTGCAAAGAAAAAATGTATTAACAACAGAATGTTTTCTCCTGTCATGGCATATCGTGATTTATATACAATCAAGCAAACTGAGGTTAATAGAGGAAATTCTAAACCTAAACCGAAACCACAAGTCAGTTCCTCTACCAAGCCTAAGCCTAGGAGATCCACGGTCCCACCAAGCTCTGATAAGAAAATGAATGCTCTCAAACAAGATATTAGAGGAAATTCCGCACCTAAAACTCCAAATAAATTAGGTTCCTCTTCTAGACTTACGCATTCTCAAATGTATAAGACTACACCATCAACCGTGTTGAAACATTCTACTTCTTCAAAAAAAATCTTTTCCAAACCTAAATCGTTAAAATACTCGAGAAAATATTTACTTTCCTTGGCACTAACAACAACTTTTACACAAGTGCCAAAAACATCTCCTGTTTATGTTTATAAAACATCCTCGATCTTAAAAGCTAAGTGGGTTCCCAAAACTCCAACATCTCAAATAATTCCCCGGAAATTATTTGAAAGTGAAACATCAAGTTTCAGTTTTTCTTGGAACTCTCAATCTTTAAATCAAATCGATACAACTTATCGGTGGTTTAATTCCCACACTAACATTGTCGGACCCAAACAAATATGGGTACCAAAAGTTGTTTGATTTGTTTTGCAGGAAAATGACTTATACACAATTCAGTGTATAACTCGCGTTTCATCAAATGACTTATACACAAGTCAGTGTATAACTCGCATTTCAAAGAAATGACTTATATACACTTCAGTATATGACTCGAGCTTCATCAAATGGCTTATGCACACATCAGTGTATAACCCGTTCCTAACTGTTAAATGGCTTTCAAGTAAAATCGCTTGAAACCCGTTCCTCAAAGTTTTTATTGGTTGAGGGGGAGAAAATCGCTATTCATTGGTTGAGGGGGAGAATTCCTATATTCACTTGTTAAGGGGGAGAAAATCGACATTCATTTGTCAAGGGGGAGCATTTTTATGAAACTTCATAGGTAAAGGGGGAGCATACTCATTGTTAACCCATTTTCTATTCATTATTCAAATTTTTCAGAAACTCAATCTCAAAATGTTAAAATTTTAATAACTTGAGTTTCATTGTTTCTGTTCAAAAAATGTTTTCCTCACTCATATGTTGCCAACGTAGGATACAAGTTTCTGTCAAATTCGTCGATCTCTCTACTAATTTCGATTAGTATTGATTGCATCTGTTTATGACACACTCTTGTCTCTTGCGTTGATGACATCACTTTCTATTCTTTTCCTCCAAACAACAAACTCAAATCTTTCACCGATTTTTCATTCTTTGACTTTAGTTGATGCCACACATTTTGCCATGCTTTTGATCATAATCAAAACTTTTTACTCTCAATGAGTTGTTATCTATGTAGGATACAAATTTTTGTCAAATTCGTCGATCTCTCTACTAGTTTCGATTAGTATTGATTGCATCTGTATATGACAAACTTTTGTCTCTTGCGTTGATGACATCACCTTCTTAGTTTTGCTTTCCAACTTAAACTCAAAATATTTTAAAGGCTATTTGAGTTTTGATGTTGCCATACCTTGGACAACTTCTACTATATTCAAAATTTTTATTCAAACTCAAATGTTACCAATGTAGGATACAAATTGTTGACAACTTCGTCGATCTCTTTACCAATCTAATTAGTAAAGATTGCATCTGTTTATGACAACCTTTTGTCTCTTGCATTGTTGACATCACACTCTTCTTTTTCATATTACTTTGAAACTCAAATTTTTCTACAAAATTCAACACTTTGAGTTTCGTTGTTGCCACACATTTTGGCACAACTCAATCTTCATTGTTAATTTTTTTTTACTCAAAATCATGTGTTAACTACGTAGGATATAAGTTTTTGGCAAATTCGTCGATCTCTTTACTAATCTAATTAGTAAAGATTGCATCTGTTTATGTCAAACTCTTTTCTCTTGCGTTGTTGACCTCATTTTCTCATACAGAGTTGACATTATATGCTCAACATCTGTATATTCCTCACAAAAAGTTTTACTCATACTTCGTGCTCACAATGATGTGTTCACAACGTAGGATATAAATTTTGGTCAAATTCGTCGATCTCTTTACTAATCTGATTAGTAAAGATTGCATCTGTTTATGACCAACTTTTTTCTCTTGCGTTGCTGACATAATTTTTCAAACCTTATTCTGATTTTGCATAATTGTTTCATTTTTCAAATACTTGTTTGCAACACTCAACACAAGCTATTGTTAAATTCGTCGATCTCTTTACTAATTTCGATTAGTACTGATTGCATCTGTTTATAACAACTTCTTGGATTGATTGTTCTTACCATTTTTCAAACAATTTTTACAAACCTATAACAATGGAGAAATTATTTTAATTTTTCTCCAAATGGTTCAGATTTATATTCTGAATTATTCATATGATCTCACACACAAAATCGTTTTTGTGCACTGATCTTTGATCCACTTCAAATTGATTTCTTTTAAATCCTCAAATCTTTGCTTAACAATGTCTTCAGTCATCCTGTCTGTCAAATTCGTCGATCTCTTTACTGAAGTTCTTCAGTAAAGATTGCATCTGTTTATGACTTCAGGTGATTCTTGACACTGTTATTCTCTATTTTTCAAATATTTTTCTCCAAGATTCTTGGCTAAAATCAATTTTTATTTGTGTACTAATTGAGTACTACATGTTCCTGGTTCTTGATTCCGAAATGCAACGTCCAATTTTCGATTCCTGGCTCTTGTATTACAACGACATACAATTTCCTCTCTCAGTTTCAACATTAGCATGAGGCTCCTGGTCATGATCCTCATGAGGGGGAGAAATGAGCAACAAATAATTGAGCAAGAAATGTACAACATTAAGAAGAGTCACAAACATCTCTTCAATGAAGAAAATTCATGTCTCTCGTACTCAAATCATCGGCAAAATCAGAAATAGTTTATATCAAGTATTTCAGAGGAAGAGAAGGTGATAAACAATGTGTTAAAAGTAAAAACAAGTGAAGAAGAAGAAATCGACATATTTATAGAAATCTCTCTCAAAAATCTCAACCATGACATTAGAAACTCAACCAGTTCAAACTGAAACTTAATCGTATAAATCTTTCTTTCCAAACTACAAATCATTCTATCCAAACCACAAATCCACATACATTCAAAAGCTTAACCGTTTAAACCATTCTTTCCAAAATTTCATAACATTCATATCCATTCAAAAGCTTAACCATTTAAATCCATATTTCCATACCAAATTCAAATTATCCACATTCATCCAAATCCTAAATGTACATATCTTTCTTTCATACATACAAAACTTACATACACACACATCCAAAACTTTGACTGACAAACCATTCAAAAACATTATCATTATATCCTCAATATAATCCTCTACCACAAAATTCCAAAAACAACCTCTCCATTATCTAAAAACCCAGTCAAATCCTTACTCAACTGATATTCCCTTTCCCAAAATTTTCAAATCTTTAGTAAATCAGTTATAGGATTTCTTCACTCAAACAGTATCAACGAAAAACATATCCTCTTTGAGTATCTTAAACTTCTAGATTTCTGAAATGTTTTGATCTTGAAATTCAGAAAAACATTTTCTTGCCAAAGACAGATTATGAGAAGAATCTGAAGTCTGAAGACTGGAATGACATGTTAAAGATCAAAAAGGGGGAGATTGTTAGGACCAATATTGTAATAGGTTTTGACCTTTAAGTCCGTTAGTTAACAATTTCCTTGTTAAGTGGTAGATGGTATAAATACTTGTAAGTTTGTCTTTCATTGTAAGCTTTCCCACACTTTTACTGAAATATACAGATTGAAAGCTTCTTCATCATCTCGTTCTCTCTTTTTTACACACACTAACACCAAGAACACACACACACACACTCTAATCTTCAATTTATCTTCTAAACATCATGGATTAGCTTGATTCTAGCCTCATTCGATCTATCAGGCATACATCTTTTGTCGGTCACGGGCGGCTTTCAACTTTTCTCGAGCAATGGCAACTTTATCCGCGGTCATTTGAACAATATCGGGTCCCGCATATTGTTTCTCGCCCGCTTCCAACCAACACGTCGGGGTTCGACACCGACGCCCATACAACATCTCGTATGGTGGCATCTTAATACTTTAGTGGTACGAGTTATTGTAAGAAAATTCGATCAATGGTAGGTGGGAGTCCCACAACCCACCGTACTCTAACACACAAGCCCGCAGCATATCTTCAAGAGTTTCTATCGTCCTTTCCGGTTGCCCATCGGTTTGGGGATGATACGCGGTACTCAAATTCACCCGCGTCCCCAATTCTCGTTGCAAGCTATTCCAAAAATTAGAAGCAAAACGGGGATCTCTATCGGACACGATAGAAATCAGAATACCATGTCTAGATACCACTTCATCGATGTATAATTTCGCCAATCTACTAAGTGAGGCGGTCTCACTAGTAGCCAAGATATGAGCACTCTTCGTTAATCGATCAACTATAACCCAAATCATATCGTGACCCCTTTGTGTACGCGGCAATTTGGTCACGAAATCCATAGTAATCCGATCCCACTTCCACTCGGGAATCGGTGATTGAGTTAAAGTTCCATAGGGCTTTTGGTGTTCGGCCTTCACTTGAGCACAAATATGACATTGGCCCACATAATGGGCAGTGTCGGTCTTCATCGTCGACCACCAATAAAGTGCTTTTAAATATTATACATTTTCGTGCTACCCGGGTGAACCGATAACCGAGAAT
This sequence comes from Calendula officinalis, assembly GCA_963853835.1. Taxonomy (NCBI): domain Eukaryota; kingdom Viridiplantae; phylum Streptophyta; class Magnoliopsida; order Asterales; family Asteraceae; genus Calendula; species Calendula officinalis. Next base: position 65,291,821 of record OY970828.1, read on the forward strand.
TGTGAGCCTCGGCTAAAATCAATTCCCGAAAACCCCCGAGTAACGGTACCCAAACCCGAGATTGATACGTCTTCAAACCCCGAGAATCTTCTTCTAAATCATCCTTCATCTTTACCAAAATCTCGGTCTTCAAATTTTCAACATTCAAGGCTTCTATTTGTGAAATCTTCAACCGGGACACCAAATCCGACACAATTTCCATCCTCATAAATTGTACCCGCCCCGAGTCTCCCTTTCTACTTAAGGCATCGGCCACCACATTTGCCTTTCCGGGATGATATCGAATTTCACAATCGTAATCTTTAATCAACTCTAATCATCTTCGTTGACGCATATTCAACTCCTTTTGTGTGAACATGTATTGCAAACTTTTATGATCCGTACAAATCACGCACTTAGAACCGTACAAATAGTGTCTCCATAATTTTAGTGCAAAAACCACCGCCGCCAACTCCAAATCGTGAGTTGGATAATTCTTCTCGTGATTTTTCAATTTCCTCGAAGCATAAGCAATAACCCGATCTCGTTGCATCAACACGCAACCCAAACCCGCAAGTGAAGCGTCACAATAAACAATAAAATCCTCCGGGCCTTCGGGTAAGGCAAGAACCGGAGCTTGACACAATAATTGTTTTAGAGTTTGGAAGGACTTCTCGTGATCATCACCCCACCGAAACGGTACATCCTTACGGGTCAACTTCGTCATGGGACCCGCTATCTTCGAAAAATCCTTAATAAACCGGCGGTAATAACCCACCCAAAAAAAAACTCTTTAACTCGGTTGGGTTCCTTGGAGCAACCCAATTCATAACCGCTTCGATCTTTGCTGGATCCACCTTGACCCCATTCGAACAAATAACGTGACCCAAAAAGTGAACCTCTCGAAGCCAAAATTCGCACTTCGAGAATTTCGCATACAATTGTTCCCGCTTCAACGTTCCTAACACTTGTCTTAAGTGTTTCTCGTGTTCTTTTGCGGTCCTGGAATAAATTAAAATATCGTCAATGAACACAATAACGAGCTTGTCGAGGTAAGGCCGACAAACTCGGTTCATCAAATCCATAAATATCGCGGGAGCGTTCGTCAACCCAAACGGCATGACCAAGAACTCGTAATGACCGTAACGAGTTCGGAATGCCGTTTTATGAATATCGTTTTCGTGAACCCGAACTTGGTGATAACCCGATCTCAAATCGATCTTTGAGAAACAAGAAGACCCTTTCTTTGGAACGGGAGGTAACCCAGGCAAGTCTTCGGGAAACACCTCCGGTATTCCGAAACCACCCGGAGATCACCAACCACTTTCTTTTCCTTTTTCACATCGATCACATAGGCCAAAAACGATTCACATCCCTTGGTCAAGGACTTACGGGCTTTCATCATGGATATAATGGGTATGGTCGGGGTCGCACGGTCTCCCCGGGCCACAACGTGTGACCCGTCGGGTAAAAGAAAGGTAATTAACTTTTGGTGACAATTTATGTTGGCCTTATTGACACTTAACCTATCAATACCTAAGACCACATCAAAGCCGGATATCGGCATAACAAGTAAAAGAATCGAAAATTTCACGCCATCAATATCAATACTAGCCCCGGACACGGATGTCGTGACCGGAACCATTTCACCATCGGCCACCTCTACCTCTAGAGGTGTCGCAATCAAAGAATTAGGCAATTTCAATTTGTCACAAAAACTCCTTGAGGAAAACGAACAATTAGCACCCGTATCAAATAATACGCGAGCGGGTATGGAGTTTATTAGAAACATACCCGTGATGACATCATCGGTAGTGGTGGCATCCTCCACCGTTATCTTGAATGCCCGACCCGTAGGTGGCGGATGACCTTTCCTCTTTTGACCTCCCGACGAAGCCGATCCCCCGCCCGAACCCGAACCCTTCTTCGTTGGACAATGCATGGCCCTATGACCCTTTTTTTGACAATTCCAACAAACACTATTTTCCAACTTGCACTCTGACGACTCATGCCCGTGTTGCCCACACTTGATACACCGTCTAGTTTGTGCCGTACACGGACCGGTATGAGAGGACTTACACGGTAGGCACCACGGGTTCTTTTGGTTGGAACCTTGAAGTATTTGCTTTCGACGGTCATTGTTCGACTTATGATTCCCTTGAGACTTCTTGTAATTGTGGGATCCCGATTGCTCATATTTCCCTTTGTTGAACGAAGTCTTCTCCCGACCCATGGCCTTTTGTGCCAAGATATCACTCTCGGCCGACTTGGCAAGATCATAGGCTTGCAAGAGAGTTCCCGCAAGCCTGGTTACGTTCCGGTACTCGGGCAACAACGCCCCAACAAAGTGTTTGATTTGGGTAGACTCATCGGGCACCCATTGCGTTACAAACCGGAGCTTACCATTAAATTAAAGGATAAGCTCATCCACCGTCATCCTATCATTCATCTTCAACATCATAAACTCATTCCGAATTGTATCCAACTCAAACGGGCTACAATACCTAGCCTCCACTTGCTCCTTAAATTGTTTCCACGTGATCGCATCCATCATTTCATTACTAAAATTTGCGGTCAACCCATCCCACCAATCCATGGCCGGTCCCCCCAACATTCGGGACGCATACCGGACCTTCAAATGGTCCTCACAACTACAAGCAATAAGTGCCTTTTCGGTAGCCCTAAGCCATGTTAGAGTTTCCGCCGGGTCGGTACTTCCACGGTACTCGGTTGGCTTACAATCGAGAAAATTTTTCTAGGTACACGGTTTCTTCTCTATCGGGAAAGGTTGGTAGAAGAACTGTTGGTGTTGGGCATTGGCAATAGGTACGGTGTGGGTGAGAGGTGGTTGTGGTATGCTTGCATTTGGGGATGAGGAGTCATTTCGGGGAAAGACGTGAATGTGAGTAGTTTGAGTGAAATGTGGGGGTGGATTTGCTTGGGTGGTAGGGGGTAGGGTAGACCAAGCCTCGGGTCGTGGCTCAGTCGATTGGCTTTGGCGGAGAGCCCTTATGGTATCCTCAAGTTCCATGTTTCAGGTTTCCAATAACACTATATACTCTTCATTCGGTATCTCATCGCCCCCCGAGCCCGTTGCTCCGTCATTCCCAAGGTTCGTGTTCGGTGGGACATTCTCCAACGTGTTTCCATCTGTAGCCATTCCTGCTACAAAACACAACATTTCACCAAGGCTTAGTTCAACTCGTTAGTACACATCTACTAACTACTAAACCCAGTTCACACTTGCTCTAATACCTCTTGACCGGAAGGTTTGACCAAAACACGAGCCACGATTTGGGAATGGAACACCAACCCCGTGTATCCATCGCCAAACCGAAGCTCTGATACCAAGTTGTAACACCGCATTTTTGAAAACCATTTTTTTTAAGATATCCAATTAAGTATTAATCTAGGTTACGGAAGCATATAGATAGGTTCCTAATTACGTTAAGGTTACAAACCGTGGTCCCACAAAATATTACAAACCAAGTGTTAGTTAAAAAGACGGTATTACGAAACACGGCTCATTTAACAAAAACAACTATTTAAAGCATGGTCAAACTTCCCGTCCAAGCCCGACCCGTTCAAGCCTTCCAACCTGAAATGTGTCAATAAGGGAGGGATTAGCACAAAAGCTAAGTGAATGAATTCCTAGCACTACCACTACGCTAATCACTTAAACACGGAAGTTATAAACATCTCCGATTGGGTAATCACTTATTTGAGAGGATCGGTGGCTTTGCGGGCCTTAAACCATGGTCGGCCAAAACCACGGTAACCGATAGCCTGTATCCAACACCCCGGGTAAGTCCCTCCCCTTAACCGTGCAACGTATACAGGTAAGGTCGGATACCCTATTAGTCGATACACTATGCTCAGCCGATATCCTTCTGACACTGACCTCATCCCGAATGTGCACATAGTCATGTATGGTATTCCCTAACACTAGACATACATAACAAGTAGACTAGCTACGAAAAACACCGCGAAAAACGTCACAAAAGTGTTCCCAGTCGCGAACTCTAGTTCGCGTCGGGAACTCTAGTTCGCGTCGGGAACTCTGATCGTGAACTACTTCGCGACTGATAACCAACTTTGCTGGGCGGACTTCCCGATTGCGAAGATGTAACACCCAAAATAAATTAACAAAAATTTAAAAAAAATTGAGGACAAGATTTTAATAAAATGTCCCAATAATTTAAATATTTAAAATTCCAAATAATAAAGGTGTTATTTGAAAATGTATTTAATGCGGAAATAGTTTAATAAAGTAAAAGTGTTTTGAATAATAAATGTTGTCCACATCAGCATTGGGAGATACAGCGGTCAACCGTTCACCTTCTCTTTTCCTTTGCTGGTACCTGAAACAATGTGGGGGAAAGTTTGGGTCAGCTGGGAAGCTGAGTGAATAATCTCAAAATGTAAACAATCATAACATACAACACATGACGACACATCGGTGTACTCCTACTCAGAATCTATTCAGTTATTTGCTCAGATTTATTTTCTCAGATTTTATTATTCTCAGATTTTAAATTTATATAGCGCGCTTGTGTGATTCGGGTCGATCGCCCCTCCTCACACCTCAGATAGGCGTAAGCCAAAAACTCAGACGGGAGTGATCCCAAAACTCAGACGGGAGGTGATCCCAAAATAGGCATATAGCCATAACTCAGATGTGTGTTATTATGTTTTATCTCTTTAACATAATTATCTCAGATGCCCTAGCAAGTAATAGCACAGAATGACTCTATGCCGAGCTCAGTTACCCAGGCACAATGTCTCAGATCAATAATACATAAATAGATGCTCGGATACTCAGATAATAGATCAAACTCAGATAACAAGTATGGTTCAAATAGTATAACACATAAGTCATGCATGTACAATGTTAAAACTGAATACACGGTGAGAATACTCACCTCGAGAAACGTAAGCTCCAACGGATTCCCGACAGTCAAAGGTACAGCAATTTATCCCCTAGACGGTCCTAAAACATAAAACGAATCCCGAATTAAAATCCACCCCAAGGGCTTAATTTAGAAAACTGGCAGCACCCGTCGGTCTCATGGGAACTGCCATAACTCCTAAAAGGTTTCCTAGATTTTTCCCATACTTTTACCACGGAAACTAAGAAACCAGAACTACATATGAATGTGAGACGGTCACCGGCCAAAACAGATTCTAAGGGTCTCAAAACGGTGTCACAAGACAGACATGTCGCACAGGTTACGTTCCTAACAGCAGCATATTAAAACAGGTATAACTTTTAAACCGTAAATCAGATTGACGAGCGGGTTGCGGCATTGGAAAGCTAACTCAGAAAACAAGGTCCCAACACGGGCCAAAAATCCAAAATCTGAGTTTAAACCTGTTAAAAACAGACCTAAATATCAGGGCAGAATCTGCTAGAAAGTTTTTGATGTGAAACCCCGATTTTTTTTTTACAAAAACGTTTAACCAGCGAAACCAACCCACCATGACAACCCGAGGTTGCCCGATTCACAAACCCAGTTCTGATTAAAAACAATTATTAACCTGGGATTAAATTTAGACCTAAATGAAAACGAAGAACGATTAGACAAAGCAACCGAGACAACGACAACGAATTATACCCACCCGACATGGGTTTGGCCTTAGCACGACCACAGCCCTGCTACGGTTAGAAACAAAACAGAAAACTATAAAGAAAACAAGGAAACGGAAAGAGGATTATACCGAATTAATTAAGATCACCAAGTCTGAAACAATAACCGAAATAATCACAACAGCACCAACATAATGCTTCTCGGTTGGCTTGAGTTAAATGACAACGAGGGCTGCAGAGATATTACAACATGGCTCAATAATACTTTATGAACTTGAGAGTAATGATACCAAGGACCGATAGGGGAAACGATTACCGAATTAGATGAACACAAACAACAATAAAATGATTCACGCAGAAATCTGCTAGGGAGATGCTCTGCTCGACGAACCCGCAGCTACAAAATCACTACAAGAATCAAGAATTCCAAAGCTTCACAACTTCCAAGTTGAAATCCGGACTCTGCTCAATCACGTATCCACAGAATTACAACACCATCGCTTGGCCTGAACGAGAGAAAGAACGAGAATAAAGATTGAGATGGTTATCTACGAGCACCAACAAATCTGCAGGCCTTCTAATTTTTTGGTTGATTGATCACGATTCCAATTTCTTGGTTCTTCCACTGGTTGCACGAAGGGAATGAGGATAGAGAGAATAGCGGCTGCTAGAAAGGGTGTTTAGGGATCGACAAGGGTTTTAATACGTACATAGTATTGCCAAAGAATTCGGGCTCTTACTGATCGAAACAAGGAGGCCAATGATGCGCTTTTTAATCCAATAGAAGAACTGATACAAGGAAGAAGAAAAATGGCCATTCTACACTCGAGCTGGACTTCAAAATTGTAACTCAAGAAGGAAAAATTTATTGGCTCGGCCCGGGCCTTTGGCCGGCCTTGCCAACCGCTCGAATTCCTAACTTATATAATCAAATTCAAATCTCGAGATCCCACACGTCACCTAATTAAGTCGCACCCGCAACATTTGATAATTACGCCACACTAATAAACGCCTCAATGAAACGTCACATATTTATTTCATCAAATAAATAATACACTAAGGTCTAATAATAAATAAAACGTAATTAAATTACTTTCTAAAATTTTGGGGCGTTACAGAAGAGGATTTCACGCTGTGAACTCCTCAGGTCTGGCAAATTCCTGCGTTTTTACTAGTATACCATATACTAAACGAAATAAACCAAAACCCGAGTTGTAGGTTAGATCCACTCACCTTTCAACTTTCGATCCTTAACTCAGTGAGCTAGTATCACTGAGTATCCTTCCCGGTTCCTGTCAACAAATATACCGAGTTAGTGATCAATCCACCGAAATGTCATAATTGACAATTTTAACAAACCGCAACCTAAGGCTCATAAAATACATATTTTATGACAACACCAACTTGTATAACATGTAGGATTTCAGCTACGCACCATGCGACTGATCAACCACTTGGGTCGACCTCCTAGTATTCTTGGTTCGAACCATGACTGACCAAGAACATGAACTTGTTCTTGACCGGTTAAAACCAACTAGCTGATTTAATCCCTAAATGCGGAACTGGGATTAAACCTAATCCTTAAACCCTAAAGGATTGGGATGTTGGAGTTCTAGATTAGGTTAACAAGAAAGAAACCTTGTACGAAGAACTCGAACAAACACATTGCTTTTGTGGTTCGTTCGACCATCAACCAAAGAACCCTAAGGTTCTTTGGCCGAATTCGTCCAAGAGGGGAGAAGGGAGAAAAGTGTTTCCCAAAACATACCTTGTGGATTGCTTAAGATAGATCCACTGATGATGAACAAATCGAGCGATCTTCTAGTTGATCTAAGCAATGAACTTGGATCTTCAAGACTTGAAGAACACGAAGAACACGAAGAACATGAAGAACACAAAGACTTGTGTTGGTGTGTGTATTCGGCCGAAGCCAAGGAGGAGGAGGAGGAAGTATTTCGTGTAAATGGTCTAAGGTCTTTTAGGGTTACCCTAAGCCTCTTATCTATATACAAATAAGTTACGCTTAGAACCCTTCTAGTTTAATTAATATAGGATCTTTAATTAAACTTCCTTTTAACACTTCCATCTCTTATAGTTTAACTAGTTTATTATTGTTGCACTTAACTATGAAATGTCTAGTATTAATACACTAATAATTCGGTACCCATATACCAGAATTATATACTTGTATTTATACTTTCAATAATTAATTATATAATAACCTTTATATAATTTATACAACAATATTATCCAATTACTATATGATTTAATAGCTTTAAATCATATCATGGATAATCTATAATTAACACATTGTATATTTACTTAACTAGTAAATGTACAAATACTTGTATTAATTAGTTAGTTAAACTAATCTAGTAATAAGTTAAACTTAACTTAATACTTAACTGATTCATAATGACTATTATGAATCATTCATCTTCGTAGTATCATTGCTTATCTTGCTCGTATTACATACACTCACCGGTGTGACCCTTAAGTATTTCGTAGGCATGGATGTATCATCATAGGTTGACTAACTGTGCACATAATTCCTTCAGACTCCCATTTGTGCAAGTTTGTAACCTTTGTCTTAATGATACGAGCTACAGTGGCCTTCTAGATGGGCATGTAGGTAACCAACCCATAAAAACAGCTTACGTAACCCAGGTATAGTTTATGAAAAACTCTTTAATAACGTCTCCTAGTAAAGAACACTCTGTCTTTACTTCTTGGGCAAATATGTTAGGCTTATCCCTTGCAACACGATATTTGTGATAACGAATACGAACATGGTAGAAATTATCAACTCCTGTATTCGAAATCATTTTATGACTTCTTGATTCAAACTGCTGTGATAAACGACAAAGAACAGATCAGTTCGCTTGGATACGGCCGTGCACTTGCCAGTTTCTCATCATGTCAAAGGACCTATAAATATCTCTCCTAAAAAGGAGGTGCAATTACCATCTTGTTGAAGGAATTATGTGCACAGTTAGTCAACCTATGATGATACATCCATGCCTACAAAACACTTAAGGGTCACACCGGTGAGTGCATGTAATACGAACAAGTTATGAAACGATACTACGAAGAGGAATGATTCATAATACTCATTATGAATCAGTTAAGTATTAAGTTAAGTTTAACTTAAATCTAGATTAGTTTAACTAACTAATTAATACAAGTGGTTGTACATTTACTAGTTGAGTAAATATACAATGTGTTAATTATAGATTATCCATGATATGATTTAAAGCTATTAAATCATATAGTAATTGGATAATATTATTGTATAAATTATATAAAGGTTATTATATAATTAACTATTAAAAGTATAAATACAAATGTATAATTTCGTGTATATGGGTACCGAAATTATAGTGTGTTAATACTAGACATTTGATAGTTAAGTGCAACAATAATAAAGTAGTTAAAACTATAAGGGATGGAAGTGTAAAAAGGAAGTTTAATTAAGAAGTTAATCTTAATTAAACTAGAAGGGTTTTAAGTGTAACATCTTCTATTATAAATAGAAGGCTTATGCTAAACCCTAGATGTTGGTTCCTTAGCCTCTTTACACGAAATCCCTTCCCCCCTTGTTCCCTTCAATCGGCCGAAGTCCAACACAAGAACACAAGTCTTGTGTTCTTCGTGTTCTTCGTTCGTTCTTCGTGTTCTTCAAGTCCTGAAGATCCAAGATCGTTGCAAGTGATCAACTAGAAGATCGTTCGTCGTGTTCATCATCAGTGGACTTATCTTAAGCATTAACCTAAGGTATGTTTCATGGAACACATCTTCTTCTTCTCCTCTTGTTCGAAGTCGAACCAAGAAGCCTAGGGTTCTTGGTAGTAGTCGACGAACACACACAAGTATGTGTGTGTGTACGTTCGAGTTCTTCGTACAAGGTTTCTTTCTTGTTAACCTAATCTAGTTTTCCAACATCCCAATCCTTTAGGATTTAAGGATTAGGTTTAATCCCAGTTCCGCATTTAGGGATTAAATCAGCTAGTTAGTTTTAACCGGTCAAGAACAAGATCATGTTCTTGGTCAGTCATGGTTCGAACTCGTGTACTAGGTGGTCGACCCAAGTGGTTGATCAGTCGCATGGTGCGTAGTAAATCCCTACAGTGGTATCAGAGCGTTGGTTTAGAAATCTAGACTAGATTAACAAAGATTGTTTGTTTACTTTAATTATTTTTTTGTTTCAAGTATTTTTCTTTTTTTCCTTCTTCATATTTTTCGAAAAAGGTAAAACCCTAAGATCAAGAATATTAAACTAGCCTTGTTTAATTGATCAAGAAGGTTTCTAAGAACCCTAGCAATTTTTGAAAAATTGTGGAAGAACCCTAGGATCAAGTATGTTAAACAAGATTTGTTTAATTGATCAAAAGGATTCTTTCCTTCTTTCCCTAGAATTTTCGTGACCTAGGAAGAACCCTAGGATCAAGTATGTTAAACAAGATTTGTTTAATTGGTCAAAATGATTCTTTCCTAAACCCTAGAAGTTTTAACTAGTTTAAGTTTATTACTTTGAAAATATTAATTAGGATAATAATCTAAAACCTAGTCAATTAAACAAGTTTATGTTTAATAGGTTTAATTATTATTTTTGATAAATTTAATTTAACTAGTTCTTTAAACCTAGTAATTTAGACAAAGTTTTATTGTCTTAAAGGTTTAATTTAAAAGGTTTAAATGAATTTATTAAAAGTTATAATCTATCTTAGAATTTAAACAAAGTTTATTGTTTAGATAGGATTGATTAAAATTAATCTTGAATGATGTCTTTGATCAAGAAAGTCAAAACCCTAGTTTTGATTGGTCGAAAACAAGATTAGGGTTCATCTAATTACTTTAGGGAATTAATTAAGATTAAAAGAAAAAGGGTTTTAATTTTAAGTTCTAAAATTAACAAGGTGTATTTAATTATGTATAAATATATATATGTATTTAAATTTTCGTTTTTTTTAAGTAAAATTGAATTTTAAAAGATATAATAAGTTTATACACATTTTAATTAGTTCAAGTTAAAATGTATACGTATAAATTAGATGTAATATTCTTATTAGAATGTTACAAGTTTATTATTATAGATATACATATATACGAATTTATATATATATATTAAATACAAGATAAAATGGAATAATTAAAAGGATAATGTTATTTTGATCATGAAGCATAATATTATAATTAGTTGTTGTATAAGTTATAATATAATTAAAACTAGATTGTACAAAGTTATGATTTCATTATAACTAGAAATTGTACAAGTTGAAATTATATTATTAACTAGAAATATACAAAGTTATATGTTATCGTATATTAAGGTGTATAAAGTTATAAGTTATTATAACTAGATAATTATACAAGTATGATATAAATATTTTACAAGTCATGTAATATACTAGATTAATGATCAAGTATAAATAACAAGAACCTATATTTAACTAGTTCAAGTTAAATATAAGAAAGGTTTAAACAAACTAAAGAATTATTATATATAGTTTTTATATAATTGGTTTATTAGTTTCACCAAGTATAAACCGGTGATTGTGTTAGCTTAAGTTTCATCATGGTTGTTGAAGCTAGTGGGAGCTACACAAGAAAATCACAAAGTTTGTAAGTGTGTCGTTAAGGCATAAGTTACGGTCGAATTTAATAAGTAAGAAATAAATGTTTAATTTCGTTATTAGACATTTTGAAAAGCTAGGTGTGTTAAACTAAGTTTATGTTTCAAGTTCATGAATCATAAAAGTTTTAAAAGTTTAACATAAGTTTTATAAGTTTTTTCAAGTAATATAAAACAAGTAAGTTTTATTAGAAATAAGGTTTCTCACAAAACCTAGTAAAAACGTATTGTACACCTTGTTTTAAAGAATAGTTCTTATGTTTTAAAAAGGTGTCTTTGTAGAATTCCTAAATTCACAAGTCACACATTTTAAACAAGGATTAAGATTGGAATAAAAGTTTAAGTTTAGTTTTAAGACTTAAACAAACCCAAGAAAATCTTAGATCGAAGTACTATCCACCTAATGGAACACCTCACTTGTTAAACGATATTCATATTGTAAGGATAAAGAACCTTAGATATGGATTCAAATCATTTCGAGTGTTAGGGTGCGTAAGGTTCTGTGATAATCGGGAGTCCCGGCGCAGAGCATCGCACTGTCTTAGATGGTCTGATCTACTTTGATGATAATCGGGAGTCCCGGCCCAAAAAGTACTTGAGTAGAATAAACATACTAGACTTTATTACTAACTTAGAAATGTACAATTAGATTGTACAAAGTTGTAATAAGTTAGAAGTCTAAACATTCTACGACACCTAGGAATCGTGTCAAGTCTTGATACGATCGGTAAGGAAGTTACCTACCAGAAATAGCATGTCTCGTCGGGAAGTGCCCAAACCTTGCGGCGAGAATGTGATATATGGATCCTAGGCCTAAAATATTAATTATGGGTTTATAATATATTTTAGAGGATGTTTATTGATGATTACTAATTAAACTGGGTTTGATTTGTAGATGGCAGAAACAAACGTGATTACGACAACAAGTACCAATAATCTCTCACTTCGCTCAATCCTCGTAAAGGAAAACTTGACTGGGTCAAACTTTCTCAATTGGGAACGCAATCTTCCTATTGTGCTCAGGCATGAGAGAAAGTGGTATGTCTTGGAGAGAGCAGTACCGAACACCCCTGTTGTTAATGCTAGAGCTGAAACAAGGCAAGCTTATGATAAGCATGTCAGTGATGCACTCGATGTGAGCTGTCTGATTCTTGCCACCATGAGTCCTGAGTTACAAGCGGGACTTATGGATGTGCCTGCATTTGAGACGATCCAGCAACTTAGGGATTCATTTCAAGAGCAAGATCGCACCGAGAGGTTTGACATCAATCGAGCCTTCAACTCTTGCAAGATGGTCAAAGGAACGCCGGTGAGTGCCCACGTCATGAAAATGAAGGGGCACATGGATCACCTCGCTAGACTTGGTCACCCCATACCGTTGCAAATGGCAACAAATACTATACTCAACTCGTTGTCTGATGACTACAAGTCTTTTGTGGTCAACTACAACATGCATAATATGGAGAAATCCATTGCTGAGCTACATTCCATGCTCAAGACAGCCGAGTTGAGTTTGGGGACCAAATCTAAGGACGTTCTCTTGATTGGTAACGGCGGTGGCGGTGGGAAGAATAGAAAAGGGCATGGTGGTAAAGGAAAGGGTAAAACCTATCCTAACCAAGATGTGCCAAATGGTAAAGGTGTCAAACAAAAGGTCAAGAAGGTTAAGCCTAACACTGCGAGGACCGAGAACCGGTGCTTCAAGTGTGGTGAGGCAGGGCATTGGAAAAGAAGTTGTCCAAAGGGTGCAAGTGGTATTGGAGGAAACGCAAGTTCCTCAGGTAACACAACCACACTTCTTAATCACTTTAAGATACTTGTAAAGTACATTACGAGTAATCTAACTTTTGCAATCGTTTATTGCAGGAGATGGAACGTGATAGTGACCAGCATGAGATGATCCCACGAGCACCAAGTTTTTATAATTCAGTTTTTTTTGGATTCGTTTTAAACAATTTTAGTTTATTGTTCAGATAATTTTATTTTTGTTAAAACAAGTTTCATTTTGGTTTTAATTAAATCTCGAATCCATGATTGAATTATATTGTGTGCATCTGTGATAATTACACTAGTCAAGGTTTATGACTAGGTTGTAAGTCAAGTTTTGATTTACTTATATTTCATGTTATATATATTTGTTTGATTGTTGTATAAATAATCTCTTGATAGCTCAAGGGATTTAGATACTTAGTAATTAGAAAGTTTTTCTAATGAAAGTATTTAAAAGTTTTATGGAAGCATAAGGTTCAATAGTTATTGAACTTAGTTAAAACATCTTAAGTAATAGTCATTACTTATGATAGAAAGTTTTAAAGTATTAGTATTAATATAGTATGATTATATTGGATATAATCAAGATAGACTCTAAAGAGTATTATTACAAGTCTTTCATACTTGTAGTAAAGGGTTTAATGAAGTCATAATTCCCTAATAGGAATAATTGGATATTCGCATAATCCAAGTAAAATGACTTAGACATTAAATGAAATCTTAAAAGGGACATAACTATATTAAAGTTTTAAGAATTAAAAGAGATTATTGCAAGTCTTTTATACTTGTAATAAATACAATATTTAATCAAGTCATAATTCCCTAATAGGAATAATGGATATTTGACAAATCCAAGAAATGACTTTGGCATTAAATAAGATTCTTAAAAGAGTACTAATAAATTTAAGAATTGATAGTATCGTTTCAAGTGTTTTATACTTTCTAGATACAGTAGTCAATAAAGATCATGATACCCTTAAAAGGAATATTGGATATTCGCAAATCCAAAGGATGATCTTAATTATTGATAGAATTCTTGAAAGATTGAACTACAAGTTATTGACTAGGTCAAAGTAGTTTAAGAGATACTTAAGTTCCATAAATGTAAGTGGGAGCTAAGACTAACGTATTTCATTAAGGACGTTAGTGAATTTAGTAAGTTAGTAAGACATTAACAACAAGGTTTTACCAAGTCGTTAGCCAAAGAGTTAAGAGAAATAATAAATGATCGATTAGATTATTGCAAACCAAATAGCGTGATCACAAGTCTTGTAATTGATTATTGCATATCTAATAGGTTGTTAACACTTCAGTGGATAACACAATCATTTAAGGAAATTTCTTTAACTAGTAAAGATATCTACAAATCAAGTAACTAAAAGTAGCTTTAGTTACAAGAAGAATTTTATGAATTCAAGAAACTAAGGAGTTAATTTCCAATCCTCCTATATTTACCAAATTGCATAAAAGGAAAGACTGGAATATGTTCTAAAATGTTGCAAGAACAATATCTAGCAAAGACAAAAGTAATAGTATTCCTAAATACTCGTCTTATGTCTTTAGTTTAATAGAAATGATTGGTTTAGTGATAAAGTTACAATTAAGGTTGTAAGAATCATTAAGTAATCAACACAAACGAAAGGAATAAGTAATGATCCAGTAATAATTCAGTATCTATGTCAAGTGAGGAATAGTACATGAGTTAGCATCATTTTTATTCAGACTTTGTATGTGTTACAACATCCATGGATAAAAGTCTATTTATTAAAAAGATATAAAATCCATGACTACTCGTCTAGGTGGGAACCCCGATGGGACGCTAACGTCATCGCGGTATTTGGTGGTAGATTCGAAGTTCTTCGAAGATAGCTACACAAGTTTTGTGTAAACCAAATATCGGTGATATTCTGTTGGAGGCTCAACGAATATTGGATTGACCACCGTGACAATACTTCGTGGTTGAAAAGTTCAAAAGTATTGTTCACTAAGATTGTCCTTAAGCCTGAGGTATTTGGTTTAAGATACAATGACTAATGTGCTTTGGTCCAACTTAGACAATTCTGAAATACGTTTGTCATACGAGGCGATACTGGGCACAAAGGAAGTTGTATTTTAAATCGAAATATAACAAGATGGTAATTGCACC
The DNA here is from genome assembly GCA_963853835.1 of Calendula officinalis. Classification (NCBI taxonomy): domain Eukaryota; kingdom Viridiplantae; phylum Streptophyta; class Magnoliopsida; order Asterales; family Asteraceae; genus Calendula; species Calendula officinalis. The sequence goes on from OY970828.1 coordinate 65,306,935, forward strand.
TCCTTTTTAGGAGAGATATTTATAGGTCCTTTGACGTGATGATATAACTGGAAAGTGCATGGCCATGCCCAAACGAACTGATTTGTTCTTTGTCGTTTATCAAAACAGTTTGAATCAAGAAGTCATGAAATGATTTCGAATACATGAGTTGATAATTTCTACCATGCTCGTATTCGTTATCACAAATATCGTGCTGCAAGGGATAAGCCTAACAACGTTACCCAAGAAGTAAAGACAGAGTGTTCTTTACTAGGAGACGCTATTAAGAGTTTTTCATAAAACTATACCAAGGGTTACATAAGCTGTTTTTATGGGGTTGGTTACCTACATGCCCATCTAGAAGGCCACTGTAGCTCGTATCATTAAGACAAAGGTTACAAACTTCCACAAGTGGGAGTTTGAAGGAATTATGTGCACAGTTAATCAACCTATGATGATACATCCATGCCTACGAAACACTAAAGGGTCACATCGGTGAGTGGATTTAACACGAACAAGTTATGCAACGATACTACAAAGAGGAATGATTCATAATAGTCATTATTAATCAGTTAAGTTTAACTTATTACTAGATTAGTTTAACTAACTAATAAATACAAGTCGTTGTACATTTACTAGTTGAGTAAATATACAATGTGTTAATTATAGATTATCCATGATATGATTTAAAGCTATTAAATCATATAGTAATTGGATAATATTATTGTATAAATTATATAAAGGTTATTATATAATTAACTATTAAAAGTATAAATACAAGTGTATAATTTCGTGTATTTGGGTACCGAAATTATAGTGTGTTAATACTAGACATTTGATAGTTAAGTGCAACAATAATAAAGTTGTTAACACTATAAGGGATGGAAGTGTAAAACGGAAGTTTAATTAAGAGGTTAATCTTAATTAAACCAGAAGGGTTTTAAGTGTAACATCTTCCATTATAAATAGAAGGCTTATGCTAAACCCTAGATGTTGGTTCCTTAGCCTCTTTACACGAAATCCCTTCCCCCCTTGTTCCCTTCGATTGGCCGAAGTCCAACACAAGAACACAAGTCTTGTGTTCTTCGTGTTCTTCGTTCGTTCTTCGTGTTCTTCAAGTCTTGAAGATCCAAGATCGTTGCAAGTGATCAACTAGAAGATCGTTCGTCGTGTTCATCATCAGTGGACTTATCTTAAGCATTAACCTAAGGTATGTTTCATGGAACACATCTTCTTCTTCTCCTCTTGTTCGAAGTCGAACTAAGAACCCTAGGGTTCTTGGTAGTAGTCGACGAACACACACAAGTATGTGTGTGTGTTCGAGTTCTTCGTACAAGGTTTCTTTCTTGTTAACCTAATCTAGTTTTCCAACATCCCAATCCTTTAGGAATTATGGATTAGGTTTAATCTCAGTTCCGCATTTAGGGATTAAATCAGCTAGTTAGTTTTAATCGGTCAAGAACAAGATCATGTTCTTGGTCAGTCATCATTCGAACTCGTGTACTAGGTGGTCGACCAAAGTGGTTGATCAGTCGTATGGTGCGTAGTAAATCCCTACACTTGTTATATTTCGATTTAAAATACAACTTCCTTTGTACCCAATATCGCCTCGTATGACAAACGTATTTCAGAATTGTCTAAGTTGAACCAAAGCACATTAGTCATTGTATCCTAAACCAAATACCTCAGGCTTAAGGACAATCCTAGTGAACAATACTTTTGAACTTTTCAACCACGAAGTATTGTCACGGTGGTCAATCCAATATTCGTTGAGCCTCCAACAGAATATCACCGATATTTGGTTTACACAAAACTTGTGTAGCTATCTTCGAAGAACTTCGAATCTACCACCTAATACCGCGATGACGTTAACGTCCCATCGAGGTTCCCACCAAGACGAGTAGTCACAGATTTTTGTATCTTTTTGAATAAATAGACTTTTATTCATGGATGATGTAAAACATACAAAGTCTGAATAAAAATGATACTAACTCATGTACTATTCGTCACTGGACATAGATACTGAATTATTACCGGATCATTAATTATTCCTTTCGTTCGTGTTGATTACTAAATGATTCTTACAAACTTAATTGTAACTTTATCACTAAACCAATCATTTCTATTAAACTAAAGACATAAGACGAGTATTTAGGAATACTATTACTTTTGCCTTTGCTAGATATTGTTCATGCAACATTTAGAACTTATTCTAGTCTTGCCTTTTATGCAATGCGGTAAACATAGGAGGATTGGAAATTAACTCCTTAGTTTCTTGAATTCTTAAAATTATCCTTGCAACTAAAGCCTCTTTTAGTTACTTGATTTGTAGATATTCTTACTAGTTAAAGAAATTTCCTTAAATGATTGTGTTATCCACTGAAGTGTTAACAACCTATTAGATATGCAATAATTAATCACAAGACTTGTGATCACGCTATTAGGTTTGCAATAATCTAATTAACGATCATTTATTATTTCTCTTAACTCTTTGGCTAACGACTTGGTAAAACCTTGTTGTTAATATCTTGCTAACTTACTGAATTCATCAACATCTTTAATGAATTACGTTAGTCTTAGCTCCCACTTACTTTTATGGAATTTAAGCATCTCTTAAACTACTTTGACCTAGTCAATAACTTGTAGTTTAATCTTTTTTTAAGAATTCTATCAATAATTAACATCATCCTTTGGATTTGCGAATATCCAACATTCCTGTTTAGGGAATTATGATCTTTATTGATTACTGTATCTAACAAGTACAAAACACTTGAGTCGATACTTCCAATCATTAAATGTATTAGTATTCTTTAAGAACTTTATTTAATGCCAAAGTCATCACTTGGATTTGTCAAATATCCATTATTCCTATAAGGGAATTATGACTTGATTAAATATTGTATTTATTACAAGTATAAGAGACTTGCAATAATAACCTTTAATTCTTAAATGCTTTAATATAGTTTGTCCCTTTTAAGAGTTATTTAACGTCTAAGTCATTTTACTTGGATTATACGAATATCCAATCATTCCTATTAGAGAATTATGACTTCATTAAATCCTTTACTACAAGTATAAAAGACTTGTAATAATACTCTTAAAGTCTATCTTGATTATATCCAATATAATCATACTATATTACTACTAATATTTTAAAACTTTCTATCATAAGTAATGACTATTACTTAAGATGTTTTAACTAAGTTCAATAACTCTTGAACCTTATGCTTCCATAAAACTCTTAAATACTTTCATTAGAAAAACTTTCTAATTACTAGTATCTAAATACCTTGAGCTATCAAGACATTATTTATACAACAATCAAACAAATATATATATAAACATGAAATATAAGTAAATCAAAATTTGACTTACAATCTAGTCATAAACCTTGACTAGTGTAATCATCACACATGCACACAATATAATTCAACCATGGATTCGAAATTTAATTAAAACCAAAATAAAACTTGATTTAACAAAAATAAAATTATCCAAACAATAAAGTAAAATTGTTTAAAACGAATCCACAAAATACTGAATTATAAAACTTGGTGCTCGTGGGATCATCACCATCTCATGCCGGTCACTATCACTTTCCATCTCCTCATGCAATAAACGATTGCAAAAGTTAGATTACTCGTAACGTACTTTACAAGTATCTTAAAGTGATTAAGAAGTGTGGTTGTGTTACCTGAGGAACTTGCGTTTCCTCCACTACCACTTGCACCCTATGGACAATTCTTTTTCCAATGCCCAGCCTCACCACACTTGAAGCACCGGTTCTCGGTCCTCGCAGTGTTAGGCTTAACCTTCTTGACCTTTTGTTTGACACCTTTACCATTTGGCACTCCTTGGTTAGGATAGTTTATACCCTTTCCTTTACCACCATGCCCTTTCTCATCGCTGCCATCAGTTGTGCGACCCCTTTTTGAATTGGTCTCAATATTCAACTCAACAGCCTCGAGCATAGATTGTAGCTCGGGAATGGAATTATCCATATCACGTTTGCTGTACTTGGATACAAAGAATTTGTAGTCATCGGACAATGAGTTGAGTATCATGTCAATTGCAAACTGCAATGGCATGTGGTGACCAAGTCTAGTAAGGTGATCAACACGCACTTTCATTCTCATGACGTGTGCACCTACTGATGCTCCCTTAGCCATTTTGCAAGAAGCGAACGCCTTACAAGCGTAAAATGCTTGTCCTGGTTCGTTTTCTTCATCCTTGGCAGGGGTTCTCAATACGTTTCTTTCTCGGTCAATCCTTTCCCTTTCTTGTCTGAGCATGATCTTAAAATCACGCTTCCAATTGAGGAAATTTGACCCAGTCTTTTCTTTCTTTCCTAGGAAGAAACGTTGCGAGAGTTTGTTATAGGTTATCGTTGTGTTTATTGCTGCCATCTACAAATCAAACACAGTTTAATTAGTAATCATCAATAAACATTCTCTAAAATATATTCTAAACCCATAACTAATATTTTAGGCCTAGGATCCATATATCACATTCTCGCCGCAAGGTTTGGGCACTTCCCGACGAGACATGCTATTTCTGGTAGGTAACGTCCTTACCGATCGTATCAAGACTTGACACGATTCCTAGGGGTCGTAGAATCTTTAGACTTATAACTTATTACAACTTTGTACAATTTAATTGTACATTTCTAAGTTAGTAATAAAGTCTAGTATGTTTATTCTACTCAAGTACTTTTTGGGCCGGGACTCCCGATTATCACCAAAGTAGATCAGACCATCTAAGACAGTGCGATGTTCTGCGCTGGGACTCCCGATTATCACAGAACCTCACGCACCCTAACACTCGCAATGATTTGAATCCATATCTAATTTTCTTTATCCTTACAATATGAATATCGTTTAACAAGTGAGGTGTTCCATTAGGTGGATAGTACTTCGATCTAAGATTTTCTTGGGATTGTTTAAGTCTTAAACTAAACTTAAACCTTTATTCCAATCTTAATCTTTGTTTAAAATGTGTGACTTGTGAATTGAAGGGTTCTACAAGACACCTTATCAAAATATAACAACTATTCTTTAAAACTTATAGTTTTAAGAACTTACACGATTTTACATGTATACCTAAAACGAGGTGTACAAAACGTTTTACTAGATTTTGTGAAAAACCTTATTTAGAATAAAACTTACTTGTTTTATCTTACTTGAAAAACTTATAAACTTATGTTAAACTTTTGAATTCTTTTATGATTCATGAACTTGAAACATAAACCTAGTTTAACACACCTAGTTCTTCATATGTATAATAACGAAATTAAACATTTGTTTTGACTTATTAGATTCGACCAAAATTAATGTCTTAATGACACACTTATAAACTTTGTGATTTTCTTGTGTAGCTCCCACTAGCTTCAACAACCATGATGAAACTTAAGCTAACACAATCACCGGTTTATACTTGGTGAAACTAATAAATTTATTATATAAAGACTATATATAATAATTCTTAGTTTGTTTAAACCTTTCTTATATTTAACTTGAACTAGTTAAATATAGGTTCTTGTTATTTTTTACTTGATCATTAATCTAGTACATTACATGACTTGTAAAATACTTATATTATACTTGTATAATTATCTAGTTATAATAACTTATAGCTTTATACATCTTAATACATGATAATATTTATAACTTTGTATAATTCTAGTTAATCATATAATTTCAACTTGTACAATTTCTAGTTATAATGAAATCATAACTTTGTACTTTCTAGTTTTAATTATATTATAAGTTATACAATAACTAATTATAATATTATCTTTAAAGATCAAAATAACATTATCCTTTTTTAATTGTTCCATTTTTATCTTGTATTTTAATGTATTCGTATATATGTATATTTTATAATAAACTTGTAACATTCTAATAAGAATATTACATCTAATTTATACATATGTATTTTAACTTAATCTAATTAAAATACGTATAAACTTATTATATCTTTTAAAATTCAATTTTACATAATAATTAAAAATTCCGAAAATTTTAATACATATATATAAATAATTAAATACACCTTGTTAATTTTAGAACTTAAAAATTAACATCCTCTTTATCAATTTCCTAAATTAATTAGATGAACCATAACCTTGTTTTTGACCAATCAAAACTAGGGTTTTGACTTTCTTGATCAAAGACATTATTTTAGTTAAAAGATTAATTTTAATCAATCCTATTTAAACAATAAACTTTGTTTAAATTCTAAGATAGATTATAAATTTTAATAAATTTATTTAAACTTTTTAATTTAAACCTTATAGACAATAAAACTTTGTCTAAATTACTAGGTTTAAAGAACTAGCTTTAATAAATCTATCAAAATAATAATTAAACCTATTAGACATAAACTTGTCTAATTAACTAGATTTTAGATTATTATCCTAATTAATACTTTTAAACTATTAAACTTAAACTAGTTTAATGTTCTAGGGTTCTTTAGGGTTTCGAAATTCTTAAGCCTAGGAAACTTTTACACCAAATAAACTAGGCTAGTTTAATAAACTTGGTGTCCAATTAACCTCTAGATTTTCAAAATCTCTAAGGGATTAGGAAAGAATCCTTTTGATCAATTAAATAAATCTTGTTTAACATACTTGATCCTAGGGATCTTCCTATGTCACGAAAAAATCAAGGAAGTAAGGAAAGAATTCTTTTGATCAATTAAACATATATTGTTTAACATACTTGATCCTAGGGTTCTTCCTAGTATTTTCGAAAATTGCTAGGGTTCTTAGAAACCTTCTTGACCAATTGAACTTAGACTAGTTTAATATTCTTGGTCCTAGGGTTCTTCCTTTTTTCCGAAAAATATGAAGAAGAAAAAGAAAACTTGAAACAAAAAAAAACTTAAAATAAAAGTAAACAAACAATCTTTGTTAATCTAGTCTAGATCTCTAAACCAACGCTCTGATACCAATGTAGGGTTTTAGCTACGCTCTATGCGACTGATCAACCACTTGGGTCGACCTCCTAGTGTTCTTGGTTCGAACCGTGACTGACCAAGAACATGAACTCGTTCTTGACCGGTAAAAACCAACTAGCTGATTTAATCCCTAAATGCGGAACTGGGATTAAACCTAATCCTTAAACCCTAAAGGATTGGGATGTTGGAGTTCTATATTAGGTTAACAAGAAAGAAACCTTGTACGAAGAACTCGAACACACAGATTGCTTGTGTGGTTCGTTCGACCATCAACCAAAGAACCCTAGGGTTCTTTGGCCGAATTCGTCCAAGAGTAATAAATAAAAATATCCAAAGTCCAAGAGTTATAAATAAAAATATCCGAATTCGAACACACACATTGCTTGTGTAACACCTCAATTTTTAAAACATCTTTTAAAGCATATTTTTATATAAAAATACTACAAAGTCCAATATCCAAAAATATGGTTTAACAAAAACCTTTTCAAAAGTTTATCAGACTTATAAAACACGGTGTTACAAAGATAATATCATAACCATAGGATATCGGGATCTACCTATAGGCTCCCGAGCTAAACATCTCTAGGCCACTTTTATCGCGACCTTCTAAACCTTCAATCTCGAACCAGAGTACATAGCCAAAAACAAAGTAGTACGTGAGACAAAATAGTCTCGTGAGATACATGGGTTTTCGACCCATTCTCAAATATAATAAAAGTCATATTCGTCACTTTTCTATATTCGTTTATTACTTATTAACTTGTGATCTTATCATTATCATACATATATACTAGTAAGCTAACCATAAGCTTACTCACATCAAAATCACATACTTGTAAGCTAACCTGAGCTTACACAATCTCAATCACATACGCTACGGACCTCTCCGAGGCAAACTCCCCCAATGTGGGTTAACTAGGTAAACTCCCCCGTTTCCGGGTTAACTGAAACTCCCCCGATTTCCGGGTTAACTAAAATTCCCCCGATTTCTGGGTTGACTGTTTCTCCCCCGTTTCCGGGTTGACTATTTCTCGACAGGCTACTCTTGCGCAGGGTGGTACCTCCCCAAGTAGGTGTCACTAACTCCCCCAACTTGTGTGGGTTGACTATGATCCAGATCCTTTTCTCAACACATATTGAAATCATCAAATACGGGCCTATGCCCCAATAATACATGCTCAAACATAAATTAGAATGTATCTATTCTAATTATCACATTATTCTCGTTTCTTATTCGATTTCAATATTGACTTTACCAAGTCCTTTATTTAATAAAACATATTTATCATTTATCAAAATCATTTACTTTAACTTTTCTTTGACTAGAATATAAATCCATCTCTAGTCACTTTATACTTATTCTCCTAGCAAATAAATCACTACTTTTATTAGTATAATATACTAATCAATACTTGATTACTTGAAAATAATTGTCATTATCTTTATTAATACATATTATTAATAAACCAGATATCTTACTTTCTAATTCATACTCTTAATCATACATCATATTAATAAAGAATTATTAATCACTTTCTCATTATCATAATCTCTTTCAAAATCATTAGTCATTAGACATAATTAGATAGTCTAATATTTGCATTTTCTTATCTTTTCATTCATATCTTTATTAAAAACATTTATAAATAAAGACATATAAAACATCAAAGTTTTCAAAATCATTTTCTGTGTACTCAGTAAAAGTCTCATGTACTCACCTTAGCCAAGCTAAATCCAAATCGTGTTTATCAACACGAATCCTTGCTTCTCACCATTGGAGCACCTTCAATACTTATGTCTTCTTGACCTATCATCAACATAACCACATACTCTAGTTATTATCCATAACTAGTCACTAATCAAACCAAAATAACCTTCTTAACCACCAAGTTCATCCAACTTGGTGGAATCTCAAACCCTAGTTCAAGATTTCCATCAACAAATCTAAATCCAACTTGTACACAATGTTTACAAGGTTACAATGAGTGTTCTACACTCATCTTAGTCATCTTCCCCAAAGATAACTTGGTAGGTTACCCAAACCACCATTTTTCCCCACATAAAGTACATAACTAGCTAGATAATCATCAAATCCATGTTATGAACACATTTTCCTGACAATATGTTGTAGATCTAAGTTATATAGACCCAATTTCATCACCCATTTCAAACCCTCCGACTAGGGTTTGCATACTTCACCATTTTCACCCAAATACAACCTCCATAACTAAAAGGAGTAGGGATTTACCTTATATTTCAACAATGGAGTGAGAATCTTCAAGATTGAGTGTGAAAATCAGTTCCAATGGCCTCCTTACACTTAAAATCGTCTACTCACACTTGGAAGGAAGTTCTAGGGTTTGGAAATGAGAGAAATGGCCAAAATCTCGATTTATGTTGTCCAGGTCGCCTTCGTGGCACGCAATCAATTCCTCGTGGCACGTGGTTTGGCGGGGCTATATTCGTGGCACGAAACCGAAACTTCATGTTGATCGGGTCACGAAAACAAGTTTCTGTCTCACTTCGTGCCTCGAACCCAAATCTTCGTCACACGAAAATGTGCAGGTTTGCACTTTATGTTGTTTCCTTCGACACGGTTTCGTCCATAACTCTCTCATACGGTGTCCAAATGACACGAAACTAATTCCTACGTTCTTTAAATGATTTATCCTTATTTATCATATTTTTATATAATTTACTTGTTTACAAAATTCGGGTCGTTACAACTATCCACCCCTTAAAAAGGATTCCGTCCTCGGAATCAACTCAAGGATTTCCAATCCCCATTCCGCTTCCATTCTCTCGTATTTATTACCATCAAACTTTTCTAATCATGATCCAATAGCAATTATACATTTAAAGGCACTTAACACCGTTAGGCCCAAACGGGTCGAAAATCCATCTTAAGCCCTTAATACCCCGAACGGGTCAAAATTCCATAACTCGACTATAACACTTTCAATCATTTAACCAATCCATTTATCCACATTGGGATAATATGACCCAATCATTACTAATAGCCAATTAACCAAAACGATAGTCAACGCCTAGCTTTGACCAAGTTGTCAACATTGTCCAATCTTTGACTTAAGCACAAAGTCAACCATATTTTGACAATTTCCTTACTTACTAAAGGTCTCATTAATCATCATTTCGATTACAATCGACCTTACATTCGTGGTCCAACAACAATCATACTCGAATCCCAAATTCAATTCGAAACACCCAACGCTCAAAGTCGCACCCTCCGACTATAATTATTTCCATTAATCAATTAACCATTATCATACACACATATAGGTGATATATTATAATCTTATCATTGCCTATCCATTCTAAGCGAAAGTCAAAACCCGATTTTGACCAAAGTCAACAATCTGTTAGTTGACCAACCTTGACTTATGAATAAAGTTAAACTCACTTTGCAAAATTCACATACTCTTTACTAGTGAGACTTCACTTCTCAAGCTTTTCGTTCCCGATTCCAATATCTACATTTCCTTTCTCAATTGTTCCCTTTTTTTCCTCGATTTTGATTTCCACAATCGAATAACAATTTTCATTTAAAGCAATACCAAATCTCTATTACTTTTTAACTTTCATTCAATTACTTATACCATCAATAATTTCCTTCAAACATCCTTATACCATACTTGTAATTCCCGATTACCGGCTTTAAAGCCTCAATCATATCCAATTGTGGCCTAACCACCCATTATACATCTTTCACCACTCATTGACTACTAACAAACTTTGCTTCCTATAAGCATTCCTTTTTCATAAACTATGAACTTGTAGGCATCTCCTACACATACTTATACTTAAACACGACCCGTGTTTTCAACCCAAGTTCTCATTTACTCTCTGATTATAGCTACAAATAACCATACGGTTCTACATACGTCAGATATAAACATCATAATACTGACACATCTTATCATACTTTAACTATCATATCGAGATGATCAGAAAGCCTCCAATCCATCAAGATCCAAACTGTCAAAATGATCGGAAAGCCTCCAACCCAAAGTGACTCATCAAATCTCGTTAACCGGAAAGCCTCCGATCCAACAAGATCCATACAATACCATTCTATCTTGCATACAATTCATGTATGCATCATTCACTAAGCATCATGCTATCATTTTCTTTCATATTAACATATTATCTAACTAAAATACTACTTAACATGTTCCTCAAAACATTATCTTTCTATTATCATATGCCTTTCATAGACCATTACTCCCACTTATACCTTTATACCACACGGTATACACATAATCATTTCTAGTGCTTTCCACCAATCTACTCATTTATCAATCGCCTTTAGTCGACTCATTTTCTCATCATTAAAAATTTCCAATCTTTCTTTCACCACTTAGGTGACCACCATTACATTCAATTGTCCACATTTTTACCGAATCACCTGGTCAACTCGAGTCAACCAATTGACTCCGATCCAAAATCTAAACATAAGCTATCACACTTTTTGTATGTCCCTTTTTTTTCAAATAATTAATTGTTACCCTTGACTTAACATATCATTTCTATGACATTTTACCATTATTTATCCTTTTACCCTTAGCATGGAATCCATGATACAAACTTTTGTTATGACTAATTGTCTACTTCTACTCAACCATTTTCGATTACTAAAATTCGGCGTTCCCGACGCTTACTCTTTTCCGCATATTTTCTATTTACGAGTTTCAAGACCTCACTTTATCTATAACCATTCTTTTCTTTACCATTATCATATGATGATAACACATCACCATCATCATTCCCGCGGAATGCTACAATTTTACTTTTGAACTTTTTCCTTATAGGGTTTCCCATCCATATATACCATTCTCACTAAGTCTTAGTACTTCCGCGTACTACCATCCTTTCATTGAAATCATTTACTATTCCCGGGATTAAATATCTTTCAATATCCTAATTATCCGCGACATACCAATCACCAACTCACCCAGGCATATCATACCTTTACACATAACAAATCGGGGAAACCGTCCCCTGAGTACAGTTCCACACCAAATGATTTACCCATACTTATACATACCATTTCACTTAAGCACCAAATTGAGCGACAATTAATTAAATAAAGCACGAACCTCATACCATCAATTTTATAATTGAGAGAAAACTTACCACACTTTTGCACCTTTCACATCAACGTGATTTGACGAACTTTGAACGAGTTTTTCTTCCTTTGTTGACTCCAAGCTACCATCAAACTTTCTCTTTTCCCCACTTGATGACGATTCAATGACCCTTCGGTGAACTACCTTCTCCGCATCTCTAGCATTAAATTCTCTTAGAAATTTTTCCAAGTACTCTTTCGGGACAAAACTTAACTATCAATCTATTCGCGAACTCCTTCCACGACATCTAGTACCATAACACTTTTCCAAACTTTCGCACATCACTTTCTTCCACAACGACGTCTCGCCTTCAACAACTGGGATGCAAGAGTCATCATAACATTCTTCATTCTCTTACTATCTTTCATCACTTGCTCAATTTCACGAATCCACTGAATCGTCACCTTCGACTCGAAACTTCCCAAATACGCATCGGCTTACACGCCATGAATGTCTCAAACGGACATCCTTCCATTTCTTCCGATTCAGAATCACTACCCTCTTCTGTCGAGCACTTCTCAGCACCAACCTTGCTACTCGAAGACCTATTCTTCTTACGGATGTTAGAATCATCCCGCCTATCCTTATTCGTCCAGTCATCCACGATCCGCCTCACATCTTTATTCAGTACATCTTTCATCTGATTAAACAGATTCCGGATAATTTTCCAAATTACCGGGGTCGGGTTTCATCTAAACCAGGAACCCTCTCCCTCATCACCGCGACATGACGAAACTCACTTATAATTTCTCTTCTTGACTTAGAGGAGCTCATCCTCTTCTCGTGTTCACCTTTTTGTTATACCATTATATTCAACAACCAATATTCGAATAATCGACTCAACAGTCGAATACGACGCATAAGGATCAAAACATGACATTTCCCTTAGGGATCAACCCTATCATACTCGCACTTTACGGTCTCAAAAGACTAATCATGGACATCCTATCAAAACATATGGTCCTACTTAGCATAGCTTAAGACTAGGGAGGTCAAACCTACCTAATTCACTTAAAATATAGCTCTGATACCAAGTTGTAACACCTCAATTTTCAAAACATCTTTTAAAGCATATTTTTAAATAAAAATACTACAAAGTCCAATATCCAAAAATACGGTTTAACAAAAACCTTTTCAAAAGTTTATCAGAGTTACAAAACACGGTGTTACAAAGATAATACCATAACCATAGGATATCGGGATCTACCTATAGGCTCCCGAGCTAAACATCTCTAGGCCACTTTTATCGCGACCTTCTAAACCTTCAATCTCGAACCTGAGTACATAGCCAAAAACAAAGTAGTACGTGAGACAAAATAGTCTCGTGAGGTACATGGGTTTTCGACCCATTCTCAAATATAATAAAAGTCATATTCGTCACTTTTCTTTATTCGTTTATTACTTATTAACTTGTGATCTTATCATTATCATACATATATACAAGTAAGCTAACCATAAGCTTACTCACATCAAAATCACATACTTGTAAGCTAACCTGAGCTTACACAATCTCAATCACATACGCTACGGACCTCTCCGAAGCAAACTCCCCCGATGTGGGTTAACTAGGTAAACTCCCCCGTTTCCGGGTTAACTGAAACTCCCCCGATTTCCGGGTTAACTAAAACTCCCCCGATTTCCGGGTTGACTGTTTCTCCCCCGTTTCCGGGTTGACTATTTCTCGACAGGCTACTCTTGCGCAGGGTGGTACCTCCCCAAGTAGGTGTCACTAACTCCCCCAACTTGTGTGGGTTGACTATGATCCGGATCCTTTTCTCAATACATATTGAAATCATCAAATACGGGCCTATGCCCCAATAATACATGCTCAAACATAAATTAGAATGTATCTATTCTAATTATCATATTATTCTCGTTTCTTATTCGATTTCAATATTGACTTTACCAAGTCCTTTATTTAATAAAACATATTTATCATTTATCAAAATCATATTACTTTAACTTTTCTTTGACTAGAATATAAATCCATCTTTAGTCACTTTATACTTATTCTCCTAGCAAATAAATCACTACTTTTATTAGTATAATATACTAATCAATACTTGATTACTTGAAAATCGTTGTCATTAGCTTTATTAATACATATTATTAATAAACCAGATATCTTACTTTCTAATTCATACTATTAATCATACATCATATTAATAAAGAATTATTAATCACTTTCTCATTATCATATCTCTTTCAAAATCATTAGTCATTTAGACATAATTAGATAGTCTAATATTTGCAATTTTTCTTATCTTTTCATTCATATCTTTATTAAAAACGTTTATTAATAAAGACTCATAAAACATCATAGTTTTCAAAATCATTTGCTATGTACTCAGTAAAAGTCTCATGTACTCACCTTAGCCAAGCTAAATCCAAATCGTGTTTATCAACACGAATCCTTGCCTCTCACCATTGGAGCACCTTCAATACTTATGTCTTCTTGGCCTATCATCAACATAACCACATACTCTAGTTATTATCCATAACTAGTCACTAATCAAACCAAAATAACCTTCTTAACCACCAAGTTCATCCAACTTGGTGGAATCTCAAACCCTAGTTCAAGATTTCCATCAACAAATCTAAAATCCAACTTGTACACAATGTTTACAAGGTTACAATGAGTGTTCTACACTCATCTTAGTCATCTTCCCCAAAGATAACTTGGTAGGTTACCCAAACCACCATTTTCCCCCACATAAAGTACATAACTAGCTAGATAATCATCATATCCATGTTATGAACACATTTGCCTTGACAATATGTTGTAGATCTAAGTTATATAGACCCAATTTCATCACCCATTTCAAACCCTCCAACTAGGGTTTGCATACTTCACCATTTTCACCCAAAAACAACCTCCATAACTAAAAGGAGTAGAGATTTACCTTATATTTCAACAATGGAGTGAGAATCTTCAAGATTGAGTGTGAAAATCAGTTCCAATGGCCTCCTTACACTCAAAATCGTCTACTCACACTTGGAAGGAAGTTCTAGGGTTTGGAAATGAGAGAAATGGCCAAAATCCCGATTTATGTTGTCCAGGTCGCCTTCGTGGCACGAAATCAATTTCTCGTGGCACGAGGTTTGGCGGGGCTATCTTCGTGGCACGAAACCGAAACTTCGTGTTCAGCAGGTCACGAAAACAAGTTTCTGTCTCACTTCGTGCCACGAACCCAAATTTTCGTGACACGAAAATGTGCAGGTTTGCACTTTATGTTGTTTCCTTCGACACGGTTTCGTCCATAACTTTCTCATACGGTGTCCAAATGACACGAAACTAATTCCTACGTTCTTTAAATGACTTATCCTTACTTATCATATTTTTATATAATTTATTTATTTAAAAATTTCGGGTCGTTACAATATACACGAATTATATACTTGTATTTATACTTTCAATAAATAATTATATAATAACCTTTATATAATTTATACAACAATATTATCCAATTACTATATGATTTAATAGCTTTAAATCATATCATGGATAATCTATAATTAACACATTGTATATTTACTTAACTAGTAAATGTACAAATACTTGTATTAATTAGTTAGTTAAACTAATCTAGTAATAAGTTAAACTTAACTTAATACTTAACTGATTCATAATGACTATTATGAATCATTCCTCTTCGTAGTATCATTGCTTATCTTGCTCGTATTACATCCACTCACCGGTGTGACCCTTAAGTGTTTCGTAGGCATGGATGTATCATCATAGGTTGACTAACTGTGCACATAATTCCTTCATAACAAATACAACTCACCAAATAGTCATTTATAACCATATAAACCTGTCAACCACTAGTTCATCCAAACGGGCCAAAAAAACCCGAACATGACTAAATTACTTCCACATTTCCATCAACTAGCACATAACTTCTAACTAGCAATTCACCATAATCTAGCAATTCTATCGAGTTCATAACCATCACAATAGCATGTATCATACTTGCATAATCTCTAGTTAACCATTTTGACCCAAACACTAACTAGATCAATTCACGCAATCATCAGTACTAGGTTTTCACCATCCATAACTTACCAATCATGATTTCTCAACTTAATAAACAATTCTATTCATTCAAGCATCAAGAAATCCAAGATTTATCAAAACTCACCTTCAACTTCCACCATTAATGGAGGTTGAAGGTGATTTTCACCAAATCTTACTTTCTTCCAACAATCAACCATACATATGATGTAAAAGCTTTCATAAACACATAAAACAACATCCATACCAAGATTCAACCATAAAACATTAGGAATCATAAACCCTAGTTCATACCAAAGCTCAAGAACAACATGACCATGTAAAGGAGAAGATGCAACTTACTTCTAAGCTTCTCCTACACAAACTTTAGTGTAGAATTCGGACCCTAGCACAAGAGATCACCAAGAACAAGCAAGGAAAGCTCAAGAGCAAATATGGAGTTTAAAGAGAAGCAATGTAATAGTGTGTGTGTGTGTGTGCATGGATAATGTGTTCAAAGAATAAAGGTAAAAACAAAAGAGATCTCTCTCTCTCTCTCTAGATCCGGCCAACACAAGGGATTGGGGCCCCTTGTGGCCTTTTTCTACTTTTAACAGTATACGTCTGAAAGTCCCTTTCGTAATTAATTTATTTAAAATAGCAAACGGACTCCAATTTTAAAAACGAAAGCATTTCCGGAAACGAAATTCGACAAGGAATCTAAAAATATAAAAATCACATTTTTATTCCAAATATATCACAAGTCGGGTATTTTAACCCCTTGGTTAAAATACTGCAAAAGATAGCAGGCTAATTAAATTAACTAAGCATTTAATCAGATAATCATTTAATAAGATACCTTAAGGTCAATAAACTACTAGGCCGGGTTTTGGGACGTTACAGAATAGTTGGTACCGGTCTAAAGTGTCAGTTAGTGTCATTGTTGAAAGTGCTCTCATGTTTTCTCTCTATTCCTACATTTTGTAACTCCTTGGAATCATAGATATTTTGGAAGAGGCGTAAGTGTATTACTAAGGTGCTGTTTATTTTTTATGAAAGGTCTTCCTGGGATGTTTTGTCTTCGCGGCGCATACTACACGCAGAAAAAGCTTCCCGTGGATGTTTGTTTTTCAGAAGCTCGAAGACCTTGTTATGTCTGCCCTAGGTCTTCCCCAAGAAGCTTTGGACATTAACTTCTTGGATCTTCTAGCCTTGGAAAAATGACGACATTTATCTTCAACTTCTCCCCCTTTCCCTCAAATCTCCTGGAATTCTCACCCTCTCCCTCAGTCGCCAGCAAACAATCAGCATCCTCCTCCGCCGTCACCTGAACACAACAGTCGCCGAAGAGCAACAGCCACCGTCCTCCGTCGGTCGAACTCCAAGGGGAAGCTCTTCACAGCCAGTCGCCGCCCTCCTCCATCTTTACCGACCTTCGATTGTTCGTCTTCTCCACCTTCTCCAATGTCGGTGTTCATCTGGCCCGCCGCCGGGTCGTTGATGTTTGCTAGGTATGTTCCTAAAATCATAAATATCTTATGCTGGAAAATCAGATTGTGTAGAAATTAGGGTTTGTTCTTATTTCATGTTTGTAAAATTAGAGTTTTTGTAGAAATTAGGCTTCTGCAGATTATAAAAAACACAAACGACAGTTTTATTGGAGACTGTAGACCTTTGGTCCATCTCAGAAGCTGCAACTTAACAGTTGACATATATGATCTGCAGACCGCAGATCTTTTTAATCTAAAAAAACACCACCTAAATACCTCCCCACATTAGTTTGAACGGCCATATTATTTTTCGTATTTAATTAACCCCATCGTAAGTATTATAATTATTAAAATATCAAAATATAATTATTGATTAATGTAAAATTTATAATAAATATTACTTTTCCATATTAAAATCGAAGACGTATTTTTCCCTTATTTTCTCTGGCTTTTTTTATAAATATTTCTAATTTATGAATAAAATTAGGATAAAGTACAATATGATAAAGATAATCAAAGGCTTTGTTACGTTTCCGATATATAATTTGTTGTTCGTGGAGTTGTCGGAGGGATAAGCTGTTGAGACTTCTTTCTCAGTCACTGTCATCGACTGTCGTCACTAATTCTCCCTACCTTCCATCTCACTCCGCCCCCAAATTTCTCTCTCACACGCACAACTCCCACACCAAAATCTCCGATCTCGTCTTTCTCTCTCTAAAATCTGCGACTAAGCCTTCATGAATTTCGCACGCATTTCAAATCTCCAGTTCGTTACCATCAAAACGCTATCTCTATTCGTAGTATTACTATTATTGGGTATTCACTCCACCGATGCCTCAATCCACGTGTACGATCGAGATCCATTTCGAGAAGTCGGCAATGCTTACCTTGTCTCCGGCGGTAGCGAAGGTCTCGCCGCATCTCGTACCCTAAGTCCACTCCCTCGCCATTCACCTTCCGCCAATGCTAATGACGGTCGTTCGTATATCGGGTAATATTTTGTCTCCCTCGATGTTTATATGTGTAATTTCGAGATGCAGTATCAGATCTGTGGTCACATTGGATCAAGCTTCTTACATATCTTTTGATTGCTTGAGTACTTGAAAGTATATAACACTTTTAGTATATATCTTGCTGATTATTTGAAAATTGAATACTTAAAATTAACTAATTTGTCCAATTTGAGCGGGATGCGATGATGTGAGGATGACAAACCTGAATTGCACATGTTCTGTAGACTTGATAGATAGAACAATATAATCACATGAACTGGACTTATGACAATTTTATGTCCTAAATATGCCAATACAAACTTCTGTGTTGTTACTGTGGTAGTGTAGATGTAATTGTTATAAAATGAGATGATAACCTTTAATGAAAACAAAATGGTTCATGAATCATGATCTGTTATGTTCATTTACTCTCCCATTTTAATTTTGTTAAAATACAAACATTTGTAGAATTCAGAACATCACATTTCGGAGAACAGAAGCATCTGCAGCCAAACATTCAAAAACAGAACGTCGTACCGGATTAGTACAAGTCATAATATTTGAAGCTGAAGACCGTGATAACATCAGTGGGTCCCCATACGGAGGACAAAGATCCATTTGTTGCACTCCTGATTTAGCTAAACTAGAAGGCTGTAAACAAGGAGAAGTTATCAGAATACCTTCCAAAACAGATCCTAGCTGGCCTGTAACTGTCAATGTCTATTTTCGTGGTAAATCCTTAACCGCACAACTAAAAACAACAGAAGCTTACATCACAAAAACCGGTATGTACAACTTATTCTTCATTTCATGCGATCCAACCCTCAAAGGGTTGACCATAAGTGGTCAAACTTCATGGAAGAATCCGGATGGTTACTTACCAGGAAGAATGGCCCCTTTTAAGAAATTTTATGTGATTATGTGTTTCGCGTATTTGCTACTTTGTATCGCGTGGTTTTCTCAATATGTGAGATTTTGGGATGATGTTTTACACCTTCAACATTGTATTAGCGGTGTAGTTGCTGTTGGTTTGTTTGAAATGATACTTTGGTACTTTGATTATTCCTATTTTAACAATTCGGGAACAAGACCAGTTGTGATGACATCATGGGTTGTGACCATTGGATCTTTAAGGAAAACGGTTTCACGGTTGTTAGTGTTGTGTGTTTCTATGGGATATGGTGTTGTTCGTCCTACACTTGGTGGACTTACAACAAAAGTTATGCTTATTGGTGTGACTTATTTTGTATCAACCGAATTGCTGAATGTTACCGAGAATGTGGGGACCATTAGTGACATAGCGGGAAGAGCGAGGGTGATTTTGGTACTTCCTAATGCACTTTTGGATGCTTTTTTGATCATGTGGATATTTACTTCTCTTTCAAAGACTCTCACACAGTTACAGGTTATGCTTTTTTTATTTAATCTTGCTTTTAATTTTATTATTATTATTACTATTATTATTATTATTATTATTATTATTATTATTATTATTATTATTATTATTATTATTATTATTATTATTATTATTATTATTATTATTTGTGAAAACTAATAATACAAAGTTTTGATTGGTATAGGCAAAGAGGAGTTCAGTGAAGTTGGATACCTACAGGAAATTTTCAAATGCATTATTAGTGACAGTTGTTCTTTCGGTTTTTTGGATCGGATATGAGGTATGTATTTTCAGGTCAAAGTGGGCGGGCGGGTTGAAAAGGATCCATGGGTTGAAATGGTGTGGGTTGGGTTGTTTGTGCATTACCTATATATATAATCATATACTTGATGTAGGTTTATTTCAAAGCAACTGATCCTTTCAACGAGAGGTGGCAAAGTGGGTGGATTATCACTGCATTTTGGGACATTCTTGCATTTGCATTACTCTCTGTTATCTGCTATCTGTGGGCCCCATCACACACTTCTCAAAGGTAAATCACTTATATTTATATTTTATGTTTTGTGCTTAACTCTCGCTACACGGTGACATCATCAAATAGATATGCGTACTCAGAAGAAAAAGGTGAAGATTCTGATGGAGAAGAAACCGAAGCACTTTACAGCAGAACACCCCAAGGTGGTGACATCAGCTTAGTCAAACAAGAAAAAAATGGTCAAAATCGGGATGAATTTGATTTAGATGATGATGATGATGATAATCAAGAAGAAGGCAAAAGAGAATAATCCCAAAGGGGGAGAAGAATGTGTAATATGCTTTAAATTCACAATATTCTTGAGTTATTGAGTGACTATAAGATTTTGATCACACTATTTTTTAATTAGTTGTTTGCTTATATGTAACATAACAATTGTCATTTCATTCACAGTATTATATAGCTGTACAAGTAAGCTTTCTGATCACAAAAAAAGAAGGATAATATACATGTAGTTATGTATCACTAGCTTTCACGACATACAGAAAACTATTTTTATATTGGACTACGACTTGAAGCCGCATAGTTCTAATATATATCTATATACTAGTTTCATAACCCGCCCGATTAGCGGGCTAGCTGTAAGAAATATAATATATAATGATGAAAAAAACGTAAGAAATTATATAGACAACTATTATTAAAATGATGATTAAAGGTTTTGTTGTACATGAATAATCGGTAAAAATAAATCAAAAAAGAAAACGAAATTTTATTGTATAAGACGTTTGTTGTTGAGTTTGTATAGTTACCATCTTGGTCGCAACAAATAATTTTCAACCATTTGTTTCTCTTTACTCTTGATACATCAACATATAGTTGGTCATGTGAGAATACTGATATTTGGACAAACAAATCAACCCATGACAATGTTCGTCCATGGTTTTTTTAATAGTCATTGAAAAACGTACTTAAATAGGAAATTGTCTTCGACTCAATTTGAAAGGCATAATTTTGTTGTAAGGACTAATAATCATACGTGGGATAACACAAATTGTACAAACGTTGTCACGATCTTACCTTCAATTATATTAGCCTAGTTCTATTGCATAAATCTACTTTCTGATCAATGTTTTGCATACACATTACAGGAGCATCTATCTTTAACTTCAATATATGATGCGTGACACCTGACATTTCTATAGTATACAAGAATTATGTGGTGTAAAGATCGAGGCTAAACATAGTATCATCAACAATTTCATGTGTGAGTGTTGATAATAATATGTTTAGACTATAATATTTTTGGATCATAATATTTTTAAACATTGATTATTATAACTTTCGATCATAATAAAATTGGATTATAATAAATTTGGATCGTAACATTTTGTGATCCTAACATTTTGTGACCATAATAAATTTAAATTACATTTTTAGATCATAAGAATTTTTTCGTAAAATGTATGAACCATCACATTTTTTTGTTCAAATTTTTATGTCCATACTCATTTCGTAAAGAATTTAATTTTAAAAACTTTTATTTTCTTAAAATTTTTGTGATTATAACATTTTATGATCATAATAAATTTAAACTACACTTTTAGATCATAAGATTTTTTTTTCGTAAAATGTTTGAACCATGACATTTTTTTTCAAATTTTTATGACTATACTCATTTCATAAATAATTTAATTTTAAGAACTTTGATTTTCTTAAAATTTTGAGATTATAACATTTTGTGATCATAATAAATTTAAATTACATTTTTAGATCATAAGATATTTTTCGTAAAATGTTTGAACAATTGTTGGGTCACATTTATTGTAACCAATAGTCTAGAGACCATTTTGTATTTAGTCAAAACTTTGGCTAGGTATATATATAGTAAGTAGTAACCTAATTTGCATAATCTTGCCCAAATTGTAGCATCCCCTATCAATAGCAAAGTGTTCAAATATTTCATCCATCTTAATCTTCCTATATTATCACTTGTTTATGCTTAATCTATGAATTAATCATTGAATTCACAATCTGCAACCATGACATTTTTTTTTTCAAATTTTGTTGACTATACTCATTGCGTAAAGAATTTAATTTTAAGAACTTTGATTTTCTTAAAAAATTTTGTTTACAAATAAAAAACAAAGCTATGGGCGAAAACGAACCGAGGGAAGACATGAATATGTTTCCATATAAAGAAGAAGTTAATTGTCTATTATGCCCTTTGAGTCAGCGTCCATATCATCATTAAGAATCAATGTTATTGGTACATGACATCAAATTAAAATCATGTCCTTGCTCCATATATAGGTAGGAGACTCCTTAATAAACCATTTAGGGGATATGGGTATTTTGATAATTACATTAATTTAAGGAATTTTTATTTCTAATATATCTATATCTATACTCCTTAATAAACCATTTAGGGGATATGGACATTTTGAGAATTACATTAATCTAAGGAATTTTAAGGAAACGATTTCAATAATGATTGAGATGATGATTATTGTTTCAGTTTTTTTTTCTCTCAATTAGCTGCTCTTTAAATTATGTACTGATTATTTGTCATGATGATTATCAGTTGCCAAATTTATCAGGTTCTTTCTATCTAAATTTATTAACCCCTAAAATGGATTGAAATTAGGGTTCACATGTTTCATTTAATTGCAACATAGGTTATATATTGTTTATATGATTATAGTTCATGAACAAACACTTGGTGACGTATTTTTTTATTTTTATTTTAAGAATCACTCATGAATTCTTAGGTGTTGTTTGGTTCACTAGAATATTTATGATGGTATTGGAATTTATGAAGGAATTGGAATTTGTGTGAATTGGATTCCAATTCCACATTATGTTTGGTTGGTAGGAAATAAAATTTGTGGAAAATTGGTGGAGGTGGTGTCGGCGGGTGGTGGTGACGGGTGACGGCGGCGGAGGCGGGTGCCGACGATGGTGGTGGTGGCGGCGGACGGGTGGCGGTGGCAGTTGGTGGCGGTGGTGATGGCGGGTGGTGGTGGTGGGTGGTGGTGGTGGCGGTGGCGGGTGGTGGTGGTGGTGACGGGTGATGGCGGAGGAGGCGGGTGCCGACGATGGTGGTGGTGGCAGGCGGGTGGTGGTGGCGAACAAGTGGCGGTGGCAGGTGGTGGCGGTGGCAGATGGTGGTGGTGGCGGTGGCAGGTGGTGGCGGTGGCAGGTGGTGGCGGTAGTGATGGCGGGTGGTGGTAGTGGGTGGTGGTGGCGGCGGTGGCAGGTGGTGGTGGTGACGGGTGACGGCGGCGGAGGCGGGTGCCGACGATGGTGGTGGTGGCAGGCGGGTGGTGGCGGCGAACGGGTGACGGTGGCGGGTGGTGGCGGGTGGTGGTGGTGACGGCGGTGGCGGGTGGTGGTGGTGGTGACGGGTGACGGCGGAGGCGGGTGCCGACGATGGTGGTGGTGGCAGGCGGGTAGTGGCGGCGGACGGGTGGCGGGTGGTGATAGGTTTAGGTTGAATGTATGTTTGATGGTAGTAAAGTAATACTCCACATTCCATCAACATGGGATTTTAAAATCCCTCCTTGAATGGAAGGAATCTAAATTCCATTGTTTGATGGAATTAATTTCCAAGATGAATTCTAATTCCTTCCAACCAAACATGTGAATCTTTAGGAATTGGATTCCAATTCCCTCAAATTCCTAAGGAATCCTGCGAACCAAATGAACCCTTATTTTCATTTCATTTACAGAATACAACTGTTTTTTTTTGGGAAGAAAACAATGGAGATTACAAGGAGTGCAAATCCAATGAATTTTGAACGTCTGTTTCTGAATTATGCTTGACTCATAATTTTTTTTTTACATAATGGATATTTCATTGATAAAGATCATTTTTTACACGGATAAAGAATGTAAACGGGCAACAAGCTGCGCCGCTATCCCTTTTTGAATGGCAAAACTAATTCTTTTAAAAACAACGTTTGTGGATCTAGGTGTCATAAGATTGCTATGCATAACACGTTGGACTCTGTTGAGAAGCTCCACTGCCTCAGGTGCAAGGAAACCGAAAGTGTCAAATGCAAAAGGAATAAACACGTGTTGATTTCCAATGCATGCTTTCTCTTGCTTTGTCACTTTGCACGAGGCGGCTTTCAAAGCAGCTTGTCCCACCGTAACACCCCGACTACTCAAACCAACGAGAGGAGAAACTCCGATTAGATCCACACACGCGTGCTTCCCCCCAACCCATCCAAAAACCAAAATGTCAGCAGGTCTAAGTGTGGATCTTCTATCCAACGGGTCAGTCAAAAAGTTCACAGGTGCTTCTTTCCTTGCAGAGATCCCAGCACGCCTACATATGTCAAAAAGGACATCTCGAACCATATCGTGTCGGTACTTGAAACCCGGGAGCTCTTTACAATGAATAGCATGTTCCCCAAAGGAATCCAAACAGGCCTTGCGACAAACAGGGCATAACGCATCAACCGGAAATAATGGAATCATGAGACGATACTTAAGAATGGCACGATATTCCACAGGTGACATATGTTGACCTAGCCCATCTATGGGAATAGCAAGAAGATAATCCTGAGCATGAGGTGCCCGTAAACAATCAAAAACCGCTTTCTGTCTCACATTCATGTCGAAACGAACTTCGAAATCCTTGACCATTTCACTAAAAAGGGCACTCGCCAATGTTTGTTGGGCTTTAGAGGGGCGGTTAGTGAAGCCACTAAAATCGAAGCTCGGAATCATATCACGAAGACGAGCCAAAGCACAACCATAATCGTCATCCATACAAGATATTCCGCTGACACGTAAGATGTGATCCTGAAGCACCCAAAATTGGGCCCTCGAGTCCACAAAAGCATAAGAAGAAACCATGTTTGCCGAGTAAAAACCCAAACCACCGGAACGAATGGGTAGAGAAGCGAGTTGCCACTGTAAGTCTCCAAAGAAAGGCCCTCCACATACCACAATGTTCTCAATCGACTCACGCAATCCTTTGTCAAAGACCAAAGATGCCTCCTCCATGTGTACAGGTTGACAAGTTCTTAAACCAAAAAAGAGTTTGGCAATACCCATACATGATCATAGTAAAAGGAGCTCACTCTGCGGGTCATGTAACTGTGGAAGGAGTCTCATCAAATCAACAGCATTTGTAGCTCTCCTCATAGCCAACTCAGTAATAAAATTTGGGTCTCTACTAACAGCTCCCCCAAGAAGCTTCACACCCAATGATGGCCTTCTGATATCGACAGGGAATAAACCCTCACGAGGTTTCATTCCATTACACGAGGGCCAAAATAATTCGGTCTTCTTGATATTAAGTTCTAGACCCAAACTCGGACCACTAACCCTTATAATGTCTAACACCCGGGCCACCTCTTGAGCATCTCCAATGACAGTCCCATCGTCAAGATACCAAGCATGAATAAGAAGCTTGCAATTGTCTCTGATCTTATGTATTAGCGGGTGCAATACAAGAGCAAAAAGAAGGGGTCCCAAAGGGTCACCTTGTTGCACCCCAGTAGCAGACCATATATGCGAGTCTCCTATATACAACCTCGATGTCTGCCCATATAAGAAATTCACCCATAATGAAATAGAGGGACACCTCACTCTAACCTCATGGAGCGAGGTTGATCTATCCACAAGGTTAAAAGCATTCGAGAAGTTCACTGTAAGCATTGCAAGAGACCCATCAATATGATATTCACTAAGCACCCTATTGGCACTGTGTAAAACTGCCTCAGCACCACCTGACACTCCAACTCCAAACTGAAAATCACCAAGGTACTTAGACATTTCTTTACCCACACATTTCATAGCAACCTTGGAAACCAAACGCCTCCAAATAGTGCCTACTGCAATAGGCCTTATCCCGTTATCTGGTTTAAGGAGTGGCGTGAGAGGGGCAGAAGCAATAAACTCAGCTAATATAGGCGGACACCTGCCTGCTAACCACAAATTAACGACTGAGGTGATTGCTTTCAATAGGTCTGTGGCAGTAACAGATCCCTCACCACATAAAGCATCTAAAATATGTTGTGCCCTCAAACCATCTCTCCCACATGAAGTACCTTTGGGGAAAGATTTAATGCAACAAAGGACACTATCAAACTCTGCAGCAAGGGGAGGCTCAGAAAATGTGTGGCTCGACATGGAAGGGGGTGGCTTGTAGGGATGCTTAGCCTCCAAGGCTTTAATGGTATCAACACAATATGGAGCAACGCCGGAAGAAGATAACACTTTCCCTGCTGCTGAAAAATGCCCATCGGCAACCTTGCGAAGACACTGCCTAACATTGGTGTTACTCGATGTGCTCTGCTGCAAAAAATCACCTCCTCCCTGACCCAAAAACCCTGACCCAGAAGCATCCAACATTTTTTTAACTAACGTTGTAATACCATCCTCTTTCCCCCATGTAGTCAGAGATTCTAATATAGAATTTTGTTGCAAGTATTTTCTATTACTGGACCTACGTTCTTGTCTATTATTGGGCCTACACACCTGAAGCGTGCAACGTGGAAAGAGAAGCAACCGAACCCACGCCTCAACAGAGTCGGGGTGGGCAACCACCTTGTAAAGAACGTTTTTCAACGCTAAAGAGAAGGAGAGACGACATCCATGAGGAATACATTTGACGGTGGTAATACGCTTTCTAAAAACAAGATCAAGAAGCATAGCATCCAGAACCGGCCCCTCAGATACTCTTGCCATAAACTCCATATTAGAAGGCTTTGGAATGCCAACAATGTAACGCTCATATCGTTGGACCCTTTAAGAAAACGGACAAGACCATCCTGGTGGTGACAAGCACGGGACACCGCATGTAAAGTCATACACTTCCCACACAACCATTGGTCAAAAACCTTTAAAGTTTCCTCCATAGCGGAAAATAATCCTTGATCTGAAATAAGAGCATCACGTAAGACACATTTACGTTCATCAGTTGAAAGGTGAACCCTTTTGAGATGAGAAACCAAACGAGCAATCCCTTTATTGCCCAATACACCATCCGGGCAACAATGAAATCCACGGAAAGGACAAGGCCAAATCTCATCCGAAGAGGAAGAGGTGGAAGACATGAAGAAAATAAAAAAGGAGAAACGATTTTAAGAAATAAATCAATGGATTCGAAACAAGAAAGCGAAAATAAAAATGTTTGTTTAAGATGTCGTAAACAAGAGGCAAAAGAACAAGAAGAGAGTTTCAAGAAAGAAACTCATTAATATAGAATAAGAAACACATTAATTAGGAAACAATATGTAAGTTTTTGGTTGAGGCATTTTCACAAACACTTGGTGGGCATATGGAAAAATTGATAGCAAAATGACTTCTAAGTATTGTTTGATTGGGAAAAGGTAGAAAGGCATCTTGGATCATCAAATAAAACACAGTATTGTGAAAAATGAAGATGATAAATTCAAAAAAGAGAGGAGAAAAAATTGTGAAAGCTAGGTCAGCTGCATCCAAATGTTGGTCAGCTTCAACTCATAATGAAAATTGAAGACTTAACTAAAGATAGTCTTATGTTCAATGTCTTAATTCTAAATCAGTTTTATGATATCATCAATTTAATCCTTCTCACTTTCATGTTAAGTTTTTCAAAATTCCTATTTATGTGTATGATATACGAATTATAGTTTGAAAGATTGTACTATAATTCACGAATTTTAGTTGGCAATTTAACAAATTATAGAGCAGTTTTTGTTTTTTTCTTAATTATCTTTTCTCCTTTCTGCAGGTTTAATTCACTATCATTATTTAGGAGCTATCCATGAAAATGGTTATACATGAAACCATATTTTTATTTAAAAGTTTTTGAATGTTAATGTGGATCCGTTTGTTGAGCAATATAACCCAACTTTATCTGTCTTTGTCATTTTCCAAGTTTACCTTGGTATAATGGCACCTCAATTTACAGGTTAGGCTAATTGATGTCTATAAAGTATTTCTTGTGCATGTGAAAGATATTGATATTGCTTTACTTATACTTATTATCCCCAATGGTTAACCTCACAATGACTTATTACTTTTGTCACATCAACCAAAAACCTATTTATAAAAAGCATCTCCAATGGTTAACCTTTTAAAAAGTTTTTTCTTACTCCCTCCGTCCCATTTTAAATGTCCAGTATACTATTTTAGTTTGTCCCACAAAGAGTGTCATTTCCTAAATTTCAACCAATCAAAAAACATTTAAGTGGGAAAGAGAAAATTTGATTGGTAATATTATATAATTAATGCACTTTTCTTAAACTGTGTGCTTTTTTGTAGTGGACAATTAAAGTGGGACGGAGGGAGTATTAAATTACTAGTTTACCTTTATGTATCTTAAATGTTTTATAAATACCCCTCAAATATAATTTGACAATTTTTATAACATTTTATAAAACTTAACATATCACAAAAAAAACAAAACTAATCATCATGCTTGTTCTTTAAAAAAAATATTGAAATAGAACAAAGTTGTCATTTATTGTTATATATATAGTAAAGGATTTATATGATAGGGGTTGAAATGTAAAATTAGTAAATATATGGACTAAATAAATTAAACATTGAAAGTAAGTTAAGAGGTTATGGAAGAATAAGTCATTTGAATAAGCTTCTAAAAAAGTTTTTCACTCCAATAGTAAAAAGTCATCTAAAAACTTATTTAAATAGTAATAAGCTTTACAAAAAGCTTCCATTGGAGATGCTCTAAGATGCAATCCTTTTATAGGTTAATGTAGATTACTCAATAACTTTTTAATTTAATAAATTCTAATTAAAATTTCAATGATTAAACCCGTTTGACCCGATTCAGTTTTCGTCGGTTGGAAGGTGAGTTGAGACATTAATTTGACATAAACTGACGGTATCAGTTTGTGTAATGGTTGGGAGTGTTGTTATGCAACACTTTTAAGAATAATCTAACAACCTCTAAATTATCAAAGGCTTGAAAAAGAAAAATCAGGGTTGAACAGATTGGCATGATGGGGTAGTAATCCTAACGACGAATAAAAATTATTTAAATTGTATTATAAGTACAATTATCTTCTCAAGACTATATGATATTTGATCCGACATTTATTTTGAGAAAATCAATCATAGAAACATTTAATTAATTACCAGCTTAGCATTAATAAGAGATCAAAACATCCATAAAAGCTTAAAAGATTAACACCACCATTGACAATGACACATTGTTGCATATACGAATGTTCCCCACGCCTTCTTCCCCTTAAAACTCTTACAATAACCATTACACTTTGGATTTTCACAATCACCATCAGTCCATTTATGATAATAATCACATACACTGATATTTATCTTTGATGGGATATTATCGTCACCTGACACTACCAATAGTATTGCAAAATTCATGTTAAAACCCATGCAATGAGACAAAGAGTTAAAAATAATAAAATACGTTTATACAAATATAAGTAAAAATTTACCTGCTGGTGTTATATATGCAGTTGTTGTGATAACTAATAAAAGGGTAACAAACACGCTAATAAGCTTCATTGCTACTATTTTGTAGCTTTACTTTTGTATATTCAAACAAAGATCCAAACAATGTATTGAAAACACTGCATAATCAGCTTTTTATAACATTTGAGAGTTGCAACATTAATTAAATACATTTGTATGTTTAACACATTAATTAAGTTGGTATATTGCGTTTACACCTTTATAACTAATTGAATTAAATATTTAGCATATTAAAAGATATATGCATATTTTAGTATAATATTTTTCTTTTTACTAAAATAGATACATGTTGTACTATTATATAGATTTCTAATCCACGACAAATTGTAAAGAGAAATTAATCACGAAAAATAATCAAACATATAAATTTTGATGAGTTACAAAATTTCGCAAGATCTATTATTAGTTACATTTTCAAATTTTCTAATTATAAAATATATTAACATAAGCCAAACTGAACCAACCTAACGTTGTAGACTTGTAGGGGCCATTGGCTTGATTCCACGATTTAAATAAAGCTTACAATAAAATATAATGTATTATGTATTGCTTAATATGGTAAAAATGCGTTATACATCTCTCTCACACAGACACCTTATAAATACAGGTTGAAACCTTACTACATTGGTATCAAATACACTTAACACTTCAATCTCTAGTCTATCTCTCTCCTCTAAAACAAAATGGGCATCTCCAACGCTTTTGTTGCTTCACTCCTTGTTTCTCTTTTTTTCTTCCAGCTTACACAAGCCTTCCATACCAACCAACTTGTAATCATGTCTTCCCCTTTTAAATTTTATTTTCCTTTCTAATGTTTAATATTGTTAGTTATTTGTATTTTATTTTTCACTCGATACTAATGCTTATAGTAATTATGTTACAGAGTAAAACCGATGGAGACAAATATGCACCCGTCAAGATAGGTGATGTTTCTAAAGACACCATCATTTCGATTTATTGTATCATCGAAACAAATATAACATATTTTTCAATCGAAACATAGTTTTTTTTACTAAATTAAGAAGGCGGTTTTGTGAAATGCAGATTGTGGAGAAGCATGTGAATCAAGGTGTGCACTATCGAAGCGACCTAACTTATGCAAGAGAGCATGCGGGACATGTTGTGGAAGGTGCAACTGTGTGCCTCCAGGTACTTCTGGCAACTACGAATCTTGCACTTGTTATGCTGATATGACTACCCGAGGCAATAAAAAGAAGTGCCCGTAAAATAATCCACAAGAAAAACCTCATTAATTGATTCCTAAATGATCATTATCAATCAATAAATGTTTCTTTATTCTATTTCGTTTTCTGTTTGATTTTTTCCTTTGTATAAGTATGTAATTCAATTATATGTGATTTTCATTGCAAGATATTAATAAATATTGGTTATGGTTTATAGTGTAAAGTGTAAACCATGTTGATCAATTAGCTTATGATTTTTGCATATTCATCTTGTAAGCCCGATCACATCCTACTTAAACTTACCCACAACGCCTCAAAAATTTTCGACTAGTATAAAATTTTTATGGGTTATTTATCTTTTTTTGCTTTTCCCATCTAAAAATATATATATTATATGAACGATAACTAATATAAGTTGTATCATAACTTACTAATCTAGCACATGGTATTTTAAACATATAACTTTGAGTTCAAATCTATTTTATATGCAGATTTTACCAAAAAAATCTATTTTTTCTTTGTACGCTATTTTATTATTAAGTTCTCTTTATTTCCGTTAAAAAAATTCTTTTATCTAGACACTGTTTTTCTTCTTCTAGAATAGTCACAAAGGGAACGATTGGTGAAACGTTCCAGAGGACCGTTTTAAACTTTTCAGAAAATGATTTAATGTACTTGATCCATTTTTCCTCATATTTTACTTAATGTAAAAATATTATGTTTACTATATATTTCATTATACATGTATTCAAACGAGTATTATGTTAGTTCACATAATTTATATACGAACACCTAAAATAAACTATTTGAAATTTATAACAAAACTGAATACCAATATGGACTATGAATACAAACTTTATATACGAACTATAACACTATAATAATTTGTAACCCAATTTTTTATACTTCGTATTACTACATTTCAGAATTTTTATTCTCGAGATAATTAAGAACGCGAAATTAGATTGATTTGTTTTACGATTATACTTTCTTCAAATTAATATTGGTTTAGTTTAGTTTACAATTTGACCTAGAAGACAACCACTCGAGAACTTTAGTTGCACCCTAAAATATTGCCTACCTTAACCCTGATATCGGGTCCTCGCCACTGGCAGTGAATTATAACCCATAGGGAACCAATCATTTTTATAATTTACTCTTAATTATACTTCTTCCGTTTCAAAATAAGTGATACACTTTTTTTTAGGTGTTTTAAAATAAGTGATACACTTTGAAACTTTCTTTATTTGGTAAAATATAGTGGGACTTATACCCACTAACTATCACCTTTAATAAAGTGAAATGACTTATTTACCCTTACTTTTACTTTTAAACATCATTAAATTCACTTTAATTCAAATATGTGAGACACATCTTCCACTAACTATCCAATTTAATCTAATTAATCTTCATTATCATATTTTGTCTCAAAAAATATGTAAGCTCATTTGTATCACTTATTTTGAAACAGAAGAAATATGTTAATTATTAATTGTGTGTGTGTATGCGTTTTTGGACCGGCTGCGTGGAGGGAGTTGAGGGCTATCCCCATCCATACCTGGCCCCATTAAAACCAATAAGATAATAGTGAACACCACAACTACGTGTGGCTTGTATTCCATCTAGTACAAACCCGGGCCATACTATTTGATAGATAATATAACCTCGGATACACATTGCTTTTACTACATTCATGTTCAGGTTGGTAGATATTTAACAAGATTGATGCTCTTTTATACAATCATATGTTGCTGGAATACCCTTTATGAGATGAATTCAAGTATCAATTAATATCAAGAAATAATATTCATTCTCAAATTTTGTGTTATTTACTCACTTGATAAGATAATATGTGTAATTCACTAAATCTCTCTCTTAATATTATTCTTTGATTTTGACAAATATCTTGATCAAGTGAATAGGCATGTAAGTTGGAAAAAACCAATACCAATACTCATTATTATCCAAATGAATTTGTAGAAAACAAATAATTCCAATTTGGATAATAATGAGTTATGTTTCTAATAACAACTTGTATACTTCAATCCAAAAAAGAACATCGATTGACAAACAATAGAAATAGAGTTTTTGGTTTCACATATGAATGGCACTTACACATACAAAATGTAACATAGAGAATCCATCTACGTGCCAAGAATGGGTTTTTAGACATGAAAATAACCCATTTTCCATTTTGGTGCTTTATTAGAATAAGCTCATGTTCCACATAAAATCAAAATGTAGTAGTTTTTTAGGTTTAGAGTTGAGAGATGGCTTTTCCAGCAATATAAGAGCATTAGGTGTGGTGGCTTAAGCCACTTCGCCACCTCTGCGCCACCTATGCGCCACATCACCATTTCACATTTCACATTCAAAACCCCCAAATACCCCCTCTACCATCACTTAAGCCATTTGGGCCCCACCACCCCTTTTTTTCATTTTTCTTTTTTTAAAAACATAATACTTCATTAAAATAAATATTACAAAATAAAAAATAAAAATACCTAAAAAATAAAAAAAAATTACCGAAATTAAAAAAAAAAATACCGAAAAAAATAAAAAAATACCGAAAATTAGGAAAAAAATACCGAAAATTAAACAAAAAAAAAACTACTCGTCGTCATCGTAGTCATCTTCGTCGACGGGGTATTTTTCGCGGATCGCCTTTTTTTCTTTGACGATTCTCGCCTTATCTTCGCGGCCCAAACCTTGGGTGTTAGTGCTTAGGAATCGCAAGTCTTCCAACCGCTCGAACCGGTCATCCCGCGCCTTTGCCCTTGCGTAAGCGGATTGAGCGGCTTCACTTTTCCGCCTAAACTCGGCCAACATAGCCTCGTCTAGGTCCGGCGGTGCGGCACTTCCGGCGGTGTTAGCGCCGGATGAAGTTTCTGACCTACTTTTTTTTGCCTTACGAGACTTTCCCGCCGGACGTGGTCTCGTATCTTCCCCGAAAAGTTCTTCGTTATCGGAGAGCGAAATGGGTGCGGGGGCGTCCCATTTCGGGCAATGGCGCAAAACTTCCCACGCACCTTCGTTGTTAAATGGTTTTTTTGCCGCCGACTCGTCACGGTACGCTTGTCGGACACGGGCCATAAAGTCGACCTCATTTTCACCGCTTCGGCTTGTACGTTGTAGCCGTTTGTAGATACCGTTGAATTTTTGACAATTACCATTTAAGGTCGTCCACTTCCCCGTCAACATGTCTTTGGTACGCGGCGTACCAACATCCTTGTTGAACTCAACAAGGATTTTGTTCCAAAAACATTCATCCGATTGGTCGGCGCCCTTTTCGCGGTCCTCGGACACGCTAACCCAACACTCCGCCAATAAAACTTCTTCGGCGGCGTCCCATCGCATGACCTTCCGACTTAAGTTGACGGCGACTTTTTTCCCCTTTCGTCTCGCCTTTTCAACGGCGTCGGTGTCTTGAGGGGGTTGTTGTGGTTGTGAAGATTATGGTTGTGACCATTGGTGTTGTGACCACATTTGAGGAGGGGGTTGGTTTTGTTGAAATTGTAGTTGTTGTAGGTTTTGAAATTGTTGTTGAAGCATAAAGTGGTTGAATTGGTCTTGGGAAAATGTCGGCATCACGGTGTTTTGGGTGGACGATACCGATTGTTGGGACGAAGGGGTTGAAGGATTGGACGGCGATGAGCCGGAACCTCCCATTCCGAAAATACCGTTCATCCAATCGGGGTACGGTGGTTGAGACATTTTGGAGAATTTTTTAGAGTGAAATGGTAAGAAATTGTAGAGAGTTTTAGAGAGTGAAAGTGTAAGAGATGGTGTGAAAAAATGTAATGGTAAATGGGTTATATATAATAGGTTTATTTAAAAAAAAAAAAAAAAAAAAAAAAATTAAAAATTCTGGAAACTAGCCGTTGCCAACGGCTAGTACACGTGGCGCTCTGTGATTGGTCCGCTGGTTGCGTCGATCGTCCGGCGAAGTAGCCCGCTCGCGTGGCGAGCGGTGTCGTGGCGTGGCCGGCGCGCCGAGGTGGCGTCCGGCGCCCACCCCATCTCGCCACCGTACCCCTTTCTCTAATCAACTACTTGAGTAACTGCTTTACCTAATGCAACAGTCACTGCTGATAAATTCTGTAAAAATTCCTCAGAAGTTGGTCTGTCTCCATCCACAATATCAGTAACCGCTTTTACAAATACAGCTGGCACTTTTAGAAGATCTGTTACATAACCCACAGCAGCTCCCTAAAATACAAAAAAAAACAACAAAATATTAATAATTATTGATAAATTAGAAGAAAAGATGATGTTAGTTGTTACCTCCATGTCTTTAACAACAGCATCATTTGCAAGTATTGAAGCTTCATCTTGTGGAGTCATATCCAAAGAATCTCCAGTAGACAGTTTCCCAACCTGAATAATAATAAATTGATTAAAAGATATAATACAATTTAACAAAAAAATTATGAATTTTAAAGTATTATGTAATTCACCAACCTTCAAATTGAGGTCCTTAATCAGATTTGGTGTACAGCATCCTTGTCTCAAACCAACCCCATAGAGATCAAAAACCTGCATCAACAATCAATTCATATAAAAAATCAAGGTTTATTAATAAAAAAAGTTGACTAAAAAAATTTAAAAATGTGAGGAAATGGTTGGTATTTTAATAATTTTATCTTACTGGTATTGGTATTCTTCTATCATGAAAAGCAACTTCTGATGCAAGATACACATCACCAATACAAGCTCCTTTTGCCTAAAAACATAAAAAAAAGAGACAAATATTGTCTAAAAACATAAAAATAAATAAAAATAAGCATATTATAAAAGTTTCATACTTTAAAACCACCAGCAGTGCCAGCATTTATAATTAGGTCTGGTTTTAAGGTTTGGATAGCAGCATAAGTAACCAGAGATGCAGAAACAGTTCCTACACTGTCAACCCCTGAGGAATAGATAATTTCACAAGTTTATTTACATAATAACAAACTTATTTACAAGAAAACATGATAGTAAAATTGTTTACAAGATGATTTATGAGTCACGTGACATATTTGATTGTATTCATTGATTATAATACTTAGCACTCACCCAAAACAGCATCCTTTCCTGGCCAAATGATGTTTACATTTAGACCTTTGTAAGTCCCATGATAGCGGACCCAAGGTGTTCCCTTTGGAAATCTGCATCATTGAATTTGCAAATTATCTTCAAAATTGAAAACAAGAAAGAAGAACACAGAGTATCTATCTACAACATATCTGCATCATATGCCACATCAGCCATCATTTGGCATACTAATAACTATAATAAATCAAACCACTGGTACAGGAGTTATTGTTATCCTAATTAACTGGAGATTAATTTTTGTATTATGCTTGAACAGAAGTAGAGATAATAATTAGCATCTTTCAAGTTTCAGTTTGAATTGATTACTAAAGTTGCTGTCACAGCTTCCATTGCTTATCAAATGAGTTTAGGCCGAACAGTTAAATAATTGCTATAAGCTGATAATTATTTCAATCCTCGAACCCTAAAACTGGTATAATCAACGGAAAATTGAAATAGAGAACGTACAGAGAATTAACGTCCTCCGTTAGCTCAAACGAATTCACAAGAGGTAGAGCTTCCGTCTGCATAGCTACTCAACAAAACGCAAGTCGATCAAACATTTTAGCAAAACCTACAACTGCGAATATGAATAGAACATCGATTATTGATGTGAAAAAGTACCGATGATGATAACGATAGTAGAAATGGGAGGATTCTGATCAATCGATTGGATGATGCCGTCGTCGTCATTAGTCGGAGGAGCCATCGTCGGCGGTTACGTTCTCTCTCTAATAATCCAGTGAAAGAGAGAGAAGCGTTTGGATCGATTGAAACAGGGGTTGAGGCGGAAAAAGGTCTTTGATTGGCTTTCTATTGTATGGTATGGGGCCTGCACAAAGATGGTTCAAAGCATGCCGTTTTTTTATTTCACCTTTTCTGTCGAGTTACTCATAAGAACATGGCAACAGTAACTAATTACCACTTAAAAAAATACTCCATCCCCTCGGCTGCCGATGAGATCGAAGAACTCGTCCCCACAGGGACGAGTTGCTACCAACAAATTGCAAGAACACAATCGTGCCAACAACATCACCTACCGACGAGTTCGAGATGGTGCCGACGCGAGCTGCCGAAGAGGCATTGGCAGCTATATATTATTAGCATAATGGTTTAACTCACTGATAAATTATACTACCTCCGTATCAAAATAAGTGATACACTTTCCTAAAAGGGGTGGAACAAAATAAGTGATACACTTCAAAATCTTTCCTTATTTGGCAAAAAAGTGGGACCCCTTCTCCACTAACTAACTATCCACTAACTCTTTTACCCTTACTTTTACTTTTAAAAATCATTAATTTCACTACATCCAAAAGAAGTGGGTCCCATTATCCACTAACTATCCACTTTATACTATTTTAAATCACTTTCCAATCTTTTGCCTCAAAAACCGTAATTTCTCAAATGTATCACTTATTTTGATACGGAAGTAGTATAAATATTACTTGATTATAGTTATTTTTATTAATTAATTACTTTTAAAGGTTATAATTACAACCACAACCACTACCACCGGTGACCACCACCCAACACCACACCCACCACGCCACGTTGCGCATGTACCCTTCTAGTTTTGTTTAATAATTATTAACAAATGAAGTTTAGGAGTACGAGATATTTAATGAAAGGAAGATAATACTGGCATAATGGTAATCATATGAACCATGGTCGACACATCAAGTTTTATCATTACGACCAAACATGTGACCACATGCTTGTAGTGATGACCAAATACGTTTATCAAACTAGAAAGGACGTTCCGACAAGGTTTTTGAACAAAACTTCAGTGTTGTAAGCACCACGTGGTGTGAAGTCATGATCTCATTCCAAACGGAAGAACTTTCACTTCCCATAACCAAAATGAAATAAAGTCAACATATTCTTGCAATTGGCCCAAAGAACCAAACAATTATCTCACAAAATTCCTTACGCGTCCATAGTTGAAACTTTCTATATCGTTTTTAACCAAATTCAAATACGCAAGGGAGTCAAACTAGCCCCTGGATGCACTCAAACTCGCATCTTCAAAGAATGAAATAACCATAGATGTGCTAGATATTCTCCCTATTATTATAATAACTTTAACTTGTATATCATACAATAAAAACTATACATCTAGATCATGTAAATAAAAGACGTAAATTGGTTTTCAACATAATACATTTGTACAACTAATAAGTAGATAACCTGGAAGCGCTACGAATCCCAATTACTATTGTCAAAATCGTTTCTTACTGAGTATCACATAATTTTTTAGTTTTGGTATTTTTCATCAGAATAGTTGCTATTTTGTAACGAATATGAAGTTGAAAAGGATGATTATGAAGAGTATTAGGGTAGGGAGAGGTCTGCGTGTAGAGAAAGTAGCATTTGGGAGCATTGGGAAAGTGTCGGGAGAAGGCATAATGCAGTTTTCGCCAGCAAAGTAAATGGTTCTTGGCAAAGCCCAACCATTGTGTAATGTGAAGGTTTTACGATCTTTAGCTAGAAGTATCTCGGTTGAGACCGAGCCCACTTGGTCCTCATCGGCATTCATAAGCTCCACGTTGAAGTTGTCTATACCCCAAAATAGGGCTACATCATCTGCAAACAATCGGGTTGTCTTTGGGTTAGCGGGTTCAGGTTGGCGAGTTGTAATCAATTAACCCAAACCCAACCTGCTTAAAATTTCGGGTTAGAAAAATCAACCCTCGTCTAGACATATTTAAACCATGATAGCGTATACGCGACTCATATGACCTATAGATTTTAACAGGTAGGTGAATCAAATGAATTAGTGGGTCAGAATCAGGTTGGCGGGTCAAAAACAAAAGAGAAAAGACCCAAATACAATAGTAATTGTGAGGAACTGTAATGTCAAACCGATATTTAGAGATGTTTTGGGTTTTGGGATTTTATTGTATTTACATCCTTTAAAAAATAACTTTATAAACAAAACAAGTTGACAGTCGGCCCTTTTATAAACAAGCCAATCCAAACACGATCCAATTTATAAGGTTGGATTGTTCGACGTGTTTTTTTTTACCCGAACCCATTTAGGCTCAACCCAAACCTCCTTACTTCTGTGCTGGTTTCAGATCGTGTCGGGAATTGCCGCCCCAATAATTACACACAAAAAATGATGATGCACAAAATGCACACGTCATTAAATTGTTAGAGACGTGCTCAGATGTTGTACCTTATGTATATTAACGAGGAATATACAATCCGCGCGTTGCAGCGGGTTTATTTTTGCATAAAATTTTTCTTCATAATAACATGCAGTGATAAACATTTATCATACATAATGTTTCGGATTACCATTCTATACATATATGTTTGAATATACACGAAAAATTTACTAATTATTATACTTGTATTTGGGTTGTTCTATATCCTTTTTCTAAATAACAATAACTTTTATTTATTAATATAGCATCAAATATATTAATTTTGTAAAATATAAGAACGAAAATAAGAGAAAAACTAAGAAAGTATTATAAAATACATTTGCTAGGGTGGTTGACTCATTAGAATATTTTGGACTTTATTATATATAATTGGACTAAATTAAATTATACGAAGTAGTTGCTATACCATAAATCTGCCTCATTAGATTATACCTTTTCATTTTAAAAATTAAATTAAAACTCCGTTCCATTTTATTTAGAAGCCCGTTCAAAAACAAATTTATAGTTGAATTTATTTATTCTTTTCGTGTAAATATTACTTTCCTACAAATTTTTACTAATAAGTGTTGTTAGTTATGATTCTAAAAAGAATATTGTTACACTTCATCTATCTTGGAACAAAAACAATTAAGAAGGTTGTATCTTATATTCAGTATAGAGTAAATTATAATTTTTGTCTATGTGGTTTGCCCGTTTCTACGTTTTTGTCTCCGTGGTTTTTTTTTTCTGTTTTTTTGTCCCTAAGGTATGCAAATTTCCGTTTTTTCGTCCTTCCGTCTATCCTCCGTCTCTTTTTGGCTGTTAAAGCCCTCACGTGCTGAAAACGTGAGGGTATTTTGGTCCTTTTTCCATTTTTTTTTTCTTTCTCTCTTCTTCTTCTCCTTCTTTTTCTTCTTCTTCTTTGTTTTATCAGGCTATGAACTCAAGAAAGAAGGATCATAACACTCCTTCAACATATTAACACCCCTAATTTGTCACCTATTTCTTCTTCTTCTTCTTTGTTTTACCTTGAATTTGTCACCTGCAACATCACGTTCTTTTTCCGAATCGCAGATCTTCAGATCGAAAATGGTGGAATTTGTTTGGTGTTCTTGAGGATGATGAAGGTAAAAAATCACAGATGGATTCAACTCACTCAGATCTGTTCGTTCGTTCAGCAGCTCGATGTTCCAATTTTGCAGATCTGTAATTCCCCCACCGCCAACTCCGGCACCTTCACCACCGCCACCATCTCCGACAGCCTCTTTCTCTACTCTCTTTCTTTGTCTCTCCCACCACCGTATGCCACCAAACCCGCCAGCCGCCACCGTACGCCACCAAACCCTAAACCTGAAAGCCCTAATCTGGTTATGGAGGTGGAGAAAGCACAGCTACCACCAAATCCTTTGTCTTTGAAGAAATACTCACTGGAGTTCGTTTTTGTAACCCTAGATCTGTACCGGAGTTCGCCGGAGTTCGCCATACGGTGGTGGAGACTTCGGTGTTTTGATCTGAAACAGTTTTAATTGGAGTTCGGCTAGTTTTAATTGGTGTTTTAATTGATCTGAGACTTTGGTGGAGACTTTGGAGTTCGCCTAGATCTGTACCCAGTTTTAATTGCCCTTTTTAATGAGCTGCAAGTGTTATTCATTCATAAAGTGGTGTTTTCCTTATTTTGATTCAAAGATTAAAAGTATTCTCATTCCAGATTTGGTGGATACTTTGGTGTTTTGATTTGATTTTGGGTATGGATGGATCAAATTGGGGGTGTTAGGGTTTGTGGTATTAATTTGGAGAAGAAGGGAAGAAGATAAAGGAAAGAAAAAAAAAGAAAAAAAAAAGAAAATGGAAAAGGACCAAAATACCCTCACGTTTTCAGCACGTGAGGGCTTTAACGGTCAAAAAGAGACGGAGGATGGACGGAAGGACAAAAAACGGAAATTTGCATACCTCAGGGACTAAAAAACAGAAAAAAAAAACCACGGGGACAAAAACGCAGAAACAGGCAAACCACAGGGAAAAAAACTATAATTTACTCTTCAGTGTAAATACATTCCGGGAGACTTTGAACCTACTTGACACATTTCGTTTTTTGTTAAAAAAAACACCCAAATGACTTGTTTGAGATAATAATATCAAACTAAATCAGCTCGTTCATACATAAGTGGGTCAAATTTGTCACAAGAAATATCTTGACCACTTTAAAGATCAAACGTGAATGCTAAATTTCAAGTTTAACATTGATTTGGAAAAAAAGATGATTAAGATATACTAGTATATAGAATTTACCTAAGATCCCAGCAGTATGGAGCAAAGTATAGTTGAAACTAAAAGTTGTTGCAGGTTGACTGAAGCCAGGATGGTGAACCAAGACGTTCCAATTTGTGTAATTTCTGTTGTAATTTAAATTGGTAACTGTCAGTTTCACCCTCCAATGATCCAAATAGTTGGTTTTAATATGCCAATGCACTCGAAGAGGACACATATGATCCGTACATCTCACCGTGTCCAAACTAGAGATGAATTCTGAACTACTAGAACCACTGTACGTTCATCAGATACATAAATAATACACTAATTAGAAACTTTTATCAAGATATATATATATAGTGATTTTTAAAACATATATAGAAATTAACTACACCTAATGCAGGATAAGGTTTTCTTGTCTGCTGGTCTGCATCCGCAGCTGCATTGAGGGCATGTTGTGATTTCAGGGCTATAAAATGTTGACAGAGAAACGCAACATATTTGTGTTCTGTTGGCCAAAAAACTAGAGTATGTGCATGTTGATTTCCATGTTCCTAAAAGCCGCCATCACACGCTTTATGTTAACAACACACTAAACAATGTGATTAAATCAAACTATTAGACAAATGACGGTTGAAAACCACTAAAGTCTGTTATTATTGAAACCAATCCTAAAGAGTTTTGTTCAACGATATTATTTTATTATTACTATAATACAGAGTACAAGTTTTAGTAAATTATACGAAACGTCAATTGACTTTTCCAATTACACCTGGTAGAGTCCATAATTATAGAACATGTGCCCCAAAGCAAATAAAAAAGCCGTTATGATTTTAATTTTTACGGACCATTGATATTATTATTTTCAAAATTAGAGACAATTAATTTTATAAGTTTTAAAATTGTCTATACATATTAAAAAAACTGCGAACAAATTTCATATGAAAATATTTTCATATAGACCACAAAGACGATTCACTTAATTTACTCTAATATTTTACTAGAAACGTACAACCCGGTTATCCATGTAACATCCCAAAACTCGGCCTAGTAGTTTATTGACCTTAAGGTATCTCATTAAATGAGTATCTGATTAAATGCTTAGTTAATTTAATTAGCCTGCTGTCTTTTGCGTTATTTTAACCAAGGGGTTAAAATACCCGACTTGTGATATATTTGGAATGAGAATGTGATTTTTATATTTTTAGATTCTTTGATGAATTTCGTTTCCGGAAATACTTTCGTTTTTGAAATTGGGGTCCGTTTGCTATTTTAAATAAATTAATTATGAAAGGGACTTTTCAGACATTACTGTTTTATTAAAAAGAAGACCAAGAGGGCCCCCACCCCCTGTTGTTTGACCGGCCACGAGAGAGAGAGGGAAACCCCCTCTCTTTTCCTTTCCCTTTCATTTGAACATTATCCATAAACTTTCACTATTTCATTGCCAAACTCTCTCTAGCAAACCCCATCTTGTTCTTGAGTATTCTTGGTGTTTTCTTGTGCTTGATTCTGAAATTGCTACTAGTGTTTGTGTAGAAGAAGCTTAAAAGTAAGTTACACCTTTTCCTTGTCTTGTTTATCGTGTTCTTGAGCTTGGTTATGAACTAGGGTTTGTGATTGCTAGTGTTTAGTGGTTAAATATTGTTATGGATGTTGTAGTAGGTGTTTATGCAAGCTTTTATATCATTTGTATGGTAGATTGTTGAAGGAAGACAATATTGGTGAAAATCACCTTTAACCTCCATTAATGGTGGATGTTGAAGGTGGGTTTCAATGAATCTTGGATTTCTAGTTATTTGGATGGATGAAATTGCTTGTTAGGTTAAGAGGATATGTTTGTTGAGTTATGGATGTTAAAAACCTAGCATTGATAAATTGGTGAAGTAATCTAGCTAATGTTTGGATGTTTGGGTCA
This sequence comes from Calendula officinalis, assembly GCA_963853835.1. Lineage (NCBI taxonomy): Eukaryota > Viridiplantae > Streptophyta > Magnoliopsida > Asterales > Asteraceae > Calendula > Calendula officinalis. The sequence goes on from OY970828.1 coordinate 65,350,413, forward strand.
AAATTGTTGAACTAGTGATTTTGTAAGTAAATACTTGAGATTGTGACAATCATGGACTTGATGAATTGTTAAATGATTATGTCTTGCTAGACTAGGGAATATGTGCTAGTTAATGGAGACTTGGAAGTGCTATAGCCATATTCGGGTTTTTTGGCCCGTTTGGGTCAACTAGTTGTGAAGACTTGCTAAATGGTCATAATGGTCAATTGTATTGATGAAGGAATTGTGCTAGTTGGAAATGTCATAAAATGTGCATTTTATGAGTCTTGTGTGGTTAGTTGTTGAAATTGATGATTTTGACAATTCGGTGGATTATCACTAACTCGGTATACTTATTACAGGAACCGGGAAGGAAACTCAGTGATACTAGCTCACTGAGTTAAGGAATCGAAGGTTGAAAAGGTGAGTGGATCTAACCTACAACTCGGGTTCCGGCTTATTCCGTTTGGAAATTGCATACTTGTGAAAATGCAGGATTTTGGCTGGTCCGGGGAGGATAGCGGCGCTATCTTTAGATAGCGACGCTATCTTGGTAGGTTTGGGGGCAAGTCGAAACAGCTAACCGAAATAGCGTTTGGGGCCGAGTTAGTGACGCGATCTCCTAGATCGCGACGCTATCTCCTTCATAGCGACGTGATCTTTGCTGAGCAGCTTTGGCACCTTTTCTTCTTAGCTTGCTTGATTGTTATGTATGCCTAGTGTTAGGGGAATACCATACATGACTGTGTGCACATTCGGGATGAGGTCAGTGTCGGATGGATAACGGCTGGGCATAGTGTATCGATTAATAGGGTATCTGACCTTACCTGTATACGTTACATGGTTAAGGGGAGGGAGTTACCCGGGCTGTTGGATACAGGCTATCGGTTACCGTGGTTTTGGCCGACCATGGTTTAAGGCCCGCAAAGCCACCGATCCTCTCAAATAAGTGATTACCAAACCGGAGATGTTTATAACTTCCGTGTTTAAGTGATTAGTGTAGTTGGTAGTGCTAGGAATTCATTCACTTAGCTTTTGTGCTAATCCCTCCCTTATTGACACATTTCAGGTTGTAAGGCTTGAACGGTTCGGGCTTGGACGGGAAGTTTGACCATGCTTTAAATAGTTGTTTTGTTAAATGAGTCGTGTTTCGTAATACCGTCTTTTTAACTAACATATGGTTTGTAATATTTTGTGGGACCACGGTTTGTAAACCTAACGTAATTAGGAACCTAATTGTATGCTTCTGTAACCTTAGATTAATACTTAATTAGATATTTAAAAAAAATGGTTTCTAAAATGCGGTGTTACAATCCAACCTGCCCATTACACAAGTAATTAACTTAAGAGTATTGGTAGTTAATCCTAGCATTTGGTCCCACTCATAGTCATACTCATTAGATGAAGACGCGTGTTAAAATCAAGGGATGATATTAAGAGAGAGAATTAGTAAAGTACACATGTCGTCCTATCAAGTGTGTAGAACTATTGATATGAACAAATAGTAGGACTAAGACCCGTACCAATGGCACGTCGGGGGAGCCCGTCGAGGGCGTTTTTTGCTGTCGCCCCACGACGGCGTTGGCACCGAGCCGTCGTGGGTGCCGTCGTGAGGGGGACGTCTGTAACATCTCAAAACCCAGCCTAGTAGTTTATTGACCTTAAGGTATCTTATTAAATGATTATCTGATTAAATGCTTAGTTGATTTAATTAGCCTGTTGTCTTTGCGGTATTTTAACCAAGGGGTTAAAATACCCGACTTGCGTTATAATCGGAATGAAAACGTGATTTTTATATCTTTGGTTCCTTGTTAAATATCGTGTCCGGAAATGCTTTCGTTTTTAAAATTGGAGTCCGTTTGCTATTTTAAATAAATTAATTACGAAAGGGACTTTTCAGACGTATACTGTTAAAAAAAAGCCACAAGGGGCCCCAATCCCTTGTGTTGGACGGATCTAGAGAGAGAGAGGGAGACATCCCTTTTGTTTTTATCTTTATTTTTTAAACACATTATCCACACACACACACACACTATTCCATTGCTTTCTCTCTAAACTCCATACTTGTTCTTGAGCTTTCTTCACTTGTGCTTGGTGATTGCTTGTGCTAGGATCCGAATTCTACACTAAAGTTTGTGTAGGAGAAGCTTAGAAGTAAGTTGCATCTTCTCCTTTACTTGTTCATGTTGTTCTTAAGCTTTGGTATGAACTAGGGTTTATGATTCCTAGTGTTTCATGGATGAATCTTGAAATGGATGTTGTTTTATGTCTATATGCAAGCTTTTACACCTTTTGTATGGATGATTGTTGGAAGAAAGCAAGATTTGGTGGAAATCACCTTCAACCTCCATTAATGGTGGAAGTTGAAGGTGGGTTTTGACAAATCTTGGATTTCTTGATGTTTGTATGAATAGAATTGTTTATTAGGTTGAGAAATCATGATTGGTAAGTTATGAATGTTAAAAACCTAGTATTGATGATTGTGTGAATTGATCTAGTTGGTGTTTGGGTCAAAAATAGTTAACTAGATGTAACACCTCAATTTTTAATACAAAACATTTGTCCAAAATAAATTATTTTCATAAATAGAAGACCAGTTCCGAAACATGGATTTACAAAAACCTTTGATATGAAAATCAGAGTACGAGGTTTGGTGTTACAAAATTTATCAAACCAAGGTTAAGCACAATCCACTCTAATGATCTTCTACTCTAGGCCCCGCATATCACAATCCATGCGCACCTAAATCCTCGATCCAGAACCTGAGTACATAGCAAACAAACAAGGAGTACGTGAGACACAAAAATGTCTCGTGAGCTACATGGGTTTAGACCCCAATAATATCAAGTATCACATCGCATATAAATACATATTTATATTTTACCAACACATCCTAGTCACCCTTTGGTGACTCTATCGGTCCTGCATTCCTAGCATACATATCTAGTACATAAACATATATGTACCAGAACACAGTCATATCCAATACATAAACATATATGTATTGGAACACAAGCGAACCTAATGCATAAACATATATGCAATAGATCCCTACATTGCCTAGTACGTAAACATATGCGTACTAGTAGCACCCGTGTGCTTGGTGTACAAACATATGTACACCCGTCTCAGTGACCGGGGGTCACCCCCGCGTCACCACCATCTATCTCTAATCATAACTCTATCAGTTATGTCAGTCAAAGCCTTCGGCTATCACATCAATCATCAAACAAGTTATACATCATAATCATACACTTGTTTCCTTTGATAATATACCATCTATTAAGTGTATACATCACTTATATCACCATAACCCATAACCCCAAGAACTAGGGTTTCAAACCCACACCTCAAAATACATAGATCTTAAGCTACAAAGATCAAAGAGTGAAGATATACCTTTAATCTTCAACTAGGAGTGAAATCTACCAAAGATTTGTGAAGGATTCGACCTCAAACAGTTCCCAAGCTCGAAAATCGCCAAGGGAGAAACTAGGGTTTTGATATGGCATCAAATGAGCCAAAACCCGATATAATGCTGCTCGATCAAAGTTCACGGCGTGATCTTTACTTCGCGTCGCTAACTTTCCCTAGTCGCAAACTTCGCGATCGCTAACTGGTCGTGAACTACTTCACGCACAAAAGCCCAACCTTCGGTAGACAGTTCCCGATCGGGAACTCCCCTTCGCGGCGTGAACTCCCTAGTGCAGTAGGGCTGCATTTTTCGGTTGTTGTCTCGACCCGGTTTCGCCCATAACTTTGTCATACGGTGTCCAAATGACACGAAACCAATTCCTACATTCTCTAAACGATTTATCCTTATTTATCATAATTTTTATAAATTTATTTATTTACAAATTTCGGGTCGTTACAACTATCTACCCCTTAAAAGGATTCCGTCCTCGGAATCGCTAAGGATTCCAACCCACATCCGACCGAGCATTCCGCTCTCATTCCCTTGTGGTCATTTCCATCAAACTTTCCTCATTCCTGTTCCGATAACATTACATATCTAACATTCACTTAACCCCGTTAAGTCCGAACGGTCAAGACCCAATTTAAACATCATAATACTTAAACGGGTCAAAATTCCACAATTTGACCATAACACCGACACACTCTCAACCGATCCTTTTATTCCCATAGCCCACAATCATTACCATTTACTAGTTGATTAAAACGAATGTTAAACTCTAGCTTTGACCAAGTCGACATATCCCAACATTGGTATATCCCCACATTGTCTAACCTTTGACTTAAGCACAAAGTCAATCATACTTTAACAATTTCCCTTCTCGTTGAAGATTTCATTAATCATTCATTCCTTCACTATCGTCCTTAGTTTATGATCCACCAATAATCATATACTCGGTTCCCAATATCAACCCTAAATACCCAATGGGTCAAGTCGCACAATCCGACTATAACTCTTTTAGTTATTCCCTTAACCCTTTTCTCGCACATACCATCGACACATGATGCTCTCAATAATCACTAATCGTTCATAACGAGAGTCAAATCTCATCTTTGACTAAGTCAACCAATCACAAATTGGTCAACCTTGACTTTTGCGTGAAGTCAACCATACCCCTTCAAACTAACCAATTTCATACTCACGGGGCACCATCACTAATATATCACTTCCGGTTCTACTCATTATTGTTTCCTTAACAATCCCCGTTTTTTCCACACTTTCAATTTCTCCCCAATTATCCGAGAGTTGTACATTCACATATGGTCACATCGACCTTTACCGAATCTTGACCAACACTTGGTCACTCACACCATCACTTAGTTTTCTTTCAACCATCTTTGCATCACAACAATCAATTTCATAACTTTTATTCTCAATTACCGGAATTTGTTCTCCTATCGCAACATTTTCCACTGTTTCATACAAGTTTTCCATACTTTGGTTATCAAATGATAATTTGCTCACTAGGAGCTTCCCTTTCCTCCTATTCTATAAATCGTAGGCATCCCCTACATTTACATGACCTAAATGCAACCCGCATTTCGAACCAGGTCCTCATTTACCATAACATAATAGTAATACAACATTAACCACATGGTTCTACATTCGTTATACTCGCTCATGAGCACCTACATACAGGAGTATACATCTTTATCCTGCTAGTTCCATCTAAGCACCTCTACCGTGCACACATATGCCGTCCAATCATTTCAATCGTGCACATATACAAACATATGCATAAGCCACACCAATACTATCTAAACATCATCATTATGCACACATACAAACATATGTATATGTCACACCAACAACATATAAACATCATCATCGTGCACATATACAAACATATGTATATGTCACACCAATGTAATCTGACATCCATCTTTTCGCATCGTGTAGCCTTGCTACTATCTTACCCATTCGATCATCAAATCATTCATCATGCATTCTAGCACCTCTCCCATAAAACCACATTATCGTTTTCTTTCCTATTCACATGTCTCCCGTTGGACATACTACTTAGCACATTTCATATAATATTATCTTTCCATTATTATATGCCTTCCAAGGCCATCACATAATGCACATGCATTGTACCCCACGGGTAACTAATAACATTCTCTAATTGCTATTTACCGTTTCACTTACACATTAACCGCCCTTAACCGGTTCATTTCCTTAACCATTTCCAAGTCTTTTGACACCGCCGGAGTAGTTACCACTACATTCCATTTGACATAAATCACCGGCCAATTCAATCATCCTTGAGTCAAACATTCGACTCCGGTCCACACTTGCAACCCATGACTTAGCAACCAATGGCCCAAGACTCGATGTTCTACCTTTTCACATCGTGGGACTTAGGAATATTCTTTTCCCAATCGTAGTCTTACACTACACCAAATCACATATTTTCATACCATTATCATGACATTTTACCAATAATTGTCTTTTTACCCTTAATGTTGAATCCATCAACCCCGTCACAAAAATTGCCATGACTATGTGCCAACCTTTACTCAACCGTTTTCAACGATCAAAATTCGTCATTCCCGACTCTTATTCTTTTCCACATATTTTCTATTTATAAATTCTAAGGTATCACATACCTTAGTCATTCTTTCCTTTACCATTCACGTATAGTAATATTACATTACTCATCCGGGTTCTCGCCGAATATCCCAGTTCCATTTCCAAGGTTTCTATTTCTATAATTCTCATCCAAACTAAAAATTCATACCAAGACTTAGTACTTCATTATACTATCATTCGCTTGATACCGACATTCACCGACCTCGCAGTTCGACCTTTTATACTACTTATCAACATCGGCCTTTATTTCCTTACCACATGCGACACCCCGGTCCATAATTCTTTCCAAAAAAAATCTAAATTTTCATACACATAATCACCCGGAAAGATTATTCCCAAATAAATATTCACATCATACAACTTATCTCAAATTTCTATGATCATTAATTCATGCGGCAATCCAACCGTTAAGCTATGATCACATAATATCTTGGCTTGGTGCATACCCAACCAATCCATACCGATAACCACGTCAAGTCTCCTTTATTTCCATGGGCAATAAATTGCCTTTAAACTTTTCCTCATCTATTTCTAATAGCACGTTCAACCGTTGAGGTTTTCCTATTTACCTCAGTTTCACATTTTTCAGCTAACCACACGGTCGACCCAATCTAGCTTTTACCAAACTCATGAGACATAAACAGAAAATAGGACTCGATTCGACGATATATATGAGTTGACAAGAAGTTAACGGATAAAGTACCTGACACCCCATCATGCGCCTCCTTTGCTTCCTCTCGGGTGAGTTGGAAGGATCGCCCCTTCACCTTCGCCGGCTCCACCTTCTTTTGCGCCGTGGACACAAGTGATTCGGCTTTCTTCTTCGGGCACACGTGGCTATAATGCCCCTTTTCATGGCACGAGTAACACTCGACCTCGGCCGCCGGTTTGGATCTACAATCCCGGGCCAAATGCCCCGTCTTGCCACAATCATGGCAAATCTTCGGTTCCCCTCGGCATTCGCCGGTATGATTCTTCCCACACCTCTTGCACGAGGCTACACTTCCTTGCCTAGAGAAGTTCGACGTGAACTTCCCCTTCTTGAAAATACCCGAGCCACTCTCGGATTTCTTCTTCTCGCCCACAAAGGCCCTCTCGGCAACCCTTGCCTCGTTCACTTCCTCTACACCTCGGGCGGCACTGATGGCCTCATCTAGCGTGACCGCCCTGTTCACCTCCAATTGATAATCCCAAGGTAGCCCACTAGCATACCTAACCACTCTGAACCTCTCCTCGGAGTAGGTCTTAGCAACAAACGGGAGTAATCCCGTGAACTCCCTCGAGTACTCCTCGACTGTCATATCGCCCTTCTTTAGGGTCACAAACTTTTCATGCATCTTCTCCAAATCTCTTTCGGGACAAAACTTCTTTCTCAATCTCGCGGTAAACTCCTCCCACGACATTCTCTCTATCACCTCCTTCCCGAGGGTCTCATAAACTATGTCCCACCAAACCATAGCATCCTCTTTTAGCAATTGTGACGCGTACGTCACCATATCGGCTTTCTTGCACTTGCTACTTCCGATGACCCGCTCGGTCTCTCGGATCCACCTCATAGTCATCTTCGGGTCCGAACTACCCGTGTATACATTTGGCTTACAAGCCATGAAAGTCTTAAAAGAACAACCATCTTTTTCATCGGGCCGTGCCCTAGCATCACTACAGCCACCCGTGGAGGATTTCTCCACTCGGGTGCCACCACCACCGGTTCTCTCATCCGACTTAGCCTTGGATTCGCGATCTCCACCCGACCTCTCACGGTTTCCAATAATGTGGCGCACCTCATCGGCCACCGTCCCTTTGATTTGATCAATAAAAGTTTGGAGATCCGCCATGGTTACCGGAGTCTTATTAGCTCCCACCTCCGATTCATCCACTCGATGCATCGATGGTTGACTTTCTTGTTCAACCCTCTCGACATGATGTATCTCTTCCTCCCGGTTTTCCGGGGCTTTCCCACTTCGACGAGTGTTCACCATTTCTTTCGATAAGACTATACGAAAGACATTAAACATTTAGTACTTCTTGTACAATCCAATAGTCACATAAGACTCAATATCCATAATCACATCAACTTTCATAGGTCCCCTAGGATTAACCCTAAACTTAACATAAGTCTCAAGGTCAACCTATCGATCTCAAGGAATCTTACATTCCTAATGCTACAGTCTAAGACTAGGATGGACATCCAACCTAATTCACTTAAACAGTAGCTCTGATACCAAGTTGTAACACATCAATTTTTAATACAAAACATTTGTCCAAAATAAATCATTTTCATAAATAGAAGACCAGTTCCATAACATGGATTTACAAAAACCTTTGATATGAAAATCAGAGTATGAGGTTTGGTGTTACAAAATATATCAAACCAAGGATAAGCACAATCCACTCTAATGATCTTCTACTCTAGGCCCCGCATATCACAATCCATGCGCACCTAAATCCTCGATCCAGAACCTGAGTACATAGCGAACAAACAAGGAGTACGTGAGACACAAAAATCTCTCGTGAGCTACATGGGTTTAGACCCCAATAATATCAAGTATCACATCGCATATAAATACATATTTATATTTTACCAACACATCCTAGTCACCCTTTGGTGACTCTATCGGTCCTGCATTCCTAGCATACATATCTAGTACATAAACATATATGTACCAGAACACAGTCATATCCAATACATAAACATATATGTATTGGAACACAAGCGAACCTAATGCATAAACATATATGCAATAGATCCCTACATTGCCTAGTACGTAAACATATGCGTACTAGTAGCACCCGTGTGCTTGGTGTACAAACATATGTACACCCGTCTCAGTGACCGGGGGTCACCCCCGCGTCACCACCATCTATCTCTAATCATAACTCTATCAGTTATGTCAGTCAAAGCCTTCGACTATCACATCAATCATCAAACAAGTTAGTTAAATATTATCAATAATATATATACTAACTCAACACATAATAAGTCTAGCCAACCATTAAATAAACCGATCATAAGTAATCAAAATACTTCATATAGCTATGTACTCAGTAAAGTCCACACGTACTCACCTTAGCAATAAAATGCTCCAACCGTATTCCTTTCGTCAGTTTCCTTGCTTCACAATTCGGTCAACCTTCCAAGACCTCACCAAATCCCTAATACAATAATCACAAGATTATCAACATCACATACTACTACTATTGTGTCCATCTATATCTAGATAACACTTATTAACACATTTCCCCCAATTATGGTGATTTACCAAACCCTAGGTTTAACCAACCCTTAAGATTCTTACAAATCATAACCATACACTCGTTTCCTTTGATAATATACCATCTATTAAGTGTATACATCACGTATATCACCATAACCCATAACCCCAAGAACTAGGGTTTCAAACCCACACATCAAAATACATAGATCTTAAGCTACAAAGATCAAAGAGTGAAGATATACCTTTAATCTTCAACTAGGAGTGAAATCTACCAAAGATTTGTGAAGGATTCGACCTCAAACAGTTCTTAAGCTCGAAAATCGCCAAGGGAGAAACTAGGGTTTTGATATGGCATCAAATGAGCCAAAATCCGATATAATGCTGCTCGATCAAAGTTCACGGCGTGATCTTTACTTCGCGTCGCTAACTTTCCCTACTCGCAAACTTCGCGATCGCTAACTGGTCGTGAACTACTTCACGCACAAAAGCCCAACCTTCGGTAGACAGTTCCCGATCGGGAACTCCCCTTCGCGGCGTGAACTCCCTAGTGCAGTAGGGCTGCACTTTTCGGTTGTTGTCTCGACCCGGTTTCGCCCATAACTTTCTCATACGGTGTCCAAATGACACGAAACCAATTCATACGTTCTCTAAACGATTTATCCTTATTTATCATAATTTTTATAGATTTATTTATTTACAAATTTCGGGTCGTTACACTAGAGATTATGCAAGCATGATACATGTTATTGTGATAGTTATGGACCCGTTGGAATTGCTACATTACGGTGAATTGCTAGTTTAGAAGTCTTGTGCTAGTTGATGGAATTGTGGAAGTGATTTGGCCATATTCGGGTTTTTGGCCCATTTGGGTCAACTAGTTGTGAAGACGTGCTAAATGGTCACAATGGTTAATTGTGTTGATGTAGGAATTGTGCTAGTTGGAAATGTGCATTTTATGAGCCTTAAGTGGTGAATTGTTAAATTGTCGATTTTGACATTTCGGTGGATCGATCACTAACTCGGTATGTTTGTTACAGGAACCGGGAAGGAGACTCAGTGATACTAGCTCACTGAGTTAAGGAATCGAAGGTTGAAAGGTGAGTGGATCTAACCTACAACTCGGATTCCGGTTTATTCCGTTTGGAAATTGCATACTTGTGAAAATGTTGGATTTTGGCAGGTCTGGGGAAGATAAAGACGCTATCTCTAGATAGCGACGCTATCTTGGTAGGTTCGGGAAAGTGTCAAAAAAACAGAAAACCGAAATAGCTAAGGCCAGGGAAATAGCGACGCGATTTCTTTGGAGATAGCGTCGCTACCTTCTAGATAGCGACGCGATTTCTGGGTTGAGCAGTTTTATCTTTTTGCTTAGCTTGCTTGCTTGTTATGTATGCCTAGTGTTAGGGAATACCACACATGACTATGTGCACATTCGGGACGAGGTCAGTGTCGGATGGATAACGGCTAGGCACAGTGTATCGACTAATAGGGTATCCGACCTTACTTGTATGCGTTACATGGTTAAGGGGAGGGAGTTGCCCGGGGTGTTGGATACAAAACGCTATCGGTTACCGTGGTTTTGGCCGACCATGGTTTAAGGCCCGCAAAGCCGCCGATCCTCTCAATTAAGTGATTACCCAGCGGAGATGTTTTATAACTTCCGTGTTTAAGTGATTAGTGTAGTTGGTAGTGCTAGGAATTCATTCACTTAGCTTTTGTGCTAATCCCTCCCATATTGACACATTTCAGGTTGGAAGGCTTGAACGGGTCGGGCTTGGACGGGAAGTTTGACCATGCTTAAATTATATGTTTTGTAAAATGAGTCGTGTTTAGTAATACCGTCTTTTTAACTAATTTGGGTTTGTAATGTTTTGTGGGACCATGGTTTGTAAACCTAACTAAACTAGATGCTTCCGTAACTTAGATTAATACTCAATTGTCTTTTAAAAAAAAATGCGGTCTTAAAACGTCGGGGTGAGGACGGCATGCATTGGGCATCGGGGGAAGGTGGGGCCGAGGGGAGCGTCTAAATTGAATTTAAAATTCAAATTTTTTTTCTTTATCCTATTTTTTACCTATAAATACAATACCCCCTCATTCATAATTTTATACCACTTCTCTCACTTATTCATTACCTTCATACAGATTTTCATCATGAGCCGTAGATCCAACTCCTCCCCGTCAAATGATCACTTCCAAAATTTGTTAAACACTCGTATCCCGTCACCAGAATATTCGTCAAATGCTGGACAGACTAGCCAGCCCACCCCGAGCAACGTAGCATCTGGTTTGGGTTCGGGTTCAGGTTCTGGTTATGGTTTTCTTCCGTTCTACTCATCTCCCGGCGGTTTCCTGAACCAAGGCGCTGTTCAACCCGGTTTTCAACCAGGTTATCAACCCGGTTATCAACCGGGTTATCAACCCGGTTACCAACCCGGTTACCAACACGGTTTCCATCCCGGTTTCCATGGCGGCGGTTATTATCCCGGTTTGGGTTCTGGCTATCAACCCGATTTGCAAACTGAATCCCCGCCCGAAGTGGAAGAGGAAGACGAAGGAGAGGGCCCACAAGCGGTACCCGAACCGGTCGAACCAAGCAGGGGAACATGAAGAAGAAGAAGAGCTACACCAGCGGTTAGGGAGGCTGGTTCGTGCGGAAGTGGTCCATCCCGGAGGCCGTTATTTATGCCAGCGGTGGATAAATGCTTCACAATCCGCAGAACGCGGGAACTCACAATCCGATGATCGACTTTGGGGGCAGATTGAAGCCGAGTACAACTCACTAGTTGATACAAAACGCACCAGAAGTCAACTCCAAGGAAAATGGAACAAGATAAAAACGAACGTTCGGAAGTTTGGGGAAATCTTTAAACGGTTCGAGTCAAGGCGACAAAGTGGGGCCGATGACCAAGGCGTGCTCAATGCGGCAAAACAACAATTTTATGACAACAACAACAGGAGGAACTTTTGTACGAACATTGTTGGGATGAACTAAAAGATTGCCCCAAGTTTTGGGTAGATTACAACGTGATGAATCCCCAACCCGCTCCCGAGCCCAACCCGGTGAACCTTGGCGAAGACAACACCAACCCGCTCCCATCCCCAAATATGGATGGTCTATTCTGTGACGACCCGATCCGTCGACCACCGGGTCGTAACGTTAGCCGGCGTACGGCAAATTCCTCGGATGCGACTTCGTCACGGTATTCAAGTGACGAAACTTGTGATCGTATATGTTAGACCGCCATACTGCAAACCGACGCTTTGAAAACTATCAAAGAAGCGACCGTGGAGCGCAGATATCGGATGCTTTCAGATTCCTTCATTGTTCGGTTCCCGATAATTTGTACCGAAGAGAGCGAAAAGCGGTTTTAAAATATCGCCGGAGTTTATTGGACAAATACGCCGATCCGGACTCAACCGATGACGGAGAAGACGACGAGGACGACGAGTAGTTTTTTTTTTTTTAAGTTTAATGTTTTTTTTTATGCCTAATGTTTTTATTTATGTCTAATGTTTTTTTTCTTAGGTCTAATGTTTTTTTTAAGTTTAATGTTTTTTTTATGTTTTAATGTCTTTTTTTAATTTAATGTAATGTTTTTTTAATTTAATGTAGTGTGTTTTTTATTAATTAAAATGATGATGTGGAAATGATGGGTTTAGTGATGAGTTAGTGATGGGTAGGGTTGGCACAACCGTGTCAGTAGCGTGTCAGTAAGGATGTGATGATATGGCGCTAGTGATGGGTTTAGACGTTTAGTGATGGGTAAGGGTTGGAAGAGGCCTAAAGATCATTTCCCTTAACTTAATTAGTACCAAGACAATTCATATTATAAACTAATTAATCTAGCATTCAAGCTTAAAGTAATGAAGTTATTATTAGAAAAATGTATCTTACTTAAAACTTCTTCTTGTCTTCTTCCCCCAAACACAAGAGAAACACTTGGTTGCGTCTCATCAATAGAGCTGCAAGTATACCCAGGTCCTGGTGCCAATAAAGTAAGATTTACAGGCATCTGTAACTCTAACGACAAATTTCCTTGCAAGTTACCAACAACAATGTCAAAAGACGAAGATGATTGTGACGGATTAATAGCCGATGCAGCAAGAAAACCACCACGGCAGCAGTTTTCAGGCGAATCAGAAGGCCGGCCGTCTGCAGGCATCAAATCAATTATTTCAGGGGTTGACATACAATTATGTGGTATCTGATCTTTGAAACTTGAACAATTTCCTCGATGCGTTGCAATTGCACCAGATATCGACCAGATTATCTCGTTGTTTGTCCATGTGAACCCTACCTTCCAACCAGGTCTGTCGACATGACGATATTGGTAGTAGTTTTGAATACTTACTCTTGCCTGCAATAACCAATTAAAATTTTAACACTTTTTAGTACCCCTTAACTTGGTTGATCAGGTATTTTACTACCTGACTTATTAAAGAACTATTATTAAAGGTAGAACATGATATCTTAAACTTGAAAAATTAGTTAATTTAGTAACCTGACTTACTAATTTGGTCTTGAATTCTCACGTAATGTCCTTCTATTTTCAATATATTAAGATGAACTTGTGTTTTTTTTAGTTCATCAAAAGTTATAAGAGAAGTAATTATGTAAGAAAATGTGATCAAATTCATGAATTAATGTATTAAATTGACTGTTTTTGCAAGTTTAAGATACCGTGCTACACTTAGTGCAGGGTAGTAGAAAACAACCAAGTTCAAGTATTAAAATGCACTTTGGCCAATTTTCAAATAATGTATTTTGGTCACGTTGTCCATACTAGACATGTGCACGGTCCAAGGGCCGCTCGGAACGAACTGAACCGAGAACCAAAAACTGAGAAAATGGTTTCAGCCGGACCGAGAACCGAACCGAAGACCCTAAGAACAGAAACGAACCGGACCAAAAACCAGACCTATTTTGCATTAAATTAGAACCGAGAACTGAACCGATATAGCTCGGTTCGGTGCAATTCCGGTCAGTTCTTGTTCTAGTTTGCACATGCCTAGTTCATATTCATAAAATGTTGATACCAATAGTAAATACTAACCACATAGCCATCATGTGTCCATTGAAGAATGTCGAAAGTTACTGTAACATTCCCGTTTGGATCCAAGGGATCATAGCAATCTGCAGTATGATAGCCATAGTTAATATATTATTCGAATAATTTATAAAAAAGAAATGTAATTAAGATGGATGCCTGTGACACTGCAAATAGCAAACAGCAACATTAATATTGATGGAAAACACAATCTGAGCTCCATGAATTCAGTATTAGTAAGTTAAGATAGAAATATAAATTTATGACAAAATATATTAATCCTAGTACGTAACTACGTATGGTATCTAGGAAATGTTATTTGGTTGCTATACAGGCCAAATTTCGGCTAGAATAAGTTAAATATCATTGTAAACTTCACCACATGATAAAAGACAAATTTCCATCCCACTCTTTAATATTCTTGAATTCTACTCGATCTCCTATATGGTCTCTTTGTCATCTTTACTTTTGAATGATAAGTGTCACCCGAAAAGGCAAACAGAACGAAATATCGTTCTTATCAACGGGGATCAAATTGTAATTTTAAAATCCGAAAGAATTTCTTGACTAAACATGAAGATCCACTTTCTGCAGGATTCTTATGCTTTCGGCAATGTGGAATCTGTTAGTAAATTAAATTATCCTGTTAAAAAAATGATTGGTGACATCTAAGTAATCAATCCAGTCCATTGGTCCCAATATTTAACCGGTAACCCGTTTGAGTAATAAAGACATCCACATGACAATTAAAACAAGAAAAATAAAATATCACGTAAGCTATGTTGCACGGATGCGGATACAGAACCGGAAAACGGATACGGGAAACGGTAAACTAAAAATTTCAAATACAGCAAAGATACAACAAATGTAAAATAAATATATTTGTATGTTAAATATAAACTAATAAAATATATATATAAGGTGGATAAGTTAGAAAAAGGGAAGTAATATCTAAAACTCGATAAGTAAATCCCATAAAAAAGACCATTATTAAAAAAACAAAGAAAAAAAATATAAATTAGGCACAAAGTAAAGAAAGTTAGAGATTGTTAGTCTTTTATTCTAATTGGCCCATATATTTTAACTAGCGGGTATTTACCCGCGCGTTGCCGCGGGGAATTTCATACGATTCTCATAAGATTGTTTCATACTACATCTAAAAGATTGTTCATAGATTGTGATCTTTCTAGTAGAGATTGAGCAGCAGGGAAATATTTATTTATTAAAAAAAATAGGAAGGGAAAACCTTTAAGGTACAGATTACTAAGATAAGTCAGTCAAAACAAAAAATAAAAAACAATAAGCTAATCAAACAATTACTAAGATGAGCTAATTAAACAAAAAACTAAATATAAGTTAATGTGAACAGAACAAAAAAATGATAATAAACAATAAATGTATGCACCTGATTGTTATCTTAGAAATCTGTACTAAAATAATAAAACTTTAGTAATCAGATTGAAGCCTTTGATGATCTCATCCTATTTCCTCTATATGGGCAGGCTTACCACCTCCGGCGATCGACCCACCCCTTTGTTCATCAACCCCAGCCGTTGTCTATATCCAGGAACCTCGCCATAAAATCTCTAACCATCTTCGGTTGTGTTGTACTGATTGCAGCCACCGATCACAACTTCCTTCCAGCACATGACATCAATCTAAATAAGTTAGATGGCTACCTTAAATAATTCAATTACCTTGTTCAACCAAGAAGGATTAATGCTTGCTAGAACAGAGTACTCTATGTTATTAAAACAGTTGGATGAATTACATAAGTTATTTAAACTTAATCATAACAAACAAACATCATCTACATCAACAGTTGTCATAATCCATTCATATATAAAATTGTTGGCTTAAATAAAAAACTGATCCATCACTTTGGAATATGAACCGAGAAATAGTACCTCGAAATAGCAACATCCAATCACAGCACAAAGTCTTTTATTTAGTCGTGGATAAGATGAATTTGAAGGAAGAACGTCAATGAACTTGGGTTACTGATGATTTGACAAATTATAAATATGAAATTACAAATATCTATAAATTCATAACTTAGGCTAAAC
Organism: Calendula officinalis; assembly: GCA_963853835.1. Lineage (NCBI taxonomy): Eukaryota > Viridiplantae > Streptophyta > Magnoliopsida > Asterales > Asteraceae > Calendula > Calendula officinalis. Next base: position 65,366,791 of record OY970828.1, read on the forward strand.
TGGGACTAAATTTAATGTATTAAATAGGATAACAAAAACTATAATCTAAAACTATTAGTATACATATCATATCATCCACAAAAGGAAAAATACCTTCTCAAAATAAATGGCACACCCCATTTCAAGAAAACATCTGAAGTTATGATAGCAAAAATAGATAATGTGACAGCTTTGATCCACCATTTTATACTATTTTATGTTTGAAGTTGCAAGGAATCAGAATCAGAATCAGCTTCACTCACTCTTCTTTCATTAGATATAACCAATCTCACATGTTGGATCATTATTTGCTTGGGATGACATCATCATTTCGAATAAACCTGAAATCTATTATCTATGAAATACCCAATTAGCATATTGAAAACCCATATATAAATAATGCATTTTGATGTATCAATTAAATTGAAACAATTCAAGCAATAACGAATGATACATATTAGAGGGCTAATGCGTATAAACATTTACAATGTATAAACATATACCCAAAAGTAAGCTGAAGAAAATTCAAATTTGAAAGTGAAAAAACCCAGCCTCTAGTGAAACACAAACCATATTTTATAAGTAAAAAACCCCAAAATTGAAAACGGGATTTTCAAAAGGAAAAGACCAGAGAATAATAACCTGATGATTGAGGCACACCATGAGAGCCCTAATTTAAAAGTAAGAAACCCCAATAAGAGGGAAATTAGCTTTGCAAGTAGAAATATGTGTTTCATTGGAAGAGGCAGATGGCAAGTGAAGAGTAACTGTGTCGGTTAAGATGGTAAAGGTTAGCATGGTTGAATCCAAAATATTTAAATTTGATACCTCAGGGGCTGGCCTGACGGTTGGAACAACTACTTTGATTTCAGCAGCAGTTAATGGGTCCAAAGGAGTTGTTTGAATCCCTAATTTTGAAAGCACAAAGCAACAAATTAAATAAAGAAAAGTTAAAGTGATGACAAAGGTTACCTTTAAAAAAATATGGAAATTGTTGGCAGTGGGGGATGTAACTCAACCGAAAATGAAAAGCGAAAACTTTAAAAGTAATTAAAAATTTACCTAGTGAAGCTTACTTGAAAAGGATGAGTGAAGCAGAAACTTGAAAGTCGAAACCCCAAAATCGAAAACATAATTAGAAAAAAGAGAAAGATAAGAAAAGAAAAATTAACACCCAAATTATAAAAACGTGAGTGAAACTTACGAAGCACCTGAAAATCGAAACTCTAATTAAAGAACAAAAAAGACAGAGCGACCCAAACATATCGACACTTACGGGTGGACTGATGCAGGAAGAAAACGGACAACAAATACGTGCACTGCAAACCCTAAATCAGGGGTAAGAAACCCCAAAATCGAAAACGGAAATATATTGAAGAAGAAAATTGTATGAGAAATACCAGGAAACGAAGAACAAAGAACAGGTGTGTAAACTAATTGAATGGTACGAAGCAGCATGATGGTTAGAAGGGATTTGTGTTTGTAGGTGGAGTATGGTGGAAAATTTTAGGTTTGTAGGTGAAGCAGATGGCAAGCGTTTAACCTATGGCAAAGCATGAGGAAGCATGAGGTGGCGATGGCTGAGGAATGCGGCAAAGGAGGAGGTGGAGGATGGCAAAGCATGAGGTGTTTTCACTGTTCACCTAACTGTTAAATGTAATAGATATAATGTCCTTACAAATGGGCTTCAAACTTTTCTATCAAATAAACAGATAATAATTTTGGGTTTCCCGCCGAGACCGCCTTTTAAAATTAAGAGTAAATTACATAGATAGTGTGTGATTTAATTTGAGTTTTGAATTTGGTCCCTAAATTTCAGAAATTACACCTATGATCACTAAGTATCGGAGTTCGTATCGGTTTTAGTCCCTAAGCTTAACAACTGTTAAATTTGGCTGTTAAATATGATCATGTGCATTGCACATGAGGGTAAATGTGTCGCCAATAGATGTCGCCATGTTACTAACCTCTTCATCCGCTACCCCCACCCCATACAGGTTTGACTTATGCAAATTTATTTTCAGACCGGATGACATGAAACTAGATTGACCACTATAAAATGTCTAATGATAAATTTTAGAATCACATCAACTATGGCTTCTAAACTAAAAGGTGTTAAAAAATCAACGATAACCAATTAACAACGAAGACTATTATGCGAGTATCAGAGAGATCACCAAGGATGTACTCAACAAGATTTGGTGAAGTGGGTTGACAAAACTTTCAATTTGAAAGTTAGACAAGGAACAATTGCAAACACTCTTAAGAGATCAACGGAGTTCCTATTGGCTAACTATATAATTTTGGAATTTTATTTTAGTAGTTATTAATTTATAGTTTGGTTGAGACTAATATATTTACATTAGGATTTCAAAAAAATTATTATCTTATTATTTTTATCGATTGAGGTCCGATTTTGTACTAGTTCCAAGTTAAGACCGGATAAATTATTATTTTTATCGAGATTATTAATTTATCGAATATTAATTAATGTAGATTTTACAAGTAGTAAATGAATAGGAGTATTATTTATAATTCGTAGCTCGTAGTGGTTTTTTTTTTCCCTGGAACAACTAGCATAGACACTAGCTGGTGGAAGCCGAAGGGAGAAAAATTACATAAGAATGTTACAATCCAGATCAATTCCCCGAATATCTAGATTCGTTCCGCTGGGAAGACGCGCGATATTTGAAGATGTCCCTATAAAATAAATATTTGAAATATACACTCAAAACCGTAGGGATCAATTAATGCACCTTATTTTATACACGCAAACATAATGCTTAAAGGTGTTTTTTTGGAAACGACAAATATATTAAAGACCCAAACTTAGCAAGAAACTAAGCGGGAAAGAACACATTACAACAAAGAAAGAAAAGGAGAAACACCCCACTCAAACCAACTACAAGATGTTTTACTCCTATGTTTCAACCACATAAAAGAAGTTGAGATAATATCACTTGCGATGACCGTAAAGGATTTATGTAATAAATTATTTATCAAGTTTAGAAATTAAAGTTTACAAATTAACATTTATAGATTCATTTTTGTGATCTTTTGTATGTATTATTTATTATGTATTCACGCTTGTAAATTTACGTGTTTAAAATTACATAAAATTTGATAAATTTTACATTTATATATATTTGCACGTGGCATGCGTGTTCAAGATTGTTTGCTCCTTATGTGATGCATAAAGACTAGCTAATGTTGATGGTCCATGTGGGGAGATATGCAACGGTTAACCCAACTTGTGTTAGAAGTTAATGGTACAGATTTTTCTTACTAATTTATACGCTATTATTGAACGGATTCCAGCCTAAAAAGATAAGCAACTGATCAAAGAATTTAACTTCATAATGCATCTAAATATATAATATATAGACTCACAAGTAGGGGTGAGCATAAAAACCGAAAAACCGAACCGAACCCGAAAAACCTGAAAAAACGGCCCCGAAAAAACCGAACCATTTGAAAAACCGATGTCAACGGTTTTGACTTTTGAAAAACCCGAATGTTTGGGGCGGTTTTCGCCTTTTCGAGGGCGTATGAAAACCTCGACCGAAAACCCCGCCCCGCCCCGCCATTATATATCTTTCAAAAATTTTAAATATATACTTATACTTATAAAAGATTTGACATTTAATTATCTTTTAATAAAGTATATAATTGAATTTTTCGGTGATTTATTCTTATATTTTCATGGTTTCAAGTTATGTTAGTTGAATTTTTCTTTACATTATACTCCCTCCGTCCCTTAATAAAGTTCCCATTTCTATCAAAATATTTGTCCCAAAATAAAGTTCCCATTTCTCAAATTAGAGGGACCCACTCAATAAAATAATATTATTATCATGTACTTTACTACTAACTATCTTTAAAAAACACTTTATCTCTCCAAAATAACCTTATATTTTAATCAAATTTATCATCAAGACCCCACCACTAACTCACTCCTAAAAACTTGTGCCCAATTGAAATGAGAACTTTATTAAGGGACGGAGGGAGTATTAAACTTACTAGTTTTGTTTTTTTATTAATAACGAAATGTGTTAAGTTTTGGGAGTTTGAATCATAATATTAATTTTTAAGTTAACAAATTAGTAAATTTAAAGAAAAAAAAAACTGAAAAAAACCCGAAACCGAACCGAAAAACCCGAAAACCCCGAACCGAAACCGAAAAACCCGGAACCGAACTGGGTGTAATTCTTAAAACCGAACTTTTGGGGCGGGGTTTGGTTTTAGTTAAAAACCGCCCCAAACCGCCCCATGCTCACCCCTACTCACAAGTCACAAATACGAAAAGGATTTGGATCGCGGTTTCTTATTGAGTTGTTTCTGTGTATGATTGGCAAATTGGCCATGTGACATTGAGAACTGAAGACGAATTTGCATGAAGTAAATTACACCCGATGGGTCATGTGGAGAGAGATAAATATACAAGAAAGTCTTTATACTTAATCCTAGAGATGCACAAAATTGGGTATTTAATCAAAGCGGTTCAGGTTGGAAAAACAAAACGGTTTTGGTTAAAGTGTTGAAACAGGTTACTCTTGATACCGGTTCGGGTACTAACTGGTTTTAAGACTAAAAAAACTAAATCTACAGAAACCGGTTCGTTCAGTTACAAATCGGTTCTGATAAAATAGTCGGTCAAAACAAGTTATAACCAAGTATTTTATATTTCACCGAATTTAACCCCATATACTAAATATCAAACAATAACATTAAACATTCACTAATCGTTCAGTTACAACAGGTTCTGATAAAACAATTGTTAAAATCAAAACATAAATCTTTCAAAGTCTCAAATAAACATTAAATCATCACAAGATATTTGAACAGGCAAAAAAATGGGCTGAAAACTGGGACTAAACATTAGTCCAAATTTTTAAACATAAAAGCTACTTAAAATTCTTTTCTCCTCTTAACAATTCATTTTTATGGTCACTCAATTCTTCTTTACCGATGAAGTTTTTCTTCAACTGAGAGTATTAACTACGAAATGAAATCGATGGTATAGCATCGGAACTACTTCCTCCGTTTCAAAATAAGTGATACACTTTTTATTTTGGGGTGTTTCAAAATAAGTGATACACTTTGAAACTTTCCTTATTTGGGAAATAATAGTGGGACCCTTACCTACTAACTATCTACTTTAATAAAGTGAAATGACACATTTACCCTAATGTTTACTTTGAAACATCATTAAAGTCGCTTTAATCATGATAAGTGGGATCTATCACTCACTAAATCACTAACTATCCAATTAATCTAATTTAACATTTATTATAATATTTTGCTTCAAACAATGTGAAACCCAAAATGTATCACTTATTTTGAAACGGAGAAGTAATACCTAGTGCTTCATTTGAAATCATGATTTGAAAAGATGGGTATAAAATACTAAAGAGAAGTGTGTTAAGTATTTGAAATACTCTAAATTAATTTGACATTGACTTTAAAAAAATCGAAAATAACTCACACTTACTCAACTACTATGAAAGGAAAAAAAATTTATCTGTTAATACTCGCTCTAAGTATTACTCTCTAAATTCTCTATTTTTGTGAAACATCACGACTGAGGTTGGAACCTCTGTTTATAATAAAATCAGCCACCAAAGCTCAACCATTCATTTAATGAGTTTATGGTGTGAATGTTTGAAGTTGCAATTTACAAATCAAGCTTCTCAACAAGGATAACTCTTCGTAAGTTTAACTTAGAAAACTCGTAATAATAACTACTTCCTCCGTATCAAAATAAGTGAATCACTTTGAAGTTCACGTTTTTGAGGCAAAATTAGGTAATAAAATATTAGTGAAATTAAATTGGGTAATTAGAATGGATGGTGACCCACCTTTTTACTATTTTGTTGCTTTTATAGGAAGATGATAAAATAGGATGGGTCCCACACCTTTAATGATGTTTAAAAAAGTATAAGGTAAGGGTAAAGAGATAATTTTAAATATAAAAACTTATCAAATAAGGTAAATTATTAAAGTAATTCATTTATTTTGATACATCTCAAATAGGAAAGTGATTCACTTATTTTGATACGAGGATGTATATTATTAGCAGTATTACAAACTATAAGGCAGGTTCGGGCCACTAGACAGAAATAGCCTAATAATTTTTATTAGGACCTGAGCTTAGCCTATAAAATCTGGGCCTTTTTGACCCGGTCCAAGCCCGGGTTGGCCCCAGCTTTGTACACCTCTATGTGTCCCTGGCTCTATGTTACCATTTTGACCATATAGATTTTCTACCATACTTCTTGACTTCTCGTCCCTAACTTCAAATCTTAAATTATATATGAGGCTACACATGATTTTTGCTTGCCACCTAATCACAACGGCTCACTCTGATTGGCTGAAAATGCCAGGTGTAAATCACCTATTCGTCCACCTGTCCTTGCTTTCGTCAACACCAAAGACCAATTACGTCAACTGAATATTTAGGGTTAAACCAGATTTCATTCCACTTCTTCGCTCTGCCTTCTTCGACCTATCTCGCCGCTAATCAACGTCAACATCTCCCGCAAATGCTCATCATCCACGTCTCTCGCCACAATCCCTGGCATACACATCCTCAGGATTATTCGACTGCATCCCAATCTTCATATGCAGTGAATATCGGTCGTTGCTTGAAACATGAATAATGAAGCAGATAATGATTTTCCATTTCTTTTATTATTATTTGTGAGTCATTTGCGAGTCTCTTGCAGATAAGGAGATTGATTCTAAATCCAATTTGAGATGGCCACTGACGAACAACTATGATTCAGGTAATTTTCGTCTATTGAATCGGCATTATACACTTTTTTCATCTTTTTGTTTCTTGATATGTTGTAGTATACCTATATTGTAATGACCCGAAATTTGTAAATAAATAAATTTATAAAAATTATGATAAATAAGGATAAATCGTTTAGAGAACATAGGAATTGGTTTCGTGTCATTTGGACACCGTATGAGAAAGTTATGGGCGAAACCAGATCGAGACAACAACCGAAATGTGCAGCCCTGCTGCACTAGGGAGTTCACGCCGCGAAGGGGAGCACCCGATCGGGAACTGTCTACCGAAGGTTGGGCTTTTGTGCGGGAAGTAGTTCACGACCAGTTAGCGATCGCGAAGTTTGCGAGTAGGGAAAGTTAGCGACGCGAAGTAAAGATCACGCCGTGAACTTTGATCGAGCAGCATTAAATCGGGTTTTGGCTCATTTGATGCCATATCAAAACCCTAGTTTCTCCCTTGGCGATTTTCGAGCTTGGGAACCGATTGAGGTCGAATCCTTCACAAATCTTTGGTAGATTTCACTCCTAGTTGAAGATTAAAGGTATATCTTCACTCTTTGATCTTTGTAGCTTAAGATCTATGTATTTTGAGGTGTGGGTTTGAAACCCTAGTTCTTGGGGTTATGGGTTATGGTGATATAAGTGATGTATACACTTAATAGATGGTATATTATCAAAGGAAACAAGTGTACGATTATGATTTGTAAAAATCTTAAGGGTTGGTTAAACCTAGGGTTTGGTAAATCAACATAATTGGGGGAAATGTGTTAGTAAGTGTTATCTAGAGATAGATGGACACATTAGTAGTAGTATGTGATGTTGATCATGTTGTGATAATTGTATTAGGCTTCTGGTGAAGTCTTGGAAGTTGATTGGATTGTGAAGCAAGGATTTGGGTTAACCAACGCGGTTGGAAAGCATTGCTAAGGTGAGTACATGAGACTTTTAAACTGGGTACATAGCAATTAGTTTTGATAATACATATGGTAATTTATGGGTCTTTATTAATAAATATTTTGATAAAGATAGTGACTGAAAATGTATGAAAGTAAGTAGAATGTGATACTAGAATATGTCAAGTATAATTGTTGATATTGGAAGTAAATATGGTAACTAAGGTAATTATGAAATCCTTATTAAGGAACCATAATAATAAAGATTATTGATTAAAAGAACGGATAGTGAGACCTTACTAACGAATGGGTATTAGTGAAGCAATTGGTAATTATTTTATAGTGATGAGTACCTATTAGGTATTACTATTAAGAGGGAGGAACGAATATGTATGTAAATGAATATGAATTGACTGATAACAAATATGTATTATAGTCAAGAAGAGATAAAATTATTATGATATCGATAAATAAGAAATGTATCTTATGAGAATAAATAAGGATGGACCTCCTGGGGTTCATAGACGTAGAAGTAAGTGTGGGTTGCTTATGATCGAGTCCATGGGACTATATGGGTATGTTCACACTATGTTGAACTAATTATATGTTGTTATTAATAGATAACTAACTTGTTTGATGTTTGATGTGATAGCCGAGAGCTAGATTGACATAACTGTTGAGTTACGGTAAGAACGAGATGATGTGATGCTAGTTAGTTCGGGGGCAACCCGATAACTAGACATGGTGATGTTTCTAGCTAGTTCGGGGGCAACCCGATAGTTAGATATGTTGGTGCTTCTAGTTAGTTCGGGGGCAACCCGATAACTAGATATGTTTGTGCTTCTAGCTAGTTCGGGGGCAACCCGATAGTTGGATATGATGGTGCTTCTAGCTAGTTCGGGGGCAACCCGATAGTTAGACATGATAGTGTGGCTAGTTAGTTCGGGGGCAACCCGATAACTAGATATGTTTGCTAGGGAAGCAAGAATTTTAGAGTCACAATACGGTGACTAGGCGGAATTGATGTAGTGTATATATATATATATATATATATATATATATATATATATATATATATATATATATATATATATATATATATTTATGAAACGATTATTATTATTATTTGGGTCTAAAACCCATGTATCTCACGAGACTATTTTGTCTCACGTACTACGTTTGTTTTGTGGCTATGTACTCAGGTACAGGTTTGAAGTGATAGAAGGTTGCACTAGAAGTGGCCTAGAGATGTTTAGCTCGGGAGCTCATAGGTAGATCCCGTTTTCCTGTGGTTTTGATATACTTGGTGACACCGTATTTTTGTAAACTCTGATAAAGGTTTTAAAGTTTTTGTTAAACTGTATTTTAGACATCATGTCTATTATTGGGAAAATTGCACTTTAATGATTTAATTGATGTTATAAAAATACGGGTGTTACAACTTGGTATCAGAGCTATAGTTTAAGTGAGTTAGGTTGGATGTCCATCCTAGTCTTAGACTGTAGCAATAGGAATGTAATATTCCTTGAGATCGATAGGTTGACCTTGAGACTTTATGTTAAGTTTAGGGTAGAACCTAGGGGACCTATAGAAGTTGTTATGAAATGTGCAATGTGAAGTCTTTTGAGACTGTAAGGCGTTTTTATGATAGAATCGAACCCTATGAGAAATGCCATATCTTGATCTAACTTTGTTGTTTTCGACTGTTGAGTTGATCATTTAAATCTTGTTGATGGATACGTTGGTATGGCTAAAGAATGAATGTGAAAAGTGGATGAATTCCACTAATTTGGGAAGAGTTATGAATGAGGATATGAACCAGATTTTGGATAATCGAATGAATGAGGGTAGGTGGAATGATTCCAATGCCCGTATGAAGGAAAGGTCATCGAATGGCGAAGCCCATAGTGAGAAGTATCTACAAAAAAAATAGCAAGACCTAGTTGGAAGAAATGGAAGTAAGTTGTATAAGACTTTCATAACATGTAAAACTGTTGTGTAATTCGAAAGTTCTCAGCCGGAGGTCACGATGTGGTGGACTCGGTAGATTTAGTAGGTGCTAGAGAGTAGCAAATGAAGGAAGAACGATATGGCGACTTTAGCGTCACCATTATTGAAGGATAAGGTGTTGACACGGTGGAATGTGTTGTATGAAACTTTGTGAAGGAGAGCACGGTACAAGATGTTGTGAAAGGAACTCACAAGTGAGTTGAAAGGTGAAGTCTTCCCGGAAGGAAATCTAGAGAGGGGTTCATGATGCAACCTCGGAGATCTTGGGTAAAGATTGATGTTATGTGATTATGGCTTAATTGTTTGGCTGTTGCACGAATTGGTGCTTATAGAAATTGGAGATGAGCCGTACGACATGGAGATTTATTTTTGGGAATAGTCTTCCCGTTAATATGTGTATAGAAACCATACATTTGAAATGATTATGGGCCGGTGTGTCGCATGTAGTAAGGATATAAGGGTTGATGCTATTAGGTAGTGTCAAAGGGGGAACCATGAGAATGGTAGATGTTATCAACAAAAGGATGATAGTATAATGAAGTACTAAATCTTGGTATGAATTATTAGTTTGGATTAGAATTATAGAAATATAAACTTTGGAAATGGAACTTGGATATTCGGCGGGAATCCGGATAAGTAATGTAATGATATTATACGTGAATGGTTAAGGGGAGAATGACTAAGGTATAGTGATGCCTTAGAACTCATAAATGGAAAATTGTGGAAAGTAATAAATGTCGGGAACGACGAAATTTAATCGTTGAAATCAATCGAGTAAAATTGGCGCGTAGCCATAGCAAGTTGTGTGACAGATTGATGGATTCGATAACCTAGGGTGAGAAGAAGATTGTCAGTAAAAGTTTCATAGCAATAACATGATAATGTATGACGTAGTGTAGTGCAAGACTACGATTGGGAAAGGAATAGTCCTAAGTCCCACGATGTATAAAAGTTGAAAATCGAGTGTTGGGCCATTGGGTGCTAAGTCATGGGTTGCAAGTGTAGACCGGAGTCGATTGGTTGACTCAAAGATGACCGGGATGACCGGCGAGTTATGGTTAATAGAATGGAGTGATAGTTACTCCCGTAGTGACAAAAGATTTGGAAATATGGTAGTAAGGAAATGAACTGGTTAATGGTGGTTAATGTGTAAGTGAAACGAGATTGTACTAGTTATCCGCGGGATACAATGCATGTGCATTATGTGATGGCCTTCAAAGGCATATGACAATGAAAAAGTAGTGTCATGTGGATCGTGTTGAGTAATATGTTAAATGAGAAATATGTTAGATATGAAACAAAACGATAATGTGATATTATGTGAATGGTGCTAGAATGCATGATGAATTATTGGGCGATTGAACGAGTGAGAAAGTAGCAAAGCTACGTGATGTGAAAAGATGGATACTTAGATGGTATTGGGTGACATATACATATGTTTGTATATGTGCACAATAGAGATGCATAGATGGTATGGGTGACATATACATATGTTTGTATACGTGCCCAATAGAGGTGTTTAGATTGAATTGGCGTGATATATATGTATATATATATATATATATATATATATATGTGTGTGTGTGTATATGTTTATGTGTTTATATGATGAATGTAGAACCATGTGGTTAATGAGTATTGCTATTATGTTATAGTAAATGAGAATTTGGTTTGAAATGCGGGTTGCATTTAGGTCATGTATCTGTAGGAGATGCCTACGATTTTTAGAATAGGAGGAAAGAGAGACTCCTAGTGGGAAAATCATCATTTGATAACCAAGTTATGATAAACTTGTATGAAATTGAGGAATATGTCGCGGTAGGAGATCTAATACCGATAATTGAGAATAAAGGTTATAGAACTGATCGATGTGATGCAAAATTGTTGAAAGAATACTAAATGATGGCATGAGTGACCAAATGATGGTTAAGATTCGGTAAAGGTCGGTGTGACCTTATATAAATGTACGATTCTCGGATAATTGGGGAGAAATTGAAAGTGTGGAAAAACGGGGATAATTGTTAAGGGAACAATAATGAGTAGAACCGGAAGTGATAAATTAGTGATGGTGCCCCGTGAGTATGAAATTTGTTAGTAGGGAGAGTATCGTTGACTTCACGCAAAAGTCAAGGTTGACAAATTTGTGATTTGGTTGACTTAGTCAAAGATGGGCTTTGACTCTCGTTATGAACGACTAGTGAATATTGAGGGCATAATGTGTCGATGGTATGTATGTGAAAAGAGTAATGGAATAGTTGAAAGAATTGTGGTCAGATTATACGACTTTGACTCGTTTGGGTGCTTTCAAGATTGAATTTGAGGATCGAGTATACGATCACAAATGTATCATAAATTAAAGACGATAGTAAAGGAATGGACGATTAATGAAACCTTTATCGAGAAGGGAAAATGTTAAGGTATAGTTGACTTTGTGCTTAAGTCAAAGGGTAGACATGTGGCGATATACCAATGTCGGGATATATCGGCTTGGTCAAAGCTAGAGTTGACATTCGTTTTAATCAACTAGTTAATGGTATGATTGTGTCATACCATTGTTATGGGAATAAGAGGATCAGTTGAGAGTGTGTCGGTGTTATGGTCAAATTGTGGAATTTTGACCCGTTTAAGTATTATGATGTTTAAATTGGGTCTTGACCGTTCGGACTTAACGGGGTTAAGTGAATGTTAGATATGTAATGTTATCGGAACAGGAATGAGGAAAGTTTGATGGTAATGACCACAAGGGATTGAGAGCGGAATGCTCGGTCGGATGTGGGTTGGAATCCTTAGCGATTCCGAGGACGGAATCCTTTTAAGAGGTAGATAGTTGTAACGACCCGAAATTTGTAAATAAATAAATTTATAAAAATTATGATAAATAAGGATAAATCGTTTAGAGAACGTAGGAATTGGTTTCGTGTCATTTGGACACCGTATGAGAAAGTTATGGGCGAAACCGGGTCGAGATAACAACCGAAAAGTGCAGCAGAGTTCACGCCGCGAAGGGGAGTTCCCGATCGGGAACTTTCTACCGAAGGTTGGGCTTTTGTGCGGGAAGTAGTTCACGACCAGTTAGCGATCGCGAAGTTTGCGAGTAGGGAAAGTTAGCGACGCGAAGTAAAGATCACGCCGTGAACTTTGATCGAGCAGCATTAAATCGGGTTTTGGCTCATTTGATGCCATATCAAAACCCTAGTTTCTCCCTTGGCGATTTTTGAGCTTGGGAACTGATTGAGGTCGAATCCTTCACAAATCTTTGGTAGATTTCACTCCTAGTTGAAGATTAAAGGTATATCTTCACTCTTTGATCTTTGTAGCTTAAGATCTATGTATTTTGAGGTGTGGGTTTGAAACCCTAGTTTTTGGGGTTATGGGTTATGGTGATATAAGTGATGTATACACTTAATAGATGGTATATTATCAAAGGAAACAAGTGTATGATTATGATTTGTAAGAATCTTAAGGGTTTGGTAAATCAACATAATTGGGGGAAATGTGTTAGTAAGTGTTATCTAGAGATAGATGGACACATTAGTAGTAGTATGTGATGTTGATCATGTTGTGATAATTGTATTAGGCTTCTGGTGAAGTCTTGGAAGTTGATTGGATTGTGAAGCAAGGATTTGGGTTAACCAACGCGGTTGGAAAGCATTGCTAAGGTGAGTACATGAGACTTTTAAACTGGGTACATAGCAATTAGTTTTGATAATACATATGGTAAGGATTTGTGTTTTAAACTGGGTGTGGATCCATAGGAAACCACTAATAAATAAAGAATATAGAGAATAGATTAGGGCCCTTGGATCATGAATTGAAAGGCCCAGATTATATCAAATGTCCATGATCCTAATAAACACGCGCATTAGAAATTCCGAATGAAAAATAAGCATTGAGGGGTAAAATTGTAAAAGGCCCACTCTCTCACCTAAACAAGAAAACACGTTCACTCGTCTCGCTCGTTCTCTCGTTCTGTCGCTCTCGCTCGTTCTCTGTACTACACTCCTCATTTCCTAGGGTTTTCTCGATCTCAATCAACCGATCGACGCCATCGTTAATCGAAGTTTACAACGGAAATCTGAAATTTAGACGCCATTCTCAATCAACCGTTTCCAATCGACGCGATTCTCGGCTAGGGTTTATCAGGTAAATCTGAAATTAGGTTTCTATCATAAACAATTCTCGGCTAGGGTTTCTCAACTTTGCATTTGTGTGATTTCACCCGATTCTTTGCCTCTCGGCTAGGGTTTTAGAACGGAAAGGTTTGTTTCAGCTTTTAATTTGTGTGATTTACCGATTTTATGTGTCTCGGTCACATAAGATTGCATACTTGAACTTGTTTATGCATTTTCATTTGTGTGACTTGATTACAACCTGTGTTTGATTAATACATACGTATAATGTGTTACAAAGCTGTGATTAGTGTTACATAGATGTGATTTTCGAATGTATGCTCGTTTTGTTTTGCATTTTCATATGAGAATCCATCAGTTGCAGCATCCATATTAAATAAGAAAATGCATATTGTTTGTTTGGTCCAGGGTATTGCAAACTGCTAAAATGCATTTGCATTTTCGTATGTGTATCTGGTTAAAGTTTATTGACACAAAAAGCTAATATGTTGCCTAAATTGCAGGTAAAGTAGGGTTGTGAATGACAAAGACGTTCATTTCTTTAATTAACAGATTAAAGATGCAAAAAAGATCAAAAACACGAGATTCCACAAGATGGAAATCAATGCAATCTAGGGTTAATGAAGGTAAAAGAAAGAAGAAGAATAACATAGATGATGATGATGTTTTTTGGGTAGAAACAGAAAGAAGAGAGAATATAAAAGGAGTTTCTGAAGGTAAGCACTAATTTGCATTTTTGTTTATGCATTTGCATTTGTGTGTTTGCATTTTCCTTTTTGTGTTTAAGAAACTTGAGGTGATTTGTGTGCATATGCATTGCATTATTGAAAAAAGAATTATGTAACTTATATTGTGCATTACAGAAGTAGATGCTAGTTGGTGTTATGAAGATCTACCAAAAAAAAGAAAAAGAAAGGAAACAGAGAAGGAAATAGAAAAGGAGAAGGAAACAAATGAGGAAACAGAAAAAGAGAAAGAAGGTAAAACTCTGTTTGTATGCGTTTTCATTTTATGTGTATAAAATATGAAGTAGAAAAAGAGTCTCTTTTGTGTGTAATAACTATGTACTAAGAAATAGAATAGGTATATGTGTTTAAATTTGCATTACTAATTGTAGAAAGTAATGAAAAACGAAAACAATAAAATAATGTGAAAATGCAAAAGATTTATGATGTATGCATTTTCATTTATAAGAGTCTAAGAATTTGTTTTAATAATCAAAATGCAATTGTCTTTAAAGTGAAAGTGTTTATGTATGTATGACGACTCATTCCCTTATAGCAAAAATCATTATGTAACTAACATATGTAATATTTGCATTACAGAAAGTGTAGAAACGGAAGAAGAAGAAGATGATGATGATGACGGCGACGACGACGACTTCGTAACAATAAATGAAATGTTCAAGAAAAAAACGAAAATGAATGAAATAGAAAAGGAAACAAATATCGAGAACGAAGATGTAATAGAAGCAGAAGTAAAAAAGAAAAATAAGAGTGTTGACTACTTGAAAACTAGGCAATCGCCATACCAGCTAGTGGCGTTATGCAAAGACATGAAAGATTTCAAAAAAGATATCGTAAAGGAAATGGGATTTGATGGCATAATACAATGTAAAATAGAGTTAATTCCTGGAAAACTTAACTTGTGGGCTGTAGACCATTTCAACCCCAAAGAAATGGAAATGCAAATAGGGGGAAAAAGACTAAAAATAGATAGAGAAAAAGTGAATGAAATTCTTGGGTTCCCGTTGGGAGAGAGAAAGGTGAATTTAGTAAAAAGAGCTGGACATAAAGATACACCTAAAGTGAAAGAATGGAGAAAGCAATATCCTTCAACGACGTCGAGTGGCTTACAAATTATTAAAGTTAAAGATGTAATTGATAAAATAAAAGCGAGTGATGATATTGGGCATAATTTCAAATTAAATATGACTGTGTTGATAATGAGCTTGATGGCTGAAGGAGTTACAAATGGGGCGGTAAATGAGAAGTTTTTGAATTCGGTGTGTGAAATAGATGACATACAAAATCTGGATTGGTGTGGATATGTAATTGAGTGTTTAAAGGGCTGCAAAACAAAGTGGGAAAAGAATGAGCAAAAAACATTTTTCACTGGACCATTGCTTTTATTGGTGGTTAGTTCTAGTTTAATTAACTTTAAAAGTTTTACATATACAAAATAATTGTAATCTATATTAAATAAAATATTGCAGATTTGTTATGCATCAATGATTGGTCTGGACAATGAACCAAAAGAACAAGATCGTCCAAAAGTTGCATTTTGGACAACAAAAATGTTAAAGGATGTTGAAAAAAAGGTTTACGAAATTGAAGAATCAAAAGAGGAAGAAGGTTCAAAAGAAACCGAGAAAAGGAAGAAAAAGGAGAAAAAAAGTGGGAAAGGAAAAACAAAGAAAGTGGAAAAGGAGAAAGGTAATATAATAAAAAAATAGTGTACATTCATATGTATTAAATATTTAAGATGTGTTTACATCTAACTTTATTAAACACATAACATGTTTTATAGAAACAGAGCAACGGGAAAGAAAAGGAAAAGGAAAACAAAGTGTTATGAAGAGCATCGATGAAGATGAAAGTGATTCGAGTAGCTCAAGTGAAGATAGGGAGGAGGATCATAGCTTCAAAGAGATGGAATATGAAGTAGAAAGAGATTCGGGAAGTAATAAAGAATACACTGCTGACGTAAGTAAAATTTTCTTTTTAGGTTGAAATTGTAATTTTTTTTTGCTTGTAATCTAAATAAGTATTAAAAAATGCAGGAGTTTGTCTCAGAAATAAAAACAAAGTACAAAGAATTCATGTCTATAAGAGGCGAGTTAACTGAGTTAATGTGGGGAGCTGAATTTCATTACCCATATGATGTAGACATTATAAATACTCTAGCTGAACTTAGAGAGAATTTGATGGGTGATTTAAAATTGAAAGATTTTGAAACAACAAAGGAGAGAACCCCAGAGTTTAACACACAAGATGATAATTGTGATTTTTGTGAAAATGAAAATGCAACTAGGAATGAAAAAGAAGGAGGTAAGAATACATTTGTTGAAAATGAAAATGCAACTCATAGTGAAAATGCAACTTCAAAAAAAGATGAGAATGAAAATGCACAGAAAACTGAAAATGCAGAGGCTGAAAAGGGTGAAAATGCTAAAGGAGGTGAAAATGCAACTGCATGCAGAGCTGAAATGCAACTGCATGCAGAGCTGAAATGCAACTGCATGCAGAGCTGAAATTGCAACTGAAGATGCAGGCAGAGATGAAAATGCAACTAGGAATGAAAAAGGATGTAAAAATGCATTTGTTGAAAATGAAAATGCAACTTCAAAAAAAGATGAGAATGAAAATGCACAGAAAACTGAAAATGCAGAGGCCGAGGCTGAAAAAGGTGAAAATGCTAAAGGAGGTGAAGATGCAACTGCGGGCAGAGCTGAAAATGCAACTGCGGGCAGAGCTGAAAATGCAACTGAAGACGATGGTGAAATTGCAACTGCAGACAGAGGTGAAAATGCAGCTGCAAACAGAGATAAAAATGCAACTGAAAAAAGTGGTGAAAATGCAATTCTGGAAATAGATGCAAATACAGAAATTGTTGAAAATATAGAGGGAGGACAAGAGCCAAGCAAGAAAAATGAAGTTGAAGCTCAAAAAAATATTGATGAGAGACCAAAAAGAATAGTGAAACCATCAGCTGCCCTGAAATCGCCGTACAGAAATAAAGTTGTAAACACGTTATTTCTAACAACCAGGCTTGAAAATGCAGTGGCATGGTGGCTGTTTTCTGGGATAGGGGACGAAAAGTAAGTTGAATTTGTATTTGGAAATATAATTATTCACTATAGTTGTTAACTAACAAAAAAATGTGTTTACAGTCTGCTGGTATACACAAATCGAAAGGGCTGTATGTTGAAAAGAGTTCATGCAGAAAGCTTGAAAGCAGGTTTACACGTTCATGCACAAGTGATAAATGCACAAGTGATAAATGCATGGGCAGATGTGCTAAACGAAAGCGAAGCATACACCGAGAAATACAAGAAGACATCTAGATTATTCTGCTACGTAACAATAAAGGTAACTTAATTAATTTATAAAACATGTTATGCATTTAAGTCGGCTTCTTAACATATTAATGAATATATAAAATCTATTGACAGGATAAATTTATAATGGATTACAAGGATGAGGACAACGGAAAAAGTATAGCGAAAATGCAAGGAGAAATAAAACAGTTTAAAGAAAAAAGATACTCAGAATTTAAGGAATTAATGGATAAAAGCTTATCTACAAACGCTAATGCATGCTTGAAGAGTATTGATTTGGTAAGTATATTATATGTAGAATAATATAAGAATAATATATAGATATGGAAAAATGCTAACAAAATAATTGCACGTGTGTTCTTCCCAATAGTAGATGGATGTCATGTATGCATTTTTGTATTTGATATAAGCAAAATGAGGTTGCACATACTTGACAACATCTCAATCACTAAGAAAAACTTTGATACTACATACGGTGACATTATAGTTCAACTGGTAAGACAAATATATGAAAATGCAATTATGATTGTCATTTTTTTGATTTATATACTGAAAAAGTAATATTGATAAAAATTGTAACAAGTTGAAAATATGAGTACTTATATGAAGGAAGTAAAACATAAAAACTGTGATTTGTTGGATAATATAAAACCAAGCCTCGTGCAAACGGTGACATTATAGTTCAACTGGTAAGACAAATATATGAAAATGCAATTATGATTGTCATTTTTTTGATTTATAAACTGAAAAAGTAATATTGATAAAAATTGTAACAGGTTGAAAATATGAGTACTTATATGAAGGAAGTAAAACATAAAAACTGTGATTTGTTGGATAATATAAAACCAAGCCTCGTGCAAGTTGATTGGAAAACGAAGCAAAACTATACGGATTCTGGAGTTTTCACCATGAGGCACATGGAAACATTCATATGCCAGGGGTCACAAGAGTGGAAAAAAGTAGTAGACATTGCTAAAGAAAGAGTTAGGCAGAAATGGCAGATCGAACATTTGAGAGTAAAATATGCAACAAAGATACTACTATCGGATTCAAATGAAGGGAAAAATGAGCTTGTTGACTATGTTGAAGATTTTCAAAAACTAACAAGGGAAGAAATGGATAAACTAGCGGAAGATGCTGAAGGGAGAATCATGAATAGACTACGTATGAATCCGTAAAAGATGGATGACCGTCTAACTAAATAATAGGGTTTTTTGTGTAACTATATAATAGGTGGTTGGTTGTTTTTTTGGATCATACGGATTGCAGAATTTAGGAGGTTGGCTGTTTATTAGGTGGTTGTTTATTTGGTCATATGGATTGTTGGATTTAGGTGTTTGGTTGTTTATTAGGTGGTTAAATTTGTTTTCGAGGATGGTTATTTTTGAAAAGTTATTGATGGTTTGTTGGTCTTTGGATTGATGTATAGTTGTTATTTATTTTGGTTTTTGTTTGAATTGAAAAGGTAGACATAAATATGAAAATAGATAAAGTGAGAAAATAACTACAAGATTGAAAATGCAAAATACCAGAATTTTAAACAGAACCAGTAACTAAACGTCTCTGGAATACATATAATGAAAATGCAATTGCAGTTATGAAAATGCAATTGCAGTTACGAAAATGCAAATGCATTTATGAAAATGCAAATGCAACTGATAATATTTGAACATAATCAGTAGCTAAAAGTTCAAGGACTACATATAATGAAAATGCAAATGCAATATGTATAGTCATCGTAGGAGTAATCTAAATTGTTATATATTTTGGTTTTTGTTTGATTTGAAAAGGTAGACAGAAAAAAATAATGGAAAAGCAACTACAAAGATTTATAAAAAAAAATGCAAATGATAATATTTGAAACTTAATTGGAATCTAAAAGTTCAAGGACTACATATAATGAAAATGAAACTGCTAGTATGAAAATGTAAATGCGAAAGTATGTTTAACTACATTTGGTAAGAATATAAAAATAACTAATAAAAAAATAATGTGGCACTCAAGAAAATCTTGCATCATCATCAGCTTGTTGTGGTATTTTTCAGTGCATCTTCAGCTTTTTTTCTTTCTGGACAAGTTCGAATAGTATGCGGATCACGGCTTTTACAGTGACCACACATTCTCCCTACTTTTTGTGATTTAGAAATAGCATTTTCACGGGAACTAGTGATCCTTTTCTTCAACCTACTTCCTTTAGTGCGAATACCTTGAGGGGCATTAACATCACCTATCTTTGGTTGCTCAAAACCTACCATCTCACTAATAAACTCATTAGTTCCAATCTCATCAGAAGCATCAAAGTCTTTCTCGCATTCCTCTAGAAGCTTTTCTTGTGCTTTTAAAAACCTTATAAGTTTTTCCCTATTTCCAACAAGTTTATCCAATGATAGTTCCACATTCAAGTGAACTTTGCTAATAAGCTCACTCAAACCCAAATCCTCGAGTGAAATAGTAGGCTTTACACCACGGTTCAAACAAATTTTAGGGGGGGACAACATTTTTTGTCCAACGTTTACATATATATTTCCTTGGGAATTTAGTGAACTTGCACACCCGGAGAACATAGAATATATGTCTACATAAGAGTCCAAATCTTTCATATCGTTTGCATGTACATGTAAATTCGTCCAGAGAAACATTATACACAACCTACAAGAAAAATTGGTAAAATGTCAAAGAAGTCTTAAAAATGAAAATGCAAATGCGAATTTAAATGCAAATGCAAATGCAGATTCAAATGAAAATGCAAAGGCAAAAGGTAATGGGGGAAAATAATTGTACAATTTAACAACCTCACTATGATCAGGGAAAAATTCATCAAAGAGGCTTGCCTCCTTGACTCTATCAATAGAATCATCAAGTAGGATGGAATCAACACTAGTGTCAGTGATTTTGAACTTCTTTAAACCATCAGCATCATCATAAAATAAGGACATACATTTGTTTATTGAATAACGAATTTCACGACTAAGATCATCAAAAACTGATCGTGTGAAAAATCTAGCAGCTTCATTCTCAATAACCCAATCATGGGTCATAATGGGAGAAGTATATGAACTTTCATGGTCGTTTTTTGATTGCGTGAACCTCTGCTCATACATAGCAGTGTCAAAATGAGATAAAAACTCAACAAGTGTTGAACTTGAGTTCATCAACTGGTTAAACATATGATTTTCCGACTCGGATCTTGACGAAGTACGCATCAAGCCAGAGAACTCCAACTCTCTAAAATATGCTGGAATCCAAAAATTTCTTAACCCAAACATGTCCGAGAGCCAATTATTATCTTCAAGATTAAACTCAGCAATGGTGGCATGCCAAAGATGATCAAAAACTTCAGGTTCCAACTTATCTGTCCATACAATTCTGCATAATTTCTGTTTAAAACCAGCATTACATACAACATAGGAAACCTATATAAAAAAGAAATAGTTAATACGACAAAAAATAAATGAAAAATCTTAAAATGCATAAAAAGTAATAATAGAGGATACCTTGGTAGTGAGTTTCTCCATTATATGCCACATACATAGTCGATGCCTCGACATGGTAAAGCAAGAGTCAATAGCGATTTTCATCGCCGGATCTTGATCAGTTAATACCAACTTAGGCTGAGAAGGATAAGCTTTAATAAAAGCATTGCATAACCATTTGTAGGATGCAACATTCTCGTTACTCAACATAGCAGCACCAAACACGACACACTTTTTATGGTTGTCTATACCAGTAAATGGTATGAAAATCATATTATATCTATTAAAAAAACAGAAAGTAAATCAGATTATAAATGCACACTAATATGACAATGCAAATGCACAGGAATATGAAAATGCACAAGAATACGAAAATGCATAACTTACTTATTGGTCCTATATGTAGCATCAAAAGACACAACATCACCAAATGCAGAATAATTTCTCTTTGATGTCTCGTCTGCCCAAAAAAACCCACCAAGCCTATTATCAGCATCAACAAAGTAATCAAATGAAAAATCACTAATAGATTGCTTCCTCTTGTTCAACAAATCGACAACAATTTGGCAATCATTATTACCAATGAATGCCAACACATCCCTCTTATAGTTTTTAGCATCAAGCTTTGTAAAACCAACTCCTTGTGCTCCACAAACCTTTGACAAAATACGATGACTAGAAGCAGGCCCAATACTTGCTTCATTCATCTTATGTAGCAAATGTTTTTTAGAAAAAGTAACCTTGCGAGAAACATTAAAATGCTTGATATAGTCGGGATGAACCAACAAGTGGTTGTGTTCTTCACTGAATTGGTAAACATGGTATTTGTTTTCAAAAAGTTTTAATCTCAAATCTGCTTGGCAATCCGTCTTCTTAGAAGATGACTTTCTTTTTTTATTTTTTTGAACTTCAAAGGTTGTATTGTCATCAACAGGTCCACTAACTCCAACATCAACTTCATTAGATAAATGCACGTCATTTGCAACTTTCAAAGTGTCCACAGATTTACGATTATTTACATTCTTACCATGCCTAGAACACCTAAAAATCTTAAGCATAACAAGTCCACTATTCCTTGTTGAGAGAGCATTCTGGGTAGATTTAATTGGCTCAAAGCCACCTAAAATAGCATACTCTTTATAGAAATTCCAAGCATCGCCCAAAGAATCGAATTGCATACCATTAATGGGTCTTTTAGGAATGGGAACATTAGGAACCCAATACTTATCACCAAGGGCTGATATTATTTCAAACCAATTTGAAGAGAAGCTGGAACATGATCAAAATCTATAAAAAAAAAACAAAAACAAAATAAAACATAATTAAACTTTAGAAACTAAGTGCATAAGATGAAAATGCAATTGAAAGAGTGAAAATGAAAATGCAGTCACTGTTTAATATTTCAGATGCAAATTATAGGCAGTTATTTTATATTTCAGATGAACATGCAAATGCAAATTATAGGCAGTTGTTGTATATTTCAGATGAAAATACAAATTCCAGTAATCAGTTTAATATTTCAGATGAAGATTCAAAAGCAAATACAGTCAGTTATTTAAAATTTCAGACGAAAATGCAAATGCAAATTTCAGGCAGTTGTTTAAAATCTCATATGAACATGCAAATGCAAATATCAGATATAATTAGCACCAATTCACACAAATTTAAAGATCTGCGAGTTACCTGGATCTGGATCTGATTCATAAGTATGATTTGCATCTGGATCAGATTCCCTCATTCGAGTCTGATTTAGGGCTCGCATAGGAGCAGCGCAACCTGGAGCTGATCGAGGAGGAGAAATCATGTGAACATAAGCTGATTGAGGACTAGAAATCACGTGACCTAGAGGTTATTAGAGGAGAAATACCTTAATCATTCATATATGAGGAGGAGAAATCACTTAATGGTTAAGGACATACCTGTGTAAACGATTAGAGCTTATTGGAGTTGATTGAATCACGAAATTGTTGAAGAAAACAAAGGAATTAATGCCTGAATCACGAAATTGAAGTTCTGAAATCACTTATTTAAGCTGATTGACGTAATTTGAAGATCATTCATATCACGAAATTGGTAGTAACAGGACCTTCATATCACGAAATTGAAGATCTGAAATCACGTATCACGTACAGAAGCTAATTCAGGAAAATACGTTCTTATTGTTCCATTGGATCTGAAATCATGAAATTATTAGGGTTTGTATTGAGGAGAAGCAATTGATGGAGTTGTGGAAGAGAAGGGAAGAAGATGAGTACAGATGAAAATCACGAATGAGGGAAAATAAAAAAAAAGAGGTTTATATGTTGGAGGAGGGGGTAAAATGACAATCATGCCCTTTAGCCCTTTTAAATGTTCTAATTAAAATCAAGGCTCTTAATTGCTTCTTTTACTTCTCTAAATAAGCCTCCTTCTTTCTTCATCCATATTCTACATATGGTAATTTATGGGTCTTTATTAATAAATATTTTGATAAAGATAGTGACTGAAAATGTATGAAAGTAAGTAGAATGTGATACTAGAATATGTCTAGTATAATTGTTGATATTGGAAGTAAATATGATAACTAAGGTAATTATGAAATCCTTATTAAGGAACCATAATAATAAAGATTATTGATTAAAAGAACGGATAGTGAGACCTTACTAACGAATGGGTATTAGTGAAGCAATTGGTAATTATTTTATAGTGATGAGTACCTATTGGGTAAGAATTACTATTAAGAGGGAGGAACGAATATGTATGTAAATGAATATGAATTGACTGATAACAAATATGTATTATAGTCAAGAAGAGATAAAAGTATTATGATATCGATAAATAAGAAATGTATCTTATGAGAATGAATAAGGATGGACCTCCTGGGGTTCATAGACGTAGAAGTAAGTCTGGGTTGCTTATGATCGAGTCCATGGGACTATATGGGTATGTTCACACTATGTTGAACTAATTATATGTTGTTATTAATAGATAACTAACTTGTTTGATGTTTGATGTGATAGCCGAGAGCTAGATTGACATAACTGTTGAGTTACGGTAAGAACGAGATGATGTGATACTAGTTAGTTCGGGGGCAACCCGATAACTAGACATGGTGATGTTTCTAGCTAGTTCAGGGGCAACCCGATAGTTAGATATGTTGGTGCTTCTAGTTAGTTCGGGGGCAACCCGATAACTAGATATGTTTGTGCTTCTAGCTAGTTCGGGGGCAACCCGATAGTTGGATATGATGGTGCTTCTAGCTAGTTCGGGGGCAACCCGATAGTTAGACATGATAGTGTGGCTAGTTAGTTCGGGGGCAACCCGATAACTAGATATGTTTGCTAGGGAAGCAAGAATTTTTGATGTAGTGTATATATATATATATATATATATTTATGAAACGATTATTATTATTATTTGGGTCTAAAACCCATGTATCTCACGAGACTATTTTGTCTCACGTACTACGTTTGTTTTGTGGCTATGTACTCAGGTACAAGTTTGAAGTGATAGAAGGTTGCACTAGAAGTGGCCTAGAGATGTTTAGCTCGGGAGATCATAGGTAGATCCCGTTTTCCTGTGGTTTTGATATACTTGGTGACACCGTATTTTTGTAAACTCTGATAAAGGTTTTAAAGTTTTTGTTAAACTGTATTTTAGACAACATGTCTATTATTGGGAAAATTGCATTTTAATGATTTAATTGATGTTATAAAAATACGGGTGTTACATATATATGCTTGTGGATATGCAATATTGTAAATGATTTGCATATTTTCATCTCAATTTTATCTGTTGAAGTCTTCAATTTGGTATTCCCACCTGTTCGACGAAATGCCAAAGATTGCTAAAGATGGTCTAAGTGGACCAACAAGTTGTGATCTTGGCATAGTATCTCAGATTATTTACCCTCAAGGCCTGATCAAAATTGACACCATCTGCAAACCTGTTAAAGGATCAAAATATGCATGATTGTTTAACCTGCTTTTAACATAATTTTTTTTTTTTTGCATCTTCTCAGCTCCATCCTCAGAATCAAATGCAAACCTGTAAAGGATCAAAATATGCATGATTGTTTAACGTGTGATTGAAGCTGAATTATTCTTTCAGCTAACCTTGATGTTGATTGAATATGAATACTAATGTTGGATGATTTGAAATGTATAATGTGCTTAGGATGAGTTTTTTTTGAAATGATAATAGTGGTTAAATATGTCTGACAGGCACCACCAACATCAACAGTTTTCGCATTGTCCTCGAGTTCTGAATCTGTTAGTGAGGATGATGATGATGATCAACTTCCTATAAGCTTTGTCATCAAGACAACATCACAAGTCAAGCCTCCATTGAATACCAAGGTTGCTGAAACTGAAGGTGAGTGTCACTATAATCATATATATATCATTTTACATTAATCAGAAATTCAGAATGCTGTTTATTTGTTTCATGCTATAAGTAGCAAGAGACAAAGGGAAGTTGCACAGGATAAAACTCCAAAGAAGCCTACTAATCCTCAAGTGAGAGACTACGAACGTGCATTCTTCAATTATTTATCTATTATAATTTTTTATGTTTTAAACTTTTAATTGTTATATGTTTAGGAACCTCCTAAAATATCAGCTTGGACATTGCCATCTGATTCTGAGCCAGAGCACGAACCAGGTCAAAATCAATATCCAAAAGAGGAAGATAAGAATGATGATGATGTTGTTGAAGGAATTATGTGCACAGTCAGTCAACCTATGATGATACATCCATGCCTACGAAACACTTAAGGGTCACACCGGTGAGTACATGTAATACGAGCAAGATAAGCAATGACACTACAAAGAGGAAAGATTCATAATAGTCATTATGAATCAGTTAAGTATTGAGTTAAGTTTAACTTATTACTAGATTAGTTTAACTAACTAATTAATACAAGTAGTTGTGCATTTACTAGTTGAGTAAATATACAATGTGTTAATTATAGATTATCCATAATATGATTTAAAGCTATTAAATCATATAGTAATTGGATAATATTGTTGTATAAATTATATAAAGGTTATTATATAATTAACTATTAGAAGTATAAACACAAGTATATAATTCGTGTATATGGGTACCGAATTATTAGTGTGTTAATGCTAGACATTTGATAGTTAAGTGCAACAATAATAAACTAGTTAAACTATAAGGGATGGAAGTGCTAAAAGGAAGTTTAATTAAAGTTCTAATATTAATTAAACTAGAAGGGTTCTAAGCGTAACTTATTTCTATATAAATAAGAGGCTTAGGGTAAACCCTAAACCCCTTAACACTTATCAATAGCCACGAAAATTCCCTCCCTCCCTCTCCTATTTTCGGCCGAACTAGGAACAAGGGAAGAACACAAGTCTTGTGTTCTTCGTGTTCTTCGTTCGTTCTTCGTGTTCTTCAAGTTTTGAAGAACAAGTTCTTTGCTTAGATCAACTAGAAGATCGCTTGGTTTGTTCATCATCAGTGGATCTATCTTAAGCAATCAACAAGGTATGTTTTGGGAAAACCCTTTCTTCCCTTCTCCCTCTTGGACGAATTCGACCAAAGAACCCTAGGGTTCTTTGGTTGATGGTCGAACGAACCACACAAGCAATGTGTGTGTTCGAGTTCTTCGTACAAGGTTTCTTTCTTGTTAACCTAATCTAAATCTCCAAGATCCCAATCCTTTAGGGTTTAAGGATTAGGTTTAATCCCAGTTCCGCATTTAGGGATTAAATCAGCTAGTTGGTTTAACCGGTCAAGAACAAGTTCATGTTCTTGGTCACCAAGGTTCGAACAAAGCATGCTAGGCGGTCGACCCAAGTGGTTGATCGAGTACAATGAAACCCTTCAGTGGTATCAGAGCGATGGTTTAGAGATCTAGACTAGATTAACAAAGTTGTTTGTTTACTTTAATTTACAAGTTTTTTTTGTTTCAAGTTTTTCTTCTTCTTCTTCATATTTTCGAAATAGGGAAGAAACCCTAGGACCAAGTATGTTAAACTAGTTAAGTTTAATTGGTCAAAAGGATTCTAGAAAACCCTAGAAATTTCGTGTGAGGCAAAAGAACCCTAGGATCAAGAACATTAAACAAGTTTTGTTTAATTGATCAAAAGGCTTCTTTTCCCTAACCCTAGTGTTTTTCGAAAATTAGGAGGAACCCTAGGATCAAGATTGTCAAAAATTTTGATCAAGAGGATTCTTTCCTAAGTTACATGATCTTCCAAATCTAGGATCAAGTATGTTAAACCAAGATTTGGTTTAATTGATCAAAAGGATTCTTTCCATAAATCTTTAGAGATTTCGTGATCATGGAGGAAACTTGGACACCAAGTTTGTTAAACTAGCCTAGTTTAATTGGTGGAAAAGTATCCTAGTCTTAAGTTTTCGAAAACCCTAAAAACCCTAGAACATTAAACTAGTTTGAGTTTAATAGTTTAAAAGTATTAATTAGGATAATAATCTAAAACCTAGTTAATTAGACAAGTTTATGTCTAATAGGTTTAATTATTATTTTGATAGGTTTATTAAAGCTAGTTTTTTTAAACCTAGTAATTTAGACAAAGTTTATTGTCTATAAGGTTTAAATTAAAAAGTTTAAATAAATCTATTAAAGATATAATCTATCTTAGAATTTAAACAAAGTTTATTGTTTAAAAGGATTGATTAAAATTAATTTTTTAATTAAAATAATGTGTTTGATCAAGAAAGTCAAAACCCTTGTTTTGATTGGTCAAAAACAAGATTAGGGTTCGTATAATTGAATTAGGGTATTGATAAAGAAGGTGTTAATTTTTAAGTTCTAAAATTAACAAGGTGTATTTAATTATGTATAAATATGTATATGTATTCAAATTTTCGTTTTTTTTATTATTAAGTAAAATTGAATTTTAAAAGATATAATAAGTTTATACACATTTTAATTAGTTTAAGTTAAAATGTATAAGTATAAATTAGGTGTAATATTCTTATTAGAATGTTACAAGTTTATTACTATAAATATACATATATACGAATTTATATATATATTAAATACAAGATAAAATGAAACAATTAAAAGGATAATGTTATTTTGATCTTTAAAGAAATAATAGTGTAACTAGTTATTGTGTAAGTTATAATATAATTAAAACTAGATTGTACAAAGTTATGATTTAATTATAACTAGTAATTGTACAAGTTGAAATTATATTATTAACTAGAAATATACAAAGTTATATTGTTATATATATCAAGGTGTATAAAGTTATAAGTTATTATAACTAGTTAATTATACAAGTATGATATAAGTATTTTACAAGTTATGTAATATACTAGATTAAATGATCAAGTATAAATAACAAGAACCTATATTTAACTAGTTAAGTTAAATATAAGAAAGGTTAAACAAACTAAAGAATTATTATATATAGTTTTTATATAATAGGTTTATTATTTTTCACCAAGTATAAACCGGTGATTGTGTTAGCTTAAGTTTCATCATGGTTGTTGAAGCTAGTGGGAGCTACACAAGAAAATCACAAAGTTTGTAAGTATGTCGTTAAGGCATAAGTTATGGTCGAATCTAATAAGTATAACAAATGTTTAATTTCATTGTTAGACATATGAAAAACTAGGTGTGTTAAACTAGGTTTATGTTTCAAGTTTATGAATCATAAAAGTCTTAAAAGTTTAACATAAGTTTTATAAGTTTTTCAAGTGATATAAAACAAGTAAGTTTTATTAGCAATAAGGTTTCTCACAAAACCTAGTAAAACGTTTTGTACACCTCGTTTTAGGTATACATGTAAGATCGTATAAATTCTTGAAACTATAAGTTTTAAAGAATAGTTCTTAAGTTTTAAAAAGGTGTCTTGTTGGACGTTTCAATCCTTCAATGTCACACATTTTAAACAAGGATTAAGATTGGAATAAAAGTTTAAGTTTAGTTTTAAGACTTAAACAAACCCAAGAAAATCTTAGATCGAAGTACTATCCACCTAATGGAACACCTCACTTGTTCAACGATATTCATATTGTAAGGATAAAGAACCTTAGATATGGATTCAAATCATTGCGAGTGTTAGGGTGCGTAAGGTTCTGTGATAATCGGGAGTCCCGGCGCAGAGCATCGCACTGTCTTAGATGGTCTGATCTACTTTGGTGATAATCGGGAGTCCCGGCCCAAAAAGTACTTGAGTAGAATAAACATACTAGACTTTATTACTAACTTAGAAATGTACGATTAGATTGTACAAAGTTGTAATAAGTTATAAGTCTAAAGATTCTACGACCCCTAGGAATCGTGTCAAGTCTTGATACGATCGGTAAGGAAGTTACCTACCAGAAATAGCATGTCTCGTCGGGAAGTGCCCAAACCTTGCGGCGAGAATGTGACATATGGATCCTAGGCCTAAAATATTAATTATGGGTTTATAATATATTTTAGATAATGTTTATTGATGATTACTAATTAAACTGGGTTTGATTTGTAGATGGCAGCAACAACCATAGCGACACGTACCAACAGTCTCTCACTACGCTTGTTTCTAGAAAAGGACGAATTAACTGGGTCAATGTTTCTCTATTGGAAGCGTGATCTTTGGATTATGCTTACGCATGAGAGAAAAGGAAATGTCCTAGAAAAAGAAATGCTAAATGCTCCTACCGCAAATGCTAGAAATGAACTAGGGTGTTCAAATCTCGCAAGGTGGTTAAAGGAATCATCGGTAAGTACTCACGTCATGAAAATGAAAGAGTACATGGATCATATTAGGTCACCCAGTACCGTTGCAGTTAGCAACAGTAATGATACTCAACTCGTTGTTAGATGACTATAAGTCTTATGTAGTCAACTACAACATGCATAACATGGAGCAATCCATTTTTGAGCTACATTCCGTGCTCAAGACTACTGAGTTGATTTGGGGACCAAGTTTAAGAATGATCTCATAGTAACCGATGATGGTAGTGATAAGAGAAAGAGGCGCAGTGGAAAGGGAAAGGATAAAACCGATCCCAACCACGGCGTGACTAAAGGGTAATGGAGTCAAACAAAAGGGTCAAGAAGGTAAAGCCAAACAAGGACCGAGAAACGGTGCCTTGGTTGTGGCAAAGGTCAAAGGGTAGGAGGCAATGCTTGCTCCTTAGTTGACTTGACCAACTTTTAGAAACTCGCTTCCTACTTGTAAAAGTTTATTACAAGTAACTCAACTTTAGCAATCGTTTATTGCATAAGATGATAAGTGAGATGACCGGCATGAGATGGTGATGATCCCACGAGCACCAAGTTTTTTTTTATGATTCAGTTTTTTCAGTGGATTCGGTTTTAAACAATTTACTTTATTGTTTTGGATAATTTTATTTTTATGTTAAAACAAGTTTCATTTTGGTTTTAATTAAATTATCGAATCCATGGTTGAATTATAATGTGTGCATGTGTGATAATTACACTAGTCAAGATTTATGACTAGATTGTAAGTCAAGTTTTGATTTACTTATGTTTCATGTTTATATTTATATTTGTTTGATTGTTGTATAAATAAATGTCTTGATAGCTCAAGGAATTTAAATGCTAGTAATTAGAAAGTTTTTCTAATGAAAGTATTTAAAAGTTTTATGGAAGCATAAGGTTCAAAGGTTATTGAACTTAGTTAAAACATCTTAAGTAATAGTTATTACTTATGATAGAAAGTTTTAAAGTATTAGTGTTAATATAGTATGATTATATTGGATATAATCAAGATATACTTTAAGAGTATTATTACAAGTCTTTCATACTTGTAGTAAAGGATTTAATGAAGTCATAATTCCCTAATAGGAATAGTTGGATATTCGTATAATCCAAGTAAAATGACTTAGATAAACTCTTAAAAGAAACAAACTATATTATTTAAGAAATTAAATGGTATTATTGCAAGTCTTTTATACTTGTAATAAATACGTTATTTAATCAAGTCATAATTCCCTAATAGGAATAATGGATATTTGACAAATCCAAGAAATGACTTTGTCATTAAATAAGATTCTTAAAAGAATGCTAATGTATTTAAGAATTGATAGTATCGTTTCAAGTGTTTCATACTTGTTAGATACAGTAATCAATGAAGATCATAATTCCCTTAAAAGGAATGTTGGATATTCGAGAATCCAAAGGATGATCTTAATTATTGATAGAATTCTTAAAAGATTAAACTACAAGTTATTGACTAGGTCAAAGTAGTAGTTTAAGAGATGCTTAAGTTCCATAAAAGTAAGTGGGAGCTAAGGCTAACATAATTCATTAAAGGTGTTAGTGAATTTAGTAAGTTAGCAAGACATTAACAACAAGATTTTACCATGTCGTTAGCCAAAGAGTTAAGAGAAATAATAAATGATCAATTAGATTATTGCAAACCTAATAGCGTGATCACAAGTCTTGTGATTGATTATTGCATATCTAATAGGTTGTTAAACACTTTAGTGGATAACACAATCATTTAAGGAAATTTCTTTAACTAGTAAAGATATCTACAAATCAAGTAACTAAAAGAGGCTTTAGTTACAAGGATGATTTTATGAATTCAAGAAACTAAGGAGTTAATTTCCAATCCTCCTATGTTTACCGAATTACATAAAAGGCAAGACTAGAATATGTTCTAAATTGTTGCAAGAACAATATCTAGCAAAGACAAAAGTAATAGTATTCCTAAATACTCGTCTTATGTCTTTAGTTTAATAGAAATGATTGGTTTAGTGATAAAGTTACAATCTAGGTTGTAAGAATCATTAAGTAATCAACACAAACGAAAGGAATAAGTAATGATCCAGTAATAATTCAGTATCTATGTCCAGTGAGGAATAGTACATGAGTTAGTATCATTTTTATTCAGACTTTGTATGTTTTACAAGATCCACGAATAAAAGTATATTTATTCAAGAAGACACAAAATCCGTGACTACTCGTCTTGGTGGGAACCTCGATGGGACGTTAACGTCATCGCGGTAATTGGTGGTAGATTCGAAAGTTCTTCGAAGATAGCTACACAAGTTTTGTGTAAACCAAATATCGGTGATATTCTGTTGGAGGCTCAACGAATATTGGATTGACCACCGTGACAATACTTCGTGGTTGAAAAGTTCAAAAGTATTGTTCACTAGGATTGTCCTTAAGCCTGAGGTATTTGGTTTAGGATACAATGACTAATGTGCTTTGGTTCAACTTAGACAATACTGTAATACGTTTTTCATACGAGGCGATATTGGGTACAAAGGAAGTTGTATTTTTAAATCGAAATATACAAGATGGTAATTGCACCTCCTCTTTAGGAGAGATATTTATAGGTCCTTTGACTTGATAAGAAACTGGCAAGTGCACGGCCGTGCCCAAACGAACTGATCTGTTCTTTGTCGTTTATCACAGCAGTTTGAATCAAGAAGTCATGAAATGATTTCGAATACAGGAGTTGATAATTTCTACCATGCTCGTATTCGTTATCACAAATATCGGGCTGCAAGGGATGAGCCTAACATAGTTTGCCCAAGAAGTAGAGACAGAGTGTTCTTTACTAGGAGACGCTATTAAAGAGTTTTTCATAAACCATACCTGGGTTACGTAAGCTGTTTTTACGGGGTTGGTTACCTACATGCCCATCTAGAAGGCCATTGTAGCTCGTATCATTAAGACAAAGGTTACAGACTTGCACAAGTGGGAGTCTGAAGGAATTATGTGCACAGTCAGTCAACCTATGATGATACATCCATGCCTACGAAACACTTAAGGGTCACACCGGTGAGTACATGTAATACGAGCAAGATAAGCAATGACACTACAAAGAGGAAAGATTCATAATAGTCATTATGAATCAGTTAAGTATTGAGTTAAGTTTAACTTATTACTAGATTAGTTTAACTAACTAATTAATACAAGTAGTTGTGCATTTACTAGTTGAGTAAATATACAATGTGTTAATTATAGATTATCCATAATATGATTTAAAGCTATTAAATCATATAGTAATTGGATAATATTGTTGTATAAATTATATAAAGGTTATTATATAATTAACTATTAGAAGTATAAACACAAGTATATAATTCGTGTATATGGGTACCGAATTATTAGTGTGTTAATGCTAGACATTTGATAGTTAAGTGCAACAATAATAAACTAGTTAAACTATAAGGGATGGAAGTGCTAAAAGGAAGTTTAATTAAAGTTCTAATATTAATTAAACTAGAAGGGTTCTAAGCGTAACTTATTTCTATATAAATAAGAGGCTTAGGGTAAACCCTAAACCCCTTAACACTTATCAATAGCCACGGAAATTCCCTCCCTCCCTCTCCTATTTTCGGCCGAACTAGGAACAAGGGAAGAACACAAGTCTTGTGTTCTTCGTGTTCTTCGTTCGTTCTTCGTGTTCTTCAAGTTTTGAAGAACAAGTTCTTTGCTTAGATCAACTAGAAGATCGCTTGGTTTGTTCATCATCAGTGGATCTATCTTAAGCAATCAACAAGGTATGTTTTGGGAAAACCCTTTCTTCCCTTCTCCCTCTTGGACGAATTCGACCAAAGAACCCTAGGGTTCTTTGGTTGATGGTCGAACGAACCACACAAGCAATGTGTGTGTTCGAGTTCTTCGTACAAGGTTTCTTTCTTGTTAACCTAATCTAAATCTCCAAGATCCCAATCCTTTAGGGTTTAAGGATTAGGTTTAATCCCAGTTCCGCATTTAGGGATTAAATCAGCTAGTTGGTTTAACCGGTCAAGAACAAGTTCATGTTCTTGGTCACCAAGGTTCGAACCAAGCATGCTAGGCGGTCGACCCAAGTGGTTGATCGAGTACAATGAAACCCTTCAGTTGTTGAGGTAAAAACCGAGTCTCCTAAGAAAAGGCTAAAGTTGGAAGGAAAAGACACGATTATGACAAAACAAGGTACATTAAATGAGAAATATTGCTTATAACTTACAAGGTCGGCGGAGTTAAGTTTTTTGTTGTTCACATTGCAACAGAGAATGAGGAGGATGTAAAGGTTTTAGAAAGCGAAACAAGCAAGAAGCAAACAGGATCATATGTAATTTAATTAAATCTCCAACCATGATAGTGATTATGAATTATGATTATGATTTGTTGAATGTTGGTTACAATTTGCAGACTTCATCTTCAAGGTTGCCTTTAGTGGTTGCTGATAAAGTCCAACGTTCAAAGGTAGGTGAAATTAGTCAACTAATATAATATATGAATAGAGCAGTAAGAATAAACAAAATTTGCATTGAATTGCAGGCGCTTGTGGAGTGTGAAGGTGATTCCATTGATCTAAGTGGTGATTTGGGTTCTGTTGGGAGAGTGGTTATTTCAGATTCCCATCAAGATATGTAACACCGCATTTTTTTTTTTAAACGTCTAGTTAAACATTAATCCAGGTACGGAAGCAATTAGTTAGTTAGGTTTACAATTCGTGGTCCCACAAAAGAATATTACAATCCAACAGTAGTTAAAAGACGGTATTACTGACACGGCTCATTTTACAAAAACATATGAATTAAGTATGGTCAAACTTCCCGTCCAAGCCGACCCAAGAGCCATTCAACCTGAAATGTCAATAAGGGAGGGATTAGCACAAAAGCTAAGTGAATGAATTCCTAACACTACAAACTACACTAGTCACTTAAACACGGAAGTTATAAAACATCTCCGGTTGGGTAATCACTAAATGAGAGGATCGGCGGCTTTGCGGGCCTTAAACCATGGTCGGCCAAAACCACGGTAACCGATAGCGTTTCGTATCCAACACCCGGGCAACTCCCTCCCCTTAACCATGCAACAAATACAGGTAAGGTCGGATACCCGATTAGTCGATACCCGATGCCCAGCCGTTCTCCTTCCGACACTGACCTCATCCCGATTGTGCACATAGTCATGTATGGTATTCCCTAACACTAGGCATACATAACAAGTAGGCTAGCTACGAAAACCACCGCGAAAAACGTCACGACTGAGTTCCCAATCGCGAACTCTAGTTCGCGATCGCGAACTAGTGTTCGCGACGTGAACTCAAATCGTGATCTAGATCGCGACGACCAACCAAATTCACTGGAGCCACTTTGCGATCGCGAACTGGAGTTCGCGTCGCGAACTCCCCTTGTCTGGTATATTCCTGCGATTTTTACTAAAAACCAATACCAAACCAAATAAACCGAAACACGAGTTGTAGGTCGAATCCACTCACCTTTCGACTTCCGATTCCTTAACTCAGTGAGCTAGTATCACTGAGTATCCTTCCCGGTTCCTGTCAACAATATACCGAGTTAGTGATAATCCACCGAATCGTCAAAATCATCAATTTCAACAACTACCTACACAAGACTCATAAAATGCACATCTTATGACATTTCCAACTTGCACAAACCTTCCATCAATACTATTGACCATTTTAACCATTTAGCAAGTATTCATAACTAGTTGACCCAAACGGGCCAAAAACCCGGAGATTGCTACAACACTTCTAAGGCTATAAAAACTAGCATACATTCCATAGACTTAGAATTCGTCATAAACTAGCAATTCACAATCATTTAACAATTCCATCAACTAGCAATAAACCTATAACTAGTTATTCACTTTCATTCAACAATTCCATCAAGATCACATTCATCACAAGTCCAAGTATCACACTTCCAAGATCACTAGCTAATCATTTTGACCCAAACACCAACTAGATTAATTCACATAACCATCTATACTAGGCTTTCACCATCCATAACTTGCCAAAAATGATTCCTCAACCTAATAAACAATTCTATCCATTCAAACATCAAGAAATCCAAGATTTGTCAAAACCCACCTTCAACATCCACCATTAATGGAGGTTGAAGGTAATTTTCACCAAATCTTGTCTTCCTTCAACAATCAACCATACAAATGATGTAAAAGCTTGCATATTCACATAAAACAACTTTCATATCAAGGTTTACCAACAAATCCACAATCTACATAATCCTAGTTCAAACCCTAACCGAAAATACCAAGAACAAGCAAGAGAAAAGATGCAACTTACTTCTAAACTCCTTCAACACCCACTTATGTAAGATTTTCGGATTCAAGCAAAAGAACACCAAGAAAAGCTCAAGAACAAGATTGATGGCTTAGAGAGCAAATGCAATGAAATAGTGTTTTTTCTTTGTGGATAATGTTCTTTCAAAGGGAAGCAAGAAGAAAAGAGAGGGTAACCCCCCTCTCTCTCCCTCTCGTCCGGCCAAACAAGGGCATGGGCCCCCCCTTGTTGGCTTTTCTTTTAATTTAACAGTATATGTCTGAAAGTCCCTTTCGTAATTAATTTATTTAAAATAGCAAACGGACTCCAATTTTAAAAGCGAAGCATTTCTGGAAACGATATTTAACAAGGAATCCAAATATATAAAAATCACACTTTCATTCCAAAAATATCACAAGTCGGGTATTTTAACCCCTTGGTTAAAATACCGCAAAGGACAGCAGGCTAATTTAATTAACTAGGCATTTAATCAGATAATCATTTAATAAGATACCTTAAGGTCAATAAACTAATAGGCCGGGTTTTGGGATGTTACAACTCTCCCCCACTTAAGAAGATTCCGTCCCCGGAATCCCATCTCGATCAAACAAGGAGGGATAACGTTCCCGCATATCGGCCTCGGTCTCCCATGTCATATCCGCACCCAAACTGTGCTTCCACTTTACTAAAACCATAGGAATCTGTTTCTTTCTCAATTTCGTTACTTTCCGGTCCAATAACTCCACGGGTTCCTCGACCAATCTCTTCTTCGTATCGACCCGCAACTCTTGCACCGGAAGAATTTGGCTCGGATCTTCGATGTTACACTTTCTCAAGTAACAAATGTTGAAAGTGTTATGAATTGCCGACAACTCCGGGGGTAACTCGAGCGTTACCGATTGAGAATTTACCACCTTACTAATTCGAAACGGCCCAATAAACCTCGGGGCCAACTTCCCGCGTTTACCAAAACGAATAACACCCTTCCAAGGTGAAACCTTCAAATAAACCATCTCATTTTCCGAGAACGTAGCGGGTCTACGTCTCGGGTCGGCATACATCTTTTGTCGGTCACGGGCGGCTTTTAACTTTTCTCGGGCAATTGCTACTTTATCCGCGGTCATTTGTACAATATCGGGCCCCGCATATTGTTTCTCACCCGCTTCCAACCAACACGTCGGGGTTCGGCACCGACGCCCATACAACATCTCATACGGTGGCATCTTAATACTTGAGTGATTTGAGTTGTTATAAGCAAACTCAATCAACGGTAGGTGGGAATCCCATGACCCACCGTACTCTAACACACAAGCCCGCAACATATCTTCTAGCGTTTGTATCGTTCTTTCCGATTGCCCATCGGTTTGGGGGTGATATGCGGTACTCAAATTCACCCGCGTCCCCAATTCTCGTTGCAAGCTATTCCAAAAGTTCGAAGCAAAACGGGGATCTCTATCGGACACGATAGAAATCGGAATACCATGCCGGGACACCACTTCGTCAATGTACAATTTCGCCAATTTACTAAGTGAGGCGGTCTCACTAGTAGCCAAGAAATGAGCACTCTTCGTTAACCGATCGACTATAACCCAAATCATATCATGACCCCTTTGAGTACGCGGCAATTTGGTCACGAAATCCATCGTAATCCGATCCCACTTCCACTCGGGTATCGGTGATTGGGTTAGGGTCCCATAGGGCTTTTGATGCTCGGCCTTCACTTGAGCACAAATATGACATTGGCCCACGAAACGGGCAATGTCGGTCTTCATCGTCGGCCACCAATAAAGAGCCTTCAAATCATTATACATCTTCGTGCTACCCGGGTGAACCGACAACCGAGAATTGTGAGCCTCGGCTAAAATCAATTCCCGCAAACCCCCGAGTAACGGTACCCAAACCCGAGATTGATACGTCTTCAAACCCCGAGAATCTTTTTCTAAAACGTCCTTCCTCTTTAATAAAATTTCGGTCTTCAAATGTTCGACATTCAACGCTTCCATTTGTGAAATCTTCAACCGGGACACCAAATCCGACATAATTTCCATCCGCATAAATTGTACCCGCCCCGGATCTCCCTTTCTACTTAAGGCATCGGCCACCACATTTGCCTTTCCGGGATGATAACGAATTTCACAATCGTAATCCTTGATCAATTCCAACCACCTTCGTTGACGCATATTCAACTCCTTTTGCGTGAACACGTATTGCAAACTTTTGTGATCCGTACAAATCACGCACTTAGTACCGTACAAATAGTGCCTCCATAATTTGAGAGCAAAAACCACCGCCGCCAATTCTAAATCGTGAGTCGGGTAATTCTTCTCGTGATTCTTCAATTGCCTCGAAGCATAAGCAATAACCCGGTCTCGTTGCATTAACACGCAACCCAAACCCGCAAGTGAAGCGTCACAATAAACAATAAAATCCTCCGGGCCTTCGGGTAAGGCGAGAACCGGAGCTTGACACAATAATTGCTTTAGAGTTTGAAAGGACTTCTCGTGATTCTCACCCCACCGAAACGGTACATCTTTCCGGGTCAATCTCGTCATAGGACCCGCTATCTTCGAAAAATCCTTTATAAACCGGCGGTAATAACCCGCCAAACCCAAGAAACTCTTTATCTCGGTCGGGTTCTTTGGAGCAACCCAATTCATAACCGCTTCGATCTTCGCCGGGTCCACCTTGACCCCATTCGAACAAATAACGTGACCCAAAAAGTGAACCTCTCGAAGCCAAAATTCGCACTTCGAGAACTTCGCGAATAATTGTTCCCGCTTCAATGTTTCTAGCACTTGCCTTAAGTGCTTCTCGTGTTCTTCTTCGGTCTTGGAATAAATTAAAATGTCGTCGATGAACACAATAACGAATTTGTCGAGATAAGGCCGACAAACTCGGTTCATCAAATCCATAAATATCGCGGGAGCGTTCGTCAATCCAAACGGCATAACCAAGAACTCATAGTGACCGTAACGAGTTCGGAACGTCGTTTTATGAATATCATTCTCATGAACCCGAACTTGGTGGTAACCCGATCTCAAGTCAATCTTTGAGTAATAAGAAGACCCTTGGAGTTGATCAAATAAATCGTCGATACGTGGCAAAGGATACCGATTCTTTACCGTTCTTTTATTTAATTCTCGATAATCGATACACATACGAAGTGCACCATCTTTCTTCTTTACGAACAAAACCGGAGCTCCCCAAGGTGAGGAACTCGACCGTATAAAACCCTTATCCAATAAATCCTGGATTTGTGTCATCATTTCCCGAATCTCGGACGGTGCTAAACGATACGGTGCCCTAGCCACGGGATTGGCACCCGGTACCAAATCAATTTTGAATTCTACCTCCCGAACGGGAGGTAACCCAGGCAAGTCTTCGGGAAACACCTCCGGGTATTCCGAAACCACCCGGAGATTACCAACCACTTTCTTTTCCTTTTTCACATTAATAACGTAGGCCAAAAATGATTCGCAACCTTTGGTCAAGGACTTACGGGCTTTCATCATGGATATCATGGGTATGGTCGGGGTCGCACGGTCTCCCCGGGCCACGACGTGTGACCCGTCGGGTAAAAGGAAAGTGATTAACTTTTGGTGACAATTTATGTTGGCCCTATTAGCACTTAACCAATCCATACCTAAGACCACATCAAAGCCGGATATCGGCATAACAAGTAAAAGAAATGAAAATTTCACGCCATCAATATCAATACTAGCCCCGGACACGGATGTCGTGACCGGAACCATTTCACCATCGGCTACCTCTACCTCTAGAGGTGTCGCGATCAAAGAAATAGGCAATTTCAATTTGTCACAAAAACGCTTTGAGGAAAACGAACTATTTGCACCCGAATCAAATAACACACGAGCGGGTATCGAGTTTATTAGAAACATACCGGTGATGACATCGTCGGTAGTGGTGGCATCCTCCACCGTCATTTTGAATGCCCGACCCGTAGAGGGTGGATGACTCTTTCTCTTTTGACTTCCCGACGAAGCCGCTCCCCCGCCCGAACCCGAACCCGAATCCTTCTTCATGGGGCAATGCATGGCCCGGTGACCCTCCTTTTGGAACGTCCAACAAACACTCTTCTCTAACTTGCATTCCGAGGACTCATGCCCGTGTTGCCCACACTTTATACATCTTCGGGTTTGTGCCGTACACGGACCGGCATGGGAGGACTTGCACGGTATGCACCACGGGTTCCTTTGGTTGGAACCTTGAAGGATTTGCTTTCGAC
Organism: Calendula officinalis; assembly: GCA_963853835.1. Taxonomy (NCBI): domain Eukaryota; kingdom Viridiplantae; phylum Streptophyta; class Magnoliopsida; order Asterales; family Asteraceae; genus Calendula; species Calendula officinalis. The sequence continues at coordinate 65,407,346 of OY970828.1, forward strand.
GATCATTGTTTGACTTATAATTCCCTTGAGACCTCTTGTGGTTGCTCGAGTTGGTTTGCTCATACTTTCCCTTATGAAACGGGGCCCTCTCCCGACTCGCGGCTTTTTGTGCCAAGACATCACTTTCGGCCGACTTGGCAAGATCATAGGCTTGCAAGAGAGTTCCCGCAAGCCTCGTTACATTTCGGTATTCGGGCAACAATGCCCCAACAAAGTGCTTGATTTGGGTGGACTCATCGGGCACCCATTTAGTCACAAACCGAAGCTTCCCATTGAATTGTAGAATGAGCTCATCCACCGTCATCCCATCATTCATTTTCAACATCATGAATTCATTACGGATCTTATCCAACTCAAACGGGCTACAATACCGAGCCTCCACTTGTTCCCTAAATTGCTTCCACGTGACCGCATCCATCATTTCGTTACTAAAGTTTGCGGTCAAACCATCCCACCAATCCATAGCCGGTCCCCCCAACATTCGGGACGCATACCGGACCTTCAAGTGGTCCTCACAATTACAAGCAATAAGGGCCCTTTCGGTGGCCCTAAGCCATGTTAGTGTTTCCGCCGGGTCGGTACTTCCCCGGTACTCGGTTGGCTTGCAATCAAGAAAATTCTTGTAAGTGCACGGTTTCTTCTCGGTCGGGAAAGGTTGGAAGAAGAATTGTTGGTGTTGGGCATTGGCAATTGGTACGGTGTGGGTGGGTGGCGGTTGTGGCATGCTTGCATGGGGAGATGATGAGTCATTCCGGGGAAAGACGGGATTTTGAGTAGTTTGAGTGAAGTGTAGGGGTGGATTTGCTTGGGTTGGGGGTGGCAAGGTAGACCGAGCCTCGGGTCGCGGCTCAGTCGATTGACTTTGGCGAAGAGCCCTTATAGTATCCTCGAGCTCCATATTCCGTGTCTCCAACAACACAATATACTCTTCATTCGGTATCTCATCACCCCCCGAGCCCGTTGCTCCATCATTACCGGGGTTCGTGTTCGGTGGGACATTGCTCAAGGTGTTTCCATCTGTAGCCATTCCTGCTACAAAACACAACATCTCACCAAGACTTAGTTTAACTCGTTAGTATACATATACTAACTACTAAACCCGATTCACCCTTGCTCTAATCCCTTGACCGGAAGGTTTGACCAAAACACGAGCCACGATTTGGGAATGGAACACCAACCCCATGTATCCATCGCCAAACCGAAGCTCTGATACCAAGTTGTAACACCGCATTTTTTTTTTTTTTAAAACGTCTAGTTAAACATTAATCCAGGTACGGAAGCAATTAGTTAGTTAGGTTTACAATTCGTGGTCCCACAAAAGAATATTACAATCCAACAGTAGTTAAAAGACGGTATTACTGACACGGCTCATTTTACAAAAACATATGAATTAAGTATGGTCAAACTTCCCGTCCAAGCCGACCCAAGAGCCATTCAACCTGAAATGTCAATAAGGGAGGGATTAGCACAAAAGCTAAGTGAATGAATTCCTAACACTACAAACTACACTAGTCACTTAAACACGGAAGTTATAAAACATCTCCGGTTGGGTAATCACTAAATGAGAGGATCGGCGGCTTTGCGGGCCTTAAACCATGGTCGGCCAAAACCACGGTAACCGATAGCGTTTCGTATCCAACACCCGGGCAACTCCCTCCCCTTAACCATGCAACAAATACAGGTAAGGTCGGATACCCGATTAGTCGATACCCGATGCCCAGCCGTTCTCCTTCCGACACTGACCTCATCCCGATTGTGCACATAGTCATGTATGGTATTCCCTAACACTAGGCATACATAACAAGTAGGCTAGCTACGAAAAACACCGCGAAAAACGTCACGACTGAGTTCCCAATCGCGAAATCTAGTTCGCGATCGCGAACTAGTGTTCGCGACGTGAACTCAAATCGTGATCTAGATCGCGACGACCAACCAAATTCACTGGAGCCACTTCGCGATCGCGAACTGGAGTTCGCGTCGCGAACTCCCCTTGTCTGGTATATTCCTGCGATTTTTACTAAAAACCAATACCAAACCAAATAAACCGAAACACGAGTTGTAGGTCGAATCCACTCACCTTTCGACTTCCGATTCCTTAACTCAGTGAGCTAGTATCACTGAGTATCCTTCCCGGTTCCTGTCAACAATATACCGAGTTAGTGATAATCCACCGAATCGTCAAAATCATCAATTTCAACAACTACCTACACAAGACTCATAAAATGCACATCTTATGACATTTCCAACTTGCACAAACCTTCCATCAATACTATTGACCATTTTAACCATTTAGCAAGTATTCATAACTAGTTGACCCAAACGGGCCAAAAACCCGGAGATTGCTACAACACTTCTAAGGCTATAAAAACTAGCATACATTCCATAGACTTAGAATTCGTCATAAACTAGCAATTCACAATCATTTAACAATTCCATCAACTAGCAATAAACCTATAACTAGTTATTCACTTTCATTCAACAATTCCATCAAGATCACATTCATCACAAGTCCAAGTATCACACTTCCAAGATCACTAGCTAATCATTTTGACCCAAACACCAACTAGATTAATTCACATAACCCTCTATACTAGGCTTTCACCATCCATAACTTGCCAAACATGATTCCTCAACCTAATAAACAATTCTATCCATTCAAACATCAAGAAATCCAAGATTTGTCAAAACCCACCTTCAACATCCACCATTAATGGAGGTTGAAGGTAATTTTCACCAAATCTTGTCTTCCTTCAACAATCAACCATACAAATGATGTAAAAGCTTGCATATTCACATAAAACAACTTTCATATCAAGGTTTACCAACAAATCCACAATCTACATAATCCTAGTTCAAACCCTAACCGAAAATACCAAGAACAAGCAAGAGAAAAGATGCAACTTACTTCTAAACTCCTTCAACACCCACTTATGTAAGATTTTCGGATTCAAGCAAAAGAACACCAAGAAAAGCTCAAGAACAAGATTGATGGCTTAGAGAGCAAATGCAATGAAATAGTGTTTTTTCTTTGTGGATAATTTAACAGTATATGTTGGCCAAACCATTATTGTGATTAATTTGATACAAAATTTTGTCTGTAAAATTTTTGATTGATACAAAGAAGTCTTATTTCGTTTGTAAATTTTATGTAACATCCGTTCATGTATCGATTTTTCTACCAATTCATCATTACAGCTACATCATTATTATGTCATTTTTAAACATATTAATCTTTATTGGTATTTTTCTACATACTAAATTTTGAAGCATACCCGCCCATCGGACGGGTTATAAAGCTAGTATATTATATATGGCTATGTTTTGACTTTTTTATTCCTTGCTCCTAACTGATTTTACGTTAATTCAAATGTCGATTTTGTTCCAGCTAATTTGCATTTGTTCCCTTTAGTATACACATGTCATTTTGGCTACTTCTTCGTATGCGTTTAATTGTCATTTATATTTTGATAGAAATATTCTACCCTTCACACCTTATACATTTTTCGTTATTGCCTCTTAGACTATGCGTATCTGGCGACCCGCAGCTCGGTCGCGACCGATCAAATCAGCAATCCCGACGCGTCGAACCCATTACGCCCCGGCAGTCACGACGCGTCGCCGAGCTCCAATAGTCGAGCCGTACCGGTCAAACTCGACCGTTCAACGGTACAAAATACTCCCCAACGTCTATTTTCAATAAATTACACCCCTTTCCAATTTAATTTTTACCCCTTTTTTTTACCCTATAAATACCCAACTCTTTTACCAAATAACTCACAACTCTCTTTTCTTTCTAACATACTCAAACACACACTCTACTCTCTCAATCACCCTCCCCAAAAACGTTTTCCTCCAAGAACAAAGGCAAAGCTTCAAAATCTCGACGCCAAACAAACAATCTCACACCCTCTCAATCACCCTCTATCAACTTTCAACAACCAACTTTCGTACACCAAACTACTCAACCAATCCCACAAGGTTATCAAAATAATCTATTTGCTCCCCCTACTACCAACAACCATACTGACCATACCGTCCACAACAACAACAACCACAACCACCACAATATCAGCAAGGTTATCAAAATTATTTTGGTATGAACAATTTTGATCCTTTCGTCGGGCTCGACCAATTCGACTACCAACCACGAACACAAACTGGTTCCCCCGCCACTCCCGCCGCTTCCCTCGACGTCGAGTCTTCCGACTCCCCCGTTGAAGCGCCAACCCAAAAGAAGGTACCAAAATGGCGTCAACCACCGACAAAGGGGGTGACCGGCGGAAGCGCGACATGGACGGGGCCCGAAGAGATAGCCTTATGCAAGGCTTGGATCAACACTTCCGAAAATGTCGTTAAGGCGAACTACATGGTGCGTTGTGGATTTTGGCAGGATGTGTTACTTTACTTTGCGTCTGAAATGGGTGAGATGAACCGCACATGCGACTCCCTCAACTGCAAGTAAAGAATAGGCTTCGTCCTAAAATTGCAAACTTTTGTGCAATATATGACAACCTCGTACAAAGAAACCCAAGTGGGGCGAACGACCAAATTTTGTACGAGCGGGCTTGTGGTGAATATAGTGCTGAACATGCATGGGACTTCACAGAGGTGGAGTGCTGGAGATTGTTGAAGGACCATCCAAAGTGGAAGGAGATAGAATACCCAAAATAGTTGGCGATTTTCGCGAAGACTAGAGGAAAGAAATCAAAGACGTCGTCATCATCAGCTGCTCAAGGTTCACGGGTCGGTGAGAATTAGTATGTTGAAGAAGTGGAAGTTGCACCCCCTCGACCAATGGGGCGGGACAAGGCGAAGAAGAAAGCAGCGGCATCGTCATCAGCTGCTCAAAGTTCAGATTTCGGTGCCCCCCCGCCATCATCGGCTCAGGAATTAGTCGAGCATTGGAAAGAGGCCACGGACGACTTTTTTGACCTCCGCAAAGCGTCCATTACTGATTTCATGGGTATTCAAAAAGATAACCAAGAGCTCAAGCACGTGAAATTCTACAATGACCCGCATCACCACTTCACTGGCAAAAAACTTGAGTGGGGTTTAGCGAGGAAAGCGAAAATCAAGGTTAAATATAATTTGGATTTTTAGTTTGTTTTTTTAGTATTTTTAATTTATTTATGTATTGTTTTTTTTATTATTAATGTAATGTTTATTTTTATTATTAATGTATTGTTTTTAATTTAAATTAAAATTTTAAAAAAAATCGAACGGTCACCCATTACGGGCATTTGGTAGCTGTCTGGTCATGTGTTTGATCAGGAGAGAGAAAGCTGATGTGACGCAGAGGTGGCATGGGTGACCAAACTGGGTTTGGTCACCCATTACACATAGTCTTACATATACTATTTTATTATTACGTATAACATTACGTTTACATGTTAATGTTTTTAACAATATCATATTTTTATATTATACTCGCTTGAACTTGTTTATGGTATGCTATCTTTATAAGGTATTTCTTTATCTATCTATTTACATTATGTACGTTCAAGTTTGATTAATTAATTCATACCACAATTAATATTGTTCACGCTTTTGATTATTTATATATCTCTTGTTGGCATTTTGTAAAAATAACGATGCATTTATTAACATATGAAAATTATTAGGTGGTGGATGATCGATGGAGTTCAAAAACGTTATGGTGGAGGATGGTGGTGATTGACTTATTTATACATCGAATGTATTTTAGTTATCCAACGTGGACGTCCGACATGGATGAAGCTAATCCATCCACACGCCGCTTTACGAAGCATAATGCGGAAAACTTTCGATACACAGCTATCTGAAAGTCACGATATGATCTATTGAGCCGAATTTTTGTTCGCTAACGTGAAAGTTGGGTTGTACCCAGGGCCGGTCCATTGGTTTTTGTTAACCGAAATATAATTTAGATTTGTGAATATCGTATTGTTCTAGATTATTCTTTTAATATATCTTTTCCTAATTTATCGGAAAAGATTTGTATTGTAACCATGGTTGCAGAACTCGCTACTTGCTACCCGTTCGTTCGACGACCTTGTAGCGAGTACTCAGTTACTCGGTGAGTACTCGACGAGTACTCGGATTGAGATTTTCATATATATTTTATTTATAAAAATGTATAATATACATAAAATTTCCCTAGTTCTTAAAAATACAACATATTTTGGAGAAATTGACCGAATTTTAACCGAGTTTATGAGTTTTGACCAAGTTTGACCGAGTTTCCTAATTTTGACCGAGTTTCCAAATATTGACTGAGTTTTCGACTTGGATAAGTTTTGACCGAGTTGGCCGAGCTTTTACCCAGTTGGCCGAGTTTTTACCGCGTTAGCCGAGTTTTTCACCGAGTTGGCCGAGTTTTCACTGAGTTTTATATTGACCGAGTAATTTGACCGGTTCAGACCTACCCAACTCGGCACACCACCGAGTAGCGGTTACCCGGCGAATACTCGGCTACCCTAACACCTCCGCCACCACCTTACATAAATTAACCCCTCGCTCAACTCCGTGAGTTTTTCTTGGTTATCCTCTAAACCACCGTGGCTACTTATGCCACGACCCCAAATCCAAACAATTCTTCATTTCCCGTCACGTTACCTTCGAGGAACACATATTCCCGTTTGCCAACCCCACCCCAACCGATAACCATTCCTACGAATTCTTAAATGACCATCCTTCACGCCTTATCATCTTTCACATATCATGCCTACTACTCATCCACCACCTTCCGTGGATGACACTCCTTCGAGTCCACCTACGCAGAATCCTCCAACCCCACCCTCAAATCCGCCACCTCTTTCCCCACCTAGCAGAAATTTAACCACTGCCCAAATTGAAGGGTTTCATTTAACTCGATCAACCACTTGGGTCGACCGCCTAGCATGCTTGGTTCGAACCTTGCTGACCAAGAACATGAACTTGTTCTTGACCGGTTAAACCAACTAGCTGATTTAATCCCTAAATGCGGAACTGGGATTAAACCTAATCCTTAAACCCTAAAGGATTGGGATCTTGGAGATTTAGATTAGGTTAACAAGAAAGAAACCTTGTACGAAGAACTCGAACACACACATTGCTTGTGTGGTTCGTTCGACCATCAACCAAAGAACCCTAGGGTTCTTTGGTCGAATTCGTCCAAGAGGGAGAAGGGAAGAAAGGGTTTTCCCAAAACATACCTTGTTGATTGCTTAAGATAGATCCACTGATGATGAACAAACCAAGCGATCTTCTAGTTGATCTAAGCAATGAACTTGTTCTTCGAGACTCGAAGAACACGAAGAACGAACGAAGAACACGAAGAACACAAGACTTGTGTTCTTCCCTTGATCTTTGTTCGGCCGAAATAGGAGAGGGAAGGAGGAAGTATTTCGTGACTTATGTATGTGTATTAAGGGGTTTAGGGTTTACCCTAAGCCTCTTATTTATATAGAAATAAGTTACGCTTAGAACCCTTCTAGTTTAATTAATATTAGAACTTTAATTAAACTTCCTTTTAACACTTCCATCCCTTATAGTTTAACTAGTTTATTATTGTTGCACTTAACTACTAAATGTCTAGTATTAATACACTAATAATTCGGTACCCATATACACGAATTATATACTTGTATTTATACTTCTAATAGTTAATTATATAATAACCTTTATATAATTTATACAACAATATTATCCAATTACTATATGATTTAATAGCTTTAAATCATATTATGGATAATCTATAATTAACACATTGTATATTTACTCAACTAGTAAATGTACAACTACTTGTATTAATTAGTTAGTTAAACTAATCTAGTAATAAGTTAAACTTAACTTAATACTTAACTGATTCATAATGACTATTATGAATCTTTCCTCTTCGTAGTATCATTGCTTATCTTGCTCGTATTACATGTACTCACCGGTGTGACCCTTAAGTGTTTCGTAGGCATGGATGTATCATCATAGGTTGACTGACTATGCACATAATTCCTTCAGACTCCCACTTGTGCAAGTCTGTAACCTTTATCTTAATGATACGAGCTACAGTGGCCTTCTAGATGGGCATGTAGGTAACCAACCCCATAAAAACAGCTTACGTAACCCAGGTATGGTTTATGAAAAACTCTTTAATAGCGTCTCCTAGTAAAGAACACTCTGTCTCTACTTCTTGGGCAAACTATGTTTGGCTCATCCCTTGCAGCACGATATTTGTGATAATGAATACGAGCATGGTAGAAATTATCAACTCCTGTATTCGAAATCATTTTATGACTTCTTGATTCAAACTGCTGTGATAAACGACAAAGAACAGATCAGTTCGTTTGGGCACGGCCGTGCACTTGCCAGTTTCTTATCAAGTCAAAGGACCTATAAATATCTCTCCTAAAAAGGAGGTGCAATTACCATCTTGTATATTTCGATTTAAAAATACAACTTCCTTTGTACCCAGTATCGCCTCGTATGACAAACGTATTACCGTATTGTCTAAGTTGAACCAAAGCACATTAGTCATTGTATCCTAAACCAAATACCTCAGGCTTAAGGACAATCCTAGTGAACAATACTTTTGAACTTTTCAACCACGAAGTATTGTCACGGTGGTCAATCCAATATTCGTTGAGCATCCAACAGAATATCACCGATATTTGGTTTACACAAAACTTGTGTAGCTATCTTCGAAGAACTTTCGAATCTACCACCAAATACCGCGATGACGTTAACGTCCCATCGAGGTTCCCACCAAGACGAGTAGTCACGGATTTTGTGTCTTCTTGAATAAATATACTTTTATTCGTGGATCTTGTAAAACATACAAAGTCTGAATAAAAATGATACTAACTCATGTACTATTCCTCACTGGACATAGATACTGAATTATTACTGGATCATTACTTATTCCTTTCGTTTGTGTTGATTACTTAATGATTCTTACAACCTAGATTGTAACTTTATCACTAAACCAATCATTTCTATTAAACTAAAGACATAAGACGAGTATTTAGGAATACTATTACTTTTGTCTTTGCTAGATATTGTTCTTGCAACAATTTAGAACATATTCTAGTCTTGCCTTTTATGTAATTCGGTAAACATAGGAGGATTGGAAATTAACTCCTTAGTTTCTTGAATTCATAAAACTATCCTTGTAACTAAAGCCTCTTTTAGTTACTTGATTTGTAGATATACTTACTAGTTAAAGAAATTTCCTTAAATGATTGTGTTATTCATTTGAAGTGTTAACAACCTATTAGATATGCAATAATCAATCACAAGACTTGTGATCACGCTATTAGGTTTGCAATAATCTAATTGATCATTTATTATTTCTCTTAACTCTTTGGCTAACGACATGGTAAACTCTTGTTGTTAATGTCTTGCTAACTTACTGAATTCACTAACACCTTTAGTGAATTACGTTAGTCTTAGCTCCCACTTACTTTTATGGAACTTAAGCATCTCTTAAACTACTACCTTGACCTAGTCAATAACTTGTAGTTTAATCTTTTAAGAATTCTATCAATAACTAAGATCATCCTTTGGATTTTCGAATATCCAATATTCCTTTTAAGGGAATCATGATCTTTATTGATTACTGTATCTCTCAAGTATGAAACACTTGAAACGATACTATCAATTCTTAAATATATTAGTATTCTTTAAGAACTATATTTAATGCCAAAGTCATCACTTGGATTTGTCAAATATCCATCATTCCTATAAGGGAATTATGACTTGATTAAATATTGTATTTATTACAAGTGTAAAAGACTTGCAATAATACCCTTTAATTCTTAAAGACTTTAATATAGTTTTGTCCCTTTTAAGAGTTATTTAATGTCTAAGTCATTTTACTTGGATTATGCGAATATCCAATTATTCCTATTAGGGAATTATGACTTCATTAAATCCTTTACTACAAGTATAAAAGACTTGTAATAACACTCTTTAAAATATACCTTGATTATATCTAATATAATCATACTATATTAATACTAATACTTTAAAACTTTCTATCATAAGTAATGACTATTACTTAAGATGTTTTAACTAAGTTCAATAACCATTGAACCTTATGCTTCCATAAAACTTTTAAATACTTTCATTAGAAAGACTTTCTAATTACTAGTATTTAAATACCTTGAGCTATCAAGACATTTATTTATACAACAATTAAACAAATATATAAATATAAACATGAAACATAAGTAAATCAAAACTTGACTTACAATCTAGTCATAAAACTTGACTAGTGTAATTATCACACATGCACACAATATGATTCAACCATGGATTCGAGATCAATTAAAACCAAAATGTAACTTGTTTTAACAAAAATAAAAGCATTATCCAAACAATAAAATAAAATTGTTTAAAACGAATCCACTGTAAACAAAAACTGAATCATAAAAACTTGGTGCTCGTGGGATCATCACCATCTCATGCCGGTCACCATCAGTTTCCATCTCCTGCAATAAACGATTGCAAAAGTTAGATTACTCGTAATGTACTTTACAAGTATCTAAAAGTGATTAAGAAGTGTGGTTGTGTTACCTGAGGAACTTGCGTTTCCTCCACTACCACTTGCACCCTTTGGACAATTTCTTTTCCAATGCCCAGCCTCACCACACTTGAAGCACCGGTTCTCGGTCCTCGCAGTGTTAGGCTTAAACTTCTTGACCTTTTGTTTGACACCTTTACCATTTGGCACTCCTTGGTTAGGATAGGTTTTACCCTTTCCTTTACCACCATGCCTTGTGCTCTCACCATCATCAGTCATATGATCCCTTTTAGAATTGGTCTCAATATTCAACTCAACAGCCTCGAGCATGGATTGTAGCTCGGGAATGGAATGATCCATATTACCTTTGCTGTAGTTGGCTACAAAGGACTTGTAGTCTTTAGACAATGAGTTGAGTACCATGTCAATTGCAAACTGCAATGGCACGTGGTGACCAAGTCTAGTAAGGTGATCAATGTGCACTTTCATTCTCATGACGTGTGCACCTACTGATGCTCCCTTAGCCATCTTGCAAGAAGCGAACGCCTTACAAGCGTAAAATGCTTGTCCTGGTTCGTTTTCTTCATCCTTGGCATGAGTTTTCAACACGTTTCTCTCTCGGTCATTCCTTTCCCTCTCTTGTCTGAGCATGATCTTAAAATCACGCTTCCAATTGAGGAAATTTGACCCAGTCTTTTCTTTCTTTCCTAGAAAGAAACGTCGCGAGAGTTTGTTATAGGTTATCGTTGTGTTTGTTGCTGCCATCTACAAATCAAACCCAGTTTAATTAGTAATCATCAATAAACATTCTCTAAAATATATTATAAACCCATAATTAATATTTTAGGCCTAGGATCCATATGTCACATTCTCGCCGCAAGGTTTGGGCACTTCCCGACGAGACATGCTATTTCTGGTAGGTAACTTCCTTACCGATCGTATCAAGACTTGACACGATTCCTAGGGGTCGTAGAATCTTTAGACTTATAACTTATTACAACCTTGTACGAATTTAATCATACATTTCTAAGTTAGTAATAAAGTCTAGTATGTTTATTCTACTCAAGTACTTTTTGGGCCGGGACTCCCGATTATCACCAAAATAGATCAGACCATCTAAGACAGTGCGATGCTCTGCGCCGGGACTCCCGATTATCACAGAACCTTACGCACCCTAACACTCGCAATGATTTGAATCCATATCTAAGGTTCTTTATCCTTACAATATGAATATCGTTTAACAAGTGAGGTGTTCCATTAGATGGATAGTACTTCGATCTAAGATTTTCTTGGGTTTGTTTAAGTCTTAAACTAAACTTAAACTTTTATTCCAATCTTAATCCTTGTTTAAAATGTGTGACATTGAAGGATTGAAACGTCCAACAAGACACCTTTTTTAAAACATAAGAACTATTCTTTAAAACTTATAGTTTCAAGAATTTATACGATTTTACATGTATACCTAAAACGAGGTGTACAAAACGTTTTACTAGGTTTTGTGAGAAACCTTATTTCTAATAAAACTTACTTGTTTTATTTTACTTGAAAAACTTATAAACTTATGTTAAACTTTTAAGTCTTTTATGATTCATAAACTTGAAACATAAACCTAGTTTAACACACCTAGTTTTTCATATGTCTAATAATGAAATTAAACATTTATTTCTTACTTATTAATTTCTACCATAACTTATGTCATAACGACACACTCACAAACTTTGTGATTTTCTTGTGTAGCTCCCACTAGCTTCAACAACCATGATGAAACTTAAGCTTATCACAATCACCGGTTTATACTTGGTGAAACTAATAAACCTATTATATAAAAACTATATATAATAATTCTTTAGTTTGTTTAACCTTTCTTACATTTAACTTGACTAGTTAAATATAGGTTCTTGTTATTTATACTTGATCATTAATCTAGTATATTACATAACTTGTAAAATACTTATATCATACTTGTATAATTAACTAGTTATAATAACTTATAACTTTATACACCTTGATATATGTATAATAATATAACTTTGTATATTTCTAGTTAATAATATAATTTCAACTTGTACAATTACTAGTTATAATTAGATCATAACTTTGTACATTCTAGTTTTAATTATATCATAACTTATACAATAACTAATTATAATATTATGTATCATGATCAAAATAACATTATCCTTTTTTTAATTGTTTCATTTTATCTTGTATTTAATATAAATTCGTGTATATATATATATGTATATATTTCTTATAATAAACTTGTAACATTCCAATAAGAATATTACACCTAGTTTATACTTATACATTTTAACTTGTACTAATTAAAATGTGTATAAACTTATTTTATTTTAAAATCAATTTTCTTAATAATAAAAAAAAAATTCCGAAAAATAAATACATATACATAAACAATTAAATACATCTTGTTAATTTTTATAACTTAAAAAATTAACACCTTTCTTTATCAATACCCTAAATTAATTAGATGAACCCTAATCTTGTTTTTGACCAATCAAAACTAGGGTTTTGACTTTCTTGATCAAACACATTATTTCTAATTAAAAGATTAATTTTAATCAATCCTTTTAAACAATAAACTTTGTTTAAATTCTAAGATTGATTATATCCTTAATAGATTTATTTAAACTTTTAATTTAAACCTTATAGACAATAAACTTTGTCTAAATTACTAGGTTTAAAGAACTAGCTTTAATAAACCTATCAAAATAATAATTAAACCTATTAGACATAAACTTGTCTAATTAACTAGGTTTTAGATTATTATCTTAATTAATACTTTTAAACTATTAAACTAAACTAGTTTAATGTTCTAGGGTTCTTAGAGTTTTCGAAATCTCAATACTAAGAAACTTTTCCACCAATTAAACTAGGCTAGTTTAACATACTTGGTGTCCAAGTTTCCTCCTAAATTTCGAAAAATCTAAGGCAACTAGGAAAGAATCCTTTTGATCAATTAAACATATCTTGTTTAATATACTTGATCCTAGGGTTCTTTCTAGGTCACGAAAATTCTAGGGTTTATGGAAAGAATCCTTTTGGTCAATTAAACATATCTTGTTTAATTTGCTTGATCCTAGGGTTCTTCCATGGCCTTTTCGAAAATTGCTAGGGTTTTCTAGAAACCTTCTTGACCAATTAAACGTAGACTAGTTTAATGTTCTTGGTCTTAGGGTTCTTCCCTATTTCGAAAATATGAAGAAGAAAGAAAGAACATGAAACAAAAAAAACTTGTAAATAAAGTAAACAAACAACTTTGTTAATCTAGTCTAGATCTCTAAACCATCGCTCTGATACCACTGAAGGGTTTCATTTAACTCGATCAACCACTTGGGTCGACCGCCTAGCATGCTTGGTTCGAACCTTGCTGACCAAGAACATGAACTTGTTCTTGACCGGTTAAACCAACTAGCTGATTTAATCCCTAAATGCGGAACTGGGATTAAACCTAATCCTTAAACCCTAAAGGATTGAGATCTTGGAGATTTAGATTAGGTTAACAAGAAAGAAACCTTGTACGAAGAACTCGAACACACACATTGCTTGTGTGGTTCGTTCGACCATCAACCAAAGAACCCTAGGGTTCTTTGGTCGAATTCGTCCAAGAGGGAGAAGGGAAGAAAGGGTTTTCCCAAAACATACCTTGTTGATTGCTTAAGATAGATCCACTGATGATGAACAAACCAAGTGATCTTCTAGTTGATCTAAGCAATGAACTTGTTCTTCGAGACTCGAAGAACGAACGAAGAACACGAAGAACACAAGACTTGTGTTCTTCCCTTGATCTTTGTTCGGCCGAAATAGGAGAGGGAAGGAGGAAGTATTTCGTGACTTATGTATGTGTATTAAGGGGTTTAGGGTTTACCCTAAGCCTCTTATTTATATAGAAATAAGTTACGCTTAGAACCCTTCTAGTTTAATTAATATTAGAACTTTAATTAAACTTCCTTTTAACACTTCCATCCCTTATAGTTTAACTAGTTTATTATTGTTGCACTTAACTACTAAATGTCTAGTATTAATACACTAATAATTCGGTACCCATATACACGAATTATATACTTGTATTTATACTTCTAATAGTTAATTATATAATAACCTTTATATAATTTATACAACAATATTATCCAATTACTATATGATTTAATAGCTTTAAATCATATTATGGATAATCTATAATTAACACATTGTATATTTACTCAACTAGTAAATGTACAACTACTTGTATTAATTAGTTAGTTAAACTAATCTAATAATAAGTTAAACTTAACTTAATACTTAACTGATTCATAATGACTATTATGAATCTTTCCTCTTCGTAGTATCATTGCTTATCTTGCTCGTATTACATGTACTCACCGGTGTGACCCTTAAGTGTTTCGTAGGCATGGATGTATCATCATAGGTTGACTGACTATGCACATAATTCCTTCACAAATACCACCACCACCACCGATTAATAATAATATCGCCCCTCCCCAATCCCCACAGTCGCACCATCCCATGCAAACTCGATCCAAAAGCGGTATATTTAAACCCAACAAACCTCTATCTCTTCACACTCAATCCATCTCTCCTATACCATCTAACCCTAAACTTGCCCTGCTAGACCCTAACTGGAACTTTGCCATGGCCACTGAATTTAATGCTTTACTTAAGCAAAATACTTGGGATCTAGTTCCCCGTCCTATGGACGCCAATATTATACGATGTCACTGGATATTTAGACATAAATTTAAAGCAGATGGTTCTTTAGAAAGATACAAGGCAAGGGTCGTTGTTAACGGCAAAACACAAGAGGTTGGTATTGACTGTGACGAAACATTTAGCCCGATCGTTAAACCGGAAACTATTCGCACTGTTCTTTCCCTCGCTTTAGGGCGAAATTGGCCGATACATCAACTTGATGTAAAGAACGCTTTCCTTCATTGTGACCTTCATGAAACGGTTTATATGCACCAACCACCGGGGTTTACAAATCGTGCTTTTCCGGGATATGTTTGCAAATTGCGCAAGTCCTTGTATGGTCTCAAACAGGCACCACAAGCTTGATACCAACGGTTCGCTCAACATCTACTCAAAATCGGGTTTACATGCAGCAAAAGTGATAATTCTCTTTTTGTATTTCATCACAAGAATGAAACCACATACCTCCTCTTATATGTGGATGACATAGTCCTCACCGCATCCTCAACCTCCCTGAAATCTACTATCACCGATGCCCTCAAAAAGGAATTTGAAATGACCGATCTCGGCCACCTTACTAACTTTTTGGGCATTTTTGTCAACCGAACACAAAAGGGGATGTTTTTATCTCAACAAAAGTATGTGGAATCTATGCTAAAAAGAGCCAACATGGAAATTTGCAATGCCTCCACCACACCCGTTGATACAGACTCAAAATTAAGTGCAACCGATGAAGCCCTGTTATCCGATCCAACCACATACCGCAGCCTTGCCGGGGCATTACAATATTTGACGTTTACACGACCCGATATCTCATATGCGGTACAACAAATATGCTTATTCATGCATGCTCCACGAGATTCCCATTTTAATGCTTTGAAACGCATCTTACGGTACATCAAAGGGACATCTCAGTTAGGCTTGCAACTCTATCCATCGAGTCCCGCATAGTTGATCGCGTACACCGACGCAGACTGGGGTGGATGTCCAGATACCCGCTGTTCCACATCGGGATACTGCGTGTTTCTAGGAGATAACTTAATTTCATGGTCCGCGAAACGTTAGCCCACGCTATCACGATCCAGTGCTGAAGCTGAGTATCGCGGTGTCGCAAATGTAGTTGCCGAGTCCTGTTGGTTGCGAAATTTGTTACTCGAACTACATACCCTTTTGCGAAGATCCACATTGGTCTACTGTGATAATGTCTCCGCCGTTTATTTCTCCGGCAATCCGGTCCAACACCAAAGAACCAAGCATATCGAAATGCACATTCACTTTGTCCGCGAAAAGGTTGCGTTGGGCCACATTCGCGTTTTTCATGTCCCATCGGCTTATCAATATGCAGACATCTTCATCAAAGGTTTTCCGCGTCAACTGTTCCTAGACTTCAGAGACAGCTTGAGCATTCGTTCCCCTCCCGCTCAAACTGCGGGGGGCTGTTAACCGAAATATAATTTAGATTTGTGAATATTGTATTGTTCTAGATTATTCTTTTAATATATCTTTTCCTAATTTATCGGAAAAGATTTGTATTGTAACATTATACATACTTTGGTAAATCAATAAAGAGAGGTCAAGGATTTACACCAAATTACAGTTTTTCATGCTCTGGGCAAAATGACCCAATGATGCATCTTAAACCATACAATACACCAAAGACGTATAACATAAATTTATATTTCTATATTACGAAATATGCCATAACATGTAATATCAAAATAAAGCAATAAACCAATATTGTAGTAATAGTACCTTAGAGCATCTCCAACGGAAGCTTTTTCAAAAGCTTATTACTATTACAATAAGCTTTTGAATGACTTTTTACCATTGGAATCACAAGCTTTTTTAAAAGCTTTTTGCAATGACTTTTTTTCTTCTACTAACCTTTTAACACACTTTCAATGTTTGTCTTTTTTGGTCCCTTATTTTTAATAAGTTTTCATTTTAAACCTTTTAACACACTTTCAATGTTTTTTTTAATATTTGCAATGTAATGTTTTTATCTATTTAAATATTAATGTCAATTATTATAATATTTTTGTATGAAATATTTTTAAAAATATTAAGCTTTATAAGATGTAATATTTTTTTCAATTTATATATAAGGGGTATTTATGAAACATTTGAGATAGATAAAGTTAAACTAGAAATATTGTAAAAAAAAAAAAAGCTTTTGTAAAAGGTTAACCATTGGAGGTGTTATTTAGGAAAAGCTTTTTGATTAGTGGAATGTTGATATGGCAAAAGTAATAAGCTTTTGTGAGGTTAACCATTGGGGATGCTCTTAGGATTTTAACATGGGTAATGGTATTTAGGTCTACCATTTATATCTATTCATAAGCTTACTCATTAGATGAAGACACGTGTCAAAATCAAAGGATAATATTAGGAGAGAGAATTAGTGGAATCCACATGTCATCCTATCAAGTGGGTAGACCTATGAGTAGGTTTAAACGGTATGACTAAATATCATTTCTCTTTTAACATTAGTATCAACTAAAATTTCATTCCACTTTGGTGTTGTAATAACTGATCATTCCAATCTTGCCAATCATTTGGCTTTCCAATATCCTCGTTTGGCATATCACAAACACCATTATCGGTGTGCTCTAAATGGAAGAAATTTTGTGACCCACAATCCCATTAAGTGAAGACATGTTTGGTAACTCGTTTATTATGTATTGTTGTTTCCTGAAAAATTGATCAATAGAATAAGAGATTTTCTAACTTGTGCCCCTAGGGCACATGATTAGGTAATGATTAGGTGCATTAAAGTAATTAATAATTTCCAAATTGTGGATCAATAACCATTAATGAAGCATATTTCTTACCTTTCCTGGAGACGCATTAAATGTCATTTTAAATTTCAATGGTAACTCTAAGTTAATTAAATGCTCTAATTGTGTGCCCTTGGGGCACATATTAGAAAGACCCATAGAATTAATAGGATCTTTATAATAGTCATCTGATTCTTAATTGGAAAATAAAACGAAGCTTAATCCAACACAAACAGTTAAAGTACTAATGATCTAGCGGTAAAAGTGTTTGCCCCCAACCTTGAGGTTGAGGGTTTAAGTCCCATAATGTACATAGGTGCATTTAAGTGTAGATTAGATTACCGTTCAAAAAAAAATAATAATAAAAATACAACACAAATAGTTGAACAATTTCTTTTTTAAATAAGAAGACATGTGCCTTTTACATTCTAAAACTTGGTAAACAATTCAACTAATACCTAAAGTACGAAAAATTCTTTTGTGCAAATTATATACTTTACTGGAATTTAATGAATTAATGGTGGTATGCTCTTGAATTTGGAATATGAACCCGAATTTAATAATCCGTTTCATGATTGACAATATTAATTGTAACATAACTAAATAGTAAAATAAAGCTCTAATTCTAACAACAAAGACTCTAATCATACCAAATAAAACTAAATCTTGACCAAAAATAGTTAGATAATTCAGTAATCTTCAAAAATACATAATAGGTTGCAGCATTTTGATTTCAGAAACAAAAATCAGTTGAAGTGGAATCCAAAACACACGCTTTTTGCTCCTGTAATCCTGCTTTCACGACCACCATAAAATCTCTATTTTCCATACATTTCCTTTGAGATGAAATGGAATACACACAAATTAAACTTCCGTAAAAGACTAAAACCTATAAATTATATTCGCCTTCGCAATTCAAAAATTAGTTTGCGATTATTGATGCTTGACTGGCGACATAAAATTGTTACCTCGATTCGATCATTCTCCAATTCTCCATGCTACTATTGCATTTTTAAGGAGACGAGAAGTCTTAATTCCAGCCTAATGATTGACCAAATGCCATTTTTTACTCCATCCAAATAAAAGAGATACGAAATTGGGTTTTGGGCTTTGGGCTAGTATGGTAGCTGGGCTAGTTTATACCTTTTATTTATTTTGTCCTGGGCCTAAGCCCATCTTCACATATGAGCTACAGCCTACAAGCCTACAACTATGGTTTCGATAACATTTGTTAAGACCGCTATTTAGCCTACCCCAATAATGGCAATATGCAACATATAAGCCGACATGAGGTTCCACTATAAAAACTAACGGATGGTAGAGAAAGTAACGCATGTGTATATGTCACACTTAAAAACTTTTGTAACACCAAAATTATAATAACCTTTAAATTCATTATAATAAATAGGTGAAGTAGACTCAAAAGAGCGATGATATAAATTAGACCCACTGATTTGAGAAATATCATGGCAATCTAATTTATACGACGTTGATTCAAAAATTTCGTGGGATTGATCTTCAAAATTTGTTCAACACATACAACATAATTCTGGAGAGAAAATTCAGTTTTTGTAAAAATGTCAACGGATTATTCCATTCACTAAAACACACTTCATATATGGCCCAAAATTTCGAATGAGCTAAAAAAACAAACAAGTCATAAACTGTGCCTAAAAAAAGTCGAAAAAACTAAGAAAAAAACATAAAAACACAAATAAAAATGTCCATAAACAACTTTTTTGGGCCTGAAAGT
Source organism: Calendula officinalis (assembly GCA_963853835.1). Classification (NCBI taxonomy): domain Eukaryota; kingdom Viridiplantae; phylum Streptophyta; class Magnoliopsida; order Asterales; family Asteraceae; genus Calendula; species Calendula officinalis. Next base: position 65,427,060 of record OY970828.1, read on the forward strand.
TCGGTAAACCGCCTAGGGGTGTCTATCACGAGTCACAATTGATCAAACAATGTTAGAATAAAGTTTAGATTTAGTAATGCCTCATTTTCAATTGCAATAATGTTATAATAGACCGATTGTAACGAATTTGACATTTTATGTAATGCATTTTTACCAAAAGATTTTAATTCTAGTGTGTTAGCATTAGTTTCTTACTTTATCCCGTGGGACATTCCTTTAAAATTTAAGACAATGCTTAATATTGGTGTTCGACAAGGTATATATATGTCATTATGATAAATGCTTTATGATATATCGAACATAGATGATAATAGTTTTAATCTTTATAGTCATTAATTGTATGGGAAATATCCACTAACAAGATATTGTTGATATTTACCTTATGAACAAAATAATGGCAAGACTAGAGCAAATGAAAGAAAAAAAAAAAGAATAAAAAATCCTTAATTATGAGGTTTGAACACACAACATTCAGGTGTCGTTAGGCAAAAAGGGAAAACTTCAGCGCCGACAAAACCTCGTACATCCACCACAACTTCGATCTTTTATTTTACGAGTTTCAGTTAGTGTCCTTCATAAACTTCTTATGAAAATCCTTGCAACCGTCTTACGAATTACAGAATTGAAGTATGCTATGCTTACAAAATTGAAGTGACTAATTTGATGCCAACTTCAAGAAATGAACAGCATGGTAGAGTCAAAATGCAATACTAATTAACAACTAACTGACTGCTTTCTCTACATCAATTAAGTCGAACTTATTATGGAAACTAGCCCTTCAAAATAATCCTCACTACAAGGAATTCTCAGACCTCCCTCCGAGTTATGGAAACCAAATTCTTCTTCGGCCCAATGTAAAAGATCCCGAAACAAAGGGTGACTTAACATAGATAGCGGAATAACAAATCTTTTGTGCATCTCGCCAACGTAAACCGCAAAATGGCCTTTCTTTGGAGAATCTGTAGCACCTGAAGATACCACCTTCTTCTTTAGCTTTTGTTTTGCACTAGTTATTTTGATTATTCCCATACCCATGTGTCGATCTTGATGTATAAAAAGAAGTTTTTTTATGCTTTTAGTAGTATAGAATATTGTATGATTTGAGAGGATGAAATATTGTTGAAATAAAAACATGAAGACCTTGTTATTTATATAGGTGGCCGGGGGAAGTTTTTTCTTGTTGCTATAATTGGAAATTTAAGACTTGCAAGGACTTGTATATAATATAGTGAATGAGTTGACATAAGAATCACATGGTATGCCTGGTGTTGTTGAAGGCATATCATGCCCTACCACTATGAAGGTACATGAACTTGAGACTAAGATATAGTACTGGCTGCTACTATGTCCGACACATGTACTTTTCTAGACTAGCAATGCACTAACATATACAGTGTGATACCTAAGGCTGCTAGGTATGGGGTTATACTCTCACAACTAAAATTTTGCCATATCGATCAAGTGTCACGTACATAAGCAAACCACACCACATCACTTTGCAAAAAATATCCACCACACTCACTCACACACCCACATTGAAGGATGCCTCTCCAAATACCCTCCTCCCTCTCATAACCACACCCGTATCATCTCGTGACCATGGTCACAGGACACCACACCACGAAGACTACATGTGTGGGGGGTGTTCCCCTTCCCACCACATCGTGGAACCCCTTCATATCATCACCACACCAACACCACACCACATTGGCCCTATACCAAATGGCCTAACAAATGAAAATAGTACTCCCTCCGTCCCACTTTAATTGTCCACTACAAAAAAGCACACAGTTTAAGAAAAGTGCATTAATTATATAATGTCACCAATCAAATTTTCTCTTTCCCACTTAAATGTTTTTTGATTGGTTGAAATTTAGGAAATGACACTCTTTGTGGGACAAACTAAAATAGTATACTGGACATTTAAAATGGGACGGAGGGAGTATTGTTTATACTAAATCTTTCTACTTCATACTCTCAGCCAATGTTCTAAAAAAACGTGTCATGCCGGAGCCAATGTGCGAGACGCGTCCCCACATTTATAAAATAGCCCATGAAGGCAGTGTAAGGCGTGACAAAAGATAAAACACGATAAATTGCGCCTTATCGCGAGTTTTTTGTGGCGTGTTATGAAATTTGCAATTCTTTTTAAAAAATATTTTTTTTGGAAAAATTATGACACATATAATTATATATTTTAATGTAATATTTTTTATGAACTTCATGTTGGGTCGCTGAAAGCAACCCCTACCTATTATGGATTTAATAAATACAAACATACAATAGTTGTACGACAACATGATGAGGGACTTTCAGGTTGTGAGTGATTGAGTATCTATTATGTTCAGATCCTCATGATCCCAATTGACACTATCTGAACAACCAAAGAAGTAACTATCAATTCCCCATGCGGAATCAGAGAGTAATCAACTGTTCAGATGGCCGTAGTAGGTTCAGTGTGTACTTGACAATGACTTGCTGAGCATTGCTAGACTAAGTTTCAATCTTAGTGAAGGTCGTTGAAGCAAGCGCACAGTTGCTGAAGAACTATGAGTCGCTGAAAAACCATGAGTACATGAAAACTAATGAGTCGTTGAAGGTCATTGGTACCTGAACATCACTTAGTCACTCGAGCCTCAGTTGTCAAAGAAAGATACAAGTATAATACAAGGTCACTGAAGAAGGAAGAGTCGATGAAAAAATGAATCATATGCATATCTTCCAGACTTCAAGAAGACCTCAGCGGCCACTAGAAGACAAAAAGTACTATCAGAATTCTGTTAATAGTGCTCGTCGTGTGAAACATCCTTAACACCAACATAATTTTTATACGTGGAAAATTTGTACATCCTTTTTGCTTTCATTTATGCAAACACTATATATAAATGAATCGATGCACGAACTCAAGCACACACACAATAACGATCCTCACTCCGCTCAAGACGTGATATGCATTTATTTCAAGCAAAGTGAACTTGATAGTGATATTGTTCTTCGTGTTACTCATCAATTGAACCATCTTGATTTTAGTGTATGATTTTGTATTAGATTGTTAATCAGCACTTGTATTAGTTATCATTTGTGTATTGTCAATCTCTCACAAGCATTTTAGTTAGGATTCTTATTCTTAACTATTACACAATTACTTGTACTTTATTTATCATCATCAATTGCTTAGTAAAGAAGAGTTTCTTAAATTGTGTCCATAGTTTGATTGATCAGTACAATCAGATAAATTGTATTAACCCCATACTCCCGTTCTCCATTTAAGTACACTTAATTTGGGACTAACAATAGGTATCAGATCATAACACTTAATTCATAATTGGTGATCTGCTTATTACTGATCAAAATAAGTGAAAGATTATCCTTAATAAGCCTTTCCCCAGTCTTTAATGATGAAAAATTTAGGCTATGGAATATTCGTTTTATGGGGTTTCACAGCATGGAAAATTTCTTATTTGAATCCATCCTTAAAAATGGACCACATGTTCCAAAAATGTATTATGACAACTCTAGAAAGTCGAATGTGACATGATATATATTTTATTAATCCTTAATGTTGGATCCCAACAATACAAATGTGTTGTGTTATGGCTAAGTAAAGAAAATAGATGAAAGAACACACAATCTTTTTCAATGATTAAGAGTTTATTAAAACAACTTAATAAAGTACAAAGTTGCGGAAAATAGAGAGTACAGACACACTAAAACTTTATACTTGAAGTGACACTTAAAATGCTCAATACTAATATACTATGCTATAGAGAGTTCAGCTTGTACATATTGCTGTATTTATTGCTTGATGTATTAACTATGAAGAAATTAATATCAAACAATAATTAAATCTCATAGAATGTTCTTTTGCTTTTAATGCTTAAGGGTGTGTGTAAATACAAGCATTTATGTCTCTACTTATAGCCAAAGAACCATGGTTCCTTCTTCACAAGTACGTCCACATGTAAACATATAATTTGTTGATGTCGACTTGTCCACATAAACATTCAATGCACTAACATAGGTTAAAGTCCCCTGATGTACTTTTTGTCACCTTCTTGTTGCATTTTACTGACGCACAGTAAAAAAGTGTACTTTGAAAGTACAAAAGAAGTTGACTTTCTTGTTTCTATGTTTGGGGGACAAACGATGAAGTTTCTGAATATATCTTCTATTCTAAAATAGAAGATCTTCATCGATCCTTTCTATTCTGAACGTGAAAGGAAAATGTTTAAATTGTCAATAAACATTTTCCATTAAGTCTTTATCTGCAACAAGTACCATCAGCTGATTCTACCTTCAGCTGAATGGTCTTATTCGAGTCTTTGTCCTTCGGCCATAAACTCGAATGAATGATTCTAGTTAGTCGATGATAAGACTTTGATTCCTTGAGCTGATGACGTACTCAGCTTAAGGTTTATGTATATACTTGTACTTCAGCTGAGATACGCACTTCAGTTGATTATTCTTTTAGCTGTTTGATCATCAAATCTTATTACTTAATCTGGAGACTAACACTTAATATAAATCATTTTCTTTATTCATAATAACCAACTTATGTGCATTTAAGTCCAACAATCTCAATCCTATTTTTTTTTATTTCATAGAAATTGAGTTTGATTGAAATCCGTCCCAATTATCGGTATATACTGAATCAATGATAATGGAAATAATTGTTTCTAATATTCGTGTGAATCATCGTATTCAGTTTGTGTTGTCTCATTTCTTTAGTTTATATCAAAAGTTGTGGTATATAGATCTAGGTGTTATACCAAGTATCAGTTTGACTAAAGCTTAACCACATCAAGCCATAGTGAATTTGTGAGTAAATTACGTAAGTTGTTCATGTAGTCATCTAAATTTTATAGTTATATGATATACTATGCTTTTAATTTCGATTTTTTTTATTTTTGTGCTTTTTGATTTCACCTATTTTTGACCTCCTTCTAACTCCTTTAAAATAAGCCGTTAAGTTGCATCAAATTCTATGATTATGTCTTAATTTTAATTACTCATCACCTTCACCCAATTTTAGTTGTTCAATCTTCATCACCTTCATTTTCGTCAAACCAAATCTAAAAATCATAAGCAAATGAGTGGTCGGAGTGGAGATGAACTCTATATGGTGGTGGTTTTTACCTTTATATCAATTAGAAATAACTATTAATTTAGATCGTGTGACTAGTTCAAATCTCATTTAAGACTGATATACTTCAATCTTCCCAAAATACCACGTGCGACTGGACGACTCCATAGAACAGCACTAACTTTGAGCGGCACTAACTCGAGCAACACTAAGTGTTGAGCAGTACTAACGAGCGGTAGTAACAATGTTGACCAGTACTAACGTGCAATAATAACAAGGTTAAGAGCAGTAGTAACAAGGTTGAACAGTGCTAACAAGCAGTAGTAACAAAGTTGAGCAAGACTACTCGAACACGTGACAGTGTTCTTGTGAAGTATCACGAAGATCTTAGTCAGACTTAATCGCACAGTCTATTTGAAAAAAACTAAGAATACAAAAAACTGTTTTGGAGGAACTTTTAACCCTATCAATTATGTTTTACAATTTTGATTCCTAATCAGTTTCTAGAAGCACCGATTCAATAGTTTTTATATCCAAATTTGATGAGATTTTCTATTCTAGAATTTGTTTGTTACCGCGTCGATCGATGCTTCGATTAGAAGGTTGTTTGCTTAATGTGATTTTCGATTCTATCTCCTTGTCGTTCTGTTCTAGGGTTGCAAAATTGATGCTTATACAAGCTACAAGATCAAAACCCATCAATTTCTATCTACAAGATCAAAGTCGTATGTGTGTGTGTGTGTTTGAACAAATCGAAGCTATGTATCAAATGAAAATGAGGTTAATCGCATGTGTTTGAACATTTTCATTTTTGAAGCTTCAATCGAAGCTTTGTATTCAATAAAAACGGTTTACGCATGCGTTTTTGAACATTTTAAATTTTGAAGCTTCAGTTTCAGTTTTCATTTCTGAAACTTCATGAGGTTAATCGCAGGTGTATGGAATGAAAATGATGTGAAAAGAACACAAGAGAAAGAAGATATCAAAGTGAAAATGACTAATATAACCTTAGATGTTTTATATGTGAGGTTTTGGAAGGACAAAAATAAGAAAATTAAACCAAATGGTTAAAAAAAAATACGAAATTAAAAGTATAAGGACAAAATTGTAAAATTTGGAACACAACGATTTTATAATTTATTCTGAATTCTTTAGTGATGGAAGTTTTCACAAAATCATAAGTAGTGTAAACAAATTGAGACGAATAGAGTCCTGCCAAGCTCGACTCGACTCGTCAATTAAAACTCGACTCGATACTAGATGAGCTTCAATTTTTAAGCTCGAACTTTACTCGATGAGAGTATCGATACATTCGAGCTCGACTCGATACGCCTCGAAAAAATGTTGATTTTTTTAAAAGTGCACTTTTTTGTTGTAAATATGTATATGAAAAAGGGTATAAAGGTAATTACGTATATGGAAAAGGTAAAGAGGTAATTAAATAAAAACTTGATGAGGCTTGCGATTCGCGAAGCAAGTTGTATATTTTGAAACTCGAACTCCTCGAAGCCCTACTCGAGTAGTTTGAGCTCGAGCTCGATTCAATTCACAACGAGTCGATTCCGAGTATTTTTCGAATCGGTCTCAAATAACTCAAAAGTTGTTTCGACTCGATTACACCACTAATCACGAGCAATAGTGAATAAAAGGTTGCTGAGATGTTATGCGCCACCCATATAAAGTTCCCGTACAAACCCCAAGAAGTCCCGAACGCCTTTAATTATTTGGGTAACTTATAGCTGACTTTGAAATTCGACCCTGGCCCATGCAAATAGTATAGATATGTTTTCTAAATAATATATTTACATTGTCATTAAAGATTCCAACAGTACAAAAACATTACCGACACCTACACTCCTCATTGAAGTCATGGTCATCACCATTGAACATAATCCTTCTAACCTAGTATAGTTAAGGTATTAAGATCACGCCATACGGGTATAGTTAAGGTAATAAGTGGTCATCACCATTGAACATAAATACATAATCCTTCTAACCTAGTATAGTACTCTTGATAGTTTTGAAGCAAATTGGTCAAGTAAAAGTTATCGATACCAAAGGTGTCATCAGGAAAGAGGTAATTTCTATCGAAAAATAAGTGTTCGATTTTCAGTAACGTACACCGTAAAAGACTATAGAAATCTTGTAGGTTTGCGATGGTTAAATTAGTAAACGATTCTTACCTAACATCGTTCATTCATAAACTTGTTTAGAAAAAGCTAAAAGTTCTAAATTTGAATCACCCTTTAACATTATCAATTTGCATTTCAATGGAACCCATCTATGCTTTATTCAATTGGCTGTCAAAGACAATGCCACGTGAGAACAAAACTTTCCAGCTTGTCTAAGCCAGGTGCAATATGTAATGTTATTTTAAATAAGTGGCGGGAAAACTTATTTAAGGGGTTTTTGAGCTTATTAGCTTAAATAACCTTGGAAATTCAAGCTTATTATCGTTTATTAAGCTAATAAGCTCAAAAGCCCGTTAAATAAACTTTCCCAAACATGTCTGGTGTCAGCAGTGCTTATCCTTCGTCCCAGACAAAGAGTTATATCTTGTCTATGAGACTTAGTTAAACAATTACCTTATCCATAGATAAAGTTTCGCTCATTTCATTTAATATAAGTTAATTAAAGTTGGTGTTGAAGTTGTAAACATAAAAAAGTATCCATCTTGAGTCAGCAGTGGCTTCACTTAAGTGTCACTTCTCATCGATAAACCGACACTATTGGGATAGTGGTGTCGGTTCATATGCTTTGGTTTGGTGGCAGATAAAGAAAGAGTGAAATGGGTATTTTTATGAGTATTGATATATTTTGCAAGTGTACTTTTATGTATAAAACATAAAGTAAATGTATATTAGTTGTATAAATGTGTCATTTAAGTATCATATTGAGTATCAGCTATAAAAACTAGCTAAAAACTAAAGTGAGAGTAGTGATTAAGATTGAGAGTGGTTGAAGTGAATATGTTTGACCTCATAATTGATGTGTAGCTGTTTTATGCTATTTTAAACACTAGACATGTTTAGGATTTGAATTCATGGACCCTAAAGACTTTCATCCAAATGAGACTGGGCATTCATTTATTTTGTACATGACATCATGGCCAATAGGAGTCCTCCACTGTCTCAACAAGAACATGGTAGGCCATAAAGAATCCGTCTAGATCTTATTTTGCAGGTGAAATAGTATATACTTTACATGCTTTGGTTGGGAGACAAAACCACGTGATACCTGAGGTGAATTTCACTAATTTTGCATTAGTTTCCCATGATACATAAATCTCCATCTACCAACGCATTATTGTATGGAGTAATAGTGTTGGTACTTACCTACTACTTATATCCATACCTACTTGATGAAAACACGTGTTAAAATCAATGGATAATATTAGTAGAGAGAATTAATGAATTACATATATCATTATATCATCCTATCAAATGAGTAGAAAAATTAATATGAACAAATGGTAAAAATAAATATCCAAAACCTCACTAGAACGCCAGGTGTAAAAAAATATCCAAAACCAACCTCATCCTTAAAGTGAAGTAGCCAGAGTCCACTAAGAGAAAATGTAGGGCTCCTCATACTATTAGTTAGGCCCAATTATATTGGGCTCCTCATAATATTCGTTAGCCCAAGTCCACTAAGGCTGAGGTTGTAGAATTGTAGATCACAGGAAAACTCACGATAATTTATTTTAATCATGTTATAATTATGTACAGTTTATAAAATAAAAGTAATTGTCACTGCATTTAGGTAAGTTGGGTAAGATAGACAATAACACAAATCCAAACGTTTATGTAGTTTACTAAAAACAAACAGTTACAAATTTTATTTTCAGATTTCAACATCGCCTCTGAATATTTAGATATGATGTAGGTGGCGGCGGTTAATACCTAGAATTTGCCATAAATAGGATTCCAATACTATACTCTGTTTGGTTGGGAGAAAAATATAATTAAAATCAATTATTACCCTTATAATACATTTGTGATACAAAAATTACTGTTCACAATAATGCTATTGATTTTTACTTTAACAAAATGATAGATATGTAAGTTTACCTAGAGTTATATAGATTAGATCCCTTCATAGGCTTATATAAAAAGATGTAAACTTGATTTTGCGAACAACGGTGATGGTGCCTAGATGGTAAGTGGGGTTGTTGACCTGAGTTCGAGTCTTAAATTTTATACAAATTTTCAGCTTCACTTTTAGTTTTGTTATTTTGCCAAATTACACCCTAAAATATTATTATTTTCAAATTTAACACCTAAAACTTCTAAATTGTTTGAAGTTATTCAAATGTTAACTTTTAAAATGTTTAAAGTTATTAAAATGTTTATAATTTATATCTTTAATCCAAAAAAATTTACAACTTATAATTGTAGAGTTGTATTTTAAGAAGTCTAAGAGTTTTGCATAGTCCCAAAGGACAAATTCTAACAATTGGATCAAGATGGTCAAGATCAAATCCCCCACCTACAGCCACCGCCGACCACTGCCGATCGCCGTCGTCCGCTGCCGGTGGCTGGCGGCGATGGTGGTGGCTGACAGTGAAGGTGCTAGTCGTCATGGGGGTGGTGGTGGTATTGATGTATTGAAACACATGTGCTTCACTAAAACACAACATATTACTTCGAAGCACATGTGCTTCAGGTCACTAAATACATGTGTTTCAAGTCACTAAAAACATGAGTTTTTAAACACACAAGGGGGCATACGAAGCACATGTGCTTGACGTTATGAAACACGTGCTTCACTAACAAGAAAAAAAATCAAAACAAGTGACGACCATATCATTATGAAGCACATGTGCTTCATAAAGCCAAGCACATGTGTTTTTGTTCCTGAACACATGTAACTTACAAGCAAGTCATTTGTGTTTGAATCACGAAGCACATGTGCTTGACGTTATGAAACACATGTGCTTCACTAACAAGAAAAAAAATATCAAAACAAGTGACGAACATATCATTATGAAGCACATGTGCTTCATAAAGCCAAGCACATGTGTTTTTGTTCCTGAACACATGTAACTTACAAGCAAGTCATTTGTGTTTGAATCACGAAGCACATGTGCTTGACGTTATGAAACACATGTGCTTCACTAACATGAAAAAAAATCAAAACAAGTGACAAACATATCATTATGAAGCACATGTGCTTCATAAAGCCAATCACATGTGTTTTTGTTCGTGAACACATGTAATTTACAAGCAAGTCATTTGTGTTTGTATCACGAAGCACATGTGCTTAACGTTATGAAACACATGTGCTTCACTAACAAAAAAAAAAAAAAAAACAAAACAAGTGACAAACATATCATTATGAAGCGCATGTGCTTCATAAAGCCAAGCACATGTGTTTTTGTTCCTGAACACATGTAACTTACAAGCAAGTCATTTGTGTTTGAATCACGAAGCACATGTGCTTGACGTTATGAAACACATGTGCTTCGTTACTTGAAACACATGTGCTTGGCTGTACATATGCAATCCTTTATTTTCAGAACACATGTGTTTCAAACACATGTGCTTTCAGTCACGACCACCACCACCGGTCACCACTGTCGGCGGCCACCTCCGGCCGCCGTCCTCCGCCGCCGACCGCCGCCCCTTGCCGCCGTCCGCCGGAGGTGGGTGGGGTATTGATGTATTGAAGCACATGTGTTTGTAGTGGTGGTAGTGGTTTGAATCTTGATCTTGACCATTAATTTTTCTTGATCCAATGGCTAATAATTGTCCCTTGGGACTAGATAAAATTAATGGACTACCTTGAACATTTACCTATAATTTTAATCTCATTTTAAACGTTTATAATTTATACTTTTAATTCCAAAAAATTTATAAGATTTACTGCTAATCTCATTTAAATTTAATGTTTACAATTTACACTTTTAATCCAAAAAATGTTAGGTCACTAAAAGTAACTCTTACCTATTGTGGATTTAATGAAGACAAAATTAGAAGACAAAGTGAAAGGAGATTTCAGATTGTAGATATGAGCATCTGATAAGATACTCATCATCTCACTACACTATCTGGAACAACAACAAAAAAAAAGTAACGATCAGTTAGTACATTCATAAATCATGAACTTAAAATTTTAGTAAACTAATCCGCAACAACGTGCGGACATTTCAAAACTCGTTCAATATTATATTTGGTTGACATGAAATAAAATTTGAATTAAGTAAAATGATGAATTTGCCCTTATTCATGTAGATGGTGGTGGTAGTGGCGTGACGATGGTGGTGGTTGGCGGTAGCGGTGGTGGTGGTTGGTGGTGGTGGTGGGTGGCGGTAGCGGTGGTGGTGGCAGCGGTGGTAGTTGGCGGTAGCGGTGGTGGGTGGCAGGTGTTGGTGAATGTGGTTGTGGCGGGTGGCAAATGGTGGTGGTGTGTGGGTGGCAATGGAGGTGGGTGCTGGTGGTGATGGTGGGTGCTGGAGGGTATTTGTGGCGGGTGGTTGTAGAGGGTGGTTGTAGAGGGTGGTAGTGGTGGTGGTGGTCGCGTTGGCTGCGGTAGCGTGGGTGGCGGTAGGGTTGGTGGCGGTAGTGGTGGGTGGTGAAGGTGAAGGCGGAGGCGGGTGCGTGTGGTAGTCGGTCGCGGGTTGAAAATAGTGTGGATGGATGTGAACGTAAGTAATGAGAAAGGTGGTGCTTAGCGTTTGGATTTAATTTTCATAAAGATTGAAATTTCTAAAAGATAACAGGTTTAATTCATTCTGAGAAAAAAGGTATTTCCCGGGAGGTTCATCTGACTTCATGTTACCAACAAAGCAAGTAATTGATCTGAACTTTATCAGCTCGTAAAATAAAAAAATTGAAAATCAAATTAAAAAAAGCTAATTAAGTTTTGTGCGGGCATGTGAGTTGATTCATGATGCCTACATGCACATATATCAAACAATTTTTATATATATGACAATAACAAAACCACCATCTTTTTCCAAAGTTCGATGATTGAATAATTGAACAATGTTTTGTTTTATTATAAGTTTGTATTTGCCTTTAATCACTTTATATATCATTACTTCCTCATTCATGTATCTTCTTCGTTTCTTTTTAACTTTAGCACATGCCCAGATCAACTGATCGTTATTTCCTAATACATTCTTCGTCCAAAAAGGTTATGTTTTCAACATACAGTCTAAATTTCTTATGAATTTTAATATTAGTTGTCCATTTAATTTGAACTTTTAACCTATAAAATATTTTACTAACACAATGTAAGGATGTATGTTTCAAAATAGGGGTAAACTTTCAACTTTTAATGACTTCAAAATAAATGATATACTTTAATAATTAACTTTATTTGGTAAAAAGTAATGACATATTGTTAGGGTCTTTTATATTGTAGTCAATAGTTAGGGGACTAGATGTGTCATGTTGTAATAGTTATAAACTAGTCATTAGTCTTAGTCAATGGGTTTAGACTTAATTAGTGTTAATTAAGCATGTTTTAGAGATGAGGTATAAAAGGCTTAGATGATGAATTGTATTGTAAGCTTTCCTCATTAATTGCATTTATCATTTGAAAGCTACTCATTCCCTCCATCTATTCTCTCTCAACCTACACACACTAAAACACCAAGAAAACACACACTTAATCTTCAATCTTTCTAGAATCAATATGAATTAGCTTTTTTTATATTGAATTCGATCTAACAAGTGGTATCAGAGCTCAATCCAATCTGGAACAAATCCAAATTCGAGCTAAGTTGATCCAAATTTGAAGATTTTGAATTTTTTTTTTGAAAAGAGCTGTGATTTTAATCATGAAACTTTTTGTTAGTAATCATCGATTTTATTGGATAATCATGATTCTCTATTGATTCTAAGCACAATAGAATCAAATTTCAATCCAATCCATCAAGTATTGCTCTCAATTTAATGATTTTGAAAACTCAAAATTTTTGACTAAAACATCAAAATCGAAGCATGATTTGATCCGTTTTGAACTGGTTGATTGTATCAAACTGTTAGAAAAGTAATTTCTAACATTTTGTGATTTGAATCATTGTATTTGGGCAAGAATTGAAGATTCTAGCATCAAATTAGTGAGTTTTTGGAAGAAACCTCAAGAACACGAACGTTGATGATGATGAACGATTACGATTCTGGATCGTAATTGTAAAGATTCTGGATCGTAATCGTAAAGATTCTGGATCGTAATCGTAAAGACTCGATCGTAATCGTAAACGTAAAGCAGAATTTGTTCAGAATCAGAATCGTATAGCTCATCCATAATCGTAATGTTTGATCGTAAAGCTGAATCAATCGTAACCGTAAAGTCCGATCTGCAATCGTAATCGTAAACATCAATTTAGTATCGTAAAATCCAGTTCGTAATTCCAGTTTTACAAGTCAGAATCGTGATCTCCGCCTGCTTCACAATCAGTATCGTAAACCTTTGAACAGAAATCTCAATCGTAAAGCTGCATTGAATCATACCAGAATCGTATTCGTAAACAATCGTAAACCAATATCGTATTCCAGGATCGTAGACTTCAATCGTAACATTCAATTAGCCATTGTTTTTCCTTCAATCGTAAACCATCAATCGTAAAGCAGATTGAACGTAAACCATAAATCAGCCTTGTGACGTAAACCTGCTTGGTAAATCTCGTTCAACTTGTTTTAGGCCCAAATCCATTTTAAACCATATAACCAATTCTTTTGTTTTAAGCCCAAAAATTTAATACTAGACCAATAATCAATAAACAATATTAAAACAGATTAAGCCCAATACAGATTTCGGCCCAAAATTTAAATCCAATTCTAAAATTCAGCTCATATCACGTATTCCATGTACGTGTATTTTGTAATCAATTTTTTTTTCAGCGAAGTTAAACTTGAACAGCAAACGTACATAACAATAATAACCATTCCAAATTTACAAGTACAATTTTCCCCACAAATTAAACATTATACAATCATACCCAATATTTCATACATTTTGTAATCATTTTTTTTTTAATCATCCCAAACTTGATCCCAAACGTAATCATTTTTTTTAATGATTTAGCTCTTTAAATTAAAAACAAATTAATCCCAAACTTGATCATTTTTTAAAACAATGTTTTTTTAAAATGCAACTCGATACAATTTCAAAGAAAATTCTTAATTTTTTATAACTTTTTAAACACTTTTAACTTCTACGTTTTTTTAAAAAGGGTTTTAAAAGAAAATTTTCACATTTTTTTTAAAACACAAGAACTATTCTAAAATCCTTTTAATCGCAAAGAATGGAAAACTCTGCCTCAACCACATTTGATGATATGGAAAACGACTTTCAAGCAGTGCTACAATCATTAACTATCTCTTATAATATAGTAAAATAACAAATTTATTCTTACTTTTACTTTTAAACGGAAGATATAGTATAACTTAAAATAAATAATTAGGTATTTTGGACGTTGCATTTTTAGTTCCGTGACATGCCGATATTTATGTTCAGAAAAATACAACACATATGATATTAGGGGTAATTTTGAGAGGTTTTACTTCACAGTGTCTCAGGTTCGAGTATTATTAAGGGTTCTTCCTCAGGCGGAAAAGGCCGTGGGGTTATTTTCATAAGGAGCGGTTTCGAGGAAGGCATACTGTATGTTTGTATATCACTGTCAGACTCAAATCACTAACTAAATACTAACTGGCTGTTAAAAAAACTAAAGCACGTTAAAGAGAACAATTTCATACATTTTTGCGTGTGGTTTGTTAGCAAAAATTACACCTTTTACTCAATAATACAAGTTAGTAATATATACACTAGACATAGTCAATAATTAGCAGCTGCAAATACTTTTAGTTTGAAGATTTGTCGTATTAAGTTTTCACTTAATTAACATGAGAAATAATCGTTTTAATATTTTCATGAAATTGGAGATCGAAATGGATAGAAAGCGGGATTATAAAGGTGTGTTAGCGAGGGCGTGCATATGCAATCCACAACAGGAAACAAACGTTTTTAGATGATCCCTTGAGTGCCGCGAAACGGTGAGCATGCAAAATGTTGAAAACATACTACGTATAAAATTTATAAATTCGACAATATTTAAAGTTGTTTCTTTAAAATTGTACGTAATCTTTTCTTTGTATCGCTATTAGAGTTGCGTTTAAGAAAGTTCTTCATTTTTACAAAGACTCGAGGAACAAATCCCAACCATTGATCAATAAGATCTAATGTCAAGATTAATCACATATTTTATACATTGAGGGGTATTTTTGTCATTTTGAAAAAATATATATACTTTTTATTCTATAATTATTATTATTTTTTATTTATTATTATTATTAAAAAAAACTTATTTTTTTTCATAAATAACATATAATGTGATTGTATAATGAATCATATATGATTATATACTGAATCAAATGTGATTCAACTAAAACATCAAATATGATTAAGTATATAATCAAATGTGCTTAAGTACTAAACGTAGTTATCAAATAAATATTATTTTTAAACGAAAAAAATAAATAATAAATAATTAAAATTTTAAAATTTCAAAATAATATATAAAAAATATTTTTTAAGTGCCAAATGACCAAAATACCCCTTCATTATAAAATGTGTGATTAATCTTAATCATTAGATCTTATTGATTAATGATTGAGATTTGTTATTCAGAATTTTATAAGACTAATAGATCTCATTGAAAGTTTCTCATCGCTATTAACTGTAAACTTGCTTATTTGAAATGGACAGATACGTTCTTAACCCAAATTCCATTTGTCATTATAATTGATTTATCTAATTTATTCTAGCTCCATGCTAGTAACTTTTATATATATATATATATATATATATATATATATATATATATATATATATATATATATATATATATATATATATATATATATATATATATATATATATATATATATATATATAGTGATGGATTCCATACAGAACCCATTTTAATTACAGAACTCGTAGAACTCAATCTAGATCATTGGATTATTAGATTAATGGTTACGATTGCTTATGGTATTTTGGTAATTAAAACAAATTATATATTAATAATAAGTAAATCAAAAGGGTAAAATGGGTAGTATGAAAAAATCAATTGAAAATATGTACGTATCCAAACATTCCTTATTAATTTCAAATCAATTACAACCCTAAATTAAACCGCCGTTCGTCTCTTAACGTATCCAAAACTCCTCTCAAACCGCCTCCGTTCCTCTCAGACCATCGTTCCGATCGCCTCTTACGGTGGTGTTCTTGTTGTTCGTGGCAGTCGCCGGAAACCTAGGACGTTTCATCTCCTTTCATTTTCACTCGGCCGATTTAATAAACCTAAGATTCATCTCTGTTCATCTTCATACGGCCGATATCTGGAACTCATACATCTCAGGAACTTGTGGACTCTGATCGCCATCTCAGGAACTCGTACAACTATTCGAATCTCTACAATCTTGAGGTATGTATTAATCGATATAGCACATATGTGTTGCATTAATCGATATAACAATCCTTAATCCTAACCGCTCCCTTAATCGATATAGCATTAATCGATACATCTTTGCTGCATTAATCGATATACCATCTCAGTTAATTAGTTCTCTAATTGTGGTATTTGTAGCTTAAATTGCAGAATAAGTTCCAGAATTTCGTAATGGTTATTAAATTTGAGTAATTTTAGCATTTTGGCAAGCAGTAGTTAAGTAGTTTTCAAGGTCGCTAAGTTTTTTATAGATCTATAATTTGATTAATCAAGATAGGGAAAATCTGCAGATCTGTTGCACATATGAAAAACATGAAGTAATAATTAATTAGATACCAAATAAACCAATCAAATTTGTTGAAAACTGGTTGTGATTCTTATGATGTCAGTTTAAAGAAAGTATTGTTTAATTTGCCCAAGAGCATATCGCTCCTCATGTATACCAATTTTCCAAATTTAAATTTGATTTTTTATTTTATTTTATGGATATGGAGGTTAACTTATGGAAACTAATGGGGGACTTTAATCTTCATGCAATCACTACTCCAGGTAACACCTATTTGCTAATTACAGAAGCTTGGTCTTATGTTTATGGTTTTTAAAATTAACTCTCAACTTTAAACTATTTCGGGTGCAGAGTTGAATTATTTAATATACATCTATGCAGATTACATTATTTGCATGTATATATTTGTTACATACATGTATTCGGGGGCAGAGTTGAATTGAAAGATTTTGACTTTTAAAGTGTTTTAGTTTAATTTTGTTGAAAGTGCTTAAATAAGTAGGTAAATGTATTAATTCTAGATCAATTTTACTTTGAGATTGTTGTTTTTAGAATGTATTTAGATTTCGACATTCTAACATGATAATTAAATAATTTCCAGGTTTTTGGATAGTACATTCATGTCTGAAGTAAACTAATGATACATATATTGCTGGTAGATTCAAAGAGCAAGGAACAAAATGCAGTTCAAGAAGACAATAAGTGAGACAATTGTTGATGATAAAAAGGACATCATTGAAGAAGTTGTTATGTACATAGGTGTTGTTCTTAAATGTTTAATGTTAACATTCGGATACATAAGTGTTGTTTTGTGCATTTGTGTTATTTAGTGTTATTTGTGCATGTATGTAACTCAATATTTGTAGATACATAAGTGTTTTTTGGTACATATATGTTATTCAATATTATTTTTTATAAAATAACAAAAGTGTTTTTTTAGATACATAAGTGTATCATTTAATATACATGAATGCAGATTTATCATATACATGCATGCAGATCCGTAAATACAACACACATGTATCAATAAAATTTCGAACTTAATTCCTAAAATTTAGGAAATTTATAAAAAAGGAAACAAAAAATCAAAATGTAAAATGTCATAAATACCCCTGAACCATTAAATGAGTTAAATAATCAAAAATTAATTTACTAGATTATGATTGGTTGAAAATAGTTCTACAGGTTCTGTAAATAATATGGGTTCTGTATATATATATAGTGAAGGATTATATTGAGAACCCTGATTTTAAAAAGAACTTTGAGAACCCTGATTAACCAATCACAAATTAGCTTGACTTTTTTATTTATTTTATATAATTAATTTCGGTAGGGGCAATTTAGGCAATTTACTATTGAATCAGTTTTATCTATATTAGGCGGTTATTTAAAATATCCCTAAAATCATGGATCTGATAAAATTGAATTTAATATTGCGCTGCAATCGTATCACACGTGCATATCATCTTCTACCCTATTTTTGTTCGTTATTTTTCTGCCGAGCTTTATACAGATGTATTGTTGAAGACAAGTGTTTTTTTTATCAAAATTAATAATCCGACAGTCTTATTATAATACGTAATGGTTACAGGAGAAGAGATAGGTTCTTCAGGTCATGATTTAATCGATGATGGACTTGTAGATGTACCTATGCAGGAAGTCGAAAACAATGTCTTGGATTTTATAATGCAACAGCAGCCGGATGAAGAAAATTCCATTGTTGCAGGTAATATTGTTTAGCTGATTTTAGTGTTTTTTCGGGTTTTATTTATTTATTTTGTTTTTATTTACGATTGAAACAAAAACCATATGGAGCCACATTTGTTAAAATATATATTCCTAAAAACCCTATTTGTTTATCGGTTGTTTAATTGTTTAGTTTTAAAAAACAAACCGTAAGTTTTTTGTTTGCATATTATGTGTGTTTTGCATATGTGTTTCTGACTCATATGTTTAGTCTAAACGTTCAACATCCTATTTTGGATCTTTATTTTTTGCCAACGTAAAACGAAATATAATTAATTTTTGTTGATTTCGCAGATATATCTTCAGATGATTCGGATTCTAGTAGTGACGATGATATTTTAAGTACTCCAAAAGGGTCAAAAAATTGGGTACCAAGAGTAGCCGAAATTGCTAAACCCAAAATTGGAACAACATTTGAATCTTTTGAGGATGCGTTTAAAATGTACAAATCATACGCTGATGAAGCCAGGTTTGACGTAAGAAAGTCGAGTATTAAACGACACAAAGGTGTTATAACGCATAGGTATGTTTTGTGTAATCGAGCTGGGAAAATTAGATCAAAATTTGATGTCAATACGTTGAAAGTTGTGTATGATGATGCAAATACCGATAAACAAACTGAATCTAAGAAAAAACGGAGAACAACTTCGAATGTTACTGGTTGTCTTGCCAAGGTATGTTTTCGAGCAATTCCCGGTTCAGACTCATTTATTGTTAATTCTTTTGTTGAGCATCATAATCACCCACTAATTGATGTGAGTAATATGGATTTGTCGCGGGCTCGGAGAAAGCTAAAATTTAGCGACTATGTTTTTATTCATCGTGCATCAATATCTAACATGGGTGCCACAAAAGCACATCGTTTAAAAGTTGCTCTGATGGGAGGTTATCATAGAGTTCGTGGGACTCCTAGGGATTGGAGGAATGTTAGGCGTGCCGTGAATTTATTTATTGGAGACCGGGACTCACAAATGCTAATAGATAAAATGTTGGATAGGAAAAAACATGTTCCTGGTTTTTCCTTTGAATATTGTGTCAAGAATGATGTACTTGTAAGCATGTTTTGGTCCGATGAGACTATGAAAGCAAACTATGATTTATTTGGTGATGTATTGTCATTTGACGCCACTTTCCGAACAAATAAGTAAGATAAATTTATGTCATTATAACTTTATATATATGAATTTTAATTTTTTGTATGGTGTAACAGGTATGATTTTGTTTTTATACCATTCACCGGTATTGACCATAATCGGAAGTGTGTGACATTTGCCGCTGCTCTTCTTTCCGATGAAACATATGACTCTTACTGTTGGTTTTTAGATGCTTTCATAAAAGTGAACAAAAAATCTCCACCGTTGGTCCTTACCGACCAAGATCCTGCTATTCGGAAGGCTATATTGAAGTCACTCCCTGAATCCCGACATCGATTGTGTATGTGGCACATCACGCAGAAACTACCTGCCAAGGTACATGTATTTGTTATTTGATTGCATATATGTATTTTAAAAAAAAACAGTAATACTACGAGTTGAGCATATATGTTCTAATTCATTATCATTATTTTATTGTGCTAGGTTTTATCAGGGTTAGACACAGATTCACTATCCAGGAAGGACTTTCATAAGCTTATATGGAACGTTTATATCGAGCAAGATGTTTTTGAAGAAAGATGGGCGGAACTTATTGGTCGATATAAGTTACATAACAATAAATGGTTAACGGACATGTATGCAATCCGTGATAGGTGGATTCCAGCTTATTTTAAAGACGTCCCAATGTGTGGGTTAATGAAAACTACTTCTCGGTCTGAAAGCTCTAATGCTTTTTTTCAACGGTTTTCTCACCACGGTAACACGTTTGTTCAATTTATGTTGTGTTTTGAAGCTGCTATGGACAAACAACGATATGATCAACGTCGTGAGGACAACGATTATAGTGGTGCAACACCTTCATTGAAGACAAATGTACCAATTGAGCAGCATGCAATTCAAGTATATTCTTTGTCGATATTCTGGTTAGTGCAACAAGAAATTAGCAAAGGGTTGGTTTCATGTAAAAGCAGTATCCCTGACGTCGTTGAAGGCGTTCAGAATTGTGTAGTTATCCAGAAGGACAAGCGTCATAAAACAGTTGTGACAACAAAGGTAAGATTTTTTTCCCAATTTCATGTATGGTTGTCGCATTGTTCATTCAAGAAAACATATATGTTTTCAGTCGCTAATAATTGCATTTTACGTTTCAGGTTACGTTCAACAAAACCAATGGTCATGTCACATGTTCGTGTGGTCATTTTTCTAGATATGGTTATCTATGTCGGCATATTTTTTGTGTGCTTCTAGATAACGATGTAGAGAAAATCCCACTTGAGTATATTAATAAAAGATGGCGAAAAACCCACTTCCTGTTCATTTGATTGAAGAAAGACACAGGTATGGGCCTGACATTGAGAAAACGGAAAAAATAAATATCGACATGAATCTTATGATTGAGGATTGTCAAAACATAATTGGAAATAATGTTGCCAAGTTAACTGAGTTTTTCGATGCTCTGAGTATAATGAAAACAAAACTCGAGGCTGAGATGTCAACGTCCGATGGACGAAACGAAGAAGAACAATATGCTGAATTATTAGGTGTAAAAGTACCTGAACCAGTAAAGTTTAAAGATCCTCCGAAATCAAGTACTAAGGGTTCTAAAAGGTTAAAGAGTGCTGCTGAAATTGCGGTAGACAAATCTAAAAACAGGACATCACGCAAACGTCCTTTTAAACATCGTGGGTGTAAAAATGGTGGTGAGTTACGTCACAACGTACGAACTTGCAAGAATCCCAAACGCATTATTAATCAGCCTAACGAAAATGATGTTGAAGAAGTCAATGTTCGCCGACGACCCCATGTTGATGGACATAACCTTGTGGATGAAGCCACTGATGATGATCCTTCCGACGAGTCTTCGAGTGACGGTGAATGGTTTTCGGATGACGAATGAACATTGCTTCATTTTTTAATGTTTTTACATGTTTCTTTTTTACTTTTGTGTTTGAGATTTGGATTTTTGTTTACTACTTACAGAAACTAGTACTTCATTTGTAGGTGATCAACGTGATATGAATTGAACATTTTTTAGGAACATAAATGTTTCTTTTACAAATATTCGTTTATTGTTGTTAGTTACTTTATTGTTTCACATGCATGCACCATTCATTGTTGCCGAAATCAGGAATCAAATACGTTTATATACTATGGTTACTTAGTCTTTTGTGTAACATACATGCAACATTACGCCATAACATTTATTGTTATTTAAATCACAAATACATGCAACAAACATTTTTCGATTTAGCCAATTAAATTTGTAAAAGTGGACAAACATTCAAAATATCAGATACAAAAGAACAACCAGTCCATAAAAACATTCAAACGACCTTACATATATGTTCGTAGACAAAAAATCCACACCAACAAAAACATAAACACCAAAGACGTCCAACATCCAACCAAAAAAACAAACCAAGTTTGACTAAACATAATTCCAAACAAATAGAAAAACCACAACACTTTAAACCAAAGCATCCAATCCTTGTCTTATCTCATCCCTTTTAATGTTGCACTCGGAAAGAAGTATCTTTGCTGCATACCTGGTTTTTAATATTTTCATTTGCTTATGATGCTTTATAATGTCACCTTCTAGCCCGCAATCCCATTTATTTATATCTTGTCCAAAGTAAGATTCCATCCACCGCATAACCAACACACCACATGTGTCCTTGTACCTGCTGCTTTGACACTCAAAGTCACTAATTATCAGATCCGATTTCTCAAATGATTCAGCCTTCTCATGATGAATGTATGCTGCATACCGGCTGAATATTTTTTTCTGCACACACATATATTTGTTACATATATGTTTTAAAACAATGTTAACATTTTTATTAAATTTGATAATTACTATATGTAACCACTTACTACTGATTGTGCGACAGGTATATTGCATCTCTTTTTAGATTTCATCAATTTTACATTCGGGTCGTCATTTTTGTATGTTTGCTGATCCATCATGACCGCCCTTCCCGATCGCAAGTCAAACACCATTAGAAATTGTTGTTTTTTGTAGTCAACAGGTATAAAAATCTACAATTTGCATTATTATCAATATATTTCTATTATTGAACACATATGTTCAACTATAATATTACATATATGTAACACGGTAGACTTTTTACATACCAGTTGTGGGTTTTGGGCACGTGTGTATAAGCTGCAGTTATCGTAGAATTCTTCCATATACCGTAAAAACATTTGCAGTTGATCTTCTTCACTTTTAGAAAACATGTGACTCTCATCCTGTGACAAACGATAATCCAATTAATTGTTGCAACACATTACCATTTACAAAACAAAATATTACATATATGTTATCACGTACCAGTGCCATTGGGTTTAAGAAAAGTTGCATCACTGATTCCTTACTTCTGAACATCTCCATATGATTGAGCACAATACTCCAACTTCCGAGCACACCACTTTCTGTATATCCCTCAAGTAAGCTACTAATTTCAGTTACCATCAAGAAGTATCCACATGACGCGGCAAACACTTTTTTGCTGTACATTAATTTTAGTTCAAATACGAAAAATGTTAAACATATATGTAACAAACTTAATTATTGTAGTAAATTATTTTAACACTTACTTTTCGCCTTCTTCACATTTTTTCAAGAATTTTGCTACTTTATTTTCCTCTGCGGTTAGTGGTTTGTTACAGTCAAGTACCCTTTGTATGTATGGTGACCTTGCAGCATTAGATTTAGTTCGAAATCGTTTCCCTCTGTTCATAACACCTACGTCTTCCTTCTCTCCTGGATAAATCACTTGAATGGGCACGGGTGTCATTGGCTCTTCTTTTACATTTGATGGCCCCGTAACTTTATTACCCGGTGGCACATCAAATTCTTGCGTCAAACCAAGGCTAAAGCTTGGCATACTATCGTCCGCAAACATTCTGTTTCTTTTGTTTCTTGCACTAGTGTTTTCAGCGTCTATAGTTGCTTGCACAAGAGCAGCTTGAGTCATAACACCGGGAAAATCAGGATCGTACAACGGCTCAGTCGGCGGGGTTTTTTGTTTCATTCCTTCCATAGCACTCATCCGTTTTTGTTCAATATCTAGCATTATTTGATCGAAAGCAGTTTGTGTACATTCACCTGGTTCGGCATAATCGTCCATTGGTTCATAAGCTTTTCGTTTTCCCTTGTCGACCTTTTTTGCATCAATATTTGTTTGTGGAACGTTACTGATGTTCTCATTTCGGACAAACTCTGGGTTTGGTGACCTTATGTTATCTTCAACATTTGTGTCTTTACTGACACTTGCTGGTACAAAACTTTCAAACACCATGTTTTCTATCCCTTCTACTACTGTTTCTTCGTTCACACAAGGTGTCGAATCATTAACCGGCAATCCACAACCATCTGCCTCAGTCGTTGTTTTAGAGTTACTTGGACCGGCATTGTCAGTTTTCCACGTCACTTTGCTGTTAATAAAATCAACATAATTTCCGATCAGCTGATTCAGTTTAGGGTTTTCAGGAAATTTATTAATTGAACATTCCATTGTTCTTTTGAACATATCCATTTCGATACCAATATTTTGTAGTTGGTATTTTAAAAGCCATTCGCACCCCTGCATAAACAATAACGAATATTACCATACAAATATATATTCAGTGTAAAACATATATGTACTTTTAATAAAAACAAATTACACAATACTTACATCCACATCTTCCGGTACAGTAAATAAATCTTCGTGATTAGATTCCTTTATAATTTCTCCTCTCCCAAACCCACCATTATTTAACTCCTCGGTTTCCCGTTCACTCAATAGTTCCCAAGACCAAGCTGATGATGCTGGTCTTTTACACCCAATTTTAACTTCCGGGCATTTGGTTTTTTCCACATACAAAAGCTGTTAAAATGTAAAACATAATACGTATTAGCATCGAACACAAATGTAAGTATTTTTTATAATTCAGAAACACAAATGAAATACTAACTTACCGTAAGGTATGTTAGCGGCCCCCTGAAAAAACTGTTAGGCTTCCCTTTCTCCCATCCATCCTTGCATGTTTTAAGTGACTCCCATATGTAACTACACCAGTTTATTTCAGAAAAATTTGTCGACGGTGTCAGGTAATCCAGAATCGCAAGGTCACAAACCCCCTTCATATTGATTCTTCCCATGATTGAGCAAAATAAAACAATGAAATTTAGTTTAAAATTTAAATCAATTCTTGTAGATTTTCTAATTCTAATTTTGACTTCTGTTGGTGTAATATCTTTACACTCCTTGTACTGATTCAGCCAATTTTTGATCATTTCCTCATTTTTTTCAATCTTCATGTCGATAATGCTTAATCCTGTGTTTTTAAGACCAAACATCTCAGATATGGATCCTTTTGATATGTTTATTCTACCTGTTTCGGTTCTGATTTCATATTTATCTGGTTTGAATTTATCCACAACGTATAGGGATAACTTTGTTGGTATACCGTTCACCCTGAAATCCAGTAATTCACCAAAACCCATGTTTGCTAGACAAGCTTTCTGTGTTGGATTTAGATGAGATAGCACCACATGTAGAGTCTTTGGGCTACTCCTAGTTTGTAGAACTTTACATTGCTGTATTTTTACTCTAGCTTTACCTTTTCCCTTTTTAGTAGGTTTTGTTTTACCTGATAATAAAGTTTTTAGTAGTCAGACATATATGTTCATGTAATAACAATTAAAACACATATATGTTTCATTGTAAACGCTATGCTCAACTCAATCACAGTTAAATCACAAGTGTTTCTTTGTTCAACTTACCGTCTTACTGGCTGAACTGGTACCTACATCATCAGTGGCTCTTGTTTTTTTTTTAATTTTCCCGGCACTCGTTCCTATCAAACAATATTATTATTAAGTATCAACAACAATATTTATGAATTACAAACAGTCCAACTACGTTTTTGCATACCTGTTGTTTTCGATGATTTACCGCCTGCTACTTTGTTCTCTCCAGATTTTAAAACACCACTTCCTTTTTTACTAACATCTACATCTTGGCAAACAGAACAAGTCATAGATACCGACTATTGTGTTAGCAATAATTTTAATATGACGTATTACTCATATGTGATACATGATATGCAATAGAATTTACCTTCTTTTGATGAACACCGAGTTGACACAAAATCATCATCATCATCATTCAATCTTTCACGTTTTTTGGAGCTCCTGGTAGAACCTACACGAAACAACACATTCAATTTGCCACAATTACAGCAGCCAACAAACCCTAACAACACATATGTGTTAATCGATATAACACATAAACGAAATTCACAATTTCCGGTGACAAATACACGCAAATACCACAATTTTACAAATTTTAGTAATTCTTTTTTGGAAACCCATAGTGAATCATATATGCCACCGTAAAAGTTAGCCCTAATAACGTTTATGTTGCTAATGTTCCTGCCCAAAAACACAAATGCCCAATTTGCTTCAATAGTTACACCCCCATTGCCACAATTTTTCAAAATTGCGTCGATTATTGACGTCGGAAACACGAAATTGTATCATATTTATGTGTATTGCTGTATCATTTACCTGACATTTTGCGTCGATTGGAACTTGATGTTCGATCGCCCTTCAATCGCCAGAAGTTGATGTTCGTTCGCCCTTCAGTTGCCGATTGGAACTTCCTGCAACAATGAAAAAACCCTAAGAATCTTATACCAATATAAGAAACACGCAATATCTTCTAATTTTGGATAGAATCGTGTACCAATTTTTCCCGATTTCTTTGTGAAACAACCGTCATTGATCGTCAAGAAGCGGATGTTTTTTAGAATGTGGGTAATGATCACGTAAATTTAGGGAGGAAGGTTAGGAAACATCGGTAAACGTGCATGATATTTTCCATGATTTTTTTTTCTTTTTTTTATTTGTTAAAAAAGTACCGAATTACCCTTTTGGCTATTAAATATCCGTCCAAAATTGGTACACGATTTACAAATATGCCATTATCTAATATTGACCACTAGATTAGTATTTTGATGGCTAGGATTAAAATTAGAGAGTTCTCAAAGTTCTTTTTAAAATCAGGGTTCTCAATATAACCCAACCCTATATATATATATATATATATATATATATATATATATATATATATATTTCACTACAATTCAAAACAAATCCACAATATGGGTATGAATATATAGTTTGTTCTTTGGTCATCATGATCCGAAGTCCAATTTAAATTAAAAGTCTCAAACATTAAATAGAAACTTATTTTCAATGTTGTTTCACTAAAAAATATTTCATTATTATATAAAATTTTTAAAGCTAAGTTACATAACTAGGGGTGTATAAATTTCCCCCAGTTACATAGGTAGTTATATTCGAATCGTGAACGCCCATAATCAAGTTATGTTGGTTCAGTTTTGTTGACACCCCTAGTTATGTAACCTTATTTTGGAAAGATGTTTGGTGCGAAAATAGAGCGCTTGCTTCCTTGTTTCCCCGGTTATTTCGGTTAGAACTTAATCAGAATTGTACGGTAGAAGATTGGATTGGAAGGGTTTCGAGTGCTTGGCATTGGTCCCGTGAGCCAATTGGCGGTAGATTAGGGGCTAAGTTTGCTGAGCTTCGGTCCTTGGTTGACGGAGTTGTGCTTTCGGAAGGCTCGGATAAATGGCGATGGAGTATTGGTTCAACAGGTGAATATGAAGTTGGATTTACGCGAAAGTGGATTGATGATAGAATTCTTCCTTCTTCTTTGGTGTTTACTCGGTGGAACTCACTTGTACCAAGGAAGGTGAATATTTTGTTTTGGAAGATTAATCACAATAGAATTCCGACAAAACATAATCTTTTTACAAGGGGAGTGCGGATTGAGAACATAAGGTGTGATATATGCGGGGCTCATGTTGAAGATACGGAGCATGTTTTTTGGGAGTGCGAGGTTGCAAAGTCCGTTTGGAGCGCGATTGGAAGATGGTTACAAGTGTTAGACCTGAATGTGAATGGCTTGGATGATTTGATATATTCGGTCGATGCAAGTAACATGAGTAGTAAAGCAAAAGGTATTATTGAAGCGGTTTGTCTTACGATTGTGTGGATGCTTTGGCGGTATAGGAACGCGGTTACGTTTCAGAATGGAGAGTTGAGGAAGAATATGCTTGTCGACTACATTCAAGAAATAGCGTTTAATTGGGTTTGTAATCGTAATAATAAGTATAGAGTTAGTTGGTTAGAATGACTTATTTTTCCTTGTAATTACTGACTCTTGTTTCTAGCTTTTTGCTAGTTTTTTTTTTTTTTTAATTTGAAAGCCGTTTCCAAAAAAAAAAATAGTTTGGTTTTCGGGTTGAATTTGGTTTTCATTGTAAAATCCAGATTGTCCAAAAAAATCCAAATAGTAATATACATATATTTATCGTAAATGTTCAAGACTTTTGTATATATTATTGTAAATGTCACAAACTATTAACTAGACTTGTTTTTATATATAAAATACTTTATAATTTTGAAATTGTACATATTAAACTTAATACTTTCTCTGTATCAAAATAAGTGACACAAATTAGATTACACGTTTTTTGAAGCAAAAAATTGTAATGAAAATTAAATTAGGTAGTTAATGAGTGACGAATTCCACATATTATGATTAAAGTGAGTTTAATAATTTTTAAAAATAAAAATAAGTGTAAATGAATAATTTTATTTTATTAAAGGAGATAGTTAGTGGGTATGACATCTACTATTTTTACCAAATAAGGAAAGTTTTAAAGTGTGTCACTTATTTTGAAACACCCCAAAATGGAAAGTGTGTCACTTATTTTGAAACGGAGGAAGTATTAGTTATGTTATAGTATGCTTTTGTAGTCTTGTGAAGTATATTAAAAAAAACGGTTTGGTTCAGACAAAACCTAACCAACCAAATTGTAATTTGGTTCGGATCAGTTTGGTTTTAAATTAGTTTGGACGGTTCAGTTTGAACAGTTAAAATCCAAAAATTATTTGGATTCACCTATTTGGTTTGGATAAATCCAAATTATCCAAACGAACACCCTTAAACTCGACTGACCTTAATCATGTTTGAGTTAAATGAGTTTACCAATTCGATTTTTGGTTTATTAACCGGTTATAACGAATCCTTATTAGGATTATAGTTGAATCTCATTAAATCTATCCGTAAATCAAACCATATACTACCTATGTATCACAATAAGTGATACACTTTCTATAAATTGATATTTAATAATAAGTGATACACTTCAAAAGTTACACTATTTGGTAAAAAAATGAGACTCTTCCTCCGCTAACTATTTACTTTAATAAAGTGAAATTAGTCTTATATCATTATTTTTACTTTTAAAACATATTAATATCACTTTATTAAAATAAAGTGGGACCCAACATCCACTAACTATCCACTTTAATATATTTTAACCTCTATGTTAGGTACTAGAAAGATTGTAATAGATAGTCTAGGGGGTAAAAGTGTAACATTGTATATTAGTTAAGTTTTGTTTAGGAATTAGTCCTAACTAACCAAGGAATTAAGCCATGGTATAAATACCAAAGTGTAAGGCTTAATTCCTAACTTTTGCACAATTAAACATTTCAATTTCTCTGCATTTGTTCTCTCAACTTCTCTCTACTTTCTCTCTCTAAAAGCCCTAATCATCTTCTTCTTCTTTCTCACCAAAATCATCATCAAACATCATAATATGGATTGAATCAGTGTTATTGTGCTTTTCAATTGGTATCAGAGCAAAATCTCTCTGCGAGAAGATCCAAAATCGAGCTAAAATGATAAAGATCTGAGAAAAAGTAAAGAAAAGTTTGTTCGTCAATGAGAAAATTAATGTTGTAAAATTTTTGTTCGAATTGAAGATTTGATTATAGAATCATGTTTCTCCTTCAATTCTAAGCAGAATAGAACCAAAATTCGATCAAATCCGTCAACAAATCACTTCAATTTCGTGATTTTTGTGAAAAAGTGAAAAACTCAAAAAGTGACTGTAATTTGCAAAATTCGGCCAAATGTGTTATGTTTTGGTTTATATGATCGGATAAAGTGTTAGCAAATTGATTTCGAGCATTTAGCAAAAAGAATCACTGAAATCGGTGAAGAATTAAGCGAAATCAGATCGAAAAAGTGAAGAAAAAGTCGAGTTGTGTTCATACGTCAACAAGTTCGGCTTCAAGAACACCCGAACTTGATTAATAGTTCGGCCCGAAGTAAAAAGCACAAGTTCGGCCCAAGTCCTGCACAAGTTCGGCCCAATATCGAACTTTATAGTATTTCGGCCCGAACTTCCTGGCCCAACAAGTTCGGCCCGAAGTAGATTCTTCAACAAGTTCGGCTATTCCAAAATCAACACAGTTCGGCTTCTTGAAATTCGGTTTCAAAAAATTCAGTCAATCAACAAATGCAAAATCGATTTCAGATTCAGTTCAACATATGCAAAATCGATTTTCATCTACAATATACAATCAATCGATCTTCAATCATCTGAAATTCAGTTCGACACAAAAACAATTTCATAATCAAATAGTTCGACTCAATTTTAATCGCCAACTCACAAAATCAAAATTACTTCAAATAATGTTCGGCTCGATCAATAGACGAATTTGATTCAATCGATCTCAGATTTCAGATCAATCGATCTCAGATTTTGTCAATCAAAGGATTGAACTGTATTCGGCAATATCACTTAGAGCGTAAAAATTCAGAAATCGTAATCTTGAACGTAGACCTGAGTAATTGTAAACAATACTGAGCGAAACCTGATCGCAAAACAGTTTTGAGGATAGTAAATCAGAAACTTCAATCGTGAGATTGCAAACCCAGTTCAAAATCATCATTAAAAGTTCGGCTCAAAATTTCGCTCGTTAAGAACAAATCTGCAATCAATACATCTCGGCAACAATTGAACACATAATCGATTTCAAACACATAATCAATTTCAAATAGTTTCAATCTCGTCTTCAACTCTGTTCGTCGAATTGATTCCGTCTCAAATCTGCTTCGATTGCTTGTTCACGCCAGATACTTCTCGGTCATAACTTGTTCTCAGCCCTTCATATTTAAGCCCAAAATCATATTAAGCCCAACTACAATTCAGTCTAACAACTGATTTAAAACTTTTCAGCCCAAATCCCAAACCAATTCAGGCCCAAAATCGACTAAATAGATTTAATTTGTTCACGTATTCCCTGTACCTTACACGAGTTCTAAATTGGTTCATTGACTATTAGTTCTTGAGAATTATGTCTCTTTTGGAGTTAATTCGTATTTCAAACTGAGATTTTTCATGGAGTTTAGTTTGTGACACTTTTGGTGTTTAATAGGTCAAGAAAATTTTGTTTTTTTTTTCTCTAAGAATTGTTGTTTATCATTTTGATCAACTTTTAATTGTCTAAAGTGTCACAAAAATCATTAACATCATTTTGACATGTCATTTTATTAAAAAATTTACTCTAAGTCTTTGATACATATTTCTTTTTACACTCAGCAAAATCAATTTTAAAAGTTCAATCTTTTTCATAGCCCAAATCATTTTGTCACATATCATCTTATTTAAAAATTTTGAATTTTGAAAACAAAAGAGCTAAAATGGATGAAAATTTTATTAAATCACTTCAAAATAAATACATTGAGCTAAATGACAAAAATACCTTTTTAGAATCTCAACATGCACAGTTGTTGGAACAACTTGTACATGAGAAAACAAGGTATAATAATGTCAAAGAAAAACTTAGTATGGCTATAACAAAAGGGAAGGCATTAGTTCAACAACGTGATTCATTGAAGCAAACAGTTTCTGAAAAAACTTGTGAATTAGAAAAATATTTAATCGAATTACAAGAAAAGTCAACTGCTTTAGAGTCAAGGAGCATCGAGTTGACACAATCTCAAATTTTGGCTAACTCGCTGCAAGAAGCTTTGACCGCCATGCAATATCTTGAAGAACACGTTTCTCAAAATTCTGAAGAAAAGAGAGAATCAGAAATTTCAAAATTTCAAACCGAACAGAATCAGAACTCTCAAAGGTAATCTGTACATTTAAAACAAATTCTGAGAACTTGAAAATTCATATGGCTGAACTCACAAAACAACTTCATGAATCCAATCATTTGAATGCTTTGAATATCGAAAAATATGATTCTATTTGTGATGAAAATCAGGTTTTGACTGATAAAATTAAACAACTCGAATGTAATTTTGGATCGGATTTACAAAAACAAATCAATATTATTAATATTGATAAAACAAAATTGCTAGATAGAATTGCATCTCTTGAATCAAATCTTTCTTTGTCTCAAAATAAAAATGATGTTTTGAAAATCAAGATTAAAGAATTTTCTAAACCTAAAATTGTTGATAAAGGAAAACATGCGGTACAAGTTCCGATTAAGATTTACAACGTCGAATCTTCAAAATCTGTTTCTAAAAAGTTCTCTCAGTTCACAACTTATTCACTTCAAAAGAGTAAAAAGTTGTTTGTGAAACCATAATCTCTGGAAACTTGTTTGTCTAAATCAAAACATGTTTTGAAACATTCTACACCTTCACATAAATCTATTTCCAAACCTAAATCTTTAACGTACTCGAAAAAAGATTTACTTTCATTGGCACCAAAAACAATTTTTAAATCAGTGTCCAGAACCAATGATGGTTTTGTCTATAAAACCCCTATGACCTCAAATGCAAAATGGATTCCTAAAACTCCTAAATCTCAAATAATTCACCGGAAATTATTTGAAAGTGAAACATTAAGTTTCAATTTTTCTTGGAATTCCAAATCTTTACATCAAATCGATACAACTTATCAATGGTTTCATTCTAATACTAACACCATCAGACCCAAACATAAATGGGTACCAAAAGTTGTATGATTTGTTTTGCAGGAGAATGACTTATACACACTTCAGTGTATAACTCGAGCCTCAACCGAATGACTTATACATAATTCGGTGTATAACTCGAGCTTCATCAGAATGGCTCTCAAGTATCTCAGCTTGAAACCCGATCCTCAACAAAAGATGGCTTCTGATCAAAACGGATTCAGAACCCGCAATAAAAAAAAAGCACAAAACTCAATCAAGCTTCACCGCAAATACTCTCCTTCAACCCTCCGACGATGTATAAGGTACGTCCTTCGATCTCAAAACTTGTCAATACTTTTGTTTTGTCGAGGGGGAGAAATATTAATTCTAGGGGGAGAATTATTATTTCTAGGGGGAGAAAATTCAGAAAACCAAAAACAAAATACCCAAATAAAAAGTTTTATGTTTGTAACGCTAATTATAAGTCGTTGTAATATCCGTAAACGATCTCTTTACTAGTTCTCTAGTAAAGATTGCATCTGTTTATTACAAATTCTTTTAATTCTCGTTACTTACTACTTAAAAAGACATACCTTCCCATGGTTTGCCAGATCCGGCCACACCTATCCCAGGGAAATATTTCAGCCAACTGGTAAATGTGAGGGTATACTTCTAGGGTATAGAAATAGGTGAGTGCAAGGTGATGTGAAAACATGATAAATCTAAGAAAACACACCTTTGAGTGCATCTGAACCGCAAAATACACCGGGCAACCACACAAAAAGGTGATCATTCATGCGTTGAATGTTTTACAAGACTTTACTCGCCCAGTAAAGCAAATGCACACCACCACCAACCACTCAAATTCCTCCCAACAGGAATTTGTTTCATTTCATAAGGGGACGTATCACATAATCTACTGACTGCTCATTTGGAGTTTGTCGGTATTGAAAATATAACCTCCTGCCCCGGGTTACGTCTCATTTGTATGCACAGTGTGTCTAGTTCTCACCCCCAAGAATCTTTCCAATATAGGACACTTGCACTACAAAAATGGATCTACGTGAATCCATCAGAACACTCGTAGTGGCATCACAATCTGATGTTTCACGAGGATCGAGTGGAAATCCTGCTAGAGCTAACATCACGCCAACTCTAAACGCAGGTCACACATTTGAATCTATTGTTGTGCAAACGACTAACGATTCATACCGTGTGCTAACGGATACTCTAAGTGAGTCCGGTGTTACCAAAAAATCCATGTGAACCAACTAAAATGCAACATCTTTTAAAGAACTGATCAAATTGCACATGAGCGTATTAGTCCACCCTCAAATTACTCCTATGATCTGCTATATCCAGCATGATCTTCCCCGGAGCCACCGACAATATAGGAACTAAAAAGTGAGTGTCCCTAGGTCTAGGTGAGCAGAATCAAGTATCATGGGATCTTGATTGGGGTGCGCTGAGGTAAAAATTGAGAGGGGGTATGAAGTATGGGGTGCAGATCAGCTTATCACATGGTAAAAACAAAAATGAAGGTGTGGTTGAAAATGAAAAAGTGAGTTGAGTGAGGAGCGTGTGTGAAAGGGTTAAAGAAAACGAAAAACCCTCCCTAAACCGAACAAATGACCGGGTAACCTCATCTATATCGGAATGCATATTTTGCTTTCTGATTAAGACATCATGGACCCAGTGATGCAATGCACAACCCCCACTGACCACTCAAGTACAAAAAGTACTTGTTTCAAAATCACGGAGATAACCACATCCACTATCGACATCTCATTTGGAGATTGTTGATATTGAAAAAGAGGACCCACCTCCAGTCCTCGCCTTCATTTGTCCACGTATAGAGTCTAGAACCGAATTAAATTTCTCTAGGACACAGGCACTCTACCAAGCATATCTTTGAGATATTGCCGGAACATTCATAGTGATACCAAAAATATTGGTATTCCATGATGATTGAATGGAAATCCTACCAGTACTAACATCAATGCCAACACTGAACGTAGGTCACACAGTTTCTGTAACTGTTATGCTAACAGGCAATCTATGTGATCCTGGGTCACCCTGATACCTTCTCGTGCGAAGATCAGACGACCGTACTCCACTCTTATGAACAACGGTCACTATGTCTGATAGAGGATCTGATGACTGTACTTCAATCTTATCAACAACAGTCAATACATCAGATAAGGAATTCTATGACCGTACTCCAACATTATCAACAACGGTCAGAAAATCCAAAACATATCAACATTCCGCACTGCTTCAACTTCAACAAACATCAGGAACCAAGGATCTGCAGCAAATCGACAAACTCCACAACTTCAAGAAAGGACTTCCGCTGCTAACCGCTCTATCAATGGGTCTGCATTCAGTCGATTTGCATGAAGTCTTCTGGAATACTTTATATTGGTTGAAAAGCCAATTAAAAGTATGTATGTCACCGATGATCAAAGGCTGATGCTGTTTTATCAACATAACTGCTCAACGGTTCAATTCTCAGCTCCAGCCTTACAAACACAGAAGTCTTCAAAGGTATGCAACCTAGTCTATTATTACAAAGGGGGAGATTGTTAGGTATTAGAAAGATTGTAATAGATAGTCTAGGGGGTAAAAGTGTAACATTGTATATTAGTTAAGTTTTTTTTAGGAATTAGTCCTAACTAACCAAGGAATTAAGCCATGGTATAAATACCAAAGTGTAAGGCTTAATTCCTAACTTTTGCACAATTAAACATTTCAATTTCTCTGCATTTGTTCTCTCAACTTCTCTCTACTTTCTCTCTCTAAAAGCCCTAATCATCTTCTTCTTCTTTCTCACCAAAATCATCATCAAACATCATAATATGGATTGAATCAGTGTTATTGTGCTTTTCACTCTACTTTTATATTTTGTCTCAAAAATTATGAAACTCCAAATATATCACTTATTGTGATATGGAGATAGTATTTAAGAAAAAAATTTACAACAAAACAATTTTAAAACTTTAGCATTTTTATGATAAAACAAAATTTTTAGTAACTTAATTTAATGGTACATTAAATAAATTTAGTTACTGTTATATTTAGTGACATAGAGTACTTTTAAGAATTAACCTATCAATCTTTTAGGAAAAGTTGACAAACAGAAAGTACATAAAGATGACAATTTTCTATCCATCAAATTTCCACTAAGACGGGTGCCATCGCTGTTGCGGTTGGCCGCCGGTTGGCCACCGACGGAACCGGCGCCGTTGGCACGGCCCGCCGGTTGGCCGCCGGTCGCTTAAGCGGCGAGAGAGAGGGAGAAGCCGGTTGGAGCGAGAGAGAGAGAGGAGGAGAGAGAGAGCGTCTTATTTTCTTTTTATTTTTTTTTTAATTTTTTTTTAAAGTTTTTAAAAAAAAGTAATATTTAAAAAAATTTAAAAAAAATCTAAAAAATTCAAAAAAAATCTAAAAAATTCAAATACTTTTTAAAAAAATAAACTTTTTATATAATGTCTTTTTTTAATTAATGTAATTCATTTTTATTAGTTATATGTTTTAATTAGTTGTATATTTTATTAGAAAAAGAAAAATAAATGGTGGGGCCCAAATTTGGTGAAGTGACGGAGTGCTGTTGGCATGGGTACGTCAGTTTAGTGTTAGTTAGTTTGTATGCTGACGTGGCGCTAAGTTGGCAGCAACTGACGGCGTCAGTTGCCGTCACCATTGGCACCGGTCTAACAGCATCAGGTTCCGTCACCAAGTCAACTAAACACATTACATCAATATTTTATATTTAAAACTTTTAAATACTTTTTCATTCATAATCTAACCAAAAACATTAATTTAAAAAACCTA
Source organism: Calendula officinalis (assembly GCA_963853835.1). Lineage (NCBI taxonomy): Eukaryota > Viridiplantae > Streptophyta > Magnoliopsida > Asterales > Asteraceae > Calendula > Calendula officinalis. The sequence continues at coordinate 65,463,360 of OY970828.1, forward strand.
TTATAATTCCCATTACTCGTAAAATACTTCAAAAAAATACAATCTCTCCTCCAATTGGTGCACTACTCTCACAGGTATATTCACGTGGAGACTCACTGAAATAGCGTCCAATATGATGGCGGTGAGATTTAACCATGCCACCTAGGAGAAAGGAGGAAGTCATGCGCCACCACCCCTTCGTCTAATATAAAATAAAACTTTCAATTTTAAATTTATCAAAATTAAACTTTCACTATATCTTATAATATATAATGCATTTGAGATTTCCCCATCAAATTATATTATAGTCAAAATAGTTAATTTTGTCAATTATTTTATTTATTTATTTGCTAAGAGCAAAGAAGTATTTTGAATGTCAAAAGAATTAACCATATTTATTTATTTACTATCAATTGAATGTTAAACTTTGAACAACTAATTATTTTTAACTTTCATTAAGTCATACCTACCACCAACCCTGCTATCGCCCGCCACTGTCATCTTTTTCATCTGGTTACTGACTCATAATGTCAGTACCCTACTATTGTTAGAAAAAAATGAGTAACCGAACAAATTTTGCTCGACGCAAAATATAATTGCATAGGATACTAGTCATCGCATTGCGTGGGTACCCTATTAGTCTTTACTACTCCCTCCGTCCCAAATTAGGCACATAATTATAAGAAAATGTAATTATTGTACTATATTCACCAATAAAATCTCATATTACCCACTTTAAATTTATATGTTGGTTGTAATATGAAATAGACACTTATTACGGGACAAAATAAAATAATAAGTAAATACTTAATTGGGGACGGATTGAATAGTATTATATACTCCCTCCGTCCCATTTTAAATGTCCAGTATACTATTTTAGTTTGTCCCACAAAGAGTGTCATTTCCTAAATTTCAACCAATCAAAAAACATTTAAGTGGGAAAGAGAAAATTTGATTGGTGACATTATATAATTAATGCACTTTTTTTAAACTGTGTGCTTTTTTGTAGTGGACAATTAAAGTGGGACGGAGGGAGTAACATTTGTCATTCAGTGAACAGCTAGATTTTGTCCTTTTCTGAAAATTTTCGTTTAATATACATTCGTCAGAAGCAGTTTAGAACTTGAAAGGAAACCTGCTAAATTGGTTTGACCGCCCCTTTCTAACATCCCCCTTCCATGCCATCCATGTTCGAGTCCCAACGGCAACACATTTGATATTCTTTGCAATTTTTTTAATTTTTTCGAACTTTACTCCCTAATATGAAACATTTCATTTAGTATACTTCCTCCGTTTTAAAAAAAGTGATACATGTTACATTTTGGGGTGTTTCAAAATAAGTATACACTTTGAAAACTAAAGGTAGTGGGGATCACACTCACTAACTATCTTTTTTAATAAAGTGAAAAGACACATATACTCTTACTTTTATTTTTAAACATTATTAAATTCACTTTAATCAATATATATGAGACACATTCTCCACTAACTATCAAATTTAATCTAATTAACCTTCATTATCATATTTTGCCTCAAAAATTACGAACTCTAATTTGTAGCACTTATTTTAAAACGGATAAAGTATATTACTACACATGCAATTTACAAAGCAAAGGGATTCCTGCAGCTTGGTTTGACTCCCCTTTCTGACATCCTCTTTACCATAACCTGTGTTTGAGTCCCTATGACAACAATTTTTTTTAATTCTTCTTTTTTGCAACTTTACTCTCTGAACTTTAAATTTTTAAAAATAATTATTATATTTTATTATCCTGAATTTTTTTTACATTACCAGACACTCCCTATAACTTTAATGTTTAATAGCTATATTTTTCTAAAAAATAATTTAAGATCAGATTGTTTATGTTCCTGTATAACTAATAAATTTTTATATGACTAGAAATTGTGTTTTTAACTACTATTATTATATTAATTTTTATCTTGAATACGATAAGTATTATAAAAAAAAATTATTTTTTATCTATATTATTAATATTGTTATTAATAATTTCTTACACAAAGTTGGTCGGTTTCAAATATGTCTAAATCTCCAAAATAACAAATATCATACGATCTTATATTTAACATAAAGTTATTGGATTGATATGAGTACATAGTAATACATACTTTACAGAAAGTTAAACTAATGGATATGAATCAACGTAATAGGTAAGGATAAAACTAATTTGGATATAATCAGTAGAATAACACAGGCCACACATAGCTAGACGGTGCACAACTGAAACATTAACATACGTAAATCATTTTTTTGAGCGTCGCAGAAATCCCCGCGGCATCGCGTAAGGATCTATTTGCTAGTTTAAAACATTTAGACATGCTAATTGTAAAATCTCTTGATACATTAAAAAAAATCAAATATGCTAGAAATTTTAATTATGAAATTACTTTATATATAGCCGGTAGTAGGGTCTTGAGTAGCATATATATTTCAAGAGGAGCTAAAGCCACCATAATAATCAACCAAATCACTTCACATGAACAACGTTATAAAGAAAGCCGGCATCATGAACATCCTTTCATCACCATCATCAAAGAAGCCACCATTGGTGGAAAATTCCGCCGGCAAACAAGAAAAGTTTCTGGGTGTTCGAAGGAGGCCATGGGGAAGATACGCCGCCGAAATAAGAGATCCATCAACTAAAGAACGACGTTGGCTTGGAACCTTCGACACTGCAGAAGAAGCAGCTCTTGCTTATGATCGAGCTGCATGCTCGTTCCATGCGTGGGTCACGTGCCCGTACCAATTTTGTATATTCTGACATGCCACGTGGCTCTTCTGTCACCTCCATTCTCTCCCCCGATGACCCTTCTTTAACTTTACCACCACCGCCGCCGACGAGTAACAACCACCAGCTGGATAAGAATAGTCATCTTTTTCTTTCAAATCAATATTCTTCTGATTATTCACAATACAATAGTATTATTCCTTCTGCTGTTGACCAATATTTTATTCAATACAATGATCAGTCGGTTCATTCTCAATCAGCTGCTGGATTTGGTATGGTGGGGTCCAGTGATATAAATAATGTTACAACTAACATGGAATACCAAAATGGGCTTCATCAAACTTCACTAGAGGGTGATTTTTATGCAACTGAACAAAATAATTATACGGGTTTTGAGACAAGTTGTAACGGGTTTAATGATGATATTAATATTGGTAATGGAGAGGAAGGATTATTGTTTGGAAGTGAAAGTGAGTCGGCCGGTGTAACGACAAGTTTCTCCTCGTATCTTGGAATTGACGGTTACGAATATGTGCACAGCCCACTTTTTGGGCAAATGCCCCCAGCTTCTTCTGATCCTTCGGTTGATTGTTTTTCTCTTTCTTCAAACTCGTCCTTCTTTTAATCAATTGTTATTTATGGTTGTTAACTAATGGGCAGAGAGTGTGAACGTGGTAATTTGGACCGTCCCTCAATCCCCTGATTTGATTATCGTACAGTACAAGAAGAGATGTTGTGTATGCATACATATATGGCATGTAGTGTTTGGAGGGATTGAATATCGTTACAAGAAGAGATGCAATGAGTGCTACGTATAGCACCTTGCTCTGATCATGAATGTAATGATTTCTTTGTTCATTTACGTCGTACTTTTGTGGGTTTAATTATTATAGTTTATTAATTCAAATGATTTTTTGCCAAATAAGGTTGGTTTCGAATTGAACATTTCTGATCCGCCAAACCGAACCTAACCTGAATTGCCAGCCCTATTTAAATCTAAGGACTATTAGTGCAATCTTTTGAAGTAATGACTATAAGTGAAATATGAAGTAAACTACATAGACCATTGAGCATCTATGTAATTTTCTCTTAAATTTTTGTATGTGAGACGTGAGAGTACCACAAATCAACTAATATACCAGAAGCAGTACATAAAAAATAAGGATCCTTTACAACTGGTTAAGTGTATGCATCACCATATGAATACAGTATAGATGTGAAAATCAACTTCAATAAAACATGGTTAGGAATTAATACAACCCTCTCACTCACCTATTAATATTAAATATTAGATAGAATAATATAATATAAGTCACCAAGGAATTTCTTGACCATCCCAAGCAAAAAACTTGCCATTGTCACTGCTCTTGCTGCTATCAATAATACTCAAAAGCCTCTCAACAGAAAACTCTTTACTAAAAAGTTTGTCTTTTGGAACGTTCTTTTGAAACTGTTTAGAAAGATCCGTATCCACTGTTCCCGGGTGCAGTAAAATGCAAATTATCGGATCCTTCTTTCGTGCAAATTCAACAGCTGCACATTTCGTTACTGCACAACAAATATACATCACTTTAGAGTTAATCCACAGTTTTTTTTTGTTTAAAAATAAATAAAATAAATTCTTACACTGATTAAGTGCGGTTTTTGAGGCTCGATAAGAATGCCAACCACCTAACCGATTGTCACCAATTGAGCCAACTCTAGCACTTATGTTAGCAACAACAGCAACGTTTCTTTCAGTTCCATTTCCACCTCCAACTTTTAATAAAGGCCACATGTGCTGTGTTTTCATGATTCAAATTTAAAATTCGTTATCTTAATCTAAAACTAACAATTATATAAGTTCTTGAATTAGCTGAAAAAACAAACTTTGTGGTTATTAGACAGCTTATGATTTACCATATAACTATCTAAAATAAATAAATTTGTAACAGAAATAGTTGATGATACCTTTGTCACTAAAATAGGGCCCACTGCATTAACCTCATAAGCAAGCAGCAAGGATGATCTCTCAACTTTGGTTAATGTTGTTTCTGTGCCCAATGTTATTAGTAAGCTACACTTAGTATTTAATGAAATTATTAATAAATATTTAATATAAAAATATTAACCTGGTTGTATAACATCAGGTATTGAAAGAATACCAGATGCATTAACAAGAAGGTTTAGGTATCCATATTTCTCCCTTATGGCCCTTGCAGACTCCTGAAATGATGTGTTGTTTCTTGGTTATTATGAGTTTGTAATATTTTCATTTTCTTATTACTAAACATCCCCTAAATTGTTGTTTTTTCCTTGTAAAATTGACATTTCTAGATTTCATTGTGGAAAAACAAGTGACAAAAAGTAACCTCTATTGTGCTTTCATTTGTAAGGTCCAACCTTTGAATATGTAGCCTTTCGGGGTATTTGTTTCTTAAATCAGTCAGTCCTGCTCTCCATTGGGATTTCGACATGTGGCAATCACGTGTTCTTGTGAATTTTTTTCCAGTAATTGCTTAACCTGTAAAGGATAATTGTATGAATTCATTATAGTCTTTAGCAAAGTCATTATCAGAACACAAAAATATGAATACAGAAAATATAACTGTCAAGCAACAAGTTAGAGGGAAACCAGAAAACAAAGCTTTTTCTGTGCATTTATGCATATTCATCAAATCTTATTCAGACACACGTACAGAAATCATACTAAAACCCTTTTCTGATTCTCCATGATTAAACGTGTTAGAAGGTAAAATTATTGCATAATATATGAACAAAAGCTATTATTCCATCAAATACAGTAGTATATCTATCTCACATAAGCATGTTTTATGCTAATCTGCTATAATTACCATTATAAATCCTATAATAGGCTCTAGAAATTAAGTTGACTAACTATAAAGATGAATGTAGAGTCAAACCAATGAAAGTGTTTTTGTACAGTTTGCTTACAGTTCAACCTATCAATATCAATATGTGTAAATTCAAAATTTGCAAAGTGGCTTCAGCTTACCATTGAAATTAACTGAAATTAACCGAATCATTTGTGGTATGCGAAAAGTTCCATAACGAAAACAAAAGTACATTTAGGGCCGATAATGAAAATTCAATAGCAGATAATTAACGGAGTGTGAAATTTGTAGAAATGCTTACGAATTCAAGCCCTAAACCTCTTGAAGCTCCTTGAACCATGGAAACAGCAGCATCTCGTTTGGATGCAACAGTAGACAGGGAAGATGCTCTTAATTTGATAATAGATACAAAGTTTGGATTCGAGAATAGACATCGACTGAGAAGATGAAGCTTCATTTTCTTGCAATTGAAGCAGAAACAGATGATAGGTTACAGTTTCAGAGATTAACGAGAACAGAAATAGCAATTTCGCATGCCGCATCGAAGGCCATTTAGCGTGGATAGGTTTACACCATTCACGTGTCGCTCGTTAAACTTAGCCAACAAAGGTATTTAAATTTACAGGGAATTTAATGCACAGACACCAATTTCATTGTTTTTCCTTCTTAAAGATTAGAAATTGAATCAACAAACCAGTTAAATTATGCCATCTTCCAGAAATCGGTGTTAAAACCTAACACCTAAGATAATGAAATAGGTTATTGACTTTTTAAGAGGCCAAAATTAATAAGTAAAAAGTTATTACTTTTTGAGAAACCAATAAGTCAATAAGTAAATTTTCAAAATCATTGCCAAACATGCCCCCAGTCCCTTGATAATTTAAGAATACTGTAAAAAATATATTTTTAGTATTCTGAACTTACCTGACTAGTTTTTCTATTACTTTGAATATTGAAGCTGCAGCATAGTATCCTGAATTTGACAAAATGACTGATTTGGTATCCACACTCATTAATTTGATCGTATTTTCTTACTTGACTTACTTTCATTTGAGCTTTTGACAGACTAAAATTATACGTCTATCTCAGTATATTGATATTATAAGCAAATCATATGAGAAAACACGATCAAATTAGTGAATCACGGTACTAAATCGACCATTTTGTCAAGTTCATGATACTGCCTTTAATAATTTAGGGTAGTAGAAGACATAGTCAGCCAAATTCAGAATATTAAAATGTATTTTGTCCTTAAGAATATCCTAAGACAAGTCCCTTCAACAAACTGACACGATTGGTATAGACGTACAGTGGTGCCAGTTGAATCTTTAGTTGTTCCATTTTGGTTAAGTGACGTACAAAATGAAGAAGGTGGTGAGCCCGTTTGTAATACAAATGTATATTTTATGTGGTTATTAGTATTTTATATGTGTTTTTATAAGGTGTGGGAGCCAAAAAAAAGTAAATACAGATGTATTATTGGTAAAAGTGTGTCAGTTGAATATTTTTTGAAGATCCAACAAATCCACAATATTCTTTGAATCAACATGATTTTAGTTTAGATTGTCCTAGGTAATCAAATACACTCCCATTAATTGCCCTACCTTTATTCATATCTTTTGCAAAATTAGCATCAACATAGCAACTTATTCAAGGCTTTCCAATTGCAGCGCTTTACCATATAAAGACTATACAATAGCAGCGCCTTTAAGTATTTGATGATCCATGTTACACCCTCCTAATGTTTCTTCCTTGGTTGACGAATATCTACTAACACCATTTAAAACATAACATATATACTACAAGACTTGAACAGGGAGTGTTGAAACAGGTTCAAGTTGACCCAAAATGCTTTTTACACAAACTTTTTGATATTTTCAACAAAAATAGGTTGTTAAGATTAATTTCAAACTTTTGTAGTATAATTTTTAATCATAACCTAGTATTTTAAATGAAACAGAGATTTTAGTACACTTTGGATAATCGCAAGTATTTAAGCATTTGGAAGTACCATAAACAGGACCTAATTGCTAGTAAAAGTAGCAAACCATCTCCTGAGTCAGTTTTGGTAATAGGTCCAAATTGCTCGAGTCAAAATTGGTGGTAACTCTCTCGTATTGGTCAAGTCGACCCAAAACACTTTTGGTCCAAAAATTTACTACAAATAATACGATTATATAATTTACATGATTTCAATAATAGCATATGGTGTTATAAATAATCTAGCCTTGTTAATTTTTGTTTTTATTTTTGAAACGGCAGATCTAATCTACTCCTAATTACCACATATGTCCACGATGGGATTCGAAATCCAGACCTCAAGGTTGAGAGTCTTAAACCATACCACTAGGTCAAAGACCCTTTGGTATCTAGCCTTGTTAATTAATTATTAGTATTTAGTTTATTAGTTATGTATATTCTAATCAGCAATCCAACATATGGTTTCCAAATAGATCGATTTAGGAGGTTTGTACCCATTCCAACCTATTCGTTGGTGAATACAATATTTGTCCAAAAGAAGAGATTGTTAAAGCATTTGGTAAGTTCTAGTTACAGACAATGATACTTAGTAGGAGTATATATTTGACAGTGACCATAATCCTAAGATGCACCAGCAAGCAGAGGATCGAGCTCATTAAATTGGTCAAAAAAGAAGGACCTCGGGGTGTTTGTTTTGGTCAGTGTTGATGCTAAATTCATCCAGGCAGGATAGTTTAGTAGAGGTTCCACACCTTAGTTTGGATGGTCAAGTGTAGTAACTTTAAAAGGGTTTTCATAAGTAAAACAGGGGTTGGATAGGTTGGGTAATGGGTTAAAATTGATTTTAATTAAAACATATTTTTCTTTTTTTATATTTATTAAAATAGGTTTTGTTTTTGGGAAGACTTTTTGTCTCAAAAGTTTAAATTGTTCATTAAAAATGTGTCTATATGATTAGAAATCATTAATTTAAAATAACTTACTCTTTTTGAAAAAATGAAAAAAGTTTTTGGATGGTTTTATGGATACATCTAAGGCGAGTTTCGACTTATTTTAGTCATTTTCTTTTAAAATAATTTTTTAAGTGCTACCTTTCTTAACGTGTTATTAGTAATTTATAAACCAATTTGACCCATTTTTTAAGTTCATAGGTCACAATTTCTACTTCTAAGTGAACCTTCTCTGTGTGTTTGGTTTGTGATAGTAGTAGCTACAATCTCAACCAAATATATATATAAAAAATAAAGTAATTCTTACATGACAATTTTTATCCATACAAAATAATTATGATTTGGTATGAATGATTTTTTTCCACTAAAAATATAATTGTCTTTTGATATGAAATTATTCTGGATAAAAAATTATTATTTAAGAATCTCTCCATAAAAAATGATTTGGTAATGCTATATAGTAGTACTAGCTTCAAAGCCCGCCCGCCTAGGTGGGCATGCTTCGAGAAATAAATTAGAAAATATCAATGACAAAAAAGTTAAGAAATAAATATAGTAATCTATTATTGAAATGGTACACACAATTTAGAGACGAAATAAAATTTCTTTGTATACGACGTTTGTTGTTGAGTCAATGTACTTGTCATATTGATCGCAACAAATAACTTTCAATCCTTTCAGCAGCATAGTGTCCAGCTGAAAGAGCAAGTCAGGTTGTGCATCAAACAAATTAGGAAGACTGTTCTGAATCACTTACAAAAACACATTAGACTCAAGGTCAAACTTTCCCTTTGAATTCCAGGTCAAACATGACAAACTACATGACATATAAAAACAAAATAACATGACAACCATCCAATATCAAGTGCAGAATGCTGGTACAATTTACAACAATGATGTGATGATATCTTAAATAAAACCAATAATAACTAATAAGATGATTTAAATGATTCTACCAACAATATCTTCTCACCATTTGGATCTGGATAACTGGCTATCATTTCCTAGACTTAAAAACATCCATTGATTCAAAATCAATACGAAAAAATGTACTTTACAGCCCTTGGGATTCTAGACGCAAATAATAAGTAATTCCATAATATCTTCCACAAAATGTCCAGGCATACATGCGAATTCCACTGGGCAAGATTGTGGTAGGGGCCTTTTGAAACCACCTATACGACTTACCAACCAAGCCGCCATTAATTGATAGAATGATAATGCTTGTTGAAGAAACCCTCCCAATCTATAAATACAAATTAATAAATAAAAAAACCCCCCGAGTGCAGTCCCACTAATATAACCTAAATCAAAACCCGAGCCCGTGTATACAAAAAAGGGCTAATTGCACATTTGGTAAAATTACTGTTTCAGGTGATGATGATGTGTTTCTCATTTTGACCATGTTGACTCTCTTTCAACATGAAGTTTAAAAACCGGTTATCTTAGGTGATTTTCTAATTTCAATGGTTTCTTTTTCTGGGGTAAAAAAGATTGTTAAATAATATAAAAAACTGACTGAAGTTGGCAACTTTCGTTGCAGGTCTTGGGCTTCATAACATAGTTTCTCTTGCGTAAATGGTTCAATTTGCATACATCGAGTCGAGCAATGTCTTGGTCTAATTAGAGTGAAGGTGCTTGTTCTTGCATGGTTTTTAAAGTTAATAAATTGTCCTCACATCCTCGAATACCCTGCATATATTTACAATTATATTAGCCAGAAAGTTATGCTATAAAATCATGAGATAATACTCGCTAGTCGGTGTATTACCTGCACAAGACGCTTGAGATCTGAAAAAGCTTTAATCAGCCCCAAATTCAAAACACATGCAATCATAAAGAAACATTCACAAATAAATGAAGCAAAAAATACATATTTAGGATAAATTTTGTTGAATTTGAATCCAAAAATGGCTCACATAATCAAAACATAAGTGTACTAATATTCACATACATGCCAGAACTTGCAGAATGTAACGACCCGAAATTTGTAAATAAATAAATTGTATAAAAATATGATAAATATGGATAAATCGTTTAAAGAACGTAGAAATTGGTTTCGTGTCATTTGAACACCGTACGAGGAAGTTATGGGCGAAACCGGGTCAAGACAACAATCGAAAAATGCAGCCCTGCTGCATTAGGGAGTTCACGCCGCGAAGTAAAGTTCCCGATCGGGAACTGTCTACAGAGGATTGGGCTTTTGTGCGTGAAGTAGTTCCCGGCTTGTTAGCGATCGTGAAGTAGGCAAAGCGCAAAGTTAGCGACGTGAACTAATGTTCACGCCGTGAACTCCCTTCGACAGCATTTAATACGGGATTTTGCTCATTTATTGCATTATCAAAACCCTAGTTTTCTCTTTGGCGATTTTTGAGCTCAAGAACAGTTGGAGGTCGATTCCTTCTCAAATCTTTGGTAGATTTCACTCCTAAGGGAAGATTAAAGGCATTCTGTGAAGTCTTGGAAAGTTGACCGAATTGTGAAGCAAGGAAACCGGCAGAGAGATTACGGTTGGAGCATTTTATTGCTAAGGTGAGTACGTGTGGACTTTATTGAGTACATAGCCGTGAAAATGCCTTACTTACATATGTCGAGTCTATTTGATAAGTATGTGGAAATTAGTATGTAGAGTTAGTATTATATTGTTGAATATAGTTAAATAATTTGTTTGGTAATTGACGTGATAGCCAAGGGCTTTGTTTGACATAACAATTAAGTTATGGTAAGGATGAGACGTTGTGATGACGTGGGGGATCCCCGGTCATGAGGTATGGAATGGGGAGCATTTGGGCGGATCCCCATCGGCCCATTCCATGATAGTAGTCTTGCTAACTGGAAGTAGTCCGGCGAGCAAGGCAGGTATAGGTAGATTGGGCGATTCCCTCTTGCCTTTAACTTGAAGCTTATTAATGCGGGGGATCCCCGGTTAATAAGTTAATGTGGTTCTAGTTAGTTGGGGACGACCCGATAAGTAGATATGGCTGCTAGGAAAGCAAGGGTTATAGAGTCACAATAGGGTGACTAGATAGATGGACGAGTTACTTGTATAATTATTTATATGCCTTATGATTATTATTATTATTGGGTCTAAACCCATGTAGCTCACGAGACGTTTTTGTCTCACGTACTCCTTGTTTGTTTTGCTATGTACTCAGGTTCGGGATCGAAGGTTTAGGTACGAATGGATAGAGATGCGGGGCCTAGAGTAGAAGAACACTAGAACGGATTTAGACTTAGCTTTGGTTTTGATATATTTTGTAACACCAAACTTATAATCTGATTTTCATACCGAAGGTTTTTGTAAATCCGTATTTTGGGATAGTTCTCCTCTTTATTAAATGATTATTTTGGCCAAATGTTTTGTATTAAAATTCAAGGTGTTACAACTTGGTATCAGAGCTATAGTTTAAGTGAATTAGGTTGGATGACCATCCTAGTCTTAGACTGTAGCAATAGGAATTTAAGATTCCTTGAGATTATAGGTTGACCTTGAGACTTTCTGTTAAGTTTAGGGTTGAACCTAGGGGACCTATGAAAGTTGTTGTGAGTATGGGTATTGAGTCTTATGCGACTAATGGTTTGTACATAAGGTACTAAATGTTTAATGTCTTTCGTATAGTCTTGATCGAAAGAAATGGTGACCACGCGTAGAAGTGGTAAAGCCCCGGAGGGCCAGGGGGAGGAGATACCTCATGTTGAGGTGGTGGTTGAACAAGGAAGTCAACCGTCGATGCATCGGGTTGATGAATCGGAAGTTGGAGCTAATAGGACTCCGGTAGCCATGGCGGATCTCCAAACTTTTCTTGATCAAATCAAGGGAACGGTGGCCGATGAAGTGCACCGTATTATTGGGGACCGGGAGAGGTCGGGTGGAGACCGCGAATCCGAAGCTAAATCGGATGAGAGAACCGGGGGTAGTGGCACCGGTGAAGGGAAGTCCTCCACGGGTGGCCAAAGTGATGCTAGGGCAAAGCCCGATGAGAAGGAAGGTTGTTCGTTTAAATCCTTCATGGCTTGTAAGCCGAATGTGTACAAGGGTAGTTCGGACCCGAAGGTAACTATGAGGTGGATCCGGGAAACCGAGCGGGTTATCGGCAGTAGCAAGTGTAAGAAGGCCGATATGGTGACGTATGCGTCACAACTTTTGAAAGAAGATGCAATGGTTTGGCGGGATATTGTGTATGAGACCCTCGGGAGAGAGGTGCTCGAGTTGATGACGTGGGATGAATTCACCAAGAGATTGGAAAAGAAGTTTTGTCCCGAAAGGGATTTGGAAAAGATGCATGAGAAGTTCGTGACCCTTAAGAAGGGTGATATGTCAATCGAGGAGTTCTCGAGGGAGTTCACGGGGTTGCTCCCGTTTGTTGCTAAAACCTAATCGGATGAGAGGTTGAGGGTGGTCCGGTATGCTAGTGGGTTACCGTGGGACTACCAATTGGAGGTTAAGAGGGCGGTCACACTTGATGAGGCCATTAGTGCCGCCCGAGGTGTTGAGGAAGTGAATGCGGCACGAGTTTCCGAGAGGGCCCATGTGGGCGAGAAAAGGAAAGCCGAGAGCGGCTCTAGTTCGTTCAAGAAAGGGAAGTTCACTTCGAGCTTCTCTAAGCAAGGAAGTGTTGGCTCGTGCAAGAAGTGCGGGAAGAATCATGCCGGTATGTGCCGAGGAGAGTCGAAGACTTGTTTTAATTGTGGAAAGCCGGGGCATATGGCCCGAGAATGCAAGTCTAAATCATTGGCCAAGGTTGAATGTTTCTCGTGCCATGAGAAGGGGCACTATAGCAATGTGTGCCCGAAGAAGGGAATCGAGTCGTTGGTGTCCCCGACTCAAAAGAAAGTGGAGCCGGCGAAGGTGAAGGGGCGATCCTTCCAACTCACTCGGGAGGAGGCGAAGGAGGTACACGATGTGGTGTCAGGTACGTTATTCATTAACTCCTTGCCAACTCATATTTTGTTTGATTCGGGTTCCAATTATTCGTTTGTGTCTTATGAGTTCGGTTGTAAGTTGAATGTGCCGTCCGAGATGTTAGATAAGGTTTATGAAATAGAGGTATCCGACGGGAAAACTTCTATGATTGAAAGTATTTATAGAAATTGTGAAATAGAAATAGACGGTAGAAAGTTTAAGGTAGATTTATTGCCTATGGGAATAAAAGCGTTTGATGTGGTTATCGGTATGGATTGGTTGGGTATGCACCAAGCCAAGATTTTGTGTGGAAAGAAGATCGTGTCAATTAAGACACCCGAGAACGAGAAAGTGTATGTGTATGGGGACAAACGACATCACATGCCTAATGTGATTACCGCCATTAAGGCGAGGAAAAGTATATCGAAAGGTTGTGCATCGTTTATTGCATATGTATTAGATGGCCGAAAAGAAAATAAGACGATGGATAACGTCAAAATTATTCGGGATTTTCCCGAGGTATTTCCCGATGACTTGCCCGGTTTGCCACCGGAGAGACAAGTCGAGTTTAAGATTGATTTGGTTCCGGGGGCGACGCCGATTGCTCGTGCTCCGTATCGTTTAGCTCCCACCGAGATGCGGGAATTGATGACTCAATTGCAAGATTTGTTAGATAAGGGTTTTATTCGTCCGAGTTCGTCACCATGGGGTGCACCGGTATCATTTGTCAAGAAGAAAGACGGTTCGATGAGAATGTGTATCGACTACCGAGAGTTGAATAAGGTAACTATTAAGAACCGTTACCCATTGCCGAGAATTGACGACTTATTCGACCAATTCCAAGGTGCTAGTTATTTCTCGAAGATTGACTTGAGGTCGGGTTATCACCAAGTTCGGGTGAAAGAAGGCGACACCGAGAAGACGGCTTTTCGTACGCGTTATGGTCATTATGAATTTCTAGTGATGCCGTTTGGTCTTACAAACGCGCCGGCTATTTTTATGGATTTAATGAATCGGGTTTGTAAACCGTTCCTTGATAAGTTCTTGATAGTGTTCATTGATGATATCTTGATTTATTCGAAAACCGAGGAAGAACACGAGGATCATTTGAGGCTTGTGTTAGATGTGTTAAAACGGGAGAAGTTGTATGCTAAATTCTCGAAGTGTGAATTTTGGTTGCGGGAAGTGCAATTCTTAGGTCACGTGGTGACGTGTCATGGTATTAAGGTTGACCCGTCCAAGATTGAAGCGGTGTCAAATTGGGAGCCTCCGAGAACGCCTACCGAAGTAAGAAGTTTTCTTGGATTAGCTGGTTATTACCGAAGATTTATACAAGACTTCTCGAGAATCGCGATTCCACTTACAAAGTTAACGAGAAAAAGTGAAAAGAAGCAAGAAGAGGCGTTTAAATTGTTAAAGGAAAAGTTGTATAACACGCCGATTTTCACGTTACCGGATGGTATGGAAGATTTTGTGGTTTATAGTGATGCTTCGAATCAAGGGCTCGGATGTGTGTTGATGCAAAGAGGTAAAGTGATCGCGTATGGTTCACGACAATTGAAGAATGCGGAATTGAGGTACACGACACACGACTTGGAGTTGGCGGCGATTATATTTTCTTTGAAGTTGTGGAGACATTATTTGTATGGTACTCGGTGTACGTTGTACACAGATCATAAAAGTTTACAATACGTGTTTACTCAAAAAGATCTTAATATGCGACAAAGAAGATGGATCGAGTTGATCGCCGACTATGATTGTGAGATCGTGTATCATGCGGGAAAGGCTAATGTAGTAGCCGACGCCTTGAGCCGAAAGGTTTATGAGAACCCGAACCGAGGAATATTAACACGTATAGAAGTCGTCTCGAGTAGTATCGAAAGAATCAAGAATGCCCAACGAGAGGTTATGGGAAAAGACGAGTTAAGACAAGAACGGTTAGGTAAGAACCAACATTTTCTCGAAAATGCACAAGGGTTGAAGACCGTAGGCGGTCGTATTTGGGTTCCTAAGTTCGGTGGTATCCGAAAGGAATTGTTGAATGATGTGCACAAATCAAAATATTCGATTCACCCGGGAAGTACAAAGACGTACCAAGATATGAAGCGGGTTTATTGGTGGCCCGGAATGAAGGCGAGAGTGGCCAACTACATCTCAAAGTGTGCCACGTGTGCACAGGTAAAAGCCGAGCATCAAGTACCGTATGGGGTAGCTCAATCATTGTTAATACCGGCCGGGAAGTGGGAAGACAAAACTATGGATTTCATAGTAGGCTTGCCAAAGACGAGTAAGGGTCACGACGCCATTTGGGTCATAGTTGACCGGTTGACCAAGAGTGCGTTATTTTTAGCCATTCGGGAAACGTTGCCACTCGAGAAATTGGCTAAGTTGTATGTTGATGAGGTGGTTCGACCCCACGGGGTTCCGTTATCGATCGTATCCGATAGAGACGCGAGGTTTACCTCGAGATTTTGGCTCTCTTTACAAGAAGAGTTGGGTACAAAGTTGCGGTTGAGCACGACTTATCATCCGCAAACCAGCGGTCAAAGTGAAAGAACAATTCAAACGGTCGAAGACATGTTGAGATCGTGTGTGTTGGATTTCGGGGGTAAATGGGATGAACATTTACCGTCAGTCGAGTTTTCGTATAATAATAGTTATCACTCGACTATTAAGATGCCGCCTTATGAGGCGTTGTATGGAAGGAAGTGTAGAACTCTATCGTGTTGGCTTGAAGCGGGAGAGAAAAAGCTCACGGGTCCCGAGATTGTAAAAGTGACAAACGAAAAGATTGGTGTTATCTAAGCCAACATGAAAGCCGCCCAAGATAGACAACGAAGTTATTAGGGTTTGAAGAAAAGACCATACGACTTGGTGTCGGTGATATGGTAATGTTAAAAGTGTCACCTTGGAAAGGTGTAATGTGGTTTGGTAAGAAAGGAAAGTTAAGTCCAAGGTATGTTGGACCGTTTAAAATATTGAAACGGGTCGGACTTCAAGCGTTTAAGTTGGAACTTCTACCCGAGCTTCAAGGTGTGCATGACACCTTTCACGTGAGTTATTTGAAGAAGTTTATCGGGGAAGTTGAAAATATTATTCCATTGCAAGAGTTGCGGGTTGATGCCCCGAACCGGTTGATTGAGGAGCCCGAGGCTATATTAGAAACGAAAACGAAGAAGCTTCGAAATAAAGAGATCGAGTTGGTGTTGGTCAAGTGGAAACATTCACTTGGGCCGAATTTGACTTGGGAAGTCAATGACGAGATTCGGAAAAGATACCCGGATTTCGTGAACTATGATGAGATTCCGAGGACGGAATCTTCTTAAGGGGTAGATAATTATAACGACCCGAAATTTGTAAATAAATAAATTGTATAAAAATATGATAAATATGGATAAATCGTTTAAAGAACGTAGAAATTGGTTTCGTGTCATTTGGACACCGTACGAGGAAGTTATGGGCGAGACCGGGTCAAGACAACAACCGAAAAATGCAGCCCTGCTGCATTAGGGAGTTCACGCCGCGAAGTAAAGTTCCCGATCGGGAACTGTCTACAGAGGATTGGGCTTTTGTGCGTGAAGTAGTTCCTGACTTGTTAGCGATCGCGAAGTAGGCGAAGCGCAAAGTTAGCGACGTGAACTAATGTTCACGCCGTGAACTCCCTTCGACAACATTTAATACGGGATTTTGCTCATTTATTGCATTATCAAAACCCTAGTTTTCTCTTTGGCGATTTTTGAGCTCAAGTACAGTTGGAGGTCGATTCCTTCTCAAATCTTTGGTAGATTTCACTCCTAAAGGAAGATTAAAGGCATTCGGTGAAGTCTTGGAAAGTTGACCGAATTGTGAAGCAAGGAAACCGGCGGAGAGATTACGCTTGGAGCATTTTATTGCTAAGGTGAGTACGTGTGGACTTTATTGAGTACATAGCCGTGAAAATGCCTTACTTACATATGTTGAGTCTATTTGATAATTATGTGGAAATTAGTATGTAGAGTTAGTATTATATTGTTGAATATAGTTAACTAATTTGTTTGGTAATTGACGTGATAGCCAATGGCTTTGTTTGACATAACCATTAAGTTATAGTATGGATGAGACGTTGTGATGACGCGGGGGATCCCGGTCATTAGGTATGGAATGGGGAGCATTTGGGCGGATCCCCATCGGCCCATTCCATGATAGTAGTCTTGCTAATTGGAAGTAGTCCGACGAGCAAGGCAGGTATAGGTAGATTGGGCGATTCCCTCTTGCCTTTACCTTGAAGCTTATTAATGTGGGGGATCCCCGGTTAATAAGTTAATGTGGTTCTAGTTAGTTGGGGACGACCCAATAAGTAGATATGGTTGCTAGGAAAGCAAGACTTATAGAGTTACAATATGGTGACTAGATAGATGGACGAGTTACTTGTATAATTATTTATATGCCTTATGATTATTATTATTATTATTGGGTCTAAACCCATGTAGCTCACGAGACGTTTTTGTCTCACGTACTCCTTGTTTGTTTTGCTATGTACTCAGGTTCGGGATCGAAGGTTTAGGTACGCATGGATAGAGATGCGGGGCCTAGAGTAGAAGAACACTACGACGGATTTAGACTTAGCCTTGGTTTTGATATATTTTGTAACACCAAACTTATACTCTGATTTTCATACCAGAGGTTTTTGTAAATCCGTATTTTGGGATAGTTCTCCTCTTTATTAAATGATTATTTTGGCCAAATGTTTTGTATTAAAATTCAAGGTGTTACAACTTGGTATCAGAGCTATAGTTTAAGTGAATTAGGTTCGATGACCATCCTAGTCTTAGACTGTAGCATTAGGAATGTAAGATTCCTTGAGACTTTCTGTTAAGTTTAGGGTTGAACCTAGGGGACCTATGAAAGTTGTTGTGAATATGGGTATTGAGTCTTATGCGACTAATGGTTTGTACATAAGGTACTAAATGTTTAATGTCTTTCGTATAGTCTTGATCGAAAGAAATGGTGACCACGCGTAGAAGTGGTAAAGCCCCGGAGGGCCAGGGGGAGGAGATACCTCATGTTGAGGTGGTGGTTGAACAAGGAAGTCAACCGTCGATGCATCGGGTTGATGAATCGGAAGTTGGAGCTAGTAGGACTCCGGTAGCCATGGCGGATCTCCAGACTTTTCTTGATCAAATCAAGGGAACGGTGGCCGATGAAGTGCACCGTATTATTGGGGACCGGGAGAGGTCGGGTGGAGACCGTGAATCCGAAGCTAAATCGGATGAGAGAACCGGTGGTAGTGGCACCGGTGAAGGGAAGTCCTCCACGGGTGGCCAAAGTGATGCTAGGGCAAAGCCCGATGAGAAAGAAGGTTGTTCGTTTAAATCCTTCATGGCTTGTAAGCCGAATGTGTACAAGGGTAGTTCGGACCCGAAGGTAACTATGAGGTGGATCCGGGAAACCGAGCGGGTTATCGGCAGTAGCAAGTGTAAGAAGGCCGATATGGTGACGTATGCGTCACAACTTTTGAAAGAAGATGCTATGGTTTGGTGGGATATTGTGTATGAGACCCTCGGGAGAGAGGTGCTCGAGTTGATGACGTGGGATGAATTCACCACGAGATTGGAAAAGAAGTTTTGTCCCGAAAGGGATTTGGAAAAGATGCATGAGAAGTTCGTGACCCTTAAGAAGGGTGATATGTCAATCGAGGAGTACTCGAGGGAGTTCACGGGGTTGCTCCCGTTTGTTGCTAAAACCTAATCGGATGAGAGGTTGAGGGTGGTCTGGTATGCTAGTGGGTTACCGTGGGACTACCAATTGGAGGTTAAGAGGGCGGTCACACTTGATGAGGCCATTAGTGCCGCCCGAGGTGTTGAGGAAGTGAATGAGGCACGCGTTTCCGAGAGGGCCCATGTGGGCGAGAAAAGGAAAGCCGAGAGCGGCTCTAGTTCGTTCAAGAAAGGGAAGTTCACTTCGAGCTTCTCTAAGCAAGGAAGTGTTGGCTCGTGCAAGAAGTGCGGGAAGAATCATGCCGGTGTGTGCCGAGGAGAGTCGAAGACTTGTTTTAATTGTGGAAAGCCGGGGCATATGGCCCGAGAATGCAAGTCTAAATCATTGGCCAAGGTTGAATGTTTCTCGTGCCATGAGAAGGGGCACTATAGCAATGTGTGCCCGAAGAAGGGAACCGAGTCGTTGGTGTCCACGGCTCAAAAGAAAGTGGAGCCGGCGAAGGTGAAGGGGCGATCCGTCCAACTCACTCGGGAGGAGGCGAAGGAGGCACACGATGTGGTGTCAGGTACTTTGTTCATTAACTCCTTGCCAACTCATATTTTGTTTGATTCGGGTTCCAATTATTCGTTTGTGTCTTATGAGTTCGGTTGTAAGTTGAATGTGCCGTCCGAGATGTTAGATGAGGTTTATGAAATAGAGGTAGCCGACGGGAAAACTTCTATGGTTGAAAGTATTTATAGAAATTGTGAAATAGAAATAGACGGTAGAAAGTTTAAGGTAGATTTATTGCCTATGGGAATAAAAGCGTTTGATGTGTTTATCGGTATGGATTGGTTGGGTATGCACCAAGCCAAGATTTTGTGTGGAAAGAAGATCGTGTCGATTAAGACACCCGAGAACGAGAAAGTGTATGTGTATGCAGAGAAACGACATCACATGCCTAATGTGATTACCGCCATTAAGGCGAGGAAAAGTATATCGAAAGGTTGTGCATCGTTTATTGCATATGTATTAGATGGCGGAAAAGAAAATAAGACGATGGATAACGTCAAAATTATTCGGGATTTTCCCGAGGTATTTCCCGATGACTTTCCCGGTTTGCCACCAGAGAGACAAGTCGAGTTTAAGATTGATTTGGTTCCGGGGGCGACGCCGATTGCTCGTGCTCCGTATCGTTTAGCTCCCACCGAGATGCGGGAATTGATGACTCAATTGCAAGATTTGTTAGATAAGGGTTTTATTCGTCCGAGTTCGTCACCATGGGGTGCACCGGTATCATTTGTCAAGAAGAAAGACGGTTCAATGAGAACGTGTATCGACTACCGAGAGTTGAATAAGGTAACTATTAAGAACCGTTACCCATTGCCGAGAATTGACAACTTATTTGACCAATTCCAAGGTGCTAGTTATTTCTCGAAGATTGACTTGAGGTCATGTTATCACCAAGTTCGGGTGAAAGAAGGCGACACCGAGAAGACGGCTTTTCGTACGCGTTATGGTCATTATGAATTTCTAGTGATGCCGTTTGGTCTTACAAACGCGCCGGTTATTTTTATGGATTTAATGAATCGGGTTTGTAAACCGTTCCTTGATAAGTTCTTGATAGTGTTCATTGATGATATCTTGATTTATTCGATAACCGAGGAAGAACACGAGGATCATTTGAGACTTGTGTTAGATGTGTTAAAACGGGAGAAGTTGTATGCTAAATTCTCGAAGTGTGAATTTTGGTTGCGGGAAGTGCAATTCTTAGGTCACGTTGTGACGTGTTATGGTATTAAGGTTGACCCGTCCAAGATTGAAGCGGTGTCAAATTGGGAGCCTCCGAGAACGCCTACCGAAGTCAGAAGTTTTGTTGGATTAGCCGGTTATTACCGAAGATTTATACAAGACTTCTCGAGAATCGCGATTCCACTAACAAAGTTAACGAGAAAAAGTGAAAAGTTCGTGTGGGAAAAGAAGCAAGAAGAGGCGTTTAAATTGTTAAAGGAAAAGTTGTATAACGCACCGATTCTCACGTTACCGGATGGTATGGAAGATTTTGTGGTTTATAGTGATGCTTCGAATCAAGGGCTCAGATGTGTGTTGATGCAAAGAGGTAGAGTGATCGCGTATGCTTCACGACAATTGAAAAATGCGGAATTGAGGTACACGACACACGACTTGGAGTTGGCGGCGATTATATTTTCTTTGAAGTTGTGGAGACATTACTTGTATGGTACTCGGTGTACGTTGTACACGGATCATAAAAGTTTACAATACGTATTTACTCAAAAAGATCTTAATATGCGACAAAGAAGATGGATCGAGTTGATCGCCGACTATGATTGTGAGATCGTGTATCATGCGGGAAAGGCTAATGTAGTAGCCGACGCCTTGAGCCGAAAGGTTTATGAGAACCCGAACCGAGGAATATTAACACATATAGAAGTCGTCTCGAGTATTATCGAAAGAATCAAGAATGCCCAACGGGAGGTTATGGGAAAAGACGAGTTAAGACAAGAACGGTTAGGTAAGAACCAATATTTTCTCGAAAATGCACAAGGGTTGAAGACCGTAGGTGGTCGTATTTGGGTTCCTAAGTTCGGTGGTATCCGAAAGGAATTGTTGAATGATGTGCACAAATCAAAATATTCGATTCACCCGGGAAGTACAAAGACGTACCAAGATATGAAACGGGTTTATTGGTGGCCCGGAATGAAGGAGAGAGTGGCCAACTACATCTCAAAGTGTGCCACGTGTGCACAGGTAAAAGCCGAGCATCAAGTACCGTATGGGGTAGCTCAATCATTGTTAATACCGGCCGGGAAGTGGGAAGACATAACTATGGATTTCATAGTAGGCTTGCCAAAGACGAGTAAGGGTCACGATGCCATTTGTGTCATAGTTGACCGGTTGACCAAGAGTGCGCTATTTTTAGCCATTCGAGAAACGTTGCAACTTGAGAAATTGGCTAAGTTGTATGTTGATGAGGTGGTTCGACTCCACGGGGTTCCGTTATCGATCGTATCCGATAGAGACGCGAGGTTTACCTCGAGATTTTGGCTCTCTTTACAAGAAGAGTTGGGTACAAAGTTGCGGTTGAGCACGACTTATCATCCGCAAACCGGCGGTCAAAGTGAAAGAACAATTCAAACGGTCGAAGACATGTTGAGATCGTGTGTGTTGGATTTCGGGGGTAAATGGGATGAACATTTACCGTCAGTCGAGTTTTCGTATAATAATAGTTATCACTCGACTATTAAGATGACGCCTTATGAGGCGTTGTATGGAAGGAAGTGTAGAACTCTATCGTGTTGGCTTGAAGCGGGAGAGACAAAGCTCACGGGTCCCGAGATTGTAAAAGTGACAAACGAAAAGATTGGTGTTATCCAAGCCAACATGAAAGCCGCCCAAGATAGACAACGAAGTTATTCGGGTTTGAAGAAAAGACCATACGACTTGGATGTCGGTGATATAGTAATGTTAAAACTATCACCTTGGAAAGGTGTAATGCGGTTTGGTAAGAAAGGAAAGTTAAGTCCAAGGTATGTTGGACCGTTTAAAATATTGAAACGGGTCGGACTTCAAGCGTTTAAGTTGGAACTTCTACCCGAGCTTCAAGGTGTGCATGACACCTTTCACGTGAGTTATTTGAAGAAGTTTATCGGGGAAGTTAAAAATATTATTCCATTGCAAGAGTTGTGGGTTGATGCCCCGAACCGGTTGATTGAAGAGCCCGAGGCTATATTAGAAAAGAAAACGAAGAAGCTTCGAAATAAAGAGATCGAGTTGGTGTTGGTCAAGTGGAAACATTCACTTGGGCCGAATTTGACTTGGGAAGTCAATGACGAGATTCGGAAAAGATACCCGGATTTCGTGAACTATGATGAGATTCCGAGGACGGAATCTTCTTAAGGGGTAGATAGTTGTAACGACCCGAAATTTGTAAATAAATAAATTGTATAAAAATATGATAAATATGGATAAATCGTTTAAAGAACGTAGAAATTGGTTTCGTGTCATTTGGACACCGTACGAGGAAGTTATGGGCGAAACCGGGTCGAGACAACAACCGAAAAATGCAGCCCTGCTTCATTAGGGAGTTCACGCCGCAAAGTAAAGTTCCCGATCGGGAACTGTCTACAGAGGATTGGGCTTTTGTGCGTGAAGTAGTTCCCGACTTGTTAGTGATCGCGAAGTAGGCGAAGCGCAAAGTTAGTGACGTGAACTAATGTTCACGCCGTGAACTCCCTTCGACAGCATTTAATACGGGATTTTGCTCATTTATTGCATTATCAAAACCCTAGTTTTCTCTTTGGCGATTTTTGAGCTCAAGAACAGTTGGAGGTCGATTCCTTCTCAAATCTTTGGTAGATTTCACTCCTAAAGGAAGATTAAAGGCATTCGGTGAAGTCTTGGAAAGTTGACCGAATTGTGAAGCAAGGTAACCGGCGGAGAGATTACGCTTGGAGCATTTTATTGCTAAGGTGAGTACGTGTGGACTTTATTGAGTACATAGCCGTGAAAATGCCTTACTTACATATGTCGAGTCTATTTGATAATTATGTGGAAATTAGTATGTAGAGTTAGTATTATATTGTTGAATATAGTTAACTAATTTGTTTGGTAATTGACGTGATAGCCAAGGGCTTTGTTTGACATAACCATTAAGTTATGGTAAGGATGAGACGTTGTGATGACGCGGGGGATCCCGGTCATGAGGTATGGAATGGGGAGCATTTGGGCGGATCCCCATCGGCCCATTCCATGATAGTAGTCTTGCTAACTGGAAGTAGTCCGGCGAGCAAGGCAGGTATAGGTAGATTGGGCGATTCCCTCTTGCCTTTACCTTGAAGCTTATTAATGCGGGGGATCCCCGGTTAATAAGTTAATGTGGTTCTAGTTAGTTGGGGACGACCCGATAAGTAGATATGGTTGCTAGGAAAGCAAGGGTTATAGAGTCACGATAGGGTGACTAGATAGATGGACGAGTTACTTGTATAATTATTTATATGCCTTATGATTATTATTATTATTGGGTCTAAACCCATGTAGCTCACGAGACGTTTTTGTCTCACGTACTCCTTGTTTGTTTTGCTATGTACTCAGGTTCGGGATCGAAGGTTTAGGTACGCATGGATAGAGATGCGGGGCCTAGAGTAGAAGAACACTAGGACGGATTTAGACTTAGCCTTGGTTTTGATTTATTTTGTAATACCAAACTTATACTCTGATTTTCATACCAAAGGTTTTTGTAAATCCGTATTTTGGGATAGTTCTCCTCTTTATTAAATGATTATTTTGGCCAAATGTTTTGTATTAAAATTCAAGGTGTTACAACTTGGTATCAGAGCTATAGTTTAAGTGAATTAGGTTCGATGACCATCCTAGTCTTAGACTGTAGCATTAGGAATGTAAGATTCCTTGAGACTTTCTGTTAAGTTTAGGGTTGAACCTAGGGGACCTATGAAAGTTGTTGTGAATATGGGTATTGAGTCTTATGCGACTAATGGTTTGTACATAAGGTACTAAATGTTTAATGTCTTTCGTATAGTCTTGATCGAAAGAAATGGTGACCACGCGTAGAAGTGGTAAAGCCCCGGAGGGCCAGGGGGAGGAGATACCTCATGTTGAGGTGGTGGTTGAACAAGGAAGTCAACCGTCGATGCATCGGGTTGATGAATCGGAAGTTGGAGCTAATAGGACTCCGGTAGCCATGGCGGATCTCCAGACTTTTCTTGATCAAATCAAGGGAACGGTGGCCGATGAAGTGCACCGTATTATTGGGGACCGGGAGAGGTCGGGTGGAGACCGTGAATCCGAAGCTAAATCGGATGAGAGAACCGGGGGTAGTGGCACCGGTGAAGGGAAGTCCTCCACGGGTGGCCAAAGTGATGCTAGGGCAATGCCCGATGAGAAAGAAGGTTGTTCGTTTAAATCCTTCATGGCTTGTAAGCCGAATGTGTACAAGGGTAGTTCGGACCCGAAGGTAACTATGAGGTGGATCCGGGAAACCGAGCGGGTTATCGGCAGTAGCAAGTGTAAGAAGGCCGATATGGTGACGTATGCGTCACAACTTTTGAAAGAAGATGCTATGGTTTGGTGGGATATTGTGTATGAGACCCTCGGGAGAGAGGTGCTCGAGTTGATGACGTGGGATGAATTCACCACGAGATTGGAAAAGAAGTTTTGTCCCGAAAGGGATTTGGAAAAGATGCATGAGAAGTTCGTGACCCTTAAGAAGGGTGATATGTCAATCGAGGAGTACTCGAGGGAGTTCACGGGGTTGCTCCCGTTTGTTGCTAAAACCTAATCGGATGAGAGGTTGAGGGTGGTCCGGTATGCTAGTGGGTTACCGTGGGACTACCAATTGGAGGTTAAGAGGGCGGTCACACTTGATGAGGCCATTAGTGCCGCCCGAGGTGTTGAGGAAGTGAATGAGGCACGAGTTTCCGAGAGGGCCCATGTGGGCGAGAAAAGGAAAGCCGAGAGCGGCTCTAGTTCGTTCAAGAAAGGGAAGTTCACTTCGAGCTTCTCTAAGCAAGGAAGTGTTGGCTCGTGCAAGAAGTGCGGGAAGAATCATGCCGGTGTGTGCCGAGGAGAGTCGAAGACTTGTTTTAATTGTGGAAAGCCGGGGCATATGGCCCGAGAATGCAAGTCTAAATCATTGGCCAAGGTTGAATGTTTCTCGTGCCATGAGAAGGGGCACTATAGCAATGTGTGCCCGAAGAAGGGAACCGAGTCGTTGGTGTCCACGGCTCAAAAGAAAGTGGAGCCGGCGAAGGTGAAGGGGCGATCCTTCCAACTCACTCGGGAGGAGGCGAAGGAGGCACACGATGTGGTGTCAGGTACTTTATTCATTAACTCCTTGCCAACTCATATTTTTTTGATTCGGGTTCCAATTATTCGTTTGTGTCTTATGAGTTCGGTTGTAAGTTGAATGTGCCGTCCGAGATGTTAGATGAGGTTTATGAAATAGAGGTAGCCGACGGGAAAACTTCTATGGTTGAAAGTATTTATAGAAATTGTGAAATAGAAATAGACGGTAGAAAGCTTAAGGTAGATTTATTGCCTATGGGAATAAAAGCGTTTGATGTGGTTATCGGTATGGATTGGTTGGGTATGTGATGCAAGCATGATGTGGCCATGGATTATTGCATGGATGTGGATGATTGTTGATAAATGCATGGATGTGGAAGCGATACATGCATGGATGTGGAAGGTTGGTGTGGGTTAGAAAATGGAGATAATTTCATTAAAGTGAGAGTCATGGGAATTTAAAAAAGTTATAATGAGAGTGATGAGATATAAATGTTAAAGTTATAGTTTTAATTCATGTTTTAAGAAGGCTTTAAAGCCATTAGTCTTTTCTTATTTTGTAACCATAGTTTAAGTAATTGTTGGTGATGTTTCATTTGGCTTATATAAGCCATTTACAATCATTGTAATAGGGGTTGAATGTTATATGAAAAAGTTGAAGCTTTTGAGAAAATTGTTTTTCTCTCCCAAAATTGTGTTCTTCGTTTGAACAAGTTTTGAAGGCCAATCCACGGTATTCTTTGAATCAACGTGTTTTTGGTTAGATTATCCGGTATTCGTAGAATCAACGGGTCAATCTATTCTATCGTCCTTTTTTGTCCTACATCAGTTGGTATCAGAGCCCAAAATCCTGTTGAGTTTGGTGCAAGTTTGTTTACTAGAAGTGTTATTCAAACTTCTACAAAAAAAAAAGATCATGTTACGTAAGTTACTTCTTGAAGATGACGAGGAAGTTGATGAGAACACCTACATCTACAACAACAAAGTTTTCTATGACCCAAAAGACGGCGTTGATAATATTTTATTTTCCAATCCACAAGAAGAGGATGATGAGACGAATTCAATTTATGATTCGGATCCCATCTATGACACCGATGAGGAAGAGAAATTTATTGAAGAAATTGATGAAGAAACTAATTTCGTGGTTGGAGACGAAATTTTTGAAGCAATTGTGGAAGAATTTAATTTTGTTGGTGATGACAAAAAGAAGTGGTTTTTGTTGGAAAACAAAAATCATTGCATAATTTCACTACTTTGAGAAGCAAGGATTACAAGATTATAGCATATGTAAACATAAAGATAGATTTATCATTTCTTATTGATGATGAACAAGTTGAATTGAGGACAATTCTTTTTGAAGAGAGAGGGAATGATGCAAGCATGATGTGGCCATGGATTATTGCATGGATGTGGATGATTGTTGATAAATGCATGGATGTGGAAGTGATACATGCATGGATGTGGAAGGTTGGTGTGGGTTAGAAAATGGAGATAATTTCATTAAAGTGAGAGTCATGGGAAATTAAAAAAGTTATAATGAGAGTGATGAAATATAAATGTTAAAGTTATAGTTTTAATTTATGTTTTAAGAAGGCTTTAAAGCCATTAGTCTTTTCTTATTTTGTAACCATAGTTTAAGTAATTGTTGGTGATGTTTCATTTGGCTTATATAAGCCATTTACAATCATTGTAATAGGGGTTGAATGTTATATGAAAAAGTTGAAGCTTTTGAGAAAATTGTTTTTCTCTCCCAAAATTGTGTTCTTCGTTTGAACAAGTTTTGAAGGCCAATCCACGATATTCTTTGAATCAACGTGTTTTTGGTTAGATTATCCGGTATTCGTAGAATCAACGGGTCAATCTATTCTATCGTCCTTTTTTGTCCTACATCAGTATGCACCAAGCTAAGATTTTGTGTGGAAAGAAGATCGTGTCGATTAAGACACCCGAGAACGAGAAAGTGTATGTGTATGGGGAGAAACGACATCACATGCCTAATGTGATTACCGCCATTAAGGCGAGGAAAAGTATATCGAAAGGTTGTGCATCGTTTATTGCATATGTATTAGATGGCCGAAAAGAAAATAAGACGATGGATAACGTCAAAATTATTCGGGATTTTCCCGAGGTATTTCCCGATGACTTGCCCGGTTTGCCACCGGAGAGACAAGTCGAGTTTAAGATTGATTTGGTTCCGGGGGCGACGCCGATTGCTCGTGCTCCGTATCGTTTAGCTCTCACCGAGATGCGGGAATTGATGACTCAATTGCAAGATTTGTTAGATAAGGGTTTTATTCGTCCGAGTTCGTCACCATGGGGTGCACCGGTATCATTTGTCAAGAAGAAAGACGGTTCGATGAGAATGTGTATCGACTACCGAGAGTTGAATAAGGTAACTATTAAGAACCGTTAACCATTTCCGAGAATAGACGACTTATTCGACCAATTCCAAGGTGCTAGTTATTTCTCGAAGATTGACTTGAGGTCGGGTTATCACCAAGTTCGGGTGAAAGAAGGCGACACCGAGAAGACGGCTTTTTGTACGCGTTATGGTCATTATGAATTTCTAGTGATGCCGTATGGTCTTACAAACGCGCCGGCTATTTTTATGGATTTAATGAATCGGGTTTGTAAACCGTTCCTTGAGAAGTTCTTGATAGTGTTCATTGATGATATCTTGATTTATTCGAAAACCGAGGAAGTACACGAGGATCATTTGAGGCTTGTGTTAGATGTGTTAAAACGGGAGAAGTTGTATGCTAAATTCTCGAAGTGTGAATTTTGGTTGCGGGAAGTGCAATTCTTAGGTCACGTGGTGACGTGTGATGGTATTAAGGTTGACCCGTCCAAGATTGAAGCAGTGTCAAATTGGGAGCCTCCGAGAACGCCTACCGAAGTAAGAAGTTTTCTTGGATTAGCCGGTTATTACCGAAGATTTATACAAGACTTCTCGAGAATCCCGATTCCACTAACAAAGTTAACGAGAAAAAGTGAAAAGTTCGTGTGGGAAAAGAAGCAAGAAGAGGCGTTTAAATTGTTAAAGGAAAAGTTGTATAACGCGCCGATTCTCACGTTACCTTTGGGTATGGAAGAATTTGTGGTTTATAGTGATGCTTCGAATCAAGGGCTCAGATGTGTGTTGATGCAAAGAGGTAAAGTGATCGCGTATGCTTCACGACAATTGAAGAATGCGGAATTGAGGTACACGACACACGACTTGGAGTTGGCGGCGATTATATTTTCTTTGAAGTTGTGGAGACATTATTTGTATGGTACTCGGTGTACGTTGTCCACGGATCATAAAAGTTTACAATACGTGTTTACTCAAAAAGATCTTAATATGCGACAAAGAAGATGGATCGAGTTGATCGCCGACTATGATTGTGAGATCGTGTATCATGCGGGAAAGGCTAATGTAGTAGCCGACGCCTTGAGCCGAAAGGTTTATGAGAACCCGAACCGAGAAATATTAACACGTATAGAAGTCGTCTCGAGTATTATCGAAAGAATCAAGAATGCCCAACGAGAGGTTATGGGAAAAGACGAGTTAAGACAAGAACGGTTAGGTAAGAACCAACATTTTCTCGAAAATGCACAAGGGTTGAAGACCATAGGCGGTCGTATTTGGGTTCCTAAGTTCGGTGGTATCCGAAAGGAATTGTTGAATGATGTGCACAAATCAAAATATTCGATTCACCCGGGAAGTACAAAGACGTACCAAGATATGAAGCGGGTTTATTGGTGGCCCGGAATGAAGGCGAGAGTGGCCAACTACATCTCAAAGTGTGCCACGTGTGCACAGGTAAAAGCCGAGCATCAAGTACCGTATGGGGTAGCTCAATCATTGTTAATACCGGCCGGGAAGTGGGAAGACATAACTATGGATTTCATAGTAGGCTTGCCAAAGACGAGTAAGGGTCACGACGCCATTTGGGTCATAGTTGACCGGTTGACCAAGAGTGCGTTATTTTTAGCCATTCGGGAAACGTTGCCACTCGAGAAATTGGCTAAGTTGTATGTTGATGAGGTGGTTCGACTCCACGGGGTTCCGTTATCGATCGTATCCGATAGAGACGCGAGGTTTACCTCGAGATTTTGGCTCTCTTTACAAGAAGAGTTGGGTACAAAGTTGCGGTTGAGCACGACTTATCATCCGCAAACCGACGGTCAAAGTGAAAGAACTATTCAAACGGTCGAAGACATGTTGAGATCGTGTGTGTTGGATTTCGGGGGTAAATGGGATGAACATTTACCGTCAGTCGAGTTTTCGTATAATAATAGTTAACACTCGACTATTAAGATGCCGCCTTATGAGGCATTTTATGGAAGGAAGTGTAGAACTCAATCGTGTTGGCTTGAAGCGGGAGAGACAAAGCTCACGGGTCCCGAGATTGTAAAAGTGACAAACGAAAAGATTGGTGTTATCCAAGCCAACATGAAAGCCGCCCAAGATAGACAACGAAGTTATTCGGTTTTGAAGAAAAGACCATACGACTTGGATGTCGGTGATATGGTAATGTTAAAAGTGTCACCTTGGAAAGGTGTAATGCGATTTGGTAAGAAAGGAAAGTTAAGTCCAAGGTATGTTGGACCGTTTAAAATATTGAAACGGGTCGGACTTCAAGCGTTTAAGTTGGAACTTCTACCCGAGCTTCAAGGTGTGCATGGCACCTTTCACGTGAGTTATTTGAAGAAGTTTATCGGGGAAGTTGAAAATATTATTCCATTGCAAGAGTTGCGGGTTGATGCCCCGAACCGGTTGGTTGAGGAGCCCGAGGCTATATTAGAAACGAAAACGAAGAAGCTTCGAAATAAAGAGATCGAGTTGGTGTTGGTCAAGTGGAAACATTCACTTGGGCCGAATTTGACTTGGGAAGTCAATGACGAGATTCGGAAAAGATACCCGGATTTCGTGAACTATGATGAGATTCCGAGGACGGAATCTTCTTAAGGGGTAGATAGTTGTAACGACCCGAAATTTGTAAATAAATAAATTGTATAAAAATATGATAAATATGGATAAATCGTTTAAAGAACGTAGAAATTGGTTTCGTGTCATTTGGACACCGTACGAGGAAGTTATGGGCGAAACCGGGTCGAGACAACAACCGAAAAATGCAGCCCTGCTGCATTAGGGAGTTCACGCCGCGAAGTAATGTTCCCGATCGGGAACTGTCTACAGAGGATTGGGCTTTTGTGCGTGAAGTAGTTCCCGACTTGTTAGCGATCGCGAAGTAGGCGAAGCGCAAAGTTAGCGACGTGAACTAATGTTCACGCCGTGAACTCCCTTCGACAGCATTTAATACGGGATTTTGCTCATTTATTGCATTATCAAAACCCTAGTTTTCTCTCTTGGCGATTTTTGAGCTCAAGAACAGTTGGAGGTCGATTCCTTCTCAAATCTTTGGTAGATTTCACTCCTAAGGGAAGATTAAAGGCATTCGGTGAAGTCTTGGAAAGTTGACCGAATTGTGAAGCAAGGAAACCGGCGGAGAGATTACGGTTGGAGCATTTTATTGCTAAGGTGAGTACGTGTGAACTTTATTGAGTACATAGCCGTGAAAATGCCTTACTTACATATGTCGAGTCTATTTGATAATTATGTGGAAATTAGTATGTAGAGTTAGTATTATATTGTTGAATATAGTTAACTAACTTGTTTGGTAATTGACGTGATAGCCAAGGGCTTTGTTTGACATAACCATTGAGTTATGGTAAGGATGAGACGTTGTGATGACGCGGGGGATCCCCGGTCATGAGGTATGGAATGGGGAGCATTTGGGCGGATCCCCATCGGCCCATTCCATGATAGTAGTCTTGCTAACTGGAAGTAGTCCGGCGAGCAAGGCAGGTATAGGTAGATTGGGCGATTCCCTCTTGCCTTTACCTTGAAGCTTATTAATGCGGGGGATCCCCGGTTAATAAGTTAATGTGGTTCTAGTTAGTTGGGGACGACCCGATAAGTAGATATGGTTGCTAGGAAAGCAAGGGTTATAGAGTCACGATAGGGTGACTAGATAGATGGACGAGTTACTTGTATAATTATTTATATGCCTTATGATTATTATTATTATTGGGTCTAAACCCATGTAGCTCACGAGACGTTTTTGTCTCACGTACTCCTTGTTTGTTTTGCTATGTACTCAGGTTCGGGATCGAAGGTTTAGGTACGCATGGATAGAGATGCGGGGCCTAGAGTAGAAGAACACTAGAACGGATTTAGACTTAGCTTTGGTTTTGATATATTTTGTAATACCAAACTTATACTCTGATTTTCATACCAAAGGTTTTTGTAAATCCGTATTTTGGGATAATTCTCCTTTTTATTAAATGATTATTGGCCAAATGTTTTGTATTAAAATTCAAGGTGTTACACAGAAGATATCGGATCAACCCCATCAAAAATGCAAATCGGGTTTAACATAAAAAATAAATAAATAATCATACAAATCTCATGAAATCATATACTAACATTTTAACTTTTTAATACATCAAATCACTATAATATCATTTTTCAGTTGGACAATAACTTCTCTGTTATCTAAAAAGGGGTAATAAGATTAAATGTACCTTCTTGTCATTTTGGTGAAGACCTTATCGGTTCGTAATAAAAAAGCTGTATTCTATGTTTTACGACCTTTCAAAAATATATATAAATCTGAAAACTGTATTGAAATAATTAACGAAATTATATCTGCTGCAAATTATTTAAATCATAACAACTAAGCAACAGCTCACCACTGCAGACTTTACACCAATGCTTGATCCCAATGCTTCAAACTGCTCAGCTATCTGAATTGCAAGTTCCCTATACAGACCATGGAAACAATTATTAAAATTACAAAATACAATTTGCAAAGAAAAATTATAAAATAATCCTGTAAATATGAAACCTTGTGGGAGAAAATACTAAAGCAAAGAAAGCTTGTGGAGCTTCTAGCAGATTGAAGTATTGGCAGAGCAAAAGCTCCAGTTTTTCCAGAACCAGGTTGTGCTAATCCAATCAAGTCCTTCCCTAAACATTATTTAAACGATTACAAACAACATCATATTTTCTATTAACTGTAACATGAAGCTAAGATGTATTTATACCTTCAAGTGCATGAGGAATTGCATCAGCCTGTATCTTAGAAGGATTTTTCCACCCTAGATTATCACAGGCCTCGATAAGTTGGTCAACTACTCCTAATTCTTTGAATGATTTCGTTTGCTCTTTGTTTTCTTCCATTTTCAATCTGCAAACACAACAATTTAATGATTCTAGTAATTTGCAGTCGTCCGTGATTCCGGAACGTAATTGGAGGTAGCTGGGAAGTTTTTTCAAAAAACAAACTTCCATAAATCATAAAATTGATCCTTTTTACAAAAAATTAAAAAGCAACTAAGATTCGTACCAAAAGTTAGTGCAAAATACAATTCGAATTGATTTATAGTTATCAAGCTTTGGAAAACTATGCAAAAAGGAAAACATATTAACAATACATTTAGAGTTTTGCATACGCTAACCGACTGGAAGCGGGAGCGATAAAAGTGTGAATCTTCAGTAAAAAAATGTCAACAAATTACGGATGCCAAAAGCCATGATCAGGAACATTTAGAGCAAAATCACAGCTCCATAGGCTAAAATTACAATTTCATAAGGAGAAATCAATAGAATTAATAAGTCTGATTAAATTTTGAAATTCAGACTTCAATATCAAATCCCGAAATCTAAGTTCACAGAAAATTACAAAAAGTAGATTGGGAATACCTGTAAATATCAAATGACGAAGACCTTATCGGTTCGTAATAAAAAAGCTTCTTTAACATCTCTGAATTAGGGTTTCCTGGAGATTTCAGGTGGTTATAAGGCCTGTCAAATTGAACGGTGTTGATGTACCGTGATTGTGGCTTAAAACGCA
The DNA here is from genome assembly GCA_963853835.1 of Calendula officinalis. Lineage (NCBI taxonomy): Eukaryota > Viridiplantae > Streptophyta > Magnoliopsida > Asterales > Asteraceae > Calendula > Calendula officinalis. The sequence goes on from OY970828.1 coordinate 65,497,152, forward strand.
TAATACTGGAACGGTGTTGATGAACGGTGTTGATAGAATTGTTTAGGAATGACCGGTGGAGTTCTTGATGTAGCGGTAGTGGAAACGTCTGACGAAGGGGGAAAATTAGGGCACCGGTCATCTAACGATTGAAGATGCCAACTGGATACAACCGTTTCTAGGATATTGGAAATGTTACAGATTACCAATGGCAGAATTACATGTGGCATTGTGGACAAATCAGAGAGCTCAAAATTGATAGTTGGCAAAATTAGATCAAATGTAGCCTCATATATAAGTTAAAATTTTCTTTGTTAGTATCCATGCCCGAGTTAGAGATAGGCCCATAGGTCATATTAATGAACTAGACCTTTATTTTGGGTTAACTAAACAACGAGTTAAAACGGGCCATGAACAAGCATATTGGGTTGGTATACGCCTTACGCATATGATCATGAACAATGACACATTTATGGTAAAAGTAACAATTATACTTCACTAATTTTTATTGCGCTATATTTTAGAAATCTTAAACTAACCTAATGCATATACCTAAAGGCTTGTAATCTCGTAATATTAAATATTGTTGTAAGATGTTGTCCATTATCTATATGTCATGTATTCAAGTTCTATTGTAGATGTAAAAGATGTAGTTTAGATGCCGTTCACAAAAAAAATTAAAAAAGAAGAAAAAAACCTAATGCATACATTCATGCGTCTTAACAAATACTCCCTCCATCCTTCAATAATAAATTTATAATTCCTGCTTAAATTTTTGTTTCAAACAAAGTTTTAATTTCTTAAACTTGATGAGATTCGATCAATAAAATAATATTTTTTTATATTAATCAAGAACATACCACTAACTGTGTTTTTCCTTTCTAAACTAATCTTATACGGAGTTTTATTTAATCAAACTATTATCAAGGATCCATCATATTTTTCTCTCTAAATTAACATTATATTTTAATCAAAGATATTATCAATAATTCAAAACTAAGTATCTATTAAAATTTGTGCAGAGTAAAAAAACGAAATATTATTATGGGACTGAAAGAGTATTAGAAAACCCATATAAAAAAACGTACAACAACCTCTTTATTTTTTTCATAAATGAAAAAGAAGTGTTTAACCTAAACGGCTAACCTGCCACATCCCACATGGAAGATGTTTGACTCGTTTTATACCTGTCTTTTTTCTTTTTATTTAAAATCATATTGACTCTAAATATTATCGACCCAATCTGGTTATTTTGCGACCTCACTAGTAGGCTTAATGCTTTTGGTGTTGGTTTTGATGCAAACCTTGGTCTTAAAGACGATAAGAGTACTTTTCGTTAAATTATTAAACTTTGTACAATCGTCATTGTTGAATTGCTTCCGTGGTCCAATATACAGTATAAGTTAGTTATTGTGGCAGGCCCTTGTCAACTTTCAAGTACAACAGAAAACACAAGAATGGAATTCTAGGATTGACCGATTACTTGAATTAGCATTAGAATTGGACGGAAGGGCATCTACAACCGATTGCAAATTAGACTATGAGAGATTGACGTTGATGCGAGAGACGTGAAAAGATCTTAGAACTTAAAATATATCATTAAAAAGGGTCAAGCTGACCCAATATATGAAATTTCGTTTTTTTTTTTTGGAAACGATGAAATTTCGTTTTTAAAGTTTAGAATTCAAGCAATTTTATACCTAGCTCAAAGTGTTTACCCAATAAAATTTAAATATTTATGTTTATCCAATAAGATTTAAATTCAGGTATCGTATGACACAAACTAACTCCTTTTCTATTACACCATCTTAATATAGTTGTTCATCACTTTATGCCGAGCTAGACGGCCCACTTATCGGAAAAAGGGAACTTGCTTTGTGCCGAGTTTGGTATGACACTTTCAAAAAATGAGAAAGACGGGAATGACATGAAAATAAAATCATTTTGGGAAAGTGTTCTTGACAAATTTCATAGCTTCATAGAAGTCTTCCCTTACCGAAAAGTGGATAGCCTTAGTAGCAAATGGCGTGAATTAAACAACAAGGTAACAAAATTTAATGGTATATATAACAAACTAATGTCGGAAAGAGGGAGCGGGGTAACCGAGTTTGATGTTTTGACGATCGCAAAGGTACAATATAAAGTTGAAAAAAGAGCCATGGTTTTAAGCTAGAGCGACAGTGGTTGATTTTAAAAAATGATCCAAAGTGGCAATCAACAATTACGTCGGAACAGCAGCAATCGAAGCGCTTACGGAGTTCACAATCGGTCGATGTTTCCGATGGTTGTTCTCGTATTGACCTTAATGCAGGGGATGATGACATTGACATTCCAGATGACGCGTTTGATGACCTTGAACAAACCCCACCTCCTATCCGACCAATTGGAAGAGACGAGGCTAAACGAGCTAGTAAGCATGTGGCGGAAAAAGGAAGCGAAGAGCAAGGATATGGAAGAGATGCAAAAAAAGGTTAAACGACCACATGGAGGCAACGAAAGAGAGGCTTGAGATGCGTCGTCAACAGGTTCAACTGGAACAAGAATGACGTGATCAAGAGAAGGAGCGAGAAGCAAGAGAATGAGAGACGACAACCGAACAACGAATGATCAATAATTTGAATATTTTGAGTTCGAAAGAGGAAGGCATGCGGCACGAAGATGTTGATATTCTACTAGCGGCGAAGGCAAGGGCCCTTGCGGCCATGAACAATTTAATATAATTTTAGTTTTAGTCTTTTTAAATTTCAAGTATTGTAATTTTTAATTTTCTTGTATTGTAATTTTAATTTAATGAAATATTAGTTTTATGTTTAAAAAATAAATGAAAATTAAATGGTAAGATGAAAATTAAAATGGTGTGGCGTGGTGAGAAGAGTATTTTCTAGAGATGATGTAGTGTGCTGAGGTGGCAGATGATGTGACAGGAAATAAAAGTGTGGCTAGTAATACCCATTAGCTTTAAGATGATTGCACCCGGTGGGTTGGAATCATGGACACGTATTATAACGCACCAACTTAACAATTCATTTTGTTTTGTTTGTTTTCCTTTTGATAGAGAGCTTTTCAAATTATGTGCCTGTTATCAAGCTATCTTACTAATATATTTACAAAAAACCTTTGATGTAGTAACGAAATTATCTATATAATATTTATCAAAGAATGTACAATTACATTTTTGTCCTTCCACTCAAACATTATATTAACCTTTGCCGAAAATGTTGACCACAATAGCTAAGTTTGATACTTGGGAGATGATTTAGGCCTGAGATCCCATCGGTAAATAAAATTTTAATTTTTAATAACTAAATATATATTTGGATCAATTCCACGTTTAATATTTATTTAATATTTGTAAATAAATATTTTTAACTAACCAAATAGTATTTATTTAACACTCTGATTATAGTTTAATTAAATTTTATCTATCTTAATTTCAACATATTGAAATTTTAGTCAAAAAATTGTCATGTGTAAATTAGTCAGTATAACATTTAATAACTTGAATTTGCATTTTTTTGTTGTACGAATACTAATATACATTTTTTGGGCATTATATAAAAATCTCTGCAGCATCGCGCCGGATGAAACCTACTAGTTATGATACATAATCAATCCTATTTGTTTTGTTCATTACTAAAGAATCTTATAAAATATTTTTGTGAAAGTCTTGATTTGGTCTTTTTCTATGTCTCTAATTGGCACTATCAAAACAATAAAAATTCAATCGCTTATTATTTTTATTATATAAAATAATTATTTTTCTCAATATTATTGTCCAACAGATAAAAATACGTAATGCAAGAAAAATATACTGATTACATTATGTGACTAATTAAATTTTACCACTTAAATGTTTTTTGATTAGTTAAAATATAAAAGTAGAAAACTATTTTAAGACAAACCAAAATAGAAATGTAAACAATAAAATTGGGACGGACGGAACATTAATTTTGCACATTGTATTGATTCATATAAAGGTTTCATTTCAAGTTTAGAGCATCTCCAATGGTAGCGTTTTTAAAAGTTTGTTATTATTACAATAAGTGTTTGGATAACTTTTAACATTGGAATAACTAACTTTTTTAAACGTTTATTGCAAATTCTTTTTTTCTATTATCATTTTAATATACTTTCAGTGTTTGTCCTTATTAGTCCTCTATGTTTAATATTTTATCATTTTAAACCTTAAATATATTATACATAAATTCTTTATTTTATTTTTATTAGTTAATAAATAAATTATATAATACTTAATGTCATTTATTATAATAATTTTGTATGAGATATTATAAAAAATATTATATTTAGTAAGATGTTATAAAAAGTTTCAAATTATATAAGAGGTACTTATAAAACATTTAAGATAGATAAAGTTAAATTATAAATATTGTAAAAGAAAAAGCTTTTGAAAAGGTTAATGTAGGAAAAACCTTGTGGGATTCAATGTAGGATTCACATGGCGGAACTTGAATCCCACATTACTGGATCTCAAGTAGACAATGATATCACAAGAAGAAGGAGATGATGAACATTACCTTTAGATTGATAAAGAATGATTCACCTCTACTGCACCACCTGGACACGCTGCAAGACCGCGTTGTACCAACAAAATAACACACGAACTCGTGTGTGTGTGTGTGTGTCGAACTCGAAACTGAAACACACCTTCGGGTGTGTTTGTTGTTCGTCGAATAAGCAAACCGAAAAACCCCTTGGGGTTCTTTCTTCGATCGGCCGAGAGAGGGAGAGGAGAGTTTAGGGTTTTGAGTGTGTAAAGTGATTTACCCTAAAGCCTTAACCTTAAGCCTTTATTTATAAGGACTTAAGTTACAGTTAAATCCTTGGAGTTTAATTATGATTAATCTCATAATTAAACTTCCTATTAACACTTTAAACCCTTGGAGTTTTACTAGTTAATTAATTAACTATTAATTAACTGTCCGTTAAATACTTAACCTAATATTTAACCATCCTCAAATATAATAATTAACTTATTATTATTATTTATTCTCTTATTTTAATTAACTTAGCTAGTTAATTATTCCACACGACTTACTTCATTCGGTTGTCCATTATTAGGTGTGTAGCGGTGTGACCCTTTAGTGTCTTATAACATTGGACACGGTGACACGTGTACTTATCTGTGCACATAAATCCTTCAGACTCCCACTTGTGCAAGTTAAGAAACACTTTCTGATCATCGTTGGCCTAAAGCGGTCCCTAGCCAGACATTTAGGATAACCAGGTTGTAAGAACTCTTACATCCAGAGATAATATTCATAAAATGAATAACACTAACAGATTTTCCTTTTGCATCATGATATTTCTTAATTTGTGTAATAGACATGGAGCAGGGATCTTGTTCTATTTATTCGAATTTTCTCGAATCTGATTTCGAATTTTTGCAGTAACGGATTACCAAATGATCTAATCATTCTCCGAGCGCGGCCACACATTTCAGTAGTCTTAATCGTCAAGCAGCCATGAAATACCTCTTCTAGTTAAAGAAGGTGCAAATTCCATCTTGACATTTGCGTTATCTTGCCCACGACTTCCGCTGTCTTAGTCAAGTTCCTTATGATCACCCTTTTACGGTGTGACGTTAGATAAATGCTAAAGATCAGAAGTCATCGTGTCTCAAACCAAAACGTCTCAGGTCAGAGGACATCTACTCGAAATTACTCACGCTTAGGCTCCATGAAGTAATCTCGATCTTTTAGTCACGTCTAATGTTTAGCAAACTTTGTAAACATCTATGAATATTTATTTTAACAACCCTTGTTGCTCTATTTAATAACTATGAAATAGATAAATATTCATAATGGTATTAACTCTTGAACCTAGCTCCCACTAAATTCAAGCAACCACAGACATTTTAGATACTCAAAAACTTTGTGTATCAAGGATAGGTTTAAAACATGTTAAAAATAGACAATGTGAAAATATTACGTAAAACCTCCTATTTCAATCCTGCGAAACGTTATTACATAATGTATCGATTTCAAACATGTCTATGATTCTAATCAAAATTACTAGCTACCAATATTTAGGTACTGCATGCCTATAGCGTGCACATGTTTCTCATGCTTTGGTCCAGCTAGTGGTTTTGTCAACGGGTCAGCGACGTTGTCATCCGTTGGTATTTTCTTAATTATAATATCACCTTCTCTAACATACTCACGTATGAGGTGATATTTCCTGCGTACATGCCTGGTCTTTTGATGCTCTCTTGGCTCAACAGCTTGCGCTATTGCTCCACTGTTATCACAGAATATTTTGATTGGTCTAGAGATATTGGCAATAACTCTAAGATCCTCGATAAAATTCTTAAGCCACATGGCTTCTTTCCCAGCATCATTTGCGGCAATGTACTCAGCCTTTGTAGTCGAATCTGCTATCATATCTTGTTTATGACTCTTCCAAGATATAGCTCCCCCGTTTAGTGTGAAGACAAATCTCGATTGAGATTTGTAATCGTCTCTGTCGGTTTGGAAGCTTGCATCTGTGTAACCAGTTACACGCAATTCTTCCAACGAACCTCCAAAGACCAAGAACTTTTCTTTCGTCCTTCTCAAATACTTGAGAATGTTCTTGACAGCCACCCAATGGGGTTCACCAGGGTTCTTTTGATATCTGCTCGTGAGACTTATGGAGTAAGCAATATCGGGCCTAGTACATAACATGGCATACATGATTGGTCCAATTGCCGAAGCATATGGTACCAAACTCATTCTAGCTATTTCCTTGCTAGATGTGGGACTCTGAGCTTTGCTCAGTGTAATGCCATGTGTCATTAGAATGAGTCCTCTCTTGGAATCACTCATACTGAATCTTTTCAGTACTTTGTCAATGTATGTACTTTGACTAAGTCCAATAAGCCGCCTAGATCTATCTCTATATATCTTTATACCTAGTATAAACGCGGCTTCTCCCAAGTCCTTCATCTGGACACATTTACCTAACCAGGATTTTACTCCTTGTAATGCTGGTATATCGTTTCCTATAACATCAACATACAAGACTAGGAAGATTACTATGCTCCCACTGAATTTTGTGTAGACACACGCCTCGAACTCACTCTTGACAAAACCAAATTATTTGATTCTTTTGTCAAAGTGTAAGTTCCAACTTCTAGATGCTTGCTTCAATCCATAAATGGATTTTAGCAATTTGCATACTTTATCAGGATTCTTTGGATCAGTAAAACCATCCGGTTGTATCATGAATACATGTGCATTCAACTCCCTGTTAAGGAAGGTGGTTTTAACATCCATTTGCCATATCTCATAGTCGTAATATGCTGATATGGCCATGAGAATTCTGATAGACTTAAGCATGGCGACTGGCGAGTAGGTTTCAGAATAATCCACACCCTGTGTTTGCGTGAAACCCATCGCGACAAGTCGTGCTTTGTAAGTATGCACTTTCCCATCCATGTCAGTTTTCTTTTTGAAAACCCATTTGCATCCAACAGCTCGTGACTGTGGTGGCAAGTCTGATAACACCCAGACTTGGTTGTCATACATGGATTCATCTCTGCTTGCATAGCCTCGAGCCATCTTTCAGACTGTATGCTGTTAGCAGTTTCGCTGTAGGTTAATGGTTCTAGTAGACTTCCAACATCTTCATCGATCATGAATCCAAGATATCTATCTGGCTCTTGGCGTGGTCTACTTGACCTATGCGGATTGCGTGTCTCTTCTTCCTCAACCGGTGGGTCTGGTTGGGAATCAACATTTCTTTGTTGAACTACTGGTTCGACTGAAGTCATCGGTGGATCTTCATTCTCTTCAATTTCTTGAAGCTCTATTTCTTTTCTTGGAGTTTCAGTTCCTAGAAACTTCTCCTCCAAGAAGACACCTTTCCGAGCAACAAAAACTTTTTTGTCTTCTTGATGATAGAAATAGTATCCTAAGGTTTCCCTTGGATATCCAATGAAGATACACTTATCTGACTTGGGGTTTAGTTTGTCTGTGAAGTTACGTCTAACGTACGCTTCACAACCCCAAATCTTGAGAAAAAATAATTTAGGCTTTCTCTCCGTCCAGTGCTCGAACGTAGTCTTTTCTACTGACTTGGTCGGAACCCTATTCAGTGTGAATGCTGCAGTCTCGAGTGCATGTCCCCAAAATGATAGTGGTAGTGGGGCGCGATACATCATTGAACGTACCATGTCTAACAAGGTGCGATTCCTCCTTTCTGACACACCATTCATCTGAGGTGTATACGGAGGTGTGAGTTGTGAAACAATCCCACATTCCTTCAAATGATCGTCGAACTCTTGGCTCAAATATTCGCCTCCTCGGTCAGACCGAAGTGACTTTATTTTCTTTCCTAGTTGGTTTTCTACTTCCCTCTGATATTCTTTGAACTTGTCAAAGCTTTCAGACTTTAGTCTCATAAGAAAGACATAACCATACCTACTGAAGTCGTCAGTAAAGGTAATGAAGTAGCGGTATCCTCCTCTGGCTTCTGGAGTAAAGGGTCCACACACATCTTTGTGTATTATCCCTAACAACTCGCCTGCCCTTTCATTGTAGTGGTTGAAAGGGTCTTTTGTCATCTTTCCAGATAAACAAGCTTCATATATTGCATATGATTCTAAATCAAATGGCTCTAGAATTCCATCATCGTGGAGTTTCTTTATGCGAGTTTCGTTTATATGACCTAAACGACAATGCCAAAGATAAGTTTGATTCAAGTTACTCTTGCATCTTTTACTTATATGATAAATGTCTCGTTCTATGTTATTTAGATTTAACCTATATAGACCATTATGAGAATTTGCGTTAAAATATAAAATATCATCTTTTAAACACGAAATTGTTTTTCCATAAAACTCATAATAAAAACCACTGTCTATAAGTAAATCAAACGAAATAACATTTTTAATAAGTCTAAGAACATAATAATAATCTTTAAGTTCCAAGACTCTTCCTGAAGGAAACTTGAGAAGATATGTTCCTACGGCTTCAGCTCCAACCTTGGAACCTTCGCCTACTCGTAGTTCAACATCTCCTCGTCCCAGCCTCATGTTCTTCTTAAATCCCTGCAAATGATTGCAAATATGATGACCACATCCGGTATCCAATACCCAGGATTCACTATAAGTAACGAGACAATCAATTATAAAGAACCTGAATCGCTGCCAAAGTCAGCGTCTAACAGCCCCACGTCAGACGTGTGCTCGCAAATATCTTTGCTGCCACAAGCTGGGCAACACGAATCAGCAAAGTCATTCAACCATTCTTGGAACTCATCCTGCTGAATCTCAGGGAGAGATTCTTCCTCTAGCCTTTGAACATCGCGTATACACAAGAGATTCTCGTGCAGACCTGCGACACTCAGATCAAAGTTCCCGACTATACGTACTACCTTGTCCTGATAGTACTGAGTGAGAGATCAAAACAAGAACAAGACTTGTTCATGCTCGTTTGATGTGCCAGTAACTAGGGTGAGACAATCTAGCAACCTTCTTATGTTAATAAGATGGTCACTCAATGGTTGATCATCTTTCATCTTTGACGAAATGATTTCTTGCAAAATGAACTGCTTGCTATCTTCAGTACTATCTTTAAACGTCTCCTCAAGATACTGTACAAACTCATAGCATGGTTTCTTACGTATATTATCAGTAAGCTTTGATAATGAAGTAAGAATAAGGATCGATATAACTTGTGTTTCATCAGCTAGATACTGATAATAAGCGTCAAGCTCATCATCCTTGGCATCTTGCCCTGGTTGTCCCTTGAGCGCCTCGTCTATCACGTACAGTAGATTCTGTGCATTTAGGTAACTCCTAAAATGCACTTTCCAAACTTTGTTGTTTGGACCAGTAAGCTTCCATTTTCCAGTGATGAACTTTCGCGATTCGTTTGATGAGTAAAACGGAATTTCTGATAGTACAGGCATCTATAAGAAAAACAACAAACGGTTAGTAAGATTAGATAAATAAATAACTTCTAACATTATTATCTTTTAAGAATAATAGCTAGACTAGGATCCATATTTCACGCCCTCTAATGCAAGGTTTAGGCACTTCCCATTAGAGCCACGCTATTTCTGGTAGGTATAGCCATACCGATCGCCTCTTAGACTAGAAACGATTCCTAGATCCTCGGGATATCAAGTTGAACAACAAACTTGTACATGTTTAGTCCCTCTAGTGCATTTTGGGCCGGGACTCCCGATTATCACCAAAATAGACCGTACCACCTAAGACAGTGCGATGCCTTGCGTCGGGACTCCCGATTATCACAAGACCCTATGCACCCATACACTCGCAATGATTTGAATCCACATCTAAGGTTCTTTCTCCTTACAATGTGAATATCGTTGAACAAGTGAGGTGTTCCATTAAGTGGGTTGCACTCTGATCTAAGATTTTCTAAAAAGGATTTTCCTTTGTTCGAAAAATGTTAGCCAGTTTTTAATGACTTGGTTTTATAAACTAACTGTTTATAAATTCCACCTTTTAATTTTATCTATATAAAACTTGGTTTATAAACAAACTGTTTACTTTACCATTATTAATTTAAAACTTGATTTTCTAAACAAACTGTTTATAATCGTCATCTTATTAATTTATACCTTGGTTTTCTAAACAAAATGTTTATAATTACCATCTTATTATTAAAACTTGGTTTTCTAAACAAACTGTTTATAATCACCATCCTTTTTATTTCAACTTTAATAAATAAACGAAAATAAAATAAATACATGCAATTTCGAGAATTGCTATGCCATAACCCCAAAGACTTGGTTTTGTGTTTTGTAAATTTAAAAAAAAAATAAAAACTTTATAAAATTTCCGAAAAAATAAAAAGTTTTCGAAAAATATAAAATAAACACAATGTCACTTCTTTTGGGTTATGTCATATTAATTTAAAATAAATAAACTGATAATTATTAAATTACCAAACTGATAATTTTTAAATTACCCATAAACTGATTTCTTATTAATTCCTCCTTAATTTCGAAATTATTTTGGTTTTAATAATCTATTATTATTTATTATTAATTAAAAAATAAACAAGTTAAGATTTATGTAAATCTATTCTTTTGATTTGTTCTATAGTTAGTCAAAAAATCAAAAGATTTACATAGATTGACTTATTAATTAAAAGAATTAAAAATAAAAAAAAGGCTTAAGGCTTAAGATGCAGTACCGCAGAACTATCCTCCAACCAATCAGATTTAAGAAAATTATTATTATTATTTCTATTAATATTAAAAGCGTGGGGGCAAAATAGACAATTGAGAAGACCACCACTATATATGGTAACCGAATTTCACATTTACCACTTCCTAAAAATTAGCCTATTTTGAATCAATATTATCTCTCTAATTAATCTAACAAAATCATTTTTCTTTTTCTTTCTACATTTCATGTGTTTAATTCGTATTATGTATATATATTCTTACTGCAAAGTTAATTACATGTGTGTATTATTTTCATTGAACAATTTACTAATCAATAACGTCTATATATATAGATAACGCTTATATATACATACATGAAAACATATACATATACTGGTTTCATAACCCGCCCGATGGGCGGGCTAGCTTCGAAAAATAAAATACATAACGATGAAAAAAACGTACGAAAATATATAGTCAAACAATATTGCAACATTCAAAATTGATATGATTAGCTCGAAAGTCATACACAATTCGTTGTTGAACTTCAAACAGTTAAGAGGTAATGGTATGAAACAATTAAGTTCAAGTCAACAAAACCAAATAAACTCAACAATCAACAAAGGTTGATTTTATGTGCATATTTGAAAAATATAATTAAATAAAATAACCATAATTACAAACATATCTACACTTTTAAATGCAACCAATACTAACTGCACAAATTATACCAAATTAAACAATAATTATTAAGTCAAATAAGTAACTTCCACCATGATATAGAAGTCTAAATGTTGTAGCCAGATTATGATGAAAGTTACTTGATTGAGACCCCTTTTGTAACTTATAAACTCTTAGACCAATTTAAATTTCTAAAGATCACTCCGTTTATAGCCAATACTAACTGCATAGAAGTTTGACCAATTTTTGGTTAACTGTTTCTTTTGGCTAACTGGCGCTTCCTTATGACCAACACTTATAAACGAAGTGAAGTGGAGACTGCATAAAGAAACATTAAGCTCCTAGATTGTGAAATGCTTGGTATATAATAGAGATAGAGATATTAATTAACCAATCATAATTACCGTTAAGTATTCAACAACGATTGATTTGTAACTGGTTAATAACTCCTAGAATACGATCAAAACAATATTTTTTTAGCAATTCACGTGATTTAAATTATGAAACATAAACCATAAACTTCAATATTTTAACCTTAAAAGTTGCTGCTGCATCTGATGACATATAAAAGGTTGGATCTTCATAGCTAAAATTAAATAAAAAGGATTAAAAAAAGAACGGGTTAAACATGTCAAAAATAACCTAAATCATTTATTCAAGACCAATTTAATCATTATTGAAGTAATGTAGTTCTTGTAATATCTTGAAGTCTAATTTTAACAATATTAAATACATTTATGAACATATATAATAAATTGTAACATCAACAAATGCTTTTATCTCATGCCCTCTAGGCATGAGTTATTTCCATATAAAAATGGTAAGGTGCATTCTTATCCTTATTATACATAATTGATTTTCTATTATGTGCTCTAGGGGCATAGGTTAACACATTAATTTGCACTTAATTTTCCTAAATACATAGCAAAATGCATTAAAGAAGATCAATGTTTCTATATTTTAGATACATATTAAATGATTATTTTAATTTAAATGGAAAGTTAAGGATAATTAATATGTGTTAATATGTGCCCTAGGGGCACATATTAGAAAAACCCAAATAACAATTATATTATACATAATTTATGTTATTTATATGGAAATGTTTCACATATATGGTATTCATAAAGCCGACAATTATGTTATTTCCACAATTAATGATTATTATTAATTATTAGATCAGTAAATACAGAAACGTTAAATTTGGGAATCTTTATTTACTGTAAATATGTCTAATTATTGAAACTGATTTGAAGGAAAATGATTTTTAATGCCTAATTATTTGACTAATGAATTTCAGTTAATACCAAAAATGTAGTAAATCCGTAGTTTAAGGTAAAAGCTGGCCAAAACTGGATTAAAATGTTGAAGAAACAAACCTGTATACACCAGTAAGATTTTTAATCAATGACATTTTTCCATTGAGATGCCTTCATTGTTATTGACTTTACCATCTCTTGTAAGTTTTTTTAATTTTTTTTGAACGGCTTACCATCTCTTGTAATACATGCATTGTTTCTTATTTAACTCAGATTAAATAAAAAACAAATATGAGAGACATAGGACCAAGAACTAACCCTATATGAATTAAGTAACCTGCATTGTTGACAAATATTTTATTGTTGATAAATAGGACCAAGAACTAACCCTATGTGAATTAATAACTAACCACTTGTGTGGCACTCTTGCTTTGCTATTAAGAGCCAATTGCAGAATATTCCAAAATTACATTATTTAGGTAAACAAAAAAGACAAAATAAGAAATAAAAATAGTGATTATTTTAAGTGATTTAGTAAAATGATAACCTTGAGGATTTTAAGGTTAGTCCATGGCCCTTTATCAGATAGAAGACATCCCCCTTTATCTGCACAGGTACATGTGCCACTTAAGGATTCTGGTAACTCAATACAAAAAGTGCCAATTGAATATTTAACATAAGAATTTTTATGATATAATAATATGAAGATGAATAATTACCTTGCATCGATTAAACATAAAAAATAAAAAATTAAGCATACATGAATTTTAGCAGCCCACTTTTGGATCTAGAAATGACTTTACAGTACTCCAGAGCAGCCTAAAACCAGGACCCCCGCAATACATTTGATGAAGTGTCTGGAAATTTTTAAAAAGAAGTTAGAACTGATGACACCGATAAAATTCATTTGTACAACAAGTGATCTTACTTCAGGATCAACTTTTCCTAATCTTTCAATGTAAACAACTAAACATGTCTTCCTTCTTTATCAACTCCATGTATTCAAAATCCTGAGCAAAACAAATATCACTTTTGACTTTTAGAGAGGACAAGACCATATTAATGAATGGGTTTAATTACCTCGATAATCATCAGCACGAAATTCCTTTCTCCAGTGAATCATATAAGCCCACAATTGCTTAGCTTTTTCAATAATATACTTCCTTGATTTCATAAACCTAAAGCAAATAAAGCATCAATCTTAAACTTATATTCACTTTATGAAAAGATTAAAATTACAACATAAATGCAAAAATATGCCTCAACATCATATGATAATGAAAATCACAATATCACTGATTCAATCCATTAGATGGTGTTTGATGATGATTTTGGTGAGACTAGTGAAGAAGATGATTAGGGCTTTTAGAGAGAGAAAGTAGAGAGATGGTAGAGAACAATTGCTGGAAAGTTAACTTGATTAATTGTGCAAAAGTTAAAGAATTAAGCCTTACATGTTGGTATTTATACCATGGCTTAATTCTTGGTTAGTTAGGACTAATTCCTAAACAAAACTTAACATCTATACAATGTTTCACTTTTACCCCCTAGACTATCTATTACAACTTTCTAGTACCTAACAATCTCCCCCTTTGTAATAGTAGACTAGGTTGCATATCTTTGAAGACTTCTGTGTTTGTAAGGCTGGAGCTGAGATTTGAACCGTTGAGCAGTTATGATGATAAAACAGCTTCAGCCTTTCATCATCGTTGACAGACATACTTTTAATTGGCTTTTCAACCAATATAAAGTATTCCAGAAGACTTCATGCAAATCGAATGAATGTAGACCCATAGATAGAGCGGTTAGCAGCGGAAGTCCTTTCTTGAAGTTGTGGCGTTTGTCGATTTGCTGCAGATCCTTGGTTCCTGATGTTTGTTGAAGTTGAAGCAGTGCGGAATGTTGATATGTTGTGGATTTTTCTGACCGTCGTTGATAATGTTGGAGTACGGTCATAAAATCCCTTATCTGATGTGTTGACTGTTGCTGATAAGATTGAAATACAGTCATCAGATCTTCTATCAGACATAGTGACCGTTGTTGATAACAATGGAGTACAGTCGTCTGATCTTCGCACGAGAAGGTATCAGGGTAACCCAGGATCACATAGATTGCCTGTTAGCACAACAGTTATAGAAAATGTGTGACCTACGTTCAGTGTTGGCATTGATGTTAGCACTGGTAGGATTTCCATTCAATCATCGTGGAATACCAATATTTTTGGTATCACTATGAATGTTCCGGCAATATCTCAAAGATATGCTTGGTAGAGTGCCTGTGTCCTAGAGAAATTTAATTCGGTTCTAGACTCTATACGTGGACAAATGAAGGCGAGGACTGGAGGTGGGTCCTCTTTTTCAATATCAACAATCTCCAAATGAGATGTCGACAGTGGATGTGGTTATCTCCGTGATTTTGAAACAAGTACTTTTTGTACTTGAGTGGTCAGTGGGGGTTGTGCATTGCATCACTGGGTCCATGATGTCTTAATCAGAGAGCAAAATATGCAATCCAATATAGATAAGGTTACCCGGTCATTTGTTCGGTTTAGGGAGGGTTTTTCCGTTTTCTTTAACCCTTTCACACACGCTCCTCACTCAACTCACTTTTTCATTTTCAACCACACCCTCGTTTTTGTTTTTCCCATGTGATAAACTGATCTGCACCCCATACTGCATACCCCCTCTCACTTTTTACCTCAGTGCACCCCAATCAAGATCCCGTGATACTTGATTCTGCTCACCTAGACCTAGGGACCCTCACTTTTTAGTTCCTATATTGTCGGTGGCTCCGGGGAAGATCATGCTGGATATAGCAGATCATAGGAGTAATTTGAGAGTGGTCTGATACGCTCATGTGCAATTTGATCAGCTCTTTAAAAGATGTTGCATTTTGGTTGGTCCACATGGATTTTTTGGTAACACCGGACTCACTTAGAGTATCCGTTAGCACACGGTATGAATCGTTAGTCGTTTGCACAACAGTTGATTCAAATGTGTGACCTGCGTTTAGAGTTGGCGTGATTTTAGCTCTACCAGAATTTCCACTCGATCCTCGTGAAACATCGGATTGTGATGCCACTACGAGTGTTCTGATGGATTCACGGAGATCCATGTTTGTAGTGCAGGTGTCCTATATTGGAAATATTCTTGGGGGTGAGAACTAGACACACTGTGCATACAAAGAGACTTAACCCGGGGCAGGAGGTTATTATGATTCAATACCGACATACTCCGAATGAGTAGTCAGTAGATTTTGTGCTACGTCCCCTAATGAAATGAAACAAATCCCTGTTGAGAGGAATTTGAGTAGTTGGTGGTGGCGTGCATTTGCTTTACTGGGCCAGTAAAGTCTAATGAAACATTCAACGAATGAATGATCACCTATTTGTTTGGTTGCCCGGTTTGTTTACGGTTTGGATGCACTCAAAGGTGTGTTTTCTTTAATTTATCATGTTTTCACATCACCTTACACTCACCTATTACTATACCCTAGACCTAAACCCTCACATTTGCCAGTTGGCTGAAATATTTCCCTGGGAAGGTGTGGCCGGATCTGGCAAACCATGGGAAGGTATGTCTTTTTAAGTAGTAAGTAACGAGAATTAAAAGAATTTGTAATAAACAGATGCAATCTTTACTAGAGAACTAGTAAAGAGATCGTTTACGGATATTACAACGACTTATAATTAGCGTTACAAACATAAAACTTTTTATTTGGGTATTTTGTTTTTGGTTTTCTGAATTTTCTCCCCCTAGAAATAATAATTCTCCCCCTAGAATTAATATTTCTCCCCCTCGACAAAACAAAAGTATTGACAAGTTTTGAGATCGAAGGACGTACCTTATACATCGTCGGAGGGTTGAAGGAGAGTATTTGCGGTGAAGCATGATTGAGCTTTGTGCTTTCTTTTGAGTGCGGGTTCTGAATCCGTTTTGATCAGAAGCCATATATTTGAACAGGTGAAGTGTTTCCCAGTGGTTGAAAATTAACGCTGACCACGTCTCTCGTATGGTTTCGTGCGAGCAACTGATTCGTCAGCCCATCTGAGCCCATGATATTGACCGAAAGGTAGTGGCATATTAGGAACTTCAGTTGTGTAGGTAGGCGTGTTTTTTCTGTCTCGTACACCCAGTTGAACCTCAAAATGTCTAATCACTATTCGCCAGCTCAATCTTTCCTTAATGGCAGTGATTAGTGTGTCAATATTGCTTCGAAGAGAGGTGTTTTCTAGGTTGCTGGGATCGCTGTTCATGTGCCTCCCCTTTTTCTCCAATTTCTTCTTGAGGATGTTCAATGTGCCGTCACAGTACTTGGCAATGTCTGACACACGGAAGAATACTCTTTCTTTGAAGTAGTTCGTGTAAGTCATTCCCAAGTTGGGTAAAACTAGAACAACTGTTCTTCGAGTTTGAATCTCGGAGGGAAGTGATCTGTAAGGAGCAGCTAAGTGAACCTTTGTTGTACCACTCTCAACAGCCATCTGCACATCTTCCATTCGAGCAGCTAGAGTTTTAACAAGCATGAAGCGCTTCAGAGCAGCCTGAGCGAAATTTCTCGCATGATTTTTAATTGGATGAGGGGTGTCTGGAAGTAAGCGTACTGTGTTGTAAAGAAATTCTATATCTCGAGGTTCAAGAATATAGAAGTCTCCTTCAGTAATTGTGTACAGTTGATCGTCTGCTCTGCGAATGTGGAAGATGGTGTACCAGTAGTAGCCTGAGAAATGGTCGGTCGTTATCTCCAGGAGTTGTGTTATCGGGAATTTGCTGTATCGATCGGTTTTGCCCCTAAGGTAATGCATTGTAAGGTAATACATTTTCTTTTCTCTGAATGGCAGGACCACTTCTTTGTACAAATCCTGATAAATTATAGGTAGCTCTGTCTCCTGGAAGATAGCGGAGAAGCGATCTTCAACAAATTGCATTTTAACTTGTTGGAAGAGACATGCTTTGGAGATCTTTAGGCGGCGTTTGTTAGCTCTCTCCGCCTCTCTCTTCTGGCTATATGATAATACCGGCACATCATGTGTAGGAGAGGCAGTTGGTGGTTCCGGTGCTGGAGTTTTGGCGGCAACCAGTTGATCGTAGTTTCGGAAGTATCGGTGATAATTTTCTCGAGTGAAGGGATATCTTTTGGCATCGAATGGTTCATCCTCCCCTGCTTTGTCGCTGTCGGATTCATTTTCTGGAGGGGGGGTGGCAGGTTGAGATGATTCGGCAAAAGCTTCCCTCACAATGTTGTCTTCTTCCGGGTCACTAGGTAAATCAATAACTGTGTCTGCCTCTTTTCTTAGAATCTGTTGAACGTTGTCGTTTTTATTGTTCTCAACCTCAAAATTTATAGATTGGAGATGACACATAGATTCAAGTTTTTCGGCTGTAGTCATCTCACTGGATTTACGGTTATTTTGTGGCAAGATGTCTTCACTCTCATCTACTCGCCACCGGTTGAGTGGTTCAACGTTCAGCACCTGATTGTAATCAAACTCAACAATCGCCCAGTCATGTACATATTCATAATCTTGTTGGCCTCCTCCCCGTGTTTGATGAGAGGAGCTGGGTTGGTGTTGGGAATGACTTGCACCTCCGGAGTGTTGAGAACTGGATCCACCATGTTCCAGTATTCTCCTCTGTCCTCCTCCTCCCTAAGGATCATCCTCAGGGTCTCCCGGGTCTCCTGAAAGTGAGTGAACCTGGATTGCAGGGTTCCACCAGTTCTTCTAGGCGATAGTTGAACATCGCTTTAATTTGTTCTATTGTGAATGAACGGGATGCTTCCAGGAGCATTTCTCGGTTTAATGGATCAGAAGCCGGTGGAAGAGGAGCAGTAGTGGCCAGACTGCTCTCAATGTTCTCCAACCTCGTACTTAGGGATTGGATTGTTGAGGTGAGATAAGGGATGAGCTGCATTTCAGGATTTGGCATTTCAGTTGTGGTGGTGGTGGTAGCCTCAGATGATGTAGTCTGTTGAGGGAGGGTCATAACAATCGTTGCAGGTGAAGTTGTAACGACCTTCGAGGCAGTACCCGTGAAGATGGAGAATGGGGGAAGTGAGGTGTCTATTGGAGGTGTTGTGATCGTGACTGGTGGGGTTGTGATGATTACTGGTGGGGTTGTGGTTGTTACTGGAGGGGTTGTGGTTGTTACTGGTGGAGTTGTGGTGGTGACTGGTGGAATTGGTGTTGTAATTGGTGGAGAAGTGATTGTGGAAGCTGGAATTGTGGTTGTTTGTGGGGTAACTGTTGTTGTGGTAGTTGGAATGGTGGATGAGATAGGAGGAACGGAGGTTGTGGTAGTGGGAATTGTTGATGTGATTGGTGGAACGTAGGTTGTTGACGTCGGAATGGATGTTGGGATTGGTGGTTATGTTATTGCGATAGTTGGGATGGCTGAGGTGATTGGTTGTTGAATGTGTGGTGGAGAAGGATCCGTGAAGATAGGATCATCAAAGGGATTTGGGGATCCTTGTGGTGGTGGTGACGGTGGACCATGTTGTGGTGGTGAAGGTGGACCGTGTGGTGATGGTGGTGAATCTGGTCGATCAGAGATTGTTGCGGCGGAGTCTGTTGATGATGAAGAAGAGGACGGGTCAGCTGGTTGTGGTGGTTGTCGTATGATGGGTCGAGTTGGCGGACGTTGAGGTTGTTGGGAGGATATGGTGGCAACTGACCCACTGCCGGAGGCATCATCGGATTGGATGCGAAGGCGTTTTGTACGACGTTGAGCCGGTGGTTGTTGTTCAGCTAATCGACGTCGATGTTGTGGTTGATTTGGTGGTGGTTGGTGTGGTTGTGCCTGTTGTTGTTGTAGTGTAGCAGCTGGTTGTGCAGGAGCAGGTTGTACTCTCTCGGGTATCCAATGAGGATAATGACGAGCCCGGTATTCGTTGACGCTATCCAAATTGAAATTTGCAATTTTAAAGAGTGGGAGAGGGATCGGGGCATCAGGGACTGCAGTTGAACCACTGTTGCTTCTTAGAAAATTAACACTTGATGGTATGAATCGCTGTGCAACATCTCTGATGTGAATGTTTTGATGTTGTTCCATGAAATATGCGATCATAATAGACCAGAATCTCGGGAATGGCAGAAATTTTGGTTCCTTTGACTTGCAGAGCTTGAATTCTTCCCATAAATAGGCAGCATAGTCATAATGGCGATTGTAGCACATGGCATGATAGGCATGATGTACTTCTTTTGAGGCCCTGTCGTGACCGTTTGACTTTGGTGTCATGGTGCGGTTAAAGATCGTGAAGACATGGGACCAGCTCCTTGCCATATTTTTCTTCTTGAATTCTCTGAGGTCAATAGTGTGCCGAGCAAGGTCTAGACCTAGGTCGTGTATTCCGAGATACACTTCCTCGAATGGCAACTGTGGTTCAAATGCAGTCAGTGGTGGTCTTGAGTCGGCACGAGGTAAGTGGAAGATGTCATAAAGATCATCTTTTGTGAAGTGAATTGGTTGTTCATCAATTATGGTTTCGAAGTGTGAGGGGGTTGTTGATGTCACTGTAACACCTCAAATTTTTAATACAAAATATTGCCCAAAATAAAACATTTTATAAATAGAAGAACATCCTCAAATTTGGATTTACAAAAACCTTGGTATGAAATCAGAGTATAAAGTAGGTGTTACAAAATAGATCATAACCAAGCTAAGACTAAATCCAATCTAGTGTTCTTCTAATCTAGGTCCCGCAACTCTATCCGTGCGTACCTAAGCCTTCGATCCCGAACCTGAGTACATAGCAAAACAAACAAGGAGTACGTGAGACAAAAACGTCTCGTGAGCTACATGGGTTTAGACCCGATAATAAATATAATCGTATGAATATATAAACAATCATATAAGTAAGTCATCCATCTAACTAGTCACTCTATTGTGACCCTAACACTTTGCTTTCCTAGCAATCATATCTAGTTGTCGGGACATTCCCAACCAACTAGAACCACATTAACTCATTAACCGGGGATCCCCCGCATTAACGAGCTTCAAGGTATAGGCAAGAGGGAATCGCCCAATCTACCTATACCTGCCTTACTCACCGGACTACTTCCAGTTAGCAAGACTACTATCATGGAATGGGCCGATGGGGATCCGCCCAAATGCTCCCCATTCCATACCTCATGACCGGGGATCCCCCGCGTCATCACATCATCTCAACCTTACTATAACTCAACGGTTATATCAATCAAAGCCCATGGCTATCACATCAATCATCAACAAGTTAGTTAACTACATTCAACAATATACAACTAACTCTATTTACTTAATTCTACACAATTATCAAATAGACTCGATAAGGGTAATAACAAGTATTTTCATGGCTATGTACTCAATAAAGTCCACACGTACTCACCTTAGCAATAAGATGCTCCAACCGAATTCTTGACTCCAAATCACTTGCTTCACAAATCCACCGACTTTCCAAGATGACACCGAAAGCCTAATACAATGATCACAAGATGTTTAACATCTCATACTATCAATAATGTATCCATTAACCTCTAAATACCAATAACTAACATTTTCCCCCAAATATGGTGATTTACCAAACTCTAGGTTTAACCAACCCTTAAGATTCTTACCAACCTTAATCATACACTTGATTCCTTTGTTATTATACCATCTATTAAGTGTATACACCATTTATTCATCATAAACCATAACCCCCAATAACTAGGGTTTCAAACCCAAGCATCCAAATCCTTAGATCTAAAGCTACAACTACAAAGGGTTGAAGATATACCTTTAATCTTCAACTAGGAGTGAAGAATCACAAGATTTGGCCAAGAAATCTGCTCCAAATGATGGTTTACACCCAAAATCGTTCACAAACTCGAGAGGGAGAAAACTAGGGTTTTTCTTTGCAATAAATGAGCTCAAACCCGTCTTTAATGTTGCCAGACAGAAGATCACGACGCGACCATAGTTCGCGTCGTGAACTATGCGTTTCCCCAAAGTTCACGATCGCCAACTCGTCGTTAACTACTTCACGCTCGATGGCCAAACTCCCTGGTCCGACTTCCCGATCGCCATCCCCAAGTTCGCGTCGCGAACTCCATAGGGCAGCAGGGCTGCAGTTTTTCATCTTCTTCTCGACCCGGTTTCGCCCATAACTTTCTCATACGGTGTCCAAATGACACGAAACCAATTCCTACGTTCTTTAAACGATTTATCCTTATTTATCGTATTTTTATCAAATTTATTTATTTACAAATTTCGGGTCGTTACAACTATCTACCCCTTAAGAAGATTCCGTCCTCGGAATCTCATCATAGTTCACGAAATCCGGGTATCTCTTCCGAATCTCGTCTTTGACTTCCCAAGTCAAATTTGGCCCAAGTGAATGCTTCCACTTGACCAACACCAACTCGATCTCCTTATTCCGAAGCTTCTTTGTCTTCGCTTCCAATATAGCCTCGGGCTCCTCGATCAACCAGTTCGGGCCGTCAACCCGCAACTCTTGCAATGGAATAATATTTTCAACTTCCCTGATAAACTTTTTCAAATAACTTACGTGAAAGGTGTCATGCACACCTTGAAGCTCGGGTGGAAGTTCCAACTTAAAGGCTTGAAGCCCGACCCGTTTCAATATTTTAAACGGTCCAACATACCTTGGACTTAACTTCCCTTTCTTACCAAAACGCATTACACCTTTCCAAGGTGACACCTTCAACATGACCATATCACCGACATCCAAGTCGTATGGCCTTTTCTTCAAACCCGAATAACTTCGTTGTCTATCTTGGGCGATTTTCATGTTGGTTTGAATAATACCGATCTTTTCATTTGTCACCCTCACGATCTCGGGACCCGTGAGTTTCGTCTCTCCCGCTTCCAACCAACAAGATGGGGTCCTACATTTTCTCCCATATAACGCCTCATAAGGCGGCATCTTAATAGTCGAGTGATAACTATTATTATACGAGAACTCGACTAACGGTAAATGTTCATCCCATTTACCACCGAAATCTAGAACACACGATCTTAACATGTCTTCAACCGTTTGAATCGTTCTTTCACTTTGACCGTCGGTTTGCGGGTGATAAGCCGTGCTCAACCGCAACTTCGTACCCAACTCTTCTTGTAATGACCGCCAAAATCTCGAGGTAAACCTCGCGTCTCTATCGGATACAATCGATAACGGAACCCCGTGGAGTCGAACCACTTCATCAACATGCAACTTAGCCAATTTCTCAAGTGGCAATGTTTCCCGAATGGCTAAAAATAACACACTCTTGGTCAACCGGTCAACTATGACCCAAATGGCATCGTGACCCCTACTCGTCTTCGGTAAACCTACTATGAAATCCATAGTTATATCTTCCCACTTCCCGGCCGGTACAACCAATGACTGAGCTACCCCATACGGTACTTGATGCTCGGCTTTCACTTGTGCACACGTGGCACACTTAGAGATATACTTGGCCACTCTCGCCTTCATTCCGGGCCACCAATAAACCCGTTTCATATCTTGGTACGTCTTTGTACTTCCCGGGTGAATTGAATACTTGGACTTGTGCACATCATACAAAAACTCCTTTCGGATACCCCCGAACTTAGGAACCCAAATTCGACCGCCTACGGTCTTCAACCCTTGTGCATTTTCGAGAAAATGTTGGTTCTTACCTAACCGTTCTTGTCTTAACTCGTCTTTTTCCATAACTTCTCGTTGGGCATTCTTGATTCTTTCGATGATGCTCGAGACGACTTCTATGCGTGTTAATATCCCTCGGCTCGGGTTTTCATAAACTTTTCGGCTCAAGGCGTCGGCTACTACATTAGCCTTTCCCGCATGATACACAATCTCACAATCATAATCGGCAATCAACTCGATCCACCTTCTTTGTCTCATATTGAGATCTTTTTGCGTAAACACGTATTGTAAACTTTTGTGATCCGTGTACAATGTACACCGAGTACCATACAAATAATGCCTCCACAACTTCAAGGCAAATATAATCGCCGCCAACTCCAAGTCGTGTGTCGTGTACCTTAATTCCGCATTCTTCAATTGTCGTGAGGCATACGCGATCACTTTTCCCCTTTGCATCAACACACAACCGAGCCCTAGATTCGACGCATCACTATAAACCACAAAATCCTCCATACCATCCGGTAACGTAAGAATCGGCGCGTTACATAACTTTTCCTTCAACAAATTAAACGCCTCTTCTTGCTTCTTCTCCCACACAAACTTCTCACTTTTTCTCGTCAATTTCGTGAGTGGAATCGCGATTCTCGAGAAATCTTGTATAAATCTTCGGTAATAACCGGCTAGCCCAAGAAAACTTCTAACTTCGGTAGGAGTTCTCGGAGGCTCCCAATTTGACACAGCTTCGATTTTGGACGGATCAACCTTAATACCATCACACGTCACCACGTGACCTAAGAATTGCACTTCCCGCAACCAAAATTCACACTTCGAGAATTTTGCATACAACTTCTCCCGTTTCAACACGTCTAGAACGAGCCTCAAATGACCTTCGTGTTCTTCTTCGGTTTTCGAATAAATCAAAATGTCGTCAATGAACACGATCAAAAACTTATCAAGGAACGGTTTACAAACTCGATTCATCAAATCCATAAAAATAGCCGGTGCGTTTGTAAGACCAAACGGCATCACTAAAAATTCATAATGACCATATCGTGTACGAAAAGCCGTCTTCTCGGTGTCGCCCTCTTTCACCCGAACTTGGTGATAACCCGACCTCAAATCGATCTTCGAGAAATAACTAGCACCTTGCAATTGGTCGAATAAGTCGTCAATTCTCGGCAACGGGTAACGGTTCTTAATAGTTACCTTGTTCAACTCTCGGTAGTCAATACACATTCTCATCGAACCGTCTTTCTTTTTAACGAATAACACCGGTGCACCCCAAGGTGACGAACTCGGACGAATAAAACCTTTATCTAACAATTCTTGCAATTGGGTCATCAATTCCCGCATCTCGGTGGGAGCTAAGCGATAGGGAGCACGAGCAATCGGCGTCGCCCCCGGAACTAAATCAATTTTAAACTCGACTTGTCTCTCCGGTGGCAAACCGGGCAAGTCATCGGGAAATACCTCGGGGAAATCCCGAATAATCTTGACATTATCCATTGACTTCTTTTCCTTTCGGCCATCTAATACATATGCAATAAACGATGCACAACCTTTCGATATACTTTTCCTTGCCTTAATGGCGGTAATCACATTAGGCATGTGATGTTGTTTCTCCCCATACACATACACTTTCTCATTCTCGGGTGTCCTAATCGACACTATTTTCTTTCCACACAAAATCTTGGCTTGGTGCATCCCCAACCAATCCATACCGATAACCACATCAAACGCCTTAATCCCCATGGGTAACAAATCAACCTTAAACTTTCTACCGTCTATTTCTAACTCACAATTTCTATAAATACTTTCAACCATAGACGTTTTCCCGTCGGCTACTTCTATCTCATAAACCTCTTCTAACATCTCGGACGGCACATTCAACTTACAACCGAACTCATAAGACACAAACGAATAATTGGAACCCGAATCAAACAAAATATGAGTTGGCAAGGAGTTAATAAATAAGGTACCTGACACCACATCGTGTGCCTCCTTCCCCTCCTCCCGAGTGAGTTGGAAGGATCGCCCCTTCACCTTCGCCGGCTCCACCTTCTTTTGAGCCGTGGACACCATCGACTCGGTTCCCTTCTTCGGGCACACATTACTATAGTGCCCCTTTTCGTGGCACGAGAAACACTCAACCTCGGCCAAAGATTTGGACTTGCATTCTCGGGCCATATGCCCCGGCTTCCCACAATTGAAGCAAGTTTTCGACTCTCCTCGGCATACGCCGGCATGATTCTTCCTGCACTTCTTGCACGAGCCAACACTACCTTGTTTAGAGAAGCTCGAAGTGAACTTCCCCTTCTTGAACGAACTAGAGCCGCTCTCGGCCTTCCTTTTCTCGCCCATATGGGCCCTCTCGGCAACCCTTGCCTCATTAACCTCCTCAACACCCCGGGCGGCACTAATGGCCTCATCAAGTGATACCGCCCTCTTAACCTCCAACTGATAATCCCACGGTAGCCCACTAGCATACCGAACCACTCTCAACCTCTCATCCGAGTAGGTTTTAGCGACAAACGGGAGCAATCCCGTGAACTCTCTCGAGTATTCTTCAACCGACATATCACCCTTCTTAAGGGTCACAAACTTCTCATGCATCTTTTCCAAATCCCTTTCGGGACAAAATTTCTTTTTCAACCTCGCGGTGAACTCGTCCCACGACATTTTCTCAATCACCTCCCTCCCTAGGGTCTCACACACGATGTCCCACCAAACCATCGCATCCTCTTTTAACAATTGTGACGCATACGTCACCATATCGGCATCCCTACACTTACTACTACCGATCACCCTCTCGGTTTCCCGGATCCACCTCATGGTTACCTTCGGGTCCGAACTACCCGTATACACATTTGGCTTACAAGCCATGAAGGATTTAAACGAACAACCTTCTTTCACCTCGGGCCTTGCCCTAGCATCACTTTGGCCACCCGTGGATGACTTCCCTTCCCCGGTGCCACTACCCCCGGTTCTCTCATCCGACTTAGCCTCGGATTCACGGTCTCCACCCGACCTTTCACGGTCTCCAATAATACGGTGCACTTCCTCGGCCACCGTTCCTTTGATTTGATCGATTATAGTTTGGAGATCCGCCATGGTTACCGGAGTTCTATTAGCTCCGACTTCCGATTCATCATCCCGATGCATCGACGGTTGACTTCCTGGTTCAACCACCACCTCAACATGAGGTATTTCCTCCTCCCGGTCCTCCGGGGCTCTACCACTTCTACGCGTGGTCACCATTTCTTTCAATCAATACTATACGAAAGACATTAAACATTTAGTACCTTGTGTACAACCCATTAGTCGCATAAGACTCAATACCCATAATCATATCAATTCTCATCGGTCCCCTAGGTTCAACCCTAAACTTAACATAAAGTCTCAAGGTCAACCTATGATCTTAAGGAATCTTATATTCCTAATGCTACAGTCTAAGACTAGGATGGTCATCCAACCTAATTCACTTAAACTATAGCTCTGATACCAAGTTGTAACACCTCAAATTTTTAATACAAAATATTGCCCAAAATAAAACATTTTATAAATAGAAGAACATCCTCAAATTTGGATTTACAAAAACCTTGGTATAAAATCAGAGTATAAAGTAGGTGTTACAAAATAGATCATAACCAAGCTAAGACTAAATCCAATCTAGTGTTCTTCTAATCTAGGTCCTGCAACTCTATCCGTGCGTACCTAAGCCTTCGATCCCGAACCTGAGTACATAGCAAAACTAACAAGGAGTACGTGAGACAAAAACGTCTCGTGAGCTACATGGGTTTAGACCCGATAATAAATATAATCGTATGAATATATAAACAATCATATAAGTAAGTCATCCATCTAACTAGTCACTCTATTGTGACCCTAACACTTTGCTTTCCTAGCAATCATATCTAGTTGTCGGGACATTCCCAACCAACTAGAACCACATTAACTCATTAACCGGGGATCCCCCGCATTAACGAGCTTCAAGGTATAGGCAAGAGGGAACCGCCCAATCTACCTATACCTGCCTTACTCACCGGACTACTTCCAGTTAGCAAGACTACTATCATGGAATGGGCCGATGGGGATCCGCCCAAATGCTCCCCATTCCATACCTCATGACCGGGGATCCCCCGCGTCATCACATCATCTCAACCTTACTATAACTCAACGGTTATATCAATCAAAGCCCATGGCTATCACATCAATCATCAACAAGTTAGTTAACTACATTCAACAATATACAACTAACTCTATTTACTTAATTCTACACAATTATCAAATAGACTCGATAAGGGTAATAACAAGTATTTTCATGGCTATGTACTCAATAAAGTCCACACGTACTCACCTTAGCAATAAGATGCTCCAACCGAATTCTTGACTCCAAATCACTTGCTTCACAAATCCACCGACTTTCCAAGATGACACCGAAAGCCTAATACAATGATCACAAGATGTTTAACATCTCATACTATCAATAATGTATCCATTAACCTCTAAATACCAATAACTAACATTTTCCCCCAAATATGGTGATTTACCAAACTCTAGGTTTAACCAACCCTTAAGATTCTTACCAACCTTAATCATACACTTGATTCCTTTGTTATTATACCATCTATTAAGTGTATACACCATTTATTCATCATAAACCATAACCCCCAATAACTAGGGTTTCAAACCCAAGCATCCAAATCCTTAGATCTAAAGCTACAACTACAAAGGGTTGAAGATATACCTTTAATCTTCAACTAGGAGTGAAGAATCACAAGATTTGGCCAAGAAATCTGCTCCAAATGATGCTTTACACCCAAAATCGTTCACAAACTCGAGAGGGAGAAAACTAGGGTTTTTCTTTGCAATAAATAAGCTCAAACCCGTCTTTAATGTTGCCAGACAGAAGATCACGACGTGACCATAGTTCGCGTCGTGAACTATGCGTTTCCCCAAAGTTCACGATCGCCAACTCGTCGTTAACTACTTCACGCTCGATGGCCAAACTCCCTGGTCCGACTTCCCGATCGCCATCCCCAAGTTCGCGTCGCGAACTCCATAGGGCAGCAGGGCTGCAGTTTTTCATCTTCTTCTCGACCCGGTTTCGCCCATAACTTTCTCATACGGTGTCCAAATGACACGAAACCAATTCCTACGTTCTTTAAACGATTTATCCTTATTTATCGTATTTTTATCAAATTTATTTATTTACAAACTTCGGGTCGTTACAGTCACCAGGGTTAGGTTGGCGAAGAATTGTTGAACGTACACCGCTGGAACTGACGGTCTGGCGTTGATTGAGTAGTATAGAGGATGACGTTGGAGAACATGGGAGTGAACCGAGAAATGGATGGAGAACGAGACTTCTTCTTCCGGGGCCCAGTACGGGTTGTTCTCCGCCATTGGTTTGAGCCTGTATGGAGGAACCAGGGTGTTCTCGTCAATTATATGTTGTGCCGCCATCTGAAGATTAGACACTAAGAAAATGTGGCACAAAACAATGATTAATGTTAGTGCACAGTGTTAATAAAAGAATTAAACGTTGAAGTTTCACACTTATCGAGACGAGAGGGTTCTAAGTAATTTTAATAGTATATAGTATTTAAAATATAAGAATAATATAAAAATTTTAATTTTAATTTTATTAAAAATATTTAATAAATAAAAATTTGTAAATTATAATTATAAATAAAAAAACTTATAATAAAAAAATAAAAAAAATAATAATAAAAAAAAACTTAGAAAAATAAAAAAAACCAAGAATTAAGCCATGGTATAAATACCAACATGTAAGGCTTAATTCTTCAACTTTTGCAAAATTAACATTTCAATTTAACAGCAAAAAAAAGAAAAAAAAAAGAAAAGAAGTTCGGGCCGAACAACCATAACAACTTCGGGCAGAAGAAGTTCGGGCCGAACATGGGTAACAACTTCGGGCAGAAGTTTTACAAGAATTTCGGGCCGAAGTTGTAGAAGAAGTTCGGGCCGAAATTGTACAAGAAGTTCGGGCCGAAGTTGTTCAAGTAGTTCGGGCCGAAGACTTTTACGCTGTCGGTTTCTAAACTGTTTTTTCAAATCTGGATGTCCTAGATGGATTTATACAGTAGAAACTGGCCAATAGGGTATCAATTTACCTAATCGAGTATCCTAGGTAACATAGATCATACAATAGACTCCTAGATCGAACACAGTGACTAACTACGAACCCTAGAAAAATGCCGAACATGCAATGACTCGATTCATTTACAACGAGGTTGAAACAGATAATATTGAGGGTTGAGATCTTACCGAAAATAGATGTGGAAGAGATTACGAGTGATTTGGAGTGGATTCGATCGAAGTTTAGGAAGAATCGAAGAACGTGAAGAAACTGTGTGTTTTCGGCGGTGAAACGAGTGTGTGTTAACGAGGAAGAAGAAGAAGACAGTGTTCGAGTCGATTATTTAAAGGACAGAAGTTCGGGCCGAACTTCTTAGCCGACATAGAACTTCGGGCCTGGAACGGTGTCTAGTTCGGGCCGAAGACTTTTCTCCCTTTTTTTTTAATTTAATTTAAACGAAAATAAAAACAAAAGGAAAATTAAGCAGTTTAAAAACATTTAAAATATTAGATAAAAATATAGAAAAATCCTAATTAATGTCGAGAGACGGAATTTAAGTAACGCAGCATCAGCTCCCCCGACACTGATGAGATGAGTTGAATCTCTCTTTCGACATTTGACGACTGTTTGACGACCGGGTTTCAAGACGAGTTTCTTGAAAGCCATTTTGATGATACGAAGAATGCAACGATTTATCAATTTGAAAAATACGAATTGTAGGCAATTAAGTTTTGAGATTTAGCATACCAAGCTTTGAGACAAGATAATTAAAACGTTTTTCGTCCAAAGCCTTGGTAAACAAATCTGCTAATTGAAAATCGGTGGATACGAAGTACAATTCAACATTGCCCAGTTCAACGTGATCTTTGATAAAATGATATCGAAGATCGATATGTTTGGTTTTAGAATGTTGAACTGGATTGCAAGAGATTGCAATTGCACTTCTGGAATCACAATATAAAGGAATGCGGCTATAGGAAAAGTCGTAGTCCTTTAATTGTGATTGCATCCATATCACCTGGGATAGACAGCTAGCGGCGGCAACATATTCTGCTTCAGCGGTTGATAGTGAGACGCAGTTTTGCTTTCTTGATGACCAGCTGACTAGCTTATCTCCCAAAAATTGAACTCCCCCAGATGTACTCTTCCTGTCCAGCATGCACCCAGCATGATCAGCATCAGAGAAGGCACAAAGATCAAACGAGGTCTCCTTGGGATACCAAAGACCTAGATCTCTGGTGCCTTTCAAGTAGCGGAAGATTCGTTTGAGTGCCAGAAAATGAGATTCTTTGGGAGCAGCCTGATACCGAGCACAGATGCATGTTGAAATATGATATCCGGACGACTCGCCGTTAAGTAAAGGAGTGATCCAATCATACCCCGATAGTTTGTGACATCTACCGGTTTACCATCGAGATCGGCATGTAGTTTGGCGGTCGTGGACATCGGTGTTGAGATAGGTTTACAATCGTCCATGAGATACTTCTTCAACAGATCAGAGATATACTTTGATTGATTGATGAAGATGCCAGTTGGAAGTTGACGAACTTGAAGACCTAGGAAGAAGTTCATCTCACCCATCATGCTCATTTCAAAGCGTTTTACCATGAGATCGGAAAAACGTTTGCAATATTTTGGATTTGTAGACCCAAAAATAATGTCATCGACATAGATCTGAATTAGTATGATGTCTTCCCCGTGTCGTTTGATAAACAATGTGGTATCAACTTTTCCCTTTGAGAAGCCAGTTTCAACTAAGAATTGGGAAAGAACATCATACCTTGCCCGAGGGGCCTGTTTCAAGCCATATAGAGCTTTGTCGAGAACATAGACGTAATCTGGATGTTTGGAATTTACAAACCCTTCTGGTTGATGAACAAACACCTCCTCTTTTAGAATACCATTTAAGAATGCAGTCTTTACATCCATCTGATAGATACTAAAGTTTTTGTGAGCTGCATATGCTAAGAAAATGCGAATGGCTTCGATGCGGGCAACAGGAGCAAATGTTTCTTCGTAATCAATGCCTTCCTGTTGAGCATAACCCTTAGCAACCAACCTTGCTTTGTTACGAATGACGATTCCATTTTCATCTTTCTTGTTCTTAAAAATCCACTTAGTTCCGATGACTGATGATCCCGGGGTTTTAGGAACTAAGCGCCAGACCTTTAATCTTTCGAATTGGTTAATCTCTTCTTGCATCGCAATTATCCAGTCTGGATCGGAAAGCGCTTCACTGACTTTCTTCGGTTCAGTGGAACTTAGGAATGATGCATGGTGACATTCATCCGCTGACGCCCTTCTAGTTTGGACTGAGGAGTCTGGGTTTCCGATGATTTGGTCCAAAGGATGTTCCTTTGTCCACTTCGTAGAATGAGGAAGTGGGAGTTGAACAGGGTTAAATTGGAATTATCAGTGAAAGCAGGATGTGGTATGATTGCAGTTTCAGGATTTTGAGGATTTATTTGAGGTGGTGGATCGACACGAGGAAGATGAAATTTAGAGAAATCAATCACCAGTGGAGCAATAATATCTGATGGAGGTGGGGGATGGACTGGTGAAGATTGAGTTCCTTGTGTCGATGTTGAAGGACCTGCACTTGATGTGGGTATTGGTGAGTTTGGAGCAGGTGAGGTAGGTGAAGGGGTCTCATTTGGGGATGGAGTGTTGTGTTCCGGAGCTGTGATTGATTGAGCATCAGCCGGAGGTGGGGGTGGAGGTGGGGGTGTAGGTGGGGGTGGGGGTGGGGGTGGGGGTGGGGTTGGAGGTGGGGGTGGAGATGGATGTCCGATGTTGTGATATTCATCATAGAAGTGTTGAAATAGGATTTCAAGATCATTCAGAGATGAGGAATGGTTAGTAGAGGTTGTGGGTAGCGGTCTTTCAATGTCAGTTGAGCTGGAATCAAGCAGAAATGTTTCATCGAATGATACGTTGACACTCTCTCGGACCATTCTTGTGGATCGGTTGTATATTCTAAATGAGGCTGAATCCTTTGAATATCCAATAAAAACTCCTTCCTTGGCTTTCTCTTCAAACTTGTTGAGTTTCTCGTTATCACTCAGGATGAAGCATCGACTACCAAAAATGTGGAAAAAGTTGACATTGGGTATTCGATTATTGATTAGCTCATAAGGAGTTTTGTTGTATGTTTTGTTGATGATTGAGCGGTTTTGTGTAAAATAGGCGGTTATGATGGCTTCTGCCCATAACGACATAGGAAGTTTTGAAAAGGAAAGCATCGTACGAGCAGCTTCCACTAATGTACGGTTTCGTCTTTCAACAACACCGTTCTGTTGAGGAGTTCGTGCAGCGGAAAATTGATGGGTGATGCCAGCAGATTCAAGATAAGAGTCAAGAACCTGATTCTTGAATTCAGTACCATTATCGGTACGGATCGTTTGAACATTTAATTCCAGGTTCACTTGAGTTTTCTTGATAAATGAGATGATGATCTCTGCAGCTTCATCCTTTGAACGAAGGAAATAAACCCATGTGTATCTGGAATAGTCATCAACAATAACCAAAACATAGCGTTTTCCAGCAAGACTGTGAACGCTCATTGGACCACATAAATCCATATGTAGTAGTTCAAGAGGTTTCGATGTACTTGGAGCTGGTTCAGTTTTGTGAGGTTTTCTGGTCATTTTTCCTTTTTCGCATGATGAACATTTGTGATCTTTGTCAAAGGCGACATCAGGTAATCCAGACACATTGCCTCCTTTTACAAGTTTATTCATTGTTTTAAAGTTGAGATGAGACAAACGTCGATGCCATAACCATGACTCGTTGGCAGTAGCTTTTGACACGAGACAGACTTCCTCGGTTGTACTAAGGTCATTAAGATCAATAATGAAGAGGTTTGTGTCACGAGTTCCAGTTAGAAGTTCATCCCCGTCATATGTACGAATGGCACACTTCTTTGTGCGAAAGTTTACTTCTAGAGTCTTGTCACAGAATTTTCCGATGCTGAAGAGATTATGAGAGAGATCTTCGACAAAGGCAACATTTCTGATTATCAGGTTATGGCAGATAAGATCACCAAGTCCTAAGATGGCTGCTAAGTGATCATTCCCAAATTTGAACGTTCCTAAGTATTTTTCTCGAAAGTTGGTCAGGAGATTTTTGTTTCCCGTCATGTGCCTCGAACAGCCCGAGTCGAGGTACCATAAATTCTACATAAAACAAATAAAACATTTTAGGTACCCAATCTTGTATGGGTCCAGAACGATTAGTGACATATGTTTTATGCAGATTGTTTTAGATGATCAAGTTAGAGCTGTTGGGAACTGCTAGGAGGCAGTTCAGTTTTGATGACCCATTTAAAAGATTTTTCAGAGGATTGAATAATCCAATGAGATTTTTCGTTTTTAATCCAAGTATAGTTCACATGAGTAGACGTTTTAATGGATGGTTTGTCGAGTTTGGGGAGAATTGACGTTTTTGGCTTTTGTGCAGCTTTTCCCTGAGGAGATGTGAGACTAGAAGAGGAGTGAGAAACAGAAATTTGTGGTTGTTTAGACGGCTTCTTTGATTGTTTTGAGGTTAGCTTTTGAGCTTTTGAGCTTTTGTGAGAAACAGAAGTTTGTGGAGTTTGAGAAGTTTTCTTCTGTTTGGAAACTGGAGGTGATGAGATCTGTTGATTTGATTTTGTTGGATTAGTGACGTATGATTTGCATAGATATGGATAGCACGTTCTGCATGTGTTTATAAGTTTACCAGATTTATGATATACGATGTTCTTATGAATACTGCAAGGTGCATCAAGTCTTACAAAAAAACGTTTATCAGTTTGAGTTATCTGTTTCTTTGTAATTATGTCAAATAATCTTTTAGTTCCAGATTTGTCAGTTTTAACATACACATCACCAAAATCAGGAGAATATCGGACAGGACGATAAACAGTAGAATCGTAATCAGTTCTAAAAGTCGTTAAAATAGTTTTCACACAATTAGAGTTGTCATACATGCCATGAGCTTTCTTTGGAGAAATAAACTGTCTAGAGTCATTACATTTATTTTGAACAGAAAAAGATGAAACTACAGACTTAGGTGGACTAGACTTCTTAAGTAGACTAGGCTTCTTAGGCATACTGGATCCAGTCTGAATAGACTTCTTTGACTGTGTGGCTCTGTTGACTTCGGGTTGCTTCATGGACTTCTTCCCTCCAGACTCTAATCTTCCATCTGCAAGATTCAAAATAGGTGGATTAGAGCTTCTCTTCAAGATGGTTGGAACTGGGTTTGTCGGTGCTGGTCCTAATAAAGAGGATTTAGAATTTTGAGAAACATTTTTGTTAGTTTTAGGTTTTAATTCTAAAATGGTGTCCTCTAAATTATGTATTTTGATTTGAAGATTTTCCTTTTCTTTATCAAAGGCTTTTTGCGTTTCATCAATTTCAGATTCTAATTGTACAATTTTCTTTTCTAAAATTAATGGAGGAACATAAAGCTTTGGTTCTTTCATTTGTTTTAACACTTCATTTTCAGGAATGGAAAATTCAGCTGGAGTGACAATCGGGAAGTACTCATTGTTTTCAAATTTTGCTTTATTCTTTTCATATGTATAGTTCAATTCGAAATAGTTAAAGCTGATTTGAGCGTGTTCCTTCTTTTCTCTGTTGAACTTCTCGATTTCTGCTTCTTCGTCCGGCATATGAAGAAAGCTTTGCCAGATTCCCAAGTTCATGTAATCATAGTTGTATAATGTTGGGAGAACATCAGCAGCTTTTTCCAGAGGACGGGAGTTCTCAGCGCCGAGACCTACTTTTGACTTGAAAGATCTGAACTCTTTTGGCTGATTTAATTTTATCGTTTGTTCAGTGTGACCAGCTTTCACAATCGTCTGCTCTAGTTTGGAGATGTGTTCTTTAGCATTTTCTTTCTTGACAGTAAGGCTGTGTATGGTTGCTGATTGTTCATCGATTTCCTTTTTAAAATTGTTTTTAATGGTTGTGATTTGTTCATTTAGTTTTTGAATTTCGTTATCAGCTGTCTTTAACTTATCTTGGTAGTCTTTCATCTTTATGTAAGCAGACTTCATCCATGTTTGCTCTCGACTGAGTTGGATAGCTAAGTCATTTATCAGCTGCTTGGAGTCGTCTTTGTCATTTGACACCGTCTTCATCGTTTTGAGGTTCGAAATTTCAAGATTTTTAGTATTAATGATGTGATTTAGACGATTTACTTCACTGGTGTGAGCAGCATGAAATGTTGACAATTGTTGTTGTAACTCTTGTGTTTTTTGATTTGAATGATTAGTTTGATTTACTTGAGGAACAAGAGTTTCAAGTTGCTGACGAAAGGTTAAATTTTCTTCTTTTAATTTTAGGATTTGTGAATTTGATGCATTGGTTGTATTTATTTGTTTTTGTAGATCAGTTTGTAATTCAGTAATTTGAAATTGAAGAGCTAATTTTGATGTAGACAACTGATTTTGTAATTCCTTGTTAACTTGAGAAATTTGAAGAGAACATTGACTTAAGTCGTTCAAATCATTTAAGAGTTGTGTTTTTTCAGTTTCCAAATTAGTTATTTGTTTTGTCAAATGGGATTTCTCATCAATTTTAGTAAAAAAAATTTCATTAAACAAGGAATTTTCAGATTCATAAGTGTCTGAATCAGATAACAAAGAGTCGAAGGAGAAAGAATGTACCTCATTTTCATCATTCTCAGGGATGCCCAGTGCAGCTCTGAGTTCGTTAGATCTTGCCATGAGAGCCAGGCTCGCTGTGCATTCCTCTTCCTCTTGTTCGTCAGAGTCCTCCAACCACTGTTGATCCTCAGCTAAAAGAACTTTTCCACTTTCAACTTGTTTGGCCATTAGTATTTTTCGTTTAAAGTATTCTGAGTCCTTCACCTTTGGCTTCTGGCATTCTTTGGCAAAGTGGCCCGTCATACCACAATTGTAACATTTCTTAGGTGGCTCGGTGGAAGAAGATGAGGATTTGTTGGTCGGGTTTTGAGAAGAGGAATTGAATTTGAAATTTGAGGATGATCTAAGGTTGTTTTTGGTTGGTTTCTTATAGTACTTTTTGTTATATGAGGAAATGAGAGCCAAAGCTTGACGAACTGAGTCGATTTCATCTTGTGTCCCCGCTGGGATCAGAGTTTCTGGTTCTTCATTTACCACCTCTTTTGTTTGTGCTGCAACCATTGCTTCGTTGACACCTTAGTTAAGAGCCAGATTTTGTTTGGATAACATTGCCAAGGTGTCTGTCATATCTTGCCTGGTTTTGACAATTCCTCTCACCATAGGCTCGTTTTGATGTAGGTACTCATATAGTTCATGAATATCTATGGAGCTCAAATCCTTGTGCTGCATTGCACTGTTGCCAAACATCTCCCACACCGGTAGTAGGGATTGGATGAATTTGATGTTGATCTCAAGCTTCTCTTTGATGAATTTGTTCTTTCGGAGATCGTTGAGCATGTTGCAGAATCTGAGATAAGTTTGCTCCATTTCTTCTCCAGGGGTAGCTTTGAATTGACCATAGGTATTTAGGGTTGAAACCATCTTTGCTTTATTTCCCAGGTCGGTACCCTCCATTTGTTTTTGAATCTCATCCCAAAGCTCCTTCCCCGTACTGAAGCTATCGAGGCTGCTGTAGATTTCATTTGTTATGCCCTGTAGCATGTAGGAGTGTGCATACACACCAGCCCTAGCCCTATCCTTTTGCTCTTGGGTGTATTACGACGGGGGAATTTCAATCACACCACCAAGTATTGCTGGTACAGTGTTTGGGCTGGAGCCACTGCACGATAGAATTTAGCAGGTCCGGTTGTAAGGGATTCAAGGATATCGGGACCGGCATGTTGACTCAGGATGAAATGGAGAAATCGTTTCTTCCATTGACCGTATTCTCCTCGGTAGAGAATAGGTGGTTTCTTGTCTGATCCAATGGACAAGGCGTCCTTGGAAGTCATATCTTGTTGGAAGAAAGAACGACCGAACAAAAAAAACTTAAATTCGGAAAAGAAGTTCGGGCCGAAGTGTAAAAGAAGTTCGGGCCGAAGTGTAAAAGAAGTTCGGGCCGAGGTATTGAAAGAAGTTCGGGTCGAAGATTGGGTTAAAGTTCGGGCCGAAGTTTGGGTTGAAGTTCGGGCCGAAGTTGGTTTTAAAGTTCGAGCCGAAGTTGGGTTAGAAGTTCGGGCCGAAGTAGGGTTTGAAGTTCGAGCCGAAGTAGGGTTTGAAGTTCGAGCCGAAGTAGGGTTTGAAGTTCGAGCCGAAGTAGGGTTTGAAGTTCGAGCCGAAGTTGATGATGATGTTCGGGCCGAACTTGTTACTGTTCTCGGGCCGAACAGTTTCTTGAGCTAAACAGTTACGAACAGCCTATAAAAACCCACTAATTTGATCCTAAAATGCTCGTTTCTTACCCAAATTCTTTGATTTTAATCACAAACTGACCCAGATACTATTTCCTTCAATCCATTTCAACTATATTACTCAAAAACAACCTAGATCTATTCGAAAATTTGAATTTAAAGGGTTTTTGAAGCTTTAATGGTTTTTCCTAAAACTCTTAATTCTTCATCAGTATGGATTAGATTCAATCCTAGCTTGATTCTAAGCTTAATATAACAATAAAAGGAAGCTATTCAATCTATAATAACAAGAAATAGTACCTTAAATCTGATTTTTGATCTTAAACCCCTTTTTCTTAAAAAAAACCTTCAAAAACCCACTGATTCTTCTGATTTTAACACCAATTGATGGATTTGGATCGTTTTCAAGATGAAATTATGCTCTGATACCAATTGAAAAGCACAATATCACTGATTCATTCCATTAGATGGTGTTTGATGATGATTTTGGTGAGAAAAGTGAAGAAGATGATTAGGGCTTTTAGAGAGAGAAAGTAGAGAGATGGTAGAGAACAATTGCTGGAAAGTTAACTTGATTAATTGTAACATCCCACAACCCCGTAGCACAATATTGTCCGCTTTGCCCACCGGCGCACGGTTTTGTTCTAGGTATGGACCACTTCCACCCAAAAGGCCTCATGCTAAGAGAGGTATCTACACCCTTATAAGGAGTGTTTTGTTCCCCTCTCCAACCAATGTGGGACGAATCTTACAATTCTCCCCCCCTTGGGACACAACGCCCTCGTTGTGCACATCGGCCCGGGTCTGGCTCTGATACCACTTGTAACATCCCACAACCCCGTAGCACAATATTGTCCGCTTTGCCCACCGGCGCACGGTTTTGTTCTAGGTATGGACCACTTCCACCCAAAAGGCCTCATGCTAAGAGAGGTATCTACACCCTTATAAGGAGTGTTTTGTTCCCCTCTCCAACCAATGTGGGACGAATCTTACATTAATTGTGCAAAAGTTAAAGAATTAAGCCTTACATGTTGGTATTTATACCATGGCTTCTTGGTTAGTTAGGACTAATTCCTAAACAAAACTTAACATCTATACAATGTTTCACTTTTACCCCCTAGACTAACTATTACAACTTTCTAGTACCTAACAGATAATCATTGAGTCTTTCTGGCAGCAATTCTCCAACATGAGTGATTGTCTTAATCTTCAATGGAAACATAGCTAACTCTTCCATCACTTTTTCTTTTACTGCTTTTTTTCTTGAGAGAATGTTATAAAAGATCTTTTCTAAAAGCTTATTGTAATAGTAAAAAGGCATCTTGTATATAATAAATGAATCATGAAATTATAAAATTAAAAAAAAACATTTTTAAAAAGATAGAACATTAGAATATGAGAAGTGTTTAAAACAAACCTAACTTCACCGGTGAATGCACCACCTTTCTTAACCCAACAATTTTGAGCTGCAACTTGGATTTCAGGCCTCAATTCACTTTTAACATAGGTAAGAAAGACAAATGGAGGGCTAACCACCACCTCTGAAAAATAACATATTCTTAGGGAGTCAATAAGAATCTGTAGTTTTATCAATGTTGAAGAATTGATAAACAAAATTGTCAAAATTGCTGGTTATATTACTATCATTACATGACCACAATCACACGATTCAGATTATCCAATTGTACAATGATGAATCACTATAATAGCATAATTACTTACTAACAACATCGGTGGATGGTATATCACCAGCATTAAGTGTAGCCACAATCTTCTTCACATCATCGGAAGTTCCATTCTACAAATGAAAATCAAATCAGCCAAAATTAGAATTCAACAAATTTACAGAGCAAGTTTTAGAATTCAGATTCAGATCGGCTAATAAAACATAAATTATATGCATAGTTGGTGTTTATCTGTTGCAGCCTTCTTAGTAGTTCAATCACTTGTTTTGTTAGGTTATTTAAACCCTGCAAAAATAACATATTATCTAAGTTAAAATTAGAAATTAAAATTAGGATCAAAGATCAAGCTTACATTAGTTAACTAATTTGTTAATTATCATACGACGTTTTGAACATCTATAATTGTTGTATTTGTAGAAACACGTTTTCCTG
Source organism: Calendula officinalis (assembly GCA_963853835.1). NCBI lineage: Eukaryota > Viridiplantae > Streptophyta > Magnoliopsida > Asterales > Asteraceae > Calendula > Calendula officinalis. The sequence continues at coordinate 65,537,360 of OY970828.1, forward strand.
TAGCAATCGAGCAGGCTGGAAACCTTACAGATAAACCTTTCTCACATTCTTGAATCTATTGAATATACCGTTCAATCTATTGAATATAAAATCAAAATCAAAAAACACTATTGAAATTAAAATGAAAATCAAAGACGGTTTACATGTGTAAAAATTGTGGATTGAAGGAAAGTGCTCTGAATTGCATACAAAACCGAACCAATTGAAATGCCAAAAATCATCACCTACCTCCAGCCGATTATGAATTCTTCAATTCAATCCACGGTTGTAGCCGCCGCCTAGAATATAAAATCAAAATCAGAATCAAAGACGATTTTGAAATCAAAATCAAAGACGGTTTTGAAATTAAAAGCAAATTCAAAGACGGTATAAATCAAAATAAAAAACATTCTGATAAAACAATTTACATGGGTAACAATCGTGGATTGAAGGAAAGTTTTTTCAATGTTGCGAGCAGCGATCAGATCACCGTCGAAGCCATCTTTTCGACAGTCAGGTGGGTGGTTTTTCTTTTCGCCGATCTCTTTAGCTGAAGACGATCGGAACAATGTTGCGAGCAGCGATCGGATCTCCGTCGAAGCCATTTTTTCGCCGTTCAGGTTTGTGGTTTTTCTTTTCGCCGATCTCTTTAGCGGAAGATGATCGGAAAAATTAATAAAAAACGCTGTGAAGATACTCGGTTAGATCGCTGTTAGGAATTGGGGGAAGAGTATGGAGGAGGAGGATGGAAACGGTGGGGAGAGATTGTGTGACTGTGTGTGGGGAAAAAACCCTAGAATGAGGTGAATCGTGAGATGTGGATGGTGTAGGGTGAAATTACATTGGTACCCTTTGAGTCAGCGAATGACTCATCATTTAGGAGTGATTTGATTGGGTGGGCATGACACGTCATCAAATTCAATTCAAATTCTTGCTCCATATATAGGTGGGAGATGTATACATGCATGAATAACATCCATGTAAACCAATATTTGAGTGTCCCTCATCAAATACATTAATGTGTCTTCCATGATCATTTCATTTCAAAAATCAATGGTTTAGATTGAGTTCTGCTTGTTTTGTAGCCTTAATTGGTTCTGATTATAATTCAACCCTATATATATATATAGGGTCGAATTCCATACAGAACCCGTATTATTTACAGAACTCGTAGAACTATTTTAAACCAATCATAATAAAGATAAAAGTTTTTAATTTATTTAATTCGTTTAAATACTCAATGGCATAATAGGAAATTGAGAATTCCGTTTTATTATAGGTAACTAATCAATTAAAAAAACTACCTCCTTAATTTAAGCCTAGTTAGTTCCATAATTTCAGTTTCCTTTTTCCATTAATTTTAAAAGCAATATCCCCAGCATCATACTACAAAATTGACGTTTAATTATAATGAAATCACCAGCATCATGAATGTATGATACATATCCCCAACTATATACATTCATGTATGATACATATCCCTATCAGTCAAATAAATGCAAATGAAACATTGATGTAGTAAGCGACAATTAAGTACATTACTACATTTATGCAAATGAAACATTGATGTAGTAAGTGACAATTAAGTACATTACTATATTTATGCATAAGTGTTAATTAACATATAAGTATTGTGAAAACTTTGATTACATGTGAATTTATGATACTTATCCCCAACTATATACATTCATGTATTATACATTCATGTGTTTACGTATCCCCAACATCATATTTTTACATCATTTTAGTTATTATTATAGTTATTACATTCATGTATATATTGTTGTACATTTAAAATTTAAACCAAATATATACATCATTGTACATTTATAACGAAAAATAAAGTTAACCTTTTTACATCGATGTAGATCAATGTTACAATCGAGAACTAACACCTATGTATAATCATCAATAATGAACAACAACAAAAAAAAAACACCTATGTATCTAAGCTCTAACACTTGTAAATAACACCAATAGATTAAAAAAAAATGTCTATATGATCACTAAACACATATGTTAACATAATAAATCAAAATTGTAAATAAAGCATTGGTGATCGTCTTCCGGTCATCGGTTGTTTGGCCCCCCCCTTCCTCAAATCGTAAATAGCGCATACATGTGACCGATGCAAAGGAGTTACAATGAAGGTGATGGAAACCATTTAAATCTCTTTCGAATTATTGCAGCCTTTTGATAAATAAACATAAATCACAAACTGAGAATTGTGCATGTTCTTGATTTAATTAAAAATATATATAAATCACAAAATGAGAACGATGGAAGTAGCAAGCTAACCTGCATTTAATCTAAAATAGTTAAATAAAGAAAATATAAAATAGTTTCTTTAATTGCAAAAATAAGATGGAAGTTTAGAGAATACCAGCACTTAGATGATTGAACGGACAGATTCATACTGCCCGTATCGCACAGATCTGACCAATTTTCTCGTCGCCTTCAAAACACCAAAATCACACAGGCCTGACTAATTTTCATTTCCATCTCCATTTCATCGCATAAGAAAGATACAAAATTAAAGTAACCAATTAACACATACAGAGAGAAAATGGGGGTACAAGTTTTGGAACTCCGACAATGGCAGATCTTCTCACCACCGCCAACCTCCTCCGGTGCTTGTAGCTGTTGACAGGGTGCCGCCGTCAATTGATAGAAATCGTCATCGGAGGTTGACGATAAAGACCAGGTGAGATTGATGGTTTGAATAAAGAGAGGGTGTGAAATGAGAAGAAGCAGATATGAGATAAAAAGAAGTGGTGGTGGCTTTCTCTCTCTCCTCCTTATTATTAGCTTTAATTTGAACGGGTTTTTTAATTTGGTGCTTTCTCTCTCTTCTCAAAATACCTATCTTGCCCTTTTGATTTATTTATAACAAAAATATAATTTGTTATATTTAAGAATATACTATAACCAATCTTAACCGTTAATCTTATAATCTAATGGTCTAGACTGAGTTCTGCGGGTACTGCACCTAAAATGAGTTCTGTATGGAATTCATCACTAAATATATATATATATATAGGGTCCGGATCCGGTGAGGACTCTTTTTCCGGTGAGGACTGCGAGGACTCCAAAAAAAACTTTAAAAATGATCCAAAACAAACTTTTTTCAAAAACTTTCTTTTTTAAACATTAAAATCGCAGCATATAAGATCCAAAAAAAAAATAAAAAATTTTAGAAAATGATCCAAAAAAAATATGGATCATAATAATGATCCACAAAAAAAATATGGATCATTGTTATGATCCGCAAAAAAAAAGTGGATCATATTTTTTTTTTCAAAATATTATTTTGCTCAAATGTAGTAATAATCATAGGGAGTTATATATATTTTTCTCGGAATTTTTTGGAATGTTTTTTAGGTGTCCTCGCGAGTCCTTACCGTTTTTTGAGTCCTCAAAGGATCCTACTTCTATATATATATATATATATATATATATATATATATATATATATATATATATATATATATATATATATATATATATATATATATATATGGGTCGAGTTATATTGAGAACCTGATTTCAGAAAGAACTTTGAGAACTCTTATTAACCAATCAGAATTTAGTAAATTGATTGATTAATTTAATTCATATTAATTATTCAGGGGTATTTACGACATTTAACAGAAAAAAAAATATTATTTCCTTTTTTGAAAATTTCATAAAATTTAGGAATTATTTTTGAAGATTTATTGTTATTTTATCATTTTTGTTGAGCCAGTTGTGCATATATGTTTTTTTAAAATTAGTGTTACATGTAGGTTGTGCATATATGTCGAGACGGTTATGCGTATATGTTGCGGTTTGTATAGGTATTGAATATATATGTAACATAAAACTAACATGTTTTACAAACAAAATTTATAACAAATTTTACAAAATTGATAGAGCAAACATAATACATACATGTCAACTAATTCATACAAAATGTCAAAATTCAAAAAAGACATATATGTTTTCGAGCAATAACATATGTGCATCCAAATGGTTGTTGGTGTGCAAAAACATATATCCCATTTTGAAGCAACTTTCTTCTTTATATACCCTAACACAAGATGTTCAATTCCTCTTTTTCCACTTATATAATTTGCCAATGTTCCTTGTATCACTCCCTTCAAACACATGTAAAAAACATATATGTACAGTATAACAACCATGTACCAAACTGAATAATCTCCAAAATCGAGAACAATTGAGGATTATACTTGTGCATCAGTGTTACCCCCCATTTTGAATTTGGACAAGCACTTCGTATCACTCCATGAATCTAACAATAACATAAATGTACAAATAATACCTATGTATCCAAATTCAGATTTAAAAATTCATCAAGGTAATGTTTGCTGAAATGACTCCAAAATCCATTTAAAATCAAAATATAAGATATTGTTGGATCCATTCGTATTTGATAATATAAAAATGATTATATAAAAAGATAGAATTAAGGAAATGAATTTTTTGAGTTAGAAAATACTACAGTTGACTAGTCAACATTTATATTGCAAATCAAACCTTATGTATACGTCATCTTCATCATGAGTTGATTCTTTATTTTTGAACCACGTCATCATCATCATCTTTGTTTTGTATTGTTCCTCAGCAATCGGAATACATGTGAGAACTTTTTTCTGTAAATCTAGAAATATAAATACATAAACAATGGAATCAACGGATTTGGATACACAAACACATAATTGAAATAAAACCAGTTTCAGATAAATTGTTTGGAGATTTGGGTAAAATTGTTTTACAAAAACCCAGATTCGTACATAGATTCATACCACCGTATAAAAATCCAGATTCATACCACTGTATAATCGAGATAGAGTTTGCGGGGCGGCGGAAAAAACATTGATCGACACAGACCAGGTGATGCGGCAAGTTCTGGTGGTTGCGATGCTGCGGGATCTAGTGGTGGTGATTTTGAACAAAACCCTAAATTGGAGTAAAAGAAGAGAACATGGGAGGAGAGAGATACGGTTTCTGTATTTTGAAAAAAAGAAACTACCTAAAAGAGAGAGAAACACGGATTCAAGGATATTTTATATTTAAGATTTCTTTTATGCTAAATACCTAAAATGACCTTTTTATTTAATTCTTATTAATAAAATATTTTAATTTATTTATGAAAATGCCATAATTAATCTTAACCGTTAATCTGAAATCCAATGGTTTAGATTGATCAATTAAGAGTTCTCAGAGTTCTTTTTGAAATCAGAGTTCTCAATATAACTCTTGACATATATATATATATATATATATATATATATATATATATATATATATATATATATATATAATATTATTATTATATAGATACAGATATTGTGGATTATTTTTTTTATTAATATTGAAATGGAATAGAGCGGTTCTATAATATGTGCGATATATAAATAGGGCGGTGGAAACACTAGGTGCGATATACTTATAGAGCGGTGTATATATTAGGGTGCGATATACAAATAGGGCGGTGAAAAGGTTAGAGTGCGTTATATAAAAAGGGCGGTGAATATATTTGGGTGCGATTTATTAATAGGGCAGTGTTCCTTTTTTGGGGAGGTGTGTTTAATAGGGCGGTGTTCTTTTTTATAGGGCGGTGTGTTTAATAGGGCGGGTCTTTTATTTGTTAATGCGCACTTATTTGGTGCGGTTTGAAAACCGCAGCTTCTTATGTATTTACCCGCACCTTCAGACCTTTTCTGGACTAGTGGAAGTAGTATTTAACTGTCTTTTTTCATCTAAACTCCATGATGGCATGATCTAACACTCAACAAAATAATGCAAAAATGGGCCTTTAATGGGCTAAAATTTTGGGATAGTGACACAATCGGGCATATGATTTAAACTCAAAGTTTTGGGGCTACATAAATGACAAAGTTTTGGGGCACTGCTTCATGGCTCACGAGTTTGGGTGTTTGGCCCGATACTTGTTGACCACAAAAGATGAACATAAATTGACTCAAAGTAAGTCGGGTTTTGGTACAATGGACCAATAAGGGGTGTTTGGCAAGCATAACTATTTTCTTCTATGAGCTACCTAAATAAGTCCGATGCATGCTACTTGTTAGGTATTAAAAGGTTGTAATGAATAGTCTAGGGGGACAATATGTAACATTGCATAATGTTTTAGTTTAGCTTAGTATTAGACTTAAACTAATTAGAATTAATTAAGAGAATTAAGGTAAAGGTATATAAGCCTAGATGTAAACCTTAATTCTCAACTTTTGCCATTAATCATATCAATTTTCCAGCAACTGTGAACTGTACTTATATGAGAAAGAATATCCACATTCTGAAGAAACAATGTATTAGATATTCACAAACACAATGATGAAACCCTATGATGCTGTAAGGTTTCAAGAAAAACTTAACTACTTTACCAAAAGAAACAGCAAATACATTATAGCTCAAAGAAAGAAGCAAAATCAAAGAACACTTGAGAAAAGAGCTGCTTTAGAAGAGCAAAGGAAGAAAGAAGAAGAAGAAACTTGATTAATTCAAAGTGAATTAATAAGTTTAGGGGGAGATTGTTGGGATGTAAACAAGATATACAAAGTCTATTACTGATGCTGCAGTTGGTACTGATCAAGTCATATTGAAGTTAATACTGATGGGGCAGAAACACTATCTACTACTGATGCTAATCTTGGAAGATTACTACTGATGATGTTACAACTGACGATCAACTGTTACTACTGATGTTATATTTAGAGCTGATCGTGTCCGAGATTCTAGCTTAGTTAGTTATAGAATGTATATCTTTATGTAATTCAATTGTAATCGATTCCTAGAATAACTAGGTTAATAATTTAGGCTTTAAGGACTATTATATATAGTTCCTTATGAATTGTAAACATACGTGTATTGATCGAACGAATTAATACATTGAAGCTTTTTGTGATAAACTGTGTTCTTCGTTTTATTCTTATTGCAGTTTACATTGTTCTTAATCTAATAACATAAGTGTTAATCCGTTGTAACTTCTTGTGTTAGTAGATCTGAGTTTCTAATAACTTGATTAAGTTATTCAATCCTAACAAGTGGTATCAGAGATTTACGGTTCTAGATCTACGAATTAAGAACAACAAAAAGTTTCATACTTTCGATCTCAAAAACTGTTAATCATGTCTGATAACAATGAAAGCACTCAAGCCAACAAAATTCCCATTCTCACTCCCAACAACTTTGGGATGTGGAAAAACAGAATCAAGCAGTATATGCTTATTACTGATTATTCCATGTGGGAAGTTGTGGTTGAAGGCAACAAAACCATCCAGACTCAAGCAGCAAGTTCATCAACTGAAGCAGACAAACTTAAGTGTGAAAAGGAGAAGAAAGACAGAGGAATTGAACTCAAAGCTCTAAGCACTCTTTTGCTTGCCATTCCCAACGACTATCAACATCTCTTTGTTGAAGATGATGATGCAAAGAAATTGTGGCAGGCTCTGGAAAAGAGGTTTGTTGGTACAAAGAGCAAAAAAAGAAACATGAAGTCTGTCCTGAAACAAGACTTTGAAAACTTCAAAGTACAGAAGAATGAATCATTGTCTCAAGTATTTGATAGGTTCAACAAACTCATTGGTGAGCTAAATCAAGTTGGTTATCAACCAGACAATGATGATGTCAACAGAAAGTTTCTCAGGTCTTTAGGTGAAGAATGGTCTATGTATACTGTGATATATAGACAAGGAGATGCACTAGAAGAGAAAGAGCTTGATGAACTCTACAATGAACTAAGAGTGTTTGAATCTGAGGTAAGTACCCAAACTCCAAATTTACCTTCAAACAATGCTGCTTTTGTGTCAAATACAGGAACAGGTCAGGAGGTTGTAAAGAATGCAGGAATTGAAGATATAGCAAGAGAATATTTCTTCACTAGTCATGTGCATACTGCATTGATTAGTGAAGATTTAGAACAACCCAATCCTGATGATTTGGAAGAGATGAATATTAAATGGCAGATGGCTATGCTGAGTTTAAGAACCAAAAGATTTCTTAAAAGAACTGGAAGACAAAATCTATCTTACAACAAAGGTGATAGAGCTGGTTTTGACAAGACCAAGGTTAAATGTTACAACTGTAGCAATCTGGGTCACTTTTCCAGAGAATGCCCAAGCAAAGATCAAAGATCAAGCTACAACAAAAACAGTACTTCCAATTCAACTGCTTTAGTATCTCAAGAAGGACAAGGTTATGACTGGAGCTTCCAAGCAGAAGAACATGCACAGAACCAAGCTCTTATGGCCTTTACTACTGACTCTTCTACTACCGAGGTACATTCTAAATCTTGCACTCCTGAATGCATTAAATCATACAAAGAATTAGAAAAACTAAATAAAGAAACACTTGAAGAGATGATTTTAAATAGAAACAGAAGAATTGAATATAATGGTTGTATAGCTGATTTAGAAAACCAAATTAAAATCTATAAAATAACTGATCAAAAGATAAAAGATGAATTGCTACAAACCACTTATGAAAAAGAACATATTGAATTGAAATTAAAAGAAACTTTAATCAAACTAGAAGAATGTCAAATGGAACTAGAACAGAATAAACTAACCATTAAAAAGTTTGAAAGAAGTTCTAAAATTGTCAATGAGTTAACTAGTAATCAAACTACAGAAAAAGTTATTCATGGAGTGGGATATCATGCAGTCACACCTCCAACAAATTTTATTCCTCCATTAAAGTCTAGTACAGAAAGAGTTTTAAATGATATAAAAATTGAAAGTCAAACTGAAACTGAAACCAGTAATGAATCAAATGAATCTTCTGATGATGATCAAACAACTGAATCAAATGATACTAGTTTTCACACCACACAAAGTCAAACTGAATCCCCAAAATACAACTCAGAAAATATACCTACAATTTTAAGAAGGGGAAATCAAAGGAATTTAAACCAATTAAAAGAACAAAGAAAACCTGAAAATTCTAAATCAACAAAATTATCATGCTTAATCTGTAACAAGGTTAACCACATAGCTAAAAACTGTCACTTCAATCCTATCAACAATCAAGAATTCAAAGAATTTAAAATCAATAAAGAAAAGGAAAAGGATTTAAAGTTAAAACAAACTGAAGAAGTAAAAAAGGTTCAAAACTCATTTGTTGAAACACCTAAATTTGGTAGAACTGCACAGAGATTGGTGCAAAATATCAGGCATAAAAGTCCAAATAGAAGTAATTATTTTAAAAATAATGGTAAACAACAGCAATTTCCTCAATATTCAAAGTTTTCAAACATCAGTAGAAACCAATCCAGGTTTACTACTGGTAAAAACCCTAATTACAATGTTGTCTGGTATAATTACAGAAATACTACTGATCATGCACAAAACTCATATTACCCAAACACTACTTGTCCATCAGTAGTAAAATATTCAAAAGCCAAACACTACGGGTATAAACCTAGATCATTAGCAAACAAGAATACCAGTACTAATCTACCATCTAAGAGCAAAAATACATTCGAAGCACATTCTTTTCCAAAAACTTACTCTTCAAAGGATGAACCCAAGACAAAACAAGCTTGGGTTCCCAAACTTAACTAATCCTTCTACTTTATGTGCAGAGTATCCAGATTCCTGAAGAAGGTAGAACATGGCATATTGATTGTGGATGCTCTAGACACATGACTGGAAATCTTCAAATACTTAGAGATTTCAAGTCTTTTGAAGGAGGATATGTTGCATTTGGGGAAAATCCAAGAGGTGGTAAGATTACAGGTAAAGGTACAGTATCAAATGGTAAGATCACTTTTGATGATGTCTTTTATGTTGCTGAGCTTAAATACAATCTGGTTAGTGTGTCTCAAGTCTGTGATAAGAAGAACAAAATTCTTTTTACAGATGTTGAGTGCATCATTCTTTCTCCTGATTTTATTTTAAATGAAAAATTTGTTGTTTTAAGAACACCAAGGAAAAACAATGTGTATTGCCTTGATATAGGGGGAGAACTCATTTCTTCAAATGAGGTCAACTGTTTTATATCCAAGGCAAACACAAATGAATCAGAACTCTGGCATAGAAGGATGTGTCACACAAATTTTAAAAATATGAACAATCTAGTCAAAAAGAATTTGGTAGTTGGTTTACCACAAAAAGAATTTATGTGTGATCATCACTGTGTTGCCTGCCTAAAAGGTAAACAACACAAGACTTCTCATAAGTCCAAAGCAATCAATTCTATTTCTAATCCTTTGCAGCTCTTACATATGGACCTTTTTGGACCTACAAATGTAATGAGTATTGGAAAGAAACAATACTGCCTTGTTATTACTGATGATTTTTCCAGATATACTTGGTTTTTCTTTCTTAGGACCAAAGATGAAACAAGTGAGATTATCAAGAATCTAATTGTTAAGCTGGAAAATACAAGAGATCTCAAAGTGAAAGCCATCAGATGTGATAATGGCACAGAATTTAAAAATACTAACCTAATTGACTTTTGTGATCTTAAAGAAATTGACAGGCAGTACAGCTCACCAAGAACTCCACAACAAAATGGTGTAGCTGAAAGAAGAAATAGAACCATCATTGAAGCAGCCAGAACAATGCTTGCAGATTCAAAATTACCAATAACCTTTTGCTGAAGCTGTTAATACTGCTTGTTATGTTCAGAACAGAGTATTAATAGTTAAGCCTCACTTTAAAACACCTTATGAACTTTTCAATAAAAGAAAACCATCAATAAATTTTCTAAAATCATTTGGTTGTCCTTGTACTATTCTGATTACAAGAGAACAAATTGGTAAGTTTGACTGCAAAGCAGATGATGGAATCTTTGCAGGATACTCAACTCAAAGCAAATCATACAGAGTATTCAACAAAAGGCTAAGGATCATTGAAGAAAGTGTAAATGTATCCTTTAATGAGAATTTGATGAATGAACAAGGAAATGGTCCAGATTGGTTGTTTAATATTGATAATCTAACCAAATCTTTTGATGTCAATTATAAGTTTAATACAGGAAATTCAAATAAACAAAACCAACAAGAAGGACCTTCATCAAGTGGAAGACAAGATGTTATGAAATATATCCTAGTTAATACTGATCCCACAGTTGATACTAAGGACAGTAGTAACACTGGTAACCCTAATTTCAATAACACCAGTAATAACACCAATTCTGAAGATACTACTGATCCCAGTAGTAACTCCGAACCTCAAAGTTGTGATGATGATCTACTCAATACTGATGTCAGTAACAACAATGTTCATCCCGAAGTTAATGCAGACAATGCTACTACTGACACCAGTAGCAATGATGAAACTCCACAAAATTCAAACAATCCAGAAGAAACATGGAAAGATGCACAAATGCCTGAATCAAATGAGTCAAATCTAGATTCTCAAATCACTGTGGACAAAGTTCCTGGAAACAGAACTGAAAAGAATCATCCTTTGGACTTAGTACTAAGTGATGTTAATTCAACCATGCAAACAAGAAGCAAATTCTTTTCATCTTTAAATAAATATGTGTAACATAAGTCTAATATCTAATGAATGCATGTATGAATGTTTTCTGTCACAGGAAGAACCTAAGAAGATTCAACAAGCTATGAAATATTCAAACTGGATCATAGCAATGAAAGAGGAACCTCTTCAGTTCAAACTACAAGCTGTATGGACTCTTGTACCTCTTCTAAAAGGAAAAAGGCCCATTGGAACAACATGGATCTTCAGAAACAAGAAAGATGAAAGAGGTATAGTGATCAAGAACAAAGCAAGACTTGTAGCTCAAGGGTACACACAAGAAGAAGGCATTGATTATGATGAAGTATATGCACCAGTTGCCAGAATTGAAGCAATCAGAATGTTTCTAGCATATGCTTCATACAAGAAAATAAAAGTATACCAAATGGATGTAAAAAGTGCTTTTTTGTATGGGAAAATAGAAGAAGAAGTGTATGTATGTCAACCTCAGGGCTTTGAAGATCTAGAACATGATGACTATGTGTACAAACTAGACAAAGCTCTATATGGCCTTCATCAGGCACGTAGAGCTTAGTATGACACACTGTCCTCTTACCTATTGAAGAACAATTTCAAGAGAGGTGCCATTGATAAGACTTTATTCACAAGGAAGGTCAAAGATGATATACTACTGGTCCAAATATATGTAGATGATATCATCTTTGGATCAACAAATGATCAACTGTGCAAAGAATTTGAAGACTTAATGCAGATCAAGTTCAAGATGAGCTCAATGGGTCCAATGAATTTCTTTCTTGGACTCCAAATCAATCAAAAATCAGATGGCATCTTGATCAATCAATCAAAATATGTCAGAGATATTTTAGAGAAATTTGCAATGAAAGACAGCAAAAGTGCAAGCACTCCAATGGAAACTCACAAACACCTACATCCTAATGTTGAGGGGGAGGATGTAGATGAGCATCTTTACAGATCAATGATAGGGTCTTTAATGTATCTAACTGCATCAAGACCTGATATCATGTATAGTGTTTGTGTATGTGCCAGGTATCAAGCAAAACCTAAGGAATTACACTTGCAAGCTGTTAACAGAATTTTCAGATATTTGAAAGGAAGACCTTCACTTGGTCTTTGGTATCCTCATGCATCACCATTTGAACTCATAGCCTACACAGATAGTGACTATGGTGGTGAATGTCAAGATAGGAAATCCACTACTGGTGGATGTCAATTCTTTGGATCAAGGTTGGTGTCATGGCAATGCAAGAAACAAACCAATGTTTCAACTTCAACTGCTGAAGCAGAGTATGTAGCTGCATCTGCCTGCTGTGCTCAAGTTCAATGGATTCAAAATCAACTTCTGGACTTTGGTATCTCTATTCTTAAAACTCCAATTTTTATAGATAATCAAAGTGCTATCAGTATTGTGAATAATCCAGTAAAACATTCTAAAACAAAACACATTGAAATACGATTTCATTTTATAAGAGATTGCAATGAAAAGAAATTAATTAAAGTAGAGAAAATTCATACTGATAATCAATTGGCAGATCTTTTTACAAAAGCATTTGATGTAGGAAGATTCAGCTTCTTGGTTAGCAGTATTGGAATGATTTTAATAAGTTAAGTTTCCAAAGAAAATCATTTGTAAAATGTTCTTGTAAAATTCTTTATTTTACTACTAGTTATTTATTACTACTGATCCTTTGTTACTACCACAATCTAGTACTGATAGGGTTTCTCAGTATGATTAGGCTAAGTATAGAAACAATGGTTACTACTGATGTTTCTACTACTGACACTTGATCGACCGTTATCTGTAAAATACACAATTACAAGACTAACCCTCATGAAATTAGCCGTTGGGTTATTATTCGAAGGACATTTTGGTCATTTTGCAGGTAAAATCAAAAAATATAAATAGCTGATTGTGATTAGTTTAGCATTATCTTCTCCTCGATTCGATAAACCCTACGCTAAACCCTAACCCTCTGCAAATCCGATCAAAACCCTGCATCAGTAACAACTCAATTTCTTTCACAAACTTAAAATTCTTGCCAAGACGATCACTCTCTCTGAAAGATTCATCTCAAAAGATCATAATCATTCAAATGGCAACCCTAAAAGCTCTTACAGTCAAAACTGATCTGAAATACTCTGAATTTCACAACATGTGTGCCTTCCTAAGAAATCCTGATGGCACAAAGGACTTTCGTCCTATAGTTATGTTTTCGAAAAACTCTCCTATCAAGTTTGCTCTCACAATCAATCCCAGGGCATATGAACAACATCTCATTGATTTTTGGACTAATGCTGAAAGAACTGAAGGTTCAACCATGTCTATGATCAAATCAACTGTAGATGGAAAGTGTATCACCATAACTGAACAATCAATCAGACAACATCTTCAACTCAATGATGAGTCAGGTATGTTCTCTTTACCAAAGGAGGATCTTGTTGAAAATTTACAGAAAATGGGGTATGAAGGAAGACTAGATATAGTCACTTTTCAAAAGGGTCTTCTTTCACCTCAATGGAAGTTTTTAATACGTACTATTCAACATTGCATCTCTCCAAAAAGGAGTACTTGGAATGAGTTCAACAAGTCAATAGCTTCTGCTGTTGTGTGTTTGAGCACAGGACAAGTATTTAATTTTTCTAACATGATCTTTGAAGGAATGCTTGGAAATCTTTCACCATCAAAATTTTTAATCTATCCAAGATTCCTTACTTATATTATTAACTGTGAAATTCAAAATCTGTCTATACCTAAAAATGTGTTTGTCATACCAGAACTAAATAAAAAGGTATTTGCTAACATGAGAAAACAATTTAAATTCTCTGGTAAAGATACTCCTTTATTTTCAAACATGATCTATGATCATCCCCCAACTGGAGAAGGTTCAAGTCACCCCATTGAACCCCAACCAACTCCACCACCAAATACAGCCCAAACAGAACCCTTTCAGTCCACTCAATTAAATGAACCAACAAATGTCCTGAATGTGTCCCAGGAACATGAAATAAATCCACAGAGTGCTACTCTTCACTCTGTGGAAGACCAACCTATAGCCAAACAAATCACTACAACTTACAAAAGGAAAAGAACTTCCTTAAAGGACACCAGGGGACCAATTGAGTCAAACCCCAGACTCCAAGAGTTGACCTCACAGGAGGAGAGAGGTCATGAGGAAAGGGCTCTCACTACTGATGCCCCAAAGGTGGGTGCACAGGCTAGTGAGCACATCACTAGGACCTAGACCTCGGCAACTCTTAGTGATGACTCAGAATTTGAGGAATTACTAAGAGGACCCCGATGCCAAGAAACCAAAGGGGGGGGGGACTACTGCTTCTTCTAGGAAGAAGTGTGTGTCCAAACAACCCATTTCATCACCAAGAAGTGATGAGGGTAGAACAGAACCACTTGAATTGACGGATAGGATGGAAAACCTTAAAGCTAATGTACCTATTGAGCCCAATGATCCACCCAAAGGGGTTGAGGGCAGTATTAAAACCACTAAATTGACGGCTAGGAAGGAAAACCTTAAAACCACTGTAGAACATTGTCTGGAGTTACTTAACAATCAAGGAAGAACCATGACCTACATGAAGCACTACATCAATACCTTGAACAAAAGGCAGAAGAGGTTTGAGCACAGGCTTAAAAGGCAATCCAATTTGATAAGGAAATTACAAAGGAAGATTGCAAGTAGTGAGGCTCAACAAGTTGAGATCACTAAGGGGGAGAAAGATCAAATTCAAGGGATGATTGATCAATCTATTGTAGCAACAACCCTCCTGAACTTGAAAGAGGTCCATGGTGAAACAAGTCAAAATGTTGGTGAAGACTTGTACAGAGAAATGGATGAGGATATATTTGTGTCTGCAAATCAATCACAAACAGCAGAACAAGTAAACTCTCCAGTTACTACTGAGGTGATAGAGACTACTGATCCTATGGTTATTACTGAGGAAAAGGATCAAGAGGTTGTTACTACTGGTCATGATGAAAAGGCAGATACACCAGTAGTAAACACTACAGAAGAAGATATAATGGTTACTACTGATGCCCTAGCAGTAGTAACTACTGAAACAACCTCACCAGTAGTAAATGAAGAAAGACAAATTGTGGTACATGAACAAGAAAGAATACCAGTAGCAGTTATACCAGTAGAAACCACCTTGGTTACTACTGAAGAGGAAGAAGAAGAAATTCCAGAGCTTATTGAACGTGAACGGTTTGTTGTCATCACAAAACCTCCAACACCTGATCAACCACTTATCATACCTGACATTGATGATAATGTGAACTGGTTTGAAGTTGATGAATGTACACTTCCTCCACATCCCTGATTCTACCAGAAGACAAGCTTAAGTTATTTTATCCAACACTTGAAATTCCTGGTATTCCTGATATGAAATACACTCCACCTCCATCTATACTTCCAGCTTGTATTGGAAAAGGAAAAGAAATATATGATGATGATTATCCCAACACAGCTTTAGGTCACCGCATGGTGAACAAAATTAACCATGTCAGATCTGCTAAACAAGCCAGATGGAAGGTGAGAAATATAAGGTACTTAAAGATAGTGGCTATTGCTCAAGCTAATAAAAAGGCTGAAGAAGAAAGATTGCAAAATCAAGAAAATCAAGAAGCTAAAGTACCTATTCCACAAATAGAAGGGATTCTAGTAGAGGATCAAAAGGCAGAATTTGAAAAACAAAGAAAAATAGAAGAAGAACATCTAAATTGCCTTGAAGATCTTGTTGCTGAATGTAAGAAAGAAAAGGCTGACCTACCAGAGGAAATCTTTGAACAGAAAAGGAAGATGATTGACTTCCTAATATCAAAAGGGCACAGTGCAAAATCTTTTGGCAGAATGAAGATGATTACAATAGTAGATAAATATTGTACTGCCAGAAAGAGAGAATTGGCTGAAACACAAGCAGAAGAAGAAAAAACAAAGGCATTAATTGCAATAGATCCAACAATCATTCAATCTGGAACACCAACTCCAGGTGAAACTTCTAAACCCAAATCAAAGAAAAGAAAGGCTCTTACACAAGAACAGAAAGACAACAAGAAATCAAAACAAACAGAACAAATTATTCCTGTTCTTGAAGTACATGTTGCTCCCCTTGAAGACAATCCAGTCATCAATTGGAGAATTATTGATAATGTCATAGAACTTATAAGGGAAGACATAATAGTCCAGAGATTTACTGGATGGTTGCCAATGATTAGATCTTGTTCAAGAAGTGATATAATCAAAGTACTGATCATAGGTAAACCAAGAATGACAAAGAAATCATGGAAGAATTCAGGAGCTGGATATATAACCAAAATGATTGATGCTGCATCGTGTCCGAGATTCTAGCTTAGTTAGTTATAGTATGTATATCTTTATGTAATTCAATTGTAATCGATTCCTAGAATAACTAGGTTAATAATTTAGGCTTCAAGGACTATTATATATAGTTCCTTATGAATTGTAAACATACGTGTATTGATCGAACGAATTAATACATTGAAGCTTTTTGTGATAAACTGTGTTCTTCGTTTTATTCTTATTGCAGTTTACATTGTTCTTAATCTAATAACATAAGTGTTAATCCGCTGTAACTTCTTGTGTTAGTAGATCTGAGTTTCTAATAACTTGATTAAGTTATTCGATCCTAACAATGCATTGAACTAGTGTTATTAAGCATTACAATTGGTATCAGAGCTTAATTTCACTCTGAAAACGATCCATTTCCATTGCTTGCTGTTCAAATCAGAAGATCAAAAGGGTTTTTCAAGGTTTTTGAAGAAAAAAGGTCCAAAATCAAAAAACGGATTTGAGGTATTAATTCTTGTTCTTATGGATTGAGTAGCTTCATTTTGTTAATATATTAAGCTTAGAAACAAGTTAGGATCGAATCCAATCCTTTCTAATGAAGAATTTGAATTTTTAGTATAAACCATTAAAGCTTCGAAAAACCTTCAAAATTCAAATTTCCGATTAGATCTAGGTTGTTTTTGGTTAAGATTGTAGTAATGGATTGAAGGAAAATGATTTTTGGTCATTTTGCAAAAAGAATCAAAGATTTTGGTTAAGAAACGAGCATTTTAGGATCAAATTAGTGGATTTTTCTTAGCTGTTCGGAGCTGTTCTGCTCAAGAACGACTCAACTGTTCTCGGCCCGAGAATAGTAACAAGTTCGGCCCGAACTTAACCCAAATCTTCGGCCCGAACTTAACCCAAATCTTCGGCCCGAACACTGGTCAATCTTCGACCCGAACTTCTGCTCAATCTTCGGTCCGAACTATTTCCAAGTCTTCGGCCCGAGCATCTCAAAACCTTCGGCCCGAACTTCTTCAAAGTCTTCGGCCTGAACTTTAAACAATATTCGGCCCGGACATTACTCAATCTTCGGCCCGAACTATAGTCAAACTTCGGCCCGAACACTTACAAGTCTTCGGCCCGAACTCTTTTTCCACACTTATTTTTTTTCTTCCAGTCGTTTTTCTTACCACTAAGAAATGACTTCCAAGGACGCCTTGTCCATTGGGTCAGACACTAAACCACCTGTTCTCTACCGAGGAGAATACGGTCAATGGAAGAAACGATTTCTCCATTTCATCCTGAGCCAACATTCCGGTACAGATATCCTTGACTCCCTTACAACCGGACCCGCTAAGTTCTATCGTGCATTGGCACCAGCCCCAAACTCCGAACCAACATTACCTGGTGGTGTAATCGAAATTCCCCCGTCGGAATACACCCAAGAGCAGAAGGATAGGGCTAGGGGCTGATGTGTACGCACACTCCTATATGCTACATGGCATCACGAATGAAATTTACAGCAGCCTTGATAGTTTCAGCACGGGTAAAGAGCTCTGGGATGAGATCCAAAAGAAAATGGAGGGTACCAACCTGGGTAACAAAGCAAAGATGGTATCAACCCTAAACACCTACGGTCAATTCAAAGCTACCCCGAGAGAAGAATTGGAGCAAACCTACCTCAGATTCTGCAACATGCTCAATGATCTCAGGAAGAACAAACTCATCAAAGAGAAACTTGAAATTAACATCAAATTTATTCAATCCCTACTACCGGAGTGGGAGATGTTTGGCAACAGTGCGATGTAGCACAAAGATTTAAGCTCCATAGATATTCATGAATTATATGAGTACCTACATCAAAACGAGCCTATGGTGAGAGGAATCGCCAAAACTAGGCAAGATACTGCTGACACTCTTGCAATGTTGGCCAAACAAAACCTAACTCTCAAAAAAGGTATCAACGAAGCAATGATTGCATCAAAATCAAAAGAAGTGGTAAATGAAGAAGCAGAGACTCTGATCCCTGCGGGGACGAAAGATGAAATCGATTCGGTTCGTCAAGCCTTGGCTCTCATCTCAAGTTATAATAACAAGTACTATAACAAGCCAACCAACAACAACCTCAGATCATCCTCAAACTTCAAATTCAACTCCTCTTCTCAAACCCCGAACAACAAATCCTCATCTTCCTCCACTGAGCCACCTAAGAAATGTTACAACTGTGGTATGACGGGTCACTTTGCTAAAGAATGCAAGAAGCCAAAGGTGAAGGACTCCGAATCCTTCAAGAGGAAAATGCTCATGGCTAAGCAAGTTGAAAATGGCAAGGTCCTACTGGCTGAGGACCTACAGTGGTTGGAAGACTCAGATGATCAAGAGGAAGAGGAATGCACCGCCAGCCTGGCTCTTATGGCGAGATCAAACGAACTAAGAGCAGAGCTTGGTATACCTGAGAATGATGACAAGGAGGTACACTCTTCTTCTTTTGACTCTTTACTATCTGACTCAGACACTGATGAATAAGAGAATTCCTTGTTTAATGAAAAACTTTTTTCCTAAAATTGATGAGAAATCACAACTGACAAAACAAATTACTTCTTTAGAATCCGAAAAGGAACAACTTTTAAATGATTTAAGTGATTTAAGTCAATGTTCTCTTCAAATAACTCAAGTAAACAAGGAATTACAAAATCAGTTGTCTACGTCAAATCTGCTTATAAATTTCAAATTTCTGAATTACAAAATAGTCTACAAAAACAAGTAAATACAACCAATGAATCAAATACACAAATCTCAAAATTAAAGGCAGAGAATTTAACCTTTCGTCGTCAACTTGAAACTCTTGTTCCTCAAGTCAATCAAAATAACCTTTCAAATCAAAAAACACAAGAGTTACAACAACAGTTGTCATCGTTTCATGCTGCTCACACCAGTGAGGTCAATCGTCTAAATCACATTATTAATACAAAAAACCTTGAAATTTCAAACCTGAAAAACATGAAGACGGTGTCAAGTAATAAAGACGACTCCAAGCAGCTGATAAATGACTTGGCAAATCAACTAAGTCGAGAGCAAAAATGGATGAAGTCCGCAGACATCAAGATGAAAGACTACCAAGACCAATTAAAGACAGCTGACATCGAAATGCAAAAATTGAATGAACAAATCAAAATCATAACAACCAATTTTTAAAAGGAAATTGATGAACAATCAGCAACCATACACAGTCTCACTTTTAGAAAAGAAAATGCTGATGAACACATCTCCAAACTAGAACAAACGATTGTGAAAGCTGGTCATACTGAAAAAACAATAAAATTCAACGAGCCAAAAGAGTTCAGATCGTACAAGTCAAAAGTGGGTCTTGGAGCAGAAAACATACGCCCTCTGGAAAAAGCTGCAGATGTTCTTCCAACGTTATACAACTACGACTACATGAACTTGGGAATCTGGCAAAGCTTCCTTCATATGCCAGATGAGGAAGCAGAAGTTGAAAAGTTCAACCGGGAAATGGAAGAACATGCTCAAATTAGCTTCAATTATGATGCCCTAAACTCAACATACGAAAAGAAGAAAGCAAAATTTGAACACAATGAATACTTTCCAATCATCACACCTGCTGAATTCTCCATTCCTGAAAACTAAATTTTAAAACAAATCAAAGAGCCAAAGCTATATGTTCCTCCATTAGTTTTAGAAAAGAAAATTGTCCAATTAGAAACTGAAATTGATGAAGCTCACAAGGCCTTTGATAAAGAAAAAGAAAAACTTCAAAACAAAATACATAATTTAGAGGACACCATTTTAGAATTAAAAACTAAAGCGAACAATACTGTTTCACAAAATTCTAAAGCCTCTTTATTAGGGCCAGCACCGACAAATCTAGTTCCAACCATCTTGAAGAGAAGCTCTAATCCACCTATTTTGAATCTTGCAGATCGAAGATTAGAGTCTGAAGGGAAGAAGTCCATGAAGCAACCTGAAGTCAAAAGAGCCACGCAGTCAAAGAAGTCTATTCAGACTGTATCCAGTATGCTTAAGAAGCCTAGTCTACTTAAGAAGTCTAGTCCACCTAAGTCTGTAGTTTCATATTTTTCTGTTCAAAATAATTGTAATGACTCTAGACAGTTTATTTCTCCGAAAGAAGCTTATGGCATTGTTTATGATTCTGCAATTTATCGTCTAGTTAATCACGCTGTTAATGGTGTAAATTTAATTATTAAAACTGATAAAATGGCAAAAAGATTTATTTTGATAAAAAGACCGATAAACCAATTTCTCAGTACGATAAACGATATTTTATTAAAATATATACTCTTTGTGGTAAAAGACATGATGTTCTTGGTAAACATCGTGAAATCATTCAGTCTTGCACAACTCTCGATCAGAAAAATCTACCGTTACACGTCCATTAAAACCAACATCTGAAAAATCTTCATCTCGTCGTTCCCTCGTGTATCGGGAAGTTTCTAAAGAAACATTGTCAAACCCAAAGCTTCCATCAAAAGCTCAAAAGAAAACTTTCAAACAACCGAAGAAATCTTCTCAAATTCCACAAACTTCTGTCTCTCATCTTTCTTCTCGCCACAAGTCTTCTGGAGGAAACTCTGCACAAAAGTCAAAGCCATCGGTTTCCTCAAAAGGCAACAAACCGTCCGCTAAAACGAATACTCATGTGAAATATAACTGGATTAAAAACAAAAAATCACATTGGATTATTCAATCCTCTGAAAAATCTCTCAAATGGGTAATCAAATCCGAACTGCCTCCTAGCAGTTCCCAAACGCTCTAAATTGATCATCACATAAATCTGCATAAAACATCTGTCACTAATCGTTCTGGACCCATACATGATTGGGTACCTAAAATGTTTTATTTGTTTTACGTAGAGTATATGGTACCTCGACTCGGGTTGTTCAAGGCATATGACGGGAAACAAAAATCTATTGACTAATTTTCGTCACAAATATCTGGGAACGGACAAATTTGGAAATGATCATTTAGCTGCTATTTTGGGACTTGGTGACATCATTCGTCCAAATCTTATTATCAGAAATGTTGCTTTTGTCGAAGATCTCTCACATAATCTCTTTAGCATTGGTAAATTCTGTGATAAAACTCTGGAAGTCAACTTTCGCACAAAAAAGTGTGCTATTTGTACATATGACGGAGAAGAACTTCTTACCGGAACCCGTGATACAAACCTTTTCACCATTAATCTTAATGATGTTGCTCCACTAGAAGAAGTATGTCTCGTATCAAAATCTACTTCCAATGAGTCATGGTTATGGCATCGCCGTTTGTCTCATCTTAACTTCAAAACCATGAACAAACTCGTAAAAGGAGGACATGTGTCTGGATTACCTGATGTTGCGTTTGAAAAAGATCATAAATGTTCATCATGTGAAATGGGAAAAATGACCAAAAAGTCTCACAAACCTAAACCGGCTCCAAGTACTTCCAAACCTCTTGAACTACTGCATATGGATTTATGTGGTCCAATGAGTGTTCAAAGCCTTTCTGGTAAACGATATGTTTTGGTTATTGTTGATGACTATTCAAGGTACACATGGGTTCATTTCCTCCGCTCAAAGGATGAAGCTGCAGAGATCATCATCTCATTCATCAAGAAAACCCAAGTGAACCTGGAATTAAATGTTCAAACAATCCGTACCGACAATGGTACCGAATTCAAGAATCGGGTCCTTGACTCTTATCTTGAATCTGCTGGCATCACCCACCAGTTTTCCGCTGCACGAACTCCTCAACAGAACGGTGTTGTTGAAAGACGAAACCGTACCTTAGTAGAAGCTGCTCGTACGATGCTTTCATTCTCAAAACTTCCTCTGTCTTTATGGGCAGAAGCCATCAGCACCGCCTGTTTTACTCAAAATCGCTCAATAATAAACAAAACATATAGCAAAACTCCATATGAGCTCATCAACAATCGAATACCAAATGTAAACTTCTTCCACATCTTTGGTAATCGATGTTTCATCCCGAATGATAAAGATAAACTAAACAAGTTTGAAGAGAAAGCTAAGGAAGGAGTCTTCATTGGATATTCAAAGGAATCAGCTTCATTCAGAATTTACAACCGATCCACAAGAATGGTCAGAGAAAGTGTTAATGTATCATTTGATGAAACATTCCCTCCTCTAATCATTCAACATCTTTGAATGACCTTGAAATCCTATTTGAACACTTCTATGACGAATATCACAACGTAAGACACACACCTCCACCACCACCCCCACCCCCACCCCAACCCCACCTCCGGCAGATGTTCAATCAATCACTGCTCTGGAAATCAACACTCCTTCAACAAATTGATCTCCATCCCCTACATCACCTGCTCCAACCTCACCAATACCCACATCAAATGCCGGTCCTTCAACATCAACACAAGGAACTCAATCTACACCAGTCGATTCCCCACCTCCTTCAGATATTATCGCTCCACTGGTGATTGACTTCTCTAAATTTCATGTTCCTCGTGTGGAACCACCACCTCAGATCAATCCCCTAAATACTGAAACTGCAATCATACCACATCCTGTTTTCACGGATAATTACAACGTTAACCTTGGTCGACTCCCACCTCCTCATTCTACTGTAACACCCAAATTTTTACAAAAATAAAAATTTTCTAAATACAAGATTTTAAATAAAAAGGTCCCAATAACTTGAATAATTAAATCCCAATAATAATATTTCCATTTAAAAATGTATTTAATGCGGAAATAGTTTAAATAAAATAAAGTGTTTTAAAATATTAAATGCTATCCAGATCAGTATGGAAAGATACAGCGGTCAACCGTCCACCTTCTCCTTTCCTTTGCTGGTACCTGAAACAATGTGGGGGAAAGTTTGGGTCAGCTGGGAAGCTGAGTGAATAATCTCAAAATGCAAACAATTAAAACATACAACACATGAGGGCACATCGGTGTACTCCTAGTCAGAATCTACTCGGTTAATTACTCAGATTTATTTCTCAGATTTTATTACTCAGATTTTAATTTATATAGCGCGCTTGTGTGATTCGGGTCGATCGCCCCTCCTCACACCTCAGATAGGCATAAGCCAAAACTCAGACGGGAGTGATCCCAAAAACTCAGACGGGAATAATCCCAAAAACTCAGACGGGAGGTGGTCCCAAGATAGGAATATAGCCAAAAACTCAGATGTGTGTTATTATGTTTTATTATCTCTTTAACATAATTATCTCAGATGCCCTAGCAAGTAGTAGCACAGAATGACCCTGTGCCGAGCTCGGTTACCCAGGCACAATGTCTCAAATCAGAATAAATCAACAGATGCTTAGATACTCAGATAACATATCAACTCAGATAACACATAAGGTTCAACTAATGTAACACATAAGTCATGCATGTACTATGTTAAAACTGAATACACGGTGAGAATACTCACCTCGAGAAACGTAAGCTCCAAAAGATTCCCGACAGTCAAAGGTACAGCACGTTATCTCCTAGGCGGTCCTAAAACCAAAGACGAAACCCTGAATTAAAATTCTACCCGAGGGCTTATTTCAGAGAGCTAGCAGCATCCGTCAGTCTCACGGAAACTGCCATAACTCCTAAACGGCTCATTAGATTTTTCCCATCTTTTTACCACAGAAACTAGACTCAGATTACTACAAAACACTCTCAAGTGGCTTCTTCCCAAAATCGGACTCTAAGGGCCTCAAAACAGGCTCACAAAACAGCATAGCTGCACAGGTAGAAATGTTCACAGCAGCGTATTAAAATGGTCATAACTTTTAAACGGTAACTCAGATCGACGAGCCGTCCGCGGCAACGGAAAGAGGACTCAGAAAACTAGAGGCCTGCACGGGACAAAAATCCAAAAACGTATTTTAAGTATGGTAAAAACAGACTCTAACTCAGGGGACAGATTCTGTAAAAATCCGCATTGTGTAAAACCCGTTTTAAAACCCGACACCAACCCGTTAAATCCCGAGGCACCCGACTACCTCGAAACTCACTTTAAACTCAGAAATCAGAATTAGAAATAGTCTAGTTCATAATTTTGTAATCTTTTCGGTTTAAGGAAACCAAGAACCTAAGGGTTCGGTTTCCGGTTCTTCGGTTAAAAAAACATCTTAATGACGACACGGTGTTTACCCAACCTATCCCGACACTTCCCAAACTCAGAGACCAAAAATCACAATAACTCGAGATAATCACGAATGTCATCGAAACAGTTAATACAAGACTCGGTTTGATAACGAAGGTAAAACGAGAATCACTAAACTATTATAACGACAAAGGAGCAAAGCTAAACGTTTCTTGTACACAATGAACTCCAACCCGCAGCCCTCAAATACCTCCACCGAAACAGGTTAGCCACGAAATTTAAATCAAAACTCTAAAGAATATGAACAATAACAACATGGATAGAAGACTACCGAAATAAGCAACCCTTGACTTGATCAACACCCGGCACTCTACAACCTCCGACTCAGCAATCTGCTTGGTTACCCCATCTCGACAAACCCACATCCATAACCTGCTCGAGTCTTTGACTATGGAAACAACCAATCAACGGTTTATATCTGAACCCGAAACCTAATGACAAAACATAGAACAATGTGTGGTCACAACAAATATCACGGGACTGCCTACACGAAACTGCAGACTAGTCACGAGGTTAAATCTCGAAGAAACAAGGAAACTGGAAATATTACACCAAAAAAACAAGACGTGTTAAGGCAAAAAGCCTTACCTCTTTATGAATCTTAGGATAACAAAACAATCTAGAATAGCTTAGATTAAAATGTAGATCAAAATAGCTAAGTTAGGAGTGATACTGAGTTTGGCCAATACTGGCCACTCAGTATCAGCACTCGGTATTGGAAACCAATACCGAGTAGAAGGACTGAGTCACAGTTAGTATAGTAACGGACTAAGATTAAATCCCTTGATCTTAGTCATTTCATTTACTTAGTCCTTCGGTTACTCCTTTGCCCATAATGTAAGATCTCTATAACATTATAAATAGAGATCATCTTGCAAAGGAGTACTTATCAATTTACACATTCATATATCTATCTTTGTAATTGTTCAAGTGGTCTTGTATTTCCGCTACAAGCCGCACTTAGTGGAATAATATACGTTTGACTAAATTACTGTGTTAATCACCTTAATTGTCTTAAGTAAATTATTAATCTAACAATTATCAAGTTAACCAGGGTTATTGTGACCTAACAACTGGTATCAGAGCAGGCTAAATTAACTCTTATTTAGTCGATATTTTAACCCTGGCAGCCATTCCTTATACTTATCCTTCCAATTCTCAAAAATCCAAAATGTCTACAATTGTTGCCCCAGTCATGTCTGGTAAGGGAGTGCCCATCTTTGATGGAAAAGATTTCCACCAATGGAAGCTTAAGGCTCAGTGGTATCTTGAATCAATTCATCATGAGATGCTCACTGTGCTAAATGATGGTCCTATCATCCCACAAACTGTGGAACCCGTTGCTGCTACTGATGATGCTCCTGAGAGCACAAGAGCAGTTCCTAAACTGAAACACACCTGGACTGACACTGACCGTCAGTTATTCAGTCTAGACTCAAGAGCTAAGGGAGTGATTGGTAATGCTGTTACCAAAGAAATACTGAATGCAATTATAAAATTGCCAACAACAAAGGCTATGTGGGATAGTCTATCAATCACTTATGAAGGCACACCCAAGGTGAAGTTGCAGAGGAAAAGCAATATGAGAAGGAAGTATGAAAACTTCTTCTCTAGCCCAAATGAAGACATCACTACTCTCTACAACAGGTTTAATACTGTTGTCCATGATTTAATCAGTGTAGGCATTGTAAAGGAAGAAGGAGAACTTGTTCAAAAGTTCTTGGATAGTCTTCCTCAACAGTTTCTTGACATGACAAATTCTGTCAATGCTGCTAATAACATTGAGTCATACACTCTTCAACCTTTGTATGGATTAATGTTGAATCATGAGGAGAATAATGCTGCAAGACTGATCAACTGGAAGAAAACTGACAAGTCTTCCACTGGTATGGATCTAGTTGTGCAACAGGCATACACTGTAACAGAACCTGAAGAACCAGAAGTTGATCTTGCTGATGCTGAGGCAGAAGAGCTTGAAACACAAATGGCTCTTATGTCCATGAAGCTGGATCAGTTGAAAAACAAGAGGCTTGGTGTTAGCTCTTCCAATACTGATCCAAGATCGGGTCTTTGCTATAGGTGTGGAAAGCCTGGACATATTGCTGCTAATTTTCATACCAAGTCATCTGAAACTGATCAGAATGACAAGATTGCATACCGAGCTAAACGGTATAGAGATAAGTATGTCAAGCTGAAGAATTGGAGCAAGGGGAAGAATGCGGCAGGGAATGGTGCACCTCATCAAGCACTTTACTCAGAGGCTTGGATGGATGGGGAAATAAGTGATGATGAGGAAGAGATTGAGAACAAAGCCTTTATGGCTTTTACTGAAGAAGATTTGAAGAGCTCCTTTGATAGAGATATCAAAGAAGCTGAGAGAATGAGTGTCCACACTGATTGGGATTCCACTCAGTTGTACAAGGTGGGTTCCTTTCAAACTTATTCTGAAAATGAAAAAGAAAAGATTTTTGAGTATATGATTGTTGATCTTAAAACTTTAGTACAGAGAGAAAAGGCATTAAAATTAGCAATTCATGAACTTGAAAGGGTAAATAATGAACATTTAGATAAATTAGCAAAATTTAAAGATTTAGAATTAGATTTTTTAAACTTACAAGACATTAACCAAAGATTAGCTGATAAAGCTCATTTACACAAACTGGAAAAAGAAAAATTTGAAAATCAATGTAAATCTTGGGGAAATGCATCTATTAAACTAAATAAATGTCTAAATTAACAATTTCCAGAAAATGTAAGGGCTGCACTTGGTGTTGATCCTCAATTAAAAAATAGAAATAATTTTGCTGATTTATTTGAAGAATTTTCAGATATGAACCCTGTTCAGTTTGTAGAAGCAAAAACTTTTTCTGAGATAGGATGTCAAACTGAATCAGATGATGAGGATAAAATCATTTTTGAAAAACAAATTGGTCCTTCCATCTGTTCTAAATGCT
This sequence comes from Calendula officinalis, assembly GCA_963853835.1. Taxonomy (NCBI): domain Eukaryota; kingdom Viridiplantae; phylum Streptophyta; class Magnoliopsida; order Asterales; family Asteraceae; genus Calendula; species Calendula officinalis. The sequence continues at coordinate 65,565,245 of OY970828.1, forward strand.
ATACTGAACTACAAGAGCTCAGTATTGAATTTCCTGAAAAAGAAATTTTTGATACTGATCTTGAAATAGTACAGTATGACACTTCTGTTGTTCCTCCATTTGAATTATTATTTAACACAACTACGTTTGAGATATATAAAGAACCTGAGAATACAGAAAATAAACTTACTGCTACTCAAACTGTTTTAACTAATACTGAATCCACAGGAACAGCAAAGTCAACTACTCAAAAATCTAAAGAATCTAAAGAACCTGTTCAAGTTGTCATTCTAAAACATGATAAAAAGAAAACAACTTCAACAGGATCTCCAAGTGTCACAAACAAGAAGTCAACTGATAAAAAGACTTCTATGCCAAATAGAATTAAGACACCAGAATCATCTCCTTCTAAATTTGACAAAAATAAAATTAAAACTCCAGTAAAAAATGATAAAAATAACATGTTAAAATCAATTGGTGATCAGATTAGAATTCTGAGTCAAAAGTTTGCAAAATTAACTAATACTGATCAACCAACAGTTAAACAATTTTCAAAAGTGCCTTATGAAAATATGTTTCGAAACAGACCTAGAAAATGTTATAGATGTCATCATACTGGACACAAAGGAGATGAATGCTGGACTGATCTCTCAAGTCCTAGGTACTCAGTACCAAAGAAAATGAGAGAAACTAAGTCGGTATCACCAAAGAAAACCTCAAAGGTTATTCCTGAAGTAATACTGACCTCTCCCACAAAAGAGATCAAGTCAAACCCCGTTTCTCCTATCAAAGGTCCCATTCAAAAATGGGTTCCTAAAAAGAACTAACTTATTATTTGTGTCTTGTGCAGGGTGACAGAAAATGGTATCTAGATAGTGGCTGCTCAAGACACATGACTGGCAGTATGGAGTACCTTATTAACTATACTCCAGTGAAGGGTCCTTCTGTCAAGTTTGGAGATGATTCTATAGGGAAAACAAGAGGGTATGGAGTCATAAAAGCAGGCAATATAACTTTTAAAAGAGTTGCTTATGTGGAGGGTCTTAAACACAATCTGCTCAGTATCAGCCAGATGTGTGATGATGATAATGAAGCTCGGTTCAGAAAGATTGCAGGAATCATCTACAATGATAAAGGGCAACCTGTACTCGTTGCTAGAAGAGAAAAAGATGTTTATGTAGTCAATCTGTCTGAAATAGACCCCACCATTCGAGTTTGCCTGCTGTCTAAAGTCAAACCAGAATTACATTGGTTATGGCACAAGAAGCTCTCTCACATAAATTTCCGAAATATAAATGAGCTCAGTATCAAGAAACTGGTGAGAGGGTTGCCCACTATTACTTATTCAAAAGATAAGTTATGCTCAGCATGTGAAATGGGCAAGCAGAAGAAGAGTTCATTCAAGTCAAAAGTTAATCACTCCATAAATGAACCTCTTACAATGATTCATATGGATCTTTTTGGTCCCATCAGCACACCATCATTGGCCAAAAAGATCTATACATTAGTCTTAGTTGATGAATTCTCAAGATACACTTGGGTTATTTTTCTCAAGACTAAAGCTGATGCAACAACAGAAATCATTGCCTTTATTAAAAGAGAAGAACTTCAAAAAGGCAACAAGGTCAAACAACTTAGAAGTGACCATGGTACTGAGTTCAAGAACTCGGTATTGGCTGATTTCTGTGAAGAAAAAGGAATTATACAAAACTTCTCTGCAGCCTACACACCACAACAAAATGGTGTTGTAGAACGAAAAAATAGAACCTTGATTGAAGCTGCAAGAACTTTGTTATGCCATGCTGGACTGGCACTGAGCTTCTGGGCTGAAGCTGTTAATTGTGCCAACTTTACTCAAAATAGAGCTACTATAGTCCAGCGTCATCAAAAGACTCCATATGAGTTATATAATGGCAAGATTCCTAATGTGGAATATTTTCACATCTTTGGGAGTAAATGTTTTGTACTAAGTACTAAGCAAAATCTCAACAAATTTGCTCCCAAAGCAAATGAAGGCGTGTTCTTGGGCTATTCTCCACACTCTAAAGCCTTCAGAGTGTATGTCATCTCCACCAAGATGATTGTAGAATCTATTCATGTTACATTTGATGAAAATCAGAATGAGCATTCTACCTCAGCAACTGAAGACATAAGTGGCATAGAAATTCTATGCAATCCAGAAAACTCCATTGCTGAACAGCCCAAGTCTCACCCATACTATGTTGATCACAGTATGAGTGATACTGATCAAGAAACACCTCAGTCTAACTTCAATATAACAAATTCTGAGGTTCCCATTACTGAGAACCCCAATACTGAGGTCCCAATTCTTGATTTGAACAACTCCACATATGAGGAAGGAGAATCCTCCAATACTGCTCAAGAATCCACACCAAATCTGCAAAATTCAGAAGAACAGCAACCAGTATTGTCTGATACTGATCAGGATTCATCACAGCATCAGGCAGACAACCCATCACCACTACAAGATATTGTTGATCTTGCTTCAAATGTTTCCTTAGGAAATAATCTAAGGGAACACAGAGACCATCCTCATGAAAACATTATTGGTCCCATTGAACAAGGTGTTCAAACAAGAAGAAGGTTAGAGTTTGAACCCCAAGCAACTGCAAACTTCTGTTTCTTCTCAAGTTTCTTATCTACCATGGAACCCAAGAAAGCTGATGAAGCTTTATTAGATGAAGACTGGGTAGAAGCTATGCAAGAAGAATTGACAAAGTTTGAAAGAAATAAAGTTTGGAACTTAGTACCACCTCCTGCTGGTAAAATTATAATTGGTACTAAGTGGGTGTTCAGAAACAAAATGGACAAGGATGGTGTTGTCATCAGAAACAAAGTAAGACTGGTTGCTCAGGGTTACAGGCAAGAAGAAGGTATTGACTATGATGAAACTTTTGCACCAGTTGCAAGAATTGAAGCTATTAGGTTGTATCTTGCATATGCAGCTTTCAAGAATTTCAAAGTTTATCAGATGGATGTCAAAAGTGCCTTTCTTAATGGAAAACTACAGGAGGAAGTTTATGTCAAACAACCACCAGGTTTTGTTGACCCTAAATTTCCTAATTACGTTTTCAAGCTTGATAAAGCCTTATATGGGCTCAAACAAGCTCCCAGAGCCTGGTATGATACCCTGTTGAGTACTTAATTGAAAATAAGTTTATAAGAGGTAAAATTGACAAAACATTATTTTCAAAAAGAAAAGGTTCTGACATTTTACTCATTCAAATATATGTGGATGATATTATCTTTGGCTCCACTGACAAGTCAATGTGTGACTGGTTTGCTAAGATAATGTCATCTCAGTATCAGATGAGTATGATGGGAGAACTTACTTACTTTCTTGGTTTACAAGTTGAACAAAAGCCTGATGGCACTTTCATAAATCAAAGTAAGTATGTGCATGACATGCTCAAGAAATATAAATTTGAAAATTTATCATCCATGCATACTCCTATGGGTACTCAGGATAAAATAAGTAAAGATGAAACTGGTAAACCAGTATGTCAATCCACATACCGAGGTATGATTGGTTCTTTACTTTACTTAACAGCTAGCAGGCCTGATATCATGTTTGCAACTTGTTTGTGTGCTCGGTATTAGGCTGATCCGAAAGAATCACATATGAAAGCTGTTAAGCGAATCTTTAGATATCTTTCAGGTACTCCTAACATGGGTCTTTGGTATCCCAAAGACTCAAACTTTGACCTTGAAGGGTATACAGATGCAGATTTTGCAGGTTGTCGGTTGGACAGAAAGAGTACAAGTGGAGGATGTCAGTTCCTCGGTGGCAGACTAGTTGGCTGGTCATCCAAGAAACAAAATTCAGTTGCAACTTCTACTGCAGAAGCTGAATATGTTGCTGCAGGAAGTTGCTGTGCTCAACTATTGTGGATGCAGTATCAATTAATGGACTATGGGTTTAACTTCCAGACGACACCTATACATTGTGATAACAAGAGTGCTATTGCTATCACTGAAAACCCAGTCCATCACTCCAGAACTAAGCACATTGATATCAGACACCACTTTATTCGAGATAATGTGGAAAAGGGTAAGGTTGAGGTAGATTTCGTTCCTACAGATGACCAATTGGCCGATGTCTTTACTAAACCTCTCTCTGAGGAAAGGTTTATGTACTTACTAGGACAATTGGGTATGCTGAATCCCTAAATTTACTTAAATTTTCTGATACCGACTGATCAGTATTGCTTTCAATACCGATCGAGTCAGTATTACTTGTCTGATTTATCAAATTTTGTAAATTTTCATTTTTTTATTAATTTATAGATTAAATTAAATGTTTTTATAATTTTTAATATTTTATTAATTTTATTTTTTTTTTAAACTCGGTATTGGAATCCTGGAGTAATACAACTGACTTTTAACCCCTATACTCCCCAACGGTAACCTTTCTTAATAGGAAAGTTACCGTTAATACAAGATAAGGCTGTCAAATCAGCCGGTTTAACTTCCCAATACCGTAAATATCTTTCAATTAAGTATAAATAACCGTTTTTTCTTTCATTATCATTTTTCTTACAACTGTTATTTCTTACATTCACTTTCGATTCTCTCTGCGATTAACGATTTCAATTTCTCTTTGCAAGCAAACTTTTTAAAGAAAAAAAAACACATGGCAAATTACCGTTTCTTCGCACCAGAGGCTGCACCGGCAACACAGTTTAGAAATGATGAACTACCCAAATTTGCAAGGAATAACATCACGGCGAATTTCAATATTCCTCAAGCTTGGGCGTGCCCCGAATTCACACAAATGATTACCTTTCTGAAGCACTGCCCAATCACTCAAGCATTGATTCGATCTCCTAGAGCAATTTACCCAGAAATGCTCTGTGAATTCTGGTACTCTGCTAAAATCGACTCACCAGACATGATTACTGGTTGGGTGATTCGTGAACAAAGAAGAACCTTCGTCTCAACAGCCATAATTCGGGAAGCTCTGGGTCTTCCTGCTCATGCTCAATATGAGCCGTTTGTTGACATAATAGAGGCTAGATCAGTGTTACCACTTATCGGACGAAGAGGTACTACGGGGATCATTAAAAGAAATGAATTTGGTCCAATGTGGGGTATACTGATCTCTACAATCATTCGGTGTATGACTCACAAGACTGGAGCTTTGGATCAAATTAACGATTTTGGGATGCAGATGGTTCATGCCATGTACCATGGAAGGGATATTGATTATGCTCGATTAATTTTTGAAGAATTAGCATCTCTGATTCGGGCCAAAATCAGAGAATTAAATGTTCCTTTCTGCAGATTTCTTTCTCTCATTTTTCAGAATGAGATGCCTGCTCATATATACGATGAATTCAACAGCCCAAGAGTGGATCTTCCTCCTCTTCATGAGAAGATTTTCTTCTACAGGCCAAAAGAAGGAGAGCCTGTAATGAGTCACTCAATGTGGGCTATAGTCCAGGCACACATTAATGATGCACAATCTTCTGATACTGCATCAGAAAATGATGATACTGATGATGACAGTGGTGATGGTGGAAACGATGATCAAGATACTGAGATGGTGGAAGCACAACAGGCAATAGTATCATCTCCACCAGCACAGGATCCTGATGCTCCTATTATTGAAGAAGCTTCTGATACTGAGCCCTCAGAAGACACACCATTGGTTCTTCAAAGAAGAAGAAGAAATCTTTCCCCTGTTCTTATGGGAAATCTGTCATCAGAAGAGATGCAAACTGGAAACATTCCATCTTTAACTGCATCTCTTCAAGCACAAAGTGCTGTTGCCGCCAATGCTGACCTTCCAGGTCCAGAACCAGAAGAAATTGCTCACCATCTTGAGGCCCCTCATGATCCTCTTGATGTCGAACTTCAGTTTGCACAGCATACACTGGAAGGTGCAGCTAGCAGAAGAGAAGAAGCTCTTGAAGGTGCTGTGCCTCAAATCAGAATCCAAATGATCCAGCACCGACCTCTCATGATGCCAGAAGAGAATCAGATAAAGTCTCAGGTATGAATTTCCAAAATCATTAAACTTTTATATATATATATATTTTCCCCCATAGAGACTATGTATTGGCCAGTACCAACTCAATACTGACCACAGTCTCAATCGAACTTTCAAATATATACTCTTATGGCCAACATAGTAAGCCCACTGCTGCTATGCAAAATTCATATACCGAGCTTTTCACATGATCATTGTCAGTCTACAGTTGTTTCACCATTTAAAGGAACAATAGTGGTTGATGTCACACTGACACCCACTGGTGCTGCTTGAATGATGTCCAACTTATTTTGAGTTGGATAACATTGTTCAAGAAATGATCCAAAACCCTTTAAGCCACACTTGCCAAATATTTCCATGGGTCAAAGACACATTACTGTTATCACTCTAATACCGAGTGATAAACATTGAAAATAAAAAGAAGCATATCCCAGGCTTCGAATTCCCCAACCACACCTTTTAGTAAATGTGACCTATCCTACACTGAGCTACTTAAAATATCACACTCACTTTTACTAAAACACTTCTTACACATGCTTTGCACTAGTCCACAATATTTCATCATGAACCAGATGAAATACAGACTTCCAAAATCTGTTTATATGATTATAGAGTTAATCAATACCACAATTCTATTTGATAAACTTTTCTTACTAACCATTTTTATGTTTTTGGTTTCTTTAGCACCATCTGTGCAGGGTCAAAGAGCTCAACCTACTCAGTCTCAGGAAGTACATGGAGCTCTACAAACTATTCTCAATCAAATCCTGGCTATGCAGACCACTCAGAATAACATTCTGGCCAGGATGGATGAAATGAGTACTGAGATTGATTCTTTGAAGCAATCAGTGGCACTACTACAACAACAACAACAACAGACTCCACCACCTCCACCTACTGGAGGCAATAATGATGAAGAAGGTCCTGCCACTGAGCCTCGCAGATCACCATCTCCTGCACATACTCATAGTGCAGGGCAGGCTGACACTGAACCCATGCTCTCCCCAAGTCCTGAAGATCAACAGGGAGACATGGGTGGTGATACTGAACCCATTCCCTCCCCATCCAATGATAACAATAAGGGGGAGAAAAGACAGAGAGATCAAGAGGTTGATCAACCTGAGCCATCTGCTCAGGGGGTGAAAAGAAGAAAACTAAATGAAGATCAACCTCCACAGCAACAACAACAACAACAACAACAACATCAGCAAACATCTCATACTAAACCTCTTCGGTTTAGATATGAAAGAAGCAGACAAAGAGGAAGATCAGTCTTGGAACAACTTGAAGAAGAACCATCTGAGCCATCTGCTCAGGGGGAGACTAATACTGATCAACCTCAGCAAGTTGTGACTGAGCAAAACAACTTGCAGATAATTGTGTATAGGCCTTTTGTATGGCCTATTGCTGATGATGAAGATGAAGAACATCCAGTGGCATCAGAAGATTTTTTAAACTTTGCACTGGATGAAGCAAATAAAGAAACCTCTTCATCATCATTCTCTGATGATGAAGAGCATACAGAAAAACCTATCTCTCCTCAAGCTGAAGGGCCTTCTAGAATCCCTAGAAGACCAATAACCAGAAGAATGACAAATGTGGTTATGTCGTCAAAATCTAGTGAACAAACAGATCCAGCTCCACTGATCTCTAGACCTAGAAGATCTGTTCAATACACTGAGGATGAGATTGAAGCCCAAAGATACTTTCCTGTCAAGGAAGAAGATCCTGAAACTGATACTGAGGCAGATGATTCTTGGAAGCCTCATACTGTCAGAAGAAAAGGTGATGATGTTCTTCAACAATACTGGAACATCATTGCCCAAAGATTCAGATATAGAGAAACCAGGATGAACATGCTGAGGAACAGAATTTTTCTTGATGTGAAGAACATTCACTGGCTTAATGAATTTGTCAACAAAATCAAAGTTAAAATTGTTGACAGATGCATCACTGCAACCTGCACTGGGCCAGTCAGTCCTCCAATGAAGATCTTCCTTCATGACATTCAGAATATGGGACTCCAAGACTGGGTTAAAATTGCTAGACTGATTAAGGAGTTGCCATCCAGGTCTTCTGAAGCCCAAGTAATGATGGATGAAGTATGGGCCGTAGCTGCAGTTTGTTATGAACAGGGCATTCTATATGCAGCAGATTATAGGGCACTCAGTGTTATGACTGAGGCTGTGAAAAACAACAAGCCTGAGTACCTGAATACCTTCAGAATGTTCCCTAAGTACACTGTTCCTTCTAACCTTATATTTCAGGATCAGAAGAGTACCATATATCCAACACCTGGATATATGTATACTGACTCAGAGGACAGGGAGTGCTTCATCACTGAAGCAGAACTGCAAACAGCTCCTATTAGCCATTTGGTGGGCTTGAAATGGATGATAACCAAGAAAGAAGATGCTTGGTTCAGAAAGAAGATTGTTGATGTGCTAAACAACAGGCAAGATGAACTGAAGAAAAGAGAAGAGTTCATCCATGTGAAGAAAGAAGTCTTCTATGAGTTTGAATCAATCAACAAAGAATAAAGAAGAAGACTTTGCAGCCTGTAGTTTATTTTGTTTAATATCTCTTTGTAATTGTTTTGTTATCATTAGATAGGGGGAGATTGTTAAGGCAAAAAACCTTACCTCTTTATGAATCTTAGGATAACAAACAATCTAGAATAGCTTAGATTAAAATGTAGATCAAAATATCTAAGTTAGGAGTGATACTGAGTTTGGCCAATACTGGCCACTCAGTATCAGCACTCGGTATTGGAAACCAATACCGAGTAGAAGGACTGAGTCACAGTCAGTATAGTAACGGACTAAGATTAAATCCCTTGATCTTAGTCATTTCATTTACTTAGTCCTTCGGTTACTCCTTTGCCCATAATGTAAGATCTCTATAACATTATAAATAGAGATCATCTTGCAAAGGAGTACTTATCAATTTACACATTCATATATCTATCTTTGTAATTGTTCAAGTGGTCTTGTATTTCCGCTACAAGCCACACTTAGTGGAATAATATACGTTTAACTAAATTACTGTGTTAATCACCTTAATTGTCTTAAGTAAATTATTAATCTAACAATTATCAAGTTAACCAGGGTTGTTGTGACCTAACAAGACGGAACAAGGATTAGGAAAACTACCGATTGGAGCCTCAATCTGTCTCGGTCACACTCGACAATCTCGGCTACTGCTTGATCACAACGTTGGCAACAATAGACTCGGAATACGGCTGCGTACAATCCATTATTCTTGGCTTGCTTCTATGATCAATCGCAGTTCACCCTCTTGGTCGCTGCGTCACTGCTCGCCGGAGAAGAAGGCACGAGATGCTCTTGCTATTCCCTGCTCGAACGTGAATCGAAAGGGCTGTGATGGTTGCTTACACCTTGCCGGAACAAGAAGAAGAAAAGGGACGGTGGCAGTGGTTGTATGTTTGCTGCCGGAAATAAAAACATGGCATCACTGGTTGCTTCTTCATGGCTTGCCGGAAAAGAGGAGGAAGCATGTCGGCGGCTGGCATATGACAAACAAGAAAAACAAAGGAAGGGGCTCGGGATTTGCGCTGGGCAGAAATAATTATGGGAAATTAGGGTAATTCTTTTTTTCTTCTTTTCTATTTAAGTGTAGTCCTCATACTCTAAGGCTTTCTATTTGTGTGGGCTTTAACAATTCGGGCCCTAAACATCCATGACCCAACTGAAACAGTGAGAAAGGAGAGCTGGCTCGGCCCGGGCCTTTGGCCGGCTTCGCCACTAGCTCAACTCGTACTATTAACTAAGCGGTCAAAAAAAATAATAAAAACGTCTACTAAAATGTACCGTCAGTCAAATTACAGGTCGTCTAAATACGAACCGTCTACTTCATTATAATTAACTTACTAATTATTCGTTTTAAATCTAAATATGACGATTAAATTAGTATTATTTAATTATTAAAATTTCAGGGCGTTACATCTACGAAGTGGACAAAGGAACATCCTTTAGACCAAATCATCGGAAACCGAGAGTCCTCAGTCCAAACTAGAAGGGCTTCAGCGGATGAATGTCACCATGCATCATTCTTAAGCTCCACTGAACCTGAGAAAGTCAGTGAAGCGCTTTCCGATCCAGACTGGATAATTGCAATGCAAGAAGAAATTAATCAATTTGAAAGATTAAAAGTTTGGCGCTTAGTTCCTAAAACCCCGGGATCATCAGTCATCGGAACTAAGTGGATTTTTAAGAACAAGAAAGATGAAAATAATGGTGATTTTCGGTTATTACAAGTAACAAAACGCAGCGGAAAGATTTAATCACCATGAACGGATCTTGATATCAATCATACAATTAAACTATAAGAAAATCAAAGAGAATGGTATAAGAATTCATACCCTAGTTGCCTTTGATTATTGTGTATTCGGATGGAGTTGGTGATGGATTGAAACCAAGTATTCAACAAGAATACCTCTAAAAGAAATCCACACAACACAAGCAAGAACACCAAAAGGAGGATGCTAGTCCTTGAGTCTTGAGAGCAAAAAGGAAGCAAACAAAAAAACACCTTCTTGTGTGTGTTATGGTGCACGGCCAAGAGAGGGGTCAAGGGAGTGTTTATGGACTCATTCAACACTCATAATGGTGCCATAAAGACCCATTAAAGATTTCCATAAACCATACTTCTATTTTCACTTTAGTCCCTTGTTATTTGTTTCTTCTAGTTTGCTCACAATAAAGTTTCAATATTAACAATTAATATTAAACTTATTATATACAAGCATGAAGCTTTTATATATTAATAATTAATGTAATTACACTAATTACACTAATTATATAATCGTGTTTAGTGTTTAAGTGTGTGACCCTTTAGGCTCACAAACAACTAGCCATATAACTATATGTTATACGCGTGAAGCATATTCCAACAGCTCCCACTTGCGCACGTGATAACATCAAGTAGTTATACAAGCAAAGGTTAGAGTCTAGCAACCCGCCAATGCCCCTAGTAGTACATGAGGAGTTTCATAAAATCTTTGTTCAAAGTTTTTCGAGCAGTTATCCTTTTGTTACTGATACTATGTTGAATTTTAGACAAGGATCAATGTCAATCTAAAATTTCAACGATTCTGTTTCTCGATCTATACATTGAAGTAGATTACCAAAACCAATCAAGATTCATCTTGATTACTTTTTGGGTGTGGCCACACATACATCTATTCAAATCATCGAGGGGCCCAGTAGTATCTAATCCACATGCGTGGAGGAACAAATTCTTTGTTGACTGCACGTGTCTGTCATATGCTTAATGACAAACCCGATAATGGTTGTTATAGCAGCCTTATTCAGGTCAGCGTTTAACCATATCAAAGTTTTCCCCTCTACATACACAAACCAACTTGCATCTCAAGTCAGAGGATAAGTGACAAAGCCTTTGTGAGATTCACTTGTGACATAAATCCAGGAAGTGATTTCTCATAGGTTGGGTCAGTCCAATTGTGCATCAATATGAACAACATGTGAGTTTGATTTTATCATCCTTAGCCATACTAAGATAATGTCATCAATGCCCTCAGATTTGTCTTAATAATATTCCGATATTATTAATATGACAATGGACAGTTTAGAATATAAAACGCAGTAAATATTCATGGATATAAACATGCAAATATAGAACACAGTAGATATTCATATAAAAACGATCATATCAAATATATCAATTTATTCCAATAAAAAACTGCTCAATGTTCCATTATCCAAATACTAAAACAGATTACATGAAACTACTAGCTGGTCGAAGTCCAATGTTTCTAGCATGCTCAATATGTTTGGTACATGACATTGGCTTCGTGAAGGGGTCAGCTAAGTTGTCATCTGTATGAACTTTGAGCAAGCGTACATCTCCCATTAGGATCGCATCTCTAATGTAGTGAACCTTCCTCCGGTAATGTCTGGCGCCTTTCTGAACACCAGGTTCGTTGGCAATGATGATAGCACCTGTGTTATCACAGTACATATCCATGGGTCTTTCATTACTGGGGACAACTCCAAGCCCAGAAATGAATTTCCTCATCCAAACAGCTTCCATTGCAGCTTCAGTAGTTGCAATGTATTCAGCTTCTGTAGAAGACATAGCGATAGTGCTCTGCTTTGCACTTTTCCAATCAACAGCGCCTCCGTTCAAAACGAAAACATACCCCGTTTGAGATTTGGAATCATCTCTATCAGTTTTAAAACTAGCGTCAGAATAACAAGTAACGCTTAGCTCATTTTGAGGCTCACCACCATAGACAAGAAACATATCTTTAGTATTCCTAAGATACTTCAGTATGTTCTTAACAGCAGTCCAGTGACTCTCACCTGGATTCTGTTGATATCGGCTTGTAAGGTTCTGTGAGAACGCTACATCAGGTCTTGTGCACCGCACAGCATACATGATAGATCCTACTGCCGAGGCATAGGGGACATCACGCATACGTTTCATCTCATCAGGTGAGGACGGTCCTTGAGTCTTACTCAAGTGTACATTGTGTTGCATAGGAAGACTTCCACGTTTGGAAGCATCCATTCTAAATCGTTTTAGAATCTTATCAATGCACGCACTTTGACTTAGTCCGATTAACCGCTTTGATCTATCTCGGTAGATCTTTATACCAAGTATATATGCCGCTTCCCCAAGATCCTTCATAGCGAAGCACTTCCCAAGCCAGGATTTTACATCTTGTAGCATTGGAATGTTATTTCCTATGAGTAGTATGTCATCAACATATAGGATTAGAAAGACGACAATGCTCCCACTAGCTCTTACATATACACATGGCTCGTCGGGATTCTGAGTAAAGCTAAACGTTTTGACTTCCTCGTCGAATCTTTTGTTCCAACTTCTGGATGCTTGCTTTAGTCCATAAATGGACCTTTGAAGCTTACATACTTTCTTTGGGTGTTTTGGATTAACAAAACCCTCAGGTTGAACCATATAGACATCTTCATCAAGATGTCCATTTAAGAAAGCAGTTTTAACATCCATTTGCCAAATCTCATAGTCATAGTACGCTGCTATGGCTATGACAATCCTAATAGCTCTAACATCGGCAACAGGCGAGAAGGTGTCATCATAGTCAATCCCGTAGGTTTGAGTGTAACCTTTTGCTACCAATCGAGCTTTATAGGTGTGTACGTTGCCATCCATGTCGGTCTTCTTCTTGAAGAGCCACTTGCTACCAACAGTCTTACTGTTAGGAGGAAGATCAACCAACGTCCATACTTGGTTATCTTTCATGGATTGCATTTCCGCGTTCATAGCATCAAGCCATTTGTCAGATTCAAAATCTGATAATGCAGCTCGATAGTTAGGGGGTTCATTATGATCCCCTAAACTTAGCTCCTCAGCATCGACATGGAAACCATATCGTTCAGGTGCATGAGGTGTCCTTGCGGACCTTCGAACGGGGACTACATCATTTTGAGGTGCAACAGGAACAGTTTCATGTTCAGCCTCATCTTGATGTTCGCTAGTCTCTACAATAGGTTGTGCATCTTCATCGATTGGAATCTCGTCAAAGTCGATGGTACTCCCACTTGCTTCTTGTGAAATGAGATTGCTCTCAAGAAACTCAGCATAACGAGCAATAATTACTTTTTGCTCAGGTGGGTAGTAGAAATAGTTCCCATCGTTTCCTCAGGGTATCCTATAAAGATGCACGTGACAGCTCTGGGTTCAGGTTTGTTTGGCGTGTCTCGTTTCACGAGAGCCTCACAACCCCAGACCTTCAAGTAAGACAAGTTAGGGACTTTCCCATGCCATATCTCATATGGTGTCTTTTCAACCTTCTTGGTGGGAACCATATTCAGTATGCGAGCAGCCGATTTGAGTGCATAACCCCAAAAGGATAGAGGCAGAGTTGTAGGACTCATCATCGATCGGACCATGTCAAGCAAGGTGCGATTTCTCCTATCCGATACACCATTATGCTGTGGTGTATAAGGGGGAGTGAAATGTGAGACAATCCCACAATTCTTAAGATGGTCTTGAAACTCATGGCTCATGTACTCTCCTCCTCGATCAGAACGAAGAGCCTTTATCTTCTTGCCGAGTTGATTTTCTACTTCATTTTGGAAAGCTTTGAACGTTTCAAAGGTTTCATGTTTATGTTTAATCAAGTAAACATAACCATAACGACTAAAGTCGTCAGTGAAAGTAATGAAGTAGGTAGCACCTTCCCTAGTTCGAGTTCTAAAAGGGCCACATACATCAGTATGTATGAGTCCAAGTAGATCATTGGCCCTTTCGCCTACATGGGAGAAAGGCTTGCGCGCCATTTTACCAGATATACAAGAAACACATTTATCAAATGATTCAGAATCATCTGATTTAATTGTCCATCCTTTTGTAATTTCAACACGCGTTTCTTGTTAACAATGCAAAGGCGACAATGCCATAGGAAAGTAGAATCCAAGTTCTTCTTGGATTTCTTGTTGCTACATGTATAAATAGAACTACTGTTTGTGATACGATTATGCATGTCAATCTCAAAGATACCATCACGAGGAATAGCATTAAAGTAAAAAACATTATCCTTTGAAACTGAAATACCAAAATCCGTAAAAGTATGAATAAAACCATTATTCCACAAACAAGAAAGCGATACTATACCCCTAGTAATACTAGGTGCATAGTGACAATTGTCTAATACAATAATTAAACCACTAGGAAGGATTAAATCATAGCTTCCTATAGCTTCGACCGGTGCACGCATCCCATTTCCTACGTACAAATCCAAAGCTCCATCGTTTAGCTTTCTACTTCCCCTTAGACCCTGCATGGTATTACAAATGTGAGTTCCACAACCAGTGTCATATACCCATGATTTCTTAGGGAAAGCATATAGTTCTATTGTGAAGATACCTGATGTGCCAACCTTGTTGGCTTTGTTCTTCATCAACTCCGCCAGGTAGGCAGAACAATTCCTCCTCCAATGGCCTGTTTCACCGCAGTGATGGCAAGCAAGCTCCTTAGCAGGGTGCTCCTTATGAGTAGGTGGGGGAACCTTTGGCTTGGGCTTATAAACTTGCTTTCCCTTGCCATGGCCCTTAGCAACTACTTGCGGTTTCGGTTTTTGGATCTTCCCTTGCCTTATAGCAAGGACAGTAGGGGCCGGAGTTTTCTTGGGTAGGCTTGCTTCCGTTTGTTTCAGCATAGCATGTAATTCGGCGAATGTCTTCCCCATACTATGCATATGATAAGTCATGACAAACGGTGCAAAATCCTTATTGAGGGACGTTAGAATCAAGCTAATCCCAAGGATGTGCGGCATAGCGTAACCAAGCTTCTCCATTTGGTCTAAGTAGCTCTTCATCTTCAAGAGATAAGAGCTAACAGACTGTCCCTCCTCCTGCTTGCAAGCGTGGAAGGCTTTGACAGTGTCAAAGAGTTCCTGCTCGGCTTGCTTTTGATACATGGCTTGTAGTTCACGCATCATATCAAATGCAGTGAGGTCCTCGAGATTCTTTTGAATCTCGGGAATCATGCTCACTAGCATAAGCGCGGGGACCTCTTGTTGTTCGTTAAACCTCTTGGTATAGGCCGTACGAACAGCAGCGGTGGCGGTAGCAGCAGGGGCAGGGGGCAGCGCCTCCTCCAAATGGTGGTACTTGTGCTCGGCCCTAAGGACAATCCTTAGGTTTCGAGACCAGTCCACAAAGTTCGTTCCATCAAGTTTCTCTTTTTCGAGAACGGAACGAATGGTGGTGTGTGTTAGGGTTTGATTGTTTGAAGTCATCTACAAAATTACAAAGTTCATTAATTAGTATTTTCAATAATAATGTCTTTTAATAAATTAACTACCCAATTAATTTTAATTAAAAGCTAAGATCCCATTGAGCTTCTATCATCGCATCAGTTGATCTGCTAGAGATGATAGATCCAATAGGTAGGTGACGATCAACAATTGCATTACAAGTGCAACTCTTAGAGGTATGGGACTTCATGGCACCTAGTGAACAAGCATCTAGGGTCAAGTGGCATGTTTGTCGCATCTTCGCCTCGAGTCAAGGTCTCACCGTTAACTTGATTAAGTCATCCAATGTGAAATCATGTCAAAATAAATCTAGGTCTCACCGTAGTGAATAATGACCTCGGATCTAAATTCAAACCACGTCTCACGTGAATTCAAAAATAGAAGCAAGTGATTATCAACCGATTGGACGGCGTGACTTAAATTTTAGGTATGTTTAAACTTTAATTGATAAAATTTTATTAAGATATGAATGAATCATGTACTTCATTCATACCACTTCATAAGTCTTGTAATAAACGGTAAAAACTTTTAGCGATTATTAAGTGATAAGTTTCAAATCATATGTAAACTTAGTTTAATCTCAAAACGATTTTAGATTAAAGGTTTAATCATCAATGATTAACTAGTAATCATCGATGATTAAGGGTTTGAATGTTTTAATGTTTGTGTCTAAAAACCATTTTTAATTGTTTTACTACTTGTATCTAATAGAAAAGAAAAACAACCACAAATAAGGAATAAAACATGCAACAAATTTTGTGCAAACCTCGACCGATGAAATCCTAGGTTCGGTCACGTGAGTCATCACTACGGACCGAAGGGTCAAACTAGGGGACGGGCCAACATGAACCCAAACGGGCCTACATAAACCCAATGGGCTCCCACTTGCTCCAAGACATTCCAGCAGACTTTGAAGCCCGAAAAGTCACTGAAGGAGTCTTCTTTGGTCTTCCCGGCCTTCTGGAAAGTTGTAGCCCACGACTTTGCAAGCATTTTAGGCTTTTGAATCGCCCAAAACGGAGTCCGTATGCCTCTGGAAAACCTGTTTTCGCACAGCCCTCGCTTTTGTGACGGAAATTTGTTGTTTTCTTCATTAGTCTTCAATATTTTTTGTCAACAATTTACAATAAAAAGATAAAATAAATACAATCTAATCTATTACTTTTACATTACAAATTTCCCCAAAAATGGCACCAAAAATAAAAGAAAAATAAATGAAACAAATTACAACAATTAAGCCAAAAAAAACAAGGCTTTTCCCAAACAACCAAACAACCAAACATCAACCACATTCATTCATAAATGGTCTAGGCTTTCATCGGTTTGTACAAACAAGCAACAATTGACAAGGCTTTGGCTTGGGATATGGCAAAAATACATGTTTTGTCATATCAACAAAATGGAATTAAAAATTAAATTCCAAGCCAAATAATCAAAAAATACAATAACAAGATTAATTTTTTGAGATGATTTTGTAACAAGTGACAATAGGGTTCCAAAAATACCATATTTTAACCCACATTTTTATAAAAATCCGAAAATTAAAATAAAAAACCCGTAGGGTTTTTGTTTTTGTCCGATCGGAATTTTAAAAACACAAAAACAATTGATTTTTGCCACTTTTCACAAAATCTAGCTAATTATATGATTAATATAATGACTCGTGATACCACTAATGGTGATTTTCGGTTATTACAAGTAACAAAACGCAGCGGAAAGATTTAATCACCATGAACTGATCTTGATATCAATCATACAATTAAACTATAAGAAAATCAAAGAGAATGGTATAAGAATTCATACCCTAGTTGCCTTTGATTATTGTGTATTCGGATGGAGTTGGTGATGGATTGAAACCAAGTATTCAACAAGAATACCTCTAAAAGAAATCCACACAACACAAGCAAGAACACCAAAAGGAGGATGCTAGTCCTTGAGTCTTGAGAGCAAAAAGGAAGCAAACAAAAAAACACCTTCTTGTGTGTGTTATGGTGCACGGCCAAGAGAGGGGTCAAGGGAGTGTTTATGGACTCATTCAACACTCATAATGGTGCCATAAAGACCCATTAAAGATTTCCATAAACCATACTTCTATTTTCACTTTAGTCCCTTGTTATTTGTTTCTTCTAGTTTGCTCACAATAAAGTTTCAATATTAACAATTAATATTAAACTTATTATATACAAGCATGAAGCTTTTATATATTAATAATTAATGTAATTACACTAATTACACTAATTATATAATGGTGTTTAGTGTTTAAGTGTGTGACCCTTTAGGCTCACAAACAACTAGCCATATAACTATATGTTATACGCGTGAAGCATATTCCAACAGAAAATGGAATCGTCATTCGTAAGAAAGAAAGGTTGGTTGCTAAGGGTTACGCTCAACATGAAGGCATTGATTACGAAGAAACATTTGCTCATGTTGCCCGTATTGAAGCCATTCGCATTTTCTTAGCATATGCAGCTCACAAAAACTTTACTATCTATCAGATGGACGTAAAGACTGCATTCTTAAATGGTATTCTAAAAGAGGAGGTGTTTGTTCATCAACCAGAAGGGTTTGTGGATCCCAAACATCCAGATTATGTATATATATTCTCGACAAAGCTCTATATGGTTTGAAACAGGCCCCTAGGGCATGGTATGATGTTCTTTCCCAGTTCTTAGTCGAATCTGGCTTTTCAAAGGGAAAAGTTGATACAGCTTTGTTCATCAAACGTCAAGGGGAAGATATCATACTAATTCAGATCTATGTCGATGACATTATCTTTGGGCCTACAAATCCAAAATATTGCAAACGTTTTTCCGATCTCATGGTAAAACGCTTTGAAATGAGCGTAATGGGGGAGATGAACTTCTTCCTAGGTCTTCAAGTTCGTCAAATTCCCACTGGCATCTTCATCAATCAATCAAAGTATATCTCTGATCTGCTGAAGAAGTATCTCATGGACGATTGTAAACCTATATCAACACCGATGTCCACCACCACCAAACTAAATGCTGATCTGGATGGTAAACCGGCAGATGTAACAAACTATCGGGGTATGATTGGATCACTTCTGTACTTAACGGCCAGTCGTCCGGACATCATGTTTTCCACATGCATTTGTGCTCGGTATCAGGCTGCTCCCAAAGAGTCTCACTTTCTGGCAGTCAAACGAATCTTCCGTTACCTAAATGGCACCAGAGATCTTGGTCTTTGGTATCCCAAGGAGACCCGTTTGATCTTTCTGCCTTCTCTGATGCTGATCATGCTGGGTGTATGCTGGACAGGAAGAGTACATCTGGGGGAGTTCAATTTTTGGGAGATAAGCTAGTCAGCTGGTCATCAAGAAAGCAAAATTGCGTCTCACTATCAACCGCTGAAGTAGAATATGTTGCGGCCGCTAGCTGTCTGTCCCAGGTTTTATGGATGCAATCACAATTAAAGGACTATCGCTTTTCCTATAGCCGCATTCCTTTATATTGTGATTCCAGAAGTGCAATTGCAATATCTTGCAATCCAGTTCAGCATTCTAAAACTAAATACATCGATCTTCGATATCATTTTATCAAAGATCACGTTGAACTGGGCAATGTCAAATTTAGCTACTCTAGGTCAACAAGTCAAACGTTCAATCCAACTAGGGTTAGGGTTCGGTCTAGGGTTGGCCGAAGGCCAAAACCCTTCGGGTTTGGGGTCTAGATCGGCTAGGTTTAGTCTAGATCGAGTTTAGGTGCTAGATCTAAGGTTTAACATGTTTAGGGTTTAAGATCTAATGTATTCGGTCATTCTAGTGTTGATCTAGGGTTCTAGATCAAGAATCAAGCAATCTAGTAACAAATCAAGAACACTACACACACACATGTACCCGATCGGTTGAGGACATGCATATGTGTTCGGCCTTGCATGATAACCGAGACCACATGGCTCTTGGCCATGGTCTCGGGCTCGAACCAACCAGCAAATAAAGGAAATAAGCAAAAGGAAAACAAAAGGGGATCGAACATACATTGGATCGGACGGAAACAAGAGAGAAATCAAGGGGTGTTCGGGTTTTGTGGCTTGCGATCGGAACTCGGGACTTGTGTGGTTTGTTTGGCCGAAATTTGTGAATCAAAAGGGTTAAGGTTTTGGTACAATGAGGCTTATATAGGGTAGGAGATTAGGGTTATATTGGAAGTGTTTGAGTAGAAGTACAACTCTTTTCAAATTGGAGATGGATAAGATCAAGAAAATCAAAAGGTAAAGAGATAGGCTTCACCACACTTGGTGGTTCGGCCGTTCAAGGGTCACGAGCAAGGTCTAGGAGGTCGGCCACATTTGATGGTCGATCTAGACTTTGTGTTGGTTTAGACGGTTCGTTCAATTTGAGTCACGTTTGATTAATTTGATACGTTTATTGTTTAATCGAGAAAATTATTGTTTTAGAAATGTTTTAAGCTCAAATGTGTCACCATAAGTAATTAAAAATGTTGTGTTGACTAAAATAATCAAACACTAATGTATGGTGTAAAAATACGTAAGTTTGTTGTGTATTAGGATGTCAAAAATAGAAATGTCTATAAATATAAACTTTCTAAATATGGAAAGTTCTAGAAATGAAATGAAGTTACATACCAGAAATATCGAGTTGTCACATTCTCCCCTGTTTGAAGAAATTTCGGCCCGAAATTTAAGACGAAGCACGAACAGGAGAGACAACGAGAAATAGATGAGGATATTTCTTTCGCATTTGGTCCTCACGTTCCCACGTGAATTCAGGATCTCGTTTGAAGTTCCATCTGACCTTAACGATTTTGATCTTGCTTCTTCGCAGCTTTTGCTCTTTCCAGTCAGATATCTCGATTGGTTCCTCGGTGAAATGGAGTTTGTCGTCGATGATGATTTCCTCAGCAGGAACGATAAGCGAAGGATCATGAATAAACTTCTTCAAATTAGACACACGAAAAGTGTTATGAACATTGTTGAGCTCTTTAGGAAGACGAAGGCGATAAGCAACAACACCGATTCTTTCAAGAATCTCAAATGGTCCAACATAACGAGGACTGAGTTTCCTTTCTTGCCAAAACGTACAACACCTTTCCAAGGTGCTACTTTTAGCAATACATGGTCGCCAACAGCGAACTCTAAAGGCTTTCGACGATTATCAGCATAACTCTTTTGTCGATCTCTTGCAGCCTTGATGCGATCTTTGATCTTAAAAATCTTGTCAGTCGTTTCTTGTAGAATCTCAGGACCAGTAATCTGACGATCACCAATTTCAATCCAACAAAGTGGCGAACGACACTTTCTTCCATAAAGGGCTTCAAACGGTGCGGCCTTAATAGTTGTATGATAACTATTATTATATGAGAACTCGGCTAAAGGGAGATGAGAATCCCAACTTCCACCAAAATCAATAACACAAGCTCTCAGCATGTCTTCCAACGTTTGGATTGTTCTTTCAGTCTGACCATCGGTTTGGGGATGATAAGCAGTACTCATATCGAGGCGAGTACCGAGAGATTTTTGCAATGATTACCAGAAACGAGATGTGAAGCGACTATCACGATCAGAGATGATCGCGACTGGCACACCATGCCGAGATACGCCTTCTTTCAAATATATTCTTGTTAACTTCTCCATTTGGTCAGTTTCTTTAATAGGAATGAAATGAGCTGATTTGGTCAATCGATCAACAATTACCCAAATTGTATCATGACCACTAGACGTTCGAGGCAACTTGGTTATGAAATCCATAGAGATTTCTTCCCATTTCCATTCAGGGATCTCTGGTTGTTGTAGAAGACCGGAAGGCTTCTGATTCTCTGCTTTCACTTTGGCACAAGTTAAACATTTGCTGACAAAAATCGCGATCTCTTTCTTCATGTTTGGCCACCAATACAATTCTTTGACATCTTTATACATCTTGTCAGCACCAGGATGAATAGAATATTTAGATCGATGAGCTTCATTCAAGATGATGTCGCGAAAACTTCAATGATTAGGAACCCATAGACGATCCATGAAATAGAGGGTTCCATCCTCCTTTGCTTCTAACTGCTTTTCCATACCACGCAAAGCTTCACTTTTGATGTTCTCTACCTTCAAGGCTTCATTTTGGAATTCATGAACTTGGGAAGATAGATTAGAACGAACAGAGATTGGAAGGGCTCGAACACGACGAGGTTTAGATTTCTCTTTTCGACTTAAGGCATCAGCTACCACATTAGCTTTACCAAGATGATACTTGATATCACAGTCGTAATCATTCATCAACTCTACCCATCTGCGCTGTCTCATATTGAGCTCTTTCTGATTGAAAATATGTTGCAAGCTCTTGTGATCGGTGAATATTGTGCACTTGGTACCGTAGAGGTAATGTCTCCAAATCTTCAATGCAAATACAACGGAACCCAACTCAAGATCATGAGTTGTATAATTCTTCTCGTGGTTCTTCAGTTGTCGAGAGGCATAGGCGATCACTTTGTCATGTTGCATCAATACACAATCTAGCCCTTGGTGCGAAGCATCACAGTACACCACGAAATTATCGATTCCTTTAGGAAGAGATAGAATAGGAGCAGAACAAAATTTAGATTTTAGAGATTGGAAGGCTGATTCTTGCTTTTCACCCCAGACAAATTTCTCATCCTTATGTGTTAACACCGTTAAATCCTTTGCAATCTTCGAGAAATTTTCTATGAATCTTCTATAGTAACCAGCAAGACCAAGGAATTGTCTTACTTCAGTTGGGGTCTTTGGAGCTTCCCAATTCTTTATGGCTTCTATCTTTGCAGGATCAACGTGGATACCTTCCTCGTCGATAATATGACCCAGAAATTGGACTTCACGCAACCTGAATTCACACTTGGACAACTTGGCGTACAACTTCTCTTTCTCCAACAACTCAAGAATGATTCTTAAGTGCTCTTCATGCTCTTCTCTCGAATGCGAATAGATAAGAATATCATCTATGAAGACGATAACGAATTTGTCAAGATATTGCTTGCACACTCTGTTCATGAGATCCATAAACACAGCATGTGCATTGGTCAAACCAAATGGCATTACCAAAAATTCGTAATGACCATAGCGAGTTCTGAAAGCAGTTTTGGGCACATCTTCATCACGAACTTTTAACTGATGGTAGCCTGAACGAAGATCGATTTTGGAATAGAAACTCGATCCTTGGAGTTGATCAAATAGATCATCAATACAAGGAAGAGGATATCGATTTTTAATGGTTACTTTGTTCAATTCACGATAGTCAATTCACATTCTCATTGAACCATCTTTCTTTTTAACGAAGAGGACCGGAGCTCCCCAGGGCGAGAAACTCGGTCGAATGAAACCAAGATCAAGAAGTTCTTGCAATTGCGATGAAAGTTCTTGCATTTCAGATGGTGCAAGACGATAAGGAAAACACGCAATAGTTGCGGCTCCTGGAATCAGATCAATACGAAATTCGACTTGTCTCTGAGGCGGCAGTCCAGGTAATTCACTAGGAAATACACCAGAAAATTCACGAACGATAGGAATGTCCTCAATCTTACGATCTTTGGACTTTGTGTCAACGACATGAGCAAGAAAGTCTTGGCATCCTTTACGAAGATATTTTTGAGCTTTCATAGAATTTATGATTTTTATATTTTTGTTTCGTTGTTCACCTTGAATTATTAAAGTTTCTGTTTTGGATAAGGGAATTCTGATTTGTTTGGTGTAGCATATTATTTCAGCACGATTTTTAGATAACCAATCCATCCCTATGACGATATCAAAACTACCTAGCTCTACAGGCACAAAGTCTATATCAAAAATGTGATCATCTAGGTCAAGCTTACAACCTTTAAAAACTTCACTAGACCTAACGACTTTGCCATTCGCTAGCTCGATTTCATAATTAACTTTCAAACGATCAGGATTCAAATTTAGGAAACTTTTAAAGTCGGTCGATACGAAACTCAAGTCGGCTCCCGAATCAAATAATATAGAAGCAAAATGATTGTTGACGATAAACGTATCAGTGACGGTATCAGGATTTTCACGAGCTTCCTGAGCATTCATAACAAATGCACGACCACGACCATTCTGACGATCATTGTTGTTGTTGGCATTGCGATTGTTGTTATGATTGCCATTGTTGTTGTTGTTGCCATTCTGATTGTTGTTGTTGTTCTGAAGCTTAGGGCAACGATTTCGATAGTGGTTAGGATCACCACACTCGTAGCAGACAGGATTCTTAGGAGGATTGTTGGACGAACACTTTCTGAAATTGTGACCCCGGCGGTCACACTTGTAGCACTTCTCACACTGACCATCATGATGCCAATTACATTTGTTGCACTTGGGCTTGCTTCCAGCATAAGGTTTAGAATCAGGATTTAACTGATTGTTGTTCTGATTAGAGGCAGCATAATTCTTAGTCTTTTGATACTTGTTCCCTTTGTAATCACGCTTGTTGTCGTAGGAACGCTTCCCATTTTCATTGTTCGAATTTTCAGAGGATTTGCTAGACACAACTAGCTTCTCTTTGAACGATCCACTTCTCATAGCATCATCAGTCAACCTTGTTGCACGATTCACAGCATCTTCGAATGTTTTCGGTTCAGAAGCAATAACATGAGTACGAATAAGATCATGAAGACCTTGAAGATATCTCTCGATGCGCTTAAATTCAGGGGGAACCATATGAGGAACGAGACGAGCGAGTTCTTGGAACTTAATAGTGTAGGCAACAATATCAGATCCAACCATGGACAGATTCCATAGTTCCACTTCAACTTTTTGTAGCTCTCTCCTTGGACAAAACTTTTGAGTTAACTGATTCTTGAACGTATCCCAAGTCATAGCATCAGCATTAGCACGCCTAAGACTTGCACTTCAGAATTCCACTAGGACAACGCTTCCTTGGACAATGTGCTAGCAGTAAACTTCACCATATTCTCTGGGGTACATTGGATGATACTGAAAATAGATTCCACCTTCTCAATCCAGTGGATGATAGCAATGGCACCTTCAGATCGAGAGTAGGTCGGAGGATGACAGGACGTAAAGGTCTTAAACAACTGACCTTGACGATTGGGATCTGAAGTTTAAACAAATAAGGAAAGAAAAATGAACAATAGGTTAAAATAAAATGAAAATAAATGAATCTTCTTTTGTGAAGTCGAATGATATACCGTTGTTTCCACCATTAGATGCACCAGCGGCATTTCCTCTTGCATCGTTCATTTGAGCCATCACTTCAGCGATTCGGCGTTCCACCATTTGTTCAACAGTCTCTGCGTTTCCTCCTCGAGCCATTGATGAATTACTGATACAAATAATACGATTTAAACAAAGAATTAAGGAAAGAATAATATAGAAGGATTACAAGAGAAATATATACTTATTATAAGAATGGAAGAATAGATATACAATAGACGTACTAGTAGTAGTAGACGTAGATATAGATAGTCGTAGATATAGTAGTAGTAGAGACGTATAGAAAATACAATTTATAGAAACAATAGAATTTACTAAAATATCACTTTTGTTAAACACATTCCTAATACATAATAGTTTTAAAAGTATGGCACATACGCCAATACTGAATAAAAGAAAATACTAAAATAGCTAAACATAAACCTAATAATAGTAATAGAAAATAATATAGATGATATGTAGACGATTAATCATCTTCCTCTGGCTCAGAGTCTTCCATAGACTCTGACTCTTCTTCTGGTTCTTCCTCTGGTTCTGATTCTTCTTCTAGCTCAGAGTCTTCTTCAGGCTCTGACTCTGATATCACATCTGGCTCTGGTTCTCGATGTCGTGGAGTTCTTGGAGCAACATCACGCTTTAGTTTAACAGGCGAACATAGGAAGATCATACCTCCTTCACGAATACGATAAAGGATAGGACGCTGACCACGAGCTGGAGTAGGAGGACCATTAGGAATAATGGGAATAGGTCGTCTTCTTAGGCGACGATGCCATGGGACAACAGGAGGTTGTACCACTGCTGGCACTGGAGCAACAGGCACTGGAACTACTGGGACAGCAGCACCACGATCACTATCGGAATCAGACGAAATATTGAGGACACTAGCAGGCGACATATTGCTGATCACGACGCATAAAAACTATTAGATTATGAAAATTTTGGGCTCTCTGACGAATGCTAACTATAACCCTAAGGCAAAACTAACTAGGGCAAATGTTCTAAGCTAAGAACAGTGAAACTTCAGGATATGAGACTGAGCGTGCCATGATTATTTTTGATTTTGTAAAAGTTTTTGTTTTTCCCAAAAATCTTTTGTAGTTATAGACTAGACTTGCTAATTCACTATAACTTAAGCTCTGATACCACTCTGTCACACCCCGCCAAAAATGAGTTTTACTTCATTTAAAATGTTTTGCGGAAGAACGAGGGTGTAACTTTCATGACAACATAGCAAAAATTAAGTAAACAAACAACCACGCAATAACGAAAAATGAAAGATGTTTTCACTTTCCAAAAGTAGAAAGTTTCCAAAAATAGCAAGTTTCCTAAAATAGAAATTGTTTTGAAATGAAATGATTGTTCGTAAACTTAATGTTTTAATCATGGCTCACGACAATCCCAATGCTCATATCCTCCAGTTCCACTGCACCTAATCACCTAGAAAAACATAAATAGTAAAAAGGTCAACAATAATGTTGAGTGAATTCACAGGGTTAATGTATAAGGTAAAGTAAAGTGTTTTTGCTACCCAAAATTTTGTTATGAAAATATTTTATGACTGAAAAGTATAAAGTTCAACACTCATATAATATGAGAAGTAAAAATGAAAAGTGAAGTGTAATTGTAGAATATCTACAATTACTAGTTATGTTTATGATAATGTGTTGAACAAGTTGTTATGTTTGACATCGCATGAACTGTTATCCCCAACAGGTAGCTAGTCTATTGAGTTAATATACCAACCCCTAAGTCCACAATCAACATTTCAACTCCAGTATGTTATCGTTCTTTTATGGATATACACTCCCGGAAAATGTCTTGGATAAACCAAGTAATGATCAAATAATGTTGGGAGGATGAGTGTCAGCCAATAGTATTGTAACATTTAATCGAAAATACATAACATTATATCGGTGTCAAATACCGGTTTTACAAAAACGAAAGGGTTTCTTGTTCGAGATTATTAGAGTTTACAAAAGCGGTGTTACAAATTGTATCTTAACCATAGGATAAGGACTCTAATCATCAACACCGAGCTAATCTCAACAAGGCCTCTTCTAAACGGGCCTCCTACATCTTCGATCCCGAACCTGAGTACATAGCAAAACACAAACATAGTACGTGAGACAAAATTGCCTCGTGAGATACATGGGTTTTAGACCCGATAAACAACTAGTCAAATAATATCATTTATACTTAAAATAATATTACTAAGTTCGTTTGGGTCACTTCATTACTTTCATCATTGGCCAATGTCAAGATAATCGGAATGCCTCCAATCTATCAAGACCATCACATCCACGGTAACCGGAATGCCTCCAATCTACCGGGACTCATAGGTATTGGGTAATCGGAATGCCTCCAATCTACCACTAACCTTAAGGTACCGTAATAACCGGAATGCCTCCAATCTACTACGGCCCTAGGGACATCATTTCTCAATCAATTAATCGTTTCATCATCATATAAGCAATTCGTCATAAATCACATAAATAACTAAATTACTTAAAGACTCGATAAAAACATTTTAATCATAAAACATTTACTGACTATGTACTCAGTTTTGAAAGTTCACATGTACTCACCTTAGCCAAGCTTATCCAATGACGTGTTCCTTGAACACCAATATCACTTCTCAAGATTTGAATGCCTCAAATCCTCAAATCGATAACATATTATCAAAACAAATACAATGGTTTGCATCAATCACCAATACTAACTACATAATCCATGGCTGGTCAACTACTAGCACCATTTTCCCCTAGTTACCAAAACCCTAATTCCATAAATCACCATCTTCTCATAGATTCATATTATGAATACATTTTCCTTGTTAAAATATCATAGATCTAAGTTATACCACTTCCATTTAACCATTTATGAACAGACCCAAAACTAGGGTTTATGATACAAGCTTTCCCTACTTGAATCTAAGACTTACAACATAAGAGAGATGAAGATTTACCTTTGATCTTCCACTATGAGCAAGAATCCTCAAGATTTGATGAAGATTAAGCTCCAATCGTCACTTTACACTCAGAAATCGCACACACAAGTTGAGAGGAGAAAACTAGGGTTTATGTGTGCAATAAATGAGATAAACCCGACTTTAATGCTGGTGTCGGAGAAGTTCACGTTCGTGAACAAAAGTTCGCGTCGTGAACCCCATCACGCACGCAAAGTTCGTGATCGCTAGCTGGTCGGGAAGTAGTTCACGCCTGATTGTCCAAATCGCTGCATCATGTTCACGACCGTGAACCTAAGTTCACGCCGTGAACTTCCTGAGCAGCCAAGGCTGCACTTTTTGATCTTTGGCTCGACCCGGTTTCGTCCATAACTTCTTCATACGATGTCCAATTGACACGAAACCAGTTCCTACGTTCTTTAAACGATTTATCCTTATTTATCATATTTTTTTTGTACAATTTATTTGTTTACAAATTCGGGTCGTTACAAGTACTATCTGCATATCGATGGTCTAGATCCACTAGTTAATGATTGCTGGCACCTTAGTCCGGTATAATAATTGTTTGTCATGCCAATGCGATAATGAAAATGTATAGATGTTGTTGTACAATCATAGGTTAACAATAGCAGTTGTGTTTATGTTTTCCACCCCAAAGTTTATAAAAACAGTAAAAGGGGTCTGTGGACTCACCTGGGCAAAGCTTAGCGACGCAGTACTAGGACAGAGGAATCCTTCAGAGACTCCTAGCTTCCTAAATGATATAACTACTAATTAAACTAAGCTAACACATACGATTCTAGATACGATATAAGTTAAATGATATGCAATTAATGTTATGTTTTATGTTTTGTGACATCGAATGAACTTGGATCATTGGGCCTATATGGGCCGAAATGAAATGAGATGAAATGGGCTTCGAAATGAAAATGAAATGGGCTTGGGTTAGGCTTATTGGGCCTATATATATGTATGTATTTGAACATTTGTGTAAAATTTGGTAAATATATTTATACTAGTTTTTCCTACACCTTGTTCAGGTACATCCGAAGGCCGCTTGATTGAGAACTGTCTCGTTGCCTTTTCCCGACCTTTGTGCAATTCTCTTTGATGAAATTGTTGAGTAGTTGATGCAAAATATGGAATGAGTTATTTTAAATTGTATTTTTATTGCAAGACTTTGTTTTATGGTTTTTTTCAATGTTGTAAGACGGAGATTATATTAAATTTCGAATTATTTGTGCAATTCTCTTTGATGAAATTGCCGAGTAGGTGCAAAATATTGAATGAGTTATTTTAAAGTGTATTGTTATTGCAAGACTTTGTTGTATGTATTATTTCAATGTTGTAAGACGAAGAATTTTCAGATTATATAAGCAGTCTGCAGATGTTAAAAAATAAACAACAGTTTTCTTGCAGACTGCAGACCTTTGGTCCACCTCAGAAGCTGCAGCAGTTGGCAGATGTGGTCCGCAGACAGCAGATCTTTTTGATCAGAAAAAACAAACAGCACCTTAGTGTTGCTCAAGTTAGTGCTGCTCTATAGTCGCACGATATATTTTGGGAAGATTGAAGTCTATCAGTCTTAGATGGAAAATGAACCAGTCACACGGTCTAAGTTAGTAATTATTTCTATATTAATTATTATTGATCTAATGATTTAAATTAGTTCATTGTGACTATAATTAAAAAATTAAATATATTAAACACATGTATTTAAAAAAGGGTTTTGATAATGACAGCCCTAAGGGTTGTCAATAGACATGCATCAAATACTTGTACATCAATCTATAACTACTCCCCTGAATCTTAGGAACCACTTCCCCCATGAATTAATGTACAACTTTTATGCATCTATTGACAGCCCTAAGGACTGTCATTATCAAAAATAACAAACATTATATTGTTATTACATGTAATTGTAATTATAATTAATTTTTTTAATAAGTTAACAACTTTATACCCAGCTTGAGAAATTTCACAAAATATGAGAAATTTGAGAAAAAAATAACAAACATATATACCGAGTCGCCCACAAAATTTGAAAATTTTCGTTTTTGACATCGCTTGTGACGGTATTTTCCCGCCAGTATTTTCACAACATTCCACTAAATCCCTAGTTTCAACATAAACGCTAATACTATGGGGTATGGGCATCACCACCACTTGAAAATTTCTGTCATATCATCTGCCACCTCAACAACCACACCACACCACACCACACCACTCCACTTTATCCAGGAAATATCCACCACCCCAACCCACACCATTTTTTTTCCAACTCATCATTTCTTTGCCCTTTATTTTCTAAACATAAAATTAAAATTTCATTAAAATTAAAATTTTAACATTACAATACTAGAAATTAAAAATCAAGATCCTAGAAATTAAAAGTTAAGATCCTAGAAATTAAAATAAAATACAATACTTGAAAAAAAAAACTAGCTTAGATTGCGGAAAGCGGCCCTCGCCTTCGCTTTCGCTTCCCTCAAAATCTCGAGATCCTCCCCATCCAATCCTTCCTCGTTATGCTTCAAAATGGAGATGGTATTGAGAATTATTTTTCCCTCTTTAGCGGTCTTGTCCGTCTGCCGTTTTTCCCTCCTCAACTCAACCTTCTCTTTTGACGACACACCATGACCGGCCAACAACTTTGCGACTTCCTCCATCGTATTGTTCGACGATGCCTACTGTGCCGCATGTCGTAGTGCTCGTTTGGTCTTATCTCTTCCTACCGGTCGGCTTGGAGTGGGGTTTTCTTCGACTTCATCGAATATGTCATCAGGGATGTCGTCGTCCCCAGCATTCAGGTCGATACGCGAAGTAGTTGTATGACCATCAGAAACATCAACCGATTGGGAACTACGAGACCGCTTTGATTGTTGTTGTTGTTGGTGCTCTTGTGAAGTCGGCAACGCTAACCATTTTGGATCATCTTTGACAACCAACCACTGTTTTTCTTGCTCAAAACCATTACACCCATTAGCCTTGTATTCTAGCCTTGCCGCTGTCATAACATCAAAATCACTCATCCCGCTACGTTTTTCAGACATAAGCTTGTTGTAGATACCGTTAAACTTTGTTAAATTGGTGACTAGTTGACGCCATTTCCCAGAAAATTTGTCGTGGTTTCGGTACGGTGGACACCCCATAAGCTCTTGAAATATTTTGGACGCAACCTCCCATAGCCCTTTTGTTTTCTTGATATTCCCATCATTTGGGTCTTTTGACGCGGCACACCAAGCTTTACACAGAGCGACTTCTTCTTCAGTGGTCCAAGTCAATGGACCGTCAGAATCAATAACTTCTTTCTCTTTGGCTTTTCTCTTTCCTTTCTACTTCTTTTTTGCTTTACTACCATCAGCCTCTGTTTGTTGGAATTGTGTACTTTGGAATTTACTTTGTTGAAACTGACTTGGTTGGAATTGTGGGTTTTGGAAATGAGGGTTTTGGAATTGAGTATTTTGGTATTGTGGGTTTGGGAATTGTGGGTTTTGGTATTGTGGTTGTTGGAATTGAGGTTGTGATATTTGAGGATTTGGTGGAATGGGAGCGCTTGTGTTGAGCATATTAATATACGGCTCGAACTGTGCAAATCCAAGATTCTCGTTTACATGGGTTGAATCGGGCGTGCTTTGGTTGGAATCCATTTGATTGTAAGAATAATAATAATGTAGAGAGAATGGTTGTAAAGATGATAAAGATGTGAGGAAAGAAGATGTATTATTGTATGTATATATAGGGAAAATAAAAAAAAATAAAAAACTTTTTTTTAATTTATAACGGTCATATGACCATTTAATACTCTCCAACGGTCAAAAAAACGCAACCCCACCGCCGTTGCCCACCGTTCTCGTGCCCTCGCCCTTAAAGGGTTTGCTAGAAACTTTTTAAAAAGTCTTCTTCACCACCGCACCCAATACCACAAAGGGATGGTGTTCCCCGAAAGTTCACGCCAAACCATCTCAGCTCCCGACCACGCCTCTTGGGCCTACGCCCATACGGCGCAGCCTAAACCCAAATTACTCTCCCCTAGATTCACAAAACCCCTGATTATCATCGCCACACCATTTCAAACATCTCTGATTACTTCCAATTTTCAATGATCATATCAGAACCCTAACAATTGAATTCAATTCCAACCATTATCAGTATAATTAATTTTTTCTCCAGAGCTGTTAATCTTCAATCATTCAGGACATGTAGCATTCTCCGAGGAAGACGAAGATGTCTTGGGAGAACGAGATCGTAATGCGTGATATCACGAAAGTAAGTCTCGTAGTGAGCGATCGTATCAATAGAGATGTTTCAGCTCAGCTCGACCTAGAAGAAGCCCTGGAAGCTTCTAGATATACGAGTCATCCTTACTCTACTCACCCTAGAGAGGTGAACATCAAATGCTGATTAATCACTTTCTGTATTTGTGTTCTAACAATTCACATGTTTCGGCCTTCGTTGGAAGCCATTTGGAGTTTGAATGTCATATATGCTGATTTACAATTTTCATAACCGATAGGAAGATTAAAACCTTAAATCATGAAGTGCCAAGTACCTTGTGCTGCTTAGCTAGTTCTGAAAGAGAATGATTTTAGAGCTGAATTTAGGATTTTTTTTTAAGGATTTGCATTGAAAAATAGCTGATCTGGAAATAGAAACCAGGCTTAAGTTAATGACAATTAATATAATTGATGGAATTAATAGAACTGATCATTAAGGTTTTAAGATAATATAGTGTTTGCAGTTATGATTGCTTCAAAACTTCTGTTTGGTTTATGCATTAGGTTTGGTGGTTATAGTCTTATAAATCTGTTATGCAAGATCCATCCTTTCCAAATCAATCCCATTCAAACAATCAAATGCAAGATTTTTTCCATATCATTTTTTTTTAATTTCATTTTATATCGGTTTATTGTAGTGGCCTCCTTTACTTGAAGTGGTAAATAGCAAGGAATTACCACCAGTACTCATAGACAGATATAATTCTGCAGGATGTGAAGGCACTGCTTTATGTGGAATACCCGAAATTCATAGAGCATGGGCATCAGTAGATAATCCCATATTTCTTTGGCGATTCGATAAATGGTTACTATTATTATTATTTAAATATAATTACATTTTTAATTGATATTCTATTTACCATCTTGAAATTATATATCTTTCAATTTAGGGATGGTCAGTGTCCCGAATACAGTGGTGAAGAACAAGCCATTTGTGCTGTCAGTCTAGTCAAAGTCAAACCCGGGATTTTCGTTGAAGCTATACAATATCTTTTAGTCTTAGCAACTCCTTCTGAGGTAATCACTAACGTCTTTTTCTAATTATTTAATAGTAAATTACATAAACCGTCCTTATGGTTTGCATGAAATGATGGATTTTTTCCCTCGATTTTTTTATTACACAAATAATTCCCTAATTTTGAGACTTGTAACACCAACGGTCCCTAATTTTGAAATTTGTAACAGATTTATGTAATTTACTCATTATTTAATCTTATTTTTTTGGTTTTATGGTACATATTATACTTACAGTTTTGTACTTTTTGATTGTTAGTTACTTCTTATTGGAGTATGTTGTTCTGACGGGTCAGACCCGTATGCAGAGGTTTCTTTACAACCGTTACCCGAATACACAATTTCTTCTGATGGTGTTACAATGACATGTATTTCATGTACAGATCAAGGTCATATTTTTTTAGCGGGCCGCGATGGACATATTTATGAAATGCATTATTCTACTGGTTCCAGCTGGCATAAACAGTGTAGAAAAGTTTGTTTGACTTCTGGTCTTGGTAGTGTTGTTTCAAGGTATAATCTTCAAGAGTATTTGTATAGAAGTTTGGTTGATTTAGGGCTTGAAGATGAACTTTTGGAGTTTGGTGGGCCTGATTTGGTACAGCTTTTACAGAATGCGGGCCGTGAATCTACTCAATAGGTTTTTATATTTTTATCTATTTTTACATTTAGGCCAAAATGCATTTTAGTACCTGTACTTGGCTGATTAGGTCTTCTACTACCCTGAATAATTAAAGGTGCAACATTGCACCCTAAGTTCGACAAAATTGTCAATTTAGTACCCTAACTGACTGACTCACTAATTTTGTGTTTTTTTCTCGCATGATTTGCTTCTAATATCAATATATTGAGATGAACATACATATTTTAGTCTGTCAAAAGCTCCAACGAAAGTAAGTCAATCAAGAAAGCACGACAAAATTAGCGAGTCAGGGTACCAAATTGACCATTTTGTCAAGTTCAGGGTACCATATTAAACCTTTAATAGTTCAGGGTAGTAGAAGATCTAGTCAGAAGATCTAGTCAGACAAATTCAAGATTTTAGCCTATCATTTATTAATTTGAATAAGGCCCATGGGTCACACGGGCCGGGTAACGGGTCAAAATAGGTAATTTTGTATATGTTGGGTCAGGTTGATGCGAAAGTGCAAAACACACATTTCCCAGAAATTCTTGATTTTTTTTTTTTATAATTTGTTGGTATTAGACTATTAGTATTTATATAATAATATAATTTTTGGGATAATATATGCCGCTATCTTGTGTCATTTGTACCAGTTTCAATCAATACGTAGTAAATGACGAAAACGCCCTTTAGTAGTTAAAAAAAAAATTAAAAATCAGTCAAAATTGCCATCTTTACATCATGTTTATTTTCGGTAAACGGAAGTTTGTTAGAGATGATACATCTTAGTGCTAATCTTTTATTTTTTCTTAATTTTCTACAGGTTCGGGCTAGCCCATTGCATCATTCAGGATCATCAGTTCCCTCTAACCAAACTAAATACTTTGAACTTTTAGCCTGATATTATGTGCTTAAAAGACAACATGTTCTTGCAGCCCATGTGCTTTTACGCCTTGCAGAAAGATGTTCTAGTGGCTTTGAAAATCACCCCACAATTGACCAAAGGTACCTTTACTTATAATCATGCTTCTACGGGTCGGGTCGACCCGCAACACGTTCTGTTCAAAATTCAAACTTTTTATAACTAATTAGAGGGTCAAATCCGCTTTAAGACATGTGTGGCCCGTTACATACCAAACATGACTCAGATCAACCTTTTTATAAGGTAGGTGATTTGTACAATGTAATTTTTATCCATATAGAGCAATTTCATTACAAATGACAATTATGTCCTTCCTTTACTTTTACCACATTTTGCATTTCACCCCTCGCACTAAGGATATAATTGTCTTTTGATGTGAAACTGCTCTGTATGAATAAAAATTGCTCTGTACGAATCAACTCTCTTTTTATAAGCAAACGGGTCAAATTAAGGACCGTAAATGAAATTAGTTACAAACATTGGGGACTGAAAGTGTAACAATAAAAAAGGTAAAATGGTCATTTAGAAATATTAACACCAGTTGTGTCAAAAATCAAAATTAACCGCCCACGGACGAGGCCTGCATAAAAATTAGGGTCACAGGTATGAAAATCTCCAAGAGAAGTTGGGAGGGACGAAACCTGCAAAACCGGAAAACCACAGGGACTAAACCTGTAAATTTAATTTAAAATTTCAGGCGGCAATACTTAAGCAATGCGGTTATTCAGGCAAAAAGTGCAAGTGATAGTGACAGTTTAACAAATTCTTCTAGAGATAGTGGGCTACTCGGTTTACTAGAGGGAAAATTAACCGTTTTGCAATTCCAAATAAAAATGAAAGAGGAATTAGAACGAATAATTTCTAAATCAGAGTCTGCCCCATGTACTTCTGAATCTGCCCCAAATGATTTAAATTCTGAATTTATACAAACCGCAAAGGAAAAAGTGAAAGAATTATCACTGGATATGAAAAGCATCACACAATTGTATAATGAATGGGAATTGATTTGTTCAAGGCATAATTTACTTATCTAAGGCAAATAAAGTTATTTAAGGCAAATAAAGTTATTTAATTGCCTTGAAAAATTCTAATTTGCCTTGTATGAATTATAAATTGCCTTGAACAAATCATTTCCCATAATGAATATGCTATTCCATTTGAGCTTTGGGAGGTAATATTAAACTTTTTCTCTTATTTTCTAGAATTTTCTAGAAATTTCTAGAAAACTACTGAATTTTTTTAAAACGTCTTCAATTTTATTTTTTTCCCATTTTCCGGTTAACAAGAAGGTTTTTATTTATATCTCTAGAAAGGAAAATAGTTGAAATAAAATAAATTAAAAGTCAGTTTTTAGAAATTTAGCTATAAAATTGGAAAGTCGTTTTTCTAGAAATGTTTCACTAAACATTTTCTCTAATTTTCTAGAATTTTCTAGAAAATTACTGAAATTTTTGTAAACATCTTAATTTTTTTTTCCATTTCCGGTTAACAAGAGAGTTTTTATTTATATCTCTAGAAAGGAAAATAGTTATAAAATAAATAAATTAAAAGTCAGTTTTCAGAAATTTAGTTATAAAATTGAAAAGTCGGTTTTCTAGGAATGTTTCACATATATGATATATCTGCAACTAAACAATAACAACCCGCTTAATTTAATTATTTATTTATTTATTTAATTTGAATTTGTAGGCATGTTTGGAAATGCTATATTTTGCAAGCTATTCTGATGATACTGATAGTAGTATTGTAAGAGACACGGGTGATGGATCAGGCCCTCTCAAAAGGCGGTATTAAAAAGAATCGGGCCACACGTTTATCCTGGAGATAGTGCCTTTAGATACATTGTGTTTACATCTCGAGAAAGCCGCATTGGTACACCCTTGAACTTGCAAGGGGTAGAAGTTGTTGGTGATGAGGATGTTGCAAGAGCTCTTTTAGCAGCTTGTAAGGGTGCAGTTGAGCCCATTTTGAACACATATGATCAGTTATTATCAAGTGGTATGCAATCTTGCTGTCAACGGGCCTCAATTTGAGGCTTTTGAGGTCAATTTTAGTACTTCTTCGGGAATGGGCTGTTTCTGTGTCTGCCCGAGGAATCGGCACAAGCCCGATTGGGGCTTCTTTAATTCTTAGGGGGACGTGTTCAATGGATCAAAGAAGTGTTAATAACCACGGGGCTCGTGATAAGATAGCAAGTGCTGCAAATAGGTAAGTTTTTATGGGCGGGTCGGGCTATGGGTCGAAACGGGCTGGGTGGTAAAGTTTTGTTTAAAAGTAACTATTTATCGTATCGGATCATTAAAAGATGTTTTTTTTTTCCAAATAAGTTATTGTTTAAAGGCCAAAATACATTTTAGTACCCTTAACTTTGCCGATAAGGTTAGTGTGGTAGCCTGAACTTGACAAAATAACCGATTTAGTACCTGGACTCACTAATTTGGTCTTGTTTTATCACGTGATTTGCTTCTAATATTAATATATTGAGAATTGAGATGATCCTATATTTTTTAGCCCGTCAAAGCTCAAACAAAAGTAAGTCAAGTAAGAAAACACGATTAAATTAATGAGTGAGGGTACTAAATTGACCATTTTGTCAAGTTTAGGGTATCACTCTGCACCTTTATTAGTTAAGGGTAGTAAAAGACCTAGTCAGCCGGATTCAAGGTACTAAACTGTATATTGACCTTGTTTAAAAAATGGTAATGTTTAAAATTGCTTGATTTGTATACAATGATACATTTTATTTAATTAATTTAGAAAGTTCCAATTAGGTCACAAAATCATCTATTAATGACCCAATTAGACTAAAATTTATTCAATGATTCACGACAAAAATTAAAGGTACATTGTTATTTTCGACCAATTAAGTTTTTAGCTATTGAATTTTTTATATACTTTTAAATAATTAAATATTATATTCTGTTTCTTGTGTGGTGATCAACAAACAGGTACACAACTGAAGTAAAGTTACCACAGAGCCAAACAGAGACTGTATACCGAGGTTTCAAAGAGCTTGAAGAATCCCTTTTAAATTCTTTTTCGTTTGACCGATTTTGACTTTTTTGTAAATCTTTTTGTATGTGTCATGTGATGTTTCATGAGTTTTGCGTAATTTTCAATATTTTCCATTTTATTAGAAGACAAAATGTCACAAATCATCATGTTTATGTTTTCTTCAGTTAGATGTATTCAAATGAATTTACTAAATGTTATAATTAAACATGTTTTACTAAGTTTAACATATGCTACAAATGATTTACTTGAATATCTATACATTTTGAAATGTTACATAATTCAAGATAAAATGAAATTGTTCCATTGGGCACATGTATGGTTACATTAACCGTGGTTAAACAACAAAACCCAAAGTCCCTATACAACACTATATATAATATAATCTCTTTAACCCTTCAATAACAACATTCACAAAGCATAAATCTTCTCAAGATCCGATTCATCATCCGAAATATTAGCCGAATAAACCGACCACGAAAACGACTTACTCCCGCTCGCTCTCCTAATCCGTCTCCGACTATCAAAATGCCGTCTAAACACAAAATAACACAAACTCACAAGTGTCCCCACAAGTATGGGAACACCAACAACCGTAACCGTAACCACCATCCACTCGCTCCGTTTCCCAACAACCACAAACGCAATCGAACAAAACGCACCACACGTACTAACCAAAACGCACCACACGTACTAACCGCCGTCGCCCACATCAACTTATTCACAACCGATACAATTTGTCTCTGCGCCCGTGTGTCCCATGCAACTAACGTGATTTGAACCACAACAACCGCCAACTATATAAACAATGACGTGGCATTAAAAAGACAAAACACCCGAAAAGCGGGCGTGTGGGCGATATCCGCTTCGCCCACCTTGTGCCCGTTTTCGGGCGCCATCAAATACTGTCCCGGGAGGTTAAAAATGGCTAAAAAAGCTATCGACGCGAATAAAACCGCGACAACGGTTAGCGAATTGATGGTGTTTTGGACTGCTTCTCGGTGGATTTTTTCAATTCTTTTGCGATTCCCAAGACGCGTTTTTGTGTTTGCTCGTTTTGTAAGAGTTGTGAGTGGACTTCGAGTCGGATGTCACTCACGGTTCTTTTGAGTTCCATTTGTTCGTTGATTTTACCGACATATCGGGCGTGTTTTGCACCCGCTTCGTTTAAAGCTTCCATGATTTCTAGTTTTGGCGAGCCGTAGTTTAGTTTATCGGCTATATCCATTGCGGTTTCTTGTTGTAAGTTGATTACATTCACACTCATCGAGGTGAAGCTTAGTAATAAGCTTACAATCTGCACAATTTTAACCAAAAAATTCAGTTAAAACCGAAATGTAGAATTTTCAAAAAACAAAAACAGAAAAATTCAGTTTTTAACCTTTTTTTAGTGAAATACATGCAACTTTCATGCATTTTTTATTTTTGCATCATTGAACCATATTACTAGATTTGGCAAATGGGCGGGCGGGCTAATCGTTCAAAATGGGTATTTAAATTAAGGTCAAACGGGGGTAAGGTTGAGTTGACCAACACAAAAATTTTGTTCTTTTTTTTTAAATTAACGCGTTTTAAGAGGTTGTATGCATTAAAAAGAAGACTTTCTAACAGTTTGACTATTTCCCCAAAAAACTTTTTGATTTGACCCATTTGACTTTTTTGAGTCTTTAAAATAAAACACAACCCAAATCGTACCATTCAAAAGTGAACGGGCTGAAATCGTCACGACTACAGATTATGGTCAAGACTTGCTTGAAATAACTCAATAAGCAACAACTTACAATTTTTATTTATTTTTTATTTTTTTAATTATAAAAATGTACCTGTGATCGGCATTTCCTAGTAGCAATATGTACAGCAGTGTTCCCTTTCTTATCACGTTCATTTAAAATCGAGTGGTCAGCAAGTAACAAATCCTCCACAACAGCAGTACTCTGCCCTTTGACCGCCATATGCAGTGCAGTTTGACCTTTTTTATCTTTAATACTTACAATTCCTGAATCTCTTTCAGTCAGTATTTTTACCATATTTGTTTTACCGTATCTTGCTGCTGTATGCAATGCAGTTTTACCATTTTTTCTGACTATTCTTATGCAAGTAACATCTGTATCCAAAACAGCGTTCACAACATCCAAATGATCTTTTACAGCTGCTGAATATAACGGGCTCGTGTTTTTACTGTCACATACTTTGCAAAGCTCGGCCATAGTTTCAGAAGTTCGTTCACGATTCCTGGATGTATAACAGAAAAACATAGTTATATGAAAAGATCTTTTTTTCTTCTTTGAACGGCAATATATGAAAAGATCTAATCTTTTATTATACCCAAATGAATATATTAAGTCTGTTATAATCTTTATATACCCAAATGAAAATATTTAGTCTTTTATAATCTTTTTTTAATACCCAAATGAAAATATTTTGGCTTTTATAATCTTTTTTTAATACTCATGAAAATATTTTGGCTTTTATAATCTTTTTTAATACCCGAATGAAAATAATTAGTCTTTTATAATCTTATCTAATACCCAAATGAAAATATTTAGTCTTATAATCTTTCTTTATACTCAAATGAAAACATATAATCTTTTATGATCTTTTTTGATACCCAAACGAAAAGATATGATATTTTTTAATACCCGAAGGAAAATATTAAATCTTTAATAATTTTTTAGTGAGAAATGATATTTAGTCCTACCATTTGGACCTACTCATAGGCCTACTCATTTGATAGGATGACATGTGTATTCTACTAATTATCTCTCCTAATATTATCCCTTGATTTTGACACGTGTCTTCATCTAATGAGTAGTCCTATGGATAGGTCTAAATGGTAGGCCTAAATACCATTACTCAGGGATAATATTAGGAGAGTTAATTAGTGAAGTACACATGTCATCCTATCAAGTGAGTAGGACTATAAGTAGGACCAAATATTAGGACTAAATATCATTTTTCAATTTTTTAATACCCAAATGAAAAGATTTAATCTATTTCACTACCCCATTAATCAATGAGACAATTTTGAGCCCAGTTTAGTTATTTGAAGGTTACTTGATCAATTACGGTGCCATGGATAATGATGCAATAGGAAACATAAATAGCTCAAATTTAAAGCAAATAATGAAATTCCCTAAAATCAATTGACAAGATCTAGGGTATGGATAAAAGAGAAAGTAACTGAAATTACCTAAATGACCTCGTTCAGCTGCAATATGAAACGCATTGAAATCCGATTTAGCCCTAATTTTCACAGTTTCAAGATCACAAAACTTGAGCAAGTAATTAAACACTTCCTGGAAATTATTCTCTGCCGAGATGTACATCGGAGTCTCTCCGGCATCGTTTTTGCATCGCCATTAAAGCAGACACTTAAGCTGAATCGGAATCTTCGTCATCGTTGACGATCAATTTAACCGATTCAAGCTCACCTGATCGGACGGCTGAGAAGAACGATTGATGCGAGATGAATCGCAGTGATTTAAATGATGACGATTCCATAATCATCTATGGATGATCGGATAAAACCTCGAATTTTTTTTGCTTTCTCTCTCTGTGTTGTTAAGTAACGAATTCAACGGTGCGAAGAAGTGGGAATCTTTCCGTTTCTACTAAATTGTTCAATAATTGCTTGTAGGGTTCCATTTGTTGCTTAAAATAAACACTAATTTGTTGTTTTGTGCTGTAAAATTTAATGAAAGTTTGATGTGTTTTCAACATTGGCTTCTTTACTGTGTGTTTTCAGTATGTGTTTTTATAGTTTTTTTGGTTGTGAAATCCCCGGCGGTAAAATTATGCCGGCGGTTAATTTTTAAATTACTACTTAGTCCTTATAAATTTGAAGTGCTCTAATTTACAGCCTTTTGTTTTAATATGCTTAAATTAACACACATCTACACTAAAAATAATATATTTTTTTAATTTTTTGTGTGTAAATAATTTTCGAATCTCCAAAAAACTAGTATCCTGTTTTTACGAAAGTGATAACATATTATGTTAACATTACACAATCTTGCCTGATTTAGGCTATGATAACACAAACATATACATTTTCAATCTTATGCAAAATGAAAAGGAAAAAAAAAAAAAGACGTAGCTAGTATTCCAAAAACTACTGTGTAACTTAACCTATCTTATTCGATAAACGCGTGATCTCTTTTGATGATGCTAACCTTCCAAATTATGTGTAAAATATAAAAAAAACGTGTCGAATCTTTTTGTTATAAGACATATACTTTGAATAATAATATATTTGATTAAAACTAACTTGTTATAAATATATTTTAATATAAGAAAACAAAATTTGTTAATTTGCGACAAACAGAACATGTTAAAAACAGAGTTTAAGACATGCAAGTACAAAAGAATAGAACGTGGCAATTAGGTATAAAAATATTGAGGTCAAGTTAGGGGGCCTAATTTTTGATTGAAACATGAGTTATACAAAAGACACTTATTTAATCTTTTCACGTGACGTGGGTAGGTTAGGACCTTAATATGGGCTTACATTAAAATCATGTATTCTTTAAAGTTTTTAAAATTAGAATGATATATCAAGGATTTAAAGTTCAAAACAAATAGATGACCCATAAGAAAATTATCATGTTTGTTTCTTGTTTAATTCAATATGCCTGTTGGATTTAATATCTATTATATAATAAAACAAGGTTTTTAGATGGCCACGTATCACCTCTTAGGAGGCAGAATGACACATGGCAATTTCTTAGAATATCCAGCTTTTAATTAAAAATAAATTCCGGTATTTAGACGGAATTTTAAACGGAATTTAATTTAAGCATTAATTAAAGGGTTTGGCTAACTCATGCCCTAAGGACATGAGATAATAAGTGTTTAATGAACTCAAAATTTATTAAATTTATAGAAGTCAAACGGAATTTTAAACTTGATTTCCAAAAGATAAGCTTTCTTGATTTATATTTTATCATTTAGGATATTTTAATTATCCCATATTTATCAGCTTACATTTCGTAGTAGGAGGTTATTAATGGAACAAATTTGAGGATAATTGCATTTACTTACTGATAGCTAAATAAACATCCAAGTTTTTTAATAAATGAAAGTTAGATAATATCGAAATTCTTATTCCATTCCTAAATTATATAATATGCAATACTGTATATAGATAATATATTGAATTTAATATTTAATATGTAGTAAGTAAATGGGCTCAAATTAATTTAAAATCAAGGTGGTATATAGTAAATTTTCCTTTTCCTAAATTATACGGATTCCAGTTTAATTACACCTTAATTTGTGCAACATCCTTTTTTCAAAACTGGTAGCGTATTCGACACTTTTTTTATAATTTTAACGTGATTATAAGATTCGTTTCAAATTTTGTTCAACTCCAACTGAATATCCTTATCAATTTACCACCTTGATTTTAGGATTTTTTGTTATCACTGATCTTTCAATATCTTTTCTTATTAGGTTATGATCTGATAATATATAAACACATTAAGGTTTTACGTATGAGGAAACAAATTAGAAGTTGTATTCATAGTAGATTTGTAGTATATTCTTAAAAGGTAAGTCTTATTCATGATTTTTTATAATCATGAATAGCTGCATCTCAGTAATGTATAATCACAGTAATTGTTTTTCCGCATAATCCTATAATTTTGTGATGAATCTAAATTTATGTATAATCACATAATTCTAAATTACTACAGCTGTTTAATGATATCTTTTATAATTTGTTTGTTTGTATTGCTTGATATACTACAAGTGTTGATATTCTGCAAACATGTATTTTTATTTGAAATCATGTAATTTTAAGACTCCAGAATTTCTACAATTTAGTTTTTTTATACACAGTTTTACTATTATAACTGTTTCTTTAGTATGCAGCTTTCTAGACTATCATTGTCT
The DNA here is from genome assembly GCA_963853835.1 of Calendula officinalis. Classification (NCBI taxonomy): domain Eukaryota; kingdom Viridiplantae; phylum Streptophyta; class Magnoliopsida; order Asterales; family Asteraceae; genus Calendula; species Calendula officinalis. Next base: position 65,608,902 of record OY970828.1, read on the forward strand.
ACGATTATTATATAAGTCAATTTTAATTTGTTGGTTTGTATTGGTTGATATAAGCCTAGAGATGTCATGCATTTTGTGTTGTTAGTACACATAATTAATTAGACACGTATCAGTTGTCCACATCTAGGTATAGTTTAACTATAATTTAGCGAGTTGGTGACTCAGCGTAAACTCAAACCGAAACCGAAATTTTAAAAATTTTATAATTTATGATCATAGTTTGGCTCAACCAAATAAACGAAGATGAAATTATACACAAAACACCATATATGCGATTAATATATAACTAATGAAATTTAAATACGCAGTACACTTGTACACCTTATACTAAATAAATAATCAATTTTAAACTCCACTTTATTTCCTACTCTATCTCACACGTGTAACTAACCCACTCAGCTAACTATCCGAATTGTTATGAATCATTAGGAGATTTTCGTGATTTTGAAAGATACCACGTCGCTATCATCTCCCTATTAAAACCATATTTACTGACCACCCTTCATCACCTTCTCCACATAACAAAAATCACACCATCACTCTAAATATGTGAATATCGTACCAGGCGAATCAACAAAAGAAACCTCTCTCGTGTTCCTCTCTTGCTCGAAACGATGAATGTTTTGATCTCACTCGTTCTTCATTTTTCCGGCGATCAACTAGAGTCCGGCGAAGGTATACTCGAATCATTCTCTTAATTGTACACGTTTGTGTTCGTCAAACCGTTTCTTATTCGTGGTATATATTCTGTTCAGTTTTCCGCGTCATCTCCGGCGACTAGAAACGTTATTCAGGCGCTCACAGCTCCCTCCGGCGACAAGCTTTCCGAAATCTTCCGGTCCCTCGCTCTAATCTCGCTCGGTATAATTCTCTTGACCGTTTTGTTTTCATGTTTTTTATATATTAACCACGTATACGAATCTATCAATCGTTTTATATAGTTTACTGTGATTTTGGTTCCCGACGGGGTACACACACTAGTGTGTGTTCTTGAGGGTGTGTCACGATGAGAATTGTAGACATCTTTATTTCGGATATGTTTATCAATAAAATTAAAGTGTTTTGGGTGTGTGTGTTAAAATCTATTTTTTGTTGGTATACTTCCTGCTCGTCAAAACAACAACCCAAAAACAATAACCATTCTTTTGTGTTCTTTTAGCCTATGCATACACGAAATCCATAAGCTGTGTTTTAAGGCTTAAGCTTAATATTAAACCCGAAATTAAAAAGCTATCATTTTTAATGTGTGCAACTCCGTTTTAGATTAGCCCAATATTTTTAAACATGAAACCAACTGTCAACAGCCCAATTCGAAATTTCAGTCCAAATGTATAACCGGGCTTGTTCTAGCCAGTTTAGGAACTCAAATTCTGAAGATTACAAGCGCATCATCAATTCAGAACGACAGTTATTGGAAGAACGAGCCAAGATTTACTGTGGCGTCTCTCTATCAGAACATGAAGATTTTGTCCAGCAAAGGAAAAGGGTTGAAGAAAAGTGCAGGAATACACTTGAAGAAGCACTTAAAGATTATGTGTCTCTACAGCAGGAAAAGGAGCAGTATGCAAAAGCAAGGTCGACCCGCGACAATTTCTACGGTGATTGGAGACCAGTTATTACCAAGCACAGAGAACAAGCAGAACAGCTACTACGAGCAGTATCTAGACAACAAATACCCATGTAATAAGTCGTATACATTGAAGAACTGGACACAACAGCCAAGAGAGGGTAAGCAGGTTAACTATGGTGAAGAAGATGCCAGCAGACTAATTTGAGTCTAATTTTTCAAACTAAAACTTAATCAGATTTTACATTTTCATTTAAATCAGTTACGGAGTATATGTATGCTTAATTAATTCTTTTAATATCTATTTTGTTATAAATAAAATAATAAACATTATTTATTTACTTAAATTTCTAAATTACACATTTAATTATTTATTTAAATAATAATAAATTACAACACTTTTTAGTTGTGGTTAAACTACGTAACTAATTTAAATATACTTACGTAACTGTATATCTAATGGCGATTATTTGACCATAACTTATTTTCTATAACCATTCTTTATATCACAAATCATTTACTTAAACACGAGATTAATGTATAGCTACTTTTCAAACCTGTCTAAATTTATCAACCTCAATTTCAATACAAGACCAACTTAAACGAGTCACCAACATATCGCTTGAGTCTATTTTCCTCGGAAAATCAATTGTGCATCATTTAGTTTAGGCGTGTCGTCGAGACCGTCACTTATACATTATTTCCTATGCATTTAGGACGCTATGATTATTTGGTTGGAAACCACATTATTATCTACAATTTTGGCTAGCACTGCATCAGGTAAGTTCACAGCCCCACTTTTTACCGCATTTTATGTACTGTTTTATAACTTTGGGGTGGAAAACATAACAATTGCTTTTATAAATCTATTTGTGACTTTCAATTCACAACCTTTCTTTTACTACGTTTTAACTATTTTACTATTGGGGTGAAAACCATATAAACTATTATTGTTTACGATTATTTGTGATGAAACTATTTTTGGAAACTTGACAACGAATCCTTATCTCGGACTAGGTTTAGATGTAGTGCATGGAAGTGCGTATATGTTTACATACCATAATCATTAGCTAGTTGCGACTAGGCCCTGGATATGCAGATAGTACTATTGGCTGAGACTCACCCTCCCACACGTTATTGATCAGTTATTATCGATGTTTATCGAACCACGAGGAGTGCATATCCAGATTGGAAATGCGTTTAGAGTTGTTGTTTTGGTTATGGGCTTAGGGTCGAGATTTTAACTCAAAAGGGTATAGCTAACCTTTTGGGGGATCACCGTCACATGTTTCTTCTTGCGATTTTATCGTGCCCCTGTTCTCGGAGCAGGTCATTTTAACATTTATATCATCACACTATTTTTGCCAATGATGGCATACTAAAACTATTGTTTCTACTAACGCGAGTAAAATCGTACTACTGCTCTCGGAGCAGGTCATTTATAACGTTATTATTATCACACTATCTTTGCCGACGATGGCATACGAAAACTATTGTTTCTACTACTGCTTTTGAGCAGACTATTTTTAACGTTTATATCATCAAACTATTTTTGCTATGAATGGCATACAAAAACTATGGAACTATTTGAACTTATTAAAACCTGTGAATTCACTCAACAATTTTGTTGATACTTTTACTTATGTTTTTCAGGTTCCTAAACTAGGCATTGAGTCGCATGCATTCGGAGTCAAGCTTTCATTTTAATAAGATGTCACCTATTTATTTTATTTTTATTAAACTATGTTTTGGATTCAAATTACTTTGTTACATTAAATTTTGGTGACATTACTTTTTTATCAAACATTTACTGTTTACGATAATCATATGCTTATGTATACTCGGGAAGTCGCATGCCCGTTCTTCCGCAAACCACTTTTGGCGGGGTGTGACATTAATAAAGAAAAGAAATCTTTCAGCAATTGAAACATTTAATCATAATTCCAAAATTAGTTTCAAGAGTTGTGTTGGTGAACTTATTCACCACCTTGATTGAATTTACAAGTTCTATCAGGTCAAAATATCAAAAGTCAATTACTATTATTTGTTAATTAACAAGTGAAATGTGTTTAATGAAATCAAGTTGACTGGGATTGTGATTTTCAATTTTCATGAATGGAAAAGAATTAGGGATTATAGTCTTTTAGGTGGTATTGGTGTTTAACAATATAATCAGGATGATGAAGGTTGTTAATCTGGATCTTGGATTTCCATATGTTTTTTTAACATAGATAATTTTAGAATATCATTAGTTGAATTGACATATCTGACCCCTTCATATAAGCGTGTCGGTTTCAGGTTCAATGTTTTTGACCCGCCAACTCGAACCCGGTCTAAATTTCCACCCTTACAATAACCTGCATATGCTATTTTGTTTTTTAGATTCTAACAAACCCTTCAATATAAATAGAATCTAATTCATTTTTAAGAAACTTTTTGCTTAGTAAATGAAATTAGAAGACAAGACAAAAAATAGAATATCCCTAAACAGCCAAAAAGTTAATATATGTCTTGGAAAAAATGCATGTTATCCTTAGGGCTGTTTGGTTCGCTCGAAATCGATGGAATCTGAGGGAATTGGAATCCAATTCCATCATATTCAAATGTTTTGTTCAAAAAAATGGATGGAATTGGATTCATAAATGATAGAAACATTCCACCAAATGAAGGAATCTCAATTCCATCCAAATGTTGATGGAATTGAATTCCAATATTGGTTGGAAAGTTCTTTTACATTTATACCCTTTATACCCAACACCACAACCACCATCATCCATCACCACCACCGCCACCCACTGCCAACATCGCCACCGCCACCCACCACCACCATTACCACCTACCGCCAGCGCCACCCGCCACCGCCCACCGCCGCCACCGCCACCCACCGCCACCCGCCGCCACCGCCCACCGCCACCCGCCGCCACCACCACCATCACCACGCCACCCATCGCCACCGCTGCCGTCGCCGCCACCCATCGCCACCGCCGCCACCACTACCGCCGCCGCCACCCACCTCCACCTCCACCCACCTCCACCTCCACCCACCGTCACCGCCACCACCGCCTCCGCCACCCACCTCCACCTCCACCACCCACCCTTGCCACCGCCGCCACCACCCAACACCTCCATTACCACCCACCGTGACCACCATCACCCACCGCCACTGCCACCACCACCACCAACCGCCACCCACCACCACCGCCACCAACCGACGCCACCACCACCACCCGACGCCACCACCATCACCCACCGACACCACCTCCCATACCTCCATCGCCGATTCGCCGCCATCGCCGCCACCACCGCCGCCACCACAATCATCCACCATCACCACCAACCAACCACTACCAGCAGTAAGGGTAAATTCGTCATTTTAGATAATTCTAATTCCAATTAATGTCAACCAAACAAAATATTGAATTGGATTTCAATTCCCTTTAATGCCAACCAAACAGAGTATGGAATTGGATTCAAATTCCTGGAGGATTCCAATTCCTTCCTAAATTCCAATTCCATCAGAAACATTCTGCGAACCAAACAGCACCTTAGTTTGTTTAAACACTGCAGGTTTTTGGACATCAGTTATTGAATATATAAATTGACTTTAATGTAGCCAAAAGATTACGTTAACTTTTATAGTCAAAATACAATTGACTATATGCAAGCTTATTTGATCCATTAAAAATATTATTTTAACTATATGCAAGCTAATTCAGTCCATTATCTTGACGCTTAAACGTCAATTTTCAAAATAAAAAGGCTTAATCTAAAAATAAGTTTATAAAAGAAAAGTTTATTTACTACTTTCGTCGTTCCACAAAAAAGTTCTCATTTCTTTATGACACAGTTTTTAAGTGATATTTAATGGTAGAATTTGTAATAATTTTGGTTAAAATATAAGGTTATTTTGAAAAGATAAAGTGTTTTTAGGCAAATAGTTCGTAATGAGGTCCATGGTAATAATACTATTATTTTATGAAGTAGGCCCCTCAAATGTGAGAAATAAAAAAAAAATTATGGGACAAAATTTTGAAAGAAATGATAATTTTTTTTGTGGGACGGTGTATAATGTTGTATTTTGTTAAAGACATTGTTTTTATATTAAACTTTTATTAGTAATATTTTGTTTGATTTTTATTTATCTGGTATTATTTGTTTATATCATTTTTTTAATACTTTGACTCATAATTTTATAAATTGAAAGATCAAATGCCTTAATTTGCGTTATATAAACATCATATTTCAATATGTATATTTAATAAATGTGGTATATCGTTCTTTTATATCAAAATTATCTTTGACACCATCTGACGCCAAAATTCCCTTTAAATTTAAAAGAAGGCAATTTCCACTTTCCAATTTGCTCTGCTATGACAATTAATAAGAGTCAATGTCAATCATTGTCAAAGGTGGGTCTGTATTTGAGAGAACCTGTTTTTTCACACGCTCAATTGTATGTAGCCTTATCTAGAGTAAAAAGCAGACAAGGAGTAAATATATTAATAGAAGATAAAGATGGCGGTGTGACGAATAAAACTTCAAACGTTGTATTTAAAGAAGTATTTAGAAATTTATCTTGATTTTTTTAATTAAACATTTTTCATAATTTGTCATTGGATGTTGGACTTTCTTTTAGTTATATTTCGATATTTGTCATTGAAATGTTGTACGTTTTTGCAACCCACTTAGTCCCGTTATGAATATATTCCCTTTTTATTTTATACGATAAAAATTTAATACAGGTCAAACTAAATCTAGTAAAAAACTTTGTATTATATATATTCTTAACGATCAGTATAAAGAGTGACAACCCGTGATTTTTCACGGGTTATAACCTAGTGATTTGAATAATTTCAGGGTAATGATCGTATAAAAGTGAAGATTCGTTACTCATCAAGATTAGAGTATTTTAATTATCTATCTAGAGTTGCGTTCAAGGAGGTCCATGATTTTTAAAAAAAAAATTATTTTTTATTATTATTTTTTTAAAAATTATTAATTTTTCATTAATAACACATAATGTTATTGCATAGTGAATCACATGTAATTGCAAAGTGAATCACATGTGATTGCATTCTGAATCACATGTGATTTAACTAAAACCTGATTTTACACAAATATCACATGTGATTAAGTTATACACGTAATTATCAAATAAATATTATTTTTTAATTAAAAAATTAATAAAAAAATTAAAAAAATTAAAAAAATTAAAAAAATTACAAAAATTAAAAAAATCGAAATTTTTTTTAAGTGCCAAATGACCAAAATACTCCTTCATAATAAAAATAAAAAAATAAAAGTTTTAAAATAATATATAAAAAATAAAAAAATAATAAAAAAATATTTTTATTTTTTAAAAAATGACCAAAATACCCCTCAATATATAAGATATGTGATTAATCTTGACCATTATATCCTATTGATCAATAGTGGAAATTTGTTCCTTGGGACTTCCTACAGATGATAGACCTCTTTGAACGTTTCTCTATCTATCTATACACCTAACATCACATACGTTAGATGCATCAAAAGCAAAAAATAAAATAAAAAATTAAACTTTCAGCTAACATCATTTACCCTTGGTTGCATCTAAGAATGTTTTCCCCTTAAATATAACATTTAAACAAATTATGTTATGGGATCGATGTTGGAAATAGTGTCCAACACATCAAATAAACCGATATTTCGGTTCGGGTATTTTAGAGTCCTATTTGGGTTGCCCTCGAGGAGTCAACGAAAATGAGAAATAACGTAGTATTTAATTAAGAGTTTAATTAAATGGACTATCGGGCTAGACGGGATAAACTATCGGGTAATTAACTAGTTGGTAGTATTGAGCCAGGTATTAAGTTAATATCTTTAATAATACTTGTGGGCCTAATTAAAAAGGTGAGCTTGGGCTAATTAGAGTTTGACTTTAATTAGGTTTAGACAAATATAAATAAAGGTTAAGGGTTTTAACCCAACAGACTTTTGTCACTTGTTTTCTTGTGCCCTACAGAGGGGTGTTGATCGGGTAAAATTTTCGGGTTTCAGGTAGTTCGGGTCGGGTAGTTCGGTTTTTTCATATATAAAATATACCCAATACCTGAACCAAATTAAATTCGCATATTTGGGTATGGGTAGTTCGGATAATCGGTGTATATCCAATAATACCCAAATACTGTGCTTAAGCTTTTAATGATCAACTCCAAGGCCAATCGCCTCATCCTCAATATGATCCATTGTAAATATTGTACCACAAACATGAAACTATTAATTACAATATATTTATTAATAATATTCAAGGTTAACACTAACCTGATTCTTCTATTTCGAAACACAAAAGAACTACTCATAAAAGAAAAAGTAACTTGCACAAGAACTATTATTAATTGTTTTTGTGTTTTGAACGATGATTTTTGAATTCAAATAAATTCCACAAGAACTTTTATTTATTAAAATTGAACAATGATTTCTGAGTTTTTATGCATTGGTGTAACAAGCGTTTGAGGTGTCGGCGATCAGAATTATCTAATAACAAACATTTGAACTACAAAGTCTATAATAACAAATTAACTATATGATAGAAAGAAAAAAAAACTTACCTGGGATCATTCACGTATGAACTTTGAGATAAACTATAAGAAATTTGAAGTTGCTTTTAATTAAGAAGAAGGAAATCATGATATAAGGATATCACATAATTGTTTATCAAGAATCCTAAGATTTATTTCCAAAATAATTCATTTAAAAAATTCGGGTATACCCGCCTATTTAATATATTACCCGATACGCGATCCGTTATATTTTCGGGTTACCTGATACCCGAATGTTCCTACCCGATACGCGATCCGTTATATTTTCGGGTTACCTGATACCCGAATGTTCCTACCCGATACCCGAACTATCCGACCCAATCTACCCGAATATGGAATGGTTCGGGCGGGTAGAACGGTTTGCGGTTATTTTCGACAGCCCTAGCCCTACACCATTCGGCCAAGCCACCACCACCGTCGAACTACCGCCGCCCCTCCTCCACCGTCGGACCGCCGCATCGCCGCCGCCACCGTCGCCGGAAATCGAAAAGGTTTTCGGTTTTGGGGTTCGTGTTTCTCAAGGGTGCTTTGTACTGCATTGTGGTACATCGTCTCGTTCTTGACCAAACATTGGGTGTGAACTAATAGAGGGATTCTCACTTGAATCCTAGTGATGTGTTTGATCTGGCTCGCACAAGATCTCAAGGCTTGCAATCTCCAAGTGCTACGAATGTAAGTCTTCGCATTTGTTATTTAATTAGTTCAATTAAATTGTCTGGTTGCATTGGAATTGTAAACCTAACGATCCAAATAGTTTTTCTAAATCAGGTTAATGTTCGGTCAAGTTATTTGTAATTTCCGCGACAAATAAAGTATGACTAGATGCATAGAAAACCCAACGATCGACACATATTATCTACGTAACATTATCATTTAGATATTTGTACTAGGCATGGCAAAAAAACCCGAACCCGACGGGGAAAACCAAACCCGAAAATTTTCGGGTCGGGTCGGGTATGTTATTTCGGGTATCGGGTGGGGTTCGGTTACAGTTTTCGGGTATTTTATCGGTTTCGGGTTCAGGTTCGGGTATAGCTACCCCCGACCCGTACCCGATATGTATACTTCATTTAATTTTTAATTATTTTATATATGTATAATATAAAGGATTAAATGTCATTTTAAATGACTCATTTAGGGTTTTTTATCTTGCAACCCAGCCTCTCGTTCTGTCTCTCTCGTCTCAGACTTTCCCAAACCCAAATCAGCCTCTCGCCTCTCACTTGTTCCCTCGATCCCTCCAGCCATTCAACGAGGACGACCACCGGCGACCACGGCGACAACCGGCGACCACCGGCGACCACCGGCGAACGACTGACCTCTCGATCTGCGCTGCTGCTGCCTCTCGTTTTTTGATCTTGCACGCTACAGCTTCTCACTTGTTCCCTCGGTTTCGGGTTCGTTTTTTGACCTCTCGACTGACCTCTCAATCTGTTGATTTGTTGTTGATTGTTGATTGTTGATATTCTGATTGTTGACAGATTTAGGGCTGATTTAGGGCTGGTTTAACGCTGGTTTTTTCACTGATTTAGGGCTGGTTTTTTCACTGATTTAGGGTTGATTTAGGGCTGATTTAGGGTTGGTTTAGGGCTGGTTTTTTCACTGATTTAGGGCTGGTTTTTTCACTGATTTAGGGCTGGTTTTTTCACTGATTTAGGGCTGGTTTAGGGCTGGTTTTTTCACTGATTTAGGGCTGGTTTTTTTACTGATTTAGGGCTGGTTTAGGGCTGGTTTAGGGCTGATTTTTTCACTGATTTAGTGCTGATTTATGGCTGATTTAGGGCTGATTTTTTCACAGATTTAATTATCCCTTTTCACTGATTCTTGTATGTTTGTTTCAGTTCATATGGATTCACAAGGAGAAGGTGCTAAATCTGCTTCAAACACTGCTGAAGGAAGCAACCAAGGGATGCATGATTCTAATGAACCACCACCAACTAACTCTAGTACCCAAGGTGAGGCTGAGAATGTCGTTGATGAGGACGATGGTGAAAATGTTGGTTCTAAAAGACAAAGATCTGTTGTCTAGAACCATTTTAAAAAGATGGAAGTGAATAAACTAATTAAGGCGGAATGCAACTATTGTAAGAGTAAGCTAGCAGGAAGTAGCAGACACGGCACGAGCCATTTACGGGAACATATTAAAATTTGTCCACAACGGAAATTTAAAGATATAAGACAAAGCATCTTGGTTAAGGAGCAAAAGAAAGTTGACGCTAGTTCATCATATCTCTCTTACAACGTCTTTAATCCAGACAAATCAAGGAAAGATCTCGCAGAGATGGTTATTGTGCACGAGTATCCTCTTACAATGGTGGAGCACCGTGGTTTTAGAAAATTTGCTCAAGGCCTTCAACCTATCTTTAAGGTTCCATGTCGAAATACAATCAAGGAAAATTTGATCAAGGAAAGATCTCGCGGAGATGTTTATGTGATTGGAATATTGATAGAAAAGTGTCCACTATTAACGTTGATAGTTGCACTACAAATGATGCAATTATTAACAAGTTACTAGAGAAGCTTCCGTTGAGAAGACTCATGAGGCAAGGAGCGTTGTTTCATATGCGTTGTTGTGCACACATTCTCAATTTGATTGTTCAAGATGGCTTGTCTGTTATTCAGGAAGGGATTGAAAGAATTAGAGATAGTGTTTCGTTTTGGTCAGCAACAGGAAAGAGGCAACAAAGATTTGAGGAAGCGGCTAATCAATTAGGAATGGAATACACAAAGAAACTGATACTTGATTGCAAGACTCGATGGAACTCTACTTATTTGATGCTTAATGTTGCTATACCTTATAAAGATGTTTTCATGCGATTAAAGACACGGGAGAAAAGTTACACTTGTTTGCCTACGGACCTTGATTGGGACTTTAAAAAGGTGATATGCGACAAGCTACAAATATTCTATCGGGCAACACTTTTGTTTTCCGCTAACAAGTATCCTACTGCTAATGTCTTTTTCCCTTTGATATGTGAGATTAGTTTTAGTCTGCGTGAATGGTCAAAGTCTCGAGTTGATGTGATTAGATCGATGGCAGAAAATATGATTGCCAAGTTTGATAAATATTGGTCTGTAATCCATGGGATTATGGGGATGGCGGCGGTTTTAGATCCACGTTACAAGTTAAAGTATGTAAAGTTGCTTATGCCTGCATTATATGATGAAGAAAAGGCGAATTACGAGTTTACCGCTCTTGAGGAGTCCGTCAAAGCTTTCTTTAGAGAATATGAATCTACAAACTCACGAGGAAAAAATTACTATGAAGGTATAGTCGCATTAGTTATTTCTTATTGTTATAATAAACAAAAATTGCTAATGTTTTATCTTGATTTACATTGATATGTAGGTGGTGGTTCTAGTTCATGTTCTTTCAGCTCGGGGTTGTCATCTGAGTGTTCTTCTGGTAATTTCAAACAATTCATATCCATAGTTAAATCCAAATCTAGGGAGAATGATGATAGCTCAAATGATTTGGTGGAGTTGGATAACTATTTGAAAGAAAATCTTTTGCCTAAGGAAGTAGAACTTGATTTGTTGATGTGGTGGAAGACGAATGGAAGTAAGTATCCGACACTTCAAAGGATAGCAAAAGATGTATTGGCAATTCATGTTTCCACCGTTGCCTCAGAATCCGCATTTAGCACAAGTGGAAGATTAATAAGTCCTCACCGAAGTCGGCTTCACCCAAAAACTTTGGAGGCTTTGATGTGTGCTCAAAGTTGGTTGTTGAATGAGATTCGAGGTAACACTATATTGTATATTACTCTTGTAATTTTTCATCATGAATAATCATATAATATGTTTATGTTATTTGTTTTTAAATATAGAAACTTGTTCGGAGGAGACAGACGCATTTTGTCGCACCGTTGAATATGATATGGACATGGAAGAGACCGAGGTAATAATATTTATAATAATTAGTATCTTTGATTTTATAGCTTTTATATGGATTTCTTTATGTAGGGAGGTACTAAAGAAAATGAAAAAGATAAGTGATAGATCAAATGCAAACGAAATCTTGCTAATTAATGGTGATTTGATAGGATTTGAAGAATTAAGTGTGTGAAATAGTGTGTGTTCTTGGTGTTTTGGTTGAGAGAGAAAGATGGAGGGAAGAAGGCTTTGAAAATGATAATCTCTAGTATGTGTGTAAAGCTTACAATTAGTGAGTGAAGGTTTTCCTTAAATACCTAGCTCACTAATCATCATGATTAAGGCTAAGACTAGATTAAACACTATTACAATATTACACTTCTAGTCCTCTAACTATTTGATACAACATAAATGGTCCTAACAATCTCCCCCTTTGTATCAATAGTTTGAATTAGCTTGTTCTTGAAATCTTCTTCTCCAGCAAAGTCTGAAACTGAATTATTCGTTGGGTAGTTTTGATGTAGTATCAGCTTCATCTTTTGATTGAACACTGAAATATAATACTTTTTAATCGGCTTTTCAACCAATATAAAGTATCCCAGAAGATTTCATGAATTGTTGACTTAACATGTCTTTATCATTATCCAATCTCCCTCTTTTTGAGCTTCTTGAACTTCATCCCCGTCTTCCTTCAAAGGAACTAAAAATTTTATCGTTGAGTTTGTTGGTGTAAGAAATGCCTAAAACTGATATATTGAAGATTAGAAGGTTCTAGAAATGAAACATCAGTTAGGTAAGGATTTGACTGAGATGTTGTAGTAGAGGTTTTTTGTGAGGATATGATAATAATGATTTTGAATGTTTTGACAGTTAAAGTTTTGGATGTGTGTGTAAATTTTGGTAAGAATGATTTGTATCGGTTAAATTTTGAATTGATATGTGTATGGTTTGTATGTAGGAAAGAATGATATGTACATTTAGGATTTGGATGAATGTGGATAAATTGTATTTTGTATGTAACAACAGATTTGAACAGTTAAGCTTTTGTATGGATATGGTTGTTTATGGAATTTTTTGAAAGAATGATTTGAACGATTTAATTTCGGATGGAAATGGATGTGAATTTGTGGTTTGACATTTTCGTGAATGTCTCGGTTTCTTCTTTTTCACAAACCTAAATCGACGAAAATGTAGACCCATAGATAGAGTTGTTTTGTAGCGGAAGTCTTTTGTTGAAGTTATGGCTTTGTCGATTTGTGATTATTGATAATTGTTGTTAGGGTAAAATGTTGAAGAAGTTTACACTCCCCCTCGAACAAACAATTATTTCTTAATGAATCTTCGGTTTCTTGTTTACTCCCCCTTAACCGGTGCATATGTCTTCTAAATGCGGAGTAAACTAAGCTAATATATTCTATCTTCTAAATATAAGCATATATCTTTATAATAAGAACTTCTATAATATTTTCTCCCCCTCATGATGAACAAGATTTATCTGAATCATCATGTAAAATTTGAAGTTCTGCGAGTTAGAAGTAGAAAGAATCTTCGAAGCTCAAAGAGAAAAATGTGTTGAATAATGATATATTCATATTTTGAATGAATCAATATGTAACACATTTAATCAGATAAACCCAGATCGTTGTTGAATATAAAGAAATACGATCAAATCTTTTATCGTTTAATCTCAAGGACCGTTGTAGATGACATAAAAGAACAGTCTCGTGTTTATCATCTGATATCCTGACTGTTGTTGATAACGTTGGAGTACAGTAATCATAAATGTACATTTGTAATCGAACAGGGTAAACCGGGATCACATAGATTGCCCGTTAACACAACACTTACACAAACTGTGTGACCTACGTTCAGCGTTGGCTTAGATGTTAGCACTGGTAGGATTTCCATTCAATCATCGTGAAGTATCAACATGTGTGATATCACTATGAATGTTCCGGCTGTATCATAAAGATAAGCTTGGTATTTTTCATGTGTCCTAAAATTGTATTTCGGTTCTAGACTCAATTAGTGGACAAATGAAGGCGAGGACTGGAGAGACGTGTCCTCTATTTCAATATCAACAATCTCCAAGTGAGATGTCGATAGCATATGAGATAGTCTCCGTGAAAATGAAACAAGTACTTTGTAAGAAATACTTGAGTAGCTGGGGGGGGGGGGGGTCGTGCATTGCATCACTGGGTCCATGATGTCTTTTTCAATATTAGAGAGCAACACATGCAATCTGATAGAGACGTGGCAACCCGGATTTTTATCGGTTTGGAAAGGGTTTTTCGTTTTCTTTAACCCTATCACACCCTCCTCACTCAAGCTTACTTTTTCAATTTTCAACTTCACCCTCATTTCATTTTACCATGTGTAGCTGAATTGCACCCCATACAACATTCCCCCTCTCAAATTTTATCTCAGCGCACCCCAATCAAGATCCCGTGATACTTGATTCTGCTCACCTATACCTATGGACCCTCACAGTATGTCCTATATTGTAGGTGGCTCCTGGGGAAGATCATGCCGGTTATAGCAGATCATAGGAGTAATTTGAGAGTGAACTATAACGCTCATGTGCAATTGATCAGCATATATGATGTTACGGTTTATAAATAACATGTATTTTTCATCGGAAATGTATGTGTTTCCAGCATAAGTTGTTGCCTTTAAGATATCAAATTTAGGCACAGCAACTTGAACAATCAAGGTATTACCGGACTCACATAGAGTATCCGTTAACACACCGTATGAATCGATAGTCGTTTGCACAACCTTTGATTCAAATGTGTGACCTGCATTTAGAGTTGGCGCAATTTTAGCTCTAGCAGGATTTCCACTCAATCCTCGTAAAGCACCAGATTGTGATGCCACTATGAGTGTTCCGATGAATATACAGAGATTCATTTTTAAAAGTGTATGTGTGCTAAATTGGAAATATTTGACGCTGAGATCTAGACACTTTGTGCATTGAATAAAGACGTAACCCGGGGCAGGAGGTTAATGATTTCAATACCAACATACTCCGAATGAGCAGTCGATAGATTATGAGCTACGTCCCCTGATGAATTGAAACAAATTCCTTTTGAGAGGAATTTGAGTGGTTGGTGGTGGAGTGAAATGCTTGACTGGGCCAGTTAAGTCTGGTGAAACATTCAACACATGAATGAACACAATTTAGTGAGGTTGCCCGGTTTATTGACGGTTTAGATGCACTCAAATTTCACATCACCTTGCACTCACCTAAATCTATACCCTAGACTTATACCCTCACATTTACCATTTGGCTAAAAAGTATTTCCCTTGGAAGGTAAGGCCGGTTCTGGCAAACCATGGGAAGGTATTGTCGTTTGATAAAAAAATTGATCGATTAAAAAAATATTCAAACGGGTATAAACGTATTAATATAAGAAAGTTTCTTCCCCTGGAAATACTAATTCTCCCCCTAGAATTAGTATTCCCCCCCCTCGACAAAATACAAGTAATGAAAAATTTACAGTTTAAGAGGGGTGGGAAAGAGTTTTTACATTTATGTGATAAACTGGTTTTGAGCGGGTTTCAAGCTGTTGTACTTGAAAGCCATTATATTGAAGCTCGGGTCATACACTGAAGTGTGTGAGAGCCATTTCTTTGAAATGCGAGTTATACACTGATTTGTGTATAAGTCATTTACGATGAGGTTCGAGTTATACACTGAAGTATGTATAAGTCCTCTATGATGTGGCGCGAGTTATACACTGAATTGTGTATAAGTCATTCTGTTGTAGCTCGAGTTATACACTGATTGTGTATAAGTCATTCTCCTGCAAAAACAAATCAAACAACTTTGGGTACCCATTTTTGTTTGGGTCCGACATTGTTAGTGTGGGAATGAAACCACCGATAATTTGTATCGATTTGATTTAAAGATTGAGAGTTCCAAGAAAAGCTGAAACTTGATGTTTCACTTTCAAATGATTTCCGGGGAATTATTTGAGATTTTGGAGTTTTAAGATCAAGGATGTTTTGTAAACAAAAACAGGAGATGTTTTTGGCACTTGTGTATAAGTCGTTTTAGGAGCCAAGGAAAGTAAATCTTTTCTTGAGTATTTTAAAGATTTAGTTTTTGAAAAGATTTTCTTTGAAGGAATAGAATGTTTCAACACTGTTGATGGTTTAGTTTTATCCATTTGAGAATGCTTAAGTCTAGAAGAGGAACCTAATTTATTTGGAGGTTTAGGTGCGGAATTTCCTCTAATAACGTTTTTGAGAGCATTCAATTTCTTATCAGAGTTTAGTGGGACCGTGGATCTCCTAGGCTTAGGCTTGGTAGAGGAACTTACTTGTGATTTCGATTTAGGTTTAGAATTTCCTCTATTAACCTCAATTTGTTTAATTGTATATAAATCACGATATGCCATGACAGAGAAAACATTCTGTTGTTATTACATTTTTTCTTTGCAGTTAAAGGAGAATCTAATTTCAAAGATGCACTAGGCTTCTTAAACTTCTGAAGATGAGATGATCTAGATTCTAAACTTTTAATTGTCGTTTGCAACTTTAGTTTGTGTTCATCAAAAGATTTATGTGTTTTAGCAATTTTATATTCTAATCCAAAATTTTGGATTGTAAAACTGATTTTTCTTTGTCAAATGCCTTATGTGTTTCGTCGATTTCATTTTCCAATTGACAAATTTTCTTTTCTAGAATTAGAGATGGAACATAAATCTTTGGTGTTACTTTTTGTTGAAGAACGGCATCTCCTTTAATTTCAAACTCTTCTGGTTTTATAATTGGAAAATAATCATCATTTTCAAATTTTTCCTTTTTAGTTTCATATGTTTTATTTAATTCAGCATAGTTGAAACTAATTTGTGCATTCTCCTTCTTTGCTCTGTTGAATGTCTCAATCTCTTCTTCCTCATCAGTCATACGAATGAAACTTTGTCAAACATCTACATGAATGTATTTAGAATCATACAATGTTGGAAGCACATTACACGCCATTTTAAGATATTCTGGATTGTTAGCTCCCAGTCCTTCTCTTGAATTGAAATATTTGAAATCTTTAGGCTTGTTCAAATGAATTGTTTGATCAGTTTGTCCTCGTTTGGCGATTATTTCTTCAAGGTGTTTGACGTGGGAAGAAAGTTGAATTTTATCATGTTGAAGTTGATGTATGACATTCTGTTTGCTATTTAATTCTCGTGATGTTTGAATGTTGTTTTCATGTAGGGTTTCTGATAATTCTTTTATTTGTGTGTTTAAAGATTTAAACTGTTTCTTATTATCATCAAATTCTTTTTGTTTTCGTTCCAACCAGTTTTTAGTTATTTGATATTCATGCCATGTTTCAATGTACAATTTGTAATATTTATCATTTCGATCGTTTGAAATTGTATTTTGGGTATTTTTAAGATTTGTTATTTCCATTTCTTTTTCAGAAATTGTATTAGACAAATTCTTAATATCATTATCATATTAGACATTCAATTCTGCTACTTGATTTTGTAACTCCAGATTCTCAAGTTTGACATTTTTAATTTGTTAATCTGTTGAACAAGTTGTTCATATGAATGAACAATTTGTTCATTTTCATTTTCATTTTGCAAATCATTTTAACGTTCTTGAAATTGATTATTTAAATCTTTTTTATCTAAAAGGTTTTGTTTTAAAGAATCAATTTCAGATATCGGAGTTTTAGTAAAACTAGTATCAGGACCAATGAGATTATCAGAATTTGATAAGAGAGAACTGATTACCTCAATTTCTTTGTTGGCTTCTTCATTGAAACGATCAGAAACCTCAGTATTCTCTTTTGTCATAAAGCACATGTTTGCAACATGTTCTTCATCTTCAGCTAATAACACTGTTTCAGTCTCAACTTGTTTAGCCATCAACATCTTACGTTCATAATACTCTGAATCACGAACGATAGGTTTCTTTGTAGCATTTAAAGGTGTGACGGTTGGCTTTTCAGTTGAGATTGTAGCAGATATAGCAGGCTTAAAAGTTGATGAAGAGTTTTGATTATTATTGGTAGGCTTTGAGTACCATTTCTTCTCATAGTCTGAAATTTGTGACATAACTCGTAGTACGTCTTGGAGTTCTTTATCCAAATCATCAGTTATTGTTGGTGTAGATTTGTCCATTCTTGCGATTATTAGGGTTGATTCGAGAAATGTAAAAAATTTTCAGGTTTGAGTAAAAGTTCTCGTGTTCTTAAAATGTGAAAATTTTCTTTTAAAACATTTTTAAAAAAATATAGAAGTTAAAAGGGTTTAATGAGTTTTAAAAAGTTGAGAATTTTATCGAGTTTGGGTTTTTTATGTATACATATGTATTTGAAGAAAAAAAATTTTGATTGATTTTTGATTTTTTTTTTTCATAAATTTGTTTTAAAATTGTTTTTTTTTAAATGTTTAAAAAAAATATAAAAGGTTTGAAGTTTTGTATGGACTTAAAATGATTTTGAAAGAATTTGGGCTTGTAATTGTTTAGGGCCGAACCAGTTTTAGGCTGAAATCATTTGTTTGTTTGTTTCTTAAAATGATTTTGGGCTTGTAACACAGATGGGCCTGACTAATCAAAGCACATCGAACACATGATGAATGCCGAACACTGAGGGGACGAACAATATGCCGAAGTCGGAACAGGAGTCGGAGTCATGAGTGTCAAATAATTATTTAATTAATCGGTTGATTTTTGTGGATGAGATTCAAATATCAGCTTACACCTACAAATCCTTCGTAGAGCGTCATGAGTTATGTTTCTGCTACATTTATGCAGTTGATTCCTCTTGTAGATTCCTCTTGTACTTAAAATATTATATAATTTAATATAATAATTCAAATATTATATAATTTAATATTAATTTTATTTAATATAATTAAAATCATAAAAATAAAAAAATGGACGTGACTAGATAACCAATAACCAATAGCAGCAAAAGTAAACGACCGGAATTAAGTTAACACCGCCGCTACTTCCGGCGACCGGAAACGACCGGAAATAAGAACGCCAGATCGGAAATATGCATAATCCAAACAACACAAGCCCTAATCTAGACAAACTGATAGATCTGAGGAAGACGACTCACCTGAGGAAGACAAAAGAGAGTAGAGTGAGCGCACTTCCGGCGACAGGAAACAAACCCACCAGCGCACTTCTGGCGACAGGAAACAAACCCACCAGCGTACTTCCGGCGACATGAAACAAAACCACCAGCGCACTTCCGTGACTAGATAACCAATAGCAGCAAAATTAAAACATGTAACGTCATGAATCGTGAACGACTGAAAAACGGGAAACAACATCTAAACTCACCTGAGGAAGACGGTGGAGGAAGGTTGCTCTGTTGAGGCTGGAATGGAAGACGACGGAAGAATGGGATTCAAGGAGGTTGCGTAAGGGAATGTAGGCCAAAAACAGATTAAGTCCAAGGCATTTCGAATTCGGACTGGATCAATGATATATTACGGACTGAGTCGGGCATTCCGACCGAATCAGAAGACACATGAATCCATCAAACAGGAGTCTTCGGACCGAGTCCGAATTCGGACTGAATCAGACGCTTTTGGAAGCATATCAAACAGGGCCTAAGACTAGATTAAACACTATTACAATATTACACTTCTAGTCCTCTAACTATTTGATATAACATAAATGGTCCTAACAATAAGATTATTTTGGATGATTTAGTATTTGTGTTTGATTGCAAGAAGTCAAGAAGTTTGTGGTTGTGACTTGATTAGTTAACAAAAAACTTGATTTCTTTTGGGTTTGTTTTAGACATTGGAACAATGTTTTGGATTTGTAATTTGTAGGCACTTTGTAGTTGTATGTGGATTGGTGTTTTAGACTTTTTCTCAGGTTTCCTATGTTTAATGTTACGCATGGCATAATGCAGATTATGTTGTTTTGTTGCAGATTTTATGTTATCAGGTTTCTGTTCGGGTTTCGGGTTTTCAGGTTTCGGAGCCTGATTTCGGGTATCGGGCAGGTTCGGGTATCATATAATACCCGACGGGGGAAAACCCGAAAATACCCGACATGTATTTAGTTATTTTTTGATGCAATTGTCGATTTAAAACAAGAGAAGTTAACAAGATGAGGTTAACTATCTGACATGATAAAACAAAATTAGTTCAATAATTAATAATTAAACTTGCAATGTAATTAGGCAATGGGATTAAAAACAAAAAAATTAGGCTCATTTAAGAAAACAAACATTCAATTGGCTACGGAATGGGGGTGTATCATGTATGACATGTATTAAAGCGTGTTTGGTGATAGGGATTAGAAAAAAGTTTGACTATTATTATTAGTTTTAATTCCGAATCTGCCCTTGATTGGATGGATAACTTACCCAACGACAATTAGGTCAATTTCCTCTTGGTTGACCAAGTTTGATGCTTGTTTTTGCGGCATATTCATGGGACAATTCATGTCTCTCTTTGATGCCTGCCTTACCACTACAAAGAAAATTGTCAATAGTGACACTCCGGAAAAAGTGCCACCAAAGAATGTGTCACTAAATTGATCAATATTCGGACATTTGAGTTGGCACTTTATCCTTTAGTGACATCTTCTTCTTTTTTTACCTTTGGTGACACTTTTTTTATATTTAGTGACAGATTTCTACCGTGTAAATGGCAGTTTTAGTGCTGTAATTAATTAATTAAGAATATATTCAAGAGATAATTTCAGAATTCTTTTGCAAAGTGTATCTTTTTTAAAGACTAGAAAGTAGAAACGTAAGTGGACGGCGTAATAAATAAATTATGAAATAAAAAGAATTGAGAAGGATTGGCCAACCCCCTTCTGCATAATCACCAACCCTAACCTATTCTTTACTTTGACTCTAATCTTGTCCATCCTTCAAATAATTATTTTTTCTTTTTTTGGAAGTGGGAGATGATTCGGAGGGGTTATTTAACTTTATTATTGAATAAATTTAACTTCTAATGTATCAAAAGCAATAGCTAAAGCCTCCAGTAATAGTTTAGTGATAATGACGCTTCACATGATCTCCAAAGAGTTCATGTGTTTGATCCATTGCTAAGGTAATCATTCACTAGATGGTTAATAAAATGTACGCATGTGTCGCTGACAATGGTTAGGTAGCATATATCACGGGCAAATCTCGGTCACCCTGAAAAATGATATGCAAAATGTATTTAAAATTGACTAGCAGGGTACTTGTGCAATGCGTAGACAGGTACTATGTGACTTATTTCGCGACGACCAATTGATGGGTAATGTTGGTGGTGGCCACAATAGTGATGGTAATAATTTCAACTTTTAAAGATATGGATGATTGATAAAGATAATTGTAGTCTAAGGTAGGAAGTAGGAACTAATGTTCTAGTAGCTAAATTGGTTAGGGCATTTTGTTAATAACAAAGATGTCGAAAGTTCAAGTCCTGCATTCTGCACATTTTTTATAAACTCAAACATGTATCGAAATAATAAGTAGAGACCGTTCATGGAGGTCTATCATGTGATTCAATATGCAGTCACATGTGATTCTATATAAAATCACATTATGTGTTATTAATGTAAAAAATATTTTTTTTTTAAAAAAATATAAAATAAAAAAATAATAATAATTCTAAAATAAAAAAATAAAAATAAATAAAAATATTTATTTTTTTAAAATGACCAAAATACCCCTCGATGTATAAAATATGTGATTAATCTTGACCATTAGATCTTATTGATTAATAGTTGAGATTTGTAATTCGGGATTCCGTAAAAATAATGGACCTTCTTGAACGCAACTCATAATAAGTATACCAATTCAAAATTAAAACTTAGAGCACGAGGTATGGGCTCGTTAACCGGCCGTTATTGAGCTATAACGGCGCCGAACCCACACCGTGGGTGGCGCCGTTCGAACGTTATCCGTGAACCGTCGAGCCTATGACGAGCGTTATAACTTGGCAACGGCTAGAAAATTTAAAAAGGAGGGGGGCAACGGTCTGATTTGGGGGGGGGGGGGGCGGGGGGGGGGGGGTAACGGTAATAAAAAAAATTAATTTTTTCAAATCTTTTATAAATACCAACCTTTTTTATCCAAAATTTATAGCATCTTTTACATTTTTTATTCACTTCATCTTCTCAAATCTTTCACAATGTCTAACCCCAACGATTTCATTAATCAATTGCTTGCTTTCCAAAGCGTCTTCCCGTCAATGGCTTCATCTAGTTCGGCTCCACAATCATCAAACGCACCATTTAGCCGACCGTTTGTAAATCCTTTTCAACAACCCTTAACCCCGGAACAACTTGCGTTCTTGCAAACGCAACGACAACTGTTTCAACAAACCGCCCCAAATGAACCAATGTTTCAACAACCCGACACCCCTACCGAACAATTCACTTCGTCTAACGAAGTTATTCCGGACACACAACCGGAAGAACCGTCTTCCGTAAGGAGGAGGGCAAAAGGAAAGGGTAAGGCCAAAGAAAAAGCGGCGCCAATAAAACGCACACGGTGGAGTCAAGATGAAGAATTGGTGTTGGCACAAAGTTGGATCTCCATTTCAGAAGATCTTGTCCGCGGGCGGAACCTAGATTTTGATTCGTTATGGGATAAAGTTGTTACCGAATACAACTCTGTGGTATCGTTTCCCCGTAACAAGGACATGATTACCGGAAAGTGGACATCCTTGACCCGGGAGTGTGGAAAATTTCTTGCAATTGTCGAACGAACACAACGACTTAGCGGTGAAAACGACGAGGGTGTTTTTACGCGTTGTCTACAAGAATACCAACCGAATGAAGTTAGCGCGTTCAAGCATATCAAGGCGTGGGATTTTCTGAAACGTCACTCGAAATGGTACACACCCGAGCCCGTTCAACCCGGTAGAAGGCGACATGTGGAAGCACTTGTAGGTGACTCTGAAGATTCTAAAGACCCGAACGAGCTTTTCCGAGGTGATACATCCAACGACCCGCAGGGGCCCCACAAAAATCTAAAAGTGCCCGTTCGGACACGTCGGGAAGTGTTTCTAAAAAAGACGAATTCAAGGAAATGGTTGAAACAAATTTAGAGAAAGATCGAACTTTGAAATCGGAGCACCAAAAGGAAAGATCGAGATACAAGGCGTTGTCATTCCTTGGAATTGACACGACACATATGTCGGATGAAGATAAAGCGTTGGTCGAGTTGGAGAAGAAAATGATTCGAAACAAATATCGATCTTGATTTCTATGTTTTTTAATTTATCGTATTTTTAATTTTCGTCTTTTTAATGTATCGTTCGTATTTTAATTAATCGTATTTCTAATTTATGTTTTCGTCCTTTAAATATACAAAAAAGAAAAAAAAACTAAGTGGGGCCCCTATAACATGACTATAACTAAGCTACCAAAGAGCCACATTTCCTTCTCTTAGTTATAGCCAAATTATAGGACAAAAAATGCTATAACTAAACTCCCACACCTTGTGCTCTTACTGATTAGGAAAAGTTAAAAATGCATTATATAAAACAAAAATTATATGTAACACTAAAATACTTAGGCATGAAGCACGCCGAATTTTATAAACTCGTGGAAACGGGCTATTTTGAAGTCAACGATTTTGGCATATGAAAAGTCAAACAAAAATTGGTAAAAGCAAAGTCAACATGGTAAACTTGATAGAGGTTTTCCAGATTATTCTCTTGTGAAATACTATTCCAGAAGAGGGAAGTGGTTTACCAACAACTAACTGCCACGTGTGAAGGCGTACCTGACATTACAAAGGGTAATCTGGTCATTTCCATTGAGCACTGAAGGACAAGAAGGTGATGGCAAAAGTTGGATAAAGTGATGACGTGTCCAAGAAGTAACGGCGTGTATACGTCGACGTGGATAGGGGATGGTTAGTTGTGGCGGTTAAGTTAGTTGGCGGTCGGCTGCCGGCTCATTATGCGTCAAGGTTCTTCTATCTCTATTGCCACGTGGCATTATCTCAATAGTCGGGTAGTGCCACCTTTGATGCGTATATGATGGTTTTTAAACAAATTTTGTAAGTTAATAAAAGAGAGATTATATTTTAGTAATTAAAATACTTGATTAATTGTTTAATAATAAGTAAATTAAAATACTCAATTTTGAAAAATACAATAAATAACTTACATACTTTTCCAAAACTACTATTTTAAATTACTTTTATTTTCAAAACATAATAAATAGATTATCTGCTTCATATAGTTATCCCAACACACCCTTAAGTACAGGTGCACATCAAAACCAGAATATGCTCTAAAACCAGTTTCAAACCACATTGAAACAGGTTGAGGCATATCAAATTAGACTCGAAACCGCTAGACTAAGATCGGTTTGAGTATCCTTGGGCAAACTAGTTCAAAAGCCGGATTCAAGTAGTTATAAGTGATTTTGGGTGGCAAACAAAAGATGTATCTAATCCGGTTTCGATCTGATCCAATACAAATTCTAAGTATTTTATTCGAATTTGGTTCCAATCTAACCCGGTTTTTACCCAAACCGATTTTCATCACCATTGACCGAATCCGATCCGATCTTAAAACCAGTTTGTTTGTTTGTTTGTTTTTTTTTTTTTTTTTGTTTTTTAAACCTGCTTGTGCATGTCTACCCCTAAGTTGGCAAGAAATGAGAAGTTTAATTTGCAGCTAACCTAACAGGCTAACACCTTTACTCTTTACCCAAAAATATACAATAAAGCCCAAAATTGCTATATCCAAATGAACTCAAATATGCACCAACAAGCCCAAGTTATCTATTTCCAGTTTAAAGTATGAACTTTGCTTTGGTTCCATATTGTACCCAAGTGTTTAAACTTTAAAAAGCCCACACAAAAATGACTTGTATACCTCACTTTTTTATTGATGAATTTACTCTCACATAATACTAAAAGACAAAAAAAAGAAGTTCATAATGTAAAAGTAAAGTTGTCAACTAGAAAAAGTTACTTAAAGACAGGCACAACTTTTAATCGTGTATAGATCGGCTCCCTTTAACTTATATGCTAAAATATAACTATTTTAGACGAAATATGTGTCGGTCGTAAATCAGATAGTTTTTTGTTTGCTTTTGGTGAAGTTGCAGAATGGGTCCTTGTGGTTTAAAGTAGGGTAAAATGACAAAAATACCCTCATGTGGGTTGGACGTGACTACGTGAGGGCTCTAACAAACATCCACTAACACCGTTACTCGGAAAGGACCAAAACGGACCAATGTTTGTAAAATAAGGAGGACGCCTGCACTTTCGATATGACGAGGGCCAAACGTGTAATTTGGCATGATATTTGCAATTTTTTTGCAGTTTACTTTTAAATAGAAGAGAAAAATGACAAAAAGTTTAAGAGATGTAAGACAACCCAAATTACAATAAAAACTTGTTTTACTCTCGTTTTCAATAAAAACTTGTGTTATTAAAAGGTTAAAAATTTATTATCTACATTAACTTTTTTTGTGTGTTAGATTTTAAGCATTATACTTTTTTGAGCAACACTTTTTTCAAAAGAAGTAAAATAGTTTATATTTTGACCAAAAAAATCTTTAGTGGTCCAATATTTTGTTACTTTTGATGACACTTTTTATTTTTGAAGGACAAGTTAGTAAGTTTGTTATTTGAGTTATACAGTGACATTCAAGCGGATAGTATACATTTCTTGAATATATTTTATTTCTAGGGAACAAAACCCATCTCCTATTTTAATCTCCTAAAGAATACCCTTAGCAGGTTTTGAACCCAAGATTTTAAAAAAAAAAAAACTCCTCAAGATAACCTTTGGTGGCCAATTGATCTAGACCAATTCGTTTGCTGGCACTTTATTAATGTTACTAAGTGAGACTTATCTTGCAACGAAGGTATGTAAAATTCTTCATGAACAACAATACTCCGGTGTTTGGAAAATTCTTCATGAACAACAATACTTCGGTGTACGGAAAATTGTTTGGTGGCCAACGATGGAACGTCATCTCCATGTTATCTCTGGAATGAACTTTAGGCACGACTCTTAATTTTACAAGCAATGCCGTATAAGGAATGTTTCCTTATCTTCATAGAATCAATAGTAAGATCCCTTATTTTCGCATACAATAGGAGTATGGAGAAAACACTAGTATTCATGAATGAAGTTATGAAGTGGTGATGATAAGGAAATATTGTATGATGGTATTATAAAAGCGTTTGGCCAACAAGTTTATAATAACATGATACAGTGTGGA
Source organism: Calendula officinalis (assembly GCA_963853835.1). Lineage (NCBI taxonomy): Eukaryota > Viridiplantae > Streptophyta > Magnoliopsida > Asterales > Asteraceae > Calendula > Calendula officinalis. Next base: position 65,635,110 of record OY970828.1, read on the forward strand.
ATTATCAAAGTCATGGATTATTGAAAGGAACCGATAAACAAAATAATTGAATACAACTGTAGGGACCGAACTAAAAAATGACCATTTTCAAACATCATTTACCATAAAAATCCATTTAAAAACCAAAATACAAGTTTTAAAGACAAAATTACTAAATACATACTTACATCATGCCAACTAACTAATTTGAATACAAACCAACTACCCAACCCAAAATATTTAAGTATCAAAAGACTACAAATCTATACCAAAAGAGAAGCACTTCAAGGCTTCAAGATCAACTTCAAGTACCACTAATCTTCAATTATCAACTAACTTGCCCTTGCCTTTATCCTTTCCTGAAAATGGTGATAACTAAACGGGTAAGCTATAAAAGCTTAGTGAGTTCCACAATGTATAATGTTATACTAAATAATTAAATAAATCAAAATAAATAATCAAACCAATGTCAACGGGTCAAAGTACCGGGTTAACACAATCATGTCAAAACAAAACATCACATATCAATACCGGGTCACCAACGAACAATGTATAATTCCGGATTCAACAAAGTGCGTCATTCCCTCTTAGGCCATTAGGGAATGAGGCCGATGAAGGTGATCAAGGCACCCCTAAATGAGTCCAAGATCCAGCTTCACCACCACGGTCCATACCACTCCTCCGCCAGGTACTCCCGCGTCCACCGCCCAACATATTACACAAAGTAATACTCGAGCCGCCATGGGTCCTCACGAAATGAATTATCACTCAAGGCATACCACTCAAACGGGTCAAGCAAGATGAAGTTTGTCAAGGTGGTCTCAATGTCCAAAGCAATACTCAAGGTTACCAATTGAAACAAGTACCAATTATCACTCAAGGCATACCACTCATACACGCTGTAACACATTTATACGTTTATTGTTTCCAATTTTTTATACACATAAACAATAAATGTATAAATGTGTTACAGCGTGTATGAAAATGTACACCTAATGTATAACATATAAAACATTGGATGTTAGGATGGTTCTGCGGTTCTGTACCTTTAAATGGTTCTGCGCTGAATCAGGCACTATATATATATATATATATATATATATATATATATATATATATATATATATATATATATATATATATATATATATTTATATATTTATATATATATATATATATATATTTATATATGTATATATATATATATTTATATATATTTATATATATTTATATAATTAAATAAATAAATAAATATATATATATATATATATATATATATATATATATATATATATTTATATATATTTATATAATTAAAAGTATACACATTGCACATAGTGAACTCACAGTGTTGTTTAATCGGGCACGAACTCTAACCGAAAGCCTCAATCAAATATTGAGTTTCCAAAGTGTACACACTTTTCACAAGCTCCCAATATGTTTTATCTAACCCCTAGAGTATACATACAAAATTTCATAAGCAATTATTACCATTTACCCTATCTATGAACTTTTCAATTGACAACTTGTTTCTACAAGTTAAACACCCTTCTGTTTACTCAGTTCTGACCTACTTAATCTCAAAGTTAGCCTATTAAATTTGGAGCGTTCATTTTAGTCTTTAATAGGTTTCCAATGCCCCTGACCTCATATTTTTATGATTTTTCTATGATTTTCTATGAAACAGCAACGTCATGCTGTCAGAAATCAGCTTACCAACACTGTACAAAATGCGATTTTCACCTATCTTAGAGTCAAAATTTACTTTCTTGACCAAAATAAGAAACAAAGAAGAAATCAATACGGTTGAGATGCATCTGGATTCACCCCTAAACGAGTTTTCTACAATTCTCTATGATTTTTACAAAACAGTGCTGCATCATAACTTTCAACCCGAAAATTTCTAATTTCTTACAATTTACCAATGATTCTAGCTAAATAACTTGATGTCCAACATAAATTATTCATAATATAATGACATTAGAATGTTTTTAGCAGAAATCTAACCCTAATTTAGTGGGTTCTTGAAATAAAATGAAAAACCTAGTTGAGAATGAAGATATACCTTAGAAATCTTCAATAATCCTTTGTGATTTTAACCAATTTCTTGTGAATTCGACTAGAAGTTTTGAGAGGTTTTAGGGAAGAAATGAGGAAGAATAATGGGAAATTTCATGGGTTTTGGGGTTTAAATCCGGTTGGGTCGGGTTTGCCCCGGTCTTGTATCCATTTTGACCACTAAATACTTAAAACCCCATAACTTTTCGCTCGGGCCTTTGTTTTCGATGAGGTTTTCACCTACGCGTTCATAACGAAATTATCTATAATCCTCAATAAATAAAATAGTGCAGAAAACATTCCACAAAAATGACGTTTTTATATACTTTATTGTGAGCATTTAAGCAATTATCACTTATTTACATATCATTCGCTCAAACATGCTCTTCTTAATCATTCTATACTTATCATATTTATTCAAGTTACTTAAGAGTAATAATAATATATTTTAGGGGAAACGAAATCACGTATGTTGCAACAACCAACTCATAGACAATCATCGTGATCAAAGGATGAGAAGAACTAAAAGACTCCAACACCAACACTAGTACGATTTAGTAACTTAATCAATCCTCCTCATCACTTTCAAATCTAGACAACCAAATTAAGTAAATCATCATTCCTTAAACATTCTTCCTTAATCCTTGTGCCTCAACCAAATGAAAACTTCTTAGAGAAACCCTAATGTCATGGTGAGAAGAGATCAAGTTTCAAGAAATAGATACCTACACAAGAGCTCGCAAGATCTTAGGGAACATACCCTAGTCATACAAGGGATCTATCATCACTAGCAGATCAACTGATGCGGTGATAGAAGCTCAATAGGATCTTAGCTTTTAATTAAATTAATTGGGTAGTTAATTTTTTAAAAGAAATTATTATTGAAAATACTATATTTTTGAACTTTGTGTGTTATATAGATAACAACAACAAATCAAAACCTAAGTATCTCCACTCTAAAATCAGTTCTTGAAAACTGAAACTGATTTATCGACTAATATCGAACTCTAAGGATTGTCCTTAGAGATGAGAACAAGTTGATACACCTATAAGAGGCCTTACCCGAGGCACCTCCTTCCAGTGCTTCTGCTGTTGTTCGCCGGGCCTTTACCGAAACGTTTAACGAACACCAAGAAGTCGCTACTCCTATACTTGTGAGCATGAACCACGAGATCCGAAAGTACTTCGAGGAACTCACAGCATATGACACGATAAGCGAGTTGAAAATGATATTTCAACAACAAGCAGAACATGAACTGTGCAAAACAGTTAAAGCAATCCACGCTTACAAGCAGGGGAGGCCAATCAGTTAGCACTTGCATCTTGAATATGAAATGCTATCTTGATCAAATGGAGCGTCTTGGTTACCCATTGCCACAAGTTCTTGGAATGAGCTTGTTTCGTACCTCACTATCCAAGACTATGACCATGTTGAAAAGAGTTTTAAAAATACATTGCATGGGGAAGACAATTGGTAAATTACATGCTATGGTAAAATTGGTTGAGTAAAGGTTATCCAATACTTTTATAACAATCAGGGAAGGTAAACCGCAAGCACAAGGCAAGAGTCTAGGTAAGGGTAAACTAGTTTACTTTTCCAAACCTATGATTCCCCCACCTGCTAAAAAGGAGCACCCTACAAAGGATATTTCTTTCCATCATTGTGATGAAACCGACCATTGAAGGAGGATCTGTCCTGCCTACTTGGCAGAGTTGATGAAGGACAAATGTGTTCTGGCTAGCACATTAGGTATCTTCATTATAGAAGTCTATACCTTTACTAATAAATCTTGAGTGTATGACACTAGTTGTGAAACTCACATTTACACAAATGTGCAAGATTAAAAGTAAAGTAGAAAGCTAAGAGAATGGAAGCTGTGATCTAATCCTTCCTAATGCGTTAATTATTGTTTTGAACAATTGTCAATTATGCATTGTTTAGCTTTATCGTTTGTTGAATAATGAGTTATTCAAACTATTATGGATTATGATATTCTGATTTATGAAAATAACATGTTTTTATAACTATTCCTTGTAATAGTATATTTGAAATTAATATGCATGGTCCTAATTCAAACGATAGTTCTATCTACAAGTGTAGCACTCAAGAATCGAAATTGGTTTGAATTCTACTTACCTATAGCATCGTCATCTTTTCCACATAAACAAGAAACGCATTTTGATACTACAACACGTCGGACTTCTTAACAGATGATTATGAATAATTTAAATGCGTCTCTTGTATATTATGGAAAGATAACAAGAAATCTTTTCTCCCATGTTGGCGAAAGAGCTAAAAATCTACTTGGACTCATACATACTGATGTATGTGCCCCCCCTTTAGACCTAAGAATATGGAAGGTGCCACCTACTTTCACTGATGATATCATTCGATGTGGTTATGTTTACTTGATTAAACATCAACATGAAAGCTTTAATGATATCAGTCGCTATGGTTATGTTTACTTGATTAAACATAAACATGAAATCTTTGAAACGTTCAAAGCTTTCTAAAGTGAAGTAGGAAATCAACTCGGCAAGACAACAAATTCTTTTTGTCCTGATCAAGGAGGAAAGTACATGAGCCAAGAGTTTCTAGATCATCAAACACAACGTGAGATTGTCTCACAATTCACTCCTCCATACACTCCACAAGATAATGGTGTGTCTAAAAGGAGATATCGGACCCTGCGTGACATGGTTCGATCTATGATGAGTCCTACTACTCTTACACTATCCTTTTGAGGGGCATGCACTGAAGTCTGCTGCTCGAATACTTAATATGATTCCGACCAAAAGGTTAAAAAGACACCATATGAAATATGGCATGGGAAAGTCCCTAATTTGTCTTACTTGAAGCTCTGGGTTGTGAGGATCTCGTGGAACGAGACATGCCGAACAAACTTGAGCCCATATCTATCTACCGTATCTTCGTTACTATTTTACTAACCACCTGAGAACAAAATTGTTGTTGCTCGGTATGCGGAGTTTCACGAGAACAATCTCATTTCACAAAGGAAGTGGGAGCACTATAGACTTTGGCAAGATTCAAAGCGAAGATGCACAACCTTCTGGTAACACTAGCAAATATTATACTGAGGCTGGACATATAGATGTTGGACCACATGATGATGTTGTTCCCATTCATAGGTCCGCAAGGACACCTAATGCACCTGAACGCTATAGATTTATGTCGAAGTAGAGGAGCACAATTTCGAGGATCATAATGAACCCCCTAACTATTAAGTAGCATTATCAAATTTTGAATTCGAAAAATGGGTTGAAGCTATGAATGCGAAAATGAAATCCATGAGAGGCATTCAAGTTTTGAACTTAGTTGCTCTTTCTCAAAGCACTAAGACTATTGACATGAATGAAAATATACACACCTATAAAGCTCTTGTAGTAGAAAAAGGTTACACTAAATCCTATGGAATTGACAATGATGAAACCTTCTCGCCTGTTACTAAAGACGTTAGGATTCTTATAGCCAAAGTAGTGTACTATGACTATAATATTTGGTTAATGATGAAATAAAACCGTTTGTTACACCTAAAACCCAAACTGAGCATGTGTATATATGAAAGCTAGTGGGAGCATTGTCATTTCTCAAATCATACATGTTGATGACATGTCACTCATGTGAAACAATATACCAATGCTACAAGATGAAAATCCTTGCCTGGAAAATGTTTTGACATGATGGATTGTATAAATACGACACACATACTTGAAGTTAAGGATCTATTGGGATAGATCAAAGCGGTTAATTGGTTTAAGTCAAAGTGCTTACATTGATAAAATTTTAAAACGGTTTAGAATGGATGCTCCCAAACGAGGAAGTCCTCGTATGCAACACAATGTAAAATTGAGTGAGACTCAAGGACTTTCCACACCTGATGTGGTGATGAGAATGAATGTAATCCCATATGAATCGGCTATTCCATTCATCATGTACGCTGTAAGGAGCACTAGGCTAGATGTAACGTCCTTAGGGGACCTTACTAGAAAATACCAACATAATTCATGAGAGAGTCACTGGATTGCTGTTAAGAACACATTGAAGTATTTTTGAAATACTGGATATATGTTCCTTGGTTATGGTGGAGATACCAAACTGAAACTAAGTATACTTGCTATACTAATGATGGTTTTGAAATAGGTCGTGATGACGCTAGATCCTATTTACGAAGGTTCACTACATTCGAATGATTTATCGAGATTTGTGAAATTCGTACTCTTAAAGTTCAAACAGATAACTAACTAGCTGACACTTTATCGAATTGAATGTCTTGTACCAAACATATTGAATATGAATGGAACATTGGACTTCGACAAGCTAGTAGTTTCATGTAAATCTGTTTTAGTATTTGAATAATGGAACGTTGAGCAGTTTTTATTGGAATAAATTTATATATCTGATATGATCGTTTTTATATGAATATCTATTGTGTTCTATATTTGCATGTTCATATCCTTGAATATTTACTATGTTTTATATTATAAATTGTCCATTGTCATATTAATAATATGGGAATATTATTGAGACAAATCTGAGGGCATTGATGACATTATCTTAGTATGACTAAGGATGATGAAATCAAACTCACATGTTGTTCATTGTGATGCACAATTGGACTGACCCAACCTATGAGAAATCACTTCCTGGATTTATGTCACAAGTGAATCTCACAAAGGCTTTGTCGCTTATCCTCTGACTTGAGAGGCAAGTTGGTTTGTGTATGTAGAGGGGCAAACTTTGATGTGGTTAAACGCGGACCTGAATAAGGCTGCTACAACGACCATCTTCGGGTTTGTCATTAAGCATATGACAAACATGTGTAGTCAATAAAGAATTTGTTCCTCCACATGTTTGGATTAGATACTACTGGGCCCCTCGATGATTTGAATAAGATGTATGTGCGGCCACACACAAAGGTAACCAAGACGAATCTTGATTGGTTTGGTAATCTACTTCAATATATAGATCGAGAAACAGAATCGTTGAAATTTTAGATTGACATTAATCCTTGTCTAAAATTCAACATGGTATTAGTAACAAAAGGATAACTGCTTGAAATACTTTGAAAATGGATTTTAGGAAACTCCTCATGTAATCATAGGGGCATTGGCGGGTTGCTAGACTCTAACCTTAGGTTGTATAACTACCTGATGTTATAACATGTGCAAGTGGGAGCTGTTGGAATATGCTTCACGCCTATAACGTATAGTTATATGGCTAGTTGTACGTGAGCCTAAATGGTCACACACTTAAACACTTAACACCATTAAATACATAGTGTAATTAGGGTAATTACATTATTTATTAATATAAGCTACTAGCTTGTATGTATTATAGTTTAATATTAATTGTTAATATTGAAACTTAATTGTAAGCAAATAGAAGGAACAAAAGACAAGGGACTAGAGTGCAAATAAAACAATGGTCAATGGAAATCATTAAAGGGTGATTAATGGCACATTAAAGGGTGATAATGGCTCCATAAACACTCCACTCCTTCCCTTGTTTTGGTTGCCCCCTCCCTCTCTACTCTCTCTAGAGTTCTTGCCTTCTTGCTTGCATTATAGGACTACCATCCTTGGTGTTCTTGCACAAGTGTTGTGTGGACTAGCTTTTGAGGAATTCCCCTTTGGAATTCTTGGTTCAATCGCCCCTCACACCATCCGGATCATCATAATCAAAGGCTTCAAGGGTATGAATTGTTCATCCTATCTCTTTGATTTTTTCTATAGTTTAATTGTATGATTGATATCAAGATCCGTTTATGGTGATTAAATCTTTCCGCTGCGTTTTGGTTCTTATTTAAACCGAAAATCACCATTATGATGAAGATATACCCAAGACTGCATTCAGAACTTGCTATGATCATTATTAATTCATGGTAATGTCATTTGGTTTGACCAATGCTCCTGCTGTGTATTGATACAAAACAACAAGTTGATCGCCTATGCCTCTCGAAAACTGAAGATTCACGAGAACGATTACACTACTCATGATCTCGAGATTGGTGTTGTGGTGTTTTCATTGAAGATATGAAGACATTACCCCTACGGTACCAAGTGCACCATATTCACCAACCACAAAAAGTCTACAACACATCTTCCACCAAAAAGAACTCCACATTACTACGAGATAAAACATTATCTTGATAAAGCTAAAATCGTAGTTGATGCCTTAAGTCGGAAGGAGCAACCTAAGCCTCGTCGATTTCGAGCCCTGCCAATTTCTATACATACCAATCTTTTCTCCAAAATCCATACTTTCCAAGTTGAAGTCTCCAAGATCGAAAACATGAAGAATAAATCCCTGCGTGGTATGGGGAAGCAGCTAGAACAAAAACCGGATGAAACCCTATACTTCATAAATCGTATTTAGATTCCAAGCTTAAAAAACCTTCGCGACATCCTTTAAGACGAATCTCATAAACATAATTTCCCTCTTCATTCCGGTGATTGATAAAATGTTTGAAGACAAAGTGAAGATTTTGACATGTGTCAATAAGTGCCTAACTTGTTCAATAGTTAAAAATATATATCATATACCTTCACGCCTCCTCCAATAACTCGAGATTACCGAATAGAAATAAGAATCAATTCCTATCATTTTTCTTTTTATCACTACTTACCTCAAACATCTAGTTACATGATACAATTTGGGATATTGTTGAGCAACTAACCAAATTTACACATTCCATTCCAATACAAACAAACGTAAAAGGTAACCAAGATCTTAGCTTGAAGGAAGTCGTTCCCTCTCAATTCTAGCAATCGCTACAAAAATCCCTAACAAACAAACACAACATGATTTCTCTTCATTATCCTTGAACTGATCGAACACAAACAAAATCATTTCTAATAATAATTACTTATGAGCCAAAACATGAAAAAATAAATAAAACGTGACGCATAACGTATTTAAACCTAAACCGACACATCAATTTTTGTCCCGACCACCTAGTGGCCGAACCTACCCTCTCTTGGGTCCCATTCTCGGTCGAATCACCATGAAATGGTGTGGTCATCTCTTTTGAACTTTGAAAGTTATCATTATCCATTCAACTAAATTCTTATCTTTTCTTTAAATTTTATCATTATCTTAATTTAAACCTAATCGCTATCCTCTCCTTAAAACTTTATGTCTTTATCTTTATCTCTATTTAAATCAAACCTTATCATTATCTCTTCATTTGAATTTTGAATAAATCTTTATCCTATCAGAACTCAAACCCTAATCCACCTAGTGTAAATATTAACACACAACCCTATTTTCTTTTGTTGAAACTCGGCCAAGCAAGCGAACCATCACCTCCAAAATTCCGTTTTCATCTACACACTCGTTTCCTCGATATTCGTTCGCAAAGGTATTATTCTAACTCGTTTTGTTGTTCAGTCCTCATATTGTTTTCGTGTTGTTCGTTGTTTTGTTCTTGTTTTCATAAAACCTAAAAACCCTAAAACCTTAGATTTTAAATATTATTAACCACAACTAAAAGCCTTGCAAAACCCTAGAATATCATAAATTTTGGTGTTCTTTTGATCCGTTTTTAGATCCAAAACCGTTTGGTAAAACCCTTGGTTTGAAACCCTAGCCGAACCCAAGACCCTAGCCGAAACATTCACCATTTGTTGACCCGCTTATTGACCATTGTTGGCTGAGTTGACTCGCCCGTGACTGAGTTGACTCGCATGTGACTCGATCGACCCAAACCCTAATCGGGCCAAGGCTTGAACTTGGCCCAAACCGATCAAACCGTAAACCTAAACCGGGTCGAGCCCGTTTGTGTTTAGCCCAACCGGAACCAAATCATATTGGGCAAGCCCAATAGCTTGACCAATCCGCAAGCCCAAATAAGGCCCATGTCTTGACCCATTACCCATTGGGCCCTAGCCCATTAAGTGGCCCACGTGGCCCGTTTCATGGCCCAATAGTACAATCCATTTCATTTCAGCCCATTTCTAAGTCCAATCCATTTAATTTTTCGGCCCATTTCTATGCCCATTTCATTTCATTTCGGCCCGTTTCTATGCCCAATTCATTTCATTCGGCCCATTTCTATGCCCATGCAAGCCCAATAAGCCCATTATGATGGGCTTTGGCCCAAGTGCCGGCCCGTTAGCCCAAATCTAGGCCCAATAACTCAAAATCATTAAAAATTTGCGTAAACATATACATTTTCAAACAAAACCATACTCTTTTCGTAGTCAAACATACAATACAAACAATAACAACACACAAACAATGCATTATTAGGTCACCTGTGTGTGATAGCTTAGGCTAATTAGGAACCTTTGTGCGTTTAGGATGCTAGGTTTCATTGAGGAGTCTATTGTTGAGGTTTATTGCAATCTAAGCTAAGCATCAGGTGAGTCCACAACCCCTTTTACTCTTTTTACTGTTTTATAACTTATGGGGTGGAAAACATAACATGCTACTGCTTTACATACAACTGTTTTATGCTTTGATTGTATTACATTATCATTTCATTTTCATTATGGCATGACAAACAATTCATTATACCGTACTAAGTTCAGCCTTCATTAAGTAGAATAACTACACCCTAGATATACGTATAGTACTATCGGCCAATACTCAGGCTCCCACATTCATTGATCACTACTTGGTTTATCCAAGACACTTCGGGAATGTTTATATCCATGACTTTATAACATAACCATGAGAGTTGCAGTTTTGATTGTGGACATAGGGGGATGGGTATAATACCTCAATAGCCTTGCAAACTGTTGGGAATAACAGTCATATATGCCAAAGTTATGATAAACCGTTTACAACCAAACATTTTACATTAAACACTTGAATTGTGGTTTATCTACAATTCCTTTACATTTGATTTTGGTTTATCAATTTTTTATACAATCACATTACTTCCAAACAGTCATAAAACATTTTACTTACTCATGGTAGCAAACATCAAACATTTTACTAAACCCTGTGGATTCACTCAACAAATTTTGTTGACCGTTTTATATTGTGTTTTTCAGGATATTAAGAGAAGCATTGAGTCTTAGACTTTGGATGAGCATGCATATCGTCGAGATGCCACAAATGTCTTTTTAAATATCAACTTTGTTTTGACGATTCATTTATACGTAAATGTTTGACATATTTTTATTTAAATAAATTATTTAAATTTCTTTTAAACATGTTTATTGTTTAGTTAGTCAATTGCTTATGTTATGTAACACCGCAAAATTAAGAAAACGTTTTTTAAAGGTGTGCGGAAGCATAAAGATATTAAATAGTTTAGGTTTACAAACCAAACGTCCCAAATTAAACTCCAAAACAATAATAATATTTAAACGGTGTCACATTACGACATGACTCATTATTCAAAACATATCCATTTGAGCTTGGTCACCCATTCCGTGCAAAGCTCCGATCAACCTGAAAGGAGTCAACGAAGGAGGGATTAGCACAACGCTAAGTGAATGAACATAATCTACAAACAAGCAAGCACGCACATCTCCACGATCGTTACTCCTCGTAACCACTTAACCACTGTTCCACTGAACCACTGATCCACTAACTGTCTAATCACTAAGCACGGAAGTAATTCTACATCTCCGCCTACTAACCTCGGAAGTAATTCTACATCTCCGATCGTTAAAAACGGAAGTATTACTACATCTCCGCGTTGGGTAATCACTATCTCTGAGGAACGGTGGCTTTGTGGGCCTTAAACCGTGGTTGGCCAAAACCACAGTAACCGTTGGCCTGTACCCAACACCCCGGGTAAACCCCCTTATCCATGCAACAAATACAGGTAAGGCTCGAATACCCTGTTAGTCGATACACTATGCTCAGCCGTTATCCATCCGACACTGACCTCGTCCCTATCCTCGATTGCCACTAACCGAGTTGTTGCTACTATTCAAGCAAAACCTTTTCATCTATGTGCACATATCCTATTTCGTCTAACCCGATCGAACAGGTACCAAACAAGCAAACTGTCAAAGATTCGCGCCCGACAAACGACCCGAAAACCCGCGACCCGGAGTTCACGAACGTGAACCAAAGTTCACGATCGTGAACCAAAGTTCACGATCGTGAACCAAAGTTCACGATCATGAACTTGCTCCAGCGGGTGATTCCTGCATTTTTCCTGTATTTTCCTGCATATTTCCTGTATTTTCTTGCACCTTTCCCCAAACAGGCAATACCGAACCGATTGTAACCAAACACAAGTTGGAAGTTAAGTCCACTCACCGTTACCTCCACTTGTCGAACTCAGAGGTCTAATGTTTCTGAGTCTCGATCCCTGTTCTTGTACACCAAAGGAATACTGAATTGGTATATAATTCCACCAAATTATAAACAATGTTAAATATACATTTAACACTAACACTTGCAATATTATATAAACATGTCATGGTCATGTTACACTTTTGTAATTCAAGTCAAATACTACCAAGTTATATCTAACCAATTTAGCACATTACACCCAAACGGGTCGAAATCCGAATTATTAAAACAATAACACATTCTACAATTATAATCATGTCAACAACTTACATATCACCAAATTATGTAATTTACCATATTATCTCCATCCATAGTCAAGTCAAACCATACTATGCACATTTAGCCAACTTTTATATAATATCCTCAAACGGGACAAAACCTTATATTTGACCTTCACACTTTCCATACACAACTTAAATGTTATACTTATAACATTTAACAATCCATAACTAACTAGTTATTTCAAAATACCAAATTCTAATTCAAGACTAATATTAACAACTTCCAACTACTAGTTTATATTTAAAATATAAAACTAACATTTCCACCAAATGACACCATAACTTGCCAAACACCAAAATAACCTTTCTAACATGTTATTTTAACAAACTAGCAATGTAAGTCATAAAACATACAAATGGCATTTTACATCAAATAGTCACTTAAACCCAATAACTAGTTCATATTATGCATAAAATCCATACAAGCAATATAACTAACAATTTCATTCTTTTAAGTCATAACGAACCATATTAACATTTAATGATTCCAACATGTTAGTTTAACTTATCTTAACAATATAAACCATAAAAATCCAAGACCCAACTATTTTAATAAAACCCACTTTCTTCTCCAAAATCACCTAAAATGGTGATTTATGGATCTTCCACCAAAAATATGATTTTACTAGCTATAACACATAACAAATTTCATTTAACATATAAAACACAAGAGACTCATAAACTTTATCATTTAACAACAAATCCACCAAATCTCAAAACCATAACTCATCGCTTTTCATTTGTTTTACACAATTATATTTGTAGCATAGAAGAAACATATATTCACATTTTAATTTCTTTTGTTCTAAGCATAAGGCCTAAAAAGCCAAAAACCATGTTTTTTATTTGTTTCTTTCCTTTTAGTTCCTACGCAGCAACAACAACCCAACCACCATATTACTATTTTCTCTTCTTCTATATTTGTGGTGTACACATTCATCACCCATATATGTAGACATATATTTTAAATTCTTTTCTATCATACTTTGTTATACACACATGTCTAAGAAAATCACAAAGCCAAATTCCCTCAACGCAAGAACACACCTGCGCACACACACAAAAACACACTCACACACAGTTCACACACTTACACACACTTGTACATTTTGCTAAAATACTTGTACCTTGCTAAAATACTTATACTCATACAAATAAAATTCACCCACAACCCATATACTCACACACACCATGAACAACTAACATGTATATATATGTAATCAACCTATTAACTCATATAAACATAAATATGTCATTATTATAACCAACCTAGTTAAAATCTTACAAAACTTAAAACCTAGTTTATCATTTTGCAAGAAGTTAAGAACGAAACATGAAGGAACAAAAGCTTACCCATATGCTAGCACTACTTCGAGATTTAAGCCAAGAGCAAGAAGATTAGGATTAGCTTTCTTCAAAAAAATGATCAAGAACAAGTGAGTGTGGTGATGGGTTTCTTTGAGAGAAAATATGGAGGAATTAAAATAAGAAGATAATGTGGATATTGTGCCCAAGAAGAAAGGAGGAGAAAAAGGGGTCCCTCCCCATTCTGCCGAAATCACACCAGGGGGGGCACTCATGATTTCTTTTATTTTCTCAAACTTTTAACAATACGATTTAAAAAGTCCCGTTTGTAGTTAATTTATTTAAAATACCAAACGAGCACTGTTCTCAATAACGAATACATTTTCGGAAACGAAATTCAAAAGAGAACTTAAAAACATAAATATCATAAAATCATTAAAACATTTCAGTTATCAGATATTTTAATCCCTTGATTAAAATATCATAAAAGGTCAAAATGTCAAACGATTCATTTATCATTTAATCAATTTATTTCACATATGGTCAAATAGATATTTATCAAATATCAATATATACCTAAAACTACTAGGCCGGTTTTAGGATGTTACATGTTACACATGAAAGTTGCATCCCGTTCTTCCGCAAACCATTTACTTAAAAACCATTTTTGGCGGGGTGTGACTGGTTGGTTGTTTTTTAGGTTGGTTTGTTTTTTATATGGATTGATGGATTGTTGTAGAAGTAATCTAGATTGTCATTAATATTGGGTTTTGTTTGTATTGATTAGAAAGTGCAATATAACAAGTGTAGGTACATAAAATGTCATGCGGTATTACATAAAATGAAAATGCGTATATAATATGAAAATGCAAATGCAAATATGGTATGTAACATTCCAGGAAGTAACTACAAAAAACAAAAAAAAATGCAAGTGCAATTATGAAAATGCAAATGCAGATACCAGTATAGGAAACATAATCAACACAAGGAGTACATAAAATAAAATGTAATTGCAAGTACGAAAGTGAAAATGCAATTGCAAGTACGAAAATGAAAATGCAAATGAGTATTTAAAACAGAAATAGAAAATTTAAACTTCAAATTACAAAAAAATCAAAAATGCAACTGCAAGTATGAAAATGCACAATGCAATTGAGTATTTAAAGCACTAATGTAAATTAAAAAATCAACTGCTAAAATTCAAGTATAAGTATGAAAATGTAAATGCAACTGACATTATTTAAAACATAATCAATATTTTAAAATTCAGGGAATATCAAGATATAATGAAAATATAAATGTAAACGCCAAAGTATACTTAACTACATTTGGTAAGAATATAAAAATAACTAATAAAAAAATAATGTGGCACTCAAGAAGATCTTACATCATCATCAGCTTGTTGTGGTATTTTTCTGTGCATCTTCTATTTTTTTCCTTTCTGTACAATGCGAATATTATGAGGATCATAGCTGTCACAATAACCACAAAACGATATAGTTAAAACCATAAAAAGTAAATGAAAATCTTAAAATGCATAAAAAAGAAATAATAGCGGATACCTTGGTAGTAACTTTCTCCATTATATGCCACATACATAGCAGCTGCCTCGACATGGTAAAGCAAGATCCAATAGCGATTTTCATCCGCCGGATCCTGGTCAATTAATATCAACTTACGCTGAGAAGGTGAAGATTTAATAAAAGCATTGCGTAACCACTTGTAGGACGCAACATGTTTTTCTCTCAACATACCAGCACCAAAACAACACATGTTTTATGGTTGTCTATTCCAGTAAATGGTATAAAAACCATATCATATGTATAAAAAACACGAAAAGTAAATAAAAAATATGTACAAGAATATGAAAATGCAAATTCATAGGAATATGAAAATGCAAATGCACATGAATATGAAAGATTTCAGATGAAAATGCAACTAAAAGTATGAAAATGCAAATGCAGTCACTGTTTAAGATCTCAGCTGAAAATGCGAATGCAAATTCCAGTAAGCTGTTTTATATTTCAGATGAATCTGCAAATGCAAAATCCATTCAGTTGTTTAATATTCCACATGAAAAATGAAAAATCTAGTCAGTTATTTAAGATTTCAGATGAAAATGAAAATTCCAGTCAGTTGTTTATTAGTTCATATAAAATGCAAATAGACGACATGGACCCGGATCTAAATTGTTCACATCCATGAAGCGTTCTAGACACAATAACGCACTATCAAATATATAATTAGCTATTTATAAAATAATTGACCTATGTTATTTGCAAATGAACAATGTTTCTTCTAAACAAAATAGGTTAATTGTAACGTCCCAATTTTTTTTTTCTTTTTAAATCAAATAGTTCAGTAAAATAAGTTTTACAAATAATACATAACCAAAGCTTTCACACCAACATAATTTCAAACATAGTCTTTAAAAAAACATAACAGCGGAAGACTTTATTATATGAGCTATCTTCACTGTGATGGAGCTTTTCCCTTGTCCTTTCCTGTAAAAAGAATAAATCCACAACCGTAAGCATTAAGCTTAGCGAGTACACTAACTTACACCGCATACTAGGCATGCATACACCATACACATATCCATGTACATATATCGTACCGTATATTTTCATAAATACTTCTCATCAATTAGTATAACTCATCGTATGTCAACTAATGGTATAACACGTATACCAATTAGTCTATACGCGATTTTATCATTAGGTGCTACTGTACCTTTAAAAAATAGTCTTAGCTTGGTGCTATTGTACCTTTAAACAATAGTCTTAACTTCATCATACAAATAATTATAATATCCCATATTACTAGTTATATTATCACATGTCATCTCAACTATACACATACAACAATACCATATATTTACATTTCAACATATATGACATATACATATACTAATATGTTGTGTGAGTGAGTGAACTCACCTCGGTCCTTAGTCGGTGCGGTATCTCCAAAACGCTTTCTACGGTATCCTAAACATATATATACAAAACTATAATGATTCGGTATCTAAATATATACTTTGATAAAATTGTGTAAACACCTTGGTTTTATCTATTTAATTATATAACGTAGTAGAAATATATATATATATATATATATATATATATATATATATATATATATATATATATATATATATATATATATATATATATATATACACGTCCATTGAATTACCAACTTAACTATTAAAAATTGTATGTGTAATATTAGCCACGACCATGTATCATCATGCATGCATATTCGTTTTTTTTTATCAAAATACGCTATATGATTGTACGAACTCAATGCTACTTCATATTTTCCCGTTTCTCGACACTTTAAAAATCTCGTCCAAAGTTTCACCGTAAATATATAACACAACAATGGACGGTTTTACTACATTCTTGTCCCAATGTGTTCTATACAAGATGATGAACACATTGGTACCAAACTTAAACAAAACAACATGTTCTAAAAAAAACACCGGTTGCATGTATATACGAGAAAAAGATAAAAATCTTACCTTCTTGTTTGGATTCTTATAAGTTGTTGCAACAAGCTATCGCCACCTTTCTTAGGATACAACTTTTGCCTTCTAACGATATAAAACACTCTACGCTTACTACTCAAAGTTTCTCCCGAGAGAGAAAGTGAGTTTGCATGCAAAGTTTTATTACTAGTTCATGCAATGCATGATTTATAAGAACATAGAAATGAGTAATAACTTATCTGCCGACATGATGTAGGGAAAGCTACATTTGTATTTCATTTACCCATTCCTCATTTGTCAAAGTTTGCAGCAAGATTTTAGGAACTTTAATTGCATACAAACACACATGGAGCAAAAGTCTTCACCATATTAACTCCATTGCCAAATTTTTCTTTTTCATAACATGATTTTAGGAGGATGGAAATGACCGTAAATGATGATAGTTGGCCGACAGTGTAATCGTAAGAGAAAAGAGAGTGAACTCTCTTATTAGCTTACTCAAATAAGTGGGTATTGTGATCCTCTTTTTGGTTTACAATTTATCCTCCTAACTAATATAATATTAGAAGCGAGTATTTTCTAGAATCATTATTCTATTCCACTAAATAATATATATTCCTGATAACGATCGAGAATATAGCGAAATATATTTATATTTCGTAGAATTGTTTACAAAAATTCATTATATAGTTATTACAAAAGTCGGGTGTTACATTAACTATTTATGATTTCTTAGTAACCAATCCAAAATCGAATTGAAAGAGTCAATTCATTAAATAGAGAACAAGAACTCATTCACACAGGTTGCATAATATGTGACTTACCTGAAAATGGAGCAGATTCAAATAGAAGGCCTGGATGTGGATCTAATTCCGTTGTTCATATCTGATTTAGGGTTCAGTATAAGAGCTGTGCAACTTGGAGCTGATTGAGGAGGAGAAATCATGTGACTGGAGCTGAATCAAAAACAGAAATCATGCAATTAGAGTTGAATCAGAAGGAGAAATCACGTAGTAGTTGAAGAATATACCTGGATTCAGATAATAGCTGCTAGAAATCACGTATTTAACAGAACTTAAATCACTTTGCACATCTGAATTCGGTTGAAGTAAATCACGTATATTCAGATCTAAAATCACGAACAGTTGATTGATCTGAAACCATGTAATGGTTAGGGTTCTAATTAAGGAGAAGATGCCAAATCATGTAATGGCTAGGGTTCTAATTGAGGAGGAGAAGCCATTGATGGAGCTATAGAGGAGAAGAGAAGAAGATGGGGCAATTGAAAATTTTCTTCAGGGTAAATAAAAAAGGAACGTATATATTGTTGGAAGAATGGGAAAAATGACAATCATTCCCTTAAATTCCCTTGAGTGATTTACTTAAATCAGTGTTCTTAATTGCTTCTTTAACTTCTCCAAATAAACTAACTTCTTTCTTTATCCATATTCTAAGTTATAAAGCTATAGCTCTAAGAGATGGAGGTACACTATGTAACGCCCTGAAATTTTAATAATTAAATAATATTAATTTAATTGTTTATATTTAAGATTAAAATGAATAATTAGTAAATTAATTATAATGAAGCTAGACGGTTCGTATTATTTTGACGACCCATAATTAGACGGTTCGTATTATTCGGACAACCTGTAATAAGACGTTGTATAAGATAAATTAGACTTTAATTATTTAGACGTTTTAATTACTGGGTGACTTTTAATTAATTTGTGAGTGCGCATGTGGTCGAGTTCTGAACCGGTTAGTTAACTAGTTATGTAGTCGAGTTTAGAATACTATCCTTCGTTTAGATGGCGGGCTCGGGCTTGGTCTAGTCGGCAATTGGGTCAGTCTTAAAAGAAAAGAAATGGGTTGTGGAGAAGCCTTAATCACTAGGTAACTTGATTTAGGAATGCCTATTTTTCATCTTCTCGGCCACATGATGATTTGAGAAGAGGTTGTTGACCGACATAATTGTTTTGTGAGGATTTTTCCATCGGACAAATAAAAGAAAACGTAAATCAAAATGTGTTTGGGAGATTGGCGGAAAGAAGGAAAAGCCAAGTGAGTTGGTGGGAAGGTTAAGAATTAATTTGTGAGTTGGCCAGCCTTTTCTTTTATTTCTTCTTGTCTCGGGTTCTATGATCGTGAGTGAAGCAACCATCGTAATATTTCTTTTGAGCATCACAACAGCCGACCCTAATTCTGGCCATTCACTTGTTGACAACAAGAGAGAGAGCAGAGGGCGATCGATTGAGTCTTTCGGGGCTGAGTTTGAGCGGGAAGTTCCGAGTGATATTGTTCATTCTCGTTAGTATATTTTTTCTCTTCCAAATTCTATTCGTTTACAAATCTGTTTTTTTTATTCAATTGTTTTTCGAGTAGAGAATTCTGGTTGGGATTATCGAGCAAGGGGGTCTGACGAATAAGTTATGAAGCCGACGAAATCAGAAGCGATCTTTTGATATTTTGCTGGAGGTGTTGTCCTGATCGAGACGGAAGAATAACTCTCGGTAGTAATCTCTTCTTATGATATTATTCACGTCACTGCAAGTTTATCAATGGAAGACCGAACCCCTCGGGTTTTGGTTATTGTTTGTTGTCTTGATAAAAACACGTATTAAGTCGGTTAATTGTAGATTGATTTTGTAGATGTTATTTGTTTATCGTTTTGTTATTCCGGGTCGGAAAATTGGTGAACCGGACAGCCAAGGCCGAGCCTCGGGTTGTCTCGTTGGTTTGGGTTTGTTTAATCGTTGGTATCATTTATATTAAAACGGATTTTATAACCGAAGGGGAAACCCAACCCGTAGGGTTCTCGGTTTCCCAATCGGGAGACTTTTTACAATAGGATTTCTAGAAATCATCCATAATTTGAGAAATCAACATTTTAAACTGGTGGTATTCAATTTAGAGTGCTCGGGTTTTTATGGGCCGGTTCGGGTTGCTAAAACGGGTTTAAAATTAAAGACGTTTTCTGGCAGATTCTGCCGCTCTGTTCTAAACTGTTTTTTTGACCTGCTTAAAATAAGCTTTTGGAATTTTGGCCCGCGTAGGTACCTTGTTTTTCGAGTTAGCTTTCCAATACCGCAAACCTCCCGTCAATCTGATTTTCTGTTTAAAAGGTATGCCCATTTTAATATGTTTCTGTTAGGAAATCGACCTGTGCAGCATGTCTGTATTACGAAACCATTTGGAGACCCTTAGAGCCTGTTTTGGCCAGCGAGCGTCTCACAGTGATTTGTAATTATGATTGTCTAGTTTCTGTACTAAAAAGATGGGAAAAATCTAATGGGCCGTTTAGGAATTATGGCAGCTTCCGTGAGACCGATGGGTGCTTCTAGCTTTTCTGAAATAAGTCCTTGGGTCGGATTTTAATTCGGGGTTTCGTTTTATGTTTTAGGATCGTCTGAGAGATAACCTGTTGTACCTTTGATTGTCGGGAACCCTTTGGAGCTTACGTTTCTCGAGGTGAGTATTCTCACCGTGTATTCAGTTTTAACGTTGTACATGCATGACTTATGTGTTTCATTACATGCACCATATTTACTATCTGAGTTATCTGTGATCTGAGTTATCTGTGATCTGGGTTATTTGTGGTCTGAGTTGTCCGGGCTATCTGAGTTATTATGTTAAAGAGATTAAAACATAATAATACACATCTGGGTTTTAGGCTATATGCCTACTTGGGATCACCTCACGTCTGAGTTTTGGGATCACTCCCGTCTGGGTTTTTGGCTTACGCCTATCTGGATTGTGAGGAGGGGCGATCGACCCGAATCACACAAGCGCGCTATATAAATTTAAAATCCGAGTAATAAAATCCGAGAAATAAATCTGAGTAATTAATTGAGTAGATTCTGAGTAGGAGTACAGCGATGTGCCCTCATGTGTTGTATGTTATAATTGTATGCATTTTGAGATTATTCACTCAGCTTCCCAGCTGACCCAAATCTCCCCCATTGTTTCAGGTACCATCAAAGGAAAAGAGAAGGTGGACGGTTGACCGCTGTATTTCCAGCACTTAACATTTTAAAATACTTTATTTTATTTAAACTATTTCCGCATTAAATTCATTTTAAAATGACAATATTATTATTGGGTTTTAATTATTCAAGTTATTGGGACCTTTTTATTTAAAATCTTGTACTAAATTTTTTTTAAACTTTTGTGAATTTTTAGGTGTTACACACTATGTGTTAAAGCTCCGCAAAACACGCTATGGAACCGCCATAGGATACCATAGGCCGCGCTAAAGATATGCTTCCATGACTTTAACGACTAGTTAAAGATAATTTTTAAAAATTTTGATTGATTTGGGGTATTTTAAATGTGTCTGAAAAGAATATTCTAAGAGAAATTGATTTAAAATGAATGTTATAATAATTTATTTATAAGACAAAAATCATATAATTGAGCTATACCACGATTAGGACACATTGTGGTCTAATATTCAACTTTATTAAACAGAAAATATGACAAAGTCCAATGAATTTAGACCTGGCAATGGAGCGGGTTTTGACCCTGATCCGATTCGGATCCGCAAGAATTAAATGGGTTTGGATCATAGTTTGTGATTCGTTTACCCGCTAACAACTCGTACCCGTTAACCCTTTTACTAAAAGGGTCGGGGATGGATCAATATCGATCCGATCCATTTATAACCCGCCCCGTATTTAATTGAAGGAAAAATTAATTTATATTTTTCATATTTATGGTTTATATAATTGCTCTGTTTAAAAACCAATAAAAACTAGGAGTTATAAGTTAGAATCACGATTCCAAATTTCCAACTTTATTCGTTGATTTGTTGCGAATTTGTTGTCGGCTACCAAAATTATATATAAAAGGTTTGTCTATAATAAAAGATTTTTCTGTAATGTGTTATATGTTCACATGCATTTAATGAGTCAAAATTTTCTTAACTAATATATTTTGACATAATAAACTACTAATTTTATGTGCAATACTAAATATACTCTTGCTAAAATTGAGAAATGAGAAAACTTAAATTTAATACGAGGGCTAAATAGGTATTTAATATTTCTTATAGTATGTGTAAATGGGTCGGGTAAATGGGTCGGATATCCGCTGATTCAGTGGATAAGGGTATGGGTTCAATTTTTCAAGACCCTGTGGATCACGGATTGGGTTTGGATCATCATTTGAATATCTCTAAAAGGGTTTGGATCAAAGCCGATCCGCTCCAAACCCGCTCCATTACCAAGCCTACCAATGATCTCATCTAAGAACCCGACAACCAAACTTGGTTGGATAAGAAAAGTAAATAAATAACACAATACCATGGATGGAACTTAATAAATAACATGACTTTGACATGAAAAACTAAAATACAATCATTTAATGCATTAGATTAATTCGGTGTAAATTAAAACTGACTAGAAACGTTGAAGCGAACCGCACCGGATTGAATCGAACCGATCTACATCGATTTGGTTCTCGGTTTTAATTTTTATGAAAAATCGGTTCTCGTTTCTAACCGGTTTGGTTCCGAGTGGTTTGATCGGTTCGGTCCAAAACCGAAAAAAACCAAAAAAAATCGAAGAAATTACCTCTATTCTCGGTTAGGTTCAGTTCCGGCCGAATCTCAGTTCGGTTCGATTCGATTTCAAGCTTCATCGGTTCGGTCATCGGTCCTTAGTTACTTGTAGCATGCTACTTTGCAACCTCAACCTCTAAATTCTAACCTACCATTTCTTAAATGTGACAATCGACTTTCGAAGCCAATATATATGTATTCTTTTTATAAATTACATACTAAAATAAATTATAAGTGTAAAGAAAACACGTATTCTTAGAAGTTAAGCTCAATTTGTAACAAAGAATTATAGCTAGATGATGAAAAACATTATCCCAAACTAGCTTTTCTGGTTAAATTACATTTTATAGATTAAAATGCAAACAAATAAATATATTATGACTTACAATTTTAATTTAATTATTTACATATTAACTCCATAACCAAAGATTGTTTATTAAACTAAAATATAAAGGACAAAATCCAACCGCCATTAAAGATATAACTAGAAAGACTTGGGGAGAAGCAAGAAAGAAACAAAGACATGGCTTCAATTCAGTCGTTTAATAACCTACGGGAGTTCAAGTTTTGGGACCTGTGTCAATCATATGCGGTCGCACCCATGAAATTTTCAAAGTAAAAGAATAATCCCGGATTCCAAATCCCGGAAAATGATGGATAGGATACATGAGGGACAACTCATCGACACATGATACATTTTGAGGGAGTAGGTGGATTTTTTTAATCCAAGATATCATAGTTCTAAAAGAGGTGAAAAAACATTATATAAATGAAAACTTGTTTGGAAACTATATTATTTATGAGAAAAGTTCCATAAAGACGTAGGAATTGGATGTGAGAGATCAAAGCTAATCCATGGTGATTTGATCAAAATTTGAAGATTAAAGTGTGTGTAAAGTGTGTGTTCTTGAGAGAGAGATGGAGGGAATTAGATAGCTTTCAAATGATAATTCTTTATAAGTGAGGGGAAAGCTTACAATTCAAGTCATCACAAAGTCTTATATACTGTAACCTCTAAACACAATTAAGCCTTTCTAATTAAGCCTAAACATAATTAAGCTCAAAACTTAGACTTAACAATCTCCCCCTTTTTGAGCTTTAGCACCTCATCCCAGTCTTCCGTCTTCAGATTCTTCTAATGATCCATAATGATATATATAAACTCTCAGATGTGCTTCTAACTGTTGAATTACTGAACAAGGTTTACATCTGAGTTGCCTAAGAAGCAATTAAGATCACTGTCTTTGGCAAGAAAATGTTTTCTGAATTTCAAGAACATACCATTGCAGAAATTTGGAAGTTTCAGATACTCAAAGGAAATATATTTTTCCTTGAATCTGTTTGAGTAAGGAAATCCTATAACTGATTTACTAAAGTTTTGAAAGACCTGGAAATGGAATATCAGTTAGGTAAGGATTTGTCTGGGATTCTCAGATAAAAAATAAGTTGTTTTGGATTTTGTGGTAGAGGTTTTCGTGAGAATAAGATAATGATGATTTTGAATGATTTGAAAGTTAACGTTTTGGATGTGTGTGCTTGCTTTGGTAAGAATGATTTGAAAGTTAAAAGTTTTGGATATGTGTGTATGGATGTTTTGTATGTAGGAAAGAATGATATGTACATTTTAGGATTTGATTTGATGTGGATGATTTGTATTTTGTTTGGAAATAAGGATTTGAACGGTTAAGCTTTTGTATGTATGTGGTTGTTATGGAATTTGGAAAGAATGATTGTTGAGGAATTTGGAATTTTGAATTGATATGGTTGTTTTGTAGTTTGGAATGAAAGATTTATACGATTAAGTTTCGGGTTGAACTAGTTGAGTTTTTTAATGTAATGGTTGAGATTTTAAGAGAGATTTCTGTAGATATGTCGGTTTCTTGTTCTTCTTCACTTGTTTTTCCTTTTAACACATTGTTTATCACTTTCTCTTCCTCTGAATTACTTGATATAAACTATTTTCGATTTTGCCGATAATTTGAGTACATGAGACATGAATTTTCTTCGTTAATGAGATGTTTGTGGTTCTTCTTAATGTTGTACATTTCTTGCTCACTTCTCCCCCTCATGAGGATCATGAACAGGAGCCTCATGTTAATGTTGAAAATTTGCTTTGTGGAAACTGAGAGAGGAAATTGTATGTCGTTGTAATACGAGAGCCAAGATTTGATAGTTGTACGTTGCATTTCGGAATCGAGAACTAGTAACATGTAGTACTCAAATAGTACCCAGATAAAAATTGATTTAGCCAAGAATCTTTGAGTAAAATATTTGAAAAATAGAGATTAACAGTGTCAAGAAGCACCTGAAGTCATAAACAGATGTAATCTTTACTGAAGAACTTCAGTAAAGAGATCGACGAATTTGACAGACAGGATGATTGAAGACATTGTTAAGCAAAGATTTGAGGTTTAAAAGAGATCAATTTGAAGTGGATCAAGATCAGTGCACAAAAACGATTTTGTGTGTGAGATTGTATGAATAATTCAGAATTAAATCTGAACCATTTGGAGAAAAATAAAAATAATTTCTCCATTGATATAGGTTTGTAAAAATTGTCCGAAAAATGGTAAGAAGAATCAATCCAGGAAGTTGTTATAAACAGATGCAATCAGTACTAATCAAAATTTGTAAAGAGATCGAAGAATTTAACAACAGCTTGTATTGAGTGTTGCAAACAAGTATTTGAAAAATGAAAAAGTTGTGCAAAATTAAAATAATGTTTGAAAAATTATGTCAGCAACGCAAGAGAAAAAAGTTTGTCATAAACAGATGCAATCTTTACTAATTAGATTAGTAAAGAGATCGACGAATTTTACCAAAATTTATATCCTACGTTGTGAACACATCATTGTGAGCACAAAGTATGAGTAAAATTTTTGTGAGGAATATACAGATGTTTAGCATATAATGTCAACTCTGTATGGGAAAGTGAGGTCAACAACGCAAGAGAAAAGAGTTTGACATAAACAGATGCAATCTTTACTAATTAGATTAGTAAAGAGATCGACGAATTTGCCAAAAACTTATATCCTACGTAGTTAACACATGGTTTTGAGTAAAAAAAAATTAACACTTAAGATCGAGTTATGCCAAAGTCGTGGCAACAAGGAAACTCAAAGTGTTGAATTTTGTAGAAAAATTTGAGTTTCAATGTAATATGAAAAAGAAGAATGTGATGTCAACAATGCAAGAGACAAAAGGTTGTCATAAACAGATGCAATCTTTACTAATTAGATTAGTAAAGAGATCGACGAATTTGACAACAGTTTGTATCCTACATTGGTAACATATGTGTTTGAATAATAATTTTGAATTTAGTGTGAAGTTGTCCAAGACATGGCAACAACGAAACTCAAATAGTATTTGAAAATTTTTGAGTTTAAGTTTGAAAGCAAAACTGAGAAGATGATGTCATCAACACAAGAGACAAAAGTTTGTCATAGACAGATGCAATCAATACTAATCGAAACTAGTAGAGAGATCGACGAATTTGAAAAAAATTTGTATCCTACGTAGATAACAACTCATTGTGAGTAAAAAGTTTTGATTATAGTCAAAAGCATGCCAAGATGTGTGGCATCAACTAAACTCAAAGAATGAAAAACCGGTGAAAAGATTTGAGTTTGTTGTTTAGAGGAAAAGAATAGAAAGTGATGTCATCAACGCAAGAGACAAGAGTGTGTAATAAACAGATGCAATCAATACTAATCGAAATTAGTAGAGAGATCGACGAATTTGATAGAAACTTGTGTCCTACGTTGGCAACATATGAGTGAGGAAAACATTTTTGAACTGAATCAA
Organism: Calendula officinalis; assembly: GCA_963853835.1. Taxonomy (NCBI): domain Eukaryota; kingdom Viridiplantae; phylum Streptophyta; class Magnoliopsida; order Asterales; family Asteraceae; genus Calendula; species Calendula officinalis. The sequence continues at coordinate 65,661,866 of OY970828.1, forward strand.
TGAAACTCAAGTTAATAAAATTTGAAAATTTTGAGATTGAGTTTCTGAAAAATTTGAATAATGAATAGAAAATGGGTTAACAATGAGTATGCTCCCCCTTTACCTATGAAGTTTCATAAAAATGCTCCCCCTTGACAAATGAATGTCGATTTTCTCCCCCTTAACAAGTGAATATAGAAATTCTCCCCCTCAACCAATGAATAGCGATGTTCTCCCCCTCAACCAATAATATCTTTGAGGAACGGGTTTCAAGCTGATATACTTGAAAGCCATTTTTATTGTAAAAAAATAATAAAATAAAAAAAATAACAACAAAAATAGAAAACAGGAAGTAAACCCGATTAAGATTTGAGATTTAGCATACCAAGCTTAGACACAAGAAAGTTAAAGCGTTTTTCGTCTAAAGCCTTGGTAAACAAATCAGCTAATTGATAGTCGGTTGAAACGAAGTACAATTCCACCTTACCTTGTTCAACATGGTCTTTTATAAAATGATATCGAAGATCAATATGTTTAGTTTTGGAATGTTGAACACGATTGCATGAAATTGCAATTGCACTTCGTGAGTCAAAATATAAAGGAATACGGCTGTATGAAAAACCTTAATCTTTTAACTGTGACTGCATCCAAATTACCTGGGATAAGCAGCTTGCAGCAACAACATATTCTGCTTCTGCAGTTGAAAGAGATACGCAATTTTACTTCCGTGAAGACCAGCTCACCAATTTATCTCCCAGAAATTGGACACTTCCAGATGTACTCTTGCGATCCAGCATACATCCAGCATGGTCAGCATCAGAGAATGCAGTCAAGTCAAAAGAAGTTTCTATAGGATACCAAAGACCAAGATCTCGAGTACCCTTCAGATAACGAAATATACGTTTGACTGCTTGAAGATGTGATTCTTTAGGAGCAGCCTGATACCGAGCACATATGCAAGTAGAGAACATAATGTCTGGACGACTCGAAGTGAGACATAACAAGGATCCGATCATCCCCCGATAATTTGTAATATCAACAAGTTTGCCATCAAGTTCAGCATGCAATTTAGAACCAGGTGACATCGGCGTCAGAATTGGTTTACAATCATCCATGAGATATTTCGTCAAGAGATCAGTGATATACTTGGATTGATTGATGAAGATCCCGGTAGGTAATTGGCGAACTTGAAGTCCAAGAAAGAAATTCATTTCACCCATCATACTCATCTCAAATCGTTTAACCATGAGATCAGAGAACTTTTTGCAGTATTTGGGATTTGTAGAACCAAAAATGATATCATCGACATAAATTTGAATGAGAACTATATCTTCCCCTTGTCGTTTGATGAAAAGAGTTGTATCCATTTTTCCTTTTGAAAAACCAGAACCAACTAAGAATTTAGAGAGCACATCATACCACTCACGAGGAGCTTGTTTCAAGCCATACAAAGCTTTGTCGAGAATATACACATGATTAGGAAAACTTGGATCTACAAAACCTTCGGGTTGATGAATGAACACTTCTTCATTTAGAATGCCATTTAAGAATGCAGTTTTGACATCCATTTGATAAATTTTAAAATTCTTATGTGCTGCATTTGCCAAGAAAATTCGAATGGCTTCTATTCGTGCAACTAGAGCAAACGTTTCTTCAAATTAAATGCCCTCCTGTTGAGGATACCCTTTTGCAACTAGACGTGCTTTATTGCGAATTACAATCCCATTCTCATCCTTTTTGTTTTTGAAAATCCACATTTTACCGATAACAGATTTCCCGGGTGGTTTTGGAACCAGACGCCAAACTTTTAATCTTTCAAATTGATTGATTTCTTCTTGCTGTAACACCCTAAAATTTACAAGATTTTTTTTAAAAATTTTGAAAACAAAATTATAATCAAAAGGTCCCAATAACTTGAATAATTAAATCCCAATAATAGTATTTTCATTTAAAAATATATTTAATGCGGAAATAGCTAAAATTAAGTGTTTTTAAAATATTAAATGCCGTCCACATCGGTAATGAAAGATTCAGCGGTCAACCGTCCACCTTCTCCTTTCCTCTGCTGGTACCTGAAACAATGTGGGGGAAAATAGGGGTCAGCTGGAGAAGCTGAGTGAATATCTCAAAATGCAAACAATCCTAACATACAACACATGAGGGCACATCGGTGTACTCCTAGTCAGAAACTACTCGATTAATTACTCAGATTTATTTCTCAGATTTTTATTACTCAGATTTTAATTTATATAGCGCGCTAGGGTGACTTGGGCCGAGAGATCAACCTCGACCCGCCTCACACCACCTCAACACCTGTACTCTTCGGTGTTGAGTCAAAAAGGCCTGGCACCAGTACTCTTCGGTGCCAAGTCAAAACGTCTGACACCAGTGCTCTTCGGTGTCAAGTCAGATATATTATGTTTAATGTTTAACTCAAAACTCAGAACTCAGAACTCAGAAAGTCAGATCACAGAAAGCTTAGATAACAGATAACTCGGATACAGATCAATCTCAGATAACAAATCAATCTCAGATAACAAATCAATCTCAGATAACAGATCAATCTCAGATAACAACTATAGTGCAAGAAATGTAACACGTAAGTCATGCATGTACAACGTTAAAATTGAATACACGGTGAGAATACTCACCTCGAATGCGTAAGCTCCGAAGATCCCTAATCAAGCAAAAGCACAGCAATCTATATCTTAGATGGTCCTAAAACATGTAAAGAAAACCCGAATTAAAACTGAACCCGAAAGCTTGTATTTAGAGAATCTGACAGCACCCGTAACTCTCACGGGAACAGCCATAACTCCTGAACCCTATGGTTAACAATTCCCAAATTTTGACAGAAATTAGAAAACTCAGAGGGCTACAATTCATTAGAAGACCCGAAAACTCGAAACGGAACAGAAGAGTCCCAAACCAAGCTCACAAGCCAGACCGTCGCACATGTGATACCCTTTGCGACATCATACGAAAACAACAATAACTTTTAAACCGTAAGTCCTATTGATGAGCGGTTTGCGGCAACGGAAAGCTGACTCAGAATACTAGACTCCAGAGTGGAACAAAAATCCAAAAACTTATCTTAAACTGGTTCAAAACAGACCCGAATATATTGGGCAGAATCTGCCAAAAATTGTACTTTGACTTAGAACTCTTTTTAGAAATCCCGACTCATTACTGAAAAACCCGAGCACCCCAAAAATGAAAACCCGACGGTTTAAAATCTTAATTTCTCCAAATGAAAATGATTCTAAAAAAAAAATCCAATTGTAAAAAGTTCCCCGATTGGGAAACCGAGAACCCTACGGGTTCGGTTTCCCCTTCGGCTATAATTTCCCGAATTTATGAAAACGATTAAACAACGAACCCAACCCACCGGGGCAACCCGAGGCTCGGCCTTGGCTGCCCGGTTTAGATAACTTGTTCACATAATAATTGGGTCCAACCCCGATAACAACAATCAATAAGAATCAACAAAATAACCAAAACCAACGGACACAACAAAACAATTAAAAGAAAACATCACATAAGAGAGTTAGAAATTATACCCTACGAACCAACCCGCAAGGATTACGATAACACCCATCTATTGATCACGATACATTGGGCTGCCCCTAGTCGACCAAAATTCCTCTACTTTAAATAAATTCAAAACTCTTCCACCTCAAAGTAATGAGATGCCCAAAACCACCGCCATTCTCTAAAAATTAATACACCATTGACAACTTTTAATTGTCCCTTGCTTCCACTATGACCAAGTGGTGTACTTCTTCTATCACAACGAATGAATTACACATCCAACCACCGACTTGTTTACAACCAATCTTATTGACATCAAACTTATCTCCATAGGAACCAAAAATTCAATGGGCGGTTGACCAATCACACCAAAGGAAACAAAAATAATAAACATGGGATAATCCATAAGAATTAAAATGACACAAGAGGTGTTTGCCTGCTTAAAATATTGTGGTTCGCTCGAATTAAAAGAAATAAGGATGTCACTTGTTTCCTTCCTTCTGATTGCACACGCCTACCAAGGCACAATTGGGATTTGATTTCTTTAATTTATCGATTGTATAAACAAAAGTATTTCTTCATCTTTTGTTTTGTTTCTGACGAGAGCTAAGAACACACCAAGACGTTCTCAAAACTTGCGGCTGCTTAGGAGAATACCAAGAACGAGTGGGATTAGGGGTTTAATCTATTTAACTAATGGGCTTCCTAAATCCTATTAGGCCGATAGCCCGAAACAACTAGAACCTTGACAACATAAAATTCAGCCTTGGTCTTTGGCCGGTCCGTTTCAAAAGAATACCATACAACTCATACGTTCAACTTACGGTCCAAATAATTAAAAACGTCTAACTAAAACGAACCGTCTAATTACGGGTCGCCTAACTAATACGAACCGTCCAACTACAGGTCGTCTAATAAATTCATTACTGACAAATATTAACTATTTAAAATATACAATTCATTTTTCTACTAATTAAAATTAATTAATTAATCAGATATTATTGAAGCTCATCTTAAAGAGTAATTATATAAGAGGATTAAGAGGAAGCTAACGTCATCAATTTGATGATGATTTATTTAAAAACGAGTTAAAAGAGCGATAAATTGAATCAAATTAATCGAGGAAAGCAATAACTGAGAACTCTGATCAAAAAGATATTAATAGACATGCTCACAAATTACAATAAATTTAATATAACTATGAAGAGGATATAAGTTATATTTATGAGGAATGATAAATGGCATATCCAAATGAAAAGTTAAAAGGAGATTTGTATTGTGAAAATAACTAAGTGGAAATATTTCTATGAATCTGAGTTATCCGAGTATCGCGTACGAGACTAAATATACGCATGAATTTCTGAGTAATGTTTATGAGGTTTTGAGTACCCACAGCTGAGTGCATATCTGTACTTATCGAATTATCAAATATGGAAAAATAATTTACTTTTCTTTCTTCGGAATATGATTTATTGGTGGTTTTTATGTGGGAAGTTGTGAACTTTGGGATTGACTCGTGACCAAACAAAAGCATGTGTCGAAAGTAATAGAGGGCCCCTATTACCGTACGCACATGACTTTTGGTTGGTTATGGGGAGATTTCGAGGGGAACGATGGACCAATGCTTGCGATTGTGAATTTATTTTACGCATATTATTTGTTTGAGTGAGTGTATGTTATTTGTGTTATCATGATAGAGAATTCTAGTGCCAAACTCGAGGACGAGTTTTTCTCCAAGTGGAGTTGAGTAGGGGTAAAAAGAGAAATTTCTAAATAAAAAAATAAAATAACATAAATAATTATCATTATGTATTATTTATAATTATTATGAGCACAAAGCTTATACAGAGAGATTTTTTTGGATGAGGATTTTAAAAGTATGAAATATAGATACATATAATTGATTAGAGAATTTATAAGAGTAACTACGAATAGAGCAAACTGAGAATAATTATATTACTTCTATGGTGTAACTATCGAGTTTATAAAATAGATAATCGAGTTAATCGGGTTGAGTGCAATTGTGCAAAATAGAAATTGTAAGTAACATAATTATATAAATAATGAGATACTGAGTTAATGAGTTAAAATGAGGTTGTTAATTGAGTTAGTAATGAATTAATAAAAACGAGTTCAATGAAAAAAAAAATTCATTTAGATTGACTACTGAGTAATTTTGAGTTTATAAGTAATTTATAAATCGAGTTAAGTTAACGAAATTATTGAATTGAGTAATATATTTTATTTAGAATTATCAAATAATACATTTTATTATTATTAAATTGTTGAATTAATAGTAGTTAGTGAACTGAGTAATGGGAAATCATTAAAATAAGAGTATGAATTTTAATTAGAAAATTTTATCAAGAGACATGTAAATTGTGTAAAATTATGGAGACATACTATTATGGATCGTTAAACGGGATAAATGGGAAAACATCTATTAAAATATGACTGAGAACCCACTAAAGGTAGTAGAATGAGAACCTATTAAAGAGAATTAAATGACAAGATTGTTAATTTGAGCTAATTAGAGGGTTATCAACATGAGTAATATATAAACCCAATAGAGTAAAGTAACGATAAATTCTTAAAGAAGAGTTATTTTGAGAAGCAATAATGCGGATTGAGAGAGAATTTATCAGTCCAAGTATTATAAGCTAGTAAACTAGAACACGCGAGTAGTCATAAGAATGAGTAAATGTGATTTATATGCTATTGCTAGTAATATTATTACTTTATGAGTTTATTTCTGAGATAGATTTCCAGTTTTGTTACTGGGTTATATTTCTGAGTTTGCTCCCGAGTTATATTTCCAAGTTTATTTCTGAGTCAGATTTATGAGTTACACACTTGAGTTATAATTCTAGATCATATTTATGAGTTATATACCTGAGTATATGAGAATTTTGTGTGATATGTATATTCCTTGTGAATAATTTACCTGTTTTTGTATTAATTGATAGCGGTGCAAACCACTAAATTGTTTTTATGCCTTAGGCAACCTATTGTCCCATAGAGTAGATGACCTTTTTGAGCCATTATTGATAGAGAATCGCCAATAATAAGATTTTCCTATTGCTAAAATGCATTGTGATCGTTTGATTGAATTGTGCGGTGAGAAATTCCCCATAAACTTTATCTCTATCGCCATGAGAGAGCCGTGTGTGATCGTGAGTATGGATTGGATGACCGAGTACCACGCCGAAATCACCTAATATCATCAAAAATCCGTAGTAAACCTCCAAGTGAAGTTGAATCGGAGATTCAACGCGACGTTAACCGCTGGGTGCAGGAAACGCGACGTTGAATCGGCATTGGCACGGTGTTGCTAACTTTCCGTAATGGAGGTATGGTCACCCTTCGTGATGTGTTGCATGTGCCGGGAGTGTCAAAAGGACTTGTGTCGGCGGCCAAGTTTGATGATAATGGTTTCAAGTTGGTGATTGAGGGTGGTAGGACCTTGTTTTATAAAGATGGGGTGTATGTGGGACAAGCCGTTAATACACGTGGTATGTATCGGCTTGAATTGTTTGAGGGGGATGTGGGTAGTAGTCACCATTATGGTGATTCTGTTTTGAATGTTGAATTTTCTGAGAGTGAGAGTGATGGTACCGCAAGTGATAGTGACGGTACCACTAGTAATGTTGTTGGTTATGAACTTAATGAAATAATGTTTTCTGATTATATTGCTTGTTCAATTTCTTTATGGCATAAACGTTTAGCTCACACTAATATTAAAAAATGCGAACTAAAGGCTTGTTAAAATTAAATAATAAAGATTTTGACAAATGTGAAACTTGTGTAAAATCAAAGTTTATAAAGAAACCTTTTCCAAGCGTTAAGAGAAATACAACATTACTAGAATTAATACATTCGGATATTTGTGAACTGAATGGTATACTCACTCGTGGAGGAAAGAGATATTTTATAACCTTTTATGATGACTCGAGCCGATACCTATATGTTTATTTATTGCATACAAAAGATGAAGCTTTTAATGCATTTAAACTATATAAGGCCGAGGTTGAAAATCAACATGAAAAACATATTAAGATTCTTCGCTCGGACAGAGGCGGAGAATACTTTAATCATGAGTTTGATACATTCTGTGAAGAGAATGGTATCAAGCATGAAAGAACCTCACCCTATACTCCCCAACAAAATGGTTTGGCAGAAAGAAAGAATAGAACCCTTGTTGAGATGGTCAATTGTATGTTGAATCATTCGGGTTTGCCACACAATCTATGGGGGGAAGCATTGTTGACTGCATGCTATGTACATAACAGAATCACTAGTCGTGTGATTCCTTCCAGTCCCTATGAGTTATGGAAAGGTAGAAAACCTAACTTAGATTATCTAAGAGTGTGGGGGTGTTTAGCTTATTATCGTACACCTGATCCTAAACGATCCAAGTTGGGAGCTCGAGCTATGAAAAGTATATTCATTGGATATGCTCAAAACAGCAAGGCATACCGATTATTGGATAAAGAATCAGGTGTCGTCGTAGAATCCAGAGATGTGGAGTTCTTCGAGGATAAGCTAATAGGAGATGATGAAAACTCCAATTCTACCTCTAATCCCATTCCAGCACCAAGTACTTCTCGAGATATTATGACACCTTCTACAATTATAGAAGAACCACCTTCTTCTATTGTAGAAGAACCAAGGAGAAGTACAAGGGTGAGAGAGGAAAAGAATTTTGGAGACGATTTTCTATCATACTTGATTGAAGGATCTCAATCTAAGGTGACGAGAAGGGTCATTTTAGCTATTAATTTAGATGATGATCCTAAGACTTTTACTGAAGCCATGACATCGAGAGATGCTCCTTTCTGGAAGGATGCCATTAATGATGAAATGGATTCAATTATGGGAAATGGAACTTGGGAGTTAGCTGATCTTCCCAAGGGTTAACGTCGTTTCCTACGGATTTTTTGATGATAACGTTGAACACGTTTCCTGCACCCAGCGGTTAACGTCGCGTTGAATCTCCGATTCAACTTCACTTGGAGGTTTACTACGGATTTTTGATGATATTAGGTGATTTCGGCGTGGTACTCGGTCATCCAATCCATACTCACGATCACACACGGCTCTCTCATGGCGATAGAGATAAAGTTTATGGGGAATTTCTCACCGCACAATTCAATCAAACGATCACAATGCATTTTAGCAATAGGAAAATCTTATTATTGGCGATTCTCTATCAATAATGGCTCAAAAAGGTCATCTACTCTATGGGACAATAGGTTGCCTAAGGCATAAAAACAATTTAGTGGTTTGCACCGCTATCAATTAATACAAAAACAGGTAAATTATTCACAAGGAATATACATATCACACAAAATTCTCATATACTCAGGTATATAACTCATAAATATGATCTAGAATTATAACTCAAGTGTGTAACTCATAAATCTGACTCAGAAATAAACTCGGAAATATAACTCGGGAGCAAACTCACAAATATAACCCAGTAACAAAACTGGAAATCTATCTCAGAAATAAACTCATAAAGTAATAATATTACTAGCAATAGCATATAAATCACATTTACTCATTCTTATGACTACTCGCGTGTTCTAGTTTACTAGCTTATAATACTTGGACTGATAAATTCTCTCTCAATCCGCGTTATTGCTTCTCAAAATAACTCTTCTTTAACAATTTATCGTTACTTTACTCTATTGGGTTTATATATTACTCATGTTGATAACCCTCTAATTAGCTCAAATTAACAATCTTGTCATTTAATTTTCTTTAATAGGTTCTCATTCTACTACCTTTAGTGGGTTCTCAGTCATATTTTAATAGATGTTTTCCCATTTATCCCGTTTAACGATCCATAATAGTATGTCTCCATAATTTTACACAATTTACATGTCTCTTGATAAAATTTTCTAATTAAAATTCATACTCTTATTTTAATGATTTCCCATTACTCAGTTCACTAACTACTATTAATTCAACAATTTAATAATAATAAAATGTATTATTTGATAATTCTAAATAAAATATATTACTCAATTCAATAATTTCGTTAACTTAACTCGATTTATAAATTACTTATAAACTCAAAATTACTCAGTAGTCAATCTAAATGAATTTTTTTTTTCATTGAACTCGTTTTTATTAATTCATTACTAACTCAATTAACAACCTCATTTTAACTCATTAACTCAGTATCTCATTATTTATATAATTATGTTACTTACAATTTCTATTTTGCACAATTGCACTCAACCCGATTAACTCGATTATCTATTTTATAAACTCGATAGTTACACCATAGAAGTAATATAATTATTCTCAGTTTGCTCTATTCGTAGTTACTCTTATAAATTCTCTAATCAATTATATGTATCTATATTTCATACTTTTAAAATCTTCATCCAAAAAAATCTCTCTGTATAAGCTTTGTGCTCATAATAATTATAAATAATACATAATGATAATTATTTATGTTATTTTATTTTTTATTTAGAAATTTCTCTTTTTACCCCTACTCAAATCCACTTGGAGAAAAACTCGTCCTCGAGTTTGGCACTAGAATTCTCTATCATGATAACACAAATAACATACACTCACTCAAACAAATAATATGCGTAAAATAAATTCACAATCGCAAGCATTGGTCCATCGTTCCCCTCGAAATCTCCCCATAACCAACCAAAAGTCATGTGCGTACGGTAATAGGGGCCCTCTATTACTTTCGACACATGCTTTTGTTTGGTCACGAGTCAATCCCAAAGTTCACAACTTCCCACATAAAAACCACCAATAAATCATATTCCGAAGAAAGAAAAGTAAATTATTTTTCCATATTTGATAATTCGATAAGTACAGATATGCACTCAGCTGTGGGTACTCAAAACCTCATAAACATTACTCAGAAATTCATGCGTATATTTAGTCTCGTACGCGATACTCGGATAACTCAGATTCATAGAAATATTTCCACTTAGTTATTTTCACAATACAAATCTCCTTTTAACTTTTCATTTGGATATGCCATTTATCATTCCTCATAAATATAACTTATATCCTCTTCATAGTTATATTAAATTTATTGTAATTTGTGAGCATGTCTATTAATATCTTTTTGATCAGAGTTCTCAGTTATTGCGTTCCTCGATTAATTTGATTCAATTTATCGCTCTTTTAACTCGTTTTTAAATAAATCATCATCAAATTGATGACGTTAGCTTCCTCTTAATCCTCTTATATAATTACTCTTTAAGATGAGCTTCAATAATATCTGATTAATTAATTAATTTTAATTAGTAGAAAAATGAATTGTATATTTTAAATAGTTAATATTTATCAGTAATGAATTTATTAGACGACCTGTAGTTGGACGGTTCGTATTAGTTAGGCGACCCGTAATTAGACGGTTCGTTTTAGTTAGACGTTTTTAATTATTTGGACCGTAAGTTGAACGTATGAGTTGTATGGTATTCTTTTGAAACGGACCGGCCAAAGACCAAGGCTGAATTTTATGTTGTCAAGGTTCTAGTTGTTTCGGGCTATCGGCCTAATAGGATTTAGGAAGCCCATTAGTTAAATAGATTAAACCCCTAATCCCACTCGTTCTTGGTATTCTCCTAAGCAGCCGCAAGTTTTGAGAACGTCTTGGTGTGTTCTTAGCTCTCGTCAGAAACAAAACAAAAGATGAAGAAATACTTTTGTTTATACAATCGATAAATTAAAGAAATCAAATCCCAATTGTGCCTTGGTAGGCGTGTGCAATCAGAAGGAAGGAAACAAGTGACATCCTTATTTCTTTTAATTCGAGCGAACCACAATATTTTAAGCAGGCAAACACCTCTTGTGTCATTTTAATTCTTATGGATTATCCCATGTTTATTATTTTTGTTTCCTTTGGTGTGACTGGTCAACCGCCCATTGAATTTTTGGTTCCTATGGAGATAAGTTTGATGTCAATAAGATTGGTTGTAAATAAGTCAGTGGTTGGATGTGTAATTCATTCGTTGTGATAGAAGAAGTACACCACTTGGTCATAGTGGAAGCAAGGGACAATTAAAAGTTGTCAATGGTGTATTAATTTTTAGAGAATGGCGGTGGTTTTGGGCATCTCATTACTTTGAGGTGGAAGAGTTTTGAATTTATTTAAAGTAGAGGAATTTTGGTCGACTAGGGGCAGCCCAATGTATCGTGATCAATAGATGGGTGTTATCGTAATCCTTGCGGGTTGGTTCGTAGGGTATAATTTCTAACTCTCTTATGTGATGTTTTCTTTTAATTGTTTTGTTGTGTCCGTTGGTTTTGGTTATTTTGTTGATTCTTATTGATTGTTGTTATCGGGGTTGGACCCAATTATTATGTGAACAAGTTATCTAAACCGGGCAGCCAAGGCCGAGCCTCGGGTTGCCCCGGTGGGTTGGGTTCGTTGTTTAATCGTTTTCATAAATTCGGGAAATTATAGCCGAAGGGGAAACCGAACCCGTAGGGTTCTCGGTTTCCCAATCGGGGAACTTTTTACAATTGGATTTTTTTTTAGAATCATTTTCATTTGGAGAAATTAAGATTTTAAACCGTCGGGTTTTCATTTTTGGGGTGCTCGGGTTTTTCAGTAATGAGTCGGGATTTCTAAAAAGAGTTCTAAGTCAAAGTACAATTTTTGGCAGATTCTGCCCAATATATTCGGGTCTGTTTTGAACCAGTTTAAGATAAGTTTTTGGATTTTTGTTCCACTCTGGAGTCTAGTATTCTGAGTCAGCTTTCCGTTGCCGCAAACCGCTCATCAATAGGACTTACGGTTTAAAAGTTATTGTTGTTTTCGTATGATGTCGCAAAGGGTATCATATGTGCGACGGTCTGGCTTGTGAGCCTGTTTTGGGACTCTTCTGTTCCGTTTCGAGTTTTCGGGTCTTCTAATGAATTGTAGCCCTCTGAGTTTTCTAATTTCTGTCAAAATTTGGGAATTGTTAACCATAGGGTTCAGGAGTTATGGCTGTTCCCGTGAGAGTGACGGGTGCTGTCAGATTCTCTAAATACAAGCTTTCGGGTTCAGTTTTAATTCGGGTTTTCTTTACATGTTTTAGGACCATCTAAGAGATAGATTTCTGTGCTTTTGCTTGATTAGGGATCTTCGGAGCTTACGCATTCGAGGTGAGTATTCTCACCGTGTATTCAATTTTAACGTTGTACATGCATGACTTACGTGTTACATTTCTTGCACTATAGTTGTTATCTGAGATTGATCTGTTATCTGAGATTGATTTGTTATCTGAGATTGATTTGTTATCTGAGATTGATCTGTATCCGAGTTATCTGTTATCTGAGCTTTCTGTGATCTGACTTTCTGAGTTCTGAGTTCTGAGTTCTGAGTTTTGAGTTAAACATTAAACATAATATATCTGACTTGACACCGAAGAGCACTGGTGTCAGACGTTTTGACTTGGCACCGAAGAGTACTGGTGCCAGGCCTTTTTGACTCAACACCGAAGAGTACAGGTGTTGAGGTGGTGTGAGGCGGGTCGAGGTTGATCTCTCGGCCCAAGTCACCCTAGCGCGCTATATAAATTAAAATCTGAGAAATAAATCTGAGTAATTAATCGAGTAGTTTCTGACTAGGAGTACACCGATGTGCCCTCATGTGTTGTATGTTAGGATTGTTTGCATTTTGAGATATTCACTCAGCTTCTCCAGCAGACCCCTATTTTCCCCCACATTGTTTCAGGTACCAGCAGAGGAAAGGAGAAGGTGGACGGTTGACCGCTGAATCTTTCATTACCGATGTGGACGGCATTTAATATTTTAAAAACACTTAATTTTAACTATTTCCGCATTAAATATATTTTTAAATGAAAATACTATTATTGGGATTTAATTATTCAAGTTATTGGGACCTTTTGATTATAATTTTGTTTTCAAAATTTTTAAAAAAATCTTGTAAATTTTAGGGTGTTACACTTGCCTAGCAAGAATCCAGTCTAGGTCGGAGAGAGCTTCACTGACTTTCTTAGGTTCATTAGAGCTTAGAAATGCAGAAAATTGACATTCATCAGCAGTGGCTCTATGGGTTTGAACAGAAGATTCAGGATCACCGATTATTTGATGCAAAGGATGCTCTCTTTGCCATTTAAGAGAATGAGAAAGTGGAAGTTGACCCGGAATGATATTTGAGGTATCAGTGAATGAAGGATGTGTGATTATTGCAGTGTTAGTATTTGATGTAGAAGATGGAGGATCTACTCGTTGAACTTTGAATTTGGAGAAATCAATCACCAATGGTGGAGGTTGTGCTGGAACTAAAGATAAATCTAAAGGATTAGCAGCTTGACCAGAAGATGGAGTTTGTGCTGGAACAACAGATAAATCTAAAGTATTTGCAGCATTTCCAGAAGGTGGGGAATCGTCCGGAGATGATTGAGTTTGCAAAGGTGAAGAAGTATCCGGAGATGATTGAGTTTCTTCCGGAGATGATTGAGTTTCCAAAGGTGAAACAGAAGTGGAAGGAGAAAAATTGTTACTTGGATCAGCAGAAGTAGGAGATGGAGAACCAGTTGAACTTGAATTTTGCATATCATGTACAGTAATAGTTTGAACATCAGCTACGAATGGAAATGGAATGTTGGCCTCCTCAAGTAAAGTATGTCGAATGTTATGATAATCATCATAAAACTTTTCAAACAAGACATCTAAATCATTATGAGATGTGGAAGGCGACGACGAAGGTAGAGGAATTTCAACATTTGTAGTTAATGAATCTAATGGAAAATTCTCATCAAAATTAACGTTGACACTTTCTCTAACCGTCCGTTTTGACCGATTATATACTCTGAACGATCCAGATTCTCGTGAGTACCCAACAAAAACTCATTCAGCAGCTTTAGCTTCAAATTTATTTAATTTTTCTTTGTCGTTTAGGATGAAGCAACGACTCCCAAAAATATGAAAAAATTTGACATTTGGAATTCGGTTATTAATGAGTTCATATGGAGTTTTGTTGTAGGTTTTGTTGATGATTGAACGATTTTGAGTGAAACATGCCGTACTAATGGCTTCAGCCCAAAGAGATAATGGGAGTTTTGAAAATGAAAGCATGGTACGAGCAGCTTCAACTAAAGTACGATTTCTTAGTTCAACGACCCCATTTTGTTGAGGAGTTCGGGCAGCGGAAAATTTATGAGATATACCAACTGATTCAAAGAAAGAATCTAAAGTTTGATTTTTAAATTCAGTCCCATTGTCAGTACGAATGGTATGAACTTTGAGTTCCAAATTCGTCTGAGTTTTCTTGATGAAGGCAATGATGATTTCAGCAGCTTCATCTTTTGTTCGTAAGAAATAAACTCATGTATAACGTGAATAATCATCAACAATAACCAACACATATCGTTTACCAGCCATGGTTTGAACGCTCATTGGGCCACATAAATCCATATGAAGTAATTCAAGCGGTTTTGAAGTACTTGGAACTGGTTTGGATTTGTGAGATTTTTTCGTCATTTTGCCCATTTCGCAAGACGAACAGAGATGATCTTTATCGAATTTAACATCTGGAAGACCAGAGACATGACCACCTTTAACCAATTTGTTAATCGATTTGAAATTAAGGTGAGAAAGACGACGGTGCCATAACCATGATTCATTTGACAACGCCGTTGACATTAAGCATACTTCGTCAAGTGGGACCACGTCATTCAAATTAATTGTAAAAAGATTCGTCTCACGAGTTCCGGTCAGAAGTTCTTCGCCTTAATAGGTGCGAACAACACATTTCTTTGTTCAAAAATTAACTTCCAATGTTTTATCACAGAATTGACCAATACTAAAAAGATTGTGTGCAAGATCTTCAACATAGGTCACATTCCGGATGATTAAATTGTGACGAATTATATCTCCAATACCCATTATGGCAGCTAAATGGACATTCCCAAACCGAACAGTTCCCAAATATTTGTCTCTAAAATTTGTTAATAATTTCTTGTTTCCGGTCATGTGTCTTGAACAACCAGAATCAAGATACCAAACATTTTACATAAAACAATTAAAAAAATTGGTACCCAATCAGTTATGGGTCCTGAACGATTAGTAATAGATGTCTTATGAAGAATTTTAAGTAAGAATGTATTTAGAGTTCTAGAGAATTGCAAGGAGGCAGTTCTGTGTTTGTTAATTTGATAGACCATTTTAAGAATTTCTCAGGAGAAATTAAAATCCAGTTTGATTGTTCATTTTGAATCCATTTATATTTAACAAACTTAGATGGTTTTTTATTTAGCTTGGGAGACGGAGTTGAGGAACCGGAATTTGGCGATTTAGATGTGGACACTACGCGATAAACGGATTTTGGCGATTTATGTGTAGGAGTTACTCGATAAACTGATTTTGGAGATTTAGATGCAGACACTACACGATAAACTGATTTTGGAGATTTAGGTGCAGAAACTACACGATAAACTGCTTTTGGACATTTAGGTGCAGAAACTACTCGATAAACTGATTTTGGAGATTTAGGTGCCGAAACTACACGATTAACTGATTTTGGAGATTTAGGTGCAGAAACTACATGATAAACTGATTTTGGAGATTTATGTGAAGAACGTGTAGTTAGAGATGTTTGAGATTGAGTAAGCATTGTTTTACAGGGTTCTGGATAACAAATTGTACATGAATGAATGATTGAACCATTTTTATGAAGTACATCATGTCGAGGACCACATGGAGCATCTTTTCTAACAAAATATCGTGTATCATATTGAGAAATTGGTTGATTAGTTTTTCTGTCAAAATAAACTTTGTTTCCATTTTATCTGTTTTAACAACCAAATTTACGCCATTAACAGTGAAATTAACTGGGCGATTAATTGCAGAATCATACACAATACCATAAAGTGTAGCAGGAGAAATAAACTTTGTTGAGTTATTACATTTATTGGAATTAGAAAAAGAAGAAGCTAAAAACGAAGGAGATCAAGACTTCTTAAGCTCCGTGGACTTAAGCATACTAGATTTAATTGTTAAGGCAAAAAGCCTTACCCCTTTGTGAATCTTAGGATAACAAAACAACCTAGACTAGCTTAGATTAAACAGTAGATTAAATTAGCTAAGTTAGGAGTGATACTGAGTTTGGCCAGTATTGGCCACTCAGTATCAGCACTTAGTATTGGAAAACCAATACTGAGTAGAAGGACTGAGTTATAGTCAGTATAGTAACGGACTAAGATCAAATCCCTTGATCTTAGTCATTTCCTTAGCTTAGTCCTTCGGTTACTCCTTTGCCCATTATGTAAGATCTCCATACCACTATAAATAGAGATCATCTTGCAAAGGAGTATTCACCAATTCACGTATTCACTTCCATACACTTGTAATTGATCAGTGGTCTTGTTATTCCGTAACAAGCCACACTTAGTGGATTTATACATTGACTATATTCTTGTGTTATCACTTTAATATTTCATTAAGTACAATAATCTATCAATTAACATTACAAACCAGGGTTGTTGTGACCTAACATCTGGTATCAGAGCAGGCTAAATTAATTCTTATTTAGTCGATCTATAACCCTAGCAGCCATTCCCTATATTTATCCTTCCAACACTCAAAAATCCAAAATGTCTACAATCATAGCACCGGTTATGTCTTGTAAGGGAGTGCCCATCTTTGATGGAAAAGACTTTCATCAATGGAAGCTTAAAGCTCAGTGGTATCTTGAATCCATTCATCATGAGATGCTCACTGTGCTAAATGATGGTCCTATCATTCCACAAACTGTGGAACCCGTTGCTGCTACTGATGATGCTCCTGAGAGCACAAGAACAGTTCCTAAACTGAAACACACCTGGACTGATACTGACCGTCTGTTATTCAGTCTAGACTCAAGAGCAAAGGGGGTGATTGGTAAGGCTGTTACCAAAGAAATACTTAATGCAATTATGAAATTGGCAACAACAAAGGCTATGTGGGATAGTCTATCAATCACTTATGAAGGTACACCAAAGGTGAAGTTGCAGAGGAAAAGCAACATGAGAAGGAAGTATGAAAACTTTTTCTCTAGTCCAAATGAAGACATCACAACTCTCTATAACAGGTTCAATACTGTTGTCCATGAGTTAATCAGTGTAGGCATTGTGAAGGAGGAAGGAGAGCTTGTTCAAAAGTTCTTGGATAGTCTTCCTCAACAGTTTCTTGACATGACAAATTCTGTCAATTCTGCCAACAACATTGAGTCATTCACTCTTCAAACTCTGTATGGCTTAATGTTGAATCATGAGGAGAATAATGCTGCAAGACTGATCAACTGGAAGAAAACTGACAAGTCCTCCACTGGCATGGCTCTAGTTGTGCAACAGGCATATACTGTTACTGAGCCTGAAGAACCAGAAGTTGATCTTGCTGATGCTGAGGCAGAAGAGCTTAAAACACAAACGGCTCTTATGTCTATGAAGCTGGATCAGTTGACAAAGAAGAGGCTTGGTGTTAGCTCTTCCAATACTGACCCAGGATCAGGTCTTTGGTATAGGTGTGGAAAGCCTGGGCACATTGCTGCTAACTGTCATACCAAGTCAACTGAAACTGATCAGAATGACAAGATTGCATACCAAGCTAAAAGGTATAGAGACAAGTATGTCAAGCTAAAGAACTGGAGCAAGGGGAAGAATGCAGCAGGGAATGGAGCACCTCATCAAGCACTTTACTCCGAGGCTTGGATGGATGAGGAGATAAGTGATGATGAGGAAGAGATTGAGAACAAAGCCTTCATGGCTTTTACTGAAGAAGATTTGAAGAGCTCCATTGAAAGAGATATCAAAGAAGCTGAGAGGATGAGTGTCAATACTGATCGGGATTCCACTCAGTTGTACAAGGTGAGTTCCTTTCAAACTTATTCAGTGAATGAAAAAGAAAAGATTTTTGAGTATATGATTGTTGATCTTAAAACTTTAGTACAGAGAGAAAAAGCTTTAAAATTAACAATTCTTGAACTTGAAAGGGTAAATAATGAACATTTAGATAAATTAGCAAAATTTAAAGATTTAGTGTTAGGTCACAACAACCCTGGTTAATTTGATAATTGTTAGATTAATAATTTACTTGAGACAATTAAGGTGATTAACACAGTAATTTAGTCAAACGTATATTATTCCACAAAGTGTGGCTTGTAGCGGAAATACAAGACCACTTGAACAATTACAAAGATAGATATGCGAACGTGTAAATTGGTGAGTACTCCTTTGCAAGATGATCTCTATTTATAATGTTATAGAGATCTTACATTATGGGCAAAGGAGTAACCGAAGGACTAAGTAAATGAAATGAGTAAGATCAAGGGATATGATCTTAGTCCGTTACTATACTGACTGTGACTCAGTCCTTCTACTCGGTATTGGTTTCCAATACCGAGTGCTGATACTGAGTGGCCAGTATTGGCCAAACTCAGTATCACTCCTAACTTAGCTATTTTAATCTACATTTTAATCTAAGCTATTCTAGATTGTTTTGTTATCCTAAGATTCATAAAGAGGTAAGGCTTTTTGCCTTAACAATCTCCCCTATCTAATGATAACAAAACAATTACAAAGAGATACTAAACAAAATAAACTACAGGCTGCAAAGTCTTCTTCTTTAGTCTTTGTTGATCGATTCAAACTCGTAGAAGACTTCTTTCTTCACATGGATGAACTCTTCTCTTTTCATCAGTTCATCTTGCCTGTTGTTCAGTATAGCAACTATCTTCTTTCTAAACGAAGCATCTTCTTTCTTGGTTATCATCCATTTCAAGCCCACCAAATGGCTGATAGGAGCTGTTGGCAATTCTGCTTCAGTGATGAAGCACTCCCTGTCCTCTGAGTCAGTGTACATATATCCAGATGTTGGATATATGGTACTCTTCTGATCCTGAAATATAAGGTTAGAAGGAACAATATACTTAGGGAAAATTCTGAAGGTATTCAGGCACTCAGGTTTGTTGTTTTTGACAGCCTCAGTCATAACACTGAGTGCCCTATAATCTGCTGCATAAAGAATGCCCTGTTCATAACAAACATCAGATACAACCCATACTTCATCCATCATCACTTGGGCTTCAGAAGATCTGGATGGCAACTCCTTAATCAGTCTAGCAATTTTAACCCAGTCTTGGAGTCCCATATTTTGAATGTCATGCAGGAAGATCTTCATTGGAGGACTGACTGGCCCAGTGCATGTTGCAGTAATGCATCTGTCAACAGTTTTAACTTTGATTTTGTTGACAAAATCATTTAGCTAGTGTATGTTCTTCACATCCAGAAAAACTCTGTTCCTCAGCATGTTCATCCTGGATTCCCTATATCTGAATCTTTGGGCAATAATGTTCCAATATTGTTGAAGAACATCATCACCTTTTCTTCTGACAGTATGAGGCTTCCAAGAATCATCTGCCTCAGTATCAGTTTCAGGATCTTCTTCCTTGACAGGAAAGTATCTTTGGGCTTCAATCTCATCCTCAGTATATTGAACAGATCTTCTGGTTCTAGAGATCAGTGGAGCTGGATCTGTTTCTTCACTAGATTCTGAAGACATAACCACATTTGTCATTCGTCTGGTTATTGGTCTTCTAGGGATTCTAGAAGGCCCTTCAGCTTGGGGAGAGATTGGTTTTCTTTGAGGCTCTTCATCATCTGAGAATGATGAAGAAGAGCTTTCTTTATTTGCTTCACCCAATGCAAAGTTTAGAAATTTTTCAGATGGCATTGGGTGTTCTTCATCTTCATCATCAGCAATAGGCCATATAAAGGGCCTATACACTATAATCTGCAAGTTGTTTATCTCTGTAGCAACTTGCTGAGCTTGGTCAGTGTCAGTCTCCCCCTGAGCAGATGGCTCAGATGGTTCTTCTTCAAGCTGTTCCAAGACTAACCTTCCTCTTTGTCTGTTTCTTTCATATCTAAACCGAAGAGGTTCAGTATGAAGTGTTTGCTGATGTTGTTGTTGTTGTTGTTGTGGAGGTTGATCTTCATTCAGTTTTCTTCTTTTCTCCCCCTGAGCAGATGGCTCAGGTTGATCAACCTCTTGATCTCTTTATATTTTCTCCCCCTTATTGTTATCATTGGATGGGGAGGAAATGGGTTCAGTATCACCACCCATGTCCCCCTGTTGATCTTCAGGACTTGGGGAGAGCATAGGTTCAGTGTCAGCCTGCCTTGCACTATGAGTATGTGCAGGAGATGGTGATCTGCGAGGCTCAGTGGCAGGACCTTCTTCATCATTATTGCCTCCAGTGGAAGGTGGTGGAGGTGGTGAAGGCTGTTGTTGTTGCTGTAGGAGTGCCACTGATTGCTTCAAGGAGTCAATCTCAGTACTCATTGCATCCATCCTGGCCAGAATGTTATTCTGAGTATTCTGAATGGCCAGGATTTGATTCAGGATAGTTTGTAAAGCTCCATGTACTTCCTGAGACTGAGTAGCTTGAGCTCTTTGACCCTGCACAGATGGTGCTAAAGAAACCAAAAACATAAAACTGGTTAGTAAGAAAAGTTTATCAAATAGAATTGTGGTATTGATTAACTTTATAATCATATAAACAGAATTTGGAAGTCTGTATTTCATCTGGTTCATGATGAAATATTGTGGACTAGTGCAAAGCATGTGTAAGAAGTGTTTTAGTAAAAGTGAGTGTGATATTTGAAGTAGCTCAGTGTAGGATAAGTTACATTTACTATAAAGGTTTGGTTGGGAAAATCGAAGCCTGGGATATGCTTCTTGTTATTTTCAATGTTTATCACTCGGTATTAGAGTGATAACAGTAATGTGGCTTTGACCCATGGAAATTTTTGGCTAATGTGGCTTAAAGGGTTTTTTGATCATTTCTTGAACAATGTTATCCAACTCAAAATAAGTTGGACATCATTCAAGCAGCACCAGTGGGTGTCAGTGTGACATCAACCACTATTGTCCCTTTAAAGGGTGGAACAACTGTAGACTGACAATGATCTTGTGAAAAAGCTCAGTATATGAATTTTGCATAGCAGCAGTGGGCTTACTATGTTGGCCATAAGAGTATATATTTGAAAGTTTGATTGAGACTGTGGTCAGTATTGAGTTGGTACTGGCCAATACATAGTCTCTATGGGGGAAATATATATATATATATATATATATATATATATATATATATATATATATATATATATATATATATATATATATATAAGTTTAAGGATTTTTAGAAATTCATACCTGAGACTTTATCTGATTCTCTTCTGGCATCATGAGAGGTCGGTGCTGGATCATTTGGATTTTGATTTGCTGCACCTTCCAGTGTATGATGCTCAAATTGAAGTTCTACATCAAGAGGAGCATGGGGTTCTTCAATATGTTGAGCTGTTGGTTCTGGTTCAGGACCTGGAAGGTCAGCATTGGCTGCAGCAGCACTCTGTTCTTGAAAAGATGCAGTTAGAGATGGTACATTTCCAGGTTGCATCTCTTCTGATGAGAGATTTCCCATAATAACTGGGGAAAGATTTCTTCTTCTTCTGTGGATAACCAGTGGTGTGTCTTCTGAAGTCTCAGTATCAGAAGCGGTTTCAATATGAGGAGCATCAGGATTCTGTGCTGGTGGAGATGATACTGCTGCTTGTTGAGCTTCCACCATCTCAGTATCTTGATCATTGTTTCCACCATCACCACTGTCATCATCAGTATCATCATTTTCTGATGCAGTATCAGAAGATTGTGCATCATTAATGTGTGCCTGGACTATAGCCCACATTGAGTGACTCATTACAGGCTCTCCTTCTCTTGGCCTGTAGAAGAAAATCTTCTCATGAAGAGGAGGAAGATCCACTCTTGGGCTGTTGAATTCATCATATATATGTGCAGGCATCTCATTCTGAAAAATGAGAGAAAGAAATCTGCAGAAAGGAACATTTAATTCTCTGATTTTAGCCCGAATTAGAGAGGCTAATTCTTCAAAAATTAGTCGAGCATAGTCAATGTCCCTTCCGTGGTACATGGCATGAACCATCTGCATACCAAAATCGTTGATTTGGTCCAAGGCGCCAGTCTTGTGAGTCATACACCGAATGATTGTAGAGATCAGTATTCCCCACATGGGACCAAATTCGTTTCTTTTAATGATCCATATAGTACCTCTTCGTCCGATAAGTGGTAACACTGATCTAGCCTCTACTCTGTCAACGAACGGCTCATATTGAGCGTGAGCAGGAAGACCCAGAGCTTCCCGAATTATGGCTGTGGAGACGAAGGTTCTTCTTTGTTCACGAATAACCCAACCAGTAATCATGTCTGGTGAGTCAATTTTAGCATAGTACCAGAACTCACAGAGCATTTCTGGGTAAATGGCTCTAGGAGATCTAATCAATGCTTGAGTGATTGGGCAGTGCTTCAGAAATGTAACCATTTGTGTGAATTTGGGGCACGCCCAAACTTGAGGAATATCAAAATTTGTTGTGATGTTGTTCTTCGCAAATTTTGGTAGATCATCATTTCTAAACTGTGTTGCCGGTGCAGCCTCAGGTGCGACGAACGTATAATTTGCCATCTGTGATTTGGACTTAAAAAAAATTGCTTGCAAAGAGAAATTGAAATCGTTAATCGCAGAGAGAATCGAAAATGAATGTAAGAAATAACTGTTGTAAGAAAATGTTAATGAAAGAGAAAACGGTTATTTATACATAATCTAAAGATATTTACGGTATTGGGAAGTTAAACCGGCTGATTTGACAGCCTTATCCTGTATCAGCGGTAACTTTCCTATTAAGAAAGATTACCGTTGGGGAGTATAGGGGTTAAAAGTCAGTTGTATCACTCCAGGATTCCAATACCGAGTTTAAAAAAAATTAATTTTAAAAAAAAAATATTAAAAATTAGAAAAACATTTAATTTAACCTATAAATTAATAAAAAGTTAAAATTTACAAAATTTGATACATCAGACGAGTGATACTGACTTGATCGGTATTGAAAGCAATACTGATCAGTCGGTATTAGAAAAATTTAGTAAATTTAGGGATTCAGCATACCCAATTGTCCTAGTAAGTACATAAACCTTTCCTCAGAGAGAGGTTTAGTAAACACATCGGCCAATTGGTCATCTGTAGGAACGAAATCTACCTCAACCTTACCCTTTTCCACATTATCTCGAATGAAGTGGTGTCTGATATCAATGTGCTTAGTTCTGGAGTGATGGACCGGGTTTTCAGTGATAGCAATAGCACTCTTGTTATCACAATGTATAGGTGTCTTCTGAAAGTTAAACCCATAGTCCATTAGTTGATACTGCATCCACAAGAGTTGAGCACAGCAACTTCCTGCAGCAACATATTTGGCTTCTGCAGTAGAAGTTGCTACTGAATTTTGTTTCTTGGATGACCAGCCAACTAGTCTGCCACCGAGGAACTGACATCCTCCACTTGTACTCTTCCTGTCCAACCGACAACCTGCAAAATCTGCATCTGTATACCCTTCAAGGTCAAAGTTTGAGTCTTTGGGATACCAAAGACCCATGTTAGGAGTACCTGAAAGATATCTAAAAATCCGCTTAACAGCTTTCATATGTGATTCTTTAGGATCAGCCTGATACCGAGCACACAAACAAGTTGCAAACATGATATCAGGCCTGCTAGCTGTTAAGTAAAGTAAAGAACCAATCATACCTCGGTATGTGGATTGACATACTGGTTTCCCAGTTTCATCTTTACTTATTTTATCCTGAGTACCCATAGGAGTATGCATGGAAGATAAATTTTCAAATTTATATTTCTTGAGCATGTCATGCACATACTTACTTTGATTTATGAAAGTGACATCAGGCTTTTGTTCAACTTGTAAACCAAGAAAGTAAGTAAGTTCTCCCATCATACTCATCTGATACTGAGATGACATTATCTTAGCAAACCAGTCACACATTGACTTGTCAGTGGAGCCAAAGATAATATCATCCACATATATTTGAATGAGTAAAATGTCAGAACCTTTTCGTTTTGAAAATAATGTTTTGTCAATTTTACCTCTTATAAACTTATTTTCAATTAGGTATCAGACAGGGTATCATACCAAGGCTCTAGGAGCTTGTTTGAGCCCATATAGAGCTTTATCAAGCTTGAAAACGTAATTAGGAAATTTAGGGTCAACAAAACCTGGTGGTTGTTTGACATAAACTTCCTCCTGTAGTTTTCCATTAAGAAAAGCACTTTTGACATCCATCTGATAAACTTTGAAATTCTTGAAAGCTGCATATGCAAGATACAGCCTAATAGCTTCAATTCTTGCAACTGGTGCAAAAGTTTCATCATAGTCAATGCCTTCTTCTTGGCTGTAACCCTGAGCCACCAGTCTTGCTTTGTTTCTGATGACAACACCATCCTTGTCCATTTTGTTTCTGAACACCCACTTAGTACCAATTATAGTTTTACCAGCAGGAGGTGGTACTAAGTTCCAGACTTTATTTCTTTTAAACTCTGTCAATTCTTCTTGCATAGCTTCTACCCAGTCTTCATCTAATAAAGCTTCATCAGCTTTCTTGGGTTCCATGGTAGATAAGAAACTTGAGAAGAAACAGAAGTTTGCAGTTGCTTGGGGTTCAAACTCTAACCTTCTTCTTGTTTGAACACCTTGTTCAATGGGACCAATAATATTTGCATGAGGATGGTCTATGTGTTCCCTTAGATTATTTCCTAAGGAAACATTTGAAGCAAGATCAACAACATCTTGTAGTGGTGATGGATTTTCTGCCTGATACTGTGATGAATCCTGATCAGTATCAGACAATACTGGTTGCTGTTCTTCTGAATTTTGCAGATTTGGTGTAGATTCTTGAGCAGTGTTGGAAGATTCTCCTTCCTCATAGGTGGAGTTGTTCAAATCAAGAATTGGGACCTCAGTATTGGGGTTCTCAGTAAAGGGAACCTCAGGATTTGATATATTGGAGTGAGACTGAGGTTCTTCTTGATCAGTATCACTCATACTATGATCAACATAGTATGGGTGAGACTTGGGCTGTTCAGCAATGGAGTGTTCTGGATTGCATAGAATTTCTATGCCACTGATGTCTTCAGTTGCTGATGTAGAATGCTCATTATGATTTTCATCAAATGTAAAATGAATAGATTCTACAATCATCTTGGTAGAGATGACATACACTCTGAAGGCTTTAGAGTGTGGAGAATAGCCCATGAACACGCCTTCATTTGCTTTGGGAGAAAATTTGTTGAGATTTTGCTTAGGACTTAGTACAAAGCATTTACTCCCAAAGATGTGGAAGTATTCCACATTAGGTATCTTGCCATTATATAACTCATAAGGAGTCTTTTGACTTGAATGAACTCTTCTTCTGCTTGCCCATTTCACATGCTGAGCATAACTTATCTTTTGAATAAGTAATAGTGGGCAGCCCTCTCACCAGTTTCTTGATAACAGCATTACCAATCACTCCCTTTGCTCTTGAGTCTAGACTGAATAACTGACGGTCAGTATCAGTCCAGGTGTGTTTCAGTTTAGGAACTGTTCTTGTGCTCTCAGGAGCATCATCAGTAGCAGTAACGGGTTCCACAGTTTGTGGGATGATAGGACCATCATTTAGCACAGTGAGCATCTCATGATGAATTGATTCAAGATACCACTGAGCCTTAAGCTTCCATTGATGGAAGTCTTTTCCATCAAAGATGGGCACTCCCTTACCAGACATGACTGGGGCAATGATTGTAGACATTTTGGATTTTTGAGAATTGGAAGGATAAGTATAAGGAATGGCTGCCAGGGTTAAAAGATCGACTAAATAAGAATTAATTTAGCCTGCTCTGATACCAGTTGTTAGGTCACAACAACCCTGGTTAATTTGATAATTGTTAGATTAATAGTTTACTTGAGACAATTAAGGTGATTAACACAGTAATTTAGTCAAACGTATATTATTACACAAAGTGTGGCTTGTAGCGGAAATACAAGACAACTTGAACGATTACAAAGATAGATATGTGAACGTGTAAATTGGTGAGTACTCGTTTGCAAGATGATCTCTATTTATAATGTTATAGAGATCTTACATTATGGGCAAAGGAGTAACCGAAGGACTAAGTAAATGAAATGACTAAGATCAAGGGATATGATCTTAGTCCGTTACTATACTGACTGTGACTCAGTCCTTCTACTCGGTATTGGTTTCCAATACCGAGTGCTGATACTGAGTGGCCAGTATTGGCCAAACTCAGTATCACTCCTAACTTAACTATTTTAATCTACATTTTAATCTAAGCTATTCTAGATTGTTTTGTTATCCTAAGATTCATAAAGAGGTAAGGCTTTTTGCCTTAACATTTAGAACTAAACTTTTTAAACTTACAAGACATGAACCAAAGATTAGCTGATAAAGCTCATTTACACAAATTAGAAAAAGAAAAATTTGAAAACCAGTGTAAATCTTGGGGAAATGCATCTATTAAATTAAATAAATGTCTAAATCAACAATTTCCAGAAAATGTAAGGGCTGCACTTGGTGTTGATCCTCAGTTAAACAATAGAAATAATTTTGCTGATTTATTTGAAGAATTTTCTGATATGAACCCTATTCAGTTTGTAAAAGCAAAAACTTTTTGTGAAGTTGGATGTCAAAGTGAGTCAGATGATGAGGATAAAATCATTTTTGAAAACCCAATTGGTCCTTCCATCTGCTCTAAATGCTATACTGAACTACAAGAGCTCAGTATTGAATTTCCTGAAAAAGAAATTTTTGATACTGACCTCCAAATTGTGCAGTATGACACTTCTGCTGTTCCTCCATTTGAAGTTTTATTTAACACAACTACTTTTGAGATATATAAAGAAACTGAGTCTACAGGAAAGAAAACCACTACTACTCAAAATGTTTTATCTAATACTGAGTCTACAGGAACAGCAAAGTCAACTACTCAAGAATCTAAAGAACCTGTTCAAGTTGTCATTCTAAAACATGATAAAAAGAAAACAACTTCATCATGATCTTCAAGTGGAAAAAACAAGAAGTCAAATGATAAAAAGACTTCTCTGCCTAATAAAACTAAGACACCAGAACCATCTCCTTCAAAACCAGTCAAACATAACATTAAAACTCCATTAAAAAATGACAGAAATAATATTTTAAAATCTATTGGTGACCAGATCAAAGTCTTGAGTCAAAAGTTTGCAAATTTCACTAATACTGATCAACCAAAAGTCAAACAATTTTCCAAAATTCCTTATGAAAATATGTTTCGAAACAGACCTAGAAAATGTTATAGATGTCACCATACTGGACATAAAGGAGATGAATGCTGGACTGATCTCTCAAGTCCTAGGTACTCAGTACCAAAGAAAAGGAGAGAAACCAAGTCAGTATCACCAAAGAAAATCTCAAAGGTTTCTCCTGAAGTGATACTGACCTCTCCAACAAAAGAGATCAAGTCAACTCTTGTTTCTCCCTCCAAAGGTCCCATTCAAAAATGGGTTCCTAAAAAGAACTAACTCTTAATTTGTGTCTTGTGCAGGGTGACAGAAAATGGTTCTTAGATAGTGGCTGCTCAAGACACATGACTGGCAGTATGGAGTACCTCCTCAACTATACTCCAGAGAAGGGTCCTTCTGTCAAGTTTGGAGATGATTCCATAGGGAAAACAAGAGGGTATGGAGTAGTCAAGGCATGCAACATAACTTTTAAAAGAGTTGCCTATGTAGAGGGTCTTAAACACAATCTGCTTAGTATCAGCCAGATGTGTGATGATGATAATGAAGATCGTTTCAGAAAGATTGCAGGAATCATCTACAATGATAAAGGGCAACCTGTACTCGTTTCTAGAAGAGAAAAGGATGTTTATGTGGTCAATCTGTCTGAAATAGACCCCACTATTCGAGTTTGTCTGCTGTCTAAAGCCAAACAAGAATTACATTGGTTATGGCACAAGAAGCTCTCTCACACAAACTTCAGAAATATAAATGAGCTCAGTATTAAGAAACTGGTGAGAGGGCTGCCCACTATTACTTATTCAAAAGATAAGTTATGCTCAACATGTGAAATGGGCAAGCAGAAGAAGAGTTCATTCAAGTCAAAGGTTAATCATTCCATTAATGAACTTCTTACAATGATACATATGGATATGTTTGGCCCCATCAGCACACCATCTTTGGCCAAAAAGATCTATACATTAGTCCTGGTTGATGAATTCTCAAGATACACTTGGGTCATTTTTCTCAAGACTAAAGCTGATGCAACAACAGAAATCATTGCCTTCATTAAAAGAGAAGAACTTCAAAAAGGCAACAAGGTCAAACAACTAAGAAGTGACCATGGTACTGAGTTTAAGAACTCAGTATTGGCTGATTTCTGTGAAGAAAAGGGAATCGTTCAAAACTTCTCTGCAGCCTACACACAACAACAAAATGGTGTTGTAGAATGAAAGAATAGAACCTTGATTGAAGCTGCAAGAACTTTGTTACGCAATGCTGGACTGGCACTGAGCTTCTGGGCAGAAGCTGTTAATTGTGCAAATTTTACTCAGAAGAGAGCTACAATAGTCCAGAGACATCAAAAGACTCCTTATGAGTTATATAATGGCAAGGTTCCTAACGTGGAATACTTCCACATCTTTGGGAGTAATGTTTCGTACTTAGTACTAAACAAAATCTCAACAAATTTGCTCCCAAAGCAAATGAAGGTGTGTTCATGGGCTACTCTCCACACTCTAAAGCCTTCAGAGTGTATGTCATCTCAACTAAGATGATTGTAGAATCTATTCATGTTACATTTGATGAAAATCAGAATGAGCATTCTACCTCAGCAACAGAAGACATCAGTGGCATAGAAATTCTATGCAATCCAGAAAACTCAATTGCTGAACAGCCCAAGTCTCACCCATACTATGTTGATCATGGTATGAGTGACACTGATCAAGAAATAACTCAGTCTAACTCAAATGTATCAACTTCTGAGGTTCCCGTAACTGATAACCCCAATACTGAGTTCCCAATTCTTGATCTGAACAACTCCACATACGAGGAAGGTGAATCTTCCAGTACTGCTCAAGAATCCACATCAAATCTGCAAAATCAAGAAGAACAGCAACCTGAATTGTCTAATACTGACCAAAATTCAGCTCAGTATCAGGCAGACAACACATCAGTACAACCAGATATTGTTGACCTTGCTTCAAATGCTCCCTTAGGGAACAATCTAAGGGAACACAGAGACCATCCTCATTAAAATATCATTGGTCCAACTGAACAAGGTGTCCAAACAAGAAGAAAGTTAGAGTTTGAACCCCAAGCAACTACAAACTTTTGTTTCTTCTCAAACTTCTTATCTACCATGGAACCAAAGAAAGCTGATGAAGCTTTATTAGATGAAGACTGGGTAGAAGCTATGCAAGAAGAACTGACAGAGTTTGAAAGAAATAAAGTTTGGAACTTAGTACCACCTCCTGCTGGCAAAACTATTATTGGTACTAAGTGGGTGTTCAGAAACAAGATGGACAAGGATGGTGTTGTCATCAGAAATAAAGCAAGACTGGTTGCTCAGTGTTACAGGCAAGAAGAAGGCATTGACTATGATGAAACTTTTGCACCAATTGCAAGTATTGAAGCTATAAGGTTGTATCTTGCATATGCAGCTTTTAAGAACTTCAAAGTATATCAGATGGATGTCAAGAGTGCCTTCCTCAATGGAAAACTACAAGAGGAAGTTTATGTTAAACAACCACCAGGTTTCGTTGATCCTAAGTTTCCTAACTATGTTTTCAAGCTTGATAAAGCTTTGTATGGGCTCAAACAAGCTCCAAGAGCCTGGTATGATACCCTGTCTGAGTACTTAATTGAAAATAAGTTTATAAGAGGTAAAATTGACAAAACATTATTTTCAAAAAGGAAAGGTTCTGACATTTTACTCATTCAGATATATGTAGATGATATTATTTTTGGCTCCACTGACAAGTCAATGCGTGACTGGTTTGCTAAGATAATGTCATCTCAGTATCAGATGAGTATGATGGGAGAACTTACTTACTTTCTTGGTTTACAAGTTGAACAAAAGCCTGATGGCACTTTCATAAATCAAAGTAAGTATGTGCATGACATGCTTAAGAAATATAAATTTGAAAATTTATCTTCCATGCACACTCCTATGGGTACTCAGGATAAAATAAGTAAAGATGAAACTGGTAAACCAGTATGTCAATCCACATACCGAGGTATGATTGGTTCTTTACTTTACTTAACAGTTAGCAGGCTGATATGATGTTTGCAACTTGTTTGTGTGCTCGATATCAGGCTGATCCTAAAGAATCACATATGAAAGCTGTTAAGCGCATTTTTAGATATCTTTCAGGTACTCCTAACATGGGTTGTATAATTCTTCTCGTGGTTCTTCAGTTGTCGAGAGGCATATGCGATCACTTTGTCATGTTGCATCAATACACAACCTAGCCCTTGGTGCGAAGCATATATCACAGTACACCACAAAATTATCGGTTCCTTCAGGGAGAGATAGAATAGGAGCTGAACATAACCTAGATTTTAGAGATTGGAAGGCTGATTCTTGCTTTTCACCCCAGACACATTTCTCATCCTTATGTGTTAACACCGTTAAATCCTTTGCAATCTTTGAGAAATTTTCTATGAATCTTCTATAGTAACCAGCAAGACCAAGGAATTGTCTTACTTCATTTGGGGTCTTTGGAGCTTCCCAATTATTTATAGCTTCTATCTTTGCAGGATCAACGTGAATATCTTCTTCGTTGATAATATGACCCAGAAATTGGACTTCACGCAACCAAAATTCACACTTGGACAACTTGGCGTACAACTTCTCTTTCTCCAACAACTCAAGAATGATTCTTAAGTGCTCTTCATGCTCTTCTCTCGAATGCGAATAGATAAGAATATCATCTATGAAGACGATAACAAATTTGTCGAGATATTGCTTGCACACTCTGTTCATGAGATCCATAAACACAGCAGGTGCATTGGTCAAACCAAATGGCATTACTAAAAATTCATAATGACCATAGCGAGTTCTAAAAGCAGTTTTGGGCACATCTTCATCACGAACTTTTAACTGATGGTAGCCTGAACGAAGATCGATTTTGGAATATAAACTCGATCCTTGGAGTTAATCGAATAAATCATCAATACGGGGAAGAGGATATCGATTCTTAATTGTTACTTTGTTCAATTCACGATAGTCAATGCACATTCTCATTGAACCATCTTTCTTTTTAACGAAGAGGACCGGAGCTCCCCAGGGCGAGAAACTCGGTCGAATGAAACCAAGATCAAGAAGTTCTTGTAATTGCGATGAAAGTTCTTGCGTTTCAGACGGTGCAAGACGATAAGGAGAACGCGCAATAGGTGCGGCTCCTGGAATCAGATCAATACGAAATTCGACTTGTCTCTGAGGCGGCAGTCCAGGCAATTCACTAGGAAATACACCAGGAAATTCACGAACAATAGGAATGTCCTCAATCTTACGATCTTTGGACTTTGTGTCAACGACATGAGCAAGAAAGGCTTGGCATCCTTTACGAAGATATTTTTGAGCTTTCATAAAAGTTATGATTTTTATGTTTTTGTTTCTTTGTTGTTCACCTTGAATTATTAAAATTTCTGTTTTGGATAAGGGAATTCGGATTTGTTTGGTGAAGCATATTATTTCAGCACGGTTTTTAGACAACCAATCCATCCCTATGACGATATCAAAACTACCTAGCTCTACAGGCACAAGGTCTATATCAAAAATGTGATCATCTAGGTCAAGCTTACAACCTTTAAAAACTTCACTAGACCTAACAACTTTGCCATTTGCTAACTCGATTTCATAATTCACTTTCAAACGATTAGGATTCAGATTTAAGAAACTTTTAAAGTCGGTCGATACGAAACTCAAGTCGGCTCCCGAATCAAATAAAATAGAAGCAAAATGATTATTGATGATAAACGTACCAGTGACGGTATCAGGATTTTCACGAGCTTCTTGAGCATTCATAACAAATGCACGACCACGACCATTTTGACGATCATTGTTGTTGGCATTGCGATTGTTGTTGCGATTGTTGTTACGATTGCCATTGTTGTTGTTGCCATTCTGGTTGTTGTAGTTCTGAAGTTTAGGGCAACGATTACGATAATGATTAGGATCACCACACTCGTAGCAGACATGCTTTTTAGGAGGATTTTGGACGAACACTTTCTGAAATTATGACCCCAGCGGTCACACTTGAAGCACTTCTCACACTTACCACCATGATGCCAGTTACATCTTTGCACAGGGGCTTGCTTCCAGCATAGGACTTAGATTCTGGATTAGACTGATTGTTGTTCTGAGTAGAGGCAGCATAATTCTTAGTCTTTTGATATTTGTTCCCTTTGTGATCACGCTTGTTGTCGTAGGAACGCTTTTCATTTTCATTGCTCACATTATCAGAAGATTTGCTAGACACCACTAGCTTGTCTTTGAACGATCCACTTCTCATTGCATCATCAGTAAACCTTGTTGCACGATTCACTGCATCTTCGAATGTTGTCGGTTCAGAAGCAATAACATGAGTACGAATAAGATCATGAAGACCTTGAAGATACTTTTCAATACGCTTGAATTCAGGAGAAACCATATGAGGAACGAGACGAGCGAGTTCTTGAAACTTAGTTGTGTAGGTAACAATATCAGATCCAACCATGGACAGATTCCATAGTTCCACTTCAACTTTTTGTAGCTCTCTCCTTGGACAAAACTTTTGAGTTAACTGATCCTTGAATGTATCCCAAGTCATAGCATCAACGGTTGCACGACCTAAGACTTGCACTTGAGAATTCCACCAAGACAACGCTTCCTTGGACAATGTACAAGCAGCAAACTTTGTCATATTCTCCGCGGCACATTGACTGACACTGAAAATGGATTCCACCTTCTCAATCCAGTGGATGATAGCAATAGCACCTTCAGATCCAGAGTAGGTCGGAGGATGACAGGACGTAAAGGTCTTATATGACTGACCTTGACGATTGGGATCTGAAGTTTAAACAATTAAGGAAAGAATGAACAATAGGTTAAAATAAAATGGAAATAAATGAATAAGTCGAATAATATACCGTTCTTTCCCACATTAGATGCACCAGCGGCATTTCCTCTTGCAGCGTTCATTTGAGCCATTGCTTCAGCGATTCGGCGTTCCACCATTTGTTCGACAGTCTCAGCGTTTCCTCCTCGAGCCATTGATGAATTTCTGATTCAAATAATACGATTTAAATAAAAATTTAGAAAAGAATAATATAGGAGGACTATAAAGGAAATATACTTATAATAAGGATCAAAGAATAGATATACAATAGACGTAATAGTAGTAGTAGACGTAGATATAAATAGTCGTAATTATTTTAGTAGTAGTAGAGACGTATAGAAAATACAATTTATAAGAACAATAGAAATTACTAAAATTTCACTTTATTAAACACATTCCTAATACGTAATAGTTTTAAAATTTGGGCACATACGCCAATACTAAAGAACAAAAATACTAAAATAGCTAAACATAAAATCTAATAATAGTAATAGAAAACAAATATAGACGATATGTAGATGACTAATCATCTTCCTCTGGCTCAGAGTCTTCCATAGGCTCTGACTCTTCTTCTGGTTCTTCCTCTGGTTCTGATTCTTCTTCGGGCTCAGAGTCTTCTTCAGGCTCTGATTCTGATATCACTTCTGGCTCTGGTTCTCGACGTCGTGGAGTTCTTGGAGCAACATCACACTTGGGTTTAGCAGGCGAACATATATAAATAAGACCGCCCTCACGCTTACGATAAACAATAGGACGCTGACCACGAGCTGGAGTAGGAGGACCATTAAGAATAATAGGAAAGGGACGTCTTCTTGGGCGATGATGCCATGGGACAACAAGAGGTTGTACCACTGCTGGCACTGGAGCAACAGGCACTAGGACTACTGGGACAGCAGCACCACGATCACTATCGGAATCAGACGAAATATCGAGGACACTAGCAGGAGACATTCTACTAAACACGACGCATAAAAATTTATTAGATTATGAAAACTTAAGGTTCACTGACGAATACTAACTCAAACACTAAGGCAATACTAACTAAGGCAAATATTCTATACTAAGAACAATGGAACTTCAGGATATGAGAGTGAGCATGCCATGATTATTTTGATTTTATAAAAATGTATGTTTTTCCCAAAAATCTTTTGTAGTTATAGACTAGGCTTGCTAATTCACTATAACTTAAGCTCTGATACCACTCTGTCACACTCCGCCAAGAATGAGTTTTACTTCTTTTAAAATGTTTTGCGGAAGAACGAGGGTGTAACGTTCATGACAACATAGCAAAAATTAAGTAAACAAACAACCACGCAATAACGAAAAATAAAGGTTTGTTTCACTTTCCAAAAGTAGAAAGTTTCCAAAAATAGTAAGTTTCCTAAAATAGAAATTGTTTTGAAATGAAATGATTGTTCGTAAACTTAATGTTTTAATCATGGTTCACGACAATCCCAATGCTCATATCCTCCAAACTCCACTGCACCTAATTACGTGGAAAAACATAAATAGTAAAAGGGTCAACAATAATGTTGAGTGAATCCACAGGGTTAAAGTGAAAGTAAAGTAAGTGTTTTGCTACTTAAAATGGTTGTTATGAAAATGGTTTATGACTGAGAAATGTATAAGGTTCAACACTCATATGATATGAGATGTAAATATGAAAAGTGAAGTGTAATTGTAGAATATCTACAATTACTAGTTATGTTTATGAAAATGTGTTGAACAAGTTGTTATGTTTGACATCGCATGAACTGTTATCCCCAACAGGTAGCTAGTCTATTGAGTTAATATACCAACCCCTAAGTCCACAATCAACACTTCAACTCCAGTATGTTATGTTATTTTATGGATATACACTCCCGGAGATGTCTTGGATAAACCAAGTAAAGATCTAACGTTTGTTGGGAGGATGAGTGTCAGCCAATAGTACTATTTGCATATCCATGGTCTAGATCCACTAGTTAATGATTGTTGGCAACCTTAGTCCGGTATAATAATTGTTTGTCATGCCAATGCGATAATGAAAATGTATAGATGTTGTTGTACAGTCATAATAAAATAGAGGAATCCTTTGGAGACTCCTAGCATAGCGACAAGGTACTTAAAACAAAGGAATCCTTTGGAGACTCCTAGCTTCCTAAATAATTTAACTAATGATTAGACTAAGCTAACACAGGCGATTCTATACACGATATAAGTTAAGTAATATGTATTTCATGTTATGTTTTATGCTTCGTGACATTGAATGAATTTGGGTTATTGGACCTTAATAGGTCGAAATGAAATGAAATGAAATGAACTTCGAAATGAAATGAAATGAAATGAAATGGGCTTGGGTTAGACTTATTAGGCCTAGATTGGGCCTATTGGGCCTAATGGGCTTAATGGGCCACTAGGTTGGGCCACTTGGGCCTCTTATTGGGCTTAGGTCCAATTAGATTGGGCCATGGATTGGGCTTGGCCCAATTGGGTTCGGTTTGGTTATGAATGGGCCAAAGGTTTGGGCTTTGGTCCAAATGGGCTTGGATGCTAATGGGCCAACTAAGGTTTGGGCCCGATGGACTAAAATAGATCGATATGGGCCAAGTACGGGCCTTGGCCCGATTGGGTATTCGGGTTTGGGTTGATCGGTTGGGTCAAGATCCGGCCTTGACCCGGTTTGACTTATTAGTCAACATTGTTCAAAATTAGTCAATAAAAGTCAACAGTTGGGTTCTAGATTTCGGCTAGGGTTTAGGGTATACTATAATTCGGTCAACCAAAGTCAACTATGGTCAATCTAGCTATTGTATGGTCAATTAGTCAACATTAAAGTCGACTAGGGTTAGGGTTCGGTCTAGGGTTGGCCGAAGGCCAAAACCCTACGGTTTTGTGTTCTAGGTCGAGTCTAGATCGAGTCTAGGTCCGGTTTTAGGTGTTAGATTTGATATAGGTTCGGATCTAAGGATTAATTCTAGGGTTTATCATGTCAAGTTCGAGATCTAGGGTTCAAACAAATAGATCTATCAAGTAAACAACAAAACAAGAACAACGCACACACACATGGACCCGATCGGATAGGGTCATGCATGTGTGTTCGGTTTTCGTGACTAACCGAGACCATATGGCCTAGGGCCATGGTCTCGGGTTCAAGACAAGGTTCAAGCAAAGAGATATCAAGGAAAAACAAAGGTTATAACATCATACCTTGATCGAATGAAGGGAAAATCGGCAAAGGGGTGCTCGGAATTGCTTGCGATCGGGAAAACGGACGATGGTGATGGTGGTTTGCTTGCTACGGCCGAAGTGGAGAAAGGGGGCAAAATAGTGTTAGGGTTTGGCATAGGGTAAGTATTTATAGTATAGGGTTAGTTAGAGTTTGAGTCTAACTACAATTCCTTTTGAAACTAGATGGATAAGGCTTAAGGAACAAGATAGAATTCAAGGTAACTTGATCAACACCCCAAGGGTGTTTGGCCGAGCAAGAGGGCACGAGCAAGGGTAGGCCGGCCACATAGTGGTCGGTCAAAAGATCAAGGTGCCGGGTTTAGAGCGTAGTTCAAATCGAGTCACGTTTATATTAAGTTAATACGTTTATTGTTTAACCGGTAAAAGTTACTATTTTAGAAATGTTTTAGCTCAAAGTGTGTCACCATAAGTAAATAAAATGTTGTGTTGACTAAAATAATCAAACACTAATGTATGGTGTAAAATATGTATGTTTGTTGTGTATAAGGAATGCCAAAAATAGAAATGTCTAAAAATAGAAACTTTCTAAATAAGGAAAGTTCTAGAAATGAAATGAAGTTACATACCAGAAATATCGAGTTGTCACACTCCAAGACTGGATAAAAATTGCAAGACTGATAAAGGAGTTGCCATCTAGATCTTCTGAAGCCCAAGTGATGATGGATGAAATCTGGGCTGTATTTGCTATATGTTATGAAAAGGGCATCCTTTATGCAGCAGATTATTGGGCACTCTGTGTGATGACTGAGGCTGTCAAGAACAATAAACCTGAGTGCCTTAATACTTTCAGAATGTTCCCCAAATATACTGTTCCTCCTAATCTTATCTTTCAGGATCAAAAGAGTACCATATATCCAACATCTGGATATATGTATACTGACTCAGAGGACAGGGAGTGCTTCATTACTGAAGCAGATTTGGCAACAGCTACTATCAGCCATTTGGTGGGTTTAAAATGGATGATAACCAAGAAAGAAGACTCTTGGTTCAGAAAGAAAATAGTTGCCGTGCTAAACAACAGGCAAGATGAACTTAAAAAGAGAGAAGAGTTCATCCATGTGAAGAAAGAAGTCTTCTATGAGTTTGAGTCAATCAACAAAGGATGAAGAAGAAGACTTTGCAGCCTGTATTTGTTAATTTTTTATTTCTCTTTGTAATTGTTTTGTTATCATTAAATAGGGGGAGATTGTTAAGGCAAAAAGCCTTACCCCTTTGTGAATCTTAGGATAACAAAATAACCTAGACTAGCTTAGATTAAACAGTAGATTAAATTAGCTAAGTTAGGAGTGATACTGAGTTTGGCCATTATTGGCCACTCAGTATCAGCACTCAGTATTGGAAACCAATACTGAGTAGAAGGACTGAGTTACAGTTAGTATAGTAACGGACTAAGATCAAATCCCTTGATCTTAGTCATTTCCTTAGCTTAGTCCTTCGGTTATTCCTTTGCCCATTATGTAAGATCTCTATACCACTATAAATAGAGATCATCTTGCAAAGGGGTATTCACCAATTCACGCATTCACTTCCATACACTTGTAATTGATCAATGGTCTTGTTATTCCGCAACAAGCCACACTTAGTGGATTTATATATTGACTATATTCTT
Organism: Calendula officinalis; assembly: GCA_963853835.1. Lineage (NCBI taxonomy): Eukaryota > Viridiplantae > Streptophyta > Magnoliopsida > Asterales > Asteraceae > Calendula > Calendula officinalis. The sequence goes on from OY970828.1 coordinate 65,700,241, forward strand.
GTGTTATCACTTTAATATTTCATTAAGTATAATAATCTATCAATTAACATTACAAACCAGGGTTGTTGTGACCTAACATTAATCGAACTAGACTTCTTAGACTGCTCAACGTCTTTTACTCTCCCATGCATTGGCTTCTTAAGTTTGGTTTTTAAATTTCGATCTGAAAAATTTAAAACGGATGAATTAGAATCTCGTTTCAAAAGAACTGGATTTTTGAGAGAAGAAATCTTAGATTTGAGAGACGTAGGGTTTGGAGAAGCATTTGAAGTAGAAACGTTTTGATTAGAAGCATATTTTATTTCAATAATTTTATCTTCTAATTCATGAATTTTAGTTTGTAGATCAGATTTTTCTTTGTCAAATGCCTTATGAGTTTCATCGATTTCATTTTTCCAGTTGGCAAATTTTCTTTTCAAGAATGATAGAGGGAACATAAATCTTTGGTGTTATCTTCTGTTGAAGTACAACATTACCTTTTATCTCAAATTCTTCAGGTGTTATAAATGGAAAATAATCATCATTTTGAAATTTGACCTTTTTAGTTTCATATGATTTATTTAATTCAGTGTAATTGAAACTAATTTGGACATTCTCCCTTCTAGCTCGGTTGAAAGTCTCTATTTCTTCTTCCTCATCAGTTATACGAACAAATCTTTGCGAGATCCCATTGTGCATGTATCTTGAATCATATAATGTAGGAACCATTTTGCATGCATTCTTAAGATTTTCAGGATTGTCAGCTCCTAGCCCTTCTCTTGAATTAAAATATTTGAAGTCTTTGGGCTTGTTGAGATGAATGGTTTGATCAGTATGTCCTGTTTTGACAATCAATTCCTCAAGATGTTTGATATGGGAATTCAATTTATTGGTTTCATGCTTGAGTGTGTTTATGATATTTTGTTTGGTTTTCATTTCATTTAATGAAATTATTTTTTGTTCATGAAGATTTTCAGTTAATTCTTTGATTTGTGAGTTTAAAGATTTAAATTGTTTTTCATTGTCGTCAAAATCTTTTTGTTTACGTGCCAAAGCATTTTTATTATACTGATATTCATGCCATGTTTTTGTGTATAATTTGTGATTGTGATCAAACTTAGCCTGTAATTCTGATATTTGATTTTGTAACTCCAGATTCTCTTGTTTAAAAACTTTAGTTTGTTGAATATGATGAACAAGTTGATCACCTAGATGAGCATTTTGTTTATTTCGTGTTTCCAAAATATTTAAACGATCTTTAAGTTGTACATTTAAGTCTTTTTCTACTAAAATTTGTTGGGTTAATAATTCTATTTGAGATATCAGAGTTTGGATAAAACAAGTATCATAATTAGTGGAAGTATTTTCATTAGAGAGAAGAGAAGTATGTACCTTGCCATCCTCATCGACTTCATTAATACGATCAACAACCTCAGCATTTTCTCTCGCCATAAAACACAAGTTGGCTGAATGTTCTTCATCTTCAGGTTCAGAATCTTCCATCCAACTAAGGTCTTCAGCTCACAACACATTTCCAGCCTCTATTTGCTTAGCCATGAGCATCTTTCGTTTAAAGTAATCAGAATCACGGACTTTGGGTTTCTTGCAATCACGTGAGTAATGACCAACAATACCACAATTGTAACATTTTTTCGTTGGATCCAATGGTGTAAGAGTTTGCTTATCAGTTGTGTTGTTTGTTGATGTAGCAGATGGAGCAGATTTGAAGTTTGAGGACGATCTTAAGTTGTTATTTGTGGGTTTTTTGTAATACTTCTAATCATAATTTGAAATAAGTGACATAGCTTGAAGTACATCTTCGAGTTCTTTTTGCAAATCATCAGTTGTAGACGTTACAGGTGCTTCAACACTTTCTTTCATTTTAGTCGCTGATGCATACAGACGATGTTGTTTTGTGAGCAGTGCAAGAGTATCATCAGTCTCTTGTTTAGTTTTCACTATGTTTTTAACCATAGGTTCATTTTGGTGCAAGTATTCATAGAGTTCATGAATATCGATCAAACTGAGATCTTTGTGTTGCATGGCACTATTCCTAAATATTTCCCACTCTGGTAAAAGACTATGGATGAATTTGATATTGACCTCCAAATTTTCTTTTCGCAAGTGGTTTTTGCGAAGTTAATTCATCAATTGTAACCCCCTAAAAAAATTATTGTAACTGAATTATTCACCTTTTTGTTAAATAAATTATGTGCTATTTATTTAATTGAGATTATATGCGCATTTACTGTGTATTTAGTGTGCGTAAATAAATATGCGACCTGATAATTAAATAACTAGAGTGTTATTTATTTTGTGTACAATTAATTATGAGACTAATTAATTATACGTGGTATTTAATTTAATAACTAGAGTGTTATAAAATTTGTGAGTAATTATCTACGAGTTAATTAGATAGCGTTGTGACATCTTATCATGAGGATGAGTGTTGGGTTTGAGTTTTGAGAGGGCGGCCGAGAGGCCAAGGCTTCTTTAATCGTTCCGTTTTATGCTGAGTCCCTGAGTTCGAGCCCAACCATTTTGGCCATCCTATGTTCGGCTGAAATTAGCATGACACAAAGCCCACCCACGTGTAATTAATCATTGGACCATTGGGATTGAGGCTCAAGGCCTTTAGTGGCTAAATATTTAAATAAGATAAACCCTACTACCTCTCTCATTTATTTCGTGACTTCCCTGACCGACAACCCATCTTCCTCTCCATCGCAGAATTCTGCAATCAACCTAGCTGCCATCTTTCTTATGTTCCTCGTGAACTTTGGTGTGAGAAGTGAGGCCAAGCAACTAGACGCAGGTTCAACTTGGAGGTTCCAACCGCCGATCTTTTTCTCTTGTTTTCTTTTCACCCGATTAATAATTTGTTGGCTTATTTCGTTGTGTTGTTTTGTGGGTGAAATCTACGAACGAGTAGGTGTTTACAGCCAAGGATTTACCGAGATCATTCCGCACTCCTTGTTGTTCTAACTGTCTATCGCCACCGGTAACACGCTCTTTGTTTTCTCGTTCATTTAATCGTTTTTCCAATTCTAACAGTATATTGGGTTGTTCGTATCTGAGCAGCAGCAGCAACCTCGATCGAGAGAAGTTAACGATCGAGTCAAGCCTTTTCCCCGATTATTGTCGTCCGTTTCAGAATAGTAGCCAAGTCTCCCCGAGTTCTCGTCCAGTAATGCTTTTTCCCCTTGTTTCGTGACAATTCTTTTGGTTTCTTTGATTCTGATTTCGTTTGGACTTAGGGGTGTTGTGTGTAATTTCGAGCGGCCAAACTAGCAAGTAATAAAGCAGTGATCGAGTGGAGCCATTGAAATTCCATGCAATATTAATTGGCGAGCAGAATGTTGAGCAAACCCATCTTGTTCGAGTAGGATTGTGTGAGACTTGCGGTAGTTTTCTTTCCCTGGTTTACTTCGTTTAATTAACCCTTGTGATGTCGATTTCTAAATTCCATATTGCAATCATGATTATTATCCCAATGTGACGTTTCTTTTGTTTTTGTTGGTTGCTTTGAGTTTTTTCAAGAAAGAATTAAATTAAAACTTCAGATTGTGGATCCTCGATTTGCGTGAAGGTGTTTTTCAAATGCAACAAATCCATAGTTTTCATTTGCTGAGTTCGATTATTTTAAAACAAAATAAAAACCAGCCTTTCTTTAATTTATGTTGTTTTGAGCTAATTGCCAGTCAAGTTCTTGGTGGTTTAAGTATTCAATCCGGTCTAGTTGTCTATGTGATGGTTTGTTGTTCTCGAGTTTTGGAAGTTCTAGTTCCTAAAATACGAGTCACTGAAATTCATGAGTGTCGGGTGTAGCGGGTTGGGTAAAAATCTTTTGTTAATATCTAAATGTTTTATCAACCGAAAATCGGAACCGAAACCGTAGGGTTCTTGGTTTCCTAAAACAAAATATATTTTTAAATAAAGATACTAGATTCAAGGTTTTAATATACGGAATCGAGCCTCGAGGCGTTTTCCTTTAGCCTCACGAGGCGTAAGCCTCGAGGTGGTCCGAGGCGTATCATTGAGGCGGAAAAACAACAAAAAATCCTAAAAATATATATAACTCATAAAAACACCACAAAAGATTATATAATCCAAATATAAGTTCAAAAGGACATAGTTAATGTATCAACAAAAAGATCATAGTTAAGGGCTTAGGGTTATATCCACTAAAAATAATATCATGCAATAAGATCAAAGATCGTGAAATCCATCATCTCCGGTCACTTCAACTTCATCCCCTAAAGGCATTTGATAATCGTCATCTTCATCAAACAAATTAATTTGAACACCTCCCCTTCTCCTTTTCCTTGTTCTCAAACTTGCGCCTCCATCTTCAGTTTCCTCACCAATAGCAATCCCGTTATTTTCTTCATCATTATCATCATCATTGGGATTAGCTACCCATTCATCATCAGAACACAAGTCAACAAGTAAAGGATCATCTTCTTCTTTTAGCGACTTTTTCTTGATATATTTTTGCTTCAACCTTTTGTTGTACATAACATAGACCAAGCTATTCAATTTTTCGGTGGTCAACCGGTTTCTTCTCTTTGTATACACTTGGTTAAAGGCACTCCAATTACGTTCACAAGCTGATGCCGAACAAGTAAGACCCAAGATCTTTATTGCAAATTGTTTGAGTTCCGGTACATCGTCTCCATATTGATCCCACCAATCAACTATATATTAATAGAAAAACAAATTAAGGAATTATTTATTATATTAATTATTAGTGAAAAATATTTATAAGTGAAAAGTATTTACCGGGTGAGCGCTTCATGTATGAGGCTAAAGCTGCTCTATGTCCTAAGAATCCCCGTTTGTGCTTAAAATCGTCGAGTTGGAGATCGATCTTCTCATAAATGACTTTATCCTTTACGAACTTTCCCAAGCAATTATACAGACCCACTTTTATTTCCGGATGTGTCGAAACATTGGGACTCCATCTATATCGAGGATTCAAGTAATACGCCGCCGCATGCAAGTCACGATGCATTTGGAACTCCCACTTTTGATCAATAATGTCCCATATCTCTTTATAAATAGCAGCATCTTTATTAAAATTTTGTGCAATCTTTTCCTTGCACTCGTCCATTGCACCGTATATAAAAGGCATTGTCGGTGTCCTCTCACCATCAACAACCCTCAAAACATTAACAAGTGGCTTTGTGGTTTTAATAGAATAAACCACACTTGGCCAAAAATTAGTCTCGTCCATGATAATCTTTTTGACGGCTTTCCCCTCCGGTTTGTTTGCCCAAGCACAACTCGACCACTCCCGCGAAACAAACATCATTTGCAATGCTTGTTTTAATTCTAACATACTTTCCAAAGTCAAATAAGCGGTGGCAAATCGTGTGGCGGCCGGTCGAAGGAGATATTTTTTTTCAAATTTTCTTGTTAAGCTTAAGACCCATTGATGGTTGTGGATAAAATTAGACACCCTTTTTGCTTTAAGCAAAGCATTTTTGTGTTGTGGCAATTCTCCAATTTTCACAAGCATCAAATCGATGCAATGAGCTGCACATGGGGTCCAATATAAGCTTTTCCTCTTTTGCATCAACAAAGTCCCGACCGCTTTGTATGCACTTGCATTATCGGTGATCACTTGAACCACAATATCTTCCCCTATCTCCTCAATTACACCATCAAGTAGCTCGAACAATGTTTGTGCATTTTTTTATGCAATCTGAGGCATCAATTGTCTTCAAAAAAATGGTCCCATATTGATTATTAACTAGAAAGTTAATTAGACTTCTATTTCTCATGTCCGACCAACCATCTGATAACAATGAAACACCCGTAGATTTCCATGTTGCTTTTATATCATCAACAAGTGCAGTTGTTGTCTTCACTTCTTCTTTAAGTATCCACGTCCTCAACTCATGCATTGTTGGAGGTTTGAGTCCTCGACCATAGAGTCCAACCGAAAGCAACATATTAAAATACGAAGGACTCGTTGCAATATTAAATGGGATTCCATTCTCATAGAAGAATCTCCCAATGTCCAAACAAACTTTATTCCGGTGCTCCTTAGCATTTGCCGGTATCATTCCTTCATTGTCTTCATTATTTGACACAAATCGGTCCATAGGTCCTCTCACACCTCGAGAGCTACCACTAGGACATGTGTTAGTTACCTCACTTGGAATCTCACCCGCACCATACTAAGCTCCACAATCAACACTCTCTTGAAATTGCTTTTGGGCAACATGTTTTGTTGTTTCAAAGTTCTTCAAAAATTGTAACATTTCATCTTTGACTTCATCAGGAACGTTATTGCATGGTGCAACATCTTTTCTTGTACAAGCAAGATGAGCCTTCATTCTACTAACTCCCCCCTTTATAGTTTTGCTACAAAATTTCCACTTTATGTATTAGTAGCCCCTTTTTACCCCATCAGCGGTAACTTTAACTTCTTCACCATACTTCCAAGCGGGATCTTTTCGTGTTCCTTTGCTAGCCATCCAAACTAACTACAAAATAGAAAACAGGAAAACTAACCTTTTTATATAGAATTAAAGGGCTGTTTTACACAATTAAAGGGCTGTTTTACACATAACAAAAGGCAGTCATACACATAAAACAGAAAATGCAGTTTTTCAAACACAAACAGCAGTTTGTTAAGAAAACAGAAAAGATAGTTAATTTTATAAAAAAAATTGCAGTTTTAAAAAAAACAGAAAAAGCAGTAAATTTTATTAAAAAAAGTGCAGTTTTTAGAAAAACAGCAGATGTAGTAAATATTTATTAAAAGAATCTGCAGTTTTTTTAGAAAAAATGAAAATGCAGTTAATTTATACTAAAAAACTGCAGCCATTTTATTTAAAAATGCAGTCATACATTAATATCATAAAAGTGTGCAGTAATAGTAAAAAAATTCGATCATCAATTGAGCAGCAGCAACCTCGATTATAAAAATGCAGTCATACATTAATATCATAAAAGTGTGCAGCAGCAGCAACCTCGATCGAGAGAAGTTAACGATCGAGTCAAGCCTTTTCCCCGATTATTGTCATCCGTTTCAGAACAGTAGCCAAGTCTCCCCGAGTTCTCATCCGGTAATGCTTTTTCCCCTTGTTTCGTGACAATTCTTTTGGTTTCTTTGATTCTGATTCTGTTTGGACTTAGGGGTGTTGTGTGTAATTTCGAGCAGTCAAACTAGCAAGTAATCAAACAGTAGCAATTCAAATTCCAAGCAATATTTATTGGCGAGCAGAATGTTGAGCGAACCCATCTTGTTCGAGTAGGATTGCGTGAGACTTGCGGTAGTTTTCTTTCCCTGGTTTACTTCGTTTAATTAACCCTTGTGATGTCGATTTCTTAATTCCATATTGCAATCGTGGTAATTATCCCAATGTGACGTTTCTTTTGTTTTTGTCGGTTGCTTTGAGTTTCTTCAAGATAGAATTAAATTAAAACTTCAGATTGTGGATCCTCGATTTGCGTGAAGGTGTTTTTCAAATGCAACAAATCCATAGTTTTCATTTGCTGAGTTCGATTATTTTAAAACAAAATAAAAACCAGCCTTTCTTTAATTTATGTTGTTTTGAGCTAATTGCCAGTCAAGTTCTTGGTGGTTTAAGTATTCAATCCGGTCTAGTTGTCTATGTGATGGTTTGTTGTTCTCGAGTTTTGGAAGTTCTAGTTCCTAAAATATGAGTCACTGAAATTCATGAGTGTCGGGTGTAGCGGGTTGGGTAAAAATCTTTTGTTAATATCTAAACGTTTTATCAACCGAAAATCAGAAACCGAACCCGTGGGGTTCTTAGTTTCCTAAAACGAAATATATTTTTAAATAAAGATACTAGATTAATGGTAAACATGTTTATGAGTTTAAAAGTGAACCTCGGGACTGTCGGGTGCCTCGGGAATAGACGGGTGATGTCGGGATTCAAAACGAGTTTTAAAAGTAATGATGAAATTTGGACAAGATGTATAGTCTGAGTTTGATTCCATTTGTACCACACTTAAAATACGTTTTTAGATTTTTGACCCGTGCTGGTTTCTAGATTTCTGAGTCCTCTTTCAGTTTCCGCTGACGGCTCGTTAATCCAATTTGTCGGTTAAAAGATATCGTTGTTTTTGTAAACCATCGCAAAATAGTTTTCTGTTCAGCTATTCTGTCTTGTGAGCCTGTTTTGAGCCCTTTCTGTTTGGATTTAGTTTCTGAGGTCTTCTGTCGAATTGTAGTCCTTTGAGTCATTTAGCTACTGTAAAAATGTGAATAAAATCCTGTGAGCGATTTGAGAGTTATAGCCGTTCCCTTACGAGTGCTGAGTGCTGTCAAATTCTGTTGGAAATAATTTTGAGTCGAGTTTTAATCCGATTAGGAGCTGAGTTGTGACTCTTGTACGTGCCGATGATTCCTTAGGAGCTTACGTTTATCGAGGTGGGTAATCTCACTATAAACTTGTACTTAGTTTCGATTCATGATTATGTGCTATGTGTTGTGAATTGTCTTGTTGATTGAGCTTGAGTACTGATTGTGTGATTTATTTGAGTTATCTGTGATCTGAGTTATCTGGAGACTGAGTTATCTGAGTTCTGAGTTCATGAGTTAAAACATTAAACATAATATACTTGACTTGATACCGAAGAGCACTGGTGTCAGATGTTTGTCTTGGCACCGAAGAGTACTGGTGCCAGACGTTTTGACTCAACACCGAAGAGTACAGGTGTTGAGCCTTGAGGTGGTGTGAGGCGGGTCGAGGTTGATCTGTCGGCCCAAGCCACACTAGCGCGCTATATAAATTAAAATCTGAGAAATAAATTCGAGTAATTGAGAATTGAGTAGAGTCTCTAGGGATCACTTATGTGACTTGAGTTGTTTGTATTAATTTGTTTATTTTGATATTATTCACTCAGCAATGACTGACCCCAAACACTCCCTCCAATTTTGCAGGTACTAGCAAGGGCAAAGAGAAGGTCAACGGTTGATGGGCTGCATTCCGATTTAATGTTCTGGATTTGGTTTTAAATACTTTTGAGTCAAACAAATTTTTGAACACATTTATTATTCCGCATTAAAGGCCATGAGTCGGTTATATTATTTCATGAGTTGGGACCGTTTTTGTTTACTTGTACCTGGGGAAATTGTCTTATTTTATTATTTAAATAATTTTTTTAAATTTCCCCTGATTTTTGTGTCACGGGGGGGGGGGGGGGGAATTGTTAGATTCGTCCCACGTTGGTTGGAGAAGGGAATGAAACACTCCTTAAAAGGGTGTGGATACCTCTCTTAGCATGAGGCCTTTTGGGTGGAAGTGGTCCATACCAAGAACAAAACCGTGCGCCAGTGGGCAAAGCGGACAATATTGTGCTACGGGGTTCTGGGATGTTACAAATGGTATCAGAGCCAGTCACCGGATCGATGTGCACAACGAGGGCGTTGTGTCCCCAAGGGGGGAGAATTGTAACATTCGTTCCACATTGGTTGGAGAGGGGAACAAAACACCCCTTATAAGGGTGTGGATACCTCTCCTAGCATGAGGCCTTTTGGGTGGAGTGGTCCATACGAAGAACAAAATCGTGCGCCGGTGGGCAAAGCAGACAATATCGTGCTACGGGTTCTGGGATGTTACATCAATGTACAATATCTATGATATGTACTTTCCAAATCTTCTCCATTTATGCTCTTGAATGATTGATAAGAGTTTAGGGTAGTAACCATCTTAACTTTGTTGCTTAACAATGTACCCTCCATTTGCTTTCTGATCTCATCCCACAGCTCTTTACCGGTTTCCAGACTATATAAACTGTTATAGATGTCGTTTGGTAAGCCTTGAAGCATAAATGAATATGATTGTAAATCGGCTTTGGCTCTTCGTGTTTGTTGAACTGAATATTCAGCAGGAGGAACACGACGTTTACCACTGATAACTACAGGAGTAGCATCCGGATCAGCAATAGCATCTTCATAAAATACTGCATTTCCATGCTCGAGGGACTCAAGTATTTCCGTAGCTAGCTCCTGGTTTCTGATAAAGTGGAGAAATCGTTTCTTCCACTGAGGATATTGTCCTCGATATACCACGGGTGGTTTAAGATCAGATCCGATCGAAAGTGCATCTTTTGACGTCATTTTGAAATGATATTAAAATGAAAAAGTTTTCGGGTGTTGAAATGAAAATTTAAAAAATATAATATTTGTTCGAGCCGAGAAGTAATTGGGCCGAACAGTTGTAATTACTTTCTGGGTAGAACACTTGTGAACCGATGGTTGTGTTCGGGCCGAACACTAATATGGGCCGAAGACTGATATGATTCGTCTTGACTTCGGGCCGAACAATAATATGGGCCGAAGACTAATATGATTCGTCTTGACTTCGGGCCGAACACTAATATGGGCCGAAGACTAATATGATTCGTCTTGACTTCGGGCCGAAGAAGATTGAGCCGAACAGTGGTTTGGGTTGATGTTCGGGCCGAACTCTTTTGGGTCGAACAAGAAAAGGAGTCGGACACCTTCTTCGTGTTCTTGAAGCCGAAGACGTCGACGGAACCTTCAAAAATTCACCATTTCGATCCGATTCTGCTCAATACTCAACCAAATTCTATGATTCCAATCCCTAACTGCTCGAAAATGATTTTCTAACGATCTGATCCGCTAATATCCTTCAATCCATAACAATACAGCTCGAATTCTTCGATTTTCAGAGACTTTTTGAGTTTTCCAAGTTTTTCACAAAAATCACTGAATCATGATCAATTGTTGATGGAATTGATCGAAATTTGATTCTATTCCTATTAGAATCAATGGAGAAACGTTAATCTTCAACCAATTCATCGATTCAAAACAAAAAAATTTGCAGATTAAATTCTCAGTGACGAACGAACTTTTTCTTCAAAATTTCCAGATCTGAACGAATTCACCACGAATTTGGATCTACTCTTTGAGAGTTTTTGCTCTGATACCAAATGAGAGATCAAATGAGATCGAAATGAAGCTAATCCATGGTGATTTGATCAGAGTTTAAAGATTAAAGTGTGTGTTCTTGAGAGAGAGATGGAGAGAATTAGATAGCTTTCAAATGATAATTCTTTATAAGTGAGGGGAAAGCTTACAATTCAAGTCATCACAAAGCCTTATATACTCTAACCTCTAAACACATAATTAAACTCAAAACTTAGACTTAACAGGATCTTACGTATGTGACCTTGTGAATACAATCTAGAACATTTACGACTCTCTTAATTAAGAGCACCACATGCACTAGTTGAAGTGGTCAAGAGCTATAAATTGAAATGCGACCATACCATATATTTTGTACTACTGATATACAACCATCCATTTTCTACATTTATCAGTAATTATTGAGAGTGTATAAAAATATTAAATCTATCCACGCAATCACACGGTGACACGGTGGTGTTTCTTGATTGTGACCTTCGCCCACCACCTCCAATTATTCCATTCTAACACCACCATGTCCTCTATATAAACCATCCAAACACCCTCCATACTTCGTTCATCACTCTCTCTTATCTATCTCTTCACATAAAAATAAATTTCTAGAAGAAAAAAAATTCCCTAAAATTTTCATCTTATTGTTCGACTCTAAAATTACAAATTCTTTCTTGTATCAACTAACCTTGAAACCGATAAAAATTTAAAGATGATGTGTTTAGTTTCTAGAACCGGACGGGAATTGCAACGTTACGATATGGGTCGTCGACTTGTAGTCGGGTATGTTTTCGTTTTTAACTTATACCCTTTTTCGAAACTTGCTCCCATTTCTCTCTCTTTTTTTTATATCAGTATGGTGAAAACGTGAAAAAAGCTTATTTTTGAAGTTGTTGTTAAACCTTATATACTATTAGCTTGGAGGTTTTAAATTTGGATTAATTTAATATTTTATGAAATTATTGCAGGTGTATTCCATATAGGTATAGAAATGACGATGGTGAGCTTGAAGTCCTAGTTATTAGTTCGCAGATAGGCCATGCTATGATGTTTCCTAAGGTATATATTTAATGTCTTTTTATATAATTTAAATTAAATATAACTTAAAAATAGCTGAAAAAAGAAAGAGGGGAGGCCATGTAGTTTCAATATATATTACTCCCTTCGTGCTAATTTTAGTATCCACGTTTCTATTTTGTCTGGTGCTAAATAATTTTCTATATATGTTTTTATCAGATGACAATAATATTCGGATGGAAGAACTATTAAATAGGCCAAATATAGTGTCATACCCTTAACTAGACTCACAATGTCTCCTATTAATTTTAACTATTAAAAGTAGGGGTGTGCATTTCGGATTATCTGAAATTTCTGATATCCGAAAATCATATATTTCGGATATCCGAAATTTCGGATAGTGGATTTTCGCTATTTGAATCCTAATCCGAAATTTCGGATATCCGAAATTCGGATATCTGAAATTTTGGATACAAATATCGGATAATTTGAAATATCCGAAAATCTGAAGTTTCACAATTCGTTGAATGATATTACCAGTAAATTAAGTCAATTAGCTCAATTATTTCAATATTTATAAACTAATAAAAGGTCTTTAACTATATGGAACCTGAAGCTATCATAAACATATTAATATAGATAAAAACGTATCGGTGTATTCTTGATATCAGATAATATTAAATTTTTACAAATAAAAAATCGACAAAAAATCGGATATCGGATATCCGAAATATCCGAAAATTCGTAATATTGGTATTCGAATCCGAATCCGACAATTCGGATATTCGAATTTCGAATATCCGAATTTTCGGATAATTCCGGATCGGATTTCGGATATTTTTTTCGGATTTTCGGATACCGGATATATTTGTACACCCCTAATTAAAAGTGCAACATGGTACTATGAATTTAACAAAATTGTCAATTTAATACACTCACTCACTAATTTTGTCTTGTTTTATCACGTGATTTGCTCCTAGTATTAATTTATTGAGATGAAGATATATTTTTTTAATCCTTCAATATCTTCAACGAAATTAAGTTAAGTGAGAAAATTAACGAGACTAGATTTATGATTTAGGTTACTAAATCAACTATTTTGTCAACTATTATGTTGCACATTTGATAATTTAGGGTACTAGAAGACCCAGTCAATCAAGTTCAGGGTTAATACCTATTTAATTTCGCCTATTAAAACTAGTTCAAATTTTAATATATATTTTTAACAATTAATTTTTATTTTCCATTCCTTAGTAATTAAATTAAAAAAATCCGACCTAATTTTAAAAACGACGATTATAGGGAGATTGGGAGCTCGATGAATCTGTTGAAGAAGCTGCTTCGAGGGAGTGCTTCGAAGAAGCTGGTGTTGTTGGAATAGTTGAGGTTTGAATACGTAATCTTTTTTTTTAATCATTATACGCGTAAAATAGTTGATATATTAAAGAATGATTTAATTCGAGAATATAAGTGTTTCAATTCTTTTAATTAATAAGAAGTTTTGTGATGTATATATAATGCAGTGTGAATTAGGAAAATGGAGTTTTAAGAGCAAAAGCCAAGGAATATACCGTGAAGGCTACATGTTTCCGATGCTTGTGGCCGAACAACTTGAACTTTGGCCGGAGAAAAACCTCCGGCAAAGAGTTTGGGTATGTATTCAAGTCTTTTTTTCTTCATGTGTTTGTGGTAATTAGAATTTAGTAATGTTACGATTAAAATAAAATAATTAAGAAACACAGTATTACTTGATCACGTGTTTATGAAGATTAGGGTTTAAGAATTATTATTATAAAAAATGCCGAATTTGAGAATCATAAATTTATGAAATTTTTTATTGCTTCCCACTAAATATATTTTACTTTAACTTATTACTCATAAAATTATTTGAAATCTGGAATATATTACTTATTTTTTTTTAATTTCATCATTCGATTTAGAACTTGTATTGGTATAGATCAATTGGTCACAAGTATAATATTTTTTTCCCAAAACATCATGGGTTCAAAATTTGGTGGGGATCGGAATTCATTAGGAGATTAAAAAAAATTAATGTTTATTCCAAAAAAGAAAAGATTTAATGTTCTAGGAAGGTATACTGCCCGCTTGGATGTTATTTCATGACTCGAACCGTTAACTTATTAACTGGCAATTAAAAAATAAGTTATCTAAAATCGTTTATTTACTCATTTTCTTTCATATTACTAGTTAATTACTAAACTTAATGGCTAATTATTGCAATTATGTAACTACACCTATCGGTAATGATGTGATTTAACACAAATGTAATTATTAACAAGGTACCAAAAATGCTATTTAACAAAGATTTAAAAAATAAATGTATTTACATTTTTAAAAATAAATTTAGATTAAAAAGACTGAATAAAACAACGCTGATATTTTTGCAGATGAAGGTAAGAAGAAGCGAGAGAAATTTGCCAGAGTTGGTGGATGAAGGAAGCTTTGGATGTATTTGTTGAGAGACTCACCTCACCAACCTTCACCAATCAAAATATCTAGAATTAGTTTTAATATTAGTATTATTTAGAATAATAATTTAATATTATTAGTTTTTCTTCTTCTTTTTCATATTTTATATAGGAGCTAATACTAATTTTCATTAAATAAAATACAATTACAATAAGGGAAATTGACGTAGACGTTTACAAAAGATTGAAACAAACTAAATAGAACAAACAAGTACAAGGTTTTTGGTTGAGTCTCGTGAAATTCACGATCCCCTTAAAATAGATTCGTTGTCTATTTCCCAGGGTAAAACAACCGAGTAGTTTTACACTACCGGATATAATCCAAGCCAGAATATTTACCAATATAGAGAGCGTTTTCTTAGAAACAAAGCTGTGATTTAGAAGAGAAGTGTGGAAAGGTGTGTCTACAAATGAGACCCAAGGTCTCCTTTTATAGCGTAGAATGAAGACTAATGTTTACTCAAAACATTAAATGCATTCAATTCTATTAAACAAGAAATCAAAACAGTACACTGCATTTACTGCAGAAATTTTGTAACTGACTGCTCAAGTCAGTCCTTCTGGTCAGTATTGGAGGTCAGTCCGAGAACTCAGCGCTGCAACTCAGTACGAGAACTCAGTATTGGAAGTCTGCTGCGCAGGTCAGTACTGCAGCTCAGTATTGGACTGCAGGTCAACGCAGGAACTCAGTATTGGACTGTAGGTCAGTGTTGGAAGTCTGCTGCGCAGGTCAGTATGAGACTGCAACTCAGTACTGCTGCACAGTACATGTCGAACACTTAGTATTGGACTGCAGCGCAGTACTTGTCGAAAAACTCGGTACCGAGGTGGTCGGTATTGACCAGTCAGTATAGAGGAGGTCAGTATGAGACTGATCAGTACTGAGGCGGTTAGTACGAGCATACTGCAGTGTCGACTCGATGCAAAAAATTGACCCGCACGAACCCGGAATTTCGGAGCTGCATTCGTGTCCGCAGGTCGCTTGGGCGTACACGAGTTCAAGCCATTTCGGGCAACTCAGTCCAAATTATTTGCACCCCCCCCCCCCCTTGCGGGTAAAACCCATGTATACGGATTTTTTAAAGTCGACCATTCGTGATGAATAAGTTCTTAGACAAGATAGAGAAAGGGATCATAATATCGAATCTTTCGAAAAATAATCCTATAAATTAGCTTACTGTTCACCAAGCTAGGATCGGATAATGTTATTAGATTATATGATCAAAGGATATTACAAAATCCGTGAGAAATCCGTAGGTACATAATCCGTTGCATTTTGATAGATACACAATACGCATGAAAGTTTAATGGTATTTAGTCATACCATTTAGTTCTATTCATAGTCGTACTAATTAAATGAATACATGTGTCAAAATTTAAAGATAATATAAGAGAGTGAATTAGTGAACCATATATATCATCCTATCAAGTGGGTAGGACTAAATATCATTTATCCGTATGAAACTCGTTGGTAAATATTTGTTGAACCGTAGTTGTATTTAGTTATTGCTGTTGTTGTTGTTAGGACCAATTTTGTAATAAGGTTTTGACCTTTAATTCCGTTAGTTAACAGGAATAGTGTTAAGAGGTAGATGGTATAAATACTTGTAAGTTTGTCTTTCAATGTAAGTTTTCCCACTCTTTACTGAAATACACATTCAGAAAACTTCATCACCTCCATCGTTCTCTCTCAACACACACACTCAATACACCAAGAACACACACACTTAATTCTTCAATCTCACTCAAACAACCATGAATTAGCTTGATTTCATTGCTATTAGATCTCTCATTTGGTATCAGAGCAAAAACTCTCTAAGAGTAGATCCAAATTCGAGCTAATTTGATGAAGATCTGAGAAAATTTGAAGAAAAGTTCGTTCGTCACTTGAAATTTAATGTTGTAAATTTTTTTGTTCAAATTGAAGATTTGATTGAAGAATCATGTTTCTCCTTCAATTGTAAGCAGAATAGAACCAAAATTCGATCCAATCCATCAACAATCGACCGAAATTCAGTGATTTTTGTGAAAAAGTGAAAAAGTTCAAAAACTACTAAAAATCGAAGAATTGAAGCTGTTGCGTTATGGATTGAAGAAGATGATCGGATCAAAGTGTTAGCAAATTGATTTCGAACAGTTAGCAAAAAGAATCACTGAAATCAATTGAGAAATGAGCAAAATCGGATCGAAAAAGTGAAGGAAAATACGTCTGCGCTCTGCCGTCAATAACTTCGGCCTCAAGAACGATGAACAAGTTCGGCTTCAAGTTCGGCCCGAACTGTTGAAGTCTTCGGCCCGAAGTAAGTAGTTCGGCCCAGTTAAAATTTCGATCCAAAGTTGAAGTTCGGCCCGAGTTTCGTTTTATAAGTACTTCGGCCCAATCACAAGGTCGGCCCGAACAGTTGAGAACTTCGGCCCGAGCAAGTTAAACTTCGGCCCAAGTTCGGCCCAAGTCTTCTTTACCATCAAGTTCGGCCCGAGCTTCCTTTTATAAGTACTTCGGCCCACAGGTAGTTCAGCCCGAAATCAGTTATCTTCGGCCCAATCAAGTTCGACCCCAACTTTATCAAGTTCGGCCCAAACTCGAACTTTGTGAAATCCCAAACAAGTTCGGCTCTTCAATTCTTCGGCTCTTCACGAACAGGTCTTCAATCAACAGTTCGGTAACAATAGAACAATCAAATCAGTTCGGTTCCTACACAATCAATTTATCAGCAAAGCTTCAATCAAAATCAAAATCACGGCAATTGATTTCGGCTAATCAAGAAATCGAAAAATCAGAAATCGTTCATCATAACTTCAAATTGTTCGGCTTCAAATCAATTCACATTGATTTTGAAATAATCATTTCACATTAATCAGTAATCAGAATTCAGTTTCGTAAACCTCATAAGCGTTCACAATTTATGAGATTCAAAAGAGATTCAACATTATTTGTCGACTAAAATCTTCAGCTATAGATTTGTTTGACCCAGATGTTGTATTGTTCGACGATCGATCGAGTACAAGATTTCGTCCAAAACCTTTAGGCCCAAAATCTCTAGGCCCAACACAAATCAATACCCTCAATGAATATTCTGTTTTAAAAACAAATCAAATGAAGCCCAATATTCTGTTTTAAGCCCAAACATTGTTTTAAAAAGTTGTGTTCGTCCATCGCAGCCCAATCACCCAAAACGATTTTTTTTCTCTCCAAAATCAATTATTAATAGCCCAATAATCCATCTCAAAATTAAATTCAAGGATTTTACATCAAGTCTAAATTCCAAGAATTTTAAATTTCGTAAAACCTTAAACTGAAAAACGCGAACAATACTTGTACAAATTTTAAATCATTTCACAATGACTTCAAAAGACGCTCTCTCGACCGGATCTGATCTCAAACCTCCCGTGTTATATCGAGGGGAATATCCACAATGGAAGAAAAGATTTCTTCATTTCATCAGAAATCCGGAGTTACATGTTGAAATTCTGGAATCCCTCGAGCATGGAAATGCAGTATTTTATGAAGATGCAATTGCTGATCCGGATGTTACTCCTGTAGTTATCAGTGGAAAACGTCGTATTCCACCTGCTGAATATAATGTAAAACAAGCTCGAAGGGCTAAAGCCGATGTACAATCTTATTCCTTTATGCTACAAGGCTTACCAAACGATATCTACAACAGTTTAGATAGTCTGGAAACTGGCAAAGAGCTGTGGGATGAGATCAAGAAACAGATGGAGGGTACAGTGTTAGGCAACAAGGAAAAAATGGTTACTACTCTGAATTCGTATCAATCATTCAAAGCTATAAATGGTGAAGACTTGGAAAGTACATATCACAGATATTGTACACTGATGAATGAACTTCGCAAAAACCATCTGCCTAAAGAAAATCTGGAGCTTAATATCAAATCCATCCATAGTCTGTTACCAGAGCGGGAAATATTTGGGAATAGTGCCATGCAACACAAAGATCTCAGTCTGATCGATATTCATGAACTCTATGAATATTTGCACCAAAATGAGCCTATGGTTAAAAATATAGTGAAAACTAAACAAGAGACTGATGATACTCTTGCACTGCTTACAAAACAACACCGTCTGTATTCTTCAACAACTAAAATGAAAGAGAGTGTTGAGGCACCAGTGACATCTACAACGGATGATATGCAAAAAGAACTCGAAGATGTTCTTCAAGCTATGTCACTCATTTCCAACTATGAGAAGAAGTATTACAAAAGACCCACCAACAACAACTTAAGATCGTCCTCAAACTTTAAATCAGCTCCATCTGCTTCAGCAACAAACAACACATCTGATAAGCAAACTCTTACACCACTGGATCCAACAAAAAAATGTTATAATTGTGGTATTGCTGGTCATTACTCTCGAGATTGCAAGAAACCTAAAGTTCGCAATTCTGATTACTTTAAACGAAAGATGCTAATGGCTAAGCAAATCGAGGTAGGGAAAGTGTTGTTGGCTGAAGATCTTAGTTGGATGGAAGATTCTGAACCCGAATATGAGAACATTCAGCAAATTTATGCTTTATGGCGAAAGAAAATGCTGAGGTTGCTGATCGTATTAATGAGCTCGATGAGGATGGAAAGGTACACACTTCTTCTCTCTCTAATGAAAATACTTCCAATTATTCTGATACTTGTCTTATTCAAACTCAGATGTCTCAAATAGGATTATTAACCCAAAAACTTTTAGACGAAACAGATTTAAATGATCAAGTTAAAGATCGTTTAAATATTTTGGAAAATCAAAACAAACAAAATGCTCATCTAGGTGAGAAACTTTTTCATCATATTCAACAAACTCAAATTTTTAAACAAGAGAATCTGGAGTTACAAAGTCAAATATCAGAATTACAGGTTAAATTTGATCACAATCACAAATTATACACAAAAACATGGCATGAATATCAATATAATAAAAATGCGTTGGCACGTAAACAACAAGATTTTGATGACAATGAAAAATAACTTAAATCTTTAAACTCACAAATCAATGAATTAACTGAAAATATTCATGAACAAAAGATAAATTCATTAAATGAAATGAAAACCAAACAAAATATCATCAACACACTAAAGCGTGAAACAAATAAATTGAATTCTCATATTAAACATCTTGAGGAGTTAATTGTCAGAAGAGGACACACTGATCAAACCATTCATCTTAACAAGCCCAAAGATTTTAAATACTTTAATTCAAGAGAACGGCTCGGTGCTGACAATCCTGAATATCTTAAGACTGCATGCAAAATGGTTCCTACCTTATATGATTCAAGATACATGCATCATGGAATCTCACGACGATTTGTTCGAATAACTGATGAGGAAGAAGAAATAGAGACTTTCAACCGAACTAAAAAGGAGAATGTCCAAATTAGTTTTAATTACACTGAATTAAATAAAACATATGCAACTAAAAAGGCTCACTTTGAAAATGATGATTATTTTCCAATTATAACACCTGAAGAATTTGAGATAAAAGGTAATGATGTACTTCAACAAAAGATAACACCAAAGATTTATGTTCCTTCTCTCATTCTTGAAAAGAAAATTTACCAACTGGAGAATGAAATCGATGAAACTCATAAGGCTTTTGACAAAGAGAAATCTGATCTACAAACTAAAATACATGAATTAGAAGATAAAATAGTAGCAATTAAATCTATTTCTAATGAACTGATTTCTAATCAAAAGGTTTCTTCAAAACCAACGTCTCAAAATGTCACTTCTTCTTCTCCTAAAACTCCAATTATTTTAAGACGAGATTCTAATTCCCCCGTTTCAACTTTTTCAGTATTGAGTTGGTACTGGCCAATACATAGTCTCTATGGGGGAATATATATATATATATATATATATATATATATATATATATATATATATATATATATATATATATATATATATATATATATATATATAAGTTTTAAGGCTTTTTAGAAATTCATACCTGAGACTTTATCTGATTCTCTTCGTGCATCATGAGAGGTCGGTGCTGGATCTCCCATATGCTGATTTGAAGCACCAGCACCTTCATGAGCTTCTTCTCTTCCGACAGCTGCACCTTCCAGTGTATGCTGCTCAAACTGAAGTTCTACATCAAGAGGATCATGGGGTTCCTCAATATGTTGAGCGGTTGGTTCTGGTTCAGGACCTGGAAGGTCAGCGGTGGCTGCAACTAAGCTTTGGGCTTGAAGAGATGCAGTTAGAGATGGAGCATGAGTAGGCTGCACCTCTTCTAATGGTAGAGCTCCCATGAGCACTGGAGTTAAACGCCGTCTTTGTCTTCTGCGAACTACACGAGGTTGATCCTCAGTAGACTCAGTATCAGGATCCGATGCAGTATGAGGAGCATCAGAATCCTGAACTTGTTGAGGAATATCTGGTTGAGCTTGTTCTGGAACTTGTTGAACATCGGGCATTTCAACATCTGGGTCAATATTTCCTCCATTTCCACTATCATCATCATCATCATCATCATCATTTTCTGATTCAGGATCAGATTTTTCTTCATCATTGATATGTGCCTGTACAATAGCCCACATAGAGTGACTCAGTACAGGCTCTCCTTCTCTTGGCCTGTAAAAGAAAATCTTCTCATGAAGAGGAGGAAGGTCCACTCTTGGGCTATTGAACTCATCATAGATATGAGTAGGCATCCCATTCTGAAAAATGAGTGAAAGAAATCTGCAGAAAGGAACATTTAATTCTCTGATTTTAGCCCTAACCAGAGAGGCTAATTCTTCAAAAATTAATCTAGCATAATCAATGTCCCTTCTATGGTACATGGCGTGGACAATCTGCATACCAAAATCATTGATTTGGTCCAAGGCTCCAGTTTTGTGAGTCATACACCGAATGATTGTGGAGATCAGTATACCCCACATTGGACCAAATTCATTTCTTTTAATAATCCCCGTGGTACCCCTGCGTCCAATGAATGGTAACACTGAGCGAGCCTCTTTTCGATCAACAAAAGGCTCATACTGCGCGTGAGCAGGAAGTCTCAGTGTTTCCCGAATTATGGCTGTGGAGACGAAGGCCCTTCTTTGTTCTCGAATAACCCAACCGGTAATCATGTCCGGTGAATCAAGTTTAGCAGAGTACCAGAATTCACAGAGCATTTCTGGATAAATAGCTCTAGGAGATCGAATCAGTGCCTGAGTGATTGGGCAGTGCTTCAGAAATGTAACCATCTGGGTGAATTCGGGGCACGCCCAAGCCTGAGGAATATTGAAATTTGTGGTGATGTTGTTCCTCGCAAATTTGGGCAATTCGTCGTTTCGAAATCCAGTTGCCGGTGCAGCCTCGGGTGCGAAGAATCTGTAATTTGCTATCTGCGATATTGATTTAAGAAATTTGCTTGCAAAGAGAAAGTGAAATCGTTAATCGCAGAGAGAATCGAAATAGAAAGTAAAAAATAACTGTTGAAAGAAAATTTTAAAGAAAGAGAAACGGTTATTTATACATAATTTAAAGATAATTATGGTATTGGGAAGTAAAACCGGCTGATTTGACAGCCTTATCATATTAAGAAAGGTTACCGGTGGGGAGTATAAGGTTACCGAGTCAGTTGTATCACTCCAGGACTCCAATACCGAGTTAAAAAAAATTTAAATTAAAAAAAATTAAAAATTAGAAAAACATTTAATTTAAACTTTAAATTAATAAAAAATTAAAATTTATAAAATTTGAATAATCAGACGAGTGATACTGAGATGATCAGTATTAAAAGTAATACTGATCAGTCGGTATCAGAAAATTTTAAGTAAATTTAAGGATTCAGCATACCCAATTGTCCTAGTAAGTACATAAACCTTTCCTCAGAGAGAGGTTTAGTAAACACATCGGCCAATTGATCATCTGTAGGAACGAAATCTACCTCAACCTTACCCTTTTCCACATTATCTCGAATAAAGTGGTGTCTGATATCAATGTGCTTTGTTCTGGAGTGATGGACTGGGTTTTCAGTGATAACAATAGCACTCTTGTTATCACAATGTATTGGTGTCTTCTGGAAATTGAACCCATAGTCCATTAGTAGATACTGCATCCACAAGAGTTGAGCACAACAACTTCCTGCAGCAACATATTCTGCTTCTGCAGTAGAAGTTGCTACTGAATTCTGTTTCTTGGATGACCAGCCAACTAGCCTGCCACCGAGGAATTGACATCCTCCACTTGTACTCGTCCTGTCCAACCTACAACCTGCAAAATCTGCATCTGTATACCCTTCAAGGTCAAAGTTTGAGTCTTTGGGATACCAAAGACCCATGTTAGGAGTACCTGAAAGATATCTAAAAATGCGCTTAACAGCTTTCATATGTGATTCTTTCGGATCAGCCTGATACCGAGCACACAAACAAGTTGCAAACATGATATCAGGCCTGCTAGCTGTTAAGTAAAGTAAAGAACCAATCATACCTCGGTATGTGGATTGACATACTGGTTTACCAGTTTCATCTTTACTTATTTTATCCTGAGTACCCATAGGGGTGTGCATGGAAGATAAATTTTCAAATTTATATTTCTTGAGCATGTCATGCGCATACTTACTTTGATTTATGAAGGTGCCATCAGGATTTTGTTCAACTTGTAAACCAAGAAAGTAAGTAAGTTCTCCCATCATACTCATCTGATACTGAGATGACATTATCTTAGCAAACCAGTCACACATTGACTTGTCAGTGGAGCCAAAGATAATATCATCTACATATATCTGAATGAGTAAAATGTCAGAACCTTTCCTTTTTGAAAATAAAGTTTTGTCAATTTTTCCTCTTATAAACTTATTTTCAATTAAATACTCAGACAGGGTATCATACCAGGCTCTGGGATCTTGTTTGAGCCCATATAGAGCTTTATCAAGCTTAAAAACGTAATTAGGAAATTTAGGATCAACAAAACCTGGTGGTTGTTTGACATAAACTTCCTCCTGTAGTTTTCCATTAAGAAAAGCACTCTTGACATCCATCTGATAAAGTTTGAAACTCTTGAAAGCTGCATATGCAAGATACAGCCTAATAGCTTCAATTCTTGCAACTGGTGCAAAAGTTTCATCATAGTCAATGCCTTCTTCTTGGCTGTAACCCTGAGCAACCAGTCTTGCTTTATTTCTGATGACAACACCATCTTTGTCCATCTTGTTTCTAAACACCCACTTAGTACCAATAATAGTTTTGCCAGCAGGAGGTGGTACTAAGTTCCAAACTTTATTTCTTTCAAACTCTGTCAGTTCTTCTTGCATAGCTTCTACCCAGTCTTCATCTAATAGAGCTTCATCAGCTTTCTTTGGTTCCATGGTAGATAAAAAGCTTGAGAAGAAACAAAAGTTTGCAGTTGCTTGGGGTTCAAACTCTAACTTTCTTCTTGTTTGGACACCTTGTTCAATGGGACCAATAATATTAGCATGAGGATGGTCTCTGTGTTCCCTTAGATTGTTTCCTAAGGAAGCATTTGAAGCAAGATCAACAGTATCTTGTTGTGGTGATGGATTGTCTGCCTGATACTGAGTTGAAATCTGTTCAGTATCAGACAATACTGGTTGCTGTTCTTCTGAATTTTGCAGATTTGATGTGGATTCTTGAGCAGTACTGGAAGATTCACCTTCCTCATAGGTGGAGTTGTTCAGATCAAGAATTGGGAACTCAGTATTGGGGTTCTCAGTTATGGGAATCTCAGAATTTGATATAGTAGAGTTAGACTGAGGTATTTCTTGATCAGTATCACTCATACCATGATCAACATAGTATGGGTGAGACTTTGGCTGTTCAGCAATAGAGTTTTCTGAATTGCATAGAATTTCTATGCCACTGATGTCTTCTGTTGCTGAGGTAGAATGCTCATTCAAATTTTCATCAAATGTAACATGAATAGATTCTATAATCTTGGTGTAGATGACAAACACTCTGAAGGCTTTAGAGTGTGGAGAATAGCCCATGAACACACCTTCATTTGCTTTGGGAGCAAATTTGTTGAGATTTTGTTTAGTACTGAGTACAAAACGTTTACTCCCAAAGATGTGGAAGTATTCCACATTAGGAATCTTGCCATTATATAACTCATAAGGAGTCTTTTGATGACGCTGGACTATTGTAGCTCTGTTCTGAGTAAAATTCGCACAGTTGACCGCTTCTGCCCAGAAGCTCAGTGCCAGTCCAGCATGGCATAACAAAGTTCTTGCAGCTTCAATCAAGGTTCTATTTTTTCGTTCTACAACACCATTTTGTTGTGGTGTGTAGGCTGCAGAGAAGTTTAGTATGATTCCTTTTTCTTCACAGAAATCAGCCAATACTGAGTTCTTAAACTCAGTACCATGGTCACTTCTTAGTTGTTTGACCTTGTTGCCTTTTTGAAGTTCTTCTCTTTTAATGAAGGCAATGATTTCTGTTGTTGCATCAGCTTTAGTCTTGAGAAAAATAACCCAAGTGTATCTTGAGAATTCATCAACCAGGACTAATGTATAGATCTTTTTGGCCAAAGATGGTGTGCTGATGGGACCAAAAAAATCCATATGTATCATTGTAAGAGCTTCATTTATGGAGTGATTAACCTTTGACTTGAATGAACTCTTCTTCTGCTTGCCCATTTCACATGCTGAGCATAACTTATCTTCTGAATAAGTAATAGTGGGCAGCCCTCTCACCAGTTTCTTGATACTAAGCTCATTTATATTTCTGAAATTTATGTGAGAGAGCTTCTTGTGCCATAACCAATGTAGTTCTGGTTTGACTTTAGACAGCAGGCAAACTCGAATAGTGGGGTCTATTTCAGACAGATTGACCACATAGACATCATTTTCTCTTCTAGCAACAAGTACAGGTTGCCCTTTATCATTGTAGATGATTCCTGCAATCTTTCTGAAACGAGCTTCATTATCATCATCACACATCTGGCTGATACTGAGCAGATTGTGTTTAAGACCCTCCACGTAGGCAACTCTTTTAAAAGTTATATTGCATGCCTTTATTACTCCATACCCTCTTGTTTTCCCTATAGAATCATCTCCAAACTTGACAGAAGTACCCTTCTCTGGAGTATAGTTTAGAAGGTACTCCATACTGCCAGTCATGTATCTTGAGCAGCCACTATCTAGATACCATTTTCTGTCACCCTGCACAAGACACAAATAATGAGTTAGTTCTTTTTAGGAACCCATTTTTGAATGGGACCTTTGGTAGGAGAAACGGGGGTTGACTTGATCTCTTTTATGGGAGAGGTCAGTATCACTTCAGGATAAACCTTTGAGGTTTTCTTTGGTGATACCGACTTAGTTTCTCTCCTTTTCTTTGGTACTGAGTATCTAGGACTTGAGAGATCAGTCCAGCATTCATCACCTTTGTGTCCAGTATAGTGACATCTATAACATTTTCTAGGTCTGTTTCGAAATATATTTTCATAAGGAATTTTGGAAAATGGTTTAACTGTTGGTTGATCAGTATTAGTGAATTTTGCAAACTTTTGACTCAAAACATTGATCTGATCACCAATAGATTTTAAAATGTTATTTTTGTCATTTTTTAATAGAGTTTTAATTTTATGTTTGACTGATTTTGAAGGAGATGGTTCTGGTGTCTTAATTTTATTTGGCAGAGAAGTCTTTTTATTAGTTGACTTCTTGTTTGTGACACTTGAAGATCCTGTTGAAGTTGTTTTCTTTTTATCATGTTTTAGAATGACAACTTGAACAGATTCTTTAGATTCTTGAGTAGTTGACTTTGCTGTTCCTGTGGATTCAGTATTAGATAAAACATTTTGAGTAGCAGTGATTTTCTTTTCTGTAGTCTCAGGTTCTTTATATATCTCAAAAGTAGTTGTGTTAAATAAAACTTCAAATGGAGGAACAGCAGAAGTGTCATACTGTACAATTTCGAGGGCAGTATCAAAAATTTCTTTTTCAGGAAATTCAATACTGAGCTCTTGTAGTTCAATATAGCACTTAGAACAGATGGAAGGACCAATTGGTTTTTCAAAAATGATTTTATCCTCATCATCTGACTCAGTTTGACATCCTACTTCACAAAAAGTTTTTGCTTTTACAAACTGAATAGGGTTCATATCAGAAAATTCTTCAAATAAGTCAGCAAAATTATTTCTATTTTTTAACTGAGGATCAACACCAAGTGCAGCCCTCACATTTTCTGGAAATTGTTGACTTAGACATTTATTTTGTTTAATAGATGCATTTCCTCAAGATTTACACTGGTTTTCAAATTTTTCTCTTTCTAATTTGTGTAAATGAGCTTTATCAGCTAACCTTTGGTTCATGTCTTGTAAGTTTAAAAAGTTTAGTTCTAAATCTTTAAATTTTGCTAATTTATCTATATGTTCATTATTTACCCTTTCAAAAATCTGTTCTTTTTCATTCATTGAATAAGTTTGAAAGGAACTCACCTTGTACAACTGAGTGGAATCCCAATCAGTATGAACACTCATCCTCTCAGCTTCTTTGATATCTCTCTCAAAGGAGCTCTTCAAATCTTCTTCAGTAAAAGCCATGAAGGCTTTGTTCTCAATTTCTTCCTCATCATCACTTATCTCCTCATCCATCCAAGCCTCTGAGTAAAGTGCTTGATGAGGTGCACCACTCCCTGCTGCATTCTTCCCCTTGCTCCAGTTCTTTAGCTTGACATACTTGTCTCGATACCTTTTAGCTCGGTAAGAAATCTTGTCATTCTGATTAGTTTCAGTTGACTTGGTGTGACAGTTAGCAGCAATATGCCCAGGCTTTCCACACCTGTAGCAAAGACCTGATCTTGGATCAGTATTGGAAGAGCTAACACCAAGCCTCTTCTTTTTCAACTGATCCAGCTTCATAGACATAAGAGCCATTTGTGTTTCAAGCTCTTCTGCCTCAGCATCAGCAAGATCAACTTCTGGTTCTTCAGGCTCAGTAACAGTATATGCCTGTTGCACAACTAGAGCCATACCAGTGGAAGACTTGTCAGTTTTCTTCCAGTTGATCAGTCTTGCAGCATTATTCTCCTCATGATTCAACATTAAACCATACAAAGTTTGAAGAGTGTATGACTCAATGTTGTTGGCAGCATTGACAGAGTTTGTCATGTCAAGAAACTGTTGAGGGAGACTATCCAAGAACTTTTGAACAAGCTCTCCTTCCTCCTTTATAATGCCTACACTGATTAAATCATGGAAAACAGTATTAAACATGTTGTAGAGAGTAGTGATGTCTTCATTTGGACTAGAGAAGAAGTTTTCATACTTCCTTCTCATGTTGTTTTTCCTCTGCAACTTCACCTTAGGTATGCCTTCATAAGTGATTGATAGACTATCCCACATAGCCTTTGCTGTTGGCAATTTCATAATTGCATTAAGTATTTCTTTAGTAACAGCATTACCAATCACCCCCTTTGCTCTTGAGTCTAGACTGAATAACTGACGGTCAGTATCAGTCCAGGTGTGTTTCAGTTTAGGAACTGTTCTTGTGCTCTCAGGAGCATCATCAGTAGCAGGAACGGGTTCCACAGTTTGTGGAATGATAGGACCATCATTTAACACAGTGAGCATCTCATGATGAATGGATTCAAGATACCACTAAGCCTTAAGCTTCCATTGATGAAAGTCTTTTCCATCAAATATGGGTACTCCCTTACCAGACATAACCGGTGTAATGATTGTAGACATTTTGGATTTTTGAGTGTTGGAAGGATTAATATAGGGAATGACTGCCAGGGTAATAGATCGACTAAATAGAAATTAATTTAGCATGCTCTGATACCAGTTGTTAAGTCACAACAACCCAGGATTACTAATATAATTGATGTTATAATTATACGTAAGACAATTAAAGTGATAAACACAGTATTAGAGTCAAATGTGTAATTCCACTAAGTGTGGTATGCTGCGGAAAAGCAATACCACTAATCAATTACAAAGATGTTATCGTGTAAAGTAAATTCGTAAGTACTCCTTTGCAAGATGATCTCTATTTATAATGTTATAGAGATCTTACATAATGAGCAAAGGAGTAACCGAAGGACTAAGTAAAGGAAATGACTAAGATCAAGGAATTTGATCTTAGTCCGTTACTATACTGAGTATCACTCAGTCCTTCTACTCAGTGTTGGTCTTCCAATACTGAGTGCTGATACTGAGTGGCCAATACTGGCCAAACTCAGTATCACTCCTAACTTAGCTAATTTAATCTACCTTTTAATCTAAGCTAGTCTAGGTTGTTTTGTTATCCTATGATACACAAAAGGGGTAAGGCTTTTTGCCTTAACACTTTTCAAAGGGAAAAGTTGATACCACTTTGTTCATCAAACGTCAAGGGGAAGATATCATACTAATTCAGATCTATGTCGATGACATCATTTTTGGGTCAACAAATCCAAAATATTGCAAACATTTTTCCGATCTCATGGTAAAACGCTTTGAAATGAGCATGATGGGGGAGATGAACTTCTTCCTAGGTCTTCAAGTTCGTCAACTTCCAACTGGCAACTTCATCAAACAATCAAAGTATATCTCTGATCTACTGAAGAAGTATCTCATGGAGTATTGTAAACCTATTGCAACACCGATGTCCACGACCACCAAATTAAATGTTGATCTGGATGGTAAACCGGTAGATATAACAAACTATCGGGGTATGATTGGATCACTACTTTACCTAACGGCCAGTCGTCTGGACATCATGTTTTCCACATGCATCTGTGCTCGGTATCAGGCTGCTCCCAAAGAGTCTCACTTTCTGGCGGTCAAACGAATCTTCCGTTACCTAAAAGGTACCAGAGATCTTGTTCTTTGGTACCCCAAGGAGACCTCGTTTGATCTTTCTGCCTTCTCTGATGCTGATCATGCTGAGTGTATGCTGGACAGGAAGAGTACATCTGGGGAGTTTAATTTTTGGGAGATAAACTAGTCAGCTGGTCATCAAGAAAGCAAAATTATGTCTCACTATCAACAGCTGAAGCAGAATATGTTGTGGCCGCTAGCTGTCTGTCCCAGGTGATATGGATGCAATCACAATTAAAGGACTATAGCTTTTCCTATAGCCGCATTCCTTTATATTGTGATTCCAGAAGTGCAATTGCAATATCTTGCAATCCAGTTCAACATTCTAAAACTAAACATATCGATCTTCGTATCATTTTACCAAAGATCACGTTGAACTGGGTAATGTTGAATTATACTTCGTATCCACCGATTTTCAATTGGCTGATTTGTTTACCAAGGCTTTGGACGAAAAACGTTTTAATTATCTGGTCTCAAAGCTTGGTATGCTAAATTTCAAAACTTAATTGTCTTCAATTCCTAGTTTTCAATTTGTTAAATCGTTAATTCTTTGTATCATCATGATGGCTTTCAAGAAACTCGTTTTGAAACCTAGTCATCAAAATTCGTCATCGTTCAAGGGGGAGCAACTACTCAATTGGCTGATTTTCAATTTGTTTTATCTGATGCTAGAAGTTTTCCTTAAATTTTAATTTACTTATTCTAATTAATTCTTAAATTTTAATTTTCCATTTTTATTTCCTTTAAAATTTAAAAGCCAAAAAAAAATAAAAAATAAAAAATAAAAAATAAAAAATAAAAAATAAAAAATAAAAAAATAAAAAAATAAAAAAATAAAAAATAAAAAATAAAAAAATTTTAATTTTTCATTAAACTCCTCGGGCCGAACAAGTTACTGTTTCCGGCCCGAAGATCAAAGTCAGCTTGGCTCGAACACTTGGTCCTATAAATAGTCACCACCGAACACCCTTTCTCCTTTTCTACTCTCCTATTCTCGAACACACACAGTCGTACACCTTATGTTTCACACACTCGCTTGAACTCAGTCGAATCTTGTCCATTTTGGACTTGAACCTCATCTCAAATCCTTCTACAACCATTTTCGGTAAGATTTCAACCTTCAATGTCATCATTTTCATGCTAGATCTTAGAAATCTCGACTGTTCTAGTTCGGACCGGACCTAGGGTTACATAGCTCTGCAATCGGTTCGATCTAGGGTTCCTTAGGTTGTAATATGTAATCTGGTATAGTCGCCTTCGTGAATAGATCACCATTGGCCAGTTTTTCAGTGTTCTAATCGATCTAAGATTGCACAGAATCAAACAACTGGTAAAACCTAAAAAACGTACAGGTCTTGGGCTCGAACTCTTTCAAATAGAGTTCGGCCCGAAGACTTACACTGTTCCCGGCCCGAACTCCTGACCATAACTTCGGCCCGAACTCTTGTACTGTTCTCGGCCCGAATTCATAGTAGGCCCGAACTCTTGAATAGACTTCGGCCCGAATTCTTTCCAATGACTTCGGCCCGAACTCTTCCCTTTGACTTCGGCCCGAACTCTATTGAATGTCTTCGACCCGAATTCTTTTTGAAATTGTCAATCTCGGGCCGAACACTTCTCATTTTATTTTTTTTTCTTTAACTCCTTTTTATTTTATATAAGTATATTATATATAATTATAAATTATAAATTTTATTTATTAATATTTTTAGTAAAATTAAAATTTTTATATTATTCTTATATTTATATATATCTATATACTATTAAAATTACTTAGCAGTGTTTCGTCTCGATCAGTGATTTATCATCGTAACATTTTTTTTCTCTCACACTGTGTACTAACTTTACTTGTTGTTTGTGCCATCTTGTTTTATTCTATAATTCTCAGATGGCCGCAGAACAAATCTTAGACGAGAACACCCTGGTTCCCCTTACAGGATCAAACCACTTACAGAAAACAACTCGTACTGGGCCTTGGACGAAGAGGTCACCTTCAGCATCGATTATCTGGTTCGTTCCCATGTTATCCAACCTCACCAGCTATTCTACTTGCTAAATGCTAGGCCAGAGGTTCCAGCGGTATATGTTCAACAATTCTTTACTAACCTCACACTGGTGACATCAACCGACCCACACCAATTCGAAACTATGATTGACGAACAAGCGGTGCAATTCACAAAAGATGATTTATATGACATCTTCAGGCTACCTCGTGGCGAGTCAAGACCACCATTCACTACACATGAACCTCAGCTACCATTCGAGGAAGTGTATGAAGGAATCCACAATCTTGGTCTTGCCCTTCATCAGGATACAATCGATCTCAGAGAACTCAAAAAGAAACATATGGCAAGGAGTTGGTCTTCAACAGATGTCTGACAGGAAAGTCATCTGGTCATGACAGGGCCCCCATGAACGTCCATCACGCCTACCATGCCCTCTGCTACAACAGACACTATGATTATGCTTCCTATTTGTGGGAAGAATTCAAGCTCGTCAAAGAAAAGGAACCAAAATATCTGCCATACCCGAGGTTCTAGTCCATCCTAATTGAACACTTCATGCAGCGATACCCAACCATTCACATAAGAGATGCTGCAAATCGATTCAGACCACCGAGTGTTTCGTTCCTTTGAAAATATAGTGGTACAACTCCTGTTGATGCTGCACTGGTCCCTCTCCCACTTCTTAAACTTGGTGACATCAATCTTGATGTCATCAGACAATACCGGGATCTTCATGATCCTGAATAAAGACCCGAGGATGCACAACAACAACCAGACCAACCAGTTGCTCCACTACAACAACCAGCTCCTCCTCAACAACCAGTTGCTCCACAACAACAACAGGCTCAACAACAACAACCACCACCTCATCAACAACGACCTCGACGTCGAGCAGCAGAACCATAACAACCACTGGCTCACCGACGTGCAAAACGACTTCGCCTCTCATCCAGCGGTGCCTCTGGAAGTCGGTCGGTTGCCACTCCATCTTCCCAACATCAGGCAACTCCACCAACTCGACCCGTTATACGACAACCCACACAAACAGCTGAACCTTCCTCTCCTTCCTCATCAGAAGATTCAGCTGCCACTATGTCTGATCGACCAGATTCACCACCATCACCACAAGGTCCACCTTCACCACCACCGCAAAGATCTCCAAACCCCTTCGATGATCCTATTTTCTCGGATCCTTCTCCACGACACACCCAACCACCACTCACATCCACCATTCCAACTACCACAACCACCATACCACCACTCACAACCACCACTTCGACTTCCACAACCTCAGTTCCTCCAATCACATCAGTCATTCCAACATTATCAACAACAGTCAGAAAATCTAAATCAAATCAATATTTCGCACTTCTACGACTTCAACAAATATCAGAAACCGAGGATCAGCAGCAAATCAACAAACGCCACAACTTCAAGAAAGGACTTCCGCTGCTAACCGCTCTATCTATGGGTCTACATTCCGTTGATTTGCCTGAAGTCTTCTTGAATACTTTATATTGGTTGAAAAGCCAATTAAAAGTATGTCTACCACTGATCATCAAAAGCTGAAGCTAATTTTTCAACAAAACTGCTCAACGGTTTAACACACAGCTCCAGCTTTACAAACAAGGAAGACTTCAAAGATATTCAACCTAGACTATTGTTACAAAGGGGGAGATTGTTAGGTACTATTTAGTTGTAATGAATAGTCTAGGGGGCAATGTGTAACATTGCATATTGTAATAGTTAGTTAATTAGGTTTAATTAAGGGAATTAAGGTAAGGGTATAAAAGCCAAGATGTAAACCTTAATTTTTCACTTTTGCAATTAATCAATTCACATTTCCAGCAATTGTCTCTCTTCCTCTCTCTACTTTCTCTCACTAAAAGCCCTAATCCTCCATCTTCAAGTTTCTTCCGAAATCACCATATTTGATCAAGTAATGGAGTGATTGTGTGATTTAAGATTTTCAGGTTCTTAAGAATTGTCGATCAATGATGCGTTTTCAAAAAAATCTTTTGATAGCTATTTGGCGACTGAAAAGCTACGTGCATCATTTAAGCGCAAACGTTTACAAGATAAAGCCGATAGAGTGATACGAGCACAAAGCAGTCCAATCGGTAACAAACAGGCCCACAAGAGGCATAATACGTCGAGCCCGTTATCGCTTATCAAGATTAATTGGCCCATATGCTCAACTAACGTGACAAACCATGTGTTGTGGCTTTCTTAATGGGCTCTAATATGCTTATTCTTTTTTGATTGTTATAATTTGGGTAGGCCAAGGCCCATGATATTTGTTGTATAGGTTTTCGTGTAGTTTTTCTTCCGGTTTACCTTTGTGCCTCTATCTTACGCCTTTATAAAATATAGCAGAATCAAAATACCATATACACAATTTTATAATTTACTCAAAAATTTATTGACTATATAATACCGGTAAAAGAGAGATAACAAACTGACGTGATACATATTGGTTATGTTGACATGTCGGCTGAGATGAATAACAACGTGGAATTTTCAGTTATAAGTAAATTCAAAATGAATATATTATCATTATTAATTACTTTGTTATATTTGCTTTATTTTGTTATTTCCTTTTTCTATTTATTGATATGATTTATGTCTTTTAGTTCTACACTTCTTCAACGCCCACCTTTGATCGTCCCCATCATCTTTTAGTTAATGATTTATTCCCCAGCATAATATCATTTGGCAGTTTAATTTGTCTTTTCTATAAAGACAACTTTGTATTTTATGTATGAAAACTTTAATAAATTTGTGATTTAGCTACGGATTTAAAGGTGTAATAATTATACATTTTATACATATCTTAATATATTAAATTTTATAAAAAGATGAGAGTCTCTAGATATTTAAGAATATTAGGGAAGAAAATATGTTCTTTGACTATGAATGCTTGTTATTTAAACTACTACGATATTTCTTTGTTATTAGCTTTTTGTGAGTCCTACAACGAAAAGATGATGTGAATGAGTAAGACGTTGCAAGTGTATATATAGATGAAAAAGTCGAACTTAATAGCAATGTGTTTCTTGGAAACAGAAGCAAGTTGAAACCCTTCACCATCTTAGGGTAGTGGATCCCCTAAAACTCTCACACTTTTGATTTTCAAAACTAACGTCAATTATTCTATACTATTAAATATAAAAAACATATCAAAGGGCTTATAACCTAACGGTGTCCGGTGTTTATGGTGT
Source organism: Calendula officinalis (assembly GCA_963853835.1). Lineage (NCBI taxonomy): Eukaryota > Viridiplantae > Streptophyta > Magnoliopsida > Asterales > Asteraceae > Calendula > Calendula officinalis. The sequence continues at coordinate 65,734,642 of OY970828.1, forward strand.
GCCACATTATTGTGAGATCAAGTCTCGACATAGACAAAAAAAGTGTAGAATTATGGGGTGTGTGTTCAAAAAAAGATATTAAAAACAATAATATCTCAAGCCATGAAAGGATTTAAAAAAAAAAGAGTTGTTGATAAGGTTGATGCGTATGGTCGGGCGTGAACGTTGGGGTGTGGTCTTTGGTGGCAAGCGATTAAAGCATAAATACACCTCGCAGGGTTCAGGCAAATACCCCAAAATAATAACAAATTTAACATACATGATTTTATTATAGGATCACATGTTTTATCATATACACCAACAACACTCTAAACATTATTTCAAAAATATATCATACAACTACAAATTTTAGAAACCTAATAGTTAGAAAATCTAAAAGACACTATAGATTTTTTTTTTAGGTTTAGATTTTATGTTAACTTTGGGTTTGGTATATTGGTACTTGAGTTTTTAGATTTTTTTTTTTCAAAAATTATGCAGATATATTGAAAATATTCACAAATAATGTAATTTTTTTTTATCTTTCACAAATAGGGTTTATGGACTCCTTGAGTCCGGATTTTGGCCTAACATGGACTCGTGGAGTCCGGATTTTGACTATGTAACAAATAGGGTTTATAGTAATTTGTACTTTGTCACTGTACTTTATACTTTGTACTTTGCACTTTGACACTGTAATTTGTACCAATTCGAACTACAAAAGTCCGTGTTAGGCCAAAATCTGGACTCCAGGAGTCCATAAACCTTATTTGTGAAAAAAAATACTGCACTATTTGTGAAAATTTTCAATATATCTGCATTACTTTTGAAAAAAATTCAATATTTTATAAGATAAATTTGGGCTATTAGTTAGGTTTTTTTTTTTTAAATTCGATAGTAGCATCATGACACCAAAAAAATTTAAAATTTGAGTATTAGCACGTGACGCCTTATTCTTCATCAAAGTATTATTTCGTCCAAAATAATGTGATGTATTTACTTAGGTGTCATCTAAAGTGAAAATAGTTTTAGTATGGTTCTCATGGACCCGAGTAGCCTAATTCATATACGTAGAGCGTATAAATATATGCATGTTGTTGGGATATAAACATTATAGTACTGATGCTGCAGTTAGTACTGATCAACGATTATGGAAGATAGTACTGATGGGGCAGAAACACAAAATACTACTGATGATGGATTTACTACTGACGATCTTGATTACTACTGATGTCTATATTTGGTGCAGATCGTGTTCTAGTTTTTCGTATAGTTTGTTATGGAATGTTTATCTTTTTGTAATTCAATTGTAATCGTTTCCTAGAATAACTAGGTTAGTAGCTTAGGCTTCAAGGACTATTATAAATAGTTCCTTACGAATTGTGAACGTACGTGTGTATTTGATTCATCGATTAATATACATTGAAGCTTTTTGTGATAAACCGTGTTCTTACTATTGTTCATTCGATTACAATTTACATTGTTCTTAATCATATAACAAGAGTGTTAATCCGCTGTAACTTCTCTTTGTTAGTAGATCTGTGATTCAATAACTTGTTTGAGTTATTCGATCCTGACAAGTGGTATCAGAATTTTAAGGTTCTAGATTTACGAATTAAGAACATAAAAAAGTTTCATACTTTCGAATTCAAACTTGTTAATCATGTCTGATAACAATGAAAGCACACAGGCCAAAAAAATTCCAATTCTCACTCCCAACAACTTTGGGATGTGGAAAAACAGAATCAAGCAATACATGCTTGTTACTGATTATTTCATGTGGGAAGTTGTTCTTGAAGGGAACAAAACCATTCAAACTCCATTAGCAAGTTCGTCCACTGAATCTGACAAACTCAAGTGTGAATAAGAAAAGAAGGACATAGGAATCGAACTCAAAGCCTTAAGCACTCTTTTGCTTGCTATTTCCCAATGACTATCAACATTTATTTGTTGAATATGATGATGCTAATAAGTTGTGGCAAGCACTAGAGAAGAGGTTTGTAGGCACCAAAAGCACCAAAAGGAACATGAAGTTTGTTCTGAAGCAACACTTTGAAAACTTCAAAGGCCAGAAGAATGAATCATTGTCACAAGTCTTTGATCGATTCAACAAGCTTATTGGTGAACTAAATCAAGTTGGTGTTTAACCAGACAATGATGATGTAAACAGAAAGTTCCTTAGATCTCTTGGTGAAGAATGGTCTATGTATACAGTCATATATAGACAAGGAGATGCATTGGAAGAGAAAGACCTGGATGAACTGTACAATGAATTAAGAGTGTTTGAATCTGAGGTAAGTAATAAATCTCCCAATTTACCTTCAAACAATGCTGCTTTTGTGTCTAGTACAGGAACCGGTCAAGAGGCTACAAAGAATGCAGGAATTGAAGATGCAGCAAGAGAATCATTTTTCACTAGTCATATGCACACTGCATTGATTAGTGAAGATTTGGAACAACTCAATCCTGATGATCTGGAAGAGACGGACATCAAATGGCAGATGGCTATGCTGAGCTTAAGAACAAAAAGGTTTCTCAAAAGAAATGGAAGACAAAATCTGACCTATAACAAAGGTGATTGTGATGGATTTGACAAAACCAAAGTCAAATGCTACAACTGCAGTAATCTTGGTCACTTTGCTAGAGAATGTCCTAGCAAAGATCAAAGATCAAATTACAACAAAAACAACACCTCAAACTCAACTGCTTTCGTATCTCAAGAGGGTCAAGGTTATGACTGGAGCTTTCAAGCAGAGGAACATGCTCAAAACCAAGCTCTTATGGCCTTTACTGATTCTACTACTGAGGTACATTCTAAATCCTGCACTCCTGAATGCATTAAAGCTTACAAAGAATTAGAAAAACTTAATAAAGAAACTCTTGATGAGATGATCTTAAATAGAAACAGAAGAATTGAATATAATGGTTCTATAGCTGATCTTGAAAATCAAATTAAATAAAAATTTGTCAAATAACAGATAAAAAATAAAAGATGAATTATTACAAACAACTTATGATAAAGAATATGTTGAGTTAAAGTTAAAAGAAACTTTAGTTAAATTAGAAGAATGTCAAATGGAATTAGAACAGAATAAATTAACTATTAAAAAATTTGAAAGAAGTTCTAAGATTATTGATGAATTAACCAGTCATCAAACCACTGAAAAAGTTGTGCATGGAGTGGGATATCATGCGGTTCCACCTCCAACTAATTTTATCCCTCCTCTTAAATCAAGCTAAGAAAGAATATTAAATGAATTAAAAATAGAAAATCAAACTGAAACCAATAATGATTCATCTGATGATGATCAAACAACTGATTCAACTGATACAAGTTTTCATACCACACAAAGTCAAACTGAATCTCCTAAATATAACTCAGAAAATATACCAACAATTTTAAGAAGGGGAAATCACAGAAACTTAAATCAGCTAAAAGAACAAAGAAAGCCTGAAGGTGCTAAGTCAACAAAATTAACATGCTTAATTTGCAACAAAGTTAACCACATAGAAAAGGATTGTCACTTCAATCCAATCAACTGCAAAGAATTCAAAGAATTTTAAGAAAACAAAGAAAAATTAAAAGAATTAAATTTAAAACAAACTAAAGAAGCTAAAGAAATTAAACATGTTGAAGTTCCTAAATTTGGAAGAACTGCACAAAGATTCGTGCAAAATATTAGGCATGGAAGTCCTAGCAGAAGTAATTATTTCAAAAATAATGGAAAACAAAATCAATTTTCAAGATACTCAAAGTTTTCAAACATCAGTAGAAACTATTCCAGGTTCACTAAAAAAACCCTAATTACAATGCTGTCTGGTACAATTACAAAAACACTACTGACTATGCTAAAAAATCACATTACCCAAATACTACTGGTCCATCAGTAGTAAAATACTCAAAAGCCAAAAACTACGGGTATATACCTAGGTCAGTAGTAAAACAGAATACTAGTACTAAACAACAAATGATGACCAAAACTGCATAAAAGCTCATCCACTTAGAAAATCTTACTCTTCAAAGGATGAACCCAAGACAAAACAAGCTTAGGTTCCCAAAATTAACTAATCCATTTACTTTATGTGCAGAGCATTCAGATCCCTGAAGAAGGAAGAACATGGCATATTGATAGTGGATGCTCTAGGCACATGACTGGAAATCCTCAAATTTTCAGAGATTTCAAGTCTTTTGAAGGTGGATATGTTGCTTTTGGTGAAAATCCAAGAGGTGGTAAAATTACATCAAATGGTAAGATTACTTTTGATGATGTATTTTATGTTGCTGAGCTTAAATATAATCTGGTTAGTGTCTCACAAGTATGTGATAAAAAGAACAAAATTCCTTTTACATATATTGAGTGCATCATTCTTTCTCCTGATTTTATTTTAGATGAAAAATTTGTTGTTTTAAGAACACCAAGGAGAAACAATGTGTATTGCCTGGTTATAGGGGGAGAACTCATTTCTTCAAATGAGATCAACTGTTTTATATCTAAGGCAAACACAAATGAATCAGAACTCTGGCATAGAAGGATGTGTCACACAAATTTTAAAAATATGAACAATTTAGTCAAAAAGAATTTGGTAGTTGGATTACCACAAAAAGAATTTATGTGTGATCATCACTATGTTGCATGCCTAAAAGGTAAGCAACACAAGACTTCTCATAAGACCAAAGCAATCAATTCTATTTCTAATCCTTTGCAGCTCTTACATATGGACCTTTTTGGACCTACAAATGTAATGAGTATTGGAAAGAAACAACATTGTCTTGATATTACTGATGATTTTTCCAGATATACTTGGGTTTTCTTTCTTAGGACCAAAGATGAAACAAGTGAGATCATAAAGAATCTAGTAATCAAGTTGGAAAATACAAGAGATCTCAATGTGAAAGCCATTAGATGTGATAATGGCACAGAATTTTAAAATACTAATCTAATTAACTTCTGTGATCTTAAGGGTATTGACAGGCAGTACAACTCTCCAAGAACTCCACAACAAAATGGTGTAACTGAAAGAAGAAATAGAACAAACATTGAAGCAGCCAGATCCATGCTTGCAGATTCAAAATTACCAATAACTTTTTGGGCTGAAGCTGTTAATACTGCTTGTTATGTTCAAAACAGAGTATTAATAGTTAAGCATCAGTTTAAAACTCCTTATGAACTTTTTAATAAAAGAAAACCCTCAATAAACTTTCTAAAATCATTTGGTTGTCCTTGTACAATTTTAATTACAAGAGAACAAATTGGTAAATTTGACTGCAAAGCAGATGATGGAATATTTGTAGTATACTCAACTCAAAGCAAATCTTACAGAGTATTCAACAAAAGGCTAAGGATCATTGAAGAAAGTGTCAATGTATCCTTTAATGAAAATTTAATGAATGAACAGGGAAATGGTCTAGATTGGTTATTTAACATTGATAATCTAACCAAGTCTTTTAATGTTAATTATGATTACAATGCAGGAGATTCAAACAATCAAAGCCAACAAGGAGGATCATCTTCATTTAATGGTAGTCAAGACATAATGAAATATATCTTAGTTAATATTGATCCCACAGTTGATACTGAGGACAGTAGTAACTCTGAAAACCCTAGCATTCTTGACACCAGTATTAACTCCAGTTCTCAAGATACTACTGATCCTAGTAGTAACTCAGAATCTAAAACAAATGATGATGAACCTAACAACAATGATGTCAGTACTAACTATGAACCACCTGAAACCAATGAAAATCATGTTACCACTAATACTAGTAGCAATGAAGAATCTCCACAAAATCCAGACAATCAAGACGACACATGGACAGATGCACAAATCCCTGACTCAAATGAGTCAAACCTTGATAGTCAAGTAATTGTTGACAAAGTTCCCGGCACCAGAATTGAAAAGAATCATCCTTTGGACCTAGTCCTAAGTGATGTCAATTCAAACATGCATACAAGAAGCAAATTCAATTCATCATTATATTCAAATATTTGTAACATCAGTCTAATATATAACGAATGTATGTATGAATGTTTTCTGTCACAGGAGGAACCTAAGAAAATTCAACAAGCAATGAAAGACTCAAACTGGATTATAGCTATGCAAGAAGTACTTCTTCAATTCAAATTACAAGCTGTATGGACTCTTGTACCTCTACCAAAAGGAAAAATACCCATTGGAACAAGATGGATCTTCAGAAACAAGAAAGATGAAAGAGGTATAGTGATCAAAAACAAAGTAAGACTTGTAGCCCAAGGATACACTCAAGAAGAGGGTATAGACTATGATGAAGTATATGCACCTATTGCTAGAATTGAAGCAATCAGAATATTTCAGGCATATGCTTCATTCAAGAAAATCAAAGTCTATCAAATGGATGTGAAAAGTGCTTTCCTTTATGGGAAAATTGAAGAAGAAGTGTATGTGTGTCAACCTCTAGGATTTGAAGATCCAGAACATGATGACTATGTGTACAAACTAGACAAAGCTCTATATGGCCTTCATCAGGCACCAAGAGCTTGGTATGACGCATTATCATCATATTTACTGAAGAACAATTTTAAAAGAGGTGCAATTGACAAAACCTTGTTCACAAGAAAAGTCAAAGATGATATACTACTGGTCCAGATATATGTAGATGATATCATTTTTGGTTCAACAAACGATCAACTGTGCAAAGAGTTTGAAGAATTAATGCAGATCAAGTTTAAGATGAGCTCAATGGGTCCAATGAACTTCTTTCTTGGACTCCAAATCAATCAAAGATCAGATGTTATTTTGATTAATCAATCAAAATATGTCAGAGACATCTTGGAGAAATTTGCAATGAAAGACTGCAAAAGTGCAAGCACACCAATGGAAACTCACAAACACCTACATCCTGATGTTCAGGGGGAGGATGTAGATGAATATCTTTACAGATCAATGATAGGCTCTTTAATGTATTTAACTACATCAAGACCTGACATTATGTACAGTGTCTGTGTATGTTCCCAGTATCAAGCAAGACCTAAGGAGCTACACTTGCAGGCTGTCAAAAGAATATTCAGATATTTGAAGGGCAAACCTTCTCTTGGTCTTTGGTATCCACATGAGTCACCATTTGAACTCATAGCCTACACTGATAGTGACTATGGTGGTGAATGTCAAGATAGAAAATCTACTACTGGTGGATGTCAATTCTTTCGATCAAGATTGGTGTCATGGCAATGCAAGAAACAAACCAATGTTTCAACATCAACTGCTGAAGCAGAGTATGCAGCTGCATCTGCTTACTATGCTCAAGTTCTATGGATTCAAAATCAACTCCTAGACTTTGGTATCTCTATTCTTAAAACTCCTATTTTTATTGATAATCAAAGTGCTATTAGTATTGTGAATAATCCAGTAAAACATTCAAAAACAAAACACATTGAAATAAGATTTCATTTTATAAGGGATTGTAATGAAAAGAAATTAATTATAGTAGAGAAAATTCATACTGATAATCAATTAGCCGATCTTTTTACAAAAGCATTTGATGTAGGAAGATTCAGCTTTTTAGTTAGCAGTATTGGAATGATTTTAATCAATTAATTTAACTTTTAATATAATATGTAAAGTTTTTGTACAATATTTACATTTATAAGTATGTTTTACTACTGGTTATTCATTACTACTGATCATGAATTACTCTTACAACTTAAACTGATAGGGGTTTTCTTAGAATTAGGTTAAGTATAGAAACAACAGTTACTACTGATGTTTCTATTACTGATACTTAGTTACTACTGATCGACCGTTATCTATAAAATACACCATTTTACCATACTGACCCCCATGAAAATAGCCGTTGGGTTATGATTCGAAGGGTATTTCGGTCCTTTTGCAGGTTAATTTGAAAAATATAAATTGCTGAATGTCATTAGTTTAACATTATCCACACCTCAATTTGATAAACACTACGATAAACCCTAAACTTTGCAAATTTCGATCAAAACCCTGCATCAGTAACAACGAAATTCATTTTACAAATCACTCAAACGCTCAAAATCTATCTGAAATCAACAACTTAACATCAATTTCAAGATCAAGATCATACAAATGGCTACACTGAAATCTCTCGAAATTAAAACAGATCTCAAGTATTCTGAATTTCACAATATGTGTGCATTCTTAAGAAATCCATATGGCACAAAGGATTTTCGTCCCATAGTCATGTTCTTAAAGAACTCATACATCAAGTTTTCTCTAACAATAAACCCTAAAGCTTATCAACAGCACCTTGTTGACTTCTGGGAAAATGTTGAACGGATTGAAGATACAAATATGACAATAATCAAATCTGTTGTAGATGGAAAGACTATCATCATCACTGAACAATCCTTCAGACATCATCTACAACTGAATGATGAATCAGGTATGTTTTCTCTTCCTAAGGAGGATCTTGTTGAAACTTTACAAAAAATGGGGTATGAGGGAAGACTGGACATTGTTACTTTTCAAAAGGATCTTCTTTCACCTCAATGGAAATTTCTTATTCATACTATTCAACAATGTATCTCTCCTAAAAAGAATACATGGAATGAGTTCAACAAATCAATAGCATCTGCTGTTGTTTGTTTATGCACATGCCAAGTATTCAATTTTTCAAACATGACTTTTGAAGGAATGCTTGCAAATTTATCATCTTCAAAATTTTTAATGTACCCAAGATTCCTTACACATATTTTTAAGTGTGAAATTCAAAATCTTTCAACTCCTAAAAACATTTTTGTTACACCTGAATTAAACAAAAAGGTGTACTCAAACATGAGAAAACAATTTAAATTTTCTGGAAAAGAGACTCCACTATTCTCAAACATGATCTATGATCAACCACAACTTGGAGAAGGTTGAAGTCACCCCATTGAACCCCAACCAACTCCACCACTAAATACAGCCCAAACACAACCCACTCAGTCCACTCAATTACCTACACCAACAGATGTCCTGAATGTGTCCCAGGTACATGAAATTAATCCACAGAGTGCTACTCTTCACTCTGAGGAAGACCAAGCAATTTCCAAACAAATTTCTAAAATCTATAAAAGGAAGAAAACTTCCTTAAAGGACAACAGGGGACCAATTGAGTCAGGCCCCAGACTCCAAGAGTTGTCCTCCAAGGAGGAGAGAGGACATGAGGAAAGGGCTCTCACTACTGATGCCCCAAAGGTGGGTGCACAGGCTAGTGAGAACATCATTAGGACCCAGACCTCGGAAACTCTAAGTGATGACTCATCTTTTGAGGCAGCACTAAGAGGACCCCGGTGCCAAGAAACCACAAGGGGGGATACTACTACTTCTTCTAGGAAGAAGAGAGTGTCTAAACAACCCATTTTATCACCAAGAAGTGATAAGGGTAGAAAGAAACAAATTGAATTGACGGATAGGATGGAAAACCTAAAAGCCAATGTACCAAATGAGCCCAATGATCCACCCAAAGGGGCTGAGGGCAGTATTAAACCAACCCAATTGACGGATATGAAGGAAAACCTTAAAACCACTGTACAACATTGTCTGAATCTCTTGAATTCCCAAGGAAAGACCATGAGGTATATGAAGCATTACATCAACACGTTGAATAGAAGACAGAAAATATTTGATTATAGGCTTCAAAGGCAATCAACTATTATCAGAAAATTACAAAGAAAGATTGCAGATAGTGAGGCTCAACAAGTTGAGATCACTAAGGGGGAGAAGGATCAAATTCAAGGAATGATTGATCATTCAATTGCAGCAGCAGCCTCCCTCTTGAACTTAAAAGAAGCTCATGGTGAAACAGGTCAAAGTTATGGTGAAGACCTGTACAGAGGAGTAAAAAGTATGGATGAGGATGTATTTGTGTCTGCAAATCAGTCACCAACAACAGAACAAGTACACTCTCCAGTTACTACTGAAGTTATAGAAACTACTGATCCTATGAATATTACTGATGCTAAGGATCAAGAGGTTGTTACTACTGATCCCATTGAAGAAGAAGAAATACCAGTAGTAAATGCTCCAATAGAAAATATCATTCTTACTACTGATGCCCTAGCAGTAGTAACTACAACAACAACCTCACCAGTAGTAATCTCCTCACAACAGTTGGTGGTATTTGAAACAGAAACAACACCTGTAGTAACTACCTTGGTTACTACTGAAGATGAAGAAGAACTACCAGAAGTTCTTGAAACAGCTGTGATCATCCCAAGGCCTCCAACTCCAGAACTTAAACCACTTATCATACCTGACATTAATGATAATGTAAATTGGGATGATGTTGATGAATGTGCATTACCTCCACACCCCAAAATCTTAACTGAAGGGAATTATCATTTATTTTCTCCATGAATAGTTATTCCTGAAGTTAAGGATATGAACTACATTCCACCTCCAAAGTGTGTTGGTAAAAGAAAAGAGAAATTTGATGATGACTACCCACACAGAGCTTTAGGTCACTATATGGTAAATAAGATAAACTGTGTTTGACCTGCAAAGCAAGATAAATGGAAGGTGAACAGAATGAGGTATCTGAGAAAAGTTGCAAAGACTCAAGCTCTTGAAGATAAGAAAAAAACTGAAGAAGAAAGACTCAAAAAGGCAGCAATTCAAGAGGTTGAAGAATTCATGGTAGAAGATCAACAGGCAGAGTTCAATAAACAAAGAAAAATAGAAGAAGAACATCTGAACTGCCTTGAGATCTTGTGGCTGAATGTAAAAGTGAAAAAGCTGATCTACCAGATGAAATATTTGAACAGAAGACCAAAATGATTGACTTCTTAATATCAAAAGGTCATAGTGCTAAGTCTTTTGGCAGAATGAAAATGATAACAATAGTTGATAAATATTGTACTGCCAAGAAGAGGGAATTAGCAGAATCTGAAGCAGAAGAAGAAAAAGAAAAGGTCTTAGTTGAGATTGATCCCACAACTATACTCTCCAGAACACCACTCTCTGGTGAATCATCAAAACCTCCTTCCAAAAAGAGAAAAGCTCTTCAAACAGAACAAGAGGCCATGAAGAAATCAAAACAAACAGAACAAATTATTCCAGTACTTGATCTTCCTGTTGCTCCTCTTCAAGATAATCTAATTATCAATTGGAGAGTTGTAAATGATGTCATAGAAATCATAAGAGAAGACAAAACAACTCAAAGATTTAATGCTTGGAAACCAATGGTGATGTCCTGTTCAAGAAGTGATATAATTAAAGTTTTAATTATTGGTAAACCATGAATGGCAAAGAAGTCATGGAGGAACTCAGGAGCTGGATACTTAACTCCAATGATTGATGCTGCTTTCTATCCAGACAACTATCCTAAAAACTTCACTAGTACAGAGAATGTATATGCTTGGAATGTGCTACCAACTGTTAATATGTACTTCTTTGAAAGAACCAGTACGAAGTGTGAGCTGTACTTATATGAAAAGGAATATCCTCACTCTGAAGAAACAATGTACCGGATCACCACATGCTCATTCATGCGATCACATGACCTTGCTATGTTTCAAGAAAAATATAACTACTTTGTGAAAAGAAACAACAAATACATAATTGCACAAAGAAAAAAACAAAATCAGAAAACATTAGAAGGTGATCAAAGAAGAAAAGAACGTTGGAAGAACTGAGGAAGAAGAAAGAAGAAGAAAAGAAACTTGGTTAATTAAAAGTGAATTAACAAGTTTAGGGGGAGATTGTTGGGTTATAAACATTCTAGTACTGATGCTGCAGTTAGTACTGATCAACGATTATGGAAGATAGTACTGATGGGGCAGAAACACGAAATACTACTGATGATGGATTTACTACTGACGATCTTGATTACTACTGAGGTCTATATTTGGTGCAGATCGTGTTCTAGTTTTTCGTATAGTTTGTTATGGAATGTTTATCTTTTTGTAATTCAATTGTAATCGTTTCCTAGAATAACTAGGTTAATAGCTTAGGCTTCAAGGGCTATTATAAATAGTTCCTTATGAATTTTAAACGTACGTGTGTATTTGATTCATCGATTAATATACATTGAAGCTTTTTGTGATAAACTGTGTTCTTACTATTGTTCATTCGATTACAGTTTACATTGTCTTAATCATATAACAAGAGTGTTAATCCGCTGTAACTTCTCTGTGTTAGTAGATCTGTGATTCAAAAACTTGTTTGAGTTATTCGATCCTGACACATGTCATTAGAGCTTTTAAAACTACAAGCTCTAAAATGCTAGTCCTCATATTTTCTCTCATCCTCTCCGTCATATCCGTTTCCGCCCTTAACTCCAACATTTATGTCCAATGCTCTCAACTTTGCTTTACCTCAATGACACCCTACGAGTCAAACGTCACCTCACTATTCACCACTTTACCCGACTCAGCTTCCCTCTCCAACTTCAACAAATTTGAAATCTCACAAAGTGACGTCCTTTATTTATGGCCTCTACCAATGCCGAGGTGATGTTAACTCTACCGACTGCCGAGATTGTGTCAGTAACTCGGTAGGTCAACTCCAGTCAACTTGTCCTTTGTCAATAGGTGCAACCATACAATTAAATTATTGCTTTGTAAAATATGATAACACGTTATTTTTCGGGGTGGAAGACAAGATAGAAGTGTTGAAGAAGTGTGGTTCGGTTGGTTCAGATTCAGATGTTCTAAAGAGTATAGATGACGTGTTGAAATCTCTTGTTTCTGGGAGTGGAGAATACTTTCGTAAGAAAGATTCAAGAAACATAGAAGGTGTGGCACAATGTGTACAAGATTTAAGTGCAAGTGATTGTAAAGATTGTGTCTCAGAGGCAAGTCAACGGTTAAGATCAGAGTATGTTAACTCGGTTCAAGGTGAAATGTACCTTGGAAAGAGTCATTTACCAAAATAACACAGTATAGTCCAAAATTGCACACCTAATGCTGTTTTTTACCCTTTTGCAAAAATAATGTTAACCGGGTATGCCATACCCGGTTTGAACCACAAGCCAACACGTGTTCCTCGAGGTGGCAATGTCTTCCAACAGCTTTTTAAGGGGATGGGGTACCCCATACCTGATTTCGGCGCAAAAAGGGGTTACCATACCCGGTTTTCTTTTTTCACTGACATAGGGGGACCCCATTCCCCGTTTGACTCTGACACAGGATCCCATTCCCATCACTTCCCATTTCTGAATTTCCCATAAGACATACTAAACTTACAAACAATTTCAATTTAAAAAGAAAAATAAATAGATAATTACGTTGATAAGACACATTATCCAATCACTTCCCATTTCCCAATTTCCCATAAGGCATAACTGCTCTCTTTCATACAACACTCTTTTTTTTTTCTTTTCTTTTTATCCAAGGCTTCTAGCCTAGTAGTATAAGGTGTTGCCCTAAACCCATAAGTCATGGGTTCAAGTCCCGTCGTTGACTTTGGTGGTGGGATTTATTCCCCATAGGTGGAGGGTTTGAGGGAAGGCATACTGCCTCTTGTGGATGTCACTGTGTATGCTCGAACCACTAATTTACTAACTTGCAGTTTAAAAAAAAAAGCACTCTATCTTTTTCTTTATTTTATTTTTATATTTACCCTTTGATAACAAAAGACTATATAGTCAGATTTTTTTACTTCATTTGATTTTGATTTTACATAATATATTTTAAAATGAAATTAATTCATGTACCAAATTTTGTATATTTATATTACGTTGTACAAGTATTTTTGTAGACTGTATAAATACATTAAAAATTATTATAAGATATAGATAAAAAATGGTATAAAAATCACCGTCTATTTTAAAAAGTTATTTTGACTAAGCTTATTGATTATAAAAATATTTGACTATTTAAAACTACTTAATTATGCATCATTTAACCTTAGGTTATTATTGTAATTTATTGAACATTTTAATAATATATATACTTTTCTTACGGATAATGCTTCCTTTTGATATACAGTCTAAATATAACCAATAACCAATTACAATTTTATTTTTGGGAATATTATAAAATATATATTTATAATTTCACATATAAAATATATATTTGTTTAAAGTGTAAATCAACACCAGATAATGATTAAATTTTACTCTTAAAAAGTATTTCTAGGTGGTACCATCAAATGAAAGTGTTGCCATCAAATCAACGTAAGCAATAGAGATCGATCAGTCATGGTAAGAAAAGTGAAATTAAATGGTAGGGTTAGACACACCCTATAACTATAATCCAACCTTTGTCAAGTCAAACGGGGAATGGGGTCTTCTGTGTCAGAGTCAAACGGGGAATGGGGTCCCCCTATGTTAGTGAAAAAAGCAAACCGGGTATGGTAGCCCCTTTTTGCGCCGAAATCAGGTATGGGGTACCCCATCCCCTTAAAAAGCTGCTGGAAGACACTGCCACCTCGAGGGACACGTGTTGGCTTGTGGTTCAAACCGGGTATGACATACCCGGTTAACATTATTTTTGCAAAAAGGGTAAAAAAATAGCATTAGTTGTGCAATTTTAGACTATACTCCATTATTTTGGCAAATGACTCTCTTGGAAAATGTTATATCAAATATGATGATAATGGTTAGCACTTGTTCTTAATTCAACTAGGTTCAATTCGTTTTAAAATCAGAGCTTTACACATAAAATAAAGCGATAGTTTAATGTCACACGCGTTGGGATGGGTCTCATACAACCCGGTAGTGATGCTCTAATTTTAAAATTTAAATAATATTAACATAAAAGTCTGAATAATGCAGGAAAAGATAAAAATAATTGTAACCAGTGTTGCGACGGCAGTGGATTTTTTAGCAGCGTCATGATACAAGTGATTGGCACTAGTGTAGGCACATTTTTGAGTACATGTATGACTTTAGCTTTGACCTATTGTTTGTCCAGATGTTACATTGCACCTGGTACGTTATTTCATTTTTACACGATTGTGCCAGGAACTATTTATATATACAAACAGTAGTTTAATTAGTATATGTCCTAAGGCTACACGGTATGGGACGGAGGAAGCTCGGGCGTGGGGGTGAGGTGGCATGGCAACGGCGTGGTGGGTGATGGGAACACCGCCCCCCCCCCCACACGGCGTGGGGGTCCGGCGTGGGTCGAGTTTGCAACCCCCAACGCGGGGCAACGGGCGTGGGAACGAGCTTTTTGCGAAAATTAGCCGTTGGCAACGGCTAGAATGCCGTTGGAAATTAAAAAAAAAAAAACTTTTTTTTTTAATTATTTCCCTATATATATTTACCTATTTTCATTCATTTTTACACACAAAAATCATCCATTTTACTCTCTACAAACTCCTATCTTCATACCTCTCTACTTACAATGGATCCACACAACAACTCTCCACAAACACCCAACCAACCTTCACAACAAAATATACCACCGAACCTAGGATTTGGTGGCTTCGACCAATACGTCAACATCCTAAATTCCGGCAATGTCCCACCTCCACCTCCACAATATTATCCACAAACCGCACCTCACTATCTCCCTCAATTTCAACAACCCCAATTTTCACAAAATATATCTCAATTTGCACCCACCGGCCAATATTTTCAACAACAAGAAATTCATCAACAAGCCCAAACACAAGAACAACAAGCGGGGGGGAGCAAGAGAAAGGCGAAAGGGAAAGGGAAAGGGAAAAGGAAAGAAAAAGAGGTTGTTGAAGACGTTGGGGGAGAAGATGTGGAAGAAGACACGCAAATTCCATGGACGGAAAAGGAGGAACTTGCGTTGTGCCGAGCTTGGTGTACGACTTCTAAAAATGAGAAGGACGGGAATGGCATGAGAATTAAAAACTATTGGGAAGCCATTCTTTCTAAATTTCATACCTTCCTGGGAGTCGCGCCATACCGAAAAGACAATAGTCTTAGTAGCAAATGGCGTGACATAAACAACAAGGTTACAAAATTCAATGGTATTGTTAAAGCAAAAAGCCTTACCTATTTGTGAATCTTAGGATAACAAAACAATATAGAATAGCTTAGATTAAATATAGATTAAAATAGCTAAGTTAGTAGTGATACTGAGTTTGGCCAATACTGGCCACTCAGTATCAGCACTCAGTATT
Source organism: Calendula officinalis (assembly GCA_963853835.1). Lineage (NCBI taxonomy): Eukaryota > Viridiplantae > Streptophyta > Magnoliopsida > Asterales > Asteraceae > Calendula > Calendula officinalis. The sequence goes on from OY970828.1 coordinate 65,750,659, forward strand.
GGAAAACCAATACTGAGTAGAAGGACTGAGTCATGGTCAGTATAGTAACTGACTAAGATCAAATCTGTCTGAAATAGACCCCACCATTCGAGTTTGCCTGCTTTCTAAAGTCAAACCAGAATTACATTGGTTATGGCACAAGAAGCTCTCTCACATAAATTTTCGTAATATTAATGAGCTCAGTATCAAGAAACTGGTGAGAGGGTTGCCCACTATTACTTATTCAAAAGATAAGTTATGCTCAGCATGTGAAATGGGCAAGCAGAAGAAGAGTTCATTCAAGTCAAAAGTTAATCACTCCATAAATGAACCTCTTACAATGATTCATATGGATCTTTTTGGTCCCATCAGCACACCATCTTTGGCCAAAAAGATCTATACATTAGTCTTAGTTGATGAATTCTCAAGATACACTTGGGTCATTTTTCTCAAGACTAAAGCTGATGCAACAACAGAAATCATTGCCTTCATTAAGAGAGAAGAACTTCAAAAAGGCAACAAGGTCAAACAACTTAGAAGTGACCATGGTACTGAGTTCAAGAACTCAGTATTGGCTGATTTCTGTGAAGAAAAAGGAATTTACAAAACTTCTCTGCAGCCTACACACCACAACAAAATGGTGTTGTAGAACGGAAAAATAGAACTCTTATTGAAGCTGCGAGAACCTTGTTATGCCATGCTGGACTGGCACTGAGCTTCTGGGCTGAAGCTGTTAATTGTGCAAATTTTACTCAAAACAGAGCTACTATAGTCCAGCGTCATCAAAAGACTCCATATGAGTTATATAATGGCAAGATTCCAAACGTGGAATATTTTCACATCTTTGGGAGTAAATGCTTTGTACTCAGTACTAAGCAAAATCTCAATAAATTTGCTCCCAAAGCAAATGAAGGCGTGTTCATGGGCTATTCTCCACACTCTAAAGCCTTCAGAGTGTATATCATCTCCACTAAGATGATTGTAGAATCTATTCATGTTACATTTGATGAAAATCAGAATGAGCATTCTACTTCAGCAAGTGAAGACATCAGTGGCATAGAAATTCTATGCAATCCAGAAAACTCCATTGCTGAACAGCCCAAGTCTCACCCATACTATGTTGATCACAGTATGCGTGATACTGATCAAGAGACATCTCAGTCTAACGTCATTATAACAAATTCTGAGGTTCCCATTACTGAGAACCCCAATACTGAGGTCCCAATTCTTGATTTTAACAACTCCACATATGAGGAAGGAGAATCCTCCAATACTGCTCAAGAATATTCACCACATCTGCAAAATTCAGAAGTACAGCAACCAGTATTGTCTGATACTGATCAGGATTCATCACAGTATCAGGCAGACAACCCATCACCACAACAGGATATTGTTGATCTTGCTTCAAATGTTTCCTTAGGAAATAATCTAAGGGAACACAGAGACCATCCTCATGCCAACATTATTGGTCCCATTGAACAAGGTGTTCAAACAAGAAGAAGGTTAGAGTTTGAACCCCAAGCAACTGCAAACTTCTGTTTCTTTTCAAGTTTCTTATCTACCATGGAACCCAAGAAAGCTGATGAAGCTTTATTAGATGAAGATTGGGTAGAAGCTATGCAAGAAGAATTGACAGAGTTTGAAAGAAATAAAGTTTGGAACTTAGTACCACCTCCTGCTGGTAAAACTATAATTGGTACTAAGTGGGTATTCAGAAACAAAATGGACAAAGATGGTGTTGTCATCAGAAACAAAGCAAGACTGGTTGCTCAGGGTTACAGGCAAGAAGAAGGTATTGACTATGATGAAACTTTTGCACCAGTTGCAAGAATTGAAGCTATTAGGCTGTATCTTGCATATGCAGCTTTCAAGAATTTCAAAGTTTATCAGATGGATGTCAAAAGTGCCTTTCTTAATGGAAAACTACAGGAGGAAGTCTATGTCAAACAACCACCAGGTTTTATTGATCCTAAATTTCCTAATTACGTTTTCAAGCTTGATAAAGCTTTATATGGGCTCAAACAAGCTCCCAGAGCTTGGTATGATACCCTGTCTGAGTACTTAATTGAAAATAAGTTTATAAGAGGTAAAATTGATAAAACATTATTTTCAAAGAGAAATGGTTCTGACATTTTACTCATTCAAATATATGTGGATGATATTATTTTTGGCTCCACTGACAAGTCAATGTGTGACTGGTTTGCAAAGATAATGTCATCTCAGTATCAGATGAGTATGATGGGAGAACTTACTTACTTTCTTGGTTTACAAGTTGAACAAAAGCCTGATGGCACTTTCATAAATCAAAGTAAGTATGTGCATGACATGCTTAAGAAATATAAATTTGAAAATCTATCATCCATGCATACTCCTATGGGTACTCTGGATAAAATAAGTAAAGATGAAACTGGTAAACCAGTATGTCAATCCACATACCGAGGTATGATTGGTTCTTTACTTTACTTAACAGCTAGCAGGCCTGATATCATGTTTGCAACCTGTTTGTGTGCTCGGTATCAGGCTGATCCTAAAGAATCACATATGAAAGCTGTTAAGCGAATTTTTAGATATCTTTCAGGTACTCCTAACATGGGTCTTTGGTATCCCAAAGACTCAAACTTTGATCTTGAAGGGTATACAGATGCCGATTTTGCAGGTTGTCGGTTAGACAGGAAAAGTACAAGTGGAGGATGTCAGTTCCTCGGTGGCAGATTAGTTGGCTGGTCATCCAAGAAGCAAAATTCAGTTGCAACTTCTACTGCAGAAGCAGAATATGTTGCTGCAGGAAGTTGCTGTGCTCAACTTTTGTGGATGCAGTACCAACTAATGGACTATGGGTTTAACTTCCAGAAGACTCCTATACATTGTGATAACAAGAGTGCTATTGCTATCACTGAAAACCCAGTCCATCACTCAAGAACCAAGCACATTGATATCAGACACCACTTTATTCGAGATAATGTGGAAAAGGGTAAGGTTGAGGTAGATTTCGTTCCTACAGATGACCAATTGGCCGATGTCTTTACTAAACCTCTCTCTGAGGAAAGGTTTATGTACTTACTAGGACAATTGGGTATGCTGAATCCTTAAAATTACTTAAATTTTTCTGATACCGACTGATCGGTATTGCTTTCAATACTGACCAAGTCAGTATCACTAGTCTGATTTATCAAAATTTTGTAAATTTTTATTTTTTTTATTTATAAGATTAAATTAAATGTTTTTCAAATTTTTTATATTTTTTTTTAATTTAATTTTTTTTTAACTCGGTATTGAAATCCTGGAGTAACACAACTGACTTTTAACCTCAATACACCCTAACGGTAACCTTTCTTAATAGGAAAGTTACCGTTAATACAGGATAAGGCTGTCAAATCAGCCGGTTTAACTTCCCAATACCGTAAATATCTTTCAATTAAGTATAAATAACCGTTTTGTCTTTCATTATCATTTTTCTTACAACAGTTATTTCTTAACTTAATTTTCGATTCTCTCTGCGATTAACGATTTCAGTTTCTCTTTGCAAGCAAATTTTTTTAAAATCAAAATCACAGATGGCAAACTACCAATTTTTTGCACCGGAGGCTGCACCGGCAACGCAATTCCGAAACGATGAATTACCAAAGTTTGCGAGGAACAACATCACAGCAAATTTTGATATTCCTCAAGCTTGGGCGTGCCCTGAATTCACTCAAATGATAACATTTTTGAAGCACTGCCCAATTACTCAAGCACTGATTCGATCTCCCAGAGCAATTTACCCAGAAATGCTCTGTGAATTCTGGTACTCTGCCAAAATCGACTCACCAGATATGATTACCGGTTGGGTGATTCGTGACCAAAGAAGAACCTTCGTCTCAACAGCAATCATTCGGGAAGCTTTGGGTCTTCCTGCTCATGCTCAATATGAGCCCTTTGTTGACAGAGTCGAGGCTCGATCAGTATTACCACTTATTGGAAGAAGAGGAACCACAGGAATAATTAAAAGAAACGAATTTGGTCCAATGTGGGGTATACTGATCTCTACGATCATTCGGTGTATGACTCACAAGACTGGTGCCTTGGACCAGATCAACGATTTTGGTATGCAGATGGTTCATGCCATGTACCATGGAAGGGATATCGATTATGCTCGATTAATTTTTGAAGAATTAGCATCTCTGATTCGGGCCAAAGTCAGAGAATTAAACGTTCCTTTCTGCAGATTCCTTTCTCTCATCTTTCAGAATGAGATGCCTGCACATATATATGATGAATTCAACAGTCCAAGAGTGGATCTTCCCCCTCTTCATGAGAAGATTTTCTTCTACAGGCCAAGAGAAGGAGAGCCTGTAATGAGTCACTCAATGTGGGCTATAGTCCAGGCACACATCAATGATGCAGAATCTTCTGATACTGCATCAGAAAATAATGATACTGATGATGACAGTGGTGATGATGGAAATGATGATTCAGATACTGAGATGGTGGAAGCTCAACAAGCACTAGTTTCTTCTTCACCAGCACAGGATCCGGATGCTCCTATTATTGAAGAAGCTTCTGATACTGAGCTCTCAGAAGACACACCACTAGTTCTTCGAAGAAGAAGAAGAAATCTTTCCCCTGTTCCTATGGGAAATATGTCATCAGAAGAGATGCAAACTGAACACATTCCATCTTTAACTGCATCTCTTCAAGTCCAAAGTGCGGTTGCCGCCAATGCTGACCTTCCAGGACCAGAACCAGAACAAATTGCTCACCATCTTGAGGCCCCTCATGACCCTCTTGATGTCGAACTTCAGTTTGCCCAACAAACACTGGAAGGTCCAGCTAGCAGAAGAGAAGAAGCTCTTGAAGGTGCTGGTGCCTCAAATCAGAATCAAATTGATCCAGCACCGACCTCTCATGATGCCAGAAGAGAATCAGATAAAGTCTCAGGTATGAATTTCTAATATCCTTCAACTTATATATATATATCTTTCCCCCATAGAGACTATGTATTGGCCAGTACCAACTCAATACTGACCACAGTCTCAAACGAACTTTCAAATATATATACTCTTATGGCCAACATAGTAAGCCCACTGCTGCTATGCAAAATTCATATACCGAGCTTTTCAAATGATCATTGTCAGTCTACAGTTGTTTCACCATTTAAAGGAACAATAGTGGTTGATGTCACACTGACACCCACTGGTGCTGCTTGAATGATGTCCAACTTATTTTGAGTTGGATAGCATTGTTCAAGAAATGATCCAAAAACCCTTAAGCCACACTTGCCAAAAATTTCCATGGGTCAAAGCCACATTACTGTTATCACTCTAATACCGAGTGATAAACATTGAAAATACCAAGAAGTATATCCCAGACTTCGAATTCCCAAACCAAACCTTTTAGTAAATGTGACCTATCCTATACTGAGCTACTTCAATTATCACACTCACTTTTACTAAAATACTTCTAACACATACTTTGCACTAGTCCACAATATTTCATCATGAACCAGATGAAATACAGACTTCCAACTTCTGTTTATATGATTATAGAATTAATCAACACCACAATTCTATTTGATAAACCTTTCTTACTAACCAGTTTTATGTTTTTGGTTTCTTTAGCACCATCTGTGCAGGGTCAACGAGCTCAAGCTACTCAGTCTCAGGAAGTACATGGAGCTCTACAAACTATTCTCAACCAAATCCTGGCTATGCAGACCACTCAGAATAACATTCTGGCCAGGATGGATGAAATGACTACTGAGATTGAAACATTGAAGCAATCAGTGGCACTACTACAGCAACAACAACAGCCTTCACCACCTCCACAAACTCCAATTGGAGGAGGTAATGATGAAGAAGGCCCTGCCACTGACACTAGAAGATCACCATCTTCTGCACATACTGAACCTATGCTTTCCCCAACTCCTGAAGAACAACAGGGAGACATGGGTGGTGATACTGAACCCATTCCCTCCCCATCCAATGATAACAATAAGGGGGAGAAAAGACAGAGAGATCAAGAGGTTGATCAACCTGAGCCATCTGCTCAGGGGGATAAAAGGAGAAAGCTGAATGAAGATCAACCTCCACAGCAACAACAGCAACATCAGCAAACACCTCATACTGAACCTCTTCGGTTTAGATATGAGAGGAGCAGACAGAGAGGAAGATCAGTCTTGGAACAACTTGAAGAAGAACCATCTGAGCCATCTGCTCAGGGGGAGATTGATACTGATCAACCTCAGCAAGTTGTGTCTGAGCAAAACAACTTGCAGATAGTTGTGTACAGGCCTTTTGTGTGGCCTATTGCTGATGATGAAGATGAAGAACATTCAGTGGCATCTGAAGATTTTTTAAACTTTGCACTGGATGAAGCAAACAAAGAAACCTCTTCATCATCATTCTCTGATGATGAAGAGCATACAGAAAAACCTATCTCTCCTCAAGCAGAAGGACCTTCTAGAATTCCTAGAAGACCAATAACCAGACGAATGACAAATGTGGTTATGTCTTCAGATTCTAGTGAAGAAACAGATCCAGCTCCACTGATCTCTAGACCTAGAAGATCTGTTCAATACACTGAGGATGAGATTGAAGCCCAAAGATTCTTTCCTGTCAAAGAAGAAGATCCTGAAACTGATACTGAGGCAGATGACTCTTGGAAGCCTCATGGTGTCAGAAGAAAAGGTGATGATGTTCTTCAACAATACTGGAACATCATTGCCCAAAGATTCAGATATAGAGAGACCAGAATGAACATGCTGAGGAACAGAATCTTTCTGGATGTGAAGAACATTCACTGGCTAAATGAATTTGTCAACAAAATCAAAGTCAAAATTGTTGACAGATGCATTACTGCAACATGCACTGGGCCAGTCAGTCCTCCATTGAAGTTCTTTCTTCATGATATCCAGAATATGGGTGTACAAGACTGGATTAAGATTGCTATACTGATTAAGGAAATGAAATCCAGATCTTCTGAAGCTCAAGTGATGATGGATGAAGTATGGGCTGTAGCTGCAGTTTGTTATGAACAAGGCATTTTATATGCAGCAGATTATAGGGCACTCAGTGTTATGACTGAGGCTGTCAAAAACAACAAGCCTGAGTGCCTGAACACCTTCAGAATGTTCCCTAAATACACTGTCCCTTCTAACCTTATATTTCAGGATCAGAAGAGTACCATATATCCAACATCTGGATATATGTACACTGACTCAGAGGACAGGGAATGCTTCATCACTGAAGCAGAACTGCAAACAGCTCCTATCAGCCATTTGGTGGGCTTGAAATGGATGATAACCAAGAAAGAAGATGCTTGGTTCAGAAAGAAGATTGTTGCTGTTCTAAACAACAGGCAAGATGAACTGAAGAAAAGAGAAGAGTTCATCCATGTAAAGAAAGAAGTCTTTTATGAGTTTGAATCAATCAAGAAAGAATAAAGAAGAAGACTTTGCAGCCTGCAGTTTATTTTGTTTTTATATCTCTGTATAATTGTTTTGTTATCATTAGATAGGGGGAGATTGTTAAGGCAAAAAGCCTTACCTATTTGTGAATCTTAGGATAACAAAACAATATAGAATAGCTTAGATTAAATATAGATTAAAATAGCTAAGTTAGTAGTGATACTGAGTTTGGCCAATACTGGCCACTCAGTATCAGCACTCAGTATTGGAAAACCAATACTGAGTAGAAGGACTGAGTCATGGTCAGTATAGTAACTGACTAAGATCAAATCCCTTGATCTTAGTCATTACATTTACTTAGTCCTTCGGTTACTCCTTTGCCCATAATGTAAGATCTCTATAGCATTATAAATAGAGATCATCTTGCAAAGGAGTAAGTACCAATTTACATATTCATAGCATTCATCTTTGTAATTGTTCAAGTGGTCTTGTATTTCCGCTACAAGCCACACTTAGTGGAATAATATACGTTTGACTAAATTACTGTGTTTATCACCTTAATTGTCTTAAGTAAATTATAAATCTAACAATTATCAAGTTAACCAGGGTTGTTGTGACCTAACAGGTATATACAACAAACTCTCGTCGGAAAGAAGTAGCGGAATGGCCGCGTTTGATGTTTTGGAGGCCGCCAAGAAACAATACAAAGTTGAAAAAAATGGCCATCCTTTTGAGCTAGATCGACATTGGTTGATTTTAAAAGATGATCCAAAATGGATGGGCACAATTACTAAAGATCAACAACAATCGAAGCGCTCAAAAAGTTCACAATCGGTTGACGTTTCTGATGGTCGTTCTCGTGTCGACCTTAATGCAGGGGACGATGAATTTCCCGATGACGTATTCGACGACATTGATGAAAACCCAACTCCTCTTGAACGACCAATTGGAAGAGACAAGGCTAAACGAGCGGGTAGGCATGCGGCGGAAAAGGAAGCGAAGAGCAAGCATAGGCAAGACATTCAAAAACGATTAGACGAGCACTTTGAGGCAACGAAAGAGCGCGTAGAGATGCGTCGTCAACAAGTTCAACTGGAACAAGAACGACGTCAGCAAGAGAGGGAGAAAGAAGAAAGAGATAGGGAGCTTGCAACCGAACAAAGAATTATCAATAATATGAATATTTTGGCTATGCAACCGCCGCCCGGCATGCCGCAAGAAGATCTTCAACATTTCCTAGCCGCGAAGGAAAGGGCTCGAAAAGCCATGAGCGATTTAGGATTGTAGTTTTTTTATTTTAAGTTTTTTTATTTTAAGTATTTGTATTTTTAATTTTAAGTATTTGTATTTTTAATTTAATGTATTGTTATTTTATTTTTAATGAAAGTTTAATATTATGTTTAAAAAATAAATGGAAAAGAAATGATGAGATGGAAAATAAAATGGTGTGGTGTGGTGTGGTGGGTATTTCCACCAAATGATGTAGTGTGGTGGTGGTGTGGTGGTGGTGTGGGGGTGTGAGGTGGCGATGATGTGGCGGAAAAGGGCACCACCACATGTGGTGCCCATACCCACTAGTCTAAAAGATTATCAGAATGTTAATTGGCATATATATATATATATATATATATATATATATATATATATATATATATATATATATATATATATATATATATAGAATATGAATCAAGAAAAAATCATCTTTATTTGAAGAAGTTAGAAAAGGGTTGTATTTTCATAAATATACATATACATACATAGGGTCCGGATCCGGTGATGACTGTTTTCCCGGTTAGGACTGCGAGGACTAAAAAAAAAACTTAAAAAATGATCCAAAATAAACTTTTAAATTTTTTTTTTAAATATCAAAATCGCAGCCTATCAGATCAAAAAAAAAAAAAAAAAAAAAAAATTCAAAAATGATCCAAAAAAAATAAAATATGGATCATCATTTTGATCTACAAAAAAAATATGCATCAAAATTATTTTTTTCAATTTTTTTTTTGTTAAATGTAGTAATAATCATGGGGAGTCTCCACCGGTTTTTGAGTCCTCACAACATATGTACATATACATACATATTTAGACCATAGATATACATATATTAACATGTATACCCTCTATATGTAATTATATGCACATACATATATACGGTATGTATATGCATTTTCGTAAACGAAAATGCAAGTTCCGATATGAAAATGCGAATGCAAGTTACGTAAAATGCATGTGTATATATATGTGTATATATACACATATATAGGACATTAATATGCATATATATAATGTATATGGTCTAATTATATATGTATATATACATATATTTTTGTATATGCATGCATATATGTATAAGTTACGAAAATGCAACCCTTTTATAGCTTCTTCAAATAAAGACCCTTTTCTATGGATCATTACCCTATATATATATACATATATATATATATATATATATATATATATATATATATATATATATATATATATATATATATATATATATATATCTGTGTGTGTGTGTGTCTATATATATATATATATATATATATATATATATATATATATATATATATATATATATATATATATATATATATATATATATATAGTGAAGAGCTAGTTTCAGAACCCACTTTAAGCTACAGAACTAGCAGAACCCAATCTTAACCATTGGTTTTCAAAATTAATGGCTAAGATTAGTTTTGATATTTTCCTTAAAAAAGTGAACTTATTTTTGGTAAATTTTAAATAAAAAGGGTATAATAGGTACTTTGTCAAAATAAAAATAACTGATACCCCTTAAAAACGGGCTTCTCTCTCTCCACTTTAATTCTTCACTCTCTTTCTTGCCAATTTAACATTCTTCTCTATAGAAATGCACGAAAAAAAACCTCTGGCATAATAATCCAACGCCGACACCTCCTAACCTTCCGACGTCGCCCACACTCCTAAATCTCTGCACGTAAAATCGTCATGGATCTGGAAAGTTTGGCAGTCGGCCATCGATCAAGGGTTAGCGGCCGGAGAGAGAGATGGAGAAAGTCGCCCTCGGAGAAATAATCTAGGGTTAGTGGCCAGAGCAGTCAATCGTTGTCATCATCGGAGCAATCGCCAAAACCTTGATTCATGTAAGAAATAACAAAGGTAAAAACTCGCAACTTGTTTCATCTTTAATCCCCCTTGTGTTTCCAGATCTGTTTGGTTGTTTGTATCTGGCTAAAATTGATCTGTCGGCTACTGATTTCATAGTTTTATTATATGATAGGCTTGAGTATGCTTTAATATGTTGATGTTTTCATCATAAATTCCTGATCTTGTTTTGTTTCAATCTGTAATGTACTATTTTGATTTTAGGTTGACAATGAAGAAATTTGAACTAAATGGAAAGGATGTTGTGGTATGTTAACATTGATGCAACCGATCTGGGTTTGAAGTTAAAAGTGGACAGTTTTCTCGGTCAATAATAACATAACTGTTTTTTAAATAATTAATTGTGTTTTGCAGCGGGTGGTACATGAATCGGTTGGTATTAACATTGATGCAAATCCTTCTGTTGAATGAGGTGATGAAGATGAAGGTGTTGATGATTAAACTTTGTGAATTTGCATATATGTTTTTTAACGGGGGCAAGTTTGTATATGTGATTTTGATCAGGTAACATAAATGTTTGTGTTTTGATACATAAGTGTTATTCATGCATTTATGTTATGCAATATTTTTGATATTTTTAGTACAATGTATGATGTTTTTAGTACAACATACATGTTTATAGCAACAAAACATACATGTTCAACGTAACAATAAAATTCTGGTAAACCATTCAATATGACATACATGCTTATAGCGTAAAAAACATACATGTTCAATACATCAACAAAATTCTGGTAAACCATTAAATATAACATACATCTTTATAATGTAAAAAAACATACATGTTCAACCGGTTATAAATAAAACGATAATAATTAATTTTCCGAAAATAAAGCCTACCTTTTAGGAAATTTCAAAAAAGGAAATAAAAAAAGTAAAATGTCGCAAATACCCCTGAACAATTAATATGAATTAAATAATTCGAAATTATTTTACTAAATTCTGATTGCCTCAGACGGGTTCTGCCGGTTCTGTAGCCTTACAGGGTTCTGTAAATAAATCAACCCTATATATATATATATATATATATATATATATATATATATATATATATATATATATATATATATAGGGGAGCGTTCATGCGAGAACCATTATTATTGCGATAAATGCGAGAACCACTTTAGTTCGGTATGAAAATTGGAAACATTAGATGTGTAAATGTGTTATAGTGTGTATGAAAATTTACAACTTATGTATAACATAGAAAACATTGGATGTTAGGATGGTTCTGCGGTTCTGCACCTTTAAACGGTTCTGCGCTGAATCGGACTATATATATATATATATATATATATATATATATATATATAGAATATGGATCAAGAAAGAAGCATCATTATTTGAAGAAGCTAGAAAAGGGTTGCATTTTCGTAAAATATACATATAGATATACATATACATACATATATGTACATATACATAAATATTTAGATCATAGATATATATATTTTCACATGTATACCCTCTATATGTATATATATACACATATATATATATACGGTATGTATATGCATTTTCGTAAACGAAAATGCAAGTTCCGATATGAAAATGCAAATGCAAGTTACGTAAAATGCATGTGTGTATATATGTGTGTATATACATATATATAGGGCATGAATATGCATATATATAATATATATGGTCTAATTATATATGTATATATACATATATGTTTGTATATGCATGCATATATGTATAAGTTACGAAAATGCAACCCTTTTCTAGCTTCTTCAAATAAGGACCCTTTTCTATGGATCATTACCCTATATATATATATATATATATATATATATATATATATATATATATATATATATATATATATATATATATATATATATATATATATATATATATATAGTAGTGTAGAATTAAAATCAGCTGCAATTAAGGCTACAGAACCTGTAGAACCAAATATAAACCATTAGATTCAAAAATCAAGGGTTAAGATTCATCATGGACATTTTAGGTATTTTGTCAAACATGAAAAAAGGAAAATTGTAACATGCCGTGTATTTCTCACTCATTATCTCGATTTATTACTTTCAATACCATCTATCTCTATCCCAAATCTCCATTGTTTCTCTTTCCAAAACAAGAACCCCACCACCATTTTATCTTTCATTTCCTGCCACTTTACCGTCCGAATCAAGGACCATTAGTACCACCATTCAATCCAGCATCTCCTTCCGATTACAACGGTTTTTCCAGTTGGAGCCATAGTTATTCTGTCACAGGTTATGATTTTTATCTAATTTTAAACTACCTGGAGATGCAATAGATTTTGATAAAGTTTATTAATAGTTATGATCTTTTTGCAGTTTCTCTCTTTTACAAGTTATGGTTTTTTGTAAAATTAATGTATATCACTAGAAATAATATTATTAATTTATTAAATTAAACTATAATATTTTTTTGCAGTCCTCGCGCGTTTAATAGAATTAATTAAGCTATATAAACTTTAGTAAATGAAATTAAAAAAGTTTTAATTATCATAGAATATAATTATATAATAGTTTACATATATTATAATTAAAGTTAAATATATCGTCGCTCATGTCACTAATAGGCTCACCCATAGTCTAAGGCATATAAAGGATGAAAAGAAAGAGATATAGATCTCTAAACGGGGTTGCGTTTTTAACACGTGAGAGATCTTAAGAGATCGAAATTAAGCTAATTCATGGTGATTTGATGAACTTTGAAGAATCAAGTGTGTGTTCTTAGTGTGTGTATTGAGAGAGAATGAGATGGAGGGAAAGATGCTTTCAAAAGTTAGTTCAATAAAGTGATGGAAAGCTTACAAAACAAGTCATCACAAGGGTATTTATACCTCCTATGACTAATCACAAGATTACTAGTTAACTAATCCTAATTACAAGTTAAAGGTCAAAACTAGTAAATGAAATGGTCCTAACAATCTCCCCCTTTTTGATCTTTAACGCCTTATCCCAGTCTACCTACTTCAATTTCATTTATTAGCCTGTTATGAACCTCAGTAACTCTCAGATGTGTGTCAATATGTTTAATTATATTTCTTTAACATTTAATTTATTGACTTCTCTTGATTTTTCAGTTCAAAGAATATATCTGAGAAGCGATTAAGATTTCAGCCTTTGATATGTAAATGATTTATGAGTTTCTGGAGAGTACCGTAGCAGAAATTTAAAGTTTCAGATACGCAAAGAATATATATTTTTTGTTGAATCTATTTGAGTAAGGAAGACCTAAAAATTGATATACTAAAGTTTTGAAAATTCTGGAAATGGAATATCAATTATGTAAGGATTTGGCTGATGGGATTTCAGATAATGGAGAGGTTGTTTTTGAATATTGTGGTAGAGAATTGTAGTGAGGATAGGATGATGATGTTTTAGATTTTGAAAAGAATGATTTGAAAGTTAAAGTAAATTTTTGATGTGTGTGTGTGGATGTCTGTGTATAGGAAAGAATGATATGCACACTTTAGGATTTGGATGAATGTGGATAATTTGTATTTTGTATGGAACAAAAGATTTGAACAGTTAAGCTTTTGTATGGATATGGTAGTTTATGAAATTTTGAAAGAATGATTTCAACGATTAAATTTCGGATTAAAATGGATGTTTTGGGTTGAAATGGTTTGAGAATTTGTGATTTGAAATTTCTATGAATGTGTCGATTTCTTCTTCTTCACAAATTACTTCATGTAAATCGACGAAATGTAGACCCATAGATAGAGTTGTTTGTAGCGGAAGTCTTTTCTTGAAGTTGTGGCTTTGTCGATTTATGATCTTTGATAATTGTTGTTAGGGTAACATGTTGATAAAGTATACGCTCCCCCTCAAACAGACAATTAATTTCTTAACGGATCTTTGGTTTCTTGTTTACTCCCCCTTAACGGTGCATATATCTTTTTAATGCAGAGTAAACTAAGCTAATATATTCTATCTCCTCAATGTTATAAGCATTTTTCTTTATACTAAGAACTTATGTAATATTTTCTCCCCCTCACGATGAACAAAATTTATCCAGAATCATCATGTAAAATATGAAGCTCTACGAGGCGGAATTAGGAAGAATCTTCGAAGCTCAAGGATACAAATGTGTTGAATAATGATATATTCATATTTTGAATGAATCAATATGTAACACATTTTATCAGATAAACCCAGATCTTTGTTGAATATGAAGAAATACGATCAAATCTTTATCATTTTATCTCAATGACCGTTGTTGATGACATAAAAGAACACTCTAGTGTTTATCATATGATATGCCGACTGTTGTTGATAGCGTTAGAGTACAGTCATCATAAAAGTACATGAAAATCGAACATGGTAAACCGGGATCACATAGATTCCCCGTTAACACAACAGTTACAAAAACTGTGTGACCTACGTTCAGTGTTGGCTTTGATGTTAGCACTAGTAGGATTTCCATTCAATGTTAGCACTATGAATGTTCCGGCTTTATCACAAAGATAAGCTTGGTATTTTTCCTGTGTCCTAAAAGTGTATTTCGGTTCTAGACTCAATTAGTGGACAAACGAAGGCGAGGACTGGAGAGACTTGTCCTCTATTTCAATATCAACAATCTCCAAGTGAGATGTCGATAGCATATGAGCTAGTCTCCAAGAAAATGAAACAAGTACTTTTTAAGAAATACTTGAGTGGCTGGGGGGGGGGGGGTTGTGCATTGCATCACTGGGTCCATGATGTCTATTTCAATATCAGAGAGCAACACATGCAATCTGATAGAGACGTGGCAACCCGACTTTTAATCGGTTTGGTAAGGGTTTTTTCATTTTCTTTAACCCTGTTACACCCTCCTCACTCAAGCTTACTTTTTCAATTTTCAATTACTCCCTCATTTCATTTTACCATGTGTGTAGCTGAATTGCACCCCATACTACATTCCCCCTCTCAAATTTTATCTCAGCGCACCCCAATCAAGATCCCGTGATACTTGATTCTGTTCACCTAGACCTATGGACCCTCACATTATGTCCTATATTGTAGGTGGCTCCTGGGGAAGATCATGCTGGTTATAGAAGATCATAGGAGTTATTTGAGAGTGAACAATAACGCTCATGTGCAATTAATTAGCATATATGATATTACATTGTAAGAATGAATAACATAGATTTTTCATCGGAAATGTATGTGTTTCCGGCATAAGTTGTTTCCTGTAAGGTTTAAAAATTTAGGCACAACAACTTGAACAATTTAGGTAAAACGGACTCACATAGAGTAACCGTTAACACACCAAATGAATCGGTAGTCATCTGTACAACCAGTGATTCAAATGTGTGACCTGCATTTAGAGTTGGCGCAATTTTAGCTCTAGCAGGATTTCCACTCAATCCTCATGAAGCACCAGATTGTGATGCCACTATGAGTGTTCTGATGAATACACGGAGATTCATTTTCAATAGTGTATGTGTCCTAAATTGGAAATATTTGACGGTGAGATCTAGACACATTGTGCTTTGAATAAAGACATAACCCGGGGCAGGAGGTTAATGATTTCAATACCAACATACTCCGAATGAGTAGTCGATAGATTATGTGCTACGTCCCCTGTTGAATTGAAACAAATTCCTGTTGAGAGGAATCTGAGTAGCTGGTGGTGGAGTGCATTTGCTTTATTGGGCCAATAAAGTCCAGTGAAACTTTCAACAAATGAAAGATCACCTTTTTATGAGGTTGCCCGGTTTGTTGGCTATTTAGAAGCACTTAAAGGTGTGTTTTCTTGATATTATCATGTTTTCACATCACCTTGCACTCACCTATATCTATACCCTAGACTTATACCCTCACATTTACCAAACGGCTAAAAAGTATTTCCCTTGGAAGGTAAGACCGGTTCTGG
Source organism: Calendula officinalis (assembly GCA_963853835.1). Taxonomy (NCBI): domain Eukaryota; kingdom Viridiplantae; phylum Streptophyta; class Magnoliopsida; order Asterales; family Asteraceae; genus Calendula; species Calendula officinalis. The sequence continues at coordinate 65,767,028 of OY970828.1, forward strand.
CAAACCATGGAAAGGTATTGTCTTTTAAAAAATTTATCGATTAATTATTCAAACGGGTATAAAAGTTTTGATTTTTAAAGTTTCTCCCCCTTGAAATACTAATTCTCCCCCTAGAATTATTATTTCTCCCCCTCGACAAAATAATTTTTTTTTATAGATCAGAAATGAAGCATTTAACAGCATTAAAGGGGTGGGAAAGAGTTTTGACAGTTATGTGAAGAACTGGTTATGAGCGGGTTTCAAGCTGATGTACTTGAAAGCCATCGTTAATGTAAATAAAACGGTTTAAGCCTTGAGATTTAGCATACCAAGTTTAGACACGAGAAAGTTAAAACATTTTTCGTCTAAAGCCTTGGTAAACAAATCAGCTAATTGATAGTCGGTTGAAACGAAGTACAAATCCACGTTACCTTGTTCAACATGGTCTTTTATAAAATGATATCGAAGATCAATATGTTTAGTTTTGGAATGTTGAACAGGATTACATGAAATTGCAATTGCACTTCGTGAATCACAATATAAAGGAATACGGCTGTATAAAAATCCATAATCTTTTAATTGAGATTGCATCCAAATTACCTGGGATAAGCAGCTTGCAGCAGCAACATACTCTGCTTCTGCAGTTGAAAGAGAAACACAACTTTGCTTCCGAGATGACCAGCTCACCAATTTATCTCCCATAAATTGGACACTTCCAGATGTACTCTTTCGATCCAACATACATCCAGCATGGTCAGCATCAGAGAATGTAGTCAAGTCAAAAGAAGTTTCTTTGGGATACCAAAGACCAAGATCCCGAGTACCCTTTAGATAACGAAATATACATTTGACGGCTTGAAGATGTGATTCTTTAGGAGCAGCTTGATACCGAGCACAGATGCAAGTAGAGAACATAATGTCTGGTCGACTCGAAGTTAGATATAACAATGATCCTATCATCCCTCGATAATTTATAATATCAACAAGTTTACCATCAGGATCATCATGTAATTTAGAACCAGGTGACATCGGCGTCAGAATTGGTTTACAGTCATCCATTAGATATTTCTTCAATAGATCAGTGATTTACTTGGATTGATTGATGAAGATCCCGGTAGGTAATTAGCGAACTTGAAGACCAAGGAAGAAATTCATTTCATCCATCATACTCATCTCAAATCGTTTAACCATAAGATCAGAGAACTTTTTTCAGTATTTAGGATTTGTAGAACCAAAAATGATATCATCGATATAAATTTGAATGAGAACAATATCTTCCCCTTGTCGTTTGATGAAAAGAGTTGTATCGATTTTTCCTTTTGAAAAACCTGAATCAACTAAGAATTTGGATAACACATCATACCACGCACGAGGAGCTTGTTCCAAACCATATAAAGCATTGTCGAGAATAAAAACATGATTGGGAAAATTTGGATCTACAAAACCTTCGGGTTGATGAATGAACACTTCTTCATGTAGAATGCCATTTAAAAATGCAGTTTTGACATCCATTTGATATATTTTAAAATTCTTATGTGCTGCATATGCCAAGAATATTCGAATGGCTTCTATTCGTGCAACTGGAGCAAACGTTTCTTCAAAGTCAATGCCCTCCTGTTGAGCATAACCTTTCGCAACTAGACATATTTTATTGCGAATTACAATCCCATTCTCATCCTTTTTGTTTTTGAAAATCCACTTTGTACCAATAACAGATTTCCCAGGTGGTTCTGGAACCAGGCGCCAAACTTTTAATCGTTCAAATTGATTGATTTCTTCTTGCATAGCAAGAATCCAGTCTGGGTCTGAGAGAGCTTCACTGAATTTCTTAGGTTCATTAGAGCTTAGAAAGGAAGAAAATTGACATTCCTCAGCAGTGGCTCTTCGGGTTTGAACAGAAGAATCAGGATTACCGATTATTTGATGTAAAGGATGCTCTCTTGTCCATTTTAGAGAATGAGGAAGTGGAAATTGACCTGCAATTATATTTGAGGTATTAGTGAATATAGGATGAGGGATTATTTCAGTTTGAGTATTTGATGTAGAAGGTGGAGGATCTACACGTTGAACTTTGAATTTGGAGAAGTCAATCACCAAAGGTGGAGGTTGTGCTGGAACTAAACATATATTTAATGTATGATCAGCTTGACCAGAAGGTGGAGTTTGTGCTGGAACTAAAGATAAATCTAAAGTATTAGCAGTTTGACCAGAAGGTGGGGAATCGACCGGAGTTGATTGATTTTGTAAAGGTGGGGAATTGTCCGGTGATGATTGATTTTGCAAATGTGGGGAATTATCCGGAGATGACTGATTTTGCAAAGGTGTAGAATTATCCGAAGATGATTGAGTTTCCAAAGGAGAAACATAATTTGAAGGAGAAAAGTTGTTTTTTGTTGGTTTTGTGTAATACTTCTTCTCATAATTTGAAATGAGTGACATAACTTGAAGTACATCTTCGAGTTCTTTTTGCAAATCGTCAGTTGTAGATGTCACATGTGCCTCAACACTTTCTTTCTTTTTAGTAGCTGAAGCATACTGGCGATGTTGTTTTGTGAGTAGTGCAAGAGTATCATCAGTCTCTTGTTTAGTTTTCACTTTGTTTATAACCATAGGTTCATTTTGGTGAAAGTATTCATAAAGTTCATGAATATCGATTAGACTGAGATCTTTGTGTTGCATGACACTATTCCCAAACATTTCCCACTCTGGTAAAAGACTGTTGATGAATTTGATATTGAGCTCCAAATTTTCTTTTCGTAAGTAGTTTTTGCGAAGTTCATTCATCAATGTACAATATCGATGATATGTACTTTCTAAGTCATCTCCAATTATGGCCTTGAATGATTGATAAGAGTTTAGGGTAGTAACCATCTTTGCTTTGTTTCCTAACACAGTACCCTCCATTTGCTTTCTGATCTCATCCCACAACTCTTTACCGGTTTCAAGACTATCCAAATTGTTATAGATGTCGTTTGGTAAGCCTTGAAGCATAAATGAGTACGCTTGTAAATCAGCTTTAACCCGTCGTTTTTGTGGAGTTGAATATTTATCAGGAGTAAGACGACGTTCACCGCTGATAACTGCTGGAACAGCATCCGGTTCAGCAATAACATCTTCATTAAATACTGCATTCCCGTGCTCGAGAGATTCAATAATTTCCGTAGATAGCTCCTGATTCTTGATGAAGTGGAGAAATCGTTTCTTCCACTGAGGATACTCTCCTCGATATAACACCGGTGGTTTAAGATCAGATCCGATCGAAAGTGCATCTTTTGACGTCATTTTGAAATGATTTTAAATGAATAAGGAATAAACTTCTCGTGTTTTGATTTCGGGTTAAAAGAAATAAATTGTTAATAGGCCGAAAATATATATGGGCTTAAATTGTTAAAGTGTTCGGGCCGAGCTTTGATTGGGCCGAACTCTTATTGGGCCGAACAGTTTGATTGGGCCAAAGTTTCGAGATTCAATAATGAATGTGGGCCGAGGATTACGTTCGGGCCGAATATATTCGATTATTTGGTGTTCGGGCCGAACAAGGATTTGGGCCGAGCACTTGTGAGTATTTGGGCCGAACAAGTTAGCCGAGCACTAATGAAGTTCAGGCCGAACAACTGTTGGGGCCGAAATATTTTTGGACCGAACAAATTAACCGAACACTTGTGAAGTTCGGGCCGAACAACTCGCATGGTTAACCGGTATGTTAATTGTGAGATTATTTTATGAGTGAAACGATTCTCGCGATACCTAAGCGAACTTGAGCCGAGAATCTACGTGGGTGTTTAATGGTTGTTTCACCTTCTAATATATGATCAACGGCATCCCTGTCATATAGATTAGAAAGAGCATTTATTCGAGATTAACATGCCATTCTCCTACGATAATGAATCTCAAAGAACTAGGGATTTCATAAGTTTGAAATTGACAATAGTTTGCTTACAACACGAAATTATTCGGTGTGAAATACGGCATCCCTCTTCACATCAAATAACTAGTGGTTGTATCCTAGTCTTATAGAATAAATATTGGGAAAATTATAATAAGGACTATTAATGAATACATTAACAAAGAATGTTTCTTTTGTAAGATGACTTCCAACAACAATAACAATGATAACAACAATGTCCCACATCCTCCACCACCACTTCCACTTCCACTTTCACCATTAAATCGTCCTCGATTTTCTATCTCAAAAGTCTCATCTCGTAACAATATTACAAAATTTAACTATGCGGATTATCTGAATAATTCACGAGCTGATGTTGGAAACCTAAGACTCATTTGGAATTGCGAAATGAGAAAAGGAGAGTTTGTATATAGCTTCATCAAAAGATGAGAGGCTACATATCGGAAAGTTTAGGTGTAAATGTGTCTAAGGAATTAGCAGTTGACATGGTCTTGAACTCGCTTACTCCGACATATTCTTCGTTCGTGTCAGACTACGATAAGAATAAGAAAGACATTACACTCATAGAGTTATGCAAGGAATAATAATTGCTGAAGCAAAGATGTTAGGTATACATAACTTTATTTCTGATACTACTATCTTAACTATTAAATGAAATGGTGCTACAACAAGTGAACCTTCTCACCCAGTGGAAAACGGGAAGCTAAAGTGGGACATACCCAACGAAAGCTTAAAGTTAGGTATTCACTAATAACACAAAATGATTCAAGTTGTTATCATTACAAATAAATGGTTCACTGGAAAAGAAACTCCCAAAATACCTAGTGTAACGACCCGAAAATTGTAAATAAATAAATTGTACAAAAATATTATAATTATGGATAAATCATATAAAATACGTAGAAATTGGTTTCGTTTCATTTGGACACCGTATGATGAAGTTATGGGCGAAACCGGGTCAAGGCACAGAAGAAAACGTGCAGCCTAGGCTGCATAGCAAGTTCGCGACGCGAACTTTGTTTCGCGATCGTGAAAACGAGACAGGGAGTTTGGGATTTCAGAGATCGAAGTTAGCGACCAGCTCCCGATCGCGAGGAGTTCACACGCGCGTAATTCGCGGCGCGAACTCCCCCGACACAGCATTAAAATCGGGTTTGGCTCATTAAATGTAGAAACAAAACCCTAACACTCTCTCTCAACTTGTGTGTGCGAATTTTGAGTGCAAAGTGGCGATTGGAGCTAGATCTTCAACAAATCTTGTGTATTATTGCTCCTAGTTGAAGATTAAAGGTAAATCTTCATCTCTTTTGGGTTTTAAGCCATAGATTCAAGTAGGGAAAGCTTGAATCTCAAACCCTAGTTTTGGGTTTGTGCTTTAATGGTTAAATGGAAGTTGTATAACTTAGATCTATGGTATATTAACAAGGAAAATGTGTTCATAATATAGATCTATGAAAACATGAAGGTTTGGTAACTTGGGGGAAAATGATGCTAGTAGATGACTAGCCATGGAATATGTAGTTTGTTTGATGATTGATGTAAACCATTGTATTGGTTTTGGTATTAGGTCATTTGGTGGAAGAACCTGAGGTATTCAAGTCTTGAGAAGTGATAATCTTGTTCAAGAGACATATCTTGAAGTAAGCTTGGCTAAGGTGAGTACATGTGAACTTTCAAAACTGAGTACATAGTTAGAAATTTTTTTATGTTTAAATGTTTTATCGAGTCTATAAGTAATTTAGTTATTTATGCGATTTATAATGAATTTCTTATATGATGATGAAATGATTAATTGATTGAGAATGATGGAGCTATAAGCTCATAATAATAATTGACAGATGATGATGATGATGTCCCTAGGTCCGTGATAGATTGGAGGCATTCTGCTTATTACGGTACCTTAAGGTTAGTGGTAGATTGGAGGCATTCCGATTACCCAACACCTATGAGTCCTGGTAGATTGGAGGCATTCCGGTTAACGTGGAAAATGACGGTTTTTGATAGATTGGAGGCATTCCGATTATCTTGACATTGGCCAATGATGAATGAAATGAAGTGACCCGAACGAATTTAATTGTTAGGTCACAACAACCATGGTTTGTTTGTTAATTGTTAGTTTATAATTTACTTAAGACAATTAAGGTGATGAACACAGTAATTTAGTTAAACGTATATTATTCCACAAAGTGTGGCTTGTAGCGGAAATACAAGACCACTTAAGAATTACAAAGGATATGAAAATAAACGTGTGAATTGGTGAGTACTCCATTGCCAAGTGACCTCTATTTATAGTGATATAGAGATCTTAAAAGATGGGCAAAGGAGTAATGGAAGGACTAGTCAAGGAAAGTGACTAAGATCAAGGGATTTGATCTAGTCAGTTACATTTGAGAATGTAACTCAGTCTTTCCACTCAGTATTGGATTTCCAATACTGAGTTCTGATACTGAGTGGCCAATACTGCCCACTCATTATCACACTGCGACTTAGGTAATTTCTACAATCTAATCTAAGCTAGTCTAGGTTGTCTTGTTATCTTAAGATCCAAAAGGGGTAAGGCTTTTTGCCTTAACAATCTCCCCCTATCTAATGATAACAAGACAATTTTACAAAGAGAATTTAAATACATAACAAAAAAAATAAGAAGGCACAAGAGTCTTCTTCTTCATCAAAACAGCTGAGTCTTCTTCTTCATCTGCTGTTGATGGATTCATGCTCATAGAAGACCTCTTGCTTGATATGGATGAACTCTTCTCTCTTCTTCAGTTCATCCTGTCTGTTGTTAAGCACAGCAACAATCTTCTTTCTGAACCAAGAGTCCTCCCTCTTGGTTATCATCCATTTCAGTCCAACCAGATGAATGATCTGGGCCCTTGGTAGATCTACTTCAGTAATAAAGCATTCCCTATCCTCTGAGTCAGTGTACATATATCCAGAGGTTGGATATATGACACTCTTTTGATCCTGAAATATATGGTTAGGAGGAACAGGGTACTTTTGGAAGAATTTATATGTATGAAGGCACTCTGGTTTGTTATTTGAATAAGCCTTAGTCATCACACTGAGTGTCCTATACTCCACTTCATGGAGTAGTCCCTTCTCATAGCATATAGCAGATACTGCACAGATCTCATCCAAGACTATCTGAGCATTTGTTGATCGTTTTGGAAGCTCTTTGATCAGTCTTCTGATCTTCACCCATTCTTCGAGACCAATTCTCTGAATATCATGAAGAAAAATCTTCATGGGAGGACTGATTAAGCCAGTGCAGGTGATAAAAATTCTTCCTTCTTTGGACTGCACTTTCACCTTATTGACATTAAGGTTTAACCAGTGTATTCCCCTCACATTTGGAAATGCCGTGGTCTTCAAGAACTCCTTCCTGTTCTACTTATACTGAGTCCGAGCAGCAACCATATTCCAATAATGTTGAATATGGCCTGGACCCTTCCTTGTAACTCTGTGAGATGGACCAGGAATATAAGTATCTGGGTCAGAAACTGGTTCTTCTTTGACTCCCAACTCTTGTTCATATAAAAATTTCTCTTGTTCTTCACAGAGTTGTTGGCGAGTCTTTCTTGGAGCCTGCTCAGAATCATTGTCCATGGTGTGGACAGGTCTTCTTGGGCTGGTGATTAAGGGAGCAAGTTCCTCACTTGATTTAGAGGAGGTGAGGACCACATTTGTCATTCTTCTTGTGGGTGGTCCTCTTATTCTGATTACTTGAGGCTCTTCTGGCTCTTCATCATCGGAGGATGATGATGAAGAGCTTTCTTGTTCTGCCATTTCTAGTGCTTGGTTGAGGAAATTTTGATTTGGCACTGGATTTGGCTCTTAATCTTGATCATCAGCAATAGGCCAGACAAAAGGCCTATAGACAATGATCTGCAAGTTGTTTACATCATGAGTCCTGGACTCAGTATCAACCTGCTGAGGTTGGTCAGTGGCAGTCTCCCCCTGAGTAGATGGCTCAGATGGTTCTTCAAGTTGTTGCAGAACTAACCTCCCTCTTTGTCTTCTTCTCTCATACTGGAACCGAAGTGGTTCAGTATGAGTGAATTGCTGAGATGTTTGTTGATGTTGCTGTGGAGGTTGATCTTCATTTAATTTTCTTCTTTTCTCCCCCTAAGTAGATGGCTCAGGTTGATCAACCCCTTCTTCTCTTTGTCTCTTCTCCCCCTTATTGTTATCATTTGATGGGGAGGGATGAGGTTCAGTATCACCACCTATGTCTCCTTGTTCATCGTCATTTGTTGGAGATGACATAGGTTCACTAGCAGCATCAATATCACCCTCAGGATCAGCGTTGGAGGGTGATTTCCTGGGCTCGGTATCATCCCCACCTTCATCTTCATTGTTTCCACCATGCTGAGATTGTGTAGTTGGTGGAGGTTGATGGTGCTATTGAAGTAGTGCCACTGACTGCTTTAGGGAGTCAATCTCACTGCTCATGGTGTTCATTCTGGCCAGAATATTGTTCTGAGTGTTCTGCATGGCCAGAATCTGCTGCATGATTGAATACCCTGCACAGATGGTGCTAAAGAAACAAATAGAAAACTAGTTAGTAAGAAAGGTTTATCATATAGAATTGTGTTGTTGTTTAACTCTATAATCATTTAAACAGAGTTTTAAAGTCTGTATTTCATCTGGTTCATGATGAAATATTGTGGACTTGTGCAAAGCATGTGTAAGAAATTTTCAGTAAAAAGAGAGTTGTGATATATAAGTAGCTCAATGTAGGATAAGTCACAATTTCTGAAAAGGATTCGGGTTTGGGAAATCGAAGCCTGGGATGTGCTTGTTTGTATTTTCAATGTTTATCACTCGGTATTAGAGTGATAACATAAATGTGGCTAAAACCCCATGGAAAATATTTGGCTATTGTGGCTTAAGGGTTTGTGATCACTTCTTAAATCATTTGATCCAACTCAAAAATAAGTTGGACATGATTCAAGCAGCACCAGTGAGTGTCAGTGTGACATCAACCACCATTGTCTCTTTGAAATTGGAGACAATTGTAGACTGACAGTGATCATTTGAGTGCTCAATGTATGAATGTTGCATAGCAGCAGTGGGCTAACTATGTTGGCCATAATATGATATATATCTGAAAGATCGTTTGAGACTTTGGTCAGTATTGAGTTGGTACTGGCCAATACTTAGTCTCTATTTGGGAAAAGTATATATATATATATATATATATATATATATATATATATATATATATATATATATATATATATATATATATATATATATATATATATATATAAGTGTAAGGGTTTTATTGAGATTCATACCTGAGACTTTGCCAGATTCCCTTCTCCAATCTGCAGAGCTCGGTGCTGGATCGTTTGTATGTTGATTAGAACCACCAGCAGCCTCATGACCTACTTGGCCTCTATCCTGAGCACCTTGCAGTGTATGTTTCTCATACTGGATCTCCACATCAAGAGGAACATGAGGTTCCTCAATTGGTTGAGCAATTGGTTCAGGTTCAGGATCTGGAAGGGCTGCAGTTGCAGCAATCACATTTTTCTCTTGAAGAGAGGCAGTTAAAGATGGAACATGTGTATGCTGCATGTCTTCATCTGACGATAAGGCCTCCATTAGTACTGGAGTCAAACTTCGTCTTCTTCTTCTTAGAATAAGAGGCTGCACCTCTGTTGACTCAGTATCAGAATCTGATGCAGTATGAGGAGCATCAGGATCCTGTTGAGGTTGTGGAATGTTTGGATGCACTTGTTTTTGTTCTAGTTGAGCATCCACCATCTCAACGTCTTGATCTACATTTCCATCACCACCATTACCATCATCAGTATCATCATCATTATTATCATCATTTGATTCAATATCAGAATCATCTTCTTCATCATTTATGTGAGCTTGAATAATAGCCCACATTGATGGACTCAACAACGGTTCTCCTTCCCTTGGTCTGTGAAAGAAGATCTTCTCATTTAGAGGAGGAAGATCAACTCTTGGACTGTTGAACTCATTATAATCTTGTGCATTCATAGAATTTTGGAAGATGAGAGATAAAAATCTGCAGAAAGGTACATTTAACACTCTGGTTTGAGCCCTAACCAGAGCAGCTAGCTCGTTGAATATCAGTCTTGCATAGTCAATATCCCGACCCTGGTACATAGCATGTACTATGTGCATCCCAAAATCATTAATTTGGTCCAGGGCTCCAGTCTTGTGGGTCATACACCTAATGATTGTTGAAATAAGAACACGCCACATTGGACCAAATTCATTTCTTTTTATAATCCTCGTGGTACATCTGCAACAAATAAAGGGCAATGCTGATCTTGTCTCTGTTCTATCAACAAAAGGCTCATATTGACCATGAGCGGGAAGACGCAATGTTTCCTGAATTATTGCAGTTGATACAAAATGTTAGGTCACAACAACCCTGGATTACTTATATAATTGATATAATAATTAGACATAAGACAATTAAAGTGACGAACCCAATATTAGAGTCAAATGTGTAATTCCACTAAGTGTGGTACGCTACGGAATAGCAATACCACTAATCAATTACAAAAGATATAAACGTGTAAAGTAAATTGGTGAGTTCTCCTTTGCAAGGTGATTTCTATTTATAATGATATAGTGATCTTACAGAAAGGGCAAAGGAGTAACCGAAGGACCGGACAAGGAAAATGACTAAGATCAAGGGATTTGATTTTTGTCAGTTACATGTAAGAATGTAACTCAGTCCTTCTACTCAGTATTGGATTTCCAATACTGAGTCCTTCTACAAAATATTCTAAGCTAGTCTAGGTTGTCTTGTTATCTTAAGATCCTAAAGGGGTAAGGCTTTTCTCCTTAACAATCTCCCCCTATCTAATGATAACAAGACAATTACAAAGAGGAAAAAAATACATAGGCATTAGATTCTTCTTCTTCATCTTCTGTTGATAGAGTCAAACTCATAGAAGACCTCTTTCTTTATGTGGATGAATTCTTCTCTTTTCTTCAGTTCATCCTGCCTATTGTTGAGCACAACAACAATCTTATTTCTAAACCAAGAATCCTCCTTCTTGCTTATCATCCACTTTAGTGCCACCAGATGACTGATAGGGGCTTTTGGTAGATCTGCTTCAGTGATGTAACGCCCCAAATTTTTATAATTTAATTTAATTAGGTTTATTGATTAAAACATTTTTATATTAGTTTATTTGATGTTATGTGGTGAAATAATATGTGACGTTTTGATTACGTATCTTATGATGTTTTTATTGTGTGACGTTTTATTATCGCAACGTTTTAATTTTCCGCACATCGAATGTCGGACCAAGGCCGGGCGAAGGCCAAGGCAGAAAACCCTACAACATTGAGTCGGTGATCGGTTAATAATTAAGGGCCGAACACTTCTAAAGTTTTATGGTTATACCGTTTGCATCCATCTAGAGATCGAGTTGAGCCTTTTGCTCTTGGCGAGTTTTGAGCCCAATTGTTCAGTTAAAAACCGAACACCCTTAGGCATTTGGGCTTTAGTTCGGCAAGCCTAGGAAGGGATGTTAGATGGGTTGTATCTATTAAAGCCCACGCCCTCTTTGAGCCCAATCATAACCGAGCGGTACTTAGAATTTGGGTGTCCACATTATGTCGACACTTAGGAGGATTAGGAAACGTTTTGACTAGTTAATTCCTTTCGGCAGTTGCAATTTTCTTCTCCAATTCAGTCGGCTTCATCCCTAAAGTCTCAAATCGTAACTCCTGGTTTCCTGTTAGTCGAAGAGCAGCGCCGATTCTCGGTTTATTGGTAGTCGCCGAGTATAATATCCATCAAGAAACCCCGGGTGGTAAGCTATAGTTTTCTGATTAATCTTGCTTTTCGATTTTGTTTCTTTCCATTAATTCTGATCGGGATGTGTCCTACTTGTGACGATTTCCGGTATTCGAGCAGAATCCAGGGAGAAAGCAGGGAAGGATCGATCGGGTTTAGTGATCTAGTATTCGTGTGTATCCCATAGGTAATTTCTTGCTCTTTTTAATTGTTATCATCGTTGCCTTCCGAGAATGGTTGTTTAATCTGCTCGAATATATTACTTGCTAGGGCTGTAGATTAATAACTCGACATTAAAACTTAATCGGATGTAGTTGGAATGGTAGCGGATTAGAATTTGGAATGATTAATCGATGAAGAACCGAACCCGTAGGGTTCTAGGTTCCTAACCGGGAATGTTAGTAATTGTAGAACTTAGAGTCTGAATTAAGGGTTAATCGGGTGGGAAACCTAGGATGTCGGGGTTGCTCGGTGACGGGTCAAGTTTGCAAAATCGGTCTTCAAAACTCACGAATTGTTGGCAGAATCTGCCCTCTTATTCACAACTGTTTTTGAATTGTTTGAATTAGTCTTTTCGGTTTTTGGCCCGTGCTGGAACCTTGATTTTTTAGTTAGCTTTCCAACGCCGCAACCCTCTCGTCAATCCGAATTACGGTTAAAAAGTTATAGTCAATTTAGTATGCTGCTGTTAGTAAGATGACCTGTGCAGCATGTCTGTCTTGCATCACTGTTTTGAGACACTTAGAGGCTGTTTTGGCCAGTGACCGTCTCACAGTAAATTGTAGTTCTGATTGTCTTCTAGCCATGGTAAAAAGATGGGGGAAATCTAATGAACCGTATAGGAGTTATGGCAGTTTCCGTGAGACTGACGGGTGCTGCCAGTTTTATGAAATAAGCCCTCGGGTAGGATTTTAATTCCGGGTTTCGCTTTTTGGTTTTAGGACCGTCTAGGCGATAACGTGCTGTCCTTCTGATTCTCGGGAACCCTTTGGAGCTTACGTTTCTCGAGGTGAGTATTCTCACCGTGTATTCAGTTTTAACGTTGTACATGCATGACTTACGTGTTACATTTCTTGCACTATAGTTGTTATCTGAGATTGATTTGTTATCTGAGATTGATCTGTTATCTGAGATTGATTTGTTATCTGAGATTGATCTGTTATCCGAGTTATCTGTTATCTGAGCTTTCTGTGATCTGACTTTCTGAGTTCTGAGTGTTAGGTCACAACAACCCTTATTAACTTGATAATTGTTAGATTATTAATTTACTTAAGACAATTAAGGTGATTAACACAGTAATTTAGTCAAACGTATATTATTCCACTAAGTGTGGCTTGTAGCGGAAATACAAGACCACTTGATCAATTACAAAGATAGATATGTGAATATGTAAATTGGTAAGTACTCCTTTGCAAGATGATCTCTATTTATAATGATATAGAGATCTTACATTATGGGCAAAGGAGTAACCGAAGGACTAAGTAAATGAGATGACTAAGATCAAGGGATTTGATCTTAGTCCGTTACTAGACTGACTGTGACTCAGTCCTTCTACTCGGTATTGGTTTCCAATACCGAGTGCTGATACTGAGTGGCCAGTATCGGCCAAACTCAGTATCACTCCTAACTTAGCTATTTTGATCTACGTTTTAATCTAAGCTTTTCTAGATTGTTTTGTTATCCTAAGATCCATAAAGGGGTAAGGCTTTTTGCCTTAACAATCTCCCCCTATCTAATGATAACAAAACAACTATAAAAAGTTACAAATCAAAAATAAACTACCGGCTGCAAAGTCTTCTTCTTTATTCTTTGTTGATCGATTCAAACTCATAGAAGACTTCTTTCTTCACATGGATGAACTCTTCTCTTTTCTTCAGTTCGTCCTGCCTGTTGTTTAGCACAGCAACAATCTTCTTTCTGAACCAAGAATCCTCTTTCTTGGTTATCAACCATTTCAGTCCAACAAGATGACTGATGCTGGCTCTTGGCAGATCTGCTTCAGAGATGAAGCACTCTCTATCCTCTGAATCAGTACACATATATCCAGAAGTTGGATATATGACACTCTTTTGATCCTGAAAAACAACGTTAGGAGGTAGAGGGTACTTCTGAATATATTTGTATGCATGAAGACACTTTGGGTTGTTGTTTGAGAATGCTTCAGTCATTACACTGAGTGTCCTATACTCCACCTCATGGAGTAGTCCCTTCTCATAGCATACAGCAGAAACTGCACAGATTTCATCCAAGACTATCTGAGCATAGGATGATCTGGTTGGAAGCTCTTTGATCAATCTTGTAATTTTCACCCAGTCTTGAAGCCCAATTGATGATATCATGAAGAAAAATCTTCATGGGGGGACTGATTAAACTAGTGCAGGTGATAACAATTTTTCCTTCTTTGGATTTCACTTTCACCTTATTTACATCAAGGTTTAACCAGTGTATCCCCCTTACGTTTGGGAATACCTTGTTATTCAAGAACTCCTTCCTTCTCTCCTTGTACTGAGTTCGAGCAGCAACCATATTCCAATAATGTTGAATATGATCTGAACCCTTCCTTGAAATTCGATGAGATGGACCAGGAGTATCAGTATCTGGGTCAGTATCTGGTTCTTCTTTGACTCCCAACTCTTGTTCATACAGAAATTTTTCTTGTTCTGCACATAGTTGTTGGCGAGTAGGTTTTGGAATCTGTTCAGTATCTGTATCACTATCCACAGTATGAACATGTCTTCTAGGTCTTGTAATTAAGGGAACAGATTCTTCACTAGATTCAGAGGAGGTGAGAACCACATTAATAAGTCTTCTTGAGGGTGGTCTTCTTCTTCTGAGAACCAGATAATCTTGAGGTTCTTCATCATCGGAGGATGATGATGAAGAGCTTTCTTGTTCTGCCATATCCAGTGCATGTTGAATAAGATTTTGAGATGGCACTGAATTTGGTTCTTCTTCTTCATCATCAGCAATAGGCCACACAAAAGGCCTATACACAATTATCTGCAAGTTGTTTTGCTCAGTCACAACTTGCTGAGATTGATCAGTATCGGTCTCCCCCTGAGCAGATGGCTCAGATGGTTCTTCTTCAAGTTGTTCCAAGACTGATCTTCCTCTCTGTCTGCTTCTTTCATATCTGAACCGAAGAGGTTCAGTATGAGGTGTTTGCTGATGTTGTTGTTGCTGTGGAGGTTGATCTGCATTTAATTTTCTTCTTTTCTCCCCCTGAGCAGATGGCTCAGGTTGATCAACCTCTTGATCTCTCTGTCTTTTCTCCCCCTTATTGTTATCATTTGAGGAGGAGGGAATGGGTTCAGTATCACCACCCATGTCCCCCTGTTGATCTTCAGGAGTTGGGGAAAGCATAGGTTCAGTATGTGCAGGAGATGGTGATCTTCTAGGGTCAGTGGCAGGACCTTCTTCATTATTACCTCCTCCAGTTGGAGTTTGTGGAGGTGGTGGAGGCTGTTGTTGTTGTTGTAGTAGTGCCACTGACTGCTTCAAGGAATCAATCTCAGTGCTCATTTCATCCATCCTGGCCAGAATATTATTCTGAGTGGTCTGCATAGCCAGGATTTGGTTGAGAATAGTTTGTAGAGCTCCATGTACTTCTTGAGACTGAGTAGCTTGAGCTCTTTGACCCTGCACAGATGGTGCTAAAGAAACCAAAAACATAAAACTGGTTAGTAAGAAAGGTTTATCAAATAGAATTGTGGTATTGATTAACTCTATAATCATATAAACAGAATTTGGAAGTCTGTATTTCATCTGGTTCATGATGAAATATTGTGGACTAGTGCAAAGCATGTGTAAGAAATGTTTTTAGTAAAGATGTGTGTGAGATTTTAAGTAGCTCAGTGTAGGATATGTCACATTTACTAAAAGGTTTGGTTTGGGAATTCGAAGCCTAGGATATGCTTCTTTTTATTTTCAATGTTTATCACTCGGTATTAGAGTGATAACAGAAATGTGGCTATGACCCATGGAAATATTTGGCAAGTGTGGCTTAAAGGGTTTTGGATCATTTCTTGAACAATGTTATCCAACTCAAAATAAGTTGGATATCATTCAAGCAGCACCAGTGAGTGTCAGTTTGACATCAACCACTATTGTTTCTTTAAATGTTGAAACAACTGTAGACTGACAATGATCATGTGAAAAGCTCGGTATATGAATTTTGCATAGCAGTAGTGGGCATACTATGTTGGCCATAAGAGTATGTATTGAAAGTTCGATTGAGACTGTGGTCAGTATTGAGTTGGTACTGGCCAATACATAGTCTCTATGGGGGAAATGGGAAATATGTCATCAGAAATGTTATCATCTGTGTGAATTCACAGAGCATTTCTGGGTAAATGGCTCTGGGAGATCTAATCAGTGCTTGAGTGATTGGGCAGTGCTTCAGAAACGTTATCATCTGTGTGAATTCGGGGCACACCCAAGCCTGAGGAATATCGAAATTTGCTGTGATGTTGTTCCTCGCAAACTTTGGTAGTTCATCGTTTCTGAACTGTGTTGCCGGTGCAGCCTCCGGTGCAAAGAATCGGTAGTTTGCCATTTGTGATTGTGATTTAAAAATTTTGCTTGCAAAGAGAAATTGAAATCGTTAATCGTAGAGAGAATCGAAATTTGAATTTAAGAGATAACTGTTGTAAGAAAAATGATAATGAAAGAAAAAACGGTTATTTATACTTAATTGAAAGATATTTACGGTATTGGGAAGTTAAACCGGCTGATTTGACAGCCTTATCCTGTGTTAACGGTAACTTTCCTATTAAGAAAGGTTACCGTTGGGAGTATAGGGGTTAAAAATCAGTTGTATTACTCCAGGATTCCAATACCGAGTTTTAAAAAAAATAAAAAAAAATTAAAAATTAGAAAAACATTTAATTTAATCTATAAATTAATAAAAAATAAAAATTTACAAAATTTGATAAATCAGACGAGTGATACTGACATGATCGGTATTGGAAGCAATACTGATTGGTCGGTATCAAAAAAATTTAAGTAAATTTAGGGATTCAGCATGCCCAATTGTCCTAGTAAGTACATAAACCTTTCCTCAGAGAGAGGTTTAGTAAAGACATCGGCCAATTGGTCATCTGTAGGAACGAAATCTACCTCAACCTTACCCTTTTCCACATTATCTCTAATAAAGTGGTGTCTGATATCAATGTGCTTAGTTCTGGAGTGATGGACTGGGTTTTCAGTGATAGCAATAGCACTCTTGTTATCACAATGTATAGGTGTCTTCTGGAAGTTAAACCCATAGTCCATTAGTTGATACTGCATCCATAATAGTTGAGCACAGCAACTTCCTGCAGCAACATATTCTGCTTCTGCAGTAGAAGTTGCTACTGAATTTTGTTTCTTGGATGACCAGCCAACTAATCTGCCACCGAGGAACTGACATCCTCCACTTGTACTCTTCCTGTCCAACCGACAACCTGCAAAATCTGCATCTGTATACCCTTCAAGGTCAAAGTTTGAGTCTTTGGGATACCAAAGACCCATGTTAGGAGTACCTGAAAGATATCTAAAGATTCGCTTAACAGCTTTCATATGTGATTCTTTCGGATCAGCCTGATACCGAGCACACAAACAAGTTGCAAACATGATATCAGGCCTGCTAGCTGTTAAGTAAAGTAAAGAACCAATCATACCTCGGTATGTGGATTGACATACTGGTTTACCAGTTTCATCTTTACTTATTTTATCCTGAGTACCCATAGGAGTATGCATGGATGATAAATTTTCAAATTTATATTTCTTGAGCATTTCATGCACATACTTACTTTGATTTATGAAAGTGCCATCAGGCTTTTGTTCAACTTGTAAACCAAGAAAGTAAGTAAGTTCTCCCATCATACTCATCTGATACTGAGATGACATTATCTTAGCAAACCAGTCACACATTGACTTGTCAGTGGAGCCAAAGATAATATCATCTACATATATTTGAATGAGTAAAATATCAGAACGTTTTCTTTTTGAAAATAATGTTTTGTCAATTTTACCTCTTATAAACTTATTTTCAATTAGGTACTCAGACAGGGTATCATACCAGGCTCTGGGAGCTTGTTTGAGCCCATATAAAGCTTTATCAAGCTTGAAAACATAATAAGGAAATTTAGGATCAATAAAACCTGGTGGTTGTTTGACATAAACTTCCTCCTGTAGTTTTCCATTAAGAAAGGCACTTTTGACATCCATCTGATAGACTTTGAAATTCTTGAAAGCTGCATATGCAAGATACAGCCTAATAGCTTCAATTCTTGCAACTGGTGCAAAAGTTTCATCATAGTCAATACCTTCTTCTTGCCTGTAACCCTGAGCAACCAGTCTTGCTTTGTTTCTAATGACAACACCATCTTTGTCCATTTTGTTTCTGAACACCCACTTAGTACCAATAATAGTTTTACCAGCAGGAGGTGGTACTAAGTTCCAAACTTTATTTCTTTCAAACTCTGTCAATTCTTCTTGCATAGCTTCTACCCAGTCTTCATCTAATAAAGCTTCATCAGCTTTCTTGGGTTCCATGGTAGATAAGAAACTTGAGAAGAAACAGAAGTTTGCAGTTGCTTGGGGTTCAAACTCTAACCTTCTTCTTGTTTGAACACCTTGTTCAATGGAACCAATAATGTTTGCATGAGGATGGTCTCTGTGTTCCCTTAGATTATTTCCTAAGGAAACATTTGAAGCAAGATCAACAATATCTTGTAGTGGTGATGGATTGTTTGCCTGATACTGTGATGAATTCTGATCAGTATCAGACAATACTGGTTGCTGTTCTTCTGAGTTTTGCAGATTCGAAGTAGATTCTTGAGCAGTATTGGAGGATTCTCCTTCCTCATATGTGGAGTTGTTCAAATCAAGAATTGGGACCTCAGTATTGGGGTTCTCAGTAATGGAAACCTCAGAATTTGTTATATTGATGTTAGACTGAGATGTCTCTTGATCAGTATCACTCATACTGTGATCAACATAGTATGGGTGAGACTTGGGCTATTCAGCAATGGAGTTTTCTGGATTGCATAGAATTTCTATGCCACTGATGTCTTCACTTGCTGAGGTAGAATGCTCATTCTGATTTTCATCAAATGTAACATGAATAGATTCTACAATCATCTTAGTGGAGACGACATACACTCTGAAGGCTTTAGAGTGTGGAGAATAGCCCATGAACACGCCTTCATTTGCTTTGGGAGCAAATTTGTTGAGATTTTGCTTAGTACTTAATACAAAGCATTTACTCCCAAAGATGTGAAAATATTCCACATTAGGAATTTTGCCATTATATAACTCATAAGGAGTCTTTTGATGACGCTGGACTATAGTAGCTCTGTTTTGAGTAAAGTTGGCACAATTAACAGCTTCAGCCCAGAAGCTCAGTGCCAGTCCAGCATGGCATAACAAAGTTCTTGCAGCTTCAATCAAAGTTCTATTTTTCCGTTCTACAACACCATTTTGTTGTGGTGTGTAGGCTGCAGAAAAGTTTTGTATAATTCCTTTTTCTTCACAGAAATCAGCCAATACCGAGTTCTTGAACTCAGTACCATGGTCACTTCTAAGTTGCTTGACCTTGTTGCCTTTTTGAAGTTCTTCTCTTTTAATGAAGGCAATGATTTCTGTTGTTGCATCAGCTTTAGTCTTGAGAAAAATAACCCAAGTGTATCTTGAGAATTCAACAACTAAGACTAATGTATAGATCTTTTTGGCCAAAGATGGTGTGCTGATGGGACCAAAAAGATCCATATGAATCATTGTAAGAGGTTCATTTATGGAGTGATTAACTTTTGACTTGAATGAACTCTTCTTCTGCTTGCCCATTTCACATGCTGAGCATAACTTATCTTTTGAATAAGTAATAGTGGGCAACCCTCTCACCAATTTCTTGATACTGAGCTCATTAATATTACGGAAATTTATGTGAGAGAGCTTCTTGTGCCATAACCAATGTAATTCTGGTTTGACTTTAGACAGCAGGCAAACTCGAATGGTGGGGTCTATTTCAGACAGATTGACCACATAAACATCTTTTTCTCTTCTAGCAACAAGTACAGGTTGCCCTTTATCATTGTAGATGATTCCTGCAATCTTTCTGAACCGAGCTTCATTATCATCATCACACATCTGGCTGATACTGAGCAGATTGTGTTTAAGACCCTCCACATAGGCAACTCTTTTAAAAGTTATGTTGCCTGCTTTTATAACTCCATACCCTCTTGTTTTCCCTATTGAATCATCTCCAAACTTGACAGAAGGACCCTTCTCTGGAGTATAATTTAGAAGGTACTCCATACTGCCAGTCATGTGTCTTGAGCAGCCACTCTCTAGATACCATTTTCTGTCACCCTGCACAAGACACAAATAATCAGTTAGTTCTTTTTAGGAACCCATTTTTGAATGGGACCTTTGGTAGGAGAAACGGGGTTTGACTTGATCTCTTTTGTGAGAGAGATCGGTATCACTTCAGGAGAAACCTTTGAGGTTTTCTTTGGTGATACCGACTTAGTTTCTCTCATTTTCTTTGGAACTGAGTACCTAGGGCTTGAGAGATCAGTCCAGCATTCATCTCCATTGTGTCCAGAATGATGACATCTATAACATTTTCTAGGTCTGTTTCGAAACATATTTTCATAAGGGATTTTTGAAAATTGTTTAATTTTTGGTTGATCAGTATTAGTAAATTGTGCAATCTTTTGACTCAGAATTTTGATCTGATCACCAATAGATTTTAAAATGTTATTTTTGTCATTTTTTAATGGAGTTTTAATTTTATTTTTGACTGTTTTTGAAGGAGATGATTCTGGTGTTTTAATTTTATTTTGCATAGAAGTCTTTTTATCAGTTGACTTCTTGTTTTTTTCACTTGAAGATCCTGTTGAAGTTGTTTTCTTTTTATCATGTTTTAGAATGACAACTTGAACAGGTTCTTTAGATTCTTGAGTAGTTGACTTTGCTGTTCCTGTGGATTCAGTATTAGTTAAAACAGTTTGAGTAGCAGTAAGTTTTTTTTCTGTATTCTCAGGTTCTTTATATATCTCAAATGTAGTTGTGTTAAATAAAACTTCAAATGGAGGAACAGCAGAAGTGTCATACTGAACTATTTCGAGATTAGTATCAAAAATTTCTTTTTTCAGGAAATTCAATACTGAGCTCTTGTAGTTCAGTATAGCACTTAGAACAGATGGAAGGACCAGTTGGTTTTTCAAAAATGATTTTATCCTCATCATCTGATTCAGTTTGACATCCTACTTCACTAAATGTTTTTGCTTTTACAAACTGAATAGGGTTCATATCCGAAAACTCTTCAAATAAATCAGCAAAATTATTTCTATTTTTTAATTGAGGATCAACACCAAGTGCAGCCCTTACATTTTCTGGAAATTGTTGATTTAGACATTTATTTAGTTTAATGGATGCATTTCCCCAAGATTTACACTGATTTTCAAATTTTTCTTTTTCAAGTTTGTGTAAATGAGCTCTATCAGCTAATCTTTGGTTAATGTCTTGTAAGTTTAAAAAATTTAGTTATAAATCTTTAAATTTTGCTAATTTATCTAAATGTTCGTTATTTACCCTTTCTTGTTCATGAATTGTTAATTTTAATGCCTTTTCTCTCTGTACTAAAGTTTTAAGATCAACAATCATATACTCAAAAATCTTTTCTTTTTCATTATCTGAATAAGTTTGAAAGGAACTCACCTTGTACAATTGAGTGGAATCCCAATCAGTATGGACTCTCATTCTCTCAGCTTCTTTGATATCTCTCTCAAAGGAGCTCTTCAAATCTTCTCCAATAAAAGCCATAAAGGCTTTGTTTTCAACCTCTTCCTCATCATGACTTATTTCCTCATCCATCCAAGCCTCTGAGTAAAGTGCTTGATGAGGTGCACCATTCCCTGCTACATTCTTCCCCTTGCTCCAGTTCTTTAGCTTAACATACTTGTCACGATACCTTTTAGCTCGGTATGCAATCTTGTCATTCTGATCAGTTTCAGTTGACTTGGTATGACAATTTGCTGCAATATGCCCAGGCTTTCCACACCTATAGCACAGACCTGATCTTGGGTCAGTATTGGAAGAGCTAACACCCAGCCTCTTCTTTTTCAACTGATCCAGCTTCATGGACATAAGAGCCATTTGTGTTTCAAGCTCTTCTGCCTCAGCATCAGCAAGATCAACTTCTGGTTCTTCAGGCTCAGTAACAGTATATGCCTGTTGCACAACTAGGGCCATACCAGTGGAAGACTTGTCAGTTTTCTTCCAGTTGATCAGTCTTGCAGCATTATTCTCCTCATGATTTAACATTAATCCATACAAGGTTTGAAGAGTGTATGACTCAATGTTGTGGGCAGCATTGACAGAATTTGTCATATCAAGGAACTGTTGAGGGAGACTATCCAAGAACTTTTGGACAAGTTCTCCTTCTTCCTTTACAATGCCTACACTGATTAAATCATGGACAACAGTATTAAACCTGTTGTAGAGAGTAGTGATGTCTTCATTTGGGGTAGAGAAAAAGTTTTCATACTTTCTTCTCATATTGCTTTTCCTCTGCAACTTCACCTTGGGTGTGCCTTCATAAGTGATTGATAGACTATCCCACATAGCCTTTGCTGTTGGCAATTTCATAATTGCATTAAGTATTTCTTTGGTAACAGCATTACCAATCACTCCCTTAGCCCTTGAGTCTAGACTGAATAACTGACGGTCAGTATCAGTCCATGTGTGTTTCAGTTTAGGGACTGTTCTTGTGCTCTCAGGAGCATCATCAGTAGCAGCAACGGGTTCCACAGTTTGTGGGATGATAGGACCATCATTCAGCACAGTGAGCATCTCATGATGAATTGATTCAAGATACGACTGAGCCTTAAGCTTCCGTTGATGAAAGTCTTTTCCATCAAAGATGGGCACTCCCTTACCAGACATAACTGGGGCAACAATTGTAGACATTTTGGATTTTTGGGTATTGGAAGGATAAGTATAAGGAATGGCTGCCAGGGTTAAAAGATCGACTAAATAAGAATTAATTTAGCCTGCTCTGATACCAGTTGTTAGGTCACAACAACCCTGATTAACTTGATAATTGTTAGATTAATAATTTACTTAAGACAATTAAGGTGATTAACACAGTAATTTAGTCAAACGTATATTATTCCACTAAGTGTGGCTTGTAGCGGAAATACAAGACCACTTGATCAATTACAAAGATAGATATGTGAATATGTAAATTGGTAAGTACTCCTTTGCAAGATGATCTCTATTTATAATGATATAGAGATCTTACATTATGGGCAAAGGAGTAACCGAAGGACTAAGTAAATGAGATGACTAAGATCAAGGGATTTGATCTTAGTCCGTTACTAGACTGACTGTGACTCAGTCCTTCTACTCGGTATTGGTTTCCAATACCGAGTGCTGATACTGAGTGGCCAGTATTGGCCAAACTCAGTATCACTCCTAACTTAGCTATTTTGATCTACATTTTAATCTAAGCTTTTCTAGATTGTTTTGTTATCTTAAGATCCATAAAGGGGTAAGGCTTTTTGCCTTAACACTGAGTTCTGAGTTTTGAGTTAAACATTAAACATAATATATCTGACTTGACACCGAAGAGCACTGGTGTCAGACGTTTTGAATTGGCACCGAAGAGTACTGGTGCCAGGCCTTTTTGACTCAACACCGAAGAGTACAGGTGTTGAGGTGGTGTGAGGCGGGTTGAGGTTGATCTCTCGGCCCAAGTCACACTAGCGCGCTATATAAATTAAAATCTGAGTAATAAAATCTGAGTAATAAAATCTGAGAAATAAATCTGAGTAATTAATCGAGTAGTTTCTGACTAGGAGTACACCGATGTGCCCTCATGTGTTGTATGTTACGATTGTTTTCATTTTGAGAATTATTCACTCAGCTTCCCCAGCTGACCCCTATTTTCCCCCACTGTTTCAGGTACTAGCAAAGGGAAGGAGAAGGTGGACGGTTGACCGCTGTATTCTACCTATGCTGATGTGGACAGCATTTATTATTATTATAAACTTTTTACTCTATTAAACTATTTCCGCATTTAAGATTTTCGTTAAATACGATCTTACTATTTTGGGATTTTAATATTTAAATTATTGGGACATTTTATATTAAAATATTATACTTAAAAAGTTTTAAATTCTTGTAAATTTTTGGGTGTTACAAGTTGGTATCAGAGCTCTGACTTGAGGGATTTGAATTTGCAAGGGGCGAATTCAAACTCAAGTATGAGTGTCGAGTTTTTAAAATAAGAAAAGAGTAAAATATTTTCTGAGAAAAGTTCCACATCAGACATACATCAAGTCACGTCGACCTCTCGTTTCACCGCTGCCGGTAATCTTTAAGAGTTCTTTTAATATTTTATACATTATATTAAAGGTTTCACCAAGATACATATTTTGAGAGTTTTTCGGAGGATACTTCGCGACATCGACGCCGAGAATACTATATATATATATATACTTTTTGGAGCTACCTATAGTGTGTGATTGATATGGAAACGGAGGGTTGTGACGACCTCAATTTTTGCTGGAAACCTGTTAAGGGTAGGAGCCGAAAAATAATAGAAGGGCCCCTATTATTGTACGCACTGAACCTAAGACTACGTTTTCAGGAGAAATTGAGAAAGTTATTAATTTGACGTTTACGTATCATTGTAGGCAAAATTCTTGTTTTCTGACAATTTACTCCCTTTCTATTTATAGCAAGATGCCGCCAACTAGACCTACCACACAAGAATTGCGAACCATGATGACTGCAGTACTGGGAGAGATGTTACCTGCCATGTTCCAGGGCATGTTTGATGAGATCACTGATCAGGTTAGCCATATGTTACAGACCGAGTTCGCTGCCCGAGATGCTGGGGTGCCACAACCACCAGCACCAAAAGCCTTCACCTATCGTGATTTCTCTGTGTGTTCACCCCCTGAGTTTAAGGGTGAATCTGACCCGAAAGTGGCAATACGTTGGCTTGCCGATATGGAGAGCGTCTTTCGAATCTCAAGATGCCCTACCGAAATGAGGACTACTTATGCATCGCACTCAATGAAGGGCGAAGCCAAAGAGTGGTGGAAACCACTAGCAGCATCGATGACTGAGGAGCAACTGACCTGGGAGGTATTCGTGGACAGGTTCAAGTTGCAGTATGTGCCACGTGTGGAGGTAGAACGGATCACCAGAGACTTTCTGAGCCTTCAACAAACCAACGAATCCGTCAGTGCTATTACTACAAAGTTTCGAGAACTGGCTTCCTTTTGTCCCGACTATGCTTCTACTGAGGAGATGAAGATGGCTCGATATCTGGATATGTTGCGTAGTGATATTAGAGAGTTTGTGGGGATGATGCCCCGTAATTCCTTGGCCGAGATGATAGAGGCGGCACGTGGCCGCGAGATTGAGCTAGACCGCCAGAAGAAAGATTCCAAAAGATCCCTACCAGCATCTCAAGGGAACTACAATCAGGGCAATGAAAAGAAACGTCAGTTCGAGTTCAAACCATACAGGGGCGGTAATCCGAGTAGGAGCAGTCAGTCTGGGAGTGGTACGCGTTATGGTAACGCACACCGCGATGACACGAGGAGTACACCTCGTGATGCACCTGGTAGAGATGAGGGGAGAATAGTCCTTTGTTATAAGTGTGGACAGACGGGGCACATGGCGAACGCATGCACTCTAGAGGGAGTGATGTGTTTCTACTGCAAAGAAGAGGGCCACACGAGGGACGACTGCCCAAAGAAGAAAGATATCGGGAGAGGAGGTGCTAAAATCTATTTTGTTCATTACTTCATTCCTCGTAACTTTATACTTTATATTTAACTTCGTATACTGTATATATATATATATATAATAAATTAGGTGGTGCTAGAGGAGGGCCAGTGATAAATCCGGCCCCGGCTACTCTCAGGATCGCTGAGGGGGCTACTACTAGGGCTCGAGGACGAGCCTATCAGATGACTGGGGAGGAGGCCAAGAAGGCTCCTAATGTTGTTGCTGGTAAATATTTTTACCTTCTGAGTTATTATCTGAGTTATTATCGGAGATTAATCTGAGGAAAATTTGCATGAATACTACTGTGTGATTCTAATTCTGTGTGCATGTTGTGATCTCTGTGCAATAGGTACTTTTTCTGTGAACGACATACCTGCTTTTGTGTTATTTGATAGTGGGGCAACTCACTCGTTTGTCTCTCATGCTTTTAGCAAGCTGATGTCTCATAAATTAGAGAACCTTTCTGAGCCCTTAGTGATAGAGGTCGTCAATGAAAAAACTCTAACTGTTACAAAAGTTTACCGGAAATGTCTGATCGAGTTGTGTGGGAAGAAATTTCCCATAAATCTTATTCCTATCGCTATGAGAGAGTTATGTGTAATTGTGGGGATGGATTGGATGTCCGAATACCACGCCGAGATTCTCTGTCATCAAAAACAAATCCGTATCAAACCCCCAAGTGGGATTGAATTGTTAATTCAGGGCGACATAAACCGATTGGTACCGGCACTGTGTTCGGCTGCGAGGGTAAGAAAATATCTTCAGCACGGTGCTGTGGGTTATCTGGCTTATGTTATCGACACCATTCTTGAAGAAAAACCGAGGTCGATAGAAAGTGTTCCTATTGTTAGCGAGTATACCGATGTATTTCCCGAGGATCTGCCGGGAATACCACCTGAGAGACAGGTGGAATTTCGAATTGATTTAGTACCGGGTGCTGCGCCGATTGCTAAGGCTCCTTATCGCCTTGCATCGCCAGAAATGAAAGAACCGTATGACCAGTTACAAGAGTTGCAAGAAAAAGAATTTATCCGACCGAGTTGGTCACCGTGGGGCGCACCAATATTATTTGTGAAGAAGAAAGATGGGTCACAAAGAATGTGTATCGATTACCGAGAATTAAATAAATTGACAGTGAAAAACCGTTCTCCATTGCCGAGAATTGATGATTTATTCGACCAGCTTCAGGGCGCATCATGGTTTTCAAAGATCGATTTGCGTTCAGGGTATCATCAGATGCGGGTGAAAGAAGAAGATATTGAGAAAACCGCCTTTCGAACACGTTATAGTCATTATGAGTTTGTAGTGATGCCCTTCGGACTCACTAACGCACCAGCGGCTTTCATGGACCTTATGAACCGGGTGTGTAGTAGTATGTTAGATCGTTCGGTAATTGTGTTTATTGATGATATTTTGGTTTACTCAAAGACCAAGACAGATCACGAGGTTCATCTTCGCGAGGTGTTAGATACGTTGAGACGCGAAGGTCTTTATGCGAAATTTTCCAAGTGTGAGTTTTGGTTACGTGAAGTACAGTTTCTTGGGCATGTTGTGAATGAAGAAGGTATAAAAGTCGACCCTGCAAAAATCTCAGCAGTGATGAAGTGGGAAGTACCAAAGACGCCATCAGAGATTCGTAGTTTCCTGGATTTGGCTGGGTATTATCGTCGTTTTATCCAAGATTTCTCCAAAATCGCGTCACCGTTGACAAAGCTGACCAAGAAATCAGCTGCATTTAGTTGGGGTAATCAGCAGCAAGAAGCTTTTGAAGCATTGAGGAATCGGTTATTTGAGGCGCCGATTCTAGCCCTGCCAGAGGGTGTGGAAGATTTTGTGGTTTACTGTGACGCGTCTATTCAGGGTTTGGGTGCCGTTTTAATGCAAAGGGGTAAGGTGATTGCATATGCTTCGAGACAGTTGAAATCTCACGAGGGAAATTACCCTACGCATGATCTCGAGTTAGGTGCCGTGGTGTTTGCCTTAAAAATCTGGAGGCATTATTTATATGGCGTGAAAATCACCATCTACACTGATCATAAGAGTTTGAAATATTTGATGGATCAGCAAGTTTTGAACATGAGACAGAGGAGATGGCTTGATGTGGTGAATGATTATGATTGTGAGATCCTTTACCATCCAGGTAAAGCCAATGTAGTGGCTGATGCGTTGAGCAGGAACCCTATTCGTGGTGTTTGTATGAGGTTGACAGCAGTAGCTTCGTTATTGGAGTCTATTCGCAGTGCACAAATAGAAGCCTCAGAAGCCGTGCAGGCTAAGAAAGAACGGGTTGTAGGTGTGATTGGTAGTTTTGTGAAGGACAGTAGAGATCTTTTGACACATCTTGGTAGAGTTTGGGTTCCTTCACACGGTGGTAACTGTGATGTTTTATTAGACGAGGCTCATAAGTCTAAATTTTCTATTCATCCGGGTTCGACTAAGATGTATCGAGACCTTCGCGAAAACTATTGGTGGCCGGGTATGAAGTTAGAGGTAGCCGAGTATGTTGAGAAATGCCTGACTTGTCGGAAAGTCAAGGCCGAGCACCAGAAACCGCATGGTATGTTGCAGCCTTTAGAGATTCCAGTGTGGAAGTGGGAACAGATTACTATGGATTTGATCATTAAGTTACCGAAAACGCCAGGAGGGTATGATGCTATCTGGGTGGTCGTTGACCGTTAGACCAAGAGTGCCCATTTTATTCCGATTTGGGAGAGTTCTTCAGCTGAGAAGATGGCAGATATTTTTGTTCGCGAGATTGTGGCGAGACACGGTATACCAGTCTCTATTGTATCAGACAGAGACACTCGTTTTACGTCGAGATTTTGGGAGAAATTCCAAGAAGAGATGGGTACGAGACTTCATTTCAGTACCGCGTTTCATCCACAGACAGACGGTCAGAGTGAGCGGACGATTCAGACGCTCGAGGACATGCTGAGAGCATGTGTGCTTGATTTTGGAGGTAGTTGGGATAAGTATCTACCGTTGGCAGAATTTTCTTACAACAACAGCTACCACTCGAGCATTCGTATGTTTATAACTTTTCTCTCTTTCTTTTAATTTTGTGTATGATCGATTTGATAATCTTCCCTCTGAATTAGGTAAACCACCATTCGAGATGTTATACGGTAGGAAGTGCCGGACACCCATTTGCTGGGGTGAAGTTGGGCACAAGGTACTGGGTAGTACTGAGATCGTGTTGAAAACTACCGAGATGATCCAGATGGTTCGTGAAAGGTTGATCACCGCACAGAGTCGCCAGAAAAGCTATGCAGACAAAAGGCATTCTGTTCTAGAATTTCAGGTGGGCGATTATGTTTTGCTAAAAGTTTCCCCGTGGAAGGGGGTAATCAGGTTCCGGAAGAGGGGAAAATTGGGACCTCGTTATATTGGTCCCTATCAGGTGATCGCCAGAGTTGGGAAAGTTGCTTATCGTCTAGATTTACCAGAGGAGCTTCATCTCATCCATAACACTTTTCACGTTTCACAACTTAGAAAGTGTGTTGTTGACGAGTCAGTGGTGGTGCCATTGGAAGACATCTAGATTGACGAAAAGTTGAACTATATTGAGCGTCCGATTGCGATTCTTGACCACAAGGTCAAGACTTTGCGTAATAAAGAGATTGTGTTAGTTAAGGTGCAGTGGCAACATCGTAAGGGTTCCGAGTGGACGTGGGAGCCCGAGTCTGAGATGCGTGATAACTACCCTGAGCTTTTTTCCGAGAGTTGACTTCGGGGACGAAGTCTGATTCAAGTGGGATTGAGTTGTAACGCCCCAAATTTTTATAATTTAATTTAATTAGGTTTATTGATTAAAACATTTTTATATTAGTTTATTTCATGTTATGTGGTGAAATAATATGTGACGTTTCGATTACGTATCTTATGATGTTTTTATTGTGTGACGTTTTATTATCGCAACGTTTTAATTTTCCGCACGTAGAATGTCGGACCAAGGCCGGCCGAAGGCCAAGGCAGAAAACCCTACAACATTGAGTCGGTGATCGGTTAATAATTAAGGGCCGAACACTTCTAAAGTTTTATGGTTATACCGTTTGCATCCATCTAGAGATCGAGTTGAGCCTTTTTCTCTTGGCGAGTTTTGAGCCCAATTGTTCAGTTAAAAACCGAACACCCTTAGGCATTTGGGCTTTAGTTCGGCAAGCCTAGGAAGGGATGTTAGATGGGTTGTATCTATTAAAGCCCACGCCCTCTTTGAGCCCAATCATAACCGAGCGGTACTTAGAATTTGGGTGTCCACATTATGTCGACACTTAGGAGGATTAGGAAACGTTTTGACTAGTTAATTCCTTTCGGCAGTTGCAATTTTCTTCTCCAATTCAGTCGGCTTCATCCCTAAAGTCTCAAATCGTAACTCCTGGTTTCCTGTTAGTCGAAGAGCAGCGCCGATTCTCGGTTTATTGGTAGTCGCCGAGTATAATATCCATCAAGAAACCCCGGGTGGTAAGCTATAGTTTTCTGATTAATCTTGCTTTTCGATTTTGTTTCTTTCCATTAATTCTGATCGGGATGTGTCCTACTTGTGACGATTTCCGGTATTCGAGCAGAATCCAGGGAGAAAGCAGGGAAGGATCGATCGGGTTTAGTGATCTAGTATTCGTGTGTATCCCGTAGGTAATTTCTTGCTCTTTTTAATTGTTATCATCGTTGCCTTCCGAGAATGGTTGTTTAATCTGCTCGAATATATTACTTGCTAGGGCTGTAGATTAATAACTCGACATTAAAACTTAATCGGATGTAGTTGGAATGGTAGCGGATTAGAATTTGGAATGATTAATCGATGAAGAACCGAACCCGTAGGGTTCTAGGTTCCTAACCGGGAATGTTAGTAATTGTAGAACTTAAAGTCTGAATTAAGGGTTAATCGGGTGGGAAACCTAGGATGTCGGGGTTGCTCGGTGACGGGTCAAGTTTGCAAAATCGGTCTTCAAAACTAACGAATTGTTGGCAGAATCTGCCCTCTTATTCACAACTGTTTTTGAATTGTTTAAATTAGTCTTTTCGGTTTTTGGCCCGCGCTGGAACCTTGATTTTTGAGTTAGCTTTCCAACGCCGCAACCCTCTCGTCAATCCGAATTACGGTTAAAAAGTTATAGTCAATTTAGTATGCTTCTGTTAGGAAGATGACCTGTGCAGCATGTCTGTCTTGCATCACTGTTTTGAGACACTTAGAGGCTGTTTTGGCCAGTGACCGTCTCACAGTAAATTGTAGTTCTGATTGTCTTCTAGCCATGGTAAAAAGATGGGGGAAATCTAATGAACCGTATAGGAGTTATGGCAGTTTCCGTGAGACTGACGGGTGCTGCCAGTTTTCTGAAATAAGCCCTCGGGTAGGATTTTAATTCCGGGTTTCGCTTTTTGGTTTTAGGACCGTCTAGGAGATAACGTGCTGTCCTTCTGATTGTCGGGAACCCTTTGGAGATTACGTTTCTCGAGGTGAGTATTCTCACCGTGTATTCAGTTTTAACGTTGTACATGCATGACTTACGTGTTACATTTCTTGCACTATAGTTGTTATCTGAGATTGATCTGTTATCTGAGATTGATTTGTTATCTGAGATTGATCTGTTATCTGAGATTGATTTGTTATCTGAGATTGATCTGTTATCCGAGTTATCTGTTATCTGAGCTTTCTGTGATCTGACTTTCTGAGTTCTGAGTTCTGAGTTTCTGAGTTTTGAGTTAAACATTAAACATAATATATCTGACTTGACACCGAAGAGCACTGGTGTCAGACGTTTTGACTTGGCACCGAAGAGTACTGGTGCCAGGCCTTTTTGACTCAACACCGAAGAGTACAGGTGTTGAGGTGGTGTGAGGCGGGTTGAGGTTGATCTCTCCGTCCAAGTCACACTAGCGCGCTATATAAATTAAAATATGAGTAATAAAATCTGAGAAATAAATCTGAGTAATTAATCGAGTAGTTTCTGACTAGGAGTACACCGATGTGCCCTCATGTGTTGTATGTTACGATTGTTTGCATTTTGAGAATTATTCACTCAGCTTCCCCAGCTGACCCCTATTTTCCCCCACTGTTTCAGGTACTAGCAAAGGGAAGGAGAAGGTGGACGGTTGACCGCTGTATTCTACCTATGCTGATGTGGACAACATTTATTATTATTATAAACTTTTTACTCTATTAAACTATTTCCGCATTTAATATTTAAATTATTGGGACATTTTATATTAAAATATTATACTTAAAAAGTTTTAAATTCTTGTAAAATTTTGGGTGTTACAAGTGATAAAGCATTCCCTATCTTCTGGTCAGTGTACATATATCCAGAGGTTGGATATATGGTGCTCTTTTGATCCTGGAAAACAAGGTTAGGAGGTACAGGGTATGAGTTGAAAAACCTGAAAGTGTTAAGACACTCAGGTTTATTATTTTTTACAGCCTCAGTCATCACACTGAGTGCCCTGTAATCTGCCTGGTATAGTATGCCTTTTTCATAGCATACTGCAGCAACAACCCAGATTTCATCCATCATTACTTGGGCTGCAGAGGATCTTGATGGCAACTCCTTTATCAATCTGGCAATCTTCACCCAGTCTTGGATTCCCATGTTCTGGTTATCATGAAGAAAGATCTTCATGGGAGGACTGACTGGCCCAGTGCAGACTGCAACTATGGACCTGTCAACGGTTTTGACTTTGATTTTGTTGACATATATATTTAGCCAGCATTTATCCCTCACACTGAGAAATGTTCTATTTGTCAGCATACCCATTCTATTCTCCCTATACCTTGTTCTTCGAGCAACTATGTTCCAGTATTGTTGAAGAAGATCATCTCCTTTTCTTCTTACAATGTGAGGTTTCCATGGAACATCTGCCTCGGTATCAGTGTCAGGTCGGTGCTGGATCATTTGTATGTTGATTTGAGGGACCAGCACCCTCAGGTACTATATTTCTTCTATCCTGATCACCTTCCAGTGTGTGTTGCTCATATTGGATCTCCACATCAAGAGGAACATGAGGTTCCTCAATTGGTTGAGCAATTGGTTCCGGTTCAGGACCTGCAAGGTCAGCAGTGGCAGCAACTATATTTTGCTCTTGAAGAGATGCAGTCAGTGATGGAATATGAGTGTGTTGCACCTCTTCTGATGATAAGGCTCCCATTATCACTGGAGTCAAACTTCTTCTTCTTCTTCTTCTTCTTATGATAAGGGGTTGCACTTCTGTTGACTCAGTATCAGAATCTGATGCAGTATGAGGAGCAGCAAGATCCTATTCTTGGTGTGGAATGTGTGCTTGTTCTTGTTCTGGATCTGGTTGAGCATCCTAATGGTGATTTTTGGTTATTACAAGTAACAAACACATCGGAAAGTATTTAATCACCATGAACGGATCTTGATATCAATCATACAATTAAACTACAATCAAAATCAAAGAGATTAGATGAACATTTCATACCCTTGAAGCCTTTGATCTTGATGATTCAGATGGATGAAGATGGACGGATTGAAACAAAGTATTCAATAGGAATACCTCTAAAGATAATCCACACAACATTTGCAAGAACACCAATGGAGGATGGTAGTCCTTTCTTCAAGCAAATGGAAGCAAAAGCTAGGGAGAATAATGGTGGAGAGGTGTGGCCGAAAATGAGGAGAGGAGAGAAGGATTATCTTGCCCTAATCCTCTTTAATGACTTCCCATAACCATCATGTATATTTACACACAAGTCCCTATCTTTTGTTCCTTCTAGTTTGCTCACAATAAAGTTTCAATATTAACACTTAATATTAAACTTATTAAATACAAGCATGTAGCTTATATTAATATATAATGTAATTACCCTGATTACACTATATATCTTATGGTGTTAAGTGTTTAAGTGTGTGACCCTTTAGGCTCACAAACTACTAGCCATATAACTATATGTTATACGCGTGAAGCATATTCCAACAGCTCCCACTTGCGCACGTGATAACATCAAGTAGTTATACAAGCATAGTTTAGAGTCTAGCAACCCGCCAATGCCCCTAGAAGTACATGAGGAGTTTCATAAAATCTTTGTTCAAAGTTTTTCGAGCAGTTATCCTTTTGTTACTGATACTGTGTTGAATTTTAGACAAGGATTGATGTAAATCTAAAATTTCAACGATTCTGTTTCTCGATCTATATAATGAAGTAGATTACCAAAACCAATCAAGATTCATCTTGATTACCTTTTGGGTGTGGCCACACATACATCTATTCAAAATCGTCGAGGGGCCCAGTAGTATCTAATCCACATACGTGGAGGAACAAATTCTTTATTGACTACACGTGTCTCTCATATGCTTAATGACAAACCCGATAATGGTTGTTATAGCAGCCTTATTCAGGTCAGCGTTTAACCATATCAAAGTTTGCCCCTCTACATACACAAACCAACTTGCATCTCAAGTCAGAGGATAAGTGACAAAGCCTTTGTGAGATTCACTTGTGACATAAATCCAGGAAGTCATTTCTCATAGGTTGGGTCAGTCCAATTGTGCATCATTATTAACAACATGTGAGTTTGATTTCATCATCCTTAGTCATACTAAGATAATGTCATCAATGCCCTCAGATTTGTCTTAATAATATTCCCATATTATTAATATGACAATGGACAATTTAGAATATAAAACGCAGTAAATATTCATGGATATAAACATAAAAATATAGAACACAGTAGATATTCATATAAAAACGATCATATCAAATATATCAATTTATTCCAATAAATACTGCTCAATGTTCTATTATCCAAATACTAAAACAGATTACATGAAACTACTAGCTGGTCGAAGCCCAATGTTTCTAGCATGGTCAATATGTTTGGTACATGACATTGGCTTCGTGAAGGGGTCAACTAAGTTGTCATTTGTATGAACTTTGAGCAAGCGTACATCTCCGATTAGGATCGCATCTCTAATGTAGTGAAGCTTCCTCCGATAATGTCTGGCGCCTTTCTGAACACTGGGTTCGTTGGGAATGATGATTGCACCTGTGTTATCACAATTCATATCCATAGGTTTTTCATTACTGGGAACAACTCCAAGCCCAGAAATAAATTTCCTCATCCAAACAGCTTCCATTGCAGCTTCAGTATTTGCAATGTATTCAACTTCTGTAGAAGACATAACGATAGTGCTCTGCTTTGCACTTTTGCAATCAACAGCGCCTCCGTTCAAAACGAAAACATACCCCGTTTGAGATTTGCAATCATCTCTATCAGTCTCAAAACTAGCGTCAGAATAACAAGTAACGCTTAGTTCATTTTGAGTTTCACCACCATAGACAAGAAACATATCTTTAGTATTCCTAAGATACTTCAGTATGTTCTTAACAGCAGTCCAGTGACTCTCACCTGGATTCTGTTGATATCGGCTTGTAAGGTTTTCTGAGAGAACGCTACATCAGGTCTTGTGCACCGCACAACATACATGATAGATCCTACTGTCGAGGCATACGGAACATATAGCATACGTTTCATCTCATCAGGTGAGGACGGTCCTTGAGTCTTACTCAAGTGTACATTGTGCTGCACAGGGAGACTTCCACGTTTGGAAGCATCCATTCTAAACCGTTTTAGAATTTTATCAATGTACGCACTTTGACTTAGTCCGATTAACCGCTTTGATCTATCTCGATATATCTTTATACCAAGTATATATGCCGGTTCCCCAAGATCCTTCATAGCGAAGCACTTCCCAAGCCAGGATTTTACATCTTGTAGCATTGGAATGTTATTTCCTATGAGTAGTATGTCATCGACATATAGGATTAGAAAGACGACAATGCTCCCACTAGCTCTTACATATACACATGGCTCGTCGGGATTCTGAGTAAAGCCAAACGTTTTGACTTCCTCGTCGAATCTTTTGTTCCAACTTCTGGTTGCTTGCTTTAGTCCATAAATGGACCTTTGAAGCTTACATACTTTCTTGGAGTGTTTTGTATTAACAAAACCCTCAGGCTGAACCATGTGTTGGAATATGCTTCACGCGTATAACATATAGTCATATGGCTAGTAGTTTGTGAGCCTAAAGGGTCACACACTTAAACACTTAACACCATAAGATATATAGTGTAATTAGGGTAATTACATTATATATTAATATAAGCTACATGCTTGTATATATTAGAGTTTAATATTAATTGTTAATATTTAAACTTAATTGTAAGCAAATAGAAGAAACAAAGACAAGGGACTTGAGTGCAAATAATCAATGGTTTATGGAAATCATTAATGGGAATTATGGCACCATAATGGTCCATAAACTCCCTCTTTTGTCATCCCTTTTGACCATCCAAGAAAACACACACAAAAGGTGTTTTTGGTTCTTCTTTTTTGCAAGCACAAGGACTAGCATCCTCCTTTGGTGTTCAAGAATAGTGTTGTGTGGATTACTTTTAGAGGTATTCCTTTTGAATACTTGGTTTCAATCCATCACCAACTCCATCCGAATACACAATAATCAAATGCAACTAGGGTATGAATTCTTATACCATTCTCTTTGATTTTCTTATAGTTTAATTGTATGATTGATATCAAGATCCGTTCATGGTGATTAAATCTTTCCGCTGCGTTTTGGTTCTTGTTTTAACCTAAAATCACCATTAGTGGTATCACGAGTCATTATATTAATCATATAATTAGCTAGATTTTGTGAAAAGTGGCAAAAACCAAAGTTTTTTGGTGTTTTAAAGAAAACAACAAATTTCCGTCACAAAAGCGAGGGCTGTATGAAAACAGGTTTTCCAGAGGCATACGGACTCCGTTTTGGGCGATTCAAAAGCCTAAATTGCTTGCAAAGTCGTGGGCTACAACTTTCCAGAAGGCCGGGAAGACCAACGACGAATCCCTCCGTGACTTTTCAGGCTTCAAAGTCTGCTGGAATTTTCTGGCAGGTTACACTTTTTCACAATTTTGGGTTCTACTTGCTCAAGAATGTCTTGGAGCAAGTGGGAGCCCATTGGGTTTATGTAGGCCCGTTTGGGTTCATGTTGGCCCGTCCCCTAGTTTGACCCTTCGGTCCGTCGTGATGACTCATGTGACCGAACCTAGGATTTCATCGGTCGAGGTTTGCACAAAATTTGTTGCATGTTTTATTTATGTTTGTGGTTGTTTTCTTTTCCTATTAGATACAAGTAAATAAAACAATTAAAAATGATTTTTTGACACAAACATTAAAACATCCAAACATTTAATCATCGATAATTACTAGTTAATCATTGATGATTAAACCTTTAATCTAAAATTGTTTTGAGATTAAACTAAGTTTAAATATGATTTGAAACTTAAAATAATAGTTAATCATTGATGATTAAACCTTTAATCTAAAATTGTTTTGAGCTTTAACTAAGTTTAAATACGATTTGAAACTTAAACCTTAATAATCGTTAAATGTTTTTACCGTTTATTAAACGACTTATGAAGTGATATGAATGAAGTACATGATTCATTCATATCTTAATAAAATTTTATTAATTAAAATTTAACATACCTAAAATTTAAGTCACGCCGTCCAATCGGTTGTAAATCACTTGCTTCTATTTTTGAATTCACGTGAGACGTGGTTTGAATCTAGATCCGAGGTCATTATTCTCTACGCGTGAGACCTAGAGCTATTTTGACATGATTTCACATTGGATGACTTAATCGAGTTAACGGTGAGACCTTGACTCGAGGCGACGATGCGACAAACATGCCACTTGACCCTAGATGCTTGTTCACTAGGTGCCATGAAGTCCCATACCTCTAAGAGTTGCACTTATAATGCAATTGTTGATCGTCACCTACCTATTGGATCTATCACCTCTAGCAGATCAACTGATGCGGTGATAGAAGCTCAATGGGATCTTAGCTTTTAATTAAAATTAATTGGGTAGTTAATTGATTAAAAGAAATTATTATTGAAAATACTATTTTTTGAACTTTGGTTGTTATACAGATAACAACAACATCAAAACCTAAGTATCTCCACTCAAAAATCAGTTCTTGAAAACTGAAACTGACTAATATCAACTTTATCTTCTGATATCGAATTCTAAGGATTGTCCTTAGAGATGAGAAAGTTGATACACCTATAAGAGGCCTTACCTGAGGCACCTCCTGTCAGTGATTCTGCTGCTGTTCGTCAAGCCTTTACCGAAACGTTTAACGAACACCAAGAAGTTGCTACTCATATGCTTGTGAGCATGAACCCCGAGATTCGAAAGTACTTCGAGGAACTCACAGCATATGACATGATAAGCGAGTTGAAAATGATATTTCAACAAAAGGCAGAACTTGAACTGTTCAAAACAGTTAAAGCATTCCACACTTGCAATCAGGAGGACGGCCAATCAGTTAGCACTTACATCTTGAATATGCAATGCTATCTTGATCCAATGGAACGTCTTGGTTACCCCTTACCACAAGTTCTTGGAATGAGCTTGATTCTTACCTCACTATCCAAGGACTATGACCAGTTTGAAAAGTGTTTTAAAAGTACATAGCATGGGGAAGACAATCGTTGAACATGCTATGGTAAAACTGGTAGAGCAAGGGTTACCCAATACTTTTCTTGCAATCAGGGAAGGTAAACCGCAAGCACAAGGCAAGAGTCTAGGTAAGGGTAAGCTAGTTTACTTTTCCAAACCTCAGATTCCCCCACCTGCTAAAAAGGAGCACCCTGCAAAGGATATTTCTTGCCATCATTGCGATGAAACTGGCCATTGAAGGAGGAATTGTCCTGCCTACGTGGCAGAGTTGATGAAGGACAAATGTGTTCTAGTTAGCACATTAGGTATCTTCATTATAGAACTCTATACTTTCCGTGATAAATCTTGAGTGTATGACACTAGTTTTGGAACTCACATTTACACAAATGTGCAAGATTGAATGTGAAGTAGAAAGCTAAATGAATGGAAGCTGTGATCTTATCCTTCCTAATGCGTTAATTATTGTTTTGAACAATTGTCAATTATGCATTGTTTAGCTTTATCGTTTGTTGAATAATGGATTATGATATTTTGTTTTTTGAAAAATAACATTTTTTATAACTATTCCTTGTAATAGTATGTTTGAAATTAATATGCATGTTCCTAATTCAAACGATAGTTCTATATACAAATGTAGCACTCAAGAATCCAAAACGATTTGGATTCCATTTACCTAGATCATCGTCATCTTTTCCACATAAACTAGAAACGCATTTTGATACTAAAACTCGACGGGATTCTTTACAAATGATTATGAATCATTTAAAATGCCTCTCTTGTATATTATGGAAAGATAACAAGAAAGCTTTTCTCCCATGTTGGCGAAAGAGCTAAAAATCTACTTGGACTCATACATACTGATGTATGTGGCCCTTTTAGAACTAAGACTAGGGAAGGTGCCACCTACTTTCACTGATGATATCATTCGATGTGGTTATGTTTACTTGATTAAACATCAACATGGAAGCTTTAATGATATCAGTCGCTATGGTTATGTTTACTTGATTAGACATAAACATGAACTCTTTGAAACGTTCAAAGCTTTCTAAAGTAAAAGTAGAAAATCAACTTAGCAAGACAACAAAGGCTTTCAGTCCTGATTAAGGATGAAAGTACATGAGTCAAAAGTTTCTGGATCATCCCTCACATCGTGAGATTGTCTCACAATTCACTCTTTCATACACTCCACAAGATAATGGTGCGTCTGGAAAGAGATATCGGACCCTGTATGACATGGTGCGATCTATGATGAGTCCTACTACTCTTACACTATCCTTTTGAGGGGCATGCACTGAAGTCTGCTGCTCGAATACTTGATATGGTTCTGACCAAAAGGTTAAAAAGACACCATATGAGATATGGCGTGGGAAAGTCCCTAATTTGTCTTACTTGAAGATCTGGGGTTGTGAGGATCTCGTGGAACGAGACATGCCGAACAAACTTGAGCCCATATCTATCAAGTATATCTTCGTTACTATTTTACTTCCAACTGAGAACAAATTGTTGTTACTCGGTATGCTGAGTTTCTTGAGAACAGTCTCATTTCACAAAGCAAGTGGGAGCACTATAGACTTTGACAAGATTCAAAATGAAGATGCACAACCTTCTGGTAACACTAGCAAATATCATTCTGAGGCTGGACATATAGATGTTGGACCACAGGATGATGTTGTTCCCATTCGTAGGTCCGCAAGGACACCTCATGCACCTGAACGATATAGATTTATGTCGATGCCGAGGAGTAAAGTTTTGAGGATCATAATGAACCCCCTAACTATCAAGTTGCATTATCGAATTTTGAATTCGAAAAATGACTTGAAACTATGAATGCGAAAATGAAATCCATGAGAGACAATCAAGTTTTGAACTTAGTTGATCCTTCTCAAAACAGTATGACTGTTGACATGGATGAAAATATACACACCTATAAATCTCTTCTAGTAACAAAAGGTTACACTCAATCCTACTGGATTGACAATGATGAAACCTTCTCGCCTGTTACTAAAGACATTAGGATTCTTATTGTCAAAGTAGTGTACTATGACTATGAGATTTGGTTAATAATGAAATCAAAACGTTTGTTTCACCTAAAACCCAAACTGAGCATGTGTATATATGAAAGCTAGTGGGAGCATTGTCGTTTCTTAAAGTCATACATGTTGATGACATGTCACTCATGTGAAACAATATACCAATGCTACAAGATGAAAATCTTGGCTTGGAAAATGTTTTGACGTGAAGGATTGTAGGGATACGACATACATACTTGGAATAAAGATCTATAATGATAGATCAAAGCGGTTAATTGGTTTAAGTCAAAGTGCTTACATTGACAAAATTCTAAACGGTTTAGAATGGTACTCCCAAACGAGGAAGTCCTCGTATGCCACACAATGTAAACTTGAGTGAGACTCAAGGACCTTCCACACCTGATATGGTGAAGCGAATGAATGTAATCCCCTATGAATCGGCTATTTCATTCATCATGTACGCTGTAAGGAGTACTAGGCCAAATGTAACGTCCTTAGGGGATCTTACTAGAAAATACCGACAGAATCCATGAGAGAGTCACTGGATTGCTGTTAAGAACAGATTGAAGTATTTTGAAATACTAGATATATGTTCCTTGGCTATGGTGGAGATACCGAACTGAAACTAAGTATACTTGCTATACTTATGTTGGTTTTGAAATAGGTCGTGATGACGCTAGATCCTATTTACGAAGGTTCACTACATTCGAATATTATCGAGATATGTGAAATTCGTACTCTTAAAGTTCAAACAGATAACTAACTAGCTGACGTTTCATCGAACTCAATGTCTTGTACCAAACATATTGAATATGAATGGAACGTTGGATTTCGACAAGCTAGTAGTTTCATGTAAATCTGTTTTAGTATTTGGATAATGGAACTGTGAACAGTTTATATTGGAATAAATTGATATATTTGATATGATCGTTTTTATATGAATATCTACTGTGTTCTATATTTGCATGTTTATATCCTTGAATATTTACTGTGTTTTATATTCTAAATTGTCCATTGTCATATTAATAATATGGGAATATTATTAAGACAAATCTGAGGGCATTGATGACATTATCTTAGTATGACTAAGGATGATGAAATCAAACTCACATGACGTTCATAACGATGCACGATTGGACTGACCCAACCTATGAGAAATCACTTCCTGGATTTATGTCACAAGTGAATCTCACAAAGGCTTTGTCACTTATCCTCTGACTTGAGATGCAAGTTGGTTTGTGTATGTAGAGGGGCAAACTTTGATATGGTTAAACGCT
The DNA here is from genome assembly GCA_963853835.1 of Calendula officinalis. Classification (NCBI taxonomy): domain Eukaryota; kingdom Viridiplantae; phylum Streptophyta; class Magnoliopsida; order Asterales; family Asteraceae; genus Calendula; species Calendula officinalis. The sequence goes on from OY970828.1 coordinate 65,808,296, forward strand.
GACCTGAATAAGGCTGCTATAACAACCATTATCGGGTTTGTCATTAAGCATATGACAGACACGTGCAGTCAACAAAGAATTTGTTCCTCCACTCATGTGGATTAGATACTACTGGGCCCCTCGATGATTTGAATAGATGTATGTGTGGCCACACCCAAAAGGTAATCACGATGAATCTTGATTGGTTTTGGTAATCTACTTCAATGTATAGATCGAGAAACAGAATCGTTGAAATTTTAGATTGACATTTATCCTTGTCTAAAATTCAACATAGTATCAGTAACAAAAGGATAACTGCTCGAAAACTTTGAACAAAGATTTTATGAAACTCCTCATGTACTTCTAGGGGCATTGGCGGGTTGCTAGACTCTAACCTTTGCTTGTATAACTACTTGATGTTATCACGTGCGCAAGTGGGAGCTGTTGGAATATGCTTCACGCGTATAACATATAGTCATATGGCTAGTAGTTTGTGAGCCTAAAGGGTCACACACTTAAACACTTAACACCATAAGATATATAGTGTAATTAGGGTAATTACATTATATATTAATATAAGCTACATGCTTGTATATATTAGAGTTTAATATTAATTGTTAATATTTAAACTTAATTGTAAGCAAATAGAAGAAACAAAGACAAGGGACTTGAGTGCAAATAATCAATGGTTTATGGAAATCATTAATGGGAATTATGGCACCATAATGGTCCATAAACTCCCTCTTTTGTCATCCCTTTTGACCATCCAAGAAAACACACACAAAAGGTGTTTTTGGTTCTTCTTTTTTGCAAGCACAAGGACTAGCATCCTCCTTTGGTGTTCAAGAATAGTGTTGTGTGGATTACTTTTAGAGGTATTCCTTTTGAATACTTGGTTTCAATCCATCACCAACTCCATCCGAATACACAATAATCAAATGCAACTAGGGTATGAATTCTTATACCATTCTCTTTGATTTTCTTATAGTTTAATTGTATGATTGATATCAAGATCCGTTCATGGTGATTAAATCTTTCCGCTGCGTTTTGGTTCTTGTTTTAACCTAAAATCACCATTACCATGTAGACATCTTCATCAAGGTTTCCATTTAAGAAAGTAGTTTTAACATCCATTTGCCAAATCTCATAGTCATAGTACGCTGCTATGGCTATGACAATCCTAATAGCTCTAACGGCGGCAACAGGCGACAAGGTTTCATCATAGTCAATCCCGTAGGTTTGAGTGTAACCTTTTGCTACCAACCGAGCTTTATAGGTGTGTACATTGCCATCCATGTCGGTCTTCTTCTTGAAGAGCCACTTGCTACCAACAGTCTTACTGTTAGGAGGAAGATCAACCAAAGTCCATACTTGGTTATCTTTCATGGATTGCATTTCCGCGGTCATAGCATCAAGCCATTTGCCAGATTCAGAATTTGATAATGCAGCTCGATAGTTAGGGGGTTCATTATGATCCCCTAAACTTAGCTCCTCAGCATCGACATGGAAACCATATTGTAACATCACAAAAATCAGTGGAAATTTATAACTTTTTAATCAATAAAATATTACATTTTCCCTCAAAAGTACAAGTAACTCAAAGGTCCCAACTCATAAGTAAAAATATAAAACCGTCTCGTGGTTTAAATGCGGAATAATTGAAGGTTTTAAAAACAAAACATGTTTGACTCGAAATAAATGCTTTAATCCAAATCCATAAATATAAAAATAGAAACGCAGCTCATCAACCATTGACCTTCTCTTTGCCCTTGCTAGTACCTGTAAAAATGGGAGGGAGTGTTTGGGGTCAGCCACCGCTGAGTGAATAATATTAAAATAAACAAATAAATACAAACAACTCAAGTCACATAAGTGATCCCTAGAGACTCTACTCAATTCTCAATTACTCAAATTTATTTCTCAGATTTTATTTTCTCAGATTTTAATTTATATAGCGCGCTAGTGTGACTTGGGCCGAGAGATCAACCTCGACCCGCCTCACACCCCTCAAGGCTCAATACATGTACTCTTCGGTGTTGAGTCAAAACGTCTGGCACCAGTACTCTTCGGTGCCAAGACAAACATCTGACACCAGTGCTCTTCGGTGTCAAGTCAAGTATATTATGTTTAATGTTTTAACTCAAGAACTCAGAACTCAGATAACTCAGTCTCTAGATACCTTAGATCACAAATAACTCAGATATGTCACACAATCAATACTCAAGCTCAATCAACAAGACAATTCACAACACATAGCACATAATCATGAATAGAAAGTAAGTACAAGTTTATAGTGAGATTACCCACCTCTAATAGACGTAAGCTCCTAACGAATCCACGGCGCACACAAGAGTCAGAACGCAGCTACTAAAGGATCCTACAATGCATCACAAGATTCGGATTAAAACTCGGGCTCAAAATGATTTCCAACAGAATTTTACAGCACACAACACTCTTACGGAAACGGTCATAACTCTCAAAAACTTCCCTAGATTTTATTCAAATTTTTATAGTAGCTAAATGACTCATAGGGCTATAATTTGTCAGAAGACACCGGAATCTAAATCCAAATAGAAAGGGCTCAAAATAGTCTCACAAGAAAGAATAGCTGAACCGAAAATTATTTTGCGACGGTTTAAAAAATCAGCGATGTCTTTTAAACGACAAATCAGATTAACGAGCCATCAGCGGCAACAGAAAGAGGACTCAGAAAACTAGAGTCTAGCACGGGCCAAAATCTAAAACGTATTTTAAGTGTGGTAAAAACGGACTCAAACATAGCAAACAGATTCTGCCCAAAAATTCAATTTGTAATTTAAAAACCCAATTTAAATTCCGACAACAACCCGCCTATTCCCGAGACACCCGACAGTCCCGGAACTTATTTTAATTCCAGAAATATGTTTACATCAATCTATTCCATTGTTTAGAAAAGTTATTTGGTTTAGGAAGCCAAGAACCCTACGGTTCGGTTTCCGGTTTTCGATTATCAAAACGTTTAGCAAAAACGACCACGGTTTTAATCCAACCCACCCCGACACCAATAATCAATAAAAAATTAAAACCCAAACCCCAAGGTTCGATCACAGCTCCAATAACAAACTCAACCTACAATAAACGGAATTGACTCGAAGAACACTAGGATTAAACAACTAGAAATACAAGAGGTAAATACTACTGAATTAACAAAGGTTCCACTTGATCCCGCACCTTAACCCCAACAAGTCTCCTGCTCGGGAATCAGAACCTTCTGCTCGGAATCCAAGTCTCCTGCTCCTCCAAATCACACAAATCATAATAACAAACCAAAAGGTTTAAATAATGCTCGCTTAGACAATGTGAAACGAGAGAATGGCAGAAAAGGAGCAAATGGAATTACCGACATAAAACAAGTTGTATTGGATTGAAACCTTGCTTTTATGCAGCAAGCAGGCTCCTCAAATTAATTGGAGCTGCTTGTTGCCAATTGTTTCTTCACGATTTAAAAACCACGCCTCCTAAGATTCCAAAAGTCTTCACCTGCTTCCGTCTTACTAATTATTGTCGCCAAAAACAACAAACAAACCACCGACTAACCAATTAAGAACATGTGACATGTATCTATTCTCCTGCTCCCTTCGAACTGATTAATCAAACGGATAAAAGAAAAATAAAATAGAAAGTGAACTACCGAATGGATTATGGATTCTGCTCGGAAGAACCTGCTCACGGGATTTCTCATTCTTGAGGAATCACTTCAATTGGAGAAACGATTCGGTTCGATAAACACTTCCGATAGAAGCTGTGGATGGCGATGCTCGATTAAACCAGAAACGGGAGAGACCAGGGGAGATGCTGCTGCTTGGTGTCTTGTGGCCGAACAATGCAAACCAAAATGGATTAGGGTTGAGAAAGGCTGTAATGGTAAGTAATAAAGAGGGATTATGGCTCTAATTAGCGAGACTTAGTATCCAAAGAAGAAATCACGCCAGGCATCAAAACAGTCCAAGGGGCTCAACCCTTTTCTTCTCACTTGGCCGACATCTAAGGCCTTTCCCCTTTGGGCTCGGGGCTCAATTACAACATGGACAACTAAATAGGCTCAACTTGGGCTCAAGAAGAGGACGAGCAAAGAGTACATGAGGTCTGGTCAATTAGCTTGGCGAAACGCTGAGTTCAAACTAACAACCGAATAGAAGAAGGCCTTGGCCTAAAGGCCGGCCTCGGAAAATTAATAAACAACTAAGCTGTTGTAACTAGTTTCCTCCGGGACGAAGCGTGGTGAGTCTTCCGGATGATAACCTGCAGACAACCGAAACTCTAGGTCAGATGCTCCCCGAGGGTGTTCATCGTGAGAACACTCCGACGCTCAAGTTAGATGAAGATTACGACGTAAGGTCTTTATGATAGTATTAAGTATAGATTGTATTGAATGCGTGTATTCAATGCTTATGCGTACCGTTGCGGTTTGTTGAGTACCGAATATATATATAGTCGATAAGTTTAGGCGGGAACGTATAATGAAGGATTGAGCGGGATGATGGGTCAACAATGTTTACCATACCGCTCCGAATCCGTTGGTTAATAGGCGACGGTCCCATCCTTTTTCCGACAGACTACGCCGCTATGCATTAAATGCGCATGGGATGTTTTCCCGAAAACCCGGTACGCTATCTGCCCTCGGGAACGTAAACACCTTTTGTCGTTTTCTTACTTCGTTCGAAGGGCTTCGTCCTATGCGTTCTTTCTGGCTCGCTTCGTTCCTGCTTTGTGCTTATCGTTCAGGAGTGGTGGTATACCTCATTAAGTCCCCTAAGTTAAAATAAGTTATGCCCTTTGTGTTTTATTTTAACTTCCTTTCTGCTATTCGTCGCTCCTTCTTTTTCCTGAAAAGTTACCGTTATTTTGTTACCGTTGTGGAAGTGACATTTCCGACCGTTGTGCTCATTTACCCTTTGGTCTTCCCTCCTTATTTATTCTTCAACGCGACATTAGTTCCTTTCTTTACCTGTTAAAGCTTCCTTCGTTCTCTCTAAAACTCCTTCCTTCCTCATTCCCCCTTTGTCTTTCCGTTTGAATCCTTGCAAATCGATATGAAGAAAGATAAAACGGTGAAAGACAAATCCAACAGACCCGCTAAGGAGCGACGAAGTGAATTGAATACTTCCTCTAACCTTTCTCCGACCGAACTTTCGAAATTGTTCAAGATTACCATATAGATCCATCATTTGATCTTCGACTATCAGGGGAAGGAGATACCATTCGATCTGCTCCACATGGATATGAACCGGTGTATGTACACTTTCTTATGGGTGGTCTTCGGTTCCCCGTCGATGATTTTATCCTAACCGCCCTCCAAGAATTCGAACTTCACTTGGCTCAATTATCCCCTAACGCCCTTCGGAAGATTATTGGGTTTATCATGCTTAGTCGATCGCTGGGTATTACCCCTTCCGTTAAACTGTTCTGGTATTTCTATATCGTTACTGGCCGCGGTTTGGGCGACCATTCCTCATCGTCAAGGTCAAAGAGATTGCGTCATAGGCTTGAGGGACTTGATTCACGACTGGAAGTTTGGTTTCTTCTACGTGAATCGATCTGCTTTTAAGGGGGTTGTGCTTCCATGGGGGAAGGTAATTGGTTTCTTCTCCTGAGGTTGTTGCTCCCATGAGCCCTCGGGCGTATCCAACATCTGTTTCCTTATCTACATCGGACGTGGCTCTCCCTATCTCATCGAAGGTGCTTGTTCCCATACCACGAAAGCTACCCTCTGCGCAGGCTAGCATGTCCGCCGTGGCCATGTTTACTAGCAAGTTGTTTGGGGCCGGTTCCCAACTTCTCGCAGGTGCTAAGAGTTCTCAGTCTGCTCAGTCGTTCCGGAGTCATCAACCTCCGCCCATTACCACAAGTAATTTTCCTTGATATTCTTCATTAGCGTACGCACTTTTACTTATCATTTGCCACTTGTTTTTACAGGAGAGACGTTGCGTGTTTCCGAATCGACATCAGCCGGAACTCCTTTGCCTGGTACTGTCGCTGAAGTGGTTGCTACAACACACATTGTTGATCCTGCCAAGGTCCCTCAGTATACCATTGCCACTGCTCCCCCTACTGTTACTATGACCCAGACTGCTACTGTGTCTTCGAGGGTTGATTTTAGTGAGCTGTCTACTGATGGGTTGTTTTTGAAAGCTAAGAGTGAGTTGCTCCGGACTGTTGAGTTATTATCGGAACTGCAAACCCGGAATGTTAAACATGAAGAAAAATCTGCCACTACGCATGCTGAGTTTGCCCGTATGGAAAACTTGATCAAGACTGCTCAGTCTCTCTATGAGAAAGAGACGGCAGATAAACGTCGATTAGTTGATTCCTTTAACCAACTCTCCGAGGAGCACCGGAAGATGGAGGATCATGCTAAAATCTTGGAGTCATAGCTTACTTCTCAACAATTAACTTTGTCCGACCTGGAGAGACAGAACATCGCTTCATCTGCGCGCATTGCTGAATTGGAAACTCTTTTGATCGAAAAGGATTTCCAGCTTAAGGATTCAGAACGGCGATGCTCCGAGTTAGAAACTGAAAACCAATTGTCAAAACTAGAAGTGGATAAACAGAAAGAGCTGGTTGATGCTCGGGATGATGATGTGCGTTGGTTGCTGCAGAAGGGTATCTCTGGTATGATAGAAGCGTTCCTTTCCTCCCACGAGTTCGTGGCTCGGAACTCACGTCTACAGGAGGAGAGTATTCGCTTCGGCCGCTATCAAGGGTGCTTAGATACACACAGAGCGTACCCAACTCTTCTGCAGGGCATGAAGTTGGTTCACGATTACCCAGACTCTAAAGATCGTATTGTGGAGCTATTCGGGGAGTTGATGTTAGTGATTTACGGTTTAATCAAAGTAAAACGCAGCGGAAATATAACATAAATCACCACACAAGGATCTACATATTGACAATCTAATTAAGCATAAAATAACAAAGAGTTAGGATGTAAAAACCATACCCTAGAAGCCTTTGATTAAACCAACGAATAAGGAGGAAGAACTCTAAGAATTCAATGTAGAATTCCTCTAATGGTATCCACACTACACCTTGTCTAGAACACCAATTGGAATGCTAGTCCCTTGCTCAAGAATCAAAACCAAACAAGATGAGTAAGCACGTCTAGAAGCATAGACGAAACTATGGTTTTGTGCGTACTACTACTTGTTTCCATCGACACAAGATTAATTAAAACAATGTGTTTGCTTTTCCATATCATTGTGCGTGAGAACAAAACAAATGTAATTCACTTTCTTTTAGTTTGGTGGCCGCGACTGTAAATGGGGAGGAAGGAGGATTAGGGTTAATCTTTCTTACTCCCTAATCTAAGTATATATCCATAATACAAGTTATGAGATATGACACTTAGCCCCTTGTACTTTTGATTCTTTATGATTACTCACTATTATGTTTTAACTTAACAATTAAGTAAACATAACTAGCCAAGTAATTGTAGTTTATATAAATAATATAATTACCCTAATTATATTATATATATTAAATGGTGTTTGGTGTATAAGTGTGTGACCCTTTAGGCTCACATGCGTCTAGCCATATAACTATATGTCATGTACGCGAAGCATATTCCAACAACTCCCACTTGCGCACGTCATAACATCAAGTAGTTATACAAGCAAAGGTTAGAGTCTAGCAACCCGCCAATGCCCCTAGAAGTATATGAGTGAGTTTCAGAAAAGTCCAGGTTCAAAGTTTTTCAATCAGTTATCCTTTTGTTACTGATACCATGTTGAATTTTAGACAAGGATTAATGTCAATCTAAAATATCAACGATTCTGTTTCTCGATCTTTACATTGAAGTAGATTACCAAACCAATCAAGATTCATCTTGATTACCTTTGGGTACGGCCGTACAAGCATCTATTCAAATCATCGAGGGGCCCAGTAGTATCTAATCCAAACATGTGGAGTAACATATTCTTTATTGACTACACATGTTTGATATATGCTTAATGTCAAACCTGAAGATGGTTGTTATAGCAGCCTTATTCAGGTCAGCGTTTAACCACATCAAGGTTTGACACTCCACACACACAAACCAACTTGCATCTCAAGTCAGAGGATAAGAGACAAAGCCTTTGTGAGATTCACTTGTGACATAAATCCAGGAAGTGATTTCTCATAGGTTGGGTCAGTCCAATTGTACATCACAATGAACAACATGTGAGTTTGATTTCATCATCCTTAGTCCTACTAAGATCATGTCATCAATGCCCTCAGATTTGTCGTAATAATATTCCCATATTATTAATATGACAATGGACAATTTAGAATATAAAACACAGTAAATATTCAAGGATATAAACATGCAAATATAGAACACAGTAGATATTCATATAAAACGATCATATCAAATATATCAATTTATTCCAATAAAAACTGCTCAATGTTCCATTATTCAAATACTAAAACAGATTCACATGAAACTACTAGCTTGTCGAAGTCCAATGTTCCATTCATATTCAATATGTTTGGTACAAGACATTGACTTCGATAAAGCGTCAGCTAGTTAGTTATCTGTTTGAACTTTAAGAGTACGAATTTCACATATCTTGATAAATCATTCGAATGTAGTGAACCTTCGTAAATAGGATCTGGCGTCATCACGACCTATTTCAAAACCAGCATAAGTATAGCAAGTATATTATGTTCAGTTTGGTATCTCCACCATAACCAAGGAACATATATCCAGTATTTCAAAATACTTCAATGTGTTCTTAACAACAATCCAGTGACTCTCTCGTGGATTCTGTTGGTAATTTCTAGTAAGGTCCTCTAAGGACGTTACATTTGGCCTAGTGCTCCTTACAGCGTACATGATGAATGGATAGCCGATTCATAGGGGATTACATTCATTCGCTTCACCACATCAGGTGTGGAAGGTCCTTGAGTGCCACTCAAGTTTACATTGTGTTGCATACAAGTACTTCCTCATTTGGGAGCATCCATTCAAAACCGTTTTAGATTTATTGTCAATGTAAGCACTTTGACTTAAACCAATTAACCGCTTTGATCTATCCTAATAGATCCTTAACTTCAAGTATGTGTGTCATATTTCTAATATCCTTCATGTCAAAACATTTTCCAAGCCAAGATTTTCATCTTGTAGCATTGGTATATTGTTTCACATGAGTCACATGTCATCAACATTTATGATTTGAGAAACGACAATGCTCCCACTAGCTTTCATATATACACATGCTCCTTTTGGGTTTTTGGTGAAACAAACATTTTGATTTCATCATTAACCAAATCTCATAGTCATAGTACACTACTTTGGCTATAAGAATCCTAATGTCTATAGTAACAGGCGAGAAGGTTTCATCATTGTCAATCTCGTAGGATTGAGTGTAACCTTTTGCTACTACAAGAGCTTTATAGGTGTGTATATTTTCATCCATGTCAACAGTCTTACTGTTTTGAGAAAGACCAATGAGTTCAAAACTTGATTGTCTCTTATGGATTTCATTTTCGCATTCATAGCTTCAAGCCATTTTTCGAATTCAAAATTCGATAATGCAACTTGACAGTTACGGGGCCATTATGATCCTCGAAACTTTGCTCCTCAGCATCGACATAAATCTATATCGTTCAGGTGCATGAGGTGTCCTTGCGGACCTACGAAAGGGAACAACATCATTCTGTTGTCCAACATCTATATGTCCAGCCTCAGAATGATATTTGCTAGTGTTACCAGAAGGTTGTGCATCTTCGCTTTGAATCTTGTCAAAGTCTATAGTGCTCCCACTTGCTTTGTGAATTGAGACTGTTCCCAAGAAACTCAGCATACCGAGCAACAACAATTTGTTCTCAGGTGGGTAGTAAAATAGTAACGAAGATACAGTTGATAGATATGGGCTCAAGTTTGTTCGGCATGTCTCGTTCCACGAGATCCTCACGACCCCAGATCTTCAAGTAAGACAAATTAGGGACTTTCCCATGTCATATTACAAATGGTGTCTTTTTTACCTTTTGGTCGGAACCATATTAAGTATTCGAGTAGCACACTTCAGTGCATGCCCCTCAAAAGGATAGATGAAGAGTAGTAGGACTCATCATAGATCGAACCATGTCAAGCAGGGTCCGATATCTCCTTTCAGACACACCATCATCTTGTGGAGTGTATGGAGGAGAGAATTGTCAGACAATCTCACGTTGGGTTGGATGATCCTGAAACTCTTGGCTCATGTACTTTCCTCCGCGATTAGGACGGATTTCCTTTGTTGTCTTGCCGAGTTGATTTTCTACATCACTTTAGAAAGCTTTGTGCCTCCTATGTGGGAGGTCCCGGGTTCAAACCCCGTGAAACCCCTCTTGTGGCCACCAGCCCCTTTGAAACGTGGGTCCCCCTCTGTGCTGAAAATGCTGGGTCTCGTATATCGAGCCCAAGCAGAGGTGTGGATATCATTGTTAGGTGATTTGCCGGGGAATGCACCTGTTGCTGGGTCGGGTGTCCGGTCACAATATGTGGCCAGTGTCAGTGGTACACTCCTTTACCATTTTTTTTTTTTTTTTTAGAAAGCTTTGAACATTTCAAAGATTTTATGTTTATGTTTAATCAAGTAAACATAACCATAACTACTGATATCATCAGTGGAAGTGATAAAGTAGGTAACACCTTCCCTAGTCTTAGTTCTAAAAGGGCCACATACATGAGTATGTATGAATCCAAGTAGATTTTTAGCTCTTTCGCCAACATGGGAGAAAAGCTTTCTTGTTATCTTTCTATAATATACAAGAGAGGCATTTAAATGATTCATAATCATTTGTTAAAAATCCCTTCGTGTTGTAGTGTCAAAATGCGTTTCTTGTTTATGTGGAAAAGATGACAATGCTCTAGGTAAATGGAATCCAAGCATACTATTACAAGGAATAGTTATAAAATATGTTATTTTTCATAAAACAAAATATCATAATCCATAATAGTTTAAATAAGTCATTATTCAACAAACGATAAAGCTAAACAATGCATAATTGACAATTGTTCAAAACAATAATTAACGCATTAGGAAGGATTAGATCACAGCTTCCATTATTTTAGCTTTATACTTTACTTTTAATCTTGCACATTTGTGTAAATGTGAGTTCCACAACTAGTGTTATACACTCAAGATTTATTAGTAAAAGTATAGAGTTCTATAATGAAGATACCTAATATGCTAGCCAGAACACATTTGTCCTTCATCAATTCTGCCAAGTAGGCAGGACAGTTCCTCCTTCAATGGCCTGTTTCATCTCAATGATGGCAAGAAATATCCTTTGTAGGGTGCTCCTTTTTAGCATGTGGGGGAATCGTAGGTTTGGAAAAGTAAACTAGTTTACCCTTACCTAGACTCTTGCCTTGTACTTGCGGTTTTACCTTCCCTAATTGTAAGAAAATGATTTGGTAACCTTTGCTCAACCAATTTTACTATAGCATGTTATTCACTAATTGTCTTCCCCATGCTATGTACTTTAAAACTCTTTTCAAACTTGTCATAGTCCTTGGATAGTGAGGTAAGAATCAAGCTCATTCCAAGAACTTGTGGCAATGGGTAACCAAGACTCTCTATTTGATCAAGATAGCATTTCATATTCAAGATGTAAGTGCTAACTGATTTGTCGTCCTTCTGCTTGTAAGCGTGGAATGCTTTAACTGTTTCGAACAGTTCATGTTATGCTTGTTGTGAAATATCGTTTTCAACTCGCTTAACATATCATATGTTGTGAGTTCCTCGAAGTTCTTTCGCTTCTCGCGGTTCATGCTCACAAGCATAGGAGTAGCGACTTCTTGGTGTTCGTTAAACGTTTTGGTAAAGGCTTGACGAACAGCAGCAGAAGCATTCGCAGGAGGTGCCTCAGGTAAGGCCTCTTATAGGTGTTTCAAATTTCTCTTGTCTAAGGACAATCCTTAGAGTTCGATATCAGTCGATAAAGTTGATATTAGTCAGTTTCAGTTTTCAAGAACTGATTTAGAGTGGAGATACTTAGGTTTTGATTTGTTTTTGTTATCTGTATAACACACAAAGTTCAAAATATAGTATTTTCAATAATAATATCTTTTAAACAATTAACTACCCAATTAATATTTATTAAAAGTTAAGATCCTCATTGAGCTTTTATCATCACATCAGTTGATCTGCTAGCAATGATAGATCCAATAGGTAGGTGACGATCAACAATTGCATTACAAGTGCAACTCTTAGAGTTATGGGACTTCATGGCACCTAGTGAACAAGCATCTAGGGTCAAGTGGCATGTTTGTCGCATCTTCGCCTCGTGTCAAGGTCTCACCGTTAACATGATTAATTCATCTAATGTGAAATCATGTCAAAATAGATCTAGGTCTCACGCGTAGAGAATAATGACCTCGGATCTAAATTCAAACCACGACTCACGTGAATATAAAAATAGAAGCAAGTGATTTCAACCGATTGGACGACTTGACTTAAATTTTAGGTATGAAAATTTTAAGATAAAATTTTTATTAAGATATGAATGAATCATGTACTTCATTCATACTACTTCATAAGTCGTTTAATAATCGGTAAAAACATTTAACGATTACTAAGGGTTAAGTTTTAAATCGTATTTAAACTTTGTTTAATCTCAAAACATTTTTAGATTAAAGATTAATCATCAATGATTAACAAGAAACCATAGATCATCAAAAGTTTGGATGTTTTAATGTTTGTGTCTAAAATCGTATTTAATTGTTTTATTACTTGTATCTAATAGAAAAGAAAACAACCACAAACATAAATAAAACATGCAACAAATTTTGTGCAAACCTCGACCGATGAAATCCTAGGTTCGGTCACGTGAGGCATCACGACGGACCGAAGGGTCAAACTAGGGGACGGTCCAACATGAACCCAAACAGGCCTACATAAACCCAATGAGCTCCCACTTCCCCATTACATTTATGGGAAGTAAAAACCAACATTTTGTGAAAAATGCAATCTGCCAGAAAATTCAGTCTGACTTCAAAGGCCCAAAAAGTCACTGAAGGAGTGTTCGGTGGTCTTCCCCGCCTTCTTTAAAGTTGTAGAGCTCTGAGTTGCGGAAATTTTGACGGTGGTTTCAGGTCCAACGGAATAGCCAATCTCCGGGAAAGTCTGTTTTCGTGCAGCTGCGCAGGAGGTGCCGAAAATTGTTGTTTTGTCCTCATCTTTTCTCCAACTTTGGTCAACAAATTACAAAATAAAAAGAAACAAAATACAACTATTATAATTACTTTTACAATTGAAATTTGCCCCAAAAATGGCACCAAAAATTAGAAGAAAAAATTAAACAGATTACAACAATTAAGCAAAAAACACGGTTTTTCTCGAAACAACCAAACAACCAACAACAAACACATTCAATTACAAACGGTCTACGTTTTCATCTTGCACAAACAAGCAATAATTGACAAGGTTTTGGCTTGGGATATGGCAAAAATACATGTTTTGTCATATCAAAAACATAATTAATAAATTAAATTCCAAGCCAAATAATCAAAAAATACAATAACTAGATTAATTTTTTGATGTTGTTTTGTAACAAGTAGCAATTAGGGTTCCAAAAAATCAAATTTTTAACCCAATTTGATAAAAAAATTTGCAACTTTTTACAAAAAACTTGCTAATTAAATCATCAATATGATGACTCGTGATACAACTGTTAGTGATTTACGGTTTAATCAAAGTAAAACGCAGCGGAAATATAACATAAATCACCAAACAAGGATCTACATATTGACAAAGTAATTAAGCATGAAAATCAAAGAGATTGGAATATAGAAATCATACCCTTGAAGCCTTTGATTACACCAATAATTGACGATTGTTTGTAGGGATGAAACCTTGTATCCAAAGTAGGATACGTCTAAAGAGATACACACTACACCTCCAACAATACCACTAGGATGCTTGTCCTTATTAGTAAGAAACTCAATAAGCTCAAGTTTGTTGAACCAACGTTCAAACCAAGTAACAAGCACCACACGAAGAGATGTGATTTTCTCCTAGTACTGTTTTGTACGCAAATCAAGAAAACAAAACTAGGAGTGTTGGTGATTTGGTTATTGGGCGTACACTCAAAACAAATCAAAGAAAATTGCTTTCTTAATTGTTTGTCGGTCAAATCTCAAGAACCCAAAACGAAAAAGAAAAAACGCTTCTTTCTTTTGCGGCCGTCTTAGAGAGTTTTTCAAGAGAGGCGCCACATTTTCTTTTTGGTTAAGTTTTATTAGGTTTATCAATAACTAGTATTGGTAAAGCCTAATACTCTTTAGGCTTTTTCACTTAACCTACTTTATGGCCCTTAAATTAAATCAAGCTTAACTATTAAAACCATTTAATTATCTCTTGTTACTTAGGATATATAAATAATGTAAATACAATATTTACATTATATATATTAAATGGTATCTCTGTGTATAAGGGCATGTTTGGTAAAGCTTATTAGTGGGGCTTTTAAGCTTATTAGCTTATTAAGCTCAAATAAACATGTATTTTTAAGCTTAATAAGCTAATAAGCTTAAAAGCCCCACTAATAAGTTTTCCCAAACATGCCCTAAGTGTGTGACCCTATAGGCTCATATACAACTAGCCATATAACTATATGTCATGAGCGTGAAGCATATTCCAAAAGTTGATAGGGTCTGATTACACTTTAATTGAGTCTTTGGAGAATGGGGTAGTGAGTTTGGAAGAGGTGAAGGATTTGGCTAAGAAAGCACCTTCCGTTCCCCCACCTGCGGATGAGAGCTCTACTCGCGATCTAGCCACCTGATGCCACCCACTTATCCTTGTGTTTTGATGTTTAATGAATTGTTGCTTGTATTTCTTAAGAATTGTGTACGGATCGTTTTTTGTATTTCGTTTTGATATGTTAATTAATTGCATTTTCGTATTGCTTATGCTTTCGCTATCTTACTGTTTGCTTGCTCACTATAAGGCGTCCCTTATTGTGAATACAACGTTTCGTTTTCGTTAGTCGTCTCAGTGTTTCGTCTCAGATAAGAATTTTCATAGCCTTCCGGTTTGTAGTGGAGACTAGCTTCGTTTTTTCGGTAACCGTTCCATCTTGCTTCTCTGATTCGGTAGGGTCCTTCCCAATTTGGGCATAACTTCCCTGGTTTGTAGTGGAGACTAGCTTCGTTTTTTCGCAACACCAAATCCCCCACCTTGCATACCACTCCTCATACCTTCTTGTTGTAGTATGCTTCCGTCATTGCCTTGTATGCTGCCTGCCGTAACACAGCGTTCTGCCTCCGCTCTTCTTCTAGGTCTAGGTTATGTTTTAATGCTTCGGAGTTCCATTCCAATCGAAAACTTTCAACTCGAGGTGATGGGATGGTTACCTCTATAGGAATTACCGCTTCCGTCCCGTACACGAGACTATACGGAGTCTCTTTCGTCCCTCTCCGTAGGGTAGTTCGGTAGGACCACAACACGCTCTGCAACTCATCTGCCTAGCTACCCTGTGCTCTCTCGAGTCTGGTTTTGATACCTTTTAGTATCGTTCGATTCGTTACTTTAGTCTGACTGTTTGCCTGTGGGTGTGCCACCGACGTGAAGTTTTGCCGAATACTTAGCTTCTCGCACCAACTTTTGAAAGGGTTGCTGGCAAACTGCTTCCCGTTATCACTCCAAGCCAAGCATTAATAATCTCATAGTTAATGCTCAGGATTTAATTTCACGATAGATTTAAATTAGATTTTAGATAGTTACTCAAGAAAATAATAACACTAGGTATTATTTATTAGTCCTCATTGAACACGAATTAAATGACACTCTTTTCGAAGAACGACATGTATTTCAATTACTCGAATTTAATACACACAAGAGCATACAACACATAAAAATCTCAATTAGATAAGTATCACATAATTTATTTAATAAAACGTCGTTAATTTAAGTACAATTATTTTTAGGGCGTTACACATATCGTTCAGGTGCATGAGGTGTCCTTGCGGACCTTCGAACGGAGACTACATTTTTTTGAGGTGCAACATGAACAGTTTCATGTTCAACCTCATCTTGATGTTCGCTAGTGTCTACAATAGGTTGTGCATCTTCATCGCTTGGAATCTCGTCAAAGTCGATGGTACTCCCACTTGCTTCTTGTGAAATGAGATTGCTCTCAAGAAACTCAGCATAACGAGCAATAATTACCTTTTGCTCAGGTGGTTAGTAGAAATAGTAACCCATCGTTTCCTCAGGGTATCCTATAAAGATGCACTTGACAGCTCTGGGTTCAAGTTTGTTTGGCGTGTCTCGTTTCACGAGAGCCTCACAACCCCAGACCTTCAAGTAAGACAAGTTAGGGACTTTCACATGCCATATCTCATATGGTGTCTTTTCAACTTACTTGGTGGGAACCATATTCAGAACGCTCGCAGCCGATTTGAGTGCATAACCCCAAAAGGATAGAGGCAGAGTTGAAGGACTCATCATCGATCGGACCATGTCAAGAAAGGTGCGATTTCTCCTCTCCGATACACCATTATGCTGTGGTGTATAAGGGGGGGTGAATTGTGAGACAATCCCACAATTCTTAAGATGGTCTTGAAACTCATGGCTCATGTACTCTCCTCCCCGATCAGAACGGAGAGCCTTTATCTTCTTGCCAAGTTGATTTTCTTCTTCATTTTGGGAAGCTTTGAACGTTTCAAAGGTTTCATGTTTATGTTTAATCAAGTAAACATAACCATAACGACTAAAGTCGTAAGTGAAAGTAATGAAGTAGGTAGCACCTTCCCTCGTTCGAGTTCTAAAAGGGCCACATACATCAATATGTAGGAGTCCAAGTAGATCATTGGCCCTTTCGCCTACATTGGAGAAAGGCTTGCGCGCCATTTTACGAGATATACAAGAAACACATTTATCAAATGATTCAGAATCATCTGATTTTATAAGTCCATCCTTTTGTAATTTCAAAACGCGTTACATGTTAATGTGGCAAAGGCGAAAATGCCATAGGAAAGTAGAATCCAAGTACTTCTTGGATTTCTTGTTTCTACATGTATAAATAGAACTATTGTTTGTGATACGATTATGCATGTCAATCTCAAAGATACCATCACGAGGAATAGCATTAAAGTAAAAAACATTATCCTTTGAAACTGAAATACCATAATCCGTATATGTATGAATAAAACCATTATTCCACAAACAAGAAAGCGATACTACACCCCTAGTAATACTAGGCGCATAGTGATAATTGTCTATCACAATAATTAAACCACTAGGAAGGATTAAATCATAGCTTCCTATAGCTTCGACCGGTGCACGCATTCCATTGCCTACGTACAAATCCAAAGCTCCATGGTTTAGCTTTCTACTTCCCCTTAGACCCTGCATGGTATTACAAATGTGAGTTCCACAACCAGTGTCATATACCCATGATTTCTTAGGGAAAGCATATAGTTCTATTGTGAAAATACCTGATGTGCCAACCTTGTTGGCTTTGTTCTTTATCAACTCCGCCAGGTAGGCAGGACAATTCCTCCTCCAATGGCATGTTTCACCGCAGTGATGGCAAGCAAGCTCCTTAGCAGGGTGCTCCTTATGAGTAGGTGGGGGAACCTTTGGCTTGGGCTTGTAAACTTGCTTTCCCTTGCCATGGCCCTTAGCAACTACTTGCGGTGTTGGTTTTTGGATCTTCCCTTGCCTTATAGCAAGGACAGTAGGGGCCGGAGTTTTCTTGGGTAGGCTTGCTTCCGTTTGTTTCAGCATAGCATGTAATTCGGCGAAAGTCTTCCCCATACTATGCATTGATAAGTCATGACAAACGGCGCAAAGTCCTTGTTTAGGGACGTTAGGATCAAGCTAATCCCTAGGACGTGCGGCATAGCGTAACCAAGCTTCTCCATTTAGTCTAAGTAGCTCTTCATCTTCAAGAGATAAGAGCTAACAGACTGGTGGTATGTGTTAGGGTTTGATTGTTTGAAGTCATCTATAGAATTACAAAGTTCATTAATTAGTATTTTCAATAATAATGTCTTTTAATAAATTAACTACCCAATTAATTTTAATTAAAAGCTAAGATCCCATTGAGCTTCTATCATCGCATCAGTTGATCTGCTAGAGATGATAGATCCAATAGGTAGGTGACGTTCAACAATTGCATTACAAGTGCAACTCTTAGAGGTATGGGACTTCATGGCACCTAGTGAACAAGCATCTAGGGTCAAGTGGCATGTTTGTCGCATCTTCCCCTCGAGTCAAGGTCTCACCGTTAACTCGATTAAGTCATCCAATGTGAAATCACGTCAAAATAGATCTAGGTCTCACCGTAGAGGATAATGACCTCAGATCTAAATTCAAACCATGTCTCATGTGAATTCAAAAATAGAAGCAAGTGATTATCAACCGATTCGACGGCGTGACTTAAATTTTAGGTGTGTTAAATTTTAATTAATAAAATCTAATTAAGATATGAATGAATCATGTACTTCATTCATACCACTTCATAAGTCGTTTAATAAATGGTAAAAACATTTAGAGATTATTAAGGGTAAAGTTTCAAATCATATTTAAACTTAGTTTAATCTCAAAACAATTTTAGATTAAAGATTACTCGTTAATGATTAACAAGTAATCATAGATGATAAAAGGTTTGGATGTTTTAATGTTTGTGTCTAATATCATATTTTAATTGTTTTATTACTTGTATCTAATAGAAAAGAAAACAAGCACAAACATAAATAAAACATGCAACAAAATTTTGTGCAAACGTCGACCGATGAAATCGTAGGTTCGGTCACATGAGTCATCACGACGGACCGAAGGGTCAAACTAGGGGACGGGCCAACATGAACCCAAAAGGGCCTACATAAACCCAATGGGCTCCTACTTGCCATCATGACATTCATGGGCAAGTCGAAACCAACATTTGTGAAAAATTACAATCTGCCAGAAAATTCAGTCTGACTTCAAGGCCCGAAAAGTCACTTAAGAATTCTTCGGTGGTCTTCCTCGCCTTCTGTAAAGGTGTAGGTCTCTGAGTTGCGGAACGTTTGGAGGTGATTTCAGGTCCAGCGGAATAGCCAATCTCCGGAAAGTCTGTTTTTGTGCAGCTGCGCAGGAGGTGCCTAAAATTGTTGTTTTGTCCTCATCTTTTCTTCACCTTTCGTCAACAAATTACAAAGTACAAAGAAACAAAATACAACTATTCTTATTACTTTTACAATGAAATTTGCCCCAAAAAATGGCACCAAAAATAAAAGAAAAAAATTGAAACAAATTACAACAATTTAAGCAAAAAAACACGGCTTTTCCCAAATCAACCAAACAACAAACACATTCATTCACAAACGGTCTAGGATTTCATCGGTTTGCACAAACAAACAACAATTGACAAGGTTTTGGCTTGGGATATGGCAAAAATACATGTTTTGCCATATCAAAAACAAAATTAAACAAGTAATTCCAAGCCAAATAATAAAAAAATTCAATAAACTAAATTAATTTTTTAATTTTATTTTGTAACAAGTGAAAATAGGGTTCTAAAAATACAGGTTTTAACCCACTTTTTAATTAAAAACCCGAAAAAAAATCAAAAAACCCGTAGGTTTTTTTAGCATGTCCGATCGGTATTTTTTATACATAAAAAAAGATTGATTTTTGCCACTTTTCACAAAATCTAACTAATTATATGATTAATATAATGACTCATGATACCACTAATGGTGATTTTCGGTTATTACAAGTAACAAACGCAGCGGAAAGTATTTAATCACCATGAACGGATCTTGATATCAATCATACAATTAAACTACAATCAAAATCAAAGAGATTAGATGAACATTTCATACCCTTGAAGCCTTTGATCTTGATGATTCGGATGGATGAAGATGGACGGATTGAAACCAAGTATTCAATAGGAATACCTGTAAAGATAATCCACACAACACTTGCAAGAACACCAATGGAGGATGCTAGTCCTTTCTTCAACAAAATGGAAGCAAAAGCTAGGGAGAATGATGGTGGAGAGGTGCGGCCGAAAATGAGGAGAGGAGAGAAGGATTATCTTGCCCTAATCGTCTTTAATGACTTCCCATAACCATCATGTATATTTACACACAAGTCCCTATCTTTTGTTCCTTCTAGTTTGCTCACAATAAAGTTTCAACATTAACACTTAATATTAAACTTATTATATACAAGAATGTTGCTTAGATTAATATATAATGTAATTACCCTAATTACACTATATATCTCATGGTGTTAAGTGTTTAAGTGTGTGACCCTTTAGGCTCACAAACTACTAGCCATATAACTATATGTTATACGCGTGAAGCATATTCCAACACATCCATCATCTCAATATCTTGATCTGCATTACCACCATCACCACCATCATCATCGTTGCCATTATCTGATTCAGTATCGTAATCATCTTCGTTATCATCTTCTTCATCATTTTCTTCATCATGTATATATGCCTGCACAATGGCCCACATTGAGTGACTCAGTACTGGTTCTCCTTCCCTTGGTCTGTAGAAATATATCTTCTCATTTAGGGGAGGAAGATCAGCTCTTGGGCTGTTGAATTCATCATAATCACGTGCAGCCATCGAAATTTGAAAGACGAGGGATAGAAATCTGCAGAAAGGGACACTGAATTCTCTGAATAGAGCCCTAACCAGAGTAGCTAGCTCATTGTATATCAATCTTGCATAATCAATGTCTCTACCGTAGTACATGGCATGTACTATCTGCATCCCAAATTCATTGATTTGGTCCAAAGCTCCAGTCTTGTGGGTCATACACCGAATGATGGTTGAAATGAGAACACCCCACATTGGACCAAATTCATTTCTTTTAATAATGCCCGTGGTTCCTCTACGACCAATGAAGGGCAATACTGATCGGGCCTCTGTTCAATCAACAAAAGGCTCATACTGAGCTTGGGCGGGAAGTCCCAGTGTTTCCCGAATGATAGCAGTTGAGACAAAAACCCTTCTTTGATCACGGACAATCCAACCAGTGATCATGTCTGGAAAGTCAAGTTTGGCAGAGTACCAGAATTCACATAGCATCTCCTGGTATACGGCCCGAGGAGATAGAGTCAATGCTCGAGTGATAGGATAATTCTTCAAATATGTGACTATATGTGTGAATTCGGGGCACGCCCAAGCCTGGGGAATATTGAAATTGGCAGTTATGTTGTTCCTGCAAACTTGGGTACTTCATCTTTTCGAAACTGGGTCGCCGGTCCAACCTCTGGTGCGACGAATAAGTAATTTGCCATCTGTGATTAAGACTGAAAGTTGCTTGCAAAGAAAGTGTAAAAACGTTAATCGCAGAGAGTAATCGTTGAATTAAGAATGAAATAACTGAAGAAAGTTTTGATAGAGAAGAAAAACGGTTATTTATACTTAATTAGATGATAATTATGGTATTGGGAAGTAAAAACGGCTGAAATGACAGCCTTATCCTGTTCCAACGGTAACTTTCTAATTAAGAAAGGTTACCGTTGGGGAGTATGAAGGTTAGAATCAGTATTAACACTCCAGGATTCCAATACCGAGTTTTAAAAAAATTAAATTAAAAAAAATATTAAAAATTATAAAAAAATTTAATTTAATCTGTAAGTTACTTAAAAATAAAAAAATATTAAAATTTGATAAACCAGACGAGTGACACTGAGCTGGTCAGTATTAGAACTAATACTGAGCAGACAATACCAGAGAAAATTTTAAGGAAAATTAAGGATTCAGCATACCCAATTGCCCTAGTAGATACATAAACCTTTCTTCAGAGAGAGGTTTAGTAAACACATCGGCCAATTGGTCATCTGTAGGAACAAAATCTACCTCAACCTTACCCTTTTCCACATTATCTCGAATAAAGTGGTGTCTGATATCAATGTGCTTTGTTCTTGAGTGATGGACAGGGTTCTCAGTGATAGCAATAGCACTCTTGTTATCACAATGAATGGGTGACTTCTGAAAGTTGAACCCATAATCCATGAGTTGATACTGCATCCATAAGAGTTGAGTACAACAACTTCCTGCAGCAACATATTCTGCTTCTGCTGTGGAAGTTGCTACTGAGTTTTGCTTTTTGGATGACCAACCAACTAGTCTACCACCAAGAAATTGATATCCTCCACTTGTGCTTTTTCTATCCAACCTGCATCCTGCAAAATCTGCATCTGTATACCCTTCGAGGTCAAAGTTTGTGTCTTTGGGATACCAAAGACCCATGTTAGGAGTACCTGAAAGATATCTAAAAATGCACTTAACAGCTTGAAGGGTTTCACTATGACTGATCGACCCATAGGACCGACCTCCTAGTGTGCTTGGTTCGAACCTTGCTGACCAAGAACATGAACTTGTTCTTGACCGGTTAAACCAACTAGCTCATTTAATCCCTAAAAGCGGAAGTGGGATTAAACCTAATCCTTAAACCCTAAATGATTGGGTTGTTGTAAATCTATCTTGATTAACAAGAAAAGAAACCTTGTACGTAAAACTCGAACACACACACATACTTGTGTGTGTTCGTCGATTACTACCAAGAACCCTAGGGTTCTTGGTTCGATGTAACACCCTAAAATTTACAAGATTTTTAAAACTTTTAAAAACAAAATTATAATCAAAAGGTCCCAATAACTTGAATAATTAAATTCCAATAATAGTATTTTCATTTAAAAATATGTTTAATGCGGAAATAGTTAAAATTAAGTGTTTTTAAAATATTAAATGCCGTCTACATCGGTAATGAAAGATACAGCGGTCAACCGTCCACCTTCTCCTTTCCTCTGCTGGTACCTGAAACAATGTGGCGGAAAATAGGGGTCAGCTGGAGAAGCTGAGTGAATATCTCAAAATGCAGACAATCCTAACATACAACACATGAGGGCACATCGGTGTACTCCTACTCAGATTCTACTCAATTAATTACTCAGATTTATTTCTCAGATTTTAATTTATATAGCGCGCTAGGGTGACTTGGGCCGAGAGATCACCCTCGACCCGCCTCACACCACCTCAACACCTGTACTCTTCGGTGTTGAGTCAAAAAGGCCTCGCACCAGTACTCTTCGGTGCCAAGTCAAAACGTCTGACACCAGTGCTCTTCGGTGTCAAGTCAGATATATTATGTTTAATATTTAACTCAAAACTCAGAACTCAGATCTCAGAAAGTCAGATCACAAAAAGCTCAGATAACAGATAACTCGGATAACAGGTCAATCTCGGATAACAAATCAATCTCAGATAACCGATCAATCTCAGATAACAACTATAGTGCAAGAAATGTAACACGTAAGTCATGCATGTACAACGTTAAAACTGAATACACGGTGAGAGTACTCACCTCGAGAAAACGTAAGCTCCAAAGGATCCTCAATACTCTAAGGCGCTGCTCGGTTATTCCTAGATGATCCTAAAAGCATAAAAATGAAACCCGAATTACAGTCCGTTCTAAGGACTCAATTTAGAAAACTGGCAGCACCCGTCGGTCTCACGGAAACTGCTATAACTCTTAAACTGCACAATAGATTAATCCCAAATTTTTACCATGAAAAGTAGACAACCAGAACTACATATCCCTGTGAGACGGTCACTGGCCAAAACAGACTCTAAGTGTCTCAAAACAGTGTTGCAAGACAGGCATGCTGCACAGGTCATCTTCCTAACAGCAGCATACTAAATTGACTATAACTTTTAAACCGCAAATCGGATTGACGAGAGGGTTGCGGTGTTGGAAAGCTAACTCAAAAACCAAGGTCCCACCACGAGCCAAAAACCTAGAAACGTATTTTAACTATGTTAAAAACAGACCCGAACAGAATGTACAGATTCTGTCCAAAAACCAAGTTGTGATAAGACTCGATTTAACAAACCGGATACCAACCCGTATAATCCGAGGGCACCCGACAGCCCCGAAATCACTTTTATCTCAGAAGCTTATATTCACACAATATTGTTAATTTAATTAAGAAAACTATTCGGTTTAGGAAACCAAGAACCGTTAGGTTCGGTTTCCGGGTTTTTCAATCAATAAAACGTTTGGCCAATCAACCACGGTTTTTACCCAAACCAAACCGACACCCATAACAATTCAGTGACCAGCAGCCCGTATTCTAGCTCACAAGAAAATAGGCAAAACGATTTGATGATTAAGGAAATCATCCCAACAAGACAACCGGAAATCTGCTTGGAACTCGGTAACAATTCAATGGACTGAAAACTTAAAACCCTATGGACAACCAGATTAATAAGCTCTAATAAAAACGAAAACTAAGATTTTGGATAAAGAACTACCGAAATAACCAAACTCTTGCTCGATCAAGGAAGGAACCGGACTCGCAACACCGACGGCTCGGAAGTTCTCACTCGATCACCCTACTCGCGAACACGTCACATATTGCACTACCGATCGGGGTTGCTTGATTGCTGCACTTGGTTTTCTGCTTTCGTCCGGACACACAAAAAGAATCAGAACATCGATACCGGGAATGAATATGAGATGCAAACTAGAGAATCCTTACCGAATAAGCAGTCCACAGCCTCCTCTATACTCGACTAACAATCTGCTCCTGTTCGAGAACTACTCATGCTTGTTTGCCTCCTGCTCGGCAGCAATCTACGGACCAGACAAGGGAGAATCGAACGCAGAGAAATGCTTGGGGTTATGCTTAGCCAATCACAGCCGTATGGGGAATTAGGGTGGGGGAGAACTCGGTTATGGTATGCAATTAAGAAGGATTTATGTCTAAAAATAAGGAGGCTTAATCTTCAAGAATTGCTGGACAAAGCCACGCACAAAAAGAAAGGTATTTGGGCCTGGAAAAATTATGATGGATCAACCAAGGGAAAATAAAAATGCACAAGGCTAAGGGGCTAATTAATTAAACTTGGTACTTCATACCGATTGGCCCAAAAAGACGATCTCACTTGCAAGACCGGTCATGGATTTAATGTGTGCTGCTCGGTGCCTAAAAGAACATGGGTAAAAGGAGGCAATTGCAACTCGACCTTACATCACCACCAACCCGCCCCCTATTTGCTCATGCACAACAATAGACGAGACGAGGAGTGTTCCACACGGGATAGAAATAACTTAGCGTAGTATAGGCCTTTGCCTACCGGCCGGCATCAGGATGATAACGACTCAGTTAACTAGCTAACTCAGGATTAAATCATGAAAACAAATAGACTTGGGTTAGAACAAAGTGCCAGGAAGGAAGCCGTTGGCCTCTCAGCCGACCTCGGGAATTAACAAACGTCTAATAAATTATAAAGTAGCCAAAAACTTAAACGTCTATTTAATTAAGTTAATTTACGTATACTACGTCTGATAAGAAATGCACCGTCAAATTGCATTATAGTTAATTACTAATTATTTCTTTTAAAATTAAATAACACAATTAAATTAACATTATTTAATTACTACAAATTTCAGGGGTGACAATTCGATCGAAACGAACTCCGACCCTCGCAGCTACCCACACAAGATTCCGTCTTTAATGGTGCAAAATGATAAGGTTAAAAGAATAAAATCGAATTGCTCTCTAAGGTTCTCGGTTTATCGATGAAAAGGATGCCGAAATTGATACAACTAACTCACGATACATTTTTTTTTGAAGGTGTCTTCTTACTCTCATAGTCGGACACAGTTGTTGTACCCAGCGGTTATCGCTGCGTTGAATCTCCGATTCAACTCCACTTGGAAATTTGCTACCGATTTGTTGACGATGCCAGATGATCTCGACGTAGTACTCGGTCATCCAATCCATTTCCAAAATCACACACGACTCTCTTATGGCGATAACAAGTTTCTATGGAAAATTTTCTTCCCGCACAACTCCATCAAATGACCACTTACACATTTTAGCAACATGTAAAAAAAAATTTCATTATCGACAATTTTCCACCAAAATGACTCGGAAGGTCCTCTACGCTATGGGTCAACAGTTTGTTAACAACATAATAAATAATTTAGCGGTTTACACCATTATCATTTAATATAAAACTCATGCAAATAAATCACAATGAATATACATATCACACAGAATTCTCATATACTCAGGTATATAACTCCAAAATATGATCTGGAAATATAACTCAGAAGTCCCACTCAGAAATATACTCCAAACATATCTCAGGAGTATGACTCGAAAATGTATAACTCAGGAGCAACTCATAAATCTTAACTCAGAAGCAAACCCAAAACTCCAACTCAGTAACAACTCATAAGGTAAAAATATTGACAAGTACTAGCATTTGGTATAAATCACATTTTTACTCATTCTTATTACTACTCGCGTGTTCCAATTTACCAGATTATAATACTTGAAAAGATATACTCTCTCTCAACCGTGTTATTGGTTCTCAAAATAACTCTTCTTTAACATTATATTGTTACCTTACTCTATTAGGTTTGCATATTACCGATGTTGATAACCCTTTAAATAGCTCAAATTAACGATCTTGTCATTTAATTCCCTTTAATAGGTTCTCATTCTATTACATTTAGTGGTTTAACGATCCTTTAATAGACCGTTCCACTGATTTTACACAATATAAAATATCTCTTAAGTATTTTGACCATATCTACTCATTAATTTCATGTTACCTGCTGAAATTTCCATGTAAATTTCATACTCTTATTTATAATGATTTCTCATTACTCAAATTAGGAATTAATTCCTTAGTTCTCATTTACTCAATTCGCAGTTACACTTTATTCTAAATCTTACGGTTTACTCATGGTTCATCAATTCAGTACATTCTTGTCTTTTCGAAATTTCTCCTAAGTTCAATATCAATTTATTGAATAGCTGTTCTCATCTCAAGTTTAATAATTATTCATAAATAGAGTTTTCTCATATAATTTTATAATACCTCAAAACTCATAACACCTTATAATACTTCAAAAATTTGAATAAAACTTCCCGTTAATTTAATACTTTTCTCTTTTGACTCATTTTATTAAGTTGCTTATGTAACTCGATTTGTAAATTTCTTATAACTCAAAATTACTCCATAATTAATCAAAATAAAATTTTATCATTTAGCTCGTTTTAGTAATAACTCATTACCAGCGGATTACCGATCTCATTCTAACTCATTTCCTCAAAATTTCATTGTAGCAGTTTTCTCATATTCGACTCATTAATAAGTTCCCATCACTTTAATTTAATGATTTCTCATTATCACATTTATAACCACCCAAGAATAAGTATACTGTCCTATTTTGTATATAATTGTAGTATTACTACTTCCCTTTTGCACGATATTCATTCAACCCAATTAACTTGATTTGTTAATTTCTCCAGTAAACCCGATCTATCATTTTGCTATAAACTCTATAATTACCAATAGAATAAATTTAATTATTCTCAACTGCTTGATTTGATAGTTACTCTTATATTTTATTTGATCAATTATATGTATCTAGATTTCGCAGTTTAAATTCATACCAACAAAATCTCTCTGCATAAGCATCATGCTCATAATATTTATAAATAATAATTAATGATAATTATTTCTTGACAATTTTCCTTTTTACCCCTACTCAACTCCACTTGGAGAGAAACTCGTCCTCGAGTTTGGAACTAGTATTGTCTACCAAAATAAACAAGCAAGTATGTAGTCACACAAACAATTAGGATACACATGCTAAATTCACAATAACAAGCATTGGTCCATCGTTCCCTTCAAAATCTCCCCATAACCATCCAAAAGTTCGGTGTGTACGATAATAGGGGCCCTCTATTACTTTCGACACCTACTTCTGTTTGGTCACGAGTAAATCCCAAAGTTTACAACTTCCCACATATAAACCCACCAACAAATCACACTCAGAAGAAAGGAATTTTAATCACACTCAGGAGAAAGGAAGTTTATTTTCAATATCTAATAAATACAGATATGCACTCAACAGTGCATACTCAGAATCTCATAACCATTACTCAGAAAATCATGCGTACATTTAGTCTCATACGCGATACTCGGATAACTCAGATTCATAGAAATATTTCCACTTAGTTATTTTCACAATACAAATCTCCTTTTAAACTTTTCATTTGGATATGCCATTTATCATTCATCATAAATATAACTTATATCCTCTTCACAGTTATATTTAATTTATTGTGAGTTGTGAGCATGTCGATTAATATCTTTTTTATCAGAGTTCTCAGTTATTACGTTCCTCGTTTAATTTGATTCAATTTATCGCTCTTTTAACTCGTTTTTAAATAAATCATCGTCAAATTGATGACGTTAGCTTCCTCTTAATCCTCTTGTATAAGTACTCTTTAAGATGAGCTTCAATAATATCTGATTAATTTGACTCAGCAATTTCTCAATTAATTAGCCTATTAAACTTACATAGTTTATTTTAAGCTATCAGTGTGAACTCATTAATCCGTCACTTAACTTGTCATCCACATTTAGTTTTGCACTCAGCAATTTAACCTACTTATTCGAAATGTTTTTCCCATTTTATCTCAATTTAATGATTCTTAAATAAATACTAACTTGTTGACCGTAATATGGAATCTGCTTAACTATTATATCTCGTGATTCGTTGTATTCACGAAAGTTTTAATTTCTCATCTAGATAACTCCTCTTTTAACCTTGATCAATAATTCTCTTTTAGATCCCGTTAATAATTCTCGTTTAGCTAAATGTAATTATTTCCCATTTTATTGACTTAATAATTCTTTCTTTTACTCAACTTGGTAAACCCTCTAAAAAAATATTCTTAATCAATTTGATTTACTAATCTCTGATTTACTCGATTAATGACTCGGTCTATTAAATGTTTTCTCCCATATGAAAGTTTTTAATATTTTCCCAATACGAAAATTTAATACTCCTCTTTAATATTATTAATTTTCCTTTTTCTCATTGACTCAAAGCATGGAATCATAAATTAATATCCCATTATTACACTTTTGGTTAAAATTTCTCAAAACTTATAAAATCCCATTTCAACTATATTAGGTATTCCTCTAAATTGAAACTTTTATTATTTTCTCACTCGTATTTATAATTTCACATTTCTCCAGTATAGATATTTCATATATATAAATATAGAACTCTAAGGATTAAAATCGAAATTATGCTCAAATTAAGCTCTAAATTATTCACAAAATTATGGAATCTCATAATAGTATATCTATATACATATATGTTTACCCATACAATCACAAGTAATTCTCTCAGGATATAAACCGAAAATTCTCAGAATATGCTACTCGTCTATACACAGTATATATCAAAATCTCAATTAAATAATACTCTTAAATATTACCGGCAGTAGGAAGCGAGAGGTCGACGTGACATGCTGTATGTTTGATGTGGAAACTTTTCTCAGAAAAAAAATATTTGACTCTTTTCTCGTTTTAAAAACTCGATACTCAAACTTGAGTTTGAATTCGCCCCTTGCGAACCCAAATCCCTCAAGTCAGTGCTCTGAAACCAACTTGTAACACCCTAAAATTTACAAGATTTTTAAAACTTTTAAAAACAAAATTATAATCAAAAGGTCCCAATAACTTGAATAATTAAATTCCAATAATAGTATTTTCATTTAAAAATATGTTTAATGCGGAAATAGTTAAAATTAAGTGTTTTTAAAATATTAAATGCCGTCCACATCGGTAATGAAAGATACAGCGGTCAACCGTCCACCTTCTCCTTTCCTCTGCTGGTACCTGAAACAATGTGGGGGAAAATAGGGGTCAGCTGGAGAAGCTGAGTGAATATCTCAAAATGCAGACAATCCTAACATACAACACATGAGGGCACATCGGTGTACTCCTACTCAGATTCTACTCAATTAATTACTCAGATTTATTTCTCAGATTTTAATTTATATAGCGCGCTAGGGTGACTTGGGCCGAGAGATCAACCTCGACCCGCCTCACACCACCTCAACACCTGTACTCTTCGGTGTTGAGTCAAAAAGGCCTGGCACCAGTACTCTTCGGTGCCAAGTCAAAACGTCTGACACCAGTGCTCTTCGGTGTCAAGTCAAATATATTATGTTTAATATTTAACTCAAAACTCAGAACTCAGAACTCAGAAAGTCAGATCACAAAAAGCTCAGATAACAGATAACTCGGATAACAGGACAATCTCGGATAACAAATCAATCTCAGATAACCGATCAATCTCAGATAACAACTATAGTGCAAGAAATGTAACACGTAAGTCATGCATGTACAACGTTAAAACTGAATACACGGTGAGAATACTCACCTCGAGAAAACGTAAGCTCCAAAGGATCCTCAATACTCTAAGGCGCTGGTCGGTTATTCCTAGATGATCCTAAAAGCATAAAAATGAAACCCGAATTACAGTCCGTTCTAAGGACTCAATTTAGAAAACTGGCAGCACCCGTCGGTCTCACGGAAACTGCTATAACTCTTAAACTGCGCAGTAGATTAATCCCAAATTTTTACCATGAAAAGTAGACAACCAGAACTACATACCTCTGTGAGACGGTCACTGGCCAAAACAGATTCTAAGTGTCTCAAAACAGTGTTGCAAGACAGGCATGCTGCACAGGTCATCTTCCTAACAGCAGCATACTAAATTGACTATAACTTTTAAACCACAAATCGGATTGACGAGAGGGTTGCGGTGTTGGAAAGCTAACTCAAAAACCAAGGTCCCATCACGAGCCAAAAACCTAGAAACGTATTTTAACTATGTTAAAAACAGACCCGAACAGAATGTACAGATTCTGTCCAAAAACCATTTTGTGATAAGACTCGTTTTAACAAACCGGATACCAACCCGTATAATCCGAGGGCACCCGACAGCCCCGAAATCAATTTTATCTCAGAAGCTTATATTCACACAATCTTGTTAATTTAATTAAGAAAACTATTCGGTTTAGGAAACCAAGAACC
This sequence comes from Calendula officinalis, assembly GCA_963853835.1. Taxonomy (NCBI): domain Eukaryota; kingdom Viridiplantae; phylum Streptophyta; class Magnoliopsida; order Asterales; family Asteraceae; genus Calendula; species Calendula officinalis. Next base: position 65,839,170 of record OY970828.1, read on the forward strand.
GTTAGGTTCGGTTTCCGGGTTTTTCAATCAATAAAACGTTTGGCCAATCAACCACGGTTTTTACCCAAACCAAACCGACACCCATAACAATTCAGTGACCAGCAGCCCGTATTCTAGTTCACAAGAAAATAGGCAAAACGATTTGATGATTAAGGAAATCATCCCAAGAAGACAACCGGAAATCTGCTTGGAACTCGGTAGCAATTCAATGGACTGAAAACTTAAAACCCTATGGACAACCAGATTAATAAGCTCAAATAAAAACGAAAACTAAGATTTTGGATAAAGAACTACCGAAATAACCAAACTCTTGCTCGATCAAGGAAGGAACCGGACTCGCAACGCCCACGGCTCGGAAGTTCTCACTCGATCACCCTACTCGCGAACACGTCACAGATTGCACTACCGATCGGGGTTGCTTGATTGCTGCACTTGGTTTTCTGCTTTCGTCCGGACACACAAAAAGAATCAGAACATCGATACCGGGAATGAATATGAGATGCAAACTAGAGAATCCTTACCGAATAAGCAGTCCACAGCCTCCTCTATACTCGACTAACAATCTGCTCCTGTTCGAGAACTACTCATGCTTGTTTGCCTCCTGCTCGGCAGCAATCTACGGACCAGACAAGGGAGAATCGAACGCAGAGAAATGCTTGGGGTTATGCTTAGCCAATCACAGCCGTATGGGGAATTAGGGTTGGGGAGAACTCGGTTATGGTATGCAATTAAGAAGGATTTATGTCTAAAAATAAGGAGGCTTAATCTTCAAGAATTGCTGGACAAAGCCACGCACAAAAAGAAGGGTATTTGGGCCTGGAAAAATTATGATGGATCAACCAAGGGAAAATAAAAATGCACAAGGCTAAGGGGCTAATTAATTAAACTTGGTACTTCATACCGATTGGCCCAAAAAGACGATCTCACTTGCAAGACCGGTCATGGATTTAATGTGTGCTGCTCGGTGCCTAAAAGAACATGGGTAAAAGGAGGCAATTGCAACTCGACCTTACATCACCACCAACCCGCCCCCTATTTGCTCATGCACAACAATAGACGAGACGAGGAGTGTTCCACACGGGATAGAAATAACTTAGCGTAGTATAGGCCTTGGCCTACCGGCCGGCCTCAGGATGATAACGACTCAGTTAACTAGCTAACTCGGGATTAAATCATGAAAACAAATAGACTTGGGTTAGAACAAAGTGCCAGGAAGGAAGCCGTTGGCCTCTCAGCCGACCTCGGGAATTAACAAACGTCTAATAAATTATAAAGTAGCCAAAAACTTAAACGTCTATTTAATTAAGTTAATTTACGTATACTACGTCTGATAAGAAATGAACCGTCAAATTTCATTATAGTTAATTACTAATTATTTCTTTTAAAATTAAATAACACAATTAAATTAACATTATTTAATTACTACAAATTTCAGGGGTGACAATTCGATCGAAACGAACTCCGACCCTCGTAGCTACCCACACAAGATTCCGTCTTTAATGGTGCAAAATGATAAGGTTAAAAGAATAAAATCGAATTGCTCTCTAAGGTTCTCAGTTTATCGATGAAAAGGATGCCGAAAATGATACAACTAACTCACGATACATTTTTTTTTGAAGGTGTCTTCTTACTCTCATAGTCGGACACAGTTGTTGTACCCAGCGGTTATCGCTGCGTTGAATCTCCGATTCAACTCCACTTGGAAATTTGCTACCGATTTGTTGACGATGCCAGATGATCTCGACGTAGTACTCGGTCATCCAATCCATTTCCAAAATCACACACGACTCTCTTATGGCGATAACAAGTTTCTATGGAAAATTTTCTTCCCGCACAACTCCATCAAATGACCACTTACACATTTTAGCAACAGGTAAAAAAAAATTTCATTAACGACTTGGTAAAACCTTGTTGTTAATGTCTTACTAACTCACTAAATCCATAAAATGCCTTTAATGAATTATGTTAGCCATAGCTCCCACTATCTTTTATGGAATTTAAGCATCTCTTAAACTACTACTTTGACCTAGTCAATAACTTGTAGTTTAATCTTTTAAGAATTCTATCAGTAGTTATGACCATCCTTTGGATTTGCGAATGTCCAATATTCCTGTTTAGGGAATCACGCCCTTTATTGATTGTTGTATTTAATAAGTATGAAATACTTGAAACGATACCTCCAATTCTTAAACACATTAGTTTTCTTTTAAGAATGTTATTTAATGCCAAAGTCATTTCTTGGATTTCTCAAATATCCATGATTCCTGTAAGGGTATTATGACTTGATTAAATAATGTATTTATTACAAGTATAAAGGACTTGCAACAATACCTTTTAATTCTTAAATACTTTAATATAGTTTGTTCCTTTTAAGAGTTCATTTAATGTCTAAGTCATTTTACTTGGATTTTACGAATATCCAATTATTCCTATTAGGGAATTATGATTTCATCAAATCCTTTACTACAAGTATAAAAGACTTGTAATAACACTCTTAAAGTCTATCTTGATTATATCCAATACAATCATACTATATAAATACTAATACTTTAAAACTTTCTATCATAAGTAATGACTATTACTTAAGATGTTTTAACTAAGTTCAATAACTTTTGAACCTTATGCTTTCATAAACTCTTAAATACTTTCATTAGAAAAACTTTCTAATTACTAGTATCTAAATACCTTGAGCTATCAAGACATTATTCATTTATACAACAATCAAACAAGTATATAACATGAAATATAAAGTAAATCAAAAACTTGACTTACAATCTAGTCATAAACCTTGACTAGTGTAATTATCACACATGCACACAATATAATTCAAGCATGGATTCGAAAAAATTAAAACCAAAGAAAAACTTATTTTAACATAGAATAAAATTATGCAAACAATAAAATAAAATTATTTAAATTGAATCCACAAAATACTGAATTATAAAAAACTTGGTGCTCGTGGGATCATCACCATCTCATGCCGGTCGTCATCACTTTCCATCTCCTCCTGCAATAAACGAGTGCAAAATTTAGATTACTCGTAATGTACTGTACAAGTATCTTAAAGTGATTAAGAAGTGTGGTTGTGTTACCTGAGGAACTTGCGTTTCCTCCACCACCACTTGCACCCTTTGGACAATTCCTTTTCCAATGCCCAACCTCACCACACTTGAAGCACCGATTCTCGGTCCTCGCAATGTTAGGCTTCACCTTCTTGACCTTTTGTTTGACACCTTTACCATTTAGCACTCCTTGGTTAGGATAGGTTTACCCTTTCCTTTACCAGCATGCCCTTTTCTCTTCTTCCCACTGCCACTGCCATTACCGATCATAAGAACGTCTTTAGATTTGGTCCCCAAACTCAACTCAGCTGTCTTGAGCATGGAATGTAGCTCAGCAATGGATTTCTCCATATTACGCATGTTGTAGTTGACCACAAAAGACTTGTAGTCATCAGACAATGAGTTGAGTATAGTATCTGTTGCCATTTGCATCGGTATGGGGTGACCAAGTCTGGCGAGGTGATCCATGTGCCCTTACATTTTCATGACGTGGGCACTCACCGGCGTTCCTTTGACCATCTTGCATGAGTTGAAGGCTCGATTGATGTGGAACCCCTCAGTGCGAGCTTGCTCTTGAAATGAATCCCTAAGTTGCTTGATCATCTCAAATGCAGGCACATCCATAAGTCCCGCTTGTAACTCAGGACTCATAGTGGCGAGCATTAGACAGCTCACATCGAGTGCATCACTGACATGCTTATCATAAGCTTGCCTTGTTTCAGCTCTATCATTAATAGCAGGGACATTTGGTACTGCTCTCTCCAAGACATACCACTTTCTCTCATGCCTGAGCACAATACGAAGATTGCGCTCCCAGTTGAGAAAGTTTGACCCAGTCAACTTGCCCTTTTCGAGGATTGAGCGAAGTGAGAGATTGTTGGTACTTGTCGTCGCGATTGTGTTTGTTGCTGCCATCTACGAATCAAACCCAGTTTAATTAGTAATCATCAATAAACATTCTCTAAAATATATTGTAAACCCATAATTAATATTTTAGGCCTAGGATCCATATATCACATTCTCGCCGCAAGGTTTGGGCACTTCCCGACGAGACATGTTGTTTCTGGTAGGTAACATCCTTACCGATCGTATCAAGACTTGACACGATTCCTAGGGGTCGTAGAATGTTTAGACTTATAATTTATTACAACCTTGTACAATCTAATTGTACATTTCTAAGTTAGTAATAAAGTCTAGTATGTTTATTCTACTCAAGTACTTTTTGGGCCGGGACTCCCGATTATCACCAAAATAGATCAGACCATCTAAGACAGTGCGATGCTCTGCGCCGGGACTCCCGATTATCACAGAACCTTACGCACCCTGACACTCGCAATGATTTGAATCCATATCTAAGGTTCTTTATCCTTACAATATGAATATCGTTTAGCAAGTGAGGTGTTCCATTAGGTGGATAGTACTTCGATCTAAGATTTTCTTGGGTTTGTTTAAGTCTTAAACTAAAATTAAACCTTTATTCCAATCTTAATCCTTGTTTAAAATACGTGACTTGTGAATTTAGGAATTCTACACGACACCTTTTTAAAACTTAAGAACTATTCTCTAAAAACTTGTAGTTTCAAGAATTGCGCGACTTACATGTATACCTAAAACGAGGTGTACAAAACGTTTTACTAGGTTTTGTAAAAAACCTTATTTACCATAAAACTTACTTGTTTTATCTTACTTGAAAAACTATTAAAACTTATGTTAAACTTTTAATTCTTTTATGATTCATGAACTTGAACATAAACCTAGTTTAACACATCTAGTTTTTCATATGTCTAATAATGAAATTAAAAATTTGTTTTGACTTATTAGATTCGACCAAAACTTATGTCTTAACGATACACTTATAAACCTTGTGATTTTCTTGTGTAGCTCCCACTAGCTCCAACAACTATGATGGAACTTAAGCAAACACAATCACTGGTCTATACTTGGTGAAACTAATAAACTTATTATGTAAAGACTATATATATAATAATTCTTAGTTTGTTTAAAAATTTCTTATATTTAACTTGAACTAGTTAAATAGGTTATAAAGTTTTTCTTGTTATTTATTACTTGATCATTAGTCTAGTATATTACATAACTTGTAAAATACTTATATTATACTCGTATATTTATCTAGTTGTAATAACTTACAACTTTATACACCTTAATATATTACTTTGTATATTTCTAGTTAATCATATAACTTCAACTTGTACAATTTCTAGTTATAATGAAATCATAACTTTGTACTTTCTAGTTTTAATTATATGATAACTTTATACAATAACTAGTTATATTATTATATTTTAAGATCAAAATAACATTTATCTTTTTAAATTGTTCCATTTAACCTTGTATTTAATATATTCGTATATATATATATATATATATATATATATATATATATATATATATATATATATATATATATATATATATATATATATTATTTATAATAAACTTGTAACATTCTAATAAGAATATTACATCTAATTTATACGTGTGTATTTTAACTTAATCTAGTTAAAATACGTATAAACTTATTATATCTATTAAAATTCATTTTCTCAAAAATTTAAAAATTCCGAAAAATATTACATACATATATATAAATACATAAATACACCTTGTTAATTTTAGAACTTAAAAATTAACATTTCCTTTAAACTTATTAATTCCTTAAACGAATTAGATAAACCCTAATCTTGTTCTTGATACATGAAAAACTAGGGTTTTGACTTTTTTGATCAAAGACATCATTTTGATTAAAAGATTAATTTTAATCAATCCTATCTAAACAATAAACTTTGTTTAAATTCTAAGATAGATTATAACCTTAATAAATTTATTTAAACTTTTTAATTTAAACCTTATAGACAATAAAACTTTGTCTAAGTTTCTAGGTTTAAAGAACTAGTCTTAATAAATCTATCAAAATAATAATTAAACCTATTAAACATAAACTTGTTTAATTATCAGGTTTTAGATTATTATTATCCTAATTAATTCTTTTAATTAAACTAAACTAGTTTGATCCTAGATTACATCTAGGGTTTCGAAAATATGCCTTAAGCCTAGGAAACTTTTCAACAATTAAACTAGGCTAGTTTAACAAACTTGGTGTCCAAGCATCCTCCTTGATTTCAAAATCTTTGAGGGAAAAAGGAAGGGATCCTTTTTTATCAATTAAACCAAAACTTGGTTTAACATACGTGATCCTAGATTTTGAAGATCAAATAATAAGGAAAGAATCCTCTTGATCAAGAACTTTGATGTTCTTGATCCTAGGGTTCTTCCTAATTTTCGAAATACTAGGGTTAAGAAAAGAAGCCTTTTTAATCAATTAAACAAAACTTGTTTAACATACTTGATCCTAGGGTTCTTTAGAATTTTCGAAAATCACTAGGGTTTTAGAAACCTTTGGCCAATTAAACTAAACTAGTTTAATGTTTTTGGTCTAGGGTTCTTCCCCTTTTTTGAAATTCAAGAAGAAGAAGGAAAAAATTGGAACAACAAAAAAAAATTTAATTAAAAATAAACAAACAAACTTTGTTAATCTAGTTTAGATCTCTAAACCAATGCTCTGATACCACTGAAGGGTTTCACTGTGACTGATCGACCCATAGGATCGACCTCCTAGTGTGCTTGGTTCGAACCTTGCTGACCAAGAACATGAACTTGTTCTTGACCGGTTAAACCAACTAGCTGATTTAATCCCTAAAAGCGGAAGTGGGAATAAACCTAATCCTTAAACCCTAAAGGATTGGGATGTTGGAAATCTAACTTGATTAACAAGAAAAGAAACCTTGTACGAAAAACTCGAACACACACACATACTTGTGTGTGTTCATCGATTACTACCAAGAACCCTAGGGTTCTTGGTTCGACTTCAAACAAGAGGGAGAAGAGGAATAGTGTTCCATGAAACATACCTTAGTTAGTGCTTAAGATAGATCCACTGATGATGAACACAACGAGCGATCTTCTAGTTGATCACTTGCAACGATCTTGGATCTTCAAGACTTGAAGAACACGAAGAACGAACGAAGAACGAAGAACACAAAGAGTTGTGTTCTTGTTGAAGTTCGGCCGAAACCAAGGAGAGGAGGGAGGCTAGGGTTTCGTGATTAGTGATCAAGGGGTTTTAGGGTTACCCTAAGCCTCTTATTTATATACAAATAAGTTACGCTTAGAACCCTTTAAGTTTAATTAATATTAGATCTTTAATTAAACTTCCTTTTAACACTTCCACCCCTTATAGTTTAATTAGTTTATCATTGTTGCACTTAACTATCAAATGTCTAGTATTAACACACTAATAATTCGGTACCCATATACACGAATTATATATACTTGCATTTATACTTTTAATAGTTAATTATATAATAACCTTTATATAATTTACAACAATAATATTATCCAATTACTATATGATTTAATAGCTTTAGATCATATCATAGAAAATCTATAATTAACACATTATATATTTACTCAACTAGTAAATGTACAAATACATGTATTAATTAGTTAGTTAGTTAAACTAATCTAGTAATAAGTTAAACTTAACTTAATACTTAACTGATTCATAATGACTATTATGAATCATTCCTCTTCGTAGTATCATTGCATAACTTGCTTTTATTACATGCACTCATCGGTGTGACCCTTAAGTGTTTCGTAGACATGGATGTATCATCATAGGTTGACTAACTGTGCACATAAATCCTTCACAGCCTAATAGCTTCAATTCTTGCAACTGGTGCAAAAGTTTCATCATAGTCAATGCCTTCTTCTTGCCTATAACCCTGAGCAACTAGTCTTGCCTTGTTTCTGATGACAACACCATCCTTGTCCATCTTGTTTCTGAACACCCACTTAGTACCAATAATAGTTTTGCCAGCAGGGGGTGGTACTAAGTTCCAAACCTTGTTTCTTTCAAATTCTGTAAGCTCTTCTTGCATAGCTTCTACCCAGTCTTCATCAAATAAAGCTTCATCAGCTTTCTTTGGTTCCATGGTAGATAGAAAACTTGAGAAGAAACAAAAGTTGGCAGTGGCTTGAGGTTCAAAAGCTAACTTTCTTCTTGTTTGGACACCTTGTTCAATTGGACCAATAATATTAGAGTGTGGATGGTCTCTGTGTTCCCTTAGATTGTTTCCTAAGGGAGCATTTGAAGCAAGGTCAACAATATCTTGTTGAACTAGGGTGTTGTCTGTCTAATACTGATCTGAAGTTTGTTCAGTATTAGATAGTTCAGGTTGTTGTTGTTCTTCATTTTGCAGATCTGAGGTGGATTCTTGAGCAGAGTTGGATGTTTCACCTTCTTCATATGTGGAGTTGTTCAGATCAATAGTTGGGAACTCAGTATTGGGGTTCTCTGTGATGAGAACCTCAGTATCTGCTTCAGCTTGATTATTTTGAGTTCTAGCTTGATCAGTATCACTCATACTATGTTCAACATAGTATGGATGAGACTTGGGCTGTTCAGCAATGGCATTTTCTGGATTGCATAGAATTTCTATGCCACATATGTCTTCCTTTGATTAAGTAGAATGCACATCCTGATTTTCATCAAAAGTAACATGGATGGATTCTACAATCATCTCAGTTGAGATGACATACACTCTGAAGGCCTTGGAGTGTGGTGAATAGGCCATGAACGCTCCTTCATTTGCTTTGGGAGCAATTTTGTTGAGATTTTCTTTTGTACTGAGTACAAAACATTTACTCCCAAAGATGTGGAAGTATTCCACATTAGGAGCCCTGCCATTGTATAACTCATAAGGAGTCTTGTGGTGTCTCCGGACTATGGTAGCTCTGTTCTGTGTAAAATTTGCAGAGTTTACAGCTTCTATCCAGAAGCTCAGTGCCAGTCCAGCATGGCATAACAAAGTTGTTGCAGCTTCAATCAATGTTCTATTTTTCCTTTCTACAACACCATTTTGTTATGGTGTGTAGGCTGCAGAGAAGTTTTGTACGATTCCTTTGCCTTCACAGAAATCTGCCAATACTGAGTTCTTGAACTCAGTACCATGGTCACTTCTTAGTTTCTTGACCTTGTTGCCATTCTGAAGTTCTTCTCTTTTGATAAAGGCATTGATTTCTGTGGTTGCATCTGATTTGGTATTGAGGAAGATGACCCAAGTGTATCTTGAGTATTCATCAACGAAGACTAAGGTATATATCTTTTTGGCCAGTGATGGTGTACTGATGGGGCCAAAGAGATCCATATGTATCATGGTAAGGGATTCATTAATAGAGTGGTTTACATTGGATTTGAATGAACTCTTCTTATGGTTTCCCATTTCACATGCTGAGCGTAACTTATCTTTAGAATAAGTAATTGTGGGCAACCCTCTCACCAACTTCTTCATACTAGCTCATTAATGTTTCTGAAGTTGACGTGAGAGAGTTTCTTGTGCCACATCCAGTTCAGTTCTTGATTGACTTTAGAAAGCAAGCAAACTCAAATAGTAGGGTCTAGTTCAGACAGGTTGACCACATAGACATCTTTTTCTTTTCTAGCAATGAGTACAGGTTTCCCTTTGTCATTGTAGATGATTCCTGCAGTCTTCGTGAAGCGAGCTTCGTTGTCATCATCACACATCTGGCTGAAACTAAGCAGATTGTGTTTAAGACCTTCTACATAGGCAACTCTTTTAAAAGTTATGTTGCCTGCCTTGATTACTCCATACCCTCTTGTTTTTCCAACTGAATCATCCCCAAACTTGACAGAAGGCCCCTTCTCTGGTGTATAATTTAGAAGGTACCCCATACTACCAGTCATGTGTCTTGAGCAGCCACTATCCAGGTACCATTTTCTATCACCCTGCACAAGACACAACATAATGATTAGTTCTTTTTAGGAACCCATTTTTGAATGGGACCTTTGGTAGGAGAAACAGGTCTAGACTTGATCTCTTTAGTTGGAGAGATCAGTATCAGTTCATAAGAAACCTTAGAGGTTTTCTTAAGTGATACTACTTAGATTCTCTCTTTTTCTTTGGTCAGAGTACCTAGGACTTGAGAGACCAGTCCAGCATTCATCTCCTTTATGACCAGTATGATGACATCTATAACATTTTCTAGGTCTATTTCTGAACATATTTTCATAAGGAATTTTAGAAAATTGTTTTTCTTTTGGTTGACCAGTATGAGTAAGTTTTGCAAACTTTTGACTTAAGATTTTGATCTAATCACCAATAGGTTTTAAAATGTTGCTTTTTGTCATTTTTTATGGGTGGTTTAATATTGTTTTTAACCGGTTTAGGAGGAGATGAATCTGGTTTCTTCTTTTTATCTGGCAAAGAAGTCTTATTATTTGTAGACTTCTTGTTTTTGCCACTAGAAGATCATGTTGAAGTTGGTTTTTGATTATCATGCTTTAAAATGACAACTTCAACAGGTGCTTTAGATTCTTCAGTACATGACTTTTTTGTTCCTGCAAATTCAGTATTAGATAAAACACTATAAGTAGAAGTAGTTTCATTTTCATTTTATTTTTCAAAAGTAGTTGTTTTAAATAATAATTCAAATGGAGGAACAGCAGATGTGTCATATTGTACTACTCCTGTAGTTCAGTATAGCACTTTGAACAAATGGAGGGACTAATAGATTTATCAAAAGTAATTTTATCCTCATCATCTGACTCAGATTGACATCAGACTTCAAAAAACGTTTTTGCTTTGACAAACTGAATAGGGTTCATATCAGAAAATTATTCAAATAAATCAGCAAAATTGTTTCTATTTTTTAACTGAGGATCAACACCAAATGCAGCCCTCACATTTTCTGGAAATTGTTGATTTAGACATTTATTTAATTTAATAGATGCATTTCCCCAAGATTTACATTGATTTTCAAATTTTTCTTTTTCTAATTTGTGTAAATGAGCTTTATCAGCTAATCTTTGGTTAATGTCTTGTAAGTTTAAAAAATTAATTCTAAATCTTTAAATTTTTCTAATTTATCTAAATATTCATTATTTACCCTTCAAGTTCAAGAATAGTTAATTTTAAAGCTTTTTCGTTTTGTACCAAAGTTTTAAGATCAACAATCATGTACTCAAAAATCTTTTCTTTTTCATTTACTGAATAAGTTTGAAAGGAACTCACCTTGTACAACTGAGTGGAATCCCAATCAGTATGAACACTCATTCTCTCAGCGTCTTTGATATCCATCTCAAAGGAGCTCTTCAAATCCTCTTCAGTGAAAGCCATAAAGGCTTTGTTTTCAACTTCTTCCTCATCATCACTGAGCTCTTCATCCATCCAAGCTTCAGAGTAAAGTGCTTGATGAGGTGCTCCATTCCCTGCTGCACCCTTGCCCTTGCTCCAGTTCTTAAACTTGACATACTTGCCCCTATACCGTTTTGCTCGGTATGCAATCTTGTCATTCTGATAAGTTACAGTTGACTTGGTATGACAGTTGGCAGCAATGTGTCCAGGCTTGCCACACCTGTAGCATAGACCTGATCTTGGGTCAGTAATGGAAGAGCTAACACCCAGCCTCTTCTTTTTCAACTGATCCAGCTTCATAGACATAAGGGCCATTTGAGTTTTACGCTCCTCTGTTAAGGCAAAAAGCCTTACCTCTTTGTGAATCTTAGGATAACAAAAACAATATGGAATAGCTTAGATTAAATGTAGATTAAAATAGCTAAGTTAGTAGTGATACTGAGTTCGGCCAATACTGGCCACTCAGTATCAGCACTCAGTATTGGAAAACCAATACCGAGTAGAAGGACTGAGTCATGGTCAGTATAGTAACTGACTAAGATCAAATCCCTTGATCTTAGTCATTACATTTAATTAGTCCTTCGGTTACTCCTTTGCCCATAATGTAAGATCTCTATAGCATTATAAATAGAGATCATCTTGCAGAGGAGTACGTACCAATTTACATATTCATAGTATTCATCTTTGTAATTGTTCAAGTGGTCTTGTATTTCCGCTACAAGCCACACTTAGTGGAATAATATACGTTTGACTAAATTACAGTGTTTATCACCTTAATTGTCTTAAGTAAATTATAAATCTAACAATTATCAAGTTAACCAGGGTTGTTGTGACCTAACAACTGGTATCAGAGCAGGCTAAATTAATTCTTATTTAGTCGATCTTTTAACCCTGGCAGCCATTCCTTATACTTATCCTTCAAATACCCAAAAATCCAAAATGTCTACAATTGTTGCCCCAGTCATGTCTGGCAAGGGAGTGCCCATCTTTGATGGAAAAGACTTTCATCAATGGAAGCTTAAAGCTCAGTGGTATCTTGAATCAATTCATCATGAGATGCTCACTGTGCTGAATGATGGTCCTATCATCCCACAAACTGTGGAACCCGTTGCTGCTACTGATGATGCTCCTGAGAGCACAAGAACAGTTCCTAAACTGAAACACACCTGGACTGATACTGACCGTCAGTTATTCAGTCTAGACTCAAGGGCTAAGGGAGTGATTGGTAATGCTGTTACCAAAGAAATACTTAAGGCAATTATGAAATTGCCAACAGCAAAGGCTATGTGGGATAGTCTATCAATCACTTATGAAGGCACACCCAAGGTGAAGTTGCAGAGGAAAAGCAACATGAGAAGAAAGAATGAAAACTTTTTCTCTACCCCAAATGAAGACATTACTACTCTCTACAACAGGTTTAATACTGTTGTCCATGATTTAATCAGTGTAGGCATTGTAAAGGAAGAAGGAGAACTTGTCCAAAAGTTCTTGGATAGTCTCCCTCAACAGTTCCTTGAAATGACAAATTCTGTCAATGCTGCCAACAACATTGAGTCATACACTCTTCAAACCTTGTATGGATTAATGTTAAATCATGAGGAGAATAATGCTGCAAGACTGATCAACTGGAAGAAAACTGACAAGTCTTCCACTGGTATGGCTCTAGTTGTACAACAGGCATATACTGTCACTGAGCCTGATGAACCAGAAGTTGATCTTGCTGATGCTGAGGCAGAAGAGCTTGAGACACAAATGGCTCTTATGTCCATGAAGCTGGATCAGTTGAAAAAGAAGAGGCTGGGTGTTAGCTCTTCCAATACTGACCCAAGATCAGGTCTGTGCTATAGGTGTGGAAAGCCTGGACATATTGCAGCAAACTGTCATACCAAGTCAACTGAAACTGATCAGAATGACAAAATTGCATACCGAGCTAAAAGGTATCGTGACAAGTATGTTAAGCTAAAGAACTGGAGCAAGGGGAAGAATGTAGCTGGGAATGGTGCACCTCATCAAGCTCTTTACTCAGAGGCTTGGATGGATGAGGAAATAAGTGATGATGAGGAAAAGGTTGAGAACAAAGCCTTTATGGCTTTTACTGAAGAAGATTTGAAGAGCTCCTTTGAGAGAGATATCAAAGAAGCTGAGAGAATGAGTGTTCATACTGATTGGGATTCCACTCAATTGTACAAGGTGAGTTCCTTTCAAACTTATTCAGATAATGAAAAAGAAAAGATTTTTGAGTATATGATTGTTGATCTTAAAACTTTAGTACAGAGAGAAAAGGCATTAAAATTAACAATTCATGAACAAGAAAGGGTAAATAACGAACATTTAGATAAATTAGCAAAATTTAAATATTTGGAACTAGATTTTTTAAACTTACAAGACATTAACCAAAGATTAGCTGATAAAGCTCATTTACACAAACTTGAAAAAGAAAAATTTGAAAATCTGTGTAAATCTTGGGGAAATGCATCCATTAAACTAAATAGATGTCTAAATCAACAATTTCCAGAAAATGTAAGGGTTGCACTTGGTGTTGACCCTCAATTAAAAAATAGTAAAAATTTTGCTGATTTATTTGAAGAATTTTCGGATATGAACCCTATTCAGTTTGTAAAAGCAAAAACATTTTGTGAAGTAGGATGTCAAACTGAACCAGATGATGAGGATAAAATCATTTTTGAAGAATGTCAAACTGAATCAGATGATGAGGATAAAATCATTTTTGAAAACTCCATTGGTCCTTCCATCTGTTCTAAGTGCTATACTGAACTACAAGAGCTCAGTATTGAATTTCCTGAAAAAGAAATTTTTGATACTGATCTCGAAATAGTACAGTATGACACTTCTGCTGTTCCTCCATTTGAATTATTATTTAACACAACTACGTTTGAGATATATAAAGAACCTGATAATACAGAAAAGAAACTTACTGCTACTCAAACTGTTTTAACTAATACTGAATCCACAGGAACAGCAAAGTCAACTACTCAAGAATCTAAAGAACCTGTTCAAGTTGTCATTCTAAAACATGATAAAAAGAAAACAACTTCAACAGGATCTTCAAGTGTCAAAAACAAGAAGTCAACTGATAAAAAGACTTCTATGCAAAATAAAATCAAAACACCAGAATCATCTCCTTCAAAAACAGTCAAAAATAAAATTAAAACTCCATTAAAAAATGACAAACATAACATTTTAAAATCAATTGGTGATCAGATTAAAATTCTAAGTCAAAAGTTTGCAAAATTAACTAATACTGATCAACCAACAGTTAAACAATTTTCAAAAGTTCCTTATGAAAATATGTTTAGAAACAGACCTAGAAAATGTTATCGATGTCATCATACTGGACACAAAGGAGATGAATGCTGGACTGATCTCTCAAGTCCTAGGTACTCAGTACCAAAGAAAAGGAGAGAAACTAGGTCGGTATCACCAAAGAAAACCTCAAAGGTTATTCCTGAAGTGATACTGACCTCTCCCACAAAAGAGATCAAGTCAAACCCTGTTTCTCCTATCAAAGGTCCCATTCAAAAATGGGTTCCTAAAAGGAACTAATTTATTATTTGTGTCTTGTGCAGGGTGACAGAAAATGGTATCTAGATAGTGGCTGCTCAAGACACATGACTGGCAGTATGGAGTACCTTCTAAATTATACTCCAGAGAAGGGTCCTTCTGTCAAGATTGGAGATGATTCAATAGGGAAAACAAGAGGGTATGGAGTTATAAAAGCAGGCAACATAACTTTTAAAAGAGTTGCCTATGTGGAGGGTCTTAAACACAATCTGCTCAGTATCAGCCAGATGTGTGATGATGATAATGAAGCTCGATTCAGAAAGATTGCAGGGATCATCTACAATGATAAAGGGCAACCTGTACTAGTTGCTAGAAGAGAAAAAGATGTTTATGTGGTCAATCTGTCTGAAATAGACCCCACCATTCGAGTTTGCCTGCTGTCTAAAGTCAAACCAGAATTACATTGGTTATGGCACAAGAAGCTCTCTCACATAAATTTTCGTAATATTAATGAGCTCAGTATCAAGAAACTGGTGAGAGGGTTGCCCACTATTACTTATTCAAAAGATAAGTTATGCTCAGCATGTGAAATGGGCAAGCAGAAGAAGAGTTCATTCAAGTCAAAAGTTAATCACTCCATAAATGAACCTCTTACAATGATTCATATGGATCTTTTTGGTCCCATCAGCACACCAACTTTGGTCAAAAAGATCTATACATTAGTCTTAGTTGATGAATTCTCAAGATACACTTGGGTTATTTTTCTCAAGACTAAAGCTGATGCAACAACAGAAATCATTGCTTTCATTAAAAGAGAAGAACCTAAAAAAGGCAACAACGTCAAACAACTTAGAAGTGACCATGGTACTGAGTTCAAGAACTCGGTATTAGCTGATTTCTGTGAAGAAAAAGGAATTATACAAAACTTCTCTGCAGCCTACACACCACAACAAAATGGTGTTGTAGAACGGAAAAATAGAACTCTTATTGAAGCTGCAAGAACTTTGTTATGCCATGCTGGACTGGCACTGAGCTTCTGGGCTGAAGCTGTTAATTGTGCAAATTTTACTCAAAACAGAGCTACTATAGTCCAGCGTCATCAAAAGACTCCATATGAGTTATATAATGGCAAGATTCCTAATGTGGAATATTTTCACATCTTTGGGAGTAAATGCTTTATACTCAGTACTAAGCAAAATCTCAACAAATTTGCTCCCAAAGCAAATGAAGGCGTGTTCATGGGCTATTCTCCATATTCTAAAGCCTTCAGAGTGTATGTCATCTCCACTAAGATGATTGTAGAATCTATTCATGTTACATTTGATGAAAATCAGAATGAGCATTCTACCTCAGCAAGTGAAGACATTAGTGGCATAGAAATTCTATGCAATCCAGAAAACTCCATTGCTGAACAGCCCAAGTCTCACCCATACTACGTTGATCACAGTATGAGTGATACTGATCAAGAGACATCTTAGTCTAACGTCAATATAACAAATTATGAGGTTCCCATTACTAAGAACCCCAATACTGAGCTCCCAATTCTTGATTTGAAGAACTCCACATATGAGGAAGGAGAATCCTCCAATACTGCTCAAGAATCCACACCAAATTTGCAAAATTCAGAAGAACAGCAACCAGTATTGTCTGATACTGATCAGGATTCATCACAGTATCAGGCAGACAACCCATCACCACAACAGGATATTGTTGATCTTGCTTCAAATGTTTCCTTAGGAAATAATCTAAGGGAACACAGAGACCATCCTCATGCCAACATTATTGATCCCATTGAACAAGGTGTTCAAACAAGAAGAAGGTTAGAGTTTGAACCCCAAGCAACTGCAAACATCTGTTTCTTCTCAAGTTTCTTATCTACCATGGAACCCAAGAAAGCTGATGAAGCTTTATTAGATGAAGACTGGGTAGAAGCTATGCAAGAAGAATTGACAGAGTTTGAAAGAAATAAAGTTTGGAACTTAGTACCACCTCCTGCTGGTAAAACTATTATTGGTACTAAGTGGGTGTTCAGAAACAAAATGGACAAAGATGGTGTTGTCATCAGAAACAAAGCAAGACTGGTTGCTCAGGGTTACAGGCAAGAAGAAGGTATTGACTATGATGAAACTTTTGCACCAGTTGCAAGAATTGAAGCTATTAGGCTGTATCTTGCATATGCAGCTTTCAAGAATTTCAAAGTTTATCAGATGGATGTCAAAAGTGCCTTTCTTAATGGAAAACTACAGGAGGATGTCTATGTCAAACAACCACCAGGTTTTATTGATCCTAAATTTCCTAATTATGTTTTCAAGCTTGATAAAGCTTTATATGGGCTCAAACAAGCTCCCAGAGCCTGGTATGATACCCTGTCTGAGTACTTAATTGAAAATAAGTTTATAAGAGGTAAAATTGATAAAACATTATTTTCAAAGAGAAATGGTTCTGACATTTTACTCATTCAAATATATGTGGATGATATTATTTTTGGCTCCACTGACAAGTCAATGTGTGACTGGTTTGCAAAGATAATGTCATCTCAGTATCAGATGAGTATGATGGGAGAACTTACTTTCTTGGTTTACAAGTTGAACAAAAGCCTGATGGCACTTTCATAAATCAAAGTAAGTATGTGCATGACATGCTTAAGAAATATAAATTTGAAAATCTATCATCCATGCATACTCCTATGGGTACTCAGGATAAAATAAGTAAAGATGAAACTGGTAAACCAGTATGTCAATCCACATACCGAGGTATGATTGGTTCTTTACTTTACTTAACAGCTAGCAGGCCTGATATCATGTTTGCAACCTGTTTGTGTGCTCGGTATCAGGCTGATCCTAAAGAATGACATATGAAAGCTGTTAAGCGAATTTTTAGATATCTTTCAGGTACTCCTAACATGGGTCTTTGGTATCCCAAAGACTCAAACTTTGATCTTGAAGGGTATACAGATGCAGATTTTGCAGGTTGTCGGTTAGACAGGAAAAGTACAAGTGGAGGATGTCAGTTCCTCGGTGGCAGATTAGTTGGCTGGTCATCCAAGAAGCAAAATTCAGTTGCAATTTCTACTGCAGAAGCAGAATATGTTGCTGCAGGAAGTTGCTGTGCTCAACTTTTGTGGATGCAATATCAACTAATGGACTATGGGTTTAACTTCCAGAAGACACCTATACATTGTGATAACAAGAGTGCTATTGCTATCACTGAAAACCCAGTCCATCACTCCAGAACTACGCACATTGATATCAGACATCACTTTATTCGAGATAATGTGGAAAAGGGTAAGGTTGAGGTAGATTTCGTTCCTACAGATGACCAATTGGCCTATGTCTTTACTAAACCTCTCTCTGAGGAAAGGTTTATGTACTTACTAGGACAATTGGGTATGCTGAATCCTTAAATTCACTTAAATTTTCTGATACCGACTGATCGGTATTGCTTTCAATACCGACCAAGTCCGTATCACTAGTCTGATTTATCAAATTTTGTAAATTTTTATTTTTTATTAATTTATAGATTAAATTAAATGTTTTTCTAATTTGTTTTATATTTTTTTTAATTTAATTTTTTTTTAAACTCGGTATTGGAATCCTGGAGTAACATAACTGACTTTTAACCTCAATACTCCCTAACGGTAACCTTTCTTAATAGGAAAGTTACCGTTAACACAGGATAAGGCTGTCAAATCAGCCGGTTTAACTTCTCAATACCGTAAATATCTTTCAATTAAGTATAAATAACCGTTTTTTCTTTCATTATCACTTTTCTTACAACAGTTATTTCTTAACTTAATTTTCGATTCTCTCTGCGATTAACGATTTCAGTTTCTCTTTGCAAGAAATTTTTTTTTAAAATCCAAATCACAGATGGCAAACTACCGATTCTTTGCACCGGAGGCTGCACCGGCTACGCAATTCAGAAACGATGAATTACCAAAGTTTGCGAGGAACAACATCACAGCAAATTTTGATATTCCTCAAGCTTGGGCGTGCCCTGAATTCACACAAATGATAACATTTTTGAAGCACTGCCCAATCACTCAAGCACTGATTAGATCTCCCAGAGCAATTTACCCAGAAATGCTCTGTGAATTCTGGTACTCTGCCAAAATCGACTCACCAGATATGATTACCGGTTGGGTGATTCGTGACCAAAGAAGAACCTTCGTCTCAACAGCAATCATTCGGGAAGCTCTGGGTCTTCCTGCTCATGCTCAATATGAGCCCTTTGTTGACAGAGTCGAGGCTCGATCAGTATTACCACTTATTGGAAGAAGAGGAACCACAGGAATAATTAAAAGAAACGAATTTGGTCCAATGTGGGGTATACTGATCTCTACGATCATTCGGTGTATGACTCACAAGACTGGTGCCTTGGACCAGATCAACGATTTTGGTATGCAGATGGTTCATGCCTTGTACCATGGAAGGGATATCGATTATGCTCGATTGATTTTTGAAGAATTAGCATCTCTGATTCGGGCCAAAGTCAGAGAATTAAACGTTCCTTTCTGCAGATTCCTTTCTCTCATCTTTCAGAATGAGATGCCTGCACATATATATGATGAATTCAACAGTCCAAGAGTGGATCTTCCCCCTCTTCATGAGAAGATTTTCTTCTACAGGCCAAGAGAAGGAGAGCCTGTAATGAGTCACTCAATGTGGGCTATAGTCCAGGCACACATCAATGATGCAGAATCTTCTGATACTGCATCAGAAAATAATGATACTGATGATAACAGTGGTGATGGTGGAAATGATGATCCAGATACTGAGATGGTGGAAGCTCAACAAGCACTAGTTTCTTCTCCACCAGCACAGGATCCGGATGCTCCTATTATTGAAGAAGCTTCTGATACTGAGCTCTCAGAAGACACACCACTAGTTCTTCGAAGAAGAAGAAGAAATCTTTCCCCTGTTCCTATGGGAAATATGTCATCAGAAGAGATGCAAACTGAACACATTCCATCTTTAACTGCATCTCTTCAAGTCCAAAGTGCGGTTGCCGCCAATGCTGACCTTCCAGGTCCAGAACCAGCACATATTGCTCATCATCTTGAGGCTCCTCATGATCCTCTTGATGTCGAACTTCAGTTTGCTCAGCATACACTGGAAGGTCCAGCAAGCAGAAGAGAAGAAGCTCTTGAAGGTGCTGGTGCCTCACATCCAAATCCAAATGATCCAGCACCGACCTCTCATGATGCTAGAAGAGAATCCGATAAAGTCTCAGGTATGAATTTCTAAAATCCTTAAACTTATATATATATATATTTTTCCCCCATAGAGACTATGTATTGGCCAGTACCAACTCAATACTGACCACAGTCTCAATCGAACTTTCAAATATATCATTTTATGGCCAACATAGTATGCCCACTGCTGCTATGCAAAATTCATATACCGAGTTTTTCACATGATCATTGTCAGTCTACGGTTGTTTCACCATTTATGAAACAATAGTGGTTGATGTCACACTGACACCCACTGGTGCTGCTTGAATGATGTCCAACTTATTTTGAGTTGGATACCATTGTTCAAGAAATGATCCAAAACCCCTTAAGCCACACTTGCCAAAAACTTCCATGGGTCAAAGCCACATTTCTGTTATCACTCTGATACCGAGTGATGAACATTGAAAATAAAAAGAAGTATATCCCAGACTTCGAGTTCCCAACCTAAACCGTTTAGTAAATGTGACCTATCCTACACTGAGCTACTTACAATATCACTCATCTTTACTAAAAACACTTCTTACACATGCTTTGCACTAGTCCACAATATTTCATCATGAACCAGATGAAATACAGACTTCCAAATTCTGTTTATATGATTATAGAGTTAATCAATACCACAATTCTATTTGATAAACCTTTCTTACTAACCAGTTTTATGTTTTTGGTTTCTTTAGCACCATCTGTGCAGGGTCAACGAGCTCAAGCTACTCAGTCTCAGGAAGTACAAGGAGCTTTACAAACTATTCTCAACCAGATCCTGGCTATGCAGACTACTCAGAATAACATTCTGGCCAGGATGGATGAAATGCGCACTGAGATTGATTCCTTGAAGCAATCAGTGGCACAATTACAACAACAACGACAACAGCCTCCACCCCCTCCATCTACTGGAGGCAATAATAATGAAGATAGTCCTGCCACTGAGCCTCGCAGATCACCATCTCCTGCACACACTCATAGTGCAGGGCAGGCTGACACTGAACCCATGCTTTCCCCCAGTCCTGAACAACAACAAGAAGACATGGGTGGTGATACTGAACCCATTCCCTCCCCATCCAATGAAAACAAAAAGGGGGAGAAAAGACAGAGAGATCAAGAGGTTGATCAACCTGAGCCATCTGCTCAGGGGGAGAAAAGGAGAAAGCTGAATGAAGATCAACCTCCACAGCAACAACAACAACAACAACATCAGCAAACACCTCATACTGAACCTCTTCGGTTTAGATATGAGAGGAGCAGACAGAGAGGAAGATCAGTCTTGGAACAACTTGAAGAAGAACCATCTGAGTCATCTGCTCAGGGGGAGACTGATACTGATCAACATCAGCAAGTTGTGACTGAGCAAAACAACTTGCAGATAATTGTGTATAGGCCGTTTGTGTGGCCTATTGCTGATGATGAAGATTTTTTAAACTTTGCACTGGATGAAGCAAATAAACAAACCTCTTCATCATCATTCTCTGATGATCAAAAGCATATAGAAAAACCTATCTCTCCTCAAGCTGAAGGACCTTCTAGAATTCCTAGAAGACCAATAACCAGACGAATGACAAATGTGGTTATGTCTTCAGAATCTAGTGAAGAAACAGATCCAGCTCCACTGATCTCTAGACCGAGAAGATCTGTTCAATACACTGAGGATGAGATTGAAGCCCAAAGATTCTTTCCTGTCAAAGAAGAAGATACTGAAACTGATACTGAGGCAGATGACTCTTGGAAGCCTCATGTTGTCAGAAGAAAAGGTGATGATGTTCTTCAACAATACTGGAACATCATTGCCCAAAGATTCAGATATAGAGAAACCAGGATGAACATGCTGAGGAACAGAATCTTTCTGGATGTGAAGAACATTCACTGGCTAAATGAATTTGTCAACAAAATCAAAGTCAAAATTGTTGACAGATGCATTACTGCAACATGCACTGGGCCAGTCAGTCCTCCATTGAAGTTCTTTCTTCATGATATCCAGCATATGGGTGTACAAGACTGGATTAAAATTGCTAGACTGATTAAGGAACTGAAATCCAGATCTTCTGAAGCTCAAGTGATGATGGATGAAGTATGGGCTGTAGCTGCAGTTTGTTATGAACAAGGCATTTTATATGCAGCAGATTATAGGGCACTCAGTGTTATGACTGAGGCTGTCAAAAACAACAAGCCTGAGTGCCTGAATACCTTCAGAATGTTCCCTAAGTACACTGTCCCTTCTAACCTTATATTTCAGGATCAGAAGAGTACCATATATCCAACATCTGGATATATGTACACTGACTCAGAGGACAGGGAGTGCTTCATCACTGAAGCAGAACTGCAAACAGCTCCTATCAGCCATTTGGTGGGCTTGAAATGGATGATAACCAAGAAAGAAGATGCTTGGTTCAGAAAGAAGATTGTTGCTGTGCTAAACAACAGGCAAGATGAACTGAAGAAAAGAGAAGAGTTCATCCATGTAAAGAAAGAAGTCTTCTATGAGTTTGAATCAATCAAGAAAGAATAAAGAAGAAGACTTTGCAGCCTGCAGTTTATTTTGTTCTATATCTCTGTATAATTGTTTTGTTATCATTAGATAGGGGGAGATTGTTAAGGCAAAAAGCCTTACCTCTTTGTGAATCTTAGGATAACAAAAACAATATAGAATAGCTTAGATTAAATGTAGATTAAAATAGCTAAGTTAGTAGTGATACTGAGTTCGGCCAATACTGGCCACTCAGTATCAGCACTCAGTATTGGAAAACCAATACCGAGTAGAAGGACTGAGTCATGGTCAGTATAGTAACTGACTAAGATCAAATCCCTTGATCTTAGTCATTACATTTATTTAGTCCTTCGGTTACTCCTTTGCCCATAATGTAAAATCTCTATAGCATTATAAATAGATATCATCTTGCAAAGGAGTACGTACCAATTTACATATTCATAGTATTCATCTTTGTAATTGTTCAAGTGGTCTTGTATTTCCGCTACAAGCCACACTTAGTGGAATAATATACGTTTGACTAAATTACTGTGTTTATCACCTTAATTGTCTTAAGTAAATTATAAATCTAACAATTATCAAGTTAACCAGGGTTGTTGTGACCTAACATCCTCTGCCTCAGCATCAGCAAGATCAACCTCAGGCTCTTCAGGCTCAGTAACAGTATAGGCCTTTGAACAACTAGAGCCATGCCAGTGGAAGTCTTGTCAGTTTTCTTCCAGTTGATCAGTCTTGCAGCATTGTGCTCCTCATGATTTAACATCTAACCATACAAAGTTTGAAGAGTATATGATTCAATGTTGTTAGCAGCGTTGAAAGAGTTTGTCATATCAAGAAATTATTGAGGAAGACTGTCCAGAAATTTTTGAACAAGTTCTCCTTCTTCCTTCACAATCCCTACACTGATGAGATCATGGATAACAGTATTGAACCTGTTATAAAGAGTGGTGATGTCTTCATTAGGACTTGAGAAGAAGTTTTCATACTTCCTTCTCATGTTGCTTTTTCTTTGCAACTTCACCTTTGGTGTGCCTTCATAGGTGACTGATAAGCTATCCCACATAGCCTTTGCAGTTGGCAATTTCATAATTGCATTCAGTATTTCTTTAGTAACGGCATTACCAATCACCCCCTTTGCTCTGGCGTCTAGACTGTACAACTGACGGTCAGTATCAGTCCATGTATGCTTCAATTTAGGAACTGTTCTTGTGCTCTCAGGAGGATCATCAGTAGATGCAACGGGTTCCACAGTTTGTGGAATGATGGGACCATCATTTAGTACTGTGAGCATCTCATGGTGAATAGATTCGAGATACCATTGAGCTTTTAGTTTCCATTGATGGAAATCTTTGCCATCAAAGATAGGCACTCCCTTTCCAGACATGACTGGTGCAACAATAGAAGACATTTTTAATTTTGAAGATTGGGAAGGGTATGTGTAAGGAATGGCTACCAGGGTAATAGATCGACAAAATAAGAATTTATTTAGCCTACTCTGATACCAGTTGTTAGGTCACAACAACCCTGGATTACTTATATAATTGATATAATAATTAGACTTAAGACAACTAAAGTGATGAACACAATATTAGAGTCAAATGTGTAATTCCACTAAGTGTGGTATGCTGCGGAATAGCAATACCACTAATTTAATTACAAAAGTTATGAACGTGTAAAGTAAATTGGTGAGTTCTCCTTTGCAAGGTGATCTCTATTTATAATGATATAGAGATCTTACATAAAGGGCAAAGAAGTAACCGAAGGACCGGACAAGGAAAATGACTAAGATCAAGGGATTTGATTTTAGTCAGTTACATGTAAGAATGTAACTCAGTCTATTGATACTAAGTGGCCAATACTGCCCACACAGTATCACACCTAAACTTAGCTAATAAATTCTACAAACTTTTCTAAGCTAGTATAGGTTGTCTTGTTATCTTAAGATCCTAAAGGGGTAACGCTTTTTGCCTTAATACAAAAACTCTTCTTTGATCACGAATAACCCAGCCAGTGATCATGTCTGGAGAATCGAGTTTTGCAGAGTACCAGAATTCACACAACATTTCTGGATAAATGGCCCGAGGAGAGAGTTGCAGACAAATTGACCACATAGACATCTTTCTCTCTACGAGCAATGAGTACATGTCGCCCATTATCATTGTAGATGATTCCTGCAGTCTTTATGAATCGAGCTTCATTGTCATCATCATACATCTCGCTGATACTGAGCAGATTGTATTTTAGACCCTCTACATAGGAAACCCTTTTGAAAGTTATGTTTCCTTCCTTGATCACTCCATATCCTCTTGTCTTTCCTACTGAATCATCCCCAAACTTGACAGAAGGCCCCTTCTCTGGTGTACAGTTTAGAAGGTACTCCATACTGCAAGTCATGTGTCTTGAGCAGCCACTATCTAGATATCATTTTCTGTCACCCTGCACAAGACACAAAATTATGATTAGTTCTTTTTAGGAACCCATTTTTGAATGGGACCTTTGGTAGGAGAAACACGTTTAGACTTGATCTCTTTAAATGGAGAGGTCGGTATCACTTCAGGGGAAACCTTGGAGGTTTTCTTTGGTGATACTGACTGATTTTCTCTCTTTTTCTTTGGTACTGAGTACCTAAGACTTGAGAGATCAGTCCGGCATTCATTTCCTTTATGACCAGTATGATGAAATCTATAAGGAATTTTAGAAAATTGTTTTTCTTTTGATTGACCAGTATAAGTAAGTATGGCAAACTTTTGACTTAAGACTTTAATCTGATCACCAATAGATTTTAAGATGTTATTTTTGTCATTTTTAATAGATGATCTAGGATTATTTTTAGCAGATTTTGAAGGAAATGAGTCTGGTTTCTTCTTTCTATTTGGCAATGAAGTCTTATTTTAGTTAGACTTTTTATTATTGCCAATTGAAGATCCTGTTAAAGTTGATTTTTTTTTATCATATTTTAAAATAACAACTTGAACAGGCTCTTTTGGTTCTTCAGTACATGAATCATCTGTTCATGCAACTTCAGTATCAGTTGTAACACTAGGAGTAGAAGTTGTTTTATTTTCATTAAAATTTTCAAATGTATCTGTATTAAATAATAACTCAAATGGAGGAACAGCAGATGTGTCGTACTGCACTACATCGGGTTCAGTATCAGAAATTTCTTTGTTAGGAAATTCAGTACTGAGCTCTTGAAGTGTAGTATAACACCATGAACAGATAGAGGGACCAATGGGTTTATCAAATATGATTTTGTCCTCATCAACTGACTCATTTTGACATCCGACTTCACAAAATGTTTTTGAGTTGACAAACTGAATAGGGTTCATGTCAGAAAATTTTTCAAATAAATCTACAAAATTATTTCTACTTTTTAGCTGAGGATCAACACCAAGTGCAGCCCTCACATTTTCTGGAAATTGTTGATTTAGATATTTATTTAATTTAATAGAAGCATTTCCCCAAGATATACACTGTTTTTAAAATTTTTCTTTTTCCAGTTTGTGTAAAAGAGCTTTATCAACTAATATTTGGTTCATGTCTTGTAAGTTCAAAAAGTTTAATTCTAAATGTTGCTAATTTATCTAAATGTTCGTTATTTACCCTTTCAAGTTCAAGAATAGTTAATTTTAAAGGTTTTGCTTTCTGTACTAAACTTTTAAGATCAACAATCATGTACTCAAAAATCTTTTATTTTTCATTCACTGAATAAGTTTGAAAGGAACTCACCTTGTACAACTGAGTGGAATCCCAGTCAGTATGAACACTCATCCTCTCAGCTTCTTTTATGTCCTTCTCAAAGGTGCTCTTCAAATCTTCTTCAGTGAAAGCCATAAAGGCTTTGTTTTCAACTTTTTCGTCATCATCACTGAGCTCTTCATCCATACAAGCTTCAGAGTAAAGTGCCTGATGAGGTGCTCCACTCCCTGCTGCACCCTTGCCCTTGCTCCAGTTCTTCAAATTGACATACTTGTCCCTATACCATTTAGCTCAGTATGCAATCTTTTAATTCTGATAAGTTTCAGACTTAGTATGAAAGTTGGCAGCAATGTGTCCAGGCTTTCCACACCTGTAGCATAGACCTGATCTTGGGACAGTATTAGAAGAGCTAACACCCAACCTCTTCTTCTTCAACTGATCCAGCTTCATAGACATGAGAGCCATTTGAGTCTCAAGCTCCTCTGCCTCAGCATCAGCAAGATCAACCTCTGGCTCTTCAGGCTCAGTGACAGTATATGCCTGTTGATCAGTCTAGCAGCATTGTTCTCTTCCTGATTCAACATTAAACCATACAACGTTTGAAGAGTGTATTATTCAATATTGTTAGCAGCATTGACAGAATTTGTTATGTCAAGGAATTGTTGAGGAAGACTGTCTAGAAATGTTTGACATAGTTCTCCTTCTTCCTTCACAATCCCAACACTGATAAGGTCATGAATAACAGTATTGAACCTGTTATAGAGAGAGGTGATGTCTTCATTAGGACTTGAGAAGAAGTTTTCATATTTTCTTTTCATGTTGCTTTTTCTTTGCAACTTCACCTTTGCTGTGCCTTCATAGGTGATGGATAAGCTATCCCACATAGCTTTTGATGTTGGCAACTTCATGATTGCATTCAGTATTTCTTTTGTAACAGCATTACCAATTACACCTTTGGCTTTTGAGTCTAGACTGAATAACTGACGGTCAATATCAATCCATGTATGCTTCAGTTTTGGAACAGTTCTTGTGGTTTCAGGAGCATCATCAGTGGCTGCAACGGGTTCCACATTTTGTGGAATGATGGGACCATCAGTCAGCACTGTGAGCATTTCATGGTCAATGGATTCAAGATACCATTGTGCCTTCAACTTCCATTGATGAAAGTCTTTGCCATCAAATATTGGCACTCTTTTTCCAGACATAACTGGTGCAAGAATGGAAGACATTTTGGATTTGAGGGCTGGGAAGGTTATGTATATGGAATGGCTGCCTGGGTAATAGATCGACTAAATAAGAGTATATTTAGCCTGTTCTGATACCAGTTGTTAGGTCACAACAACCCTGGTTTGTTTTTTAATTGTTAGTTTATAATTTACTTAAGACAATTAAGGTGATGAACACAGTAATTTAGTCAAACGTATATTATTCCACAAAGTGTGGCTTGTAGCGGAAATACAAGACCACTTAACAATTACAAAGGATATGAAAATAAACGTGTGAATCGGGGAGTACTCCATTGCCAAGTGAACTCTATTTATAGTGATATAGAGATCTTACAAGATGGGGAAAGGAGTAATGGAAGGACTGGTCAAGGAAAGTGACTAAGATCAAGGGATTTGATCAAGTCAGTTGCATTTGAGAATGTAACTCAGTCCTTCCACTCAGTATTGGATTTCCAATACTGAATCCTGATACTTAGTGGCCAATAGTGCCCACTCAGTATCACACCGAGACTTAGCTAATTTCTACAATCTAATCTAAGCTAGTCTAGGTTGTCTTGTTATCTTAAGATCCAAAAGGGGTAAGGCTTTTTGCCTTAACATTAATAATATTATTTTAATATAAATGATATTATGTGACTAGCTTTTTATCGGGTCTAAAACCCATCTATCTCACGAGGCAATTTTGTCTCACATACTATGTTTGTGTTTTGCTATGTACTCAGGTTCGGGATCGAATATATAGGGGGCCCGATTAGAAGAGGCCTTGTTGAGATTAGCTCGGTGTTGATGATTAGAGTCCTTATCCTATGATTAAGATATAATTTGTAACACCGTTTTTGTATACTTTCATAATCTCAAACAAGAAACTTTTCATTTTTGTAAAGCCGGTATTTGACACCGATACATTATTACGTATTTTTGGGATGAAATGTATTTAAATATTGTTTTGAAAAATGAGGTGTTACAGCTAGATGATGTGAAGAATCACATGGTCCAAAAGTATGGCATCTCAAGTACATTTATGATTGAACTTCACAGTGCTTCTATGTCTAAATTCTTGGGTCCTTCATACAGGGTGTGGTACTCACATTTGCACTAATATGCAAGGACTAAAGAGTAGTAGGAAGCTGAAGCATGATGAGCTGAATCTAATCATGGGAAACAGAGTCTCGACTGCTATCACCAAGATTGGAGATTATGACCCCATGATTAGTACTGGTCGTT
The DNA here is from genome assembly GCA_963853835.1 of Calendula officinalis. NCBI lineage: Eukaryota > Viridiplantae > Streptophyta > Magnoliopsida > Asterales > Asteraceae > Calendula > Calendula officinalis. The sequence continues at coordinate 65,867,849 of OY970828.1, forward strand.
CAAAGACTTTATTAGATGTTTGTTTTTCGCAATCTATGGCACGCAACATAATTTCATTTTACCCATTCATTAAGGATGGTTTTAATTTTGTTTTTGACAATGAAGATGGTTCCATAAAAATGATGTGTTTTTATTTAAAGCTATTCCTTGTGCTGGTATATATGAAAATGTAAGTTGCATAAACAATAGAAATCCAATATTAAATGTTGATTCATCAAAAGGTGTATTGGATAAGTCATGTCTATGACATTGTCTCTTAGGACATATAAACAAGTAATGCATTGCTAAACTCCCAAAGGATGGAGTGTTAGAAACATTTGAACTGTTTGTTTTTGTGCGTCTACTAGCACACGCTCCCCAAAACCACACCTACTCTACCTTTTTGTTTTTGAGATTTCGGCCGTGAGAGGGACAAAAGGGGAGGATTAGGGTTTTTAATTAACTTGCTTAATTCTCCCGTGTTTCCTAATTGTAGTTTACACTTATGTCCCTTGCTTTTTGGTTCTCCTTTTTGGCACACCAACTAAGTTTCATACTTAAATATTTAACACAAAACTTTAGTTGGTTAACTTATATAAATAATATAATTACACTAATTATATTACATATATTTAATGATGTTAAGTGTTTAAGTGTGTGACCCTTTAGGCTCACGTACAACTAGCCATATAACTATATGTTATAAGCGAGAAGCATATTCCAACAAGAATCATTTGACTTAAAATCAGATGATGTGTGTGAGTCTTGTTTACTTGGCAAGATGAAAAAGGCACCATTCACAGGGTCTTGTGAAACAGGCAAAGACTTGTTAGATCTCATACATACTGATGTGTGTGGACCCTTCAAGTCTAACACTAGACATGGTGAACGATATTTCGTCACGTTTACTGATGATTTCAGTAGATATGGTTATTTTTATTTGATTAAACATAAGTCTGATACCTTTGAAACGTTCAAAGAATATCATAAAGAAGTAGAGAACCAACTGGGCAATAAGATTAAGATTCTCCGCTCTAACAGGGGTGGAGAGTATCTTAGTCTAGAGTTTGTCGACAATCTAAATAGTTATGGAATAGTATCTCAACTCTCTCCTCCACGAACTCCACAACTTAATGGAGTGTCGAAAAGGAGAAATCAAACCTTGTTAGACATGGTACGATCAATGATGAGTTGATCAACACTTCCAATGAGTTTCTGGGGATATTCATTACAAACAGCAGCACATATCGTGAACCTTGTACCAACTAAAATGTTGCTGAAACTCCCTCTGAAATGTGGACAGGGAATCCTCCCTCCCTCAAACATTTGAAAATTTGGGGTTGTGAAGTTTATATAAGACATGAATCTCACGAAAAGCTAGATAACAAATCAGAGAAGTGCTACTTCATTGGCTATCCACGACAGACTTTTGGATACCGGTTTTATAATCCGAAAGAGAACAAAGTGTTCGTATTCGAAGACGATTCTTTCTTGAGAGAGCTATGAAGAGTGTCAAGAGTCAACCAATGAAGATGTAGTGACGCCTATAGTTGACACTAGCACTCAACCAGAGGATGAGACTCTTGTTGAGGAAGATGATGTAACTCCTACCATTCCACGTAGATCCTCTAGAACTGTTCGCCCTCCTGAGCATTATGGTGATTATTATGATTACCATATTGTTGAAGGTGATGCATCTACTAGTAATAGTTTACCAGTTGATGATGATGAGCCACCAAGTTATAAGGAAGCTATGGAAAGCCCTGAGGCCGAAAAATGGAAAAGGGCTATGGAGAGTGAGGATCGGTCCATGTATGACAATCAAGTATGGAACTTGATTGAGACTTCTCCTGGCATTAAAACCGTTGGGTGCAAGTGGATTTTCAAGAAGAAGATGTTAGTGATTTACGGTTTAATCATAGTAAAACGCATCAGAAATATAACATAAATCACCAATCAAGGATCTGCATATTGACAATACAATTAAGCATGAAAATCAAAGAGATTAGTATGTAGAAATCATACGCTTGAAGCCTTTGATTACACCAACGAATAAGGATGAAGAACTTCAAGAATTCAAAGTAGAATTCCTCTAATGGTATCCACACTACACCATATCAAGAACACCAAATAGGATGCTAGTCCCTTGGTCAAGAATAAAATATTAATTCTTTTGTACGTTTGACATGCAAAACTAAAGAAAAGGAATCTTTTCCTTTTGCTTGTTAATTCGTGCGCACAAGACAGAAACGAAAAACCAAAACCACTACTTCTTTCGTAGCAAAATAAAAAGGAAGAATATTTTTCCTTTTGCTGTGCGATCAAGAGAAAAAGAAACCCCACAACCTTTTATTTTTCTTTTTGTGGCCGTAGGGTTTTGGGAAGGGAGAGCCCCTCGCACTTTTGATTCTTTATGATTACTCACTAATACGTTTTAACTTAACAATTAATTAAAACATATCTAGCCAAGTAATTATAGTTTATATAAATAATATAATTACCCTAATTATTATATATATATATATATATATATATATATATATATATATATATATATATATATATATATATATATATATATATATATATATATATATATATATATATATATATATATATATATATATATAGTGAAGGGCTAGTTACAGAACCCATTTTAGGCTACAGAACCCGCAGAACTCAATCTAAACCATTGAATTTCAAAATAAAATGATCATGGAAGATACATGAAGTGATTTAATGAGGGACCCCCATGCATGTATGTTATTCATACACGAAAACATATATGTTTTTGTACATGCATGTTTTTATGCATATATAAATAAGTGTTATTTTTGCATTATTTGAACATATATGTTTTTCAGTATTTTTGATGTTTTTCTTAAAGTATATGTTTGATTTGGGTTAAATGTTATTGTTTTGCATATTTTTTTACTAAATTCTAATATTCTTAGATGAGTTCTATTTGTTCTACGCAAAAAATGGGTTCTGTAAATAGCTCGCCCCTATATATATATATATATATATATATATATATATATATATATATATATATATATATATATATATATATATATATATATATTAATGGTGTTTAGTGTATAAGTGTGTGACCCTTTAGGCTCACTTGCGTCTAGCCATATAACTATATGTCATGTACGTGAAGCATATTCCAACAGCTCTCACTTGCGCACGTCATAACATCAAGTAGTTATACAAGCAAAGGTTAAAGTCTTCCAGGTTCAAAGTTTTTCAATCAGTTATCCTTTTGTTACTGATACCATGTTGAATTTTAGACAAGGATTAATGTCAATCTAAAATTTCAACGATTCTATTTCTCGATCTTTACAATGAAGTAGATTACCAAACCAATCAAGATTCATCTTGATTACCTTTCGGTACGGCCGTACAAGCAGCTATTCAAATCATCGAGGGGCCCAGTAGTATCTAATCCAAACATGTGGAGGAACAAATTCTTTATTGACTACATGTGTTTGATATATGCTTAATATCAAACCTGAAGATGGTTGTTATAGCAACCTTATTCAGGTCTGCGTTTAACCACATCAAAGTTTGACACTCCACACACAAAAACCAACTTGCATCTCAAGTCAGAGGATAAGCGAAAAAGCCTTTGTGAGATTCACTTGTGACATAAATCCAGGAAGTGATTTCTCATAGGTTGGGTCAGTCCAATTGTGCATCACAATGAACAACATGTGAGTTTGATTTCATCATCCTTACTCATACTAAGATCATGTCATCAATGCCCTCAGATTTGTCTTAATAATATCCCCATATTATTAATATGACAATGGACAATACAGAATATAAAACGCAGTAGATATTCACGGATATAAACATGCAAATATAGAACACAGTAGATATTCATATAAAAACGATCATATCAAATATATCAATTTATTCCAATAAAAACTGCTCAACGTTCCATTATTCAAATACGAAAACAGATTTACATGAAACTATAGCTTGTCGAAGTCCAATGTTCCATTGATATTCAATATGTTTGGTACAAGACATTGAGTTCGATAAAGTGTCAGCTAGTTAGTTATTTGTTTGAACTTTAAGATTACGATTTTCACATATCTTGATAAATCATTCGAATGTAGTGAACCTTCGTAAATAGGATCTAGCGTCATCACGACCTATTTCAAAACCAGCATAAGTATAGCAAGTATACTTAGTTTCAGTTTGGTATCTCCACCATAACCAAAGAACACATATCCAGTATTTCAAAAATACTTCAATATGTTCACTTAACAGCAATCCAGTGACTCTCTCGTGGATTTTGTTGGTATTTTCCAGTAAGGTCCCCTTAGGAAGTTACATTTGACCTAGTGCTTCTTATAGCGTACATGATGAATGGAATAGCCGATTCATAGGGATTACATTCGTTCGCTTCACCACATCAGGTGTGGAAAGTCCTTGAGTCTCACTCAAGTTTACATTGTGTTGCATACGAGTACTTCCTCGTTTGGGAGCATCCATTCTAAACCGTTTTAGAATTTTGTCAATATAAGCACTTTGACTTAAACCAATTAATCGCTTTGATCTATCCCAATATATTCTTAACTTCAAGCATGTGTGTCATATTTCTACAATCCTTCATGTCAAAACATTTTCCAATCCAGGATTTTCATCTTGTAGCATTGGTATATTGTTTCACATGAGTGACATGTCATCAACATGTATGATTTGAGAAATGACAATGCTCCCACTAGCTTTCATATATACACATGCTCATTTTGGGTTTTAGGTGAAACAAACGGTTTTATTTCATCATTAACCGAATTTCATAGTCATAGTACACTACTTTGGCTATAAGAATCCTAATTTCTTTAGTAAGAGGTGAGAAGGTTTCATAATTGTCAATCCCGTAGGATTGAGTGTAACCTTTTGCTACTACAAGAGCTTTATAGGTGTGTATATTTTCATCCATGTCAACAGTCTTATTGTTTTGAGAAAGACCAACTAAGTTCAAAACTTAATTGTCTCTCATGGATTTCATTTTCGCATTCATAGCTTCAAGTCATTTTTCGAATTCAAATTCGATAATGCAACTTGATAGTTATGGAGTTCATTATGATCCTCGAAACTTTGCTCCTCAGCATCGACATAAAACTATATCGTTCAGGTGCATGAGGTGTCTTTGCGGACCTACGAATGGGAACAACATCATCTTGTGGTCCAACATCTATATGTCCAGCCTCAGTAAGATATTTGCTAGTGTTACCAGAAGGTTGTGCATCTTCGCTTTGAATCTTGTCAAAGTCTATAGTGCTCCCACTTGCTTTGTGAAATGAGACTGTTCTCAAGAAACTCAGCGTACCTAGCAACAACAATTTGTTCTCAGGTGGGTAGTAAAATAGTAACGAAGATACAGTTGATAGATATGGGTCGAGTTTGTTCAGCATGTCTCGTTCCACGAGATCCTCACAACCCCAGATCTTCAAGTAAATCAAATTAGGGACTTTCCCAAGCCATATTTCATATGGTGTCTTTTTAACCTTTTGGTCGGAACCATATTAAGTATACGAGCAGCAGACATCAGTGCATGCCCCTGAAAAGGATAGTTTAAGAGTAGTAGGATATCTCCTTTCATACACACCATTATCTTGTGGAGTGTATGGAGGAGTGTATTTGTGAGACAATCTCACGGTGTGTAGGATGATCCCGAAACTCTTGACTCATGTACTTTCCTCCTTGATCAGGACAGATAGCCTTTGTTGTCTTGCCGAGTTGATTTTCTACTTTATTTTAGAAAGCTTTGAACGTTTCAAAGATTTCATGTTTATGTTTACTCAAGTAAACATAACCATAACGACTGATATCATCAAAGCTTTCATGTTGATGTTTAATCAAGTAAACATAACTAAAGCGATTGATATCATCAGTGAAAGTGATAAAGTAGGTGGCACCTTCCCTAGTCTTATGACTAAAAGGCCCACATACATCAGTATGTATGAGTCCAAGTAGATTTTTAGCTCTTTCGCCTAACATGGGAGAAAAGCTTTCTTGTTATCTTCCCATAATATACAAGAGAGGCATTTTAAATGATTCATAATCATTTGTTAAGAAGCCCGTCGTGTTGTAGTATCAAAATGCGTTTCTTGTTTATGTGGAAAAGATGACAATGCTCTAGGTAAATAGAATACAAACCGTTTTGGATTCTTGAGTGCTATATTTGTATATAGAACTATCGTTTGAATCTGGATCATGCATATGAATTTCAAGTATACTATTACAAGGAACAGTTATAAAAACATGTTATTTTACATAAAACAAAATATTATAATCCATAATAGTTTGAATAAATCATTATTCATCAAACAATAAAGCTAAACAATGCATAATTGACAATTGTTCAAAACAATAATTAACGCATTAGGAAGGATTAGATCACAGCTTCCATTCTTTTAGCTTTCTACTTCACTTTTAATCTTGCACATTTGTGTAAATGTGAGTTCCACAACTAGTGTCATACACTCAAGATTTATTAGTAAAAGTATAGAGTTCTATAATGAAGATACCTAATGTGCTAGCCAGAACACATTTGTCCTTCATCAACTCTGCCATGTAGGCAGGACAGATCCTCCTTCAATGGCCGGTTTCATCGCAATGATGGCAAGAAATATGCTTTGTAGGGTGCTCCTTTTTAGCAGGTGGGGGAATCGTAGGTTTGGAAAAGTAAACTAGCTTACCCTTAACTAGACTCTTGCCTTGTGCTTGCACTCTAATTCTACCTGCTAGAGAAAGCTTTCTCAATCTTCAATCTCCTAAGATTCTACCTTCCCTGATTGCTAGAAAAGAATTGGGTAACCTTTGCTCAACCAGTTTTACTATAACATGTTATTTACCAATTGTCTTCCCCATGCTATGTACTTTTAAAACTCTTTTCAAACTGGTCATAGTCCTTGGATAATGAGGTAAGAATCAAGCTCATTCCAAGAACTTGTGGCAATGGGTAACCAAGACGCTCTATTTGATCAAGATACCAATTCATATTCAAGATGTAAGTGCTAACTGATTGGTTATCCTCCTGCTTGTAAGCGTGGAATGCTTTAATTGTTTTGAACAGTTTATGTTCAGCATGTACTTGAAATATCATTTTCAAGTCGCTTAACGTGGCATATGCTGTGATTTCCTCCTTTGGAAATCGGAGTTCATGCTCACAAGCATAGGAGTAGCGACTTCTTGGTGTTCGTTAAACGTTTCGGTAAAGGCTTGACGAAAAGCAACATAAGCATTGGCAAGAGGTGTTTCAGGTAAGGCCTCTTATAGGTGTATCAACTTGTTCTCATCTCTAAGGACAATCCTTAGAGTTCGATATCAATCGATAAAGTTGATATTAGTCAGTTTCAGTTTTCAAGAAATGATTTTAGAGTGGAGATACTTAGGTTTTGATTTGTTATTGTTATCTGTATAACACACAAAGTTCAAAAAATAGTATTTTCAATAATAATTTATTTTAAAAAAATTAACTACCCAATTAATTTAATTAAAAGCTAATATCTTCATTTGAGCTTCTATCACCACATCAGTTGATGTGCTAGTGATGATAGATCCAATAGGTAGGTGACGATCAACAATTGCATTACAAGTGCAACTCTTAGAGTTATGGGACTTCATGGAACCTAGTGAACAAGCATCTAGGGTCAAATGGCATGTTTGACGCATCTTCGCCTCGTAACAAGGTCTCACCGTTAACTCGATTAAGTCATCCAATGTGAACTCGTGTCAAAATAAATCTAGGTCTCACGCGTAGACAATAATAACCTCGGATTTAAATTCAAACCACGTCTCACGTGAATTTAAAAGTAGAAGCAAGTGATTTCAACCAATTGGACGACGTGACTTAAGTTTTAGGTATGAAATTTTAAGAAAAATTTATTAAGATATGAATGAATCATGTACTACATTCATACCACTTCATAAGTCTGGTAAATAAGCGGTAAAATGTTTAACGATTATTAAGTTTGAAGTTATAAATCGTATTTAAACTTACTTTATTAATCTCAAAATACTAGTTTCGGTTAAAGAATAATCATCGATAATTAACAAGTAATCATTGATGATTAAACAATAATCATCGATGATTAACAAGTAATCATTGATGATTAAAAATTTGGATATTTTAATGTTTGTGTTTCAAAACTTTTATTTTAGTCGTTATGATTTGTATCAAATACAAAATATATAACAACCACAAACATACAAGTAAAACATGCAACACAATTTGTGCAAAACCTCGACCGATGATTACCTAATTTCGGTCACGTGAGTCATCACGACGGACCGAAGGGTCAAGCTAGGGGACGGGCCAACATGAACCCAATGGGCTCCCACTTGCTTGAAGAGCAAGTAGAACCCAAAATTACCCAAAACAGTGAAGTGAAGAAGCTGTCCAAAAGTTTCTGCTTCGTTCAGAATGAAATTCGCCCTAGAAGACGCTAGTTTCAGTCTTCCTGACCTTCTTGACTTTTCTAGATCTTTGAGATACGGAAGTTGTGGCGGTGGTTTCAGGTCCAAAGGAGTTCGGGAACTCCTACAGTTCTGTTTTTCGTTCAGCTGCGCAGGAGGTGACGAAAAATCTTATTTTTCTTCAATCTTTTCTTCATTCTTGGTCAACAAATTACAAGAAATAAAAGTAATAAAAATACAACTATTCTAATACATTCATAAACGAAGTTTGCCCCCAAAATTGGCACCAAATGTAAATAAATAATTGAAATTACAACAAGAGTCATATAAAATACATGTTTTGCCATATAAATATTAACAATTAAAATAAAATACAATTATTCTAGGTTTTCATCGGTTTTGTACAATCAATCAACATTTGACAAGGTTTTGGCTTGAGATAGGCAAAAATACATGTTTTGCCATATAAACATTAACAATTAAAATAAAATACCAAGCCAATAAAAAATAAAAAATTCAATTAACAAGATTAATTTTTTAATGTGGTTTCTGTAACTAGTAGCTATTTAGGGTTCCAAAAAATCAAAATTTTAACCCAAATATTTAAGGTTTTCCAAAAAGAAATAACCCTAGGGTTCTTTGTTTTCCGTTCGATGCACCAAGGGGGCCAAAAAACGTTCGCTTTTAGCTACTTTTTACAAAAAACTTGGTAATTAAATCATCAATATGATGACTCGCGATACCACTGTTAGTGATTTACGGTTTAATCAAAGTAAAACGCAGCGGAAATATAACATAAATCATCAATCAAGGATCTACATATTGACAATATAATTAAGCATGAAAATCAAAGAGATTAGTATGTAGAAATCATACCTTTGAAGCCTTTGATTACACCAACGAATAAGGCTGAAGAACTTCAAGAATTCAAAGTAGAATTCCTCTAATGGTATCCACACTACACCAGAACACCAAATAGGATGCTAGTCCCTTGGTCAAGAATCAAAATATTAATTCATTTGTACGTTTCACATGCAAAACTAAAGAAAATGATTTTTTTTTTCCTTTTGCTTGTTAATTCGTGCGTACAAGACAGAAACGAAAAACCCAAAACCACTACTTCTTTCGTAGCAAAATAAAAAGGAAGAATCTTTTTCCTTTTGCTGTGCGATCAAGAGAAAAAGAAACCACACAACCTTTTATTTTTCTTTTTGCGGCCGTAGGGTTTTGGGAAGGGAGGATTAGGGTTAGTTAGCTTGCTCCCTAATCTAGGTACTAATCTTCTAATTACAAGTTAGGAGATATGACACTTAGCCGGTCGTATTTTTGATTCTGTATGATTACTCACTAATACGCTTTACCTTAACAATTAATTGAAACATATCTAGTTAAGTAATTATAGTTTATATAAATAATATAATTACCCTAATTATGTTATATATATTAAATGGTGTTTGGTGTATAAGTGTAAGATTCGTCCCATATTGGTTGGAGAGGGGAACGATACACTCTTTATAAGGGTGTGGATACCTCTCTTAGCATGAGGCCTTTTGGGTGGAAGTGGTCCATACCAAAAACAAAACCGTGCGCCGGTGGGCAAAGCGGACAATATTGTGCTACGGGGTTCTGGGATGTTATAAGTGGTATCAGAGCCAGATCCGGGCCGATGTGCACAACGAGGGCGTTGTGTCCCATGGGGGGGAGAATTGTAAGATTCGTCCCACATTGGTTGGAGAGGGGAACGAAACACTCTTTATAAGGGTGTGGATACCTCTCTTAGCATGAGGCCTTTTGGGTGGAAGTGGTACATACCAAAAACAAAACTGTGCGCGGGTGGGCAAAGCGGACAATATCGTGCTACGGGATTCTGGGATGTTACAGTTGGTATCAGAGCTTTGGCTTGAGAGAATTGGGTTCACAAGGGGTGGATTCCAAACTCAAGTCGAAGCATGAGTTTTCAAAGTGAGTTTCAAAAATGTTTTAAAACGAGTCCAAATCCAAATCGAGAAGCAGCGCATCACGATAACCTTATGCTTCTAGTACTTTAAATTTTGAGTTATTTAGTTATTATAAACGTCACGAGTGACGCTAACTATTAAGAGAATATTAGAGTTGGACACGAGACGAGCGCGAATTGTGCGACTATATACATTTATATATATACTATATAATTAATGTTGTGAATTACTTGGTTATGTGGATGGTATAAGGATGGGAGATCGTGGAATTTTTGAAGCTGGCTCGAAACCATGTTGTGGGTAGGTGCGGATAATAATAGAGGGCCCCTATTATTATACGCACATGACTCATGCCTATGTTTTGAAAAGGATTCAAGGAGACCATTCGTCAAGCATCTAAGTATCATTAAAATTCCCGATTCTTATATATACTTTCTTTCATATAGCAAATGGCACGCAACAGACCAATCGCCGAGGAGATTCGCAACATGATTGACGAGGCTTTGGGACAGAGGCTACCAGAATTGTTTCAATAAATGTTTCCTGAGATAACTGGGCAGGTCGGCACCTTGATGGACGAACGGCTCACGAACCACGCTGCAGCAGGTACTCAACAACGACCACCAAAAGAGTTCTCTTACCGCGACTTCTCCGTTTGTTCGCCCCCAGAATTCTACGGAGAACCTGACCCTAAAGTTGCCATTCGATGGCTCGCCGACGTAGAAAAAGTGTTCTGAGTCTCCAAGTGCCCAGCAAACTTGAAGACTACCTATGCGTCACACTTGTTGAAGAAAGAGACAAATGACTGGTGGGAGGAAATGACCGCGAAAATGACCGATGAAGAACTGAATGCTATGACTTTTGAAACATTTTCTGAGCAATTCAAGAAACAATACGTACCACGTGCTGAGGTAGAGAGGATTACTAGAGACTTCTTGGAGCTCAAGCAGACTACCGAGTCGGTGAAATACTGCTAAATTTCATGAGTTGGCCGCCTTTTGTCCTGATCATGTGGCTACGGAGGAAATGAAGATGACGCGCTACAAGTCCATGCTGCGTAGTGACATCAGGGAGTTTGTGAGCATAGTGCCTCGCAATACGCTAGTGGAGATGATTGATACCGCCCGAAACCGGGAGCTAGAGCTTGACCAACAGAGGCGTGAAAGTAAGAGGGCCGCGCCAACTTCTACTGGTAACGTGACGCAGGGAAACCATAAGCGTCACAAAATCGAGTTTAAGCCTTACAGTGGGGGCAACGCACGTGGAGGTACAAGGCGTGGCGATGAGAAGAAAGATGTCAAAGGGGCAGTGTGCTTTTATTGTCACAAGGAGGGTCACGTGAAGACTGAGTGCCCGGAGTTGCAGGGTAGAGGTACACGATAACTTATTTGTTTTTTTTTAATTTTTGTGTTATATATCTGTTTGCAATATGTGATACGTGATTATTTGCTAGAAGGAGGTGGATACGGGGTAGTGAAAAACCCTGCTCCAGCCACCTTGAGGATTACCGACGGGGTGCAGACCAGAGCTCGGGGACGAGCTTATACCATGACCGAGGAGGAGGCAAAGAGGGCCCCTAACGCCGTTGCTGTTACTATTTCTTTTATACTTGAGTAACATTATTTGAACTATAATGTTTGTGACGAGATTTTTATATATATGTGAGATTATATGTATTATGTGATAGGTACATTCCGTGTGAACAATGTGCCTGCTTTTGTGTTGTTTGATAGTGGGGCCACCCACTCTTTTGTGTCTTATGCTTTTAGCACCCTGTTGAGCCATAGGGTAGGGGACCTGAGTATGCCTTTGACGATAGAGGTAGCTAACGATAAGACTCTGTCCGTGAAAAGTATACCGTGATTGCACAATTGAGCTGTGCGGGGAGAAATTCCCCATTGATCTTATTCCTATTGCCATGCGAGATTTGTGCGTCATAGTTGGGATGGATTGGATGTCAGAGTACCGTGCCGAGATTCTTTGCCACAGGAAACAGATCCGTATCAAACCTCCAAGTGGAGTTGAGCTGTTGATCCAGGGGGATGTTGATCGATTGGTGTCGGCACTGTGTTCGGCTGCGAGAGCGAGGAGACATCTTCAACACGGTGCCGTGGGGTTTTTGTGTTATGTGATTGATACGATTCTTGAGAACAAACCTAAAATGATCGGGGACGTGCCGATCGTGAGTGAGTTCGCATATTTTTTCCCGATGATTTACCTGGAATCCCTCCGGAGAGACAGGTTGAGTTCCGCATTGATTTGGTACCGGGCGCGGTGCCGGTTGCCAAAGCTCCTTATCGTCTAGCGCCACCTGCGATGAAGGAGTTTTACGATCAGTTGCAAGAGCTGCAAGAAAAAGAGTTTATTCGCCCTAGTAGTTCACCATGGGGAGCTCCTATTATTTTTGTGAAGAAGAAGGATGGGTCACAGAGGATGTGCATCGACTACCGTGAGTTGAATAAACTTACGGTGAAGAACCGTTATCCACTACCGAGGATCGATGACCTGTTTGATCAGTTTCAGGGGGCATCTTGGTTTTCCAAGATTGATTTGCGTTCGGGGTATCATCAGATGAGAGTGAGAGAAGATGACATTGAGAAGACCTCCTTCAGAACGCGATACGGTCATTATGAGTTTGTAGTGATGCCGTTTGGACTCACTAATGCACCGGCTGCGTTCATGGATCTTATGAACCGAGAATGCAGTTCCATGTTAAACCGCTTCGTCATTGTTTTCATCGACGACATCCTTATCTACTCGAAGACCAAGGAAGAGCACGAGAAACACCTGCGCGAGGTGTTAGAAGCGTTAAGGAAAGAAAGTTTGTATGCAAAGTTTTCCAAGTGCGAGTTTTGCTTACGTGAGGTTCAATTCTTGGGGCATGTAGTGAATGAAGAAGGTATCAAGGTGGATCCGGCAAAGATTTCAGCAGTAATGAAATGGGAGGTGCCAAAGACGCCAACAGAGATTCGTAGTTTCTTGGGTTTAGCGGGTTACTATCGACGATTCATCAAAGATTTCTCCAAGATCGCGTTGCCATTGACCAAGTTGACCAAGAAATCGCCCGCGTTCAGTTGGGGAGAGAAACAACAAGAAGCTTTCGAGGTGCTGAAGAAACGCCTGTGCGAGGCGCCGATTCTTTCACTACCAGAGGGTGTAGAATTTTTTGTGGTGACTGCGATGTGTCTATTCAGGGTTTGGGTGCAGTGTTGATGCATCGGGAAAATGTGATTGCCTACGCGTCTAGACAGTTGAAGCCTCATGAAGGCAATTACCCCACGCATGATCTCGAGTTGGGAGCAGTGGTGTTTGCTCTCAAGATTTGCAGGCATTATCTCTATGGTGTGAAGATCACGATTTTTACCGACCACAAGAGTTTGAAGTATCTGATGGATCAACAGAACTTGAATACGCGACAGAGGCGATGGTTAGATGTTTTGAAGGATTACGACTGTGAAATTCTTTATCATCCGGGTAAAGCTAACGTGGTAGCAGATGCACCGAGCAGAAATCCGATTCGCGGCATTTGTATGAGGCTTAGAACAGTAGCACGGTGGTTAGATGTTTTGAAGGATTACGACTTTGAGATTCTTCAGCATCCGGGAAAAACTAATCTGGTAGCAGGCGCACTAAGCAGAGATCCGATTTGTGGCATCTGTATGAGGCTTACAGCAGTTGCATCTTTGCTAGATTCGATTCGCACGACACAGATAGAGGCTTAAGAGACCGAGCAGACCAAGAAAGAGCGTGTTTCTGGTATTATTCCTGATTTCACGAAGAACGGCAGAGGATTATTGACACACCTGGGTCGAGTATGGGTTCCTTCTCATGGAGGAAATCGTATTATCTTATTGGACGAGGCGCGTAAGTCCAAGTTTTCTATTCATCCCGGGGCGACAAAGATGTATCGGGACCTTCGTGATAGTTATTGGTGGCCGGGGATGAAGCTGGAGGTAGCTGAGTATGTAGAGAAATGCTTGACTTGTCGGAAAGTCAAGGCTGAGCACCAGAAACCACATGGGTTGTTGCAGCCGTTAGAGATACCGGTTTGAAAGTGGGGGCAGATAACCATGGATTTGATCACCAAGTTACCAAAGACTCCGGGTGGTTTTGATGCTATATGGGTGGTGGTCGATCGTTTGACCAAGAGTGCTCACTTTATTCCTATTCGTGAGGCCTCGTCAGCAGAGAAGATAGCCGATATATTTGTGAAGGAGGTTGTGTCGAGACACGGGGTGCCAGTGTCTATTGTTTCTGATAGAGATACGCGTTTCAAATCGCGATTTTGGGCGAGATTTCAGGGAGAGATGGGTACGAGAATTCATTTCAGTACGGCTTTCCATCCGCAGACTGATGGGCAGAGTGAGCGTACGATTCAGACGTTGGAGGATATGTTGCGGGCATGTGTGTTAGACTTCGAGGGTAACTGGGATAAATACCTACCGTTGGCCGAGTTCTCCTACAACAACAGTTTTCATTCGAGTATAGGCGTGGCGCCGTTTGAGATGTTGTATGGCAGAAAGTGCAGGACGCCCATTTGTTGGGGCGAGGTTTGCCACAAAGTACTTGGTAGTACGGAGATTGTGCTTAAAACTACTGAGTTGATTCAGCAGGTTCGTGAGAGACTCGTCACCGCACAGAGCAGGCAAAAGAGTTACGCTGACAAGAGGCGGTCAGCGGCGATTACGTGTTGCTCAAAGTTTCCCCCTGGAAAGGCGTTATTCGGTTCAGGAAGAGGGGAAAGTTGGGACCTCGGTATATTGGTCCGTATCAGGTGATTGCACGAGTAGGCAGGGTGGCCTACCAATTAGAGTTGCCCGACGAGTTACGCCTTATTCACAATACATTTCATGTGTCTCAGCTGAGGAAATGTATTGTCGACGAGTCAGAAATTGTGCCATTGGAAGATATCTAAATTGATGAGAAGCTGAACTACATTGAGAAACCGATTGCCATCTTAGATCGTAAGATGAAGACATTGCGTAACCAAGAAATCCCTATTGTGAAGGTGCAGTGGCAGCACCGTAAAGGTTCGGAGTGGACCTGGGAGCCCGAGGCTGAGATGAGAGAGCATTATCCCGAGCTGTTCCTTAGCGATGACTTCGGGGACGAAGTCTGATTCAAGTGGAGTTGAGTTGTAACGCCTCAATTTTTCTTGTAATGAATTATTTATTTTTATTGAAATAAATTATGTGACAATTATTATATGAGATCTTTTTATGTGTTATGTGCTTGTATGTGTATTTTATTCGAGATATAAAATAATACGCATTTATTCTTACAATGACAAGAGTGTCACTTGATTGGAGTTTAATTAATCACGAGGATTAATTATTTAATAACTAGGGTGTTATTAAATTCTTGAGAAATTACTTTGAGTTAATTAAATGTGTCGCGACCTTTAACCCCGAGTTAATAAGAGTAGATGTTATGCCGGCCGATAGGTCAAGGCCTGTTCTACACTAATTCATTTCAATTCTGAGTTGAACATGTCCATTTGTGGACAACCATCGTACATGACAAACCAAGGGGGTGAGGTCCGAGTCTTTATTTTCATGCTTTTTAATTTTCGTTGCAAGTGGGCCCAAAATCCTTTTAAGGCAAAGCCAGCCCACGTGATTTCAAGCTTGATGACCGAATTCATTTGTTCTTTGATACTTAAGTTAATTCCCATTGGCCAACCCTACCTTCTTCCATGCGGCGTGAGTAACAGGCAGAATCCCTAGCCTCCTTCTTGATTCGATATTTCCTCCTCTTTCTGTGGATTTTTTTAGCACTCCCACCCACCCTTTTGTTCAGTCGCAACTCCATCAAACCAAGGAAAGGAGGTCTTGTGTTCTGGAGCTGCTATTTCCTTGATATCGGTAAAAACCACCACCCTTTTGTCTATTCGTTTTTCCTCTTGTTATCTGCTCCTAATATCTATGATAACGATGGCGTGATAATTACATAACAGAAGCAGCAATCGGGCAGATCGTGTGAAGTCTTCGTGAAAAAGTAGCAAACAACACTCTCCCTAGCCGGTTATCATCGTTACTTTCGGTAGTATATCTATCTATTCAATTGTTTCATGCAAGTATCGATTATTGTATCTAATCCCGGTTGTGCAGAACTCTGATTGAACCAAAGAGGGTTCGAAATTTTGTATTGAAACTGTTTGTTAGGTCACAACAACCCTGGTTAGTTTGATAATTATTTAGATTAATAATTTACTTAAGACAATTAAGGTGATTAACACAGTAATTTAGTCAAACGTATATTATTCCACAAAGTGTGGCTTGTAGCGGAAATACAAGACCACTTGAACAATTACAAAGATAGATAAGTGAACGTGTAAATTGGTGAGTACTCCTTTGCAAGATGATCTCTATTTATAATGTTATAAAGATCTTACATTATGGCAAAGGAGTAACCGAAGGACCAAGTAAAGGAAATGACTAAGATCAAGGGATTTGATCTTAGTCCGTTACAATACTGAGTATCACTCAGTCCTTCTACTTAGTATTGGTATTCCAATACTGAGTGCTGATACTGAGTGGCCAGTATTGGCCAAACTCAGTATTACTCCTAACTTAGCTAATTTAATCTACCTTTTAATCTAAGCTAGTCTAGGTTGTTTTGTTATCCTAAGATTTACAAATGGGTAGGGCGTTTTGCCTTAACAATCTCCCCCTATCTAATGATAACAAAACAATTACAAAGAGATTTCAAACTACATGAACTACAAGCTGCAGAGTCTTCTTCTTTATTCTTTGTTGATAGATTTAAACTCGTAGAAGACTTCTTTCTTCACATGGATAAACTCTTCTCTCTTCTTCAGTTCATCCTGCCTGTTGTTTAGTACAGCAACTATCTTCTTTCTGAACCAAGAATCTTCTCTCTTGGTTATCATCCATTTTAGACCCACCAAATGGCTGATAGGAGCTGTTGCCAAGTCTCCTTCAGTAATGAAGCACTCTCTGTCCTCTGAGTCAGTATACATATATCCAGATGTTGGATACATGGTACTCTTTTGATCCTGAAAAATAAGGTTAGGAGGAACAGTATATTTAGGGAACACTCTGAATGTATTCAGGCACTCAGGTTTGTTGTTTTTCACAGCCTCAGTCATCACACTGAGTGCCCCATAATCTGCTGCATAAAGAATGCCTTGTTCATAGCATACAGCAGATACAACCCATATTTCATCCATCATCACTTGGGCTTCAGAAGACCTGGATTTCAACTCCTTAATCAGTCAAGCAATTTTAATCCAGTCTTGTAGTCCCATATTCTGAATGTCATGAAGAAAGATCTTCATTGGAGGACTGACTGGCCCAGTGCATGTTGCAGTAATGCATCTGTCAACGATTTTAACTTTAATTTTGTTGACAAACTCATTCAGCCAGTGTATGTTCTTCACATTTTGAAAAGCTCTGTTCCTCAGCATGTTCATCCTGTTTTCCCTATATTTGAATCTTTGAGCAACAATGTTCCAATATTGTTGGAGAACATCATCACCTGTTCTTCTGACAGTATGAGGCTTCCATGAATAATCTGCCTCAGTATCAGTTTCAGGATCTTCTTCCTTGACAGGGAAATATCTTTGAGCTTCAACCTCATCCTCAGTATATTGGACAAATCTTCTTGGTCTAATAGTCAGTGGAGCTGGATCTGTTTCTTCACTTGATTCTGAGGACATAACCACATTTGTCATTCTTCTGGTTACTGGTCTTCTAGCAATTCTATAAGGTTCTTCAGCTTGAGGTGAGATAGGTTTTCTTGTATGCTCTTCATCATCTGAGAATGATGATGAAGAGGTTTCTTTATTTGCTTCGTCCAGTGCAAAATTTAAAAAATCTTCTGATGCCACTGGATGTTCTTCATCTTCATCATCAACAATAGGCCATACAAAAGGCCTATACACAATAATCTGCAAGTTGTTTTCCTCAGTAACAACTTGCTGAGGTTGGTCAGTGTCAGTCTCCCCCTGAGCAGATGGCTCAGATGGTTCTTCTTCAAGTTGTTCCAAGACTGACCTTCCTCTTTGTCTGTTTCTTTCATATCTAAACCGAAGAGGTTCAGTATGAGGTGTTTCATGATGTTGTTGTTGTTGTTGTTGTTGTGGAGGTTGATCTTCATTTGGTTTTCTTCTTTTCTCCCCCTGAACAGATGGCTCAGGTTGATCAACCTCTTGATCTCTTTGTCTTTTCTCCCCCTTATTATTATCATTGGATGGGGAGGAAATAGGTTCAGTATCACCACCCATGTCCCCCTGTTGATCTTCAGGACTTGGGGAGAGCATAGGTTCAGTGTCAGCCTCCCTTGCACTTTGAGTATGTGCAGGGGATGGTGATCTGCGAGGCTGTTGTTGCCTCCAGTGGAAGTTGGTGGAGGTGGTGGAGGCTGTTGTTGTTGCTGTAGGAGTGCCACTAATTGCTTCAAGGAGTCAATCTCAGTAGTCATTGCATCCATCCTGGCCAGAATGTTATTCTGAGTAGTCTGAATGGCCAGGATTTGATTCAGAATTGTTTGTAAAGCTCCATGTACTTCCTGAGACTGAGTAGGTTGTGCTCTTTGACCCTGCACAGATGGTGCTAAAGAAACAAAAACATAAAACTGGTTAGTAAGAAAACTTTATCAAATAGAATTGTGGTATTGATTAACTCTATAATCATATAAACTGAATTTGGAAGTCTGTATTTCATCTGGTTCATGATGAAATATTGTGGACTAGTGCAAAGCATGTGTAAGAAGTGTTTTAGTAAAAGCGAGTGTGAGATTTGAAGTAGCTCAGTGTAGGATAAGTCACATTTACTAAAGGTTTGGTTGGGAAATTCGAAGCCTGGGATATGCTTCTTGTTATTTTCAATGGTTATCACTCGGTATTAGAGTGATAATAGTAATGTGGCTATAACCCATAGAAAATTTTGGCTAATGTGGCTTAAAGGGTTTTTGATCATTTCTTGAACAATGTTATCCAACTCAAAATAAGTTGGACATTATTCAAGCAGCACCAGTGGGTGTCAGTGTGACATCAACCACTATTGTCCCTTTAAATGGTGAAACAACTGTAGACTGACAATGATCTTTTGAAAAGCTCAGTATATGAATTTTGCATAGCAGCAGTGGGCTTACTATGTTGGCCATAAGAGTATATATTTGAAAGTTCGATTGAGACTGTGGTCAGTATTGAGTTGGTACTGGCCAATACATAGTCTCTATGGGGGAAAAATATATATATATATATAAGTTTAAGGATTTTTAGAAATTCATACCTGAGACTTTATCTGATTCTCTTCTGGCATCATGAGAGGTCGGTGCAGGATCATTTGGATTCTGATTTGAGGCACCAGCACCTTCATGAGCTTCTTCTCTGCCGACAGCTGCACCTTCCAGGGTATGATGCTCAAACTGAAGTTCTACATCAAGAGGATCATGGGGTTCCTCAATATGTTGAGCAGTGGGATCCGGTTCAGGACCTGGAAGGTCAGCATTGGCTGCAGCAGCACTTTGTTCTTGAAAAGATGCAGTTAGAGATGGTACATTTCCAGGTTGCATCTCTTCAGATGAGAGGTTTCCCATAATAACCGGGGAAAGATTTCTTCTTCTTCTGTGGATAACAAGTGGTGTGTCTTCTGAGGTCTCAGTATCAGAAGCTGTTTCAATATGAGGAGCATCAGGATTCTGTGCTGGTGGAGATGATACTGCTGCTGGTTGAGCTTCCACCATCTCAGTATCTGGATCATCGTTTCCACCATCACCACTGTCATCATCAGTATCATCATTTTCTGATTCAGTATCAGAAGATTGTGCATCATTAATGTGTGCCTGGACTATAGCCCACATAGAGTGACTCATTACAGGCTCTCCTTCTCTTGGCCTGTAAAAGAAAATCTTCTCATGAAGAGGAGGAAGATCCACTCTTGGGTTGTTGAAATCATCATAGATATGTGCAGGCATCTCATTCTGAAAAATGAGGGAAAGAAATCTGCAGAAAGGAACATTTAATTCTCGGATCTTAGCACTGACCAGAGATGCTAATTCTTCAAAAATCAGTCTAGCATAATCAATGTCCCTTCCATGGTACATAGCATGAACAATCTGCATACCAAAATCGTTGATTTGATCCAAGGCTCCAGTCTTGTGAGTCATACACCGAATAATTGTAGAGATCAGTATACCCCACATTGGACCAAATTCATTTCTTTTAATGGTCCCCGTAGTACCTCGGCGTCCAATTAGTGGTAATACTGATCGAGCCTCGATTCGATCAACAAAGGGCTCATATTGGGCATGAGCAGGAAGTCCCAGAGATTCCCGAATTATTGCTGTGGAGACGAAGGTTCTTCTTTGTTCTCTAATAACCCGACCTGTAATCATATCCGGTGAGTCAAGTGCAGCCGAGTACCAGAATTCACAGAGCATTTCTGGATAAATGGCTCTAGGATATCGAATTAAGGCTTGAGTGATTGGGCAGTGCTTCAGAAATGTAACCATTTGTGTGAATTCGGGGCACGCCCAAGCTTGAGGAATATTAAAATTTGCTGTGATGTTGTTCCTCGCAAACTTTGGTAGTTCATCGTTTCTAAACTGTTTTGCCGGTGCAGCCTCTGGTGCAAAGAACGTATAATTTGCCATCTCTGATTTGGATTTTTAAGAAATTTGCTTGCAAAGAAAGAGTGAAATCGTTAATCGCAAAGAGAATCGAAATCGTAAGTAAGAAATAACTGTTGAAAGAAAATTTGTAAAGAAAGAGAACAACGGTTATTTATACTGAATTATAATGATAATTACGGTATTGGGAAGTAAAATCGGCTGCATTGACAGCCTTATCCTGTATCAACGGTAACTTTCCTATTAAGAAAGGTTACTGTTGGGGAGTATAAGGATTAAAAGTCAGTTGTATCACTCCAGGACTCCAATACCGAGTTAAAAAAAATAAATAATAAAATAAAAAAAATTAAAAATTAGAAAAACATTTAATTTAAACTATAAATTAATAAAAAAAATAAAATTTATAAAATTTGATAAATCAGACGAGTGATACTGAGATGATCAGTATTCAAAGTAATACTGATCAGTCGGTATCACAAAATTTTAAGAAAATTTAAGGATTCAGCATACCTAATTGACCTAGTAGATATATTAACTTTTCCTCAGAGAGAGGTTTAGTAAACACATCGGCCAATTGATCATCTGTAGGAACAAAATCTACCTCAACCTTACCCTTTTCCACATTATCTCTAATAAAGTGGTGTCTGATATCAATGTGCTTTGTTCTTGAGTGATGGACTGGGTTTTCAGTGATAGCAATAGCACTCTTGTTATCACAATGTATTGGTGTCTTCTAGAAATTAAACCCATAGTCCATTAGTTGATACTGCATCCATAGAAGTTGAGCACAGCAACTTCCTGCAGCAACATATTCTGCTTCTGCAGTAGAAGTTGCTACTGAATTCTGTTTTCTGGATGACCAACCAACTAATCTGCCACCGAAGAACTGACATCCTCCACTTGTGCTCTTCCTGTCCAACCGACAACCTGCAAAATCTGCATCTGTATACCCTTCAAGGTCAAAGTTTGAGTCTTTGGGATACCAAAGACCCATGTTAGGAGTACCTGAAAGATATCTAAAGATTCGCTTAACAGCTTTCATATGTGATTCTTTAGGATCAGCCTGATACCGAGCACACAAACAAGTTGCAAACATGATATCAGGCCTGCTAGCTGTTAAGTAAAGTAGAGAACCAATCATACCTCGGTATGTGGATTGACATACTGGTTTACCAGTTTCATCTTTACTTATTTTATCCTGAGTACCCATAGGAGTATGCATGGATGATAAATTTTCGAATTTATATTTCTTGAGCATGTCATGCACATACTTACTTTGATTTATGAAAGTGCCATCAGGCTTTTGTTCAACTTGTAAACCAAGAAAGTAAGTAAGTTCTCCCATCATACTCATCTGATACTGAGATGACATTATCTTAGCAAACCAGTCACACATTGACTTGTTAGTGGAGCCAAAGATAATATCATCCACATATATTTGAATGAGTAAAATATCAGAACCTTTTCATTTTGAAAATAATGTTTTGTCAATTTTACCTCTTATAAACTTATTTTCAATTAAGTACTCAGACAGGGTATCATACCAGGCTCTGGGAGCTTGTTTGAGCCCATATAGAGCTTTATCAAGGTTGAAAACGTAATTAGGAAATTTAGGGTCAACAAAACCTGGTGGTTGTTTGACATAAATTTCCTCCTGTAGTTTTCCATTCAGAAATGCACTCTTGACATCCATCTGATAAACTTTGAAATTCTTGAAAGCTGCATATGCAAGATACAGCCTAATAGCTTCAATTCTTGCAACTGGTGCAAAAGTTTCATCATAGTCAATACCTTCTTCTTGCCTGTAACCCTGAGCAACCAGTCTGGCTTTGTTTTTGATGACAACACCATCCTTGTCCATTTTGTTTCTGAACACCCACTTAGTACCAATAATAGTTTTACCAGCAGGAGGTGGTACTAAGTTCCAAACTTTATTTCTTTCAAACTCTGTCAGTTCTTCTTGCATAGCTTGTACCTAGTCTTCATCTAATAAAGCTTCATCAACTTTCTTTGGTTCCATGGTAGATAAGAAGCTTGAGAAGAAACAGAAGGTTGCAGTTTCTTGGGGTTCAAATTCTAACTTTCTTCTTGTTTGGACACCTTGTTCAATGGGACCAATAATATTTGCATGAGGATGGTCTCTGTGTTCCCTTAGATTATTTCCTAAGGAAACATTTGAAGCAAGATCAACAATATCTTGTAGTGTTGATGGATTGTCTGCCTGATACTGAGTTGAAACTTGTTCAGTATCAGACACTACTGGTTGCTGTTCTTCTGAATTTTGTAGATTGGATGTTGATTCTTGAGAAGTACTGGAAGATTCACCTTCCTCATAAGTGGAGTTATTCAGATTAAGAATTGGGAACTCAGTATCGGGGTTCTCAGTAATTGGAACCTCAGAATCTATATAATAATAAAACAAGGTTTAGAAGTGGCCACGTGGACCCCTTAAAAATCAAGATAGACACGTGGCAATTCCTTAGCTTTTTCAATTTTTTTATTCGGCAATTATTAAAAAGTTAATTTAGATTTAAACGCTTTAAATAACAAACTTCCCTAAATCTGGGGCCAATATTAAAAGCTTAATATTGCATTTAAATTCGATTCAGTTAACAAACTTACCAAGTATGCAGGGTTGACTCTTTAAATGCCAAATACGAAATTATTAATTAAAATCTGCATATCTGACCCATATTTGTAGCTTGAATACTTAAATGTTTACTTTCATCTTCAAATCTGCAAAATATACAATTGAATGAAATTTTTTTAGCTTTTATTAAACATAATTAATAATATTTAACGAAATAAACTTGCCAATTAGAAATATATGACCCATATATTTAAATCTGAATAAAAATTGAGCAATTCAAATCTGCATATCTGACCCATATTTAAACAAATGTGTACTGCAATATAAATAGTCAAATACATATTTACAGAATATTTATTTCGTATTTATTTTTTTAAATTAAATTTTTAAACGGTACATATGTAGATAATAAATATTCATCGTTGAAATATACAATCGTTCCAGAATTAAAGTAATTCCTTTAATTACAGCATGGATGGTGTTAATTTCAAATCTTCAACTAAGAATATTAAAAATGAGGCCAAAATAACTTTGGGAAGAAATACGAAATATATGTTGCAAAGATGAATTTTTTTTAAAAATATATTGAATAAATATTTTTGGTAAATCAACAGTTCATATTCACAACTTATATAAATATTGAATATATAAATATATATTCCCTAATTAAGAAAACTACGTCTTATGTAATTCAATATTCACACTTTTTATATTTTCGAATACATGTACCTGTTTTAAACTTAAATGCTAATACTCCATAATTATCGCTAAAATATTAACTACATCCAATCATCTCTACAATATTTTAGGGATGATGATTATTGGATATTTAATAAAAAAACAACTTACCGAACGATGGTAATGCAATTATTGATATTGACCCAGATCTTATAATTTCAACATCTGCAGACCCATTAAGTACGTTGATTGATTTTGTTTATCCTTCTTTGCTAGAAAACATAAATACTCCTGGCTATTTTCAAGAAAGAGCAATACTTACCCCTAAAAATGAAGTTGTTAGGGATATTAATGATCGTTTTTTAGCCATTTTCCCGGGAGAAGCCAAGGAATATTTAAGTTCTGATAGCATTTGTCCTGAAGAGTTTTTGAATGAAGGGTTTGATGATAGTTTGTATTCACCGGACGTGCTTAATGGTATTAAAATAGGTGGATTGCCAAATCATCAGTTAGTTTTAAAAGTCGGTGTTCCCGTTATGTTATTAAGAAATATTGACCAGAAAAATGGTTTATGCAATGGTACAAGATTTCAGATTGTGGCTTTGGGTGTCCGTGTTATAGAAGCAGTTGTTATATCTGGGAATAATGTTGGATACCGTACTTTTATATCAAGATTATCTTTGACACCATCTGACGCCAAAATCCCCTTTAAATTTAAAAGAAGGCAATTTCCACTTTCTATTTGCTTTTCTATGACTATTAATAAGAGTCAAGGTCAATCATTGTCGAAGGTGGGTCTGTATTTGAGAGAGCCTGTTTTTTCACACGGTCAACTGTATGTAGCATTATCTAGAGTAAAAAGCAGAAAAGGACTGAAGATTTTAATAGAAGATAAAAATGGCGGTGTGACGAATAAAACTTCAAACGTTGTATTTAAAGAAGTTTTTCGAAATTTATCTTGACTTATTTTATTAAACATTTTCATAATTTGTCATTGAATGTTGGACTTCCTTTTAGTCATATTTTGGAATTTTGTCTTTGAAATGATGTACGTGTTTTGCAACCCACTTGGCCCTCTTATAAATATATTTCCTTTTTATTTTATATGATAAAAAGTTAATACAAGTCAAATTAAATCTGGGAAAATACTTTGTATTTTATATTCTTAACGATCAGTATAAAGAGTGACAGCTCGTGATTCTTCACGCGTTATAACCTAGTTTGATATATTGAAGTGAGACTGAGGTGATTCTTGTTCAGTATCACTCATACCATGATCAACATAATATGGGTGAGACTTGGGTTGTTCAGTAATAGAATTATCTGGATTGCATAGAATTTCTATGCCACTGATGTCTTCGGTTGCTGAAGTAGAATGCTCATTCTGATTTTCATCAAATGTAACATGAATAGATTCTACAATCATCTTGGTGGAAATGACATACACTCTGAAGGCTTTAGAATGTGGAGAATAGCCCATGAACACACCTTCATTTACTTTGGGAGCAAATTTGTTGAGGTTTTATTTAGTACTGAGTACAAAACATTTACTCCCAAAGATGTGGAAATATTCCACATTAGGAATCTTGCCATTATATAACTCATAAGGAGTCTTTTGATGACGTTGGACTATTGTAGCTCTGTTTTGAGTAAAATTCGCAAAATTTACAGCCTCTGCCCAGAAGCTCAGTGCCAGTCCAGCATGGCATAACAAAGTTCTTGCAGCCTCAATCAAAGTTCTATTCTTTCGTTCTACAACACCATTTTTTTGTGGTGTGTAGGCTGCAGAGAAGTTTTGTATTATTCCTTTTTCTTCACAGAAATCAACCAATACCGAGTTCTTAAACTCAGTACCATGGTCACTTCTAAGTTGTTTGACCTTGTTGCCTTTTTGAAGTTCTTCTCTTTTAATGAAGGCAATGATTTCTGTTGTTGCATCAGCTTTAGTCTTGAGAAAAATAACCCAAGTGTATCTTGAGAATTCATCAACCAAGACTAATGTATAGATCTTTTTGGCCAAAGATGGTGTGCTGATGGGACCAAAACGATCCATATGAATCATTGTAAGAGGTTCATTTATGGAGTGATTAACCTTTGATTTAAATGAACTTTTCTTCTGCTTGCCCATTTCACATGCTGAGCATAACTTATCTTTTGAATAAGTAATAGTGGGCAGCCCTCTCACCAGTTTCTTGATACTGAGCTCATTTATATTTCGGAAATTTATGTGAGAGAGCTTCTTGTACCATAACCAATGTAATTCTGGTTTGACTTTAGACAGCAGGCAAACTCGAATAGTGGGGTCTATTTCAGACAGATTGACCACATAGACATCCTTTTCTCTTCTAGCAAGTAGTACAGGTTGCCCTTTATCATTGTAGATGATTCCTGCAATCTTTCTGAACCGAGCTTCATTATCATCATCACACATCTGGCTGATGCTGAGCAGATTGTGTTTAAGACCCTCCACATAGGCAACTCTTTTAAAAATTATATTGCCTGCCTTTATTACTCCATACCCTCTTGTTTTCCCTATGGAATCATCTCCAAACTTGACAGAAGGACCCTTCTCTGGAGTATAGTTTAGAAGGTACTCCATACTGCCAGTCATGTGTCTTGAGCAGCCACTATCTAGATACCATTTTCTGTCACCCTTCACTAGACACAAATAATAAGTTAGTTCTTTTTAGGAACCCATTTTTGAATGGGACCTTTGGTAGGAGAAACAGGGTTTGACTTGATCTCTTTTGTGGGAGAGGTCAGTATCACTTCAGAAATAACCTTTGAGGTTTTCTTTGGTGATACCGACTTAGTTTCTCTCCTTTTCTTTGGTACTGAGTACCTAGGACTTGAGAGATCAGTCCAGCATTCATCTCCTTTGTGTCCAATATGATGACATCTATAACATTTTCTAGGTCTGTTACGAAACATATTTTCATAAGGAACTTTTGAAAATTGTTTAACTGTTTGTTGATTAGTATTAGTGAATTTTGCAAACTTTTGACTCAGAATTTTGATCTGATCACCAATAGATTTTAAAATGTTATTTTTGTCATTTTTTAATGCAGTTTTAATTTTTATTTTTGACTGATTTTGAAGGAGATGATTCTGGTGTCTTAATTTTATTCTGCATAGAAGTCTTTTTGTCAGTTGACTTCTTGTTTGTGACACTTGAAGATCCTGTTGAAGTTGTTTTCTTTTTATCATGTTTTAGATTGACAACTTGAACAGGTTCTTTAGATTCTTGAGTAGTTGACTTTGCTGTTCCTGTGGATTCAGTATTAGTTAAATCAGTTTGAGTAGCAGTAAGTTTCTTTTCTGTATTCTCAGGTTCTTTATATATCTCAAACGTAGTTGTGTTAAATAAAACTTCAAATGGAGGAACAGCAGAAGTGTCATACTGTACTATTTCGAGGTCAGTATCAAAAATTTCTTTTTCAGGAAATTCAATACTGAGCTCTTGTAGTTCGGTATAGCACTTAGAACAGATGGAAGGACCAATTGGTTTTTCAAAAGTGATTTTATCCTCATCATCTGATTCAGTTTGACATCCTACTTCACAAAAAGTTTTTGCTTTTACAAACTGAATAGGGTTCATATCCGAAAACTCTTCAAATAAATCAGCAAAATTATTTCTGTTTTTTAATTGAGGATCAACACCAAGTGCAGCCCTTACATTTTCTGGAAATTGTTGATTTAGACATTTATTTAGTTTAATAGATGCATTTCCCCAAGATTTAAACTGATTTTCAAATTTTTCTTTTTCCAGTTTGTGTAAATGAGCTTTATCAGCTAATCTTTGGTTAATGTCTTGTAAGTTTAAAAAATCTAATTCTAAATCTTTAAATTTTGCTAATTTATCTAAATGTTCGTTATTTACCCTTTCAAGTTCATGAATTGTTAATTTTAATGCCTTTTCTCTCTGTACTAAAGTTTTAAGATCAACAATCATATACTCAAAAACCTTTTCTTTTTCATTATCTGAATAAGTTTGAAAGGAACTCACCTTGTACAACTGAGTGGAATCCCAATCAGTATGGACACTCATTCTTTCAGCTTCTTTGATATCTCTCTCAAAGGAGCTCTTCAAATCTTCTTCAGTAAATGCCATAAAGGCTTTGTTCTCAATTTCTTCCTCATCATCACTTATTTCCTCATCCATCCAAGCCTCTGAGTAAAGTGCTTGATGAGGTG
Source organism: Calendula officinalis (assembly GCA_963853835.1). Taxonomy (NCBI): domain Eukaryota; kingdom Viridiplantae; phylum Streptophyta; class Magnoliopsida; order Asterales; family Asteraceae; genus Calendula; species Calendula officinalis. Next base: position 65,896,286 of record OY970828.1, read on the forward strand.
CACCATTCCCTGCTGCATTCTTCCCCTTGCTCCAGTTCTTTAGTTTGACATACTTGTCTCGATACCTTTTAGCTCGGTATGCAATCTTGTCATTCGGATCAGTTTCAGTTGACTTGGTATGACAATTCGCAGCAATATGCCCAGGCTTTCCACACCTATAGCAAAGACCTGATCTTGGGTCAGTATTGGAAGAGCTAACACCAAGCCTCTTCTTTTTCAACTGATCCAGCTTCATGGACATAAGAGCCATTTGTGTTTCAAGCTCTTCTGCCTCAGCATCAGCAAGATCAACTTCTGGTTCTTCAGGTTCAGTTACAGTATATGCCTGTTGCACAACTAGAGCTGTTAAGGCAAAAAGCCTTACCTCTTTGTGAATCTTAGGATAACAAAAACAATATAGAATAGCTTAGATTAAATGTAGATTAAAATAGCTAAGTTAGTAGTGATACTGAGTTCGGCCAATACTGGCCACTCAGTATCAGCACTCAGTATTGGAAAACCAATACCGAGTAGAAGGACTGAGTCATGGTCAGTATAGTAACTGACTAAGATCAAATCCCTTGATCTTAGTCATTACATTTAGTTAGTCCTTCGGTTACTCCTTTGCCCATAATGTAAGATCTCTATAGCATTATAAATAGAGATCATCTTGCAAAGGAGTACGTACCAATTTACATATTCATAGTATTCATCTTTGTAATTGTTCAAGTGGTCTTGTATTTCCGCTACAAGCCACACTTAGTGGAATAATATACGTTTGACTAAATTACTGTGTTTATCACCTTAATTGTCTTAAGTAAATTATAAATCTAACAATTATCAAGTTAACCAGGGTTGTTGTGACCTAACAACTGGTATCAGAGCAGGCTAAATTAATTCTTATTTAGTCGATCTTTTAACCCTGGCAGCCATTCCTTATACTTATCCTTCAAATACCCAAAAATCCAAAATGTCTACAATTGTTGCCCCAGTCATGTCTGGCAAGGGAGTGCCCATCTTTGATGGAAAAGACTTTCATCAATGGAAGCTTAAAGCTCAGTGGTATCTTGAATCAATTCATCATGAGATGCTCACTGTGCTGAATGATGGTCCTATCATCCCACAAACTGTGGAACCCGTTGCTGCTACTGATGATGCTCCTGAGAGCACAAGAACAGTTCCTAAACTGAAACACACCTGGACTGATACTGACCGTCAGTTATTCAGTCTAGACTCAAGGGCTAAGGGAGTGATTGGTAATGCTGTTACCAAAGAAATACTTAATGCAATTATGAAATTGCCAACAGCAAAGGCTATGTGGGATAGTCTATCAATCACTTATGAAGGCACACCCAAGGTGAAGTTGCAGAGGAAAAGCAACATGAGAAGAAAGTATGAAAACTTTTTCTCTACCCCAAATGAAGACATTACTACTCTCTACAACAGGTTTAATACTGTTATCCATGATTTAATCAGTGTAGGCATTGTAAAGGAAGAAGGAGAACTTGTCCAAAAGTTCTTGGATAGTCTCCCTCAACAGTTCCTTGATATGACAAATTCTGTCAATGCTGCCAACAACATTGAGTCATACACTCTTCAAACCTTGTATGGATTAATGTTAAATCATGAGGAGAATAATGCTGCAAGACTGATCAACTGGAAGAAAACTGACAAGTCTTCCACTGGTATGGCTCTAGTTGTACAACAGGCATATACTGTCACTGAGCCTGATGAACCAGAAGTTGATCTTGCTGATGCTGAGGCAGAAGAGCTTGAGACACAAATGGCTCTTATGTCCATGAAGCTGGATCAGTTGAAAAAGAAGAGGCTGGATGTTAGCTCTTCCAATACTGACCCAAGATCAGGTCTGTGCTATAGGTGTGGAAAGCCTGGACATATTGCAGCAAACTGTCATACCAAGTCAACTGAAACTGATCAGAATGACAAAATTGCATACCGAGCTAAAAGGTATCGTGACAAGTATGTTAAGCTAAAGAACTGGAGCAAGGGGAAGAATGTAGCTGGGAATGGTGCACCTCATCAAGCTCTTTACTCAGAGGCTTGGATGGATGAGGAAATAAGTGATGATGAGGAAGAGGTTGAGAACAAAGCCTTTATGGCTTTTACTGAAGAAGATTTGAAGAGCTCCTTTGAGAGAGATATCAAAGAAGCTGAGAGAATGAGTGTTCATACTGATTGGGATTCCACTCAATTGTACAAGGTGAGTTCCTTTCAAACTTATTCAGATAATGAAAAAGAAAAGATTTTTGAGTATATGATTGTTGATCTTAAAACTTTAGTACAGAGAAAAAAGGCATTAAAATTAACAATTCATGAACAAGAAAGGGTAAATAACGAACATTTAGATAAATTAGCAAAATTTAAAGATTTGGAACTAGATTTTTTAAACTTACAAGACATTAACCAAAGATTAGCTGATAAAGCTCATTTACACAAACTTGAAAAAGAAAAATTTGAAAATCAGTGTAGATCTTGGGGAAATGCATCCATTAAACTAAATAGATGTCTAAATCAACAATTTCCAGAAAATGTAAGGGCTGCACTTGGTGTTGACCCTCAATTAAAAAATAGTAAAAATTTTGCTGATTTATTTGAAGAATTTTCGGATATGAACCCTATTCAGTTTGTAAAAGCAAAAACATTTTGTGAAGTAGGATGTCAAACTGAACCAGATGATGAGGATAAAATCATTTTTGAAGGATGTCAAACTGAATCAGATGATGAGGATAAAATCATTTTTGAAAACTCCATTGGTCCTTCCATCTGTTCTAAGTGCTATACTGAACTACAAGAGCTCAATATTGAATTTCCTGAAAAAGAAATTTTTGATACTGATCTCGAAATAGTACAGTATGACACTTCTGCTGTTGTAACACCCTCAAATTTACAAGATTTTTAAAACTTTTTAAATGTAATAATTAAATAAAAATGTCCCAATAATTTAATTATTAAAATCCCAAAGTAATAAAATCGTATTTAACAAAAATCTTAAAAGCGGAAATAGTTTAATAGAGTAAAAAGTTTGTAAATATAATAATTGTTGTCCACATCAGCACGGGTAGAATACAGCGGTCAACCGTCCACCTTCTCCTTCCCTTTGCTAGTACCTGAAATGGTGGGGAAAATAGGGGGTCAGCTGGAGAAGCTGAGTGAATATCTCAAAATGCAAACAACTTTAACATACAACACATGAGGGCACATAAGTGTACTCCTAATCAGAAACTACTCGATTAATTACTCAGATTTATTTCTCAGATTTTATTACTCAGATTTATATAGCGCGCTCGGGTGACTTGGGACGAGAGATCAACCTCGACCCGCCTCACACCACCTCAACACCTGTACTCTTCGGTGTGAGTCAAAAAGCCTGGCACCAGTACTCTTCGGTGCCAAGTCAAACGTCTGACACCAGTGCTCTTCGGTGTCAAGTCAGATATATTATGTTTAATGTTTTAACTCTAATCTCAGAAACTCAGAACTCAGAAAGCTAAATCACCGCAAACTCAGATAGTAGTTGACTCGAATAACAGATCAATCTCAGCTAGTAGTTCAGTCTCAGATAACAAATCAGGCTCAGATACAAATCAGTCTCAGATAACAGATCAATCACAGAAATATAACACATAAGTCATGCATGTACGACGTTAAAACTAAATACACGGTGAGAATACTCACCTCGAGAAATGCAAGCTCCAAAGGTTCCCGACAATCAGATGGATAGCACTTATCTCCTAGACGGTCCTAAAACCAAAAAGTGAAACCCGGAATTAAAATCCTACCCGAGGACTTATTTCAGAAAACTGGCAGCCCCCGTCAGTCTCACGGAAACTGCCATAACTCCTAAACGGTTTATTAGATTTTCCTCATATTTTAACCACAGCTAGAAGACAATCAGAACTACAGTTTACTGTGAGACGGTCACTGGCCAAAACAGACTCTAAGTGTCTCCAAACAGTGATGCAAGACGGACATTCTGCACCGTTCAAATTCCTAACAGCAGTCTACTAATTCGCCTATAACTTTTAAACCGTAATTCGGATTAACGAGCGGGTTGCGGCGTTGGAAAGCTAATTCAAAAACCAAGGTTTCATCACGGGCCAAAAGCTCTAAAGATTATTTTAAGTATTTCAAAAACAGAGTAGAACATTAGGGCAGATTCTGCCAGAAAAGTATGGATTCACAAAACTCGTTTTAGCAACCCGACCCGTCACCGGAAACCCGAGCATTTAAAATTCATTAACCGACAGCCCTTCCTACATCACAGTTATCTAGGTTTACAAAAAATTTGATTTGTATTAAAACTAGCTACTACCAATTTTCCCGGTTGAAAACCAAGAACCCTACTGGTTCGGTTTTCCCCCTTCGGTTACCGATTTCTGTTTTAAACGAATGGAACAATAACCCATTCCCAACCCATCTAAGGCTCAGCCTTAAATTTCCGTCACCACAGATTCTAGTTCGGTTAAAACCACACACACAAAATCTATAACAATCTAATAGACGGACTACATACGGCTAACAAATCAAAACCTCAGACACAAACATCGAATCCAGCTAGTAATTGTAGCAGCCCTAGGACTCTATAACGAACCGATTTACAACTTAGTCTACGGCAAAATTAATAGATACGAACAATAGAACCAAGAAAATACCTAAGGTTAAAACCCCACAAACTAGTTCACCGATAATCCGATCGTCCTCGACTCGAGTGATACCTGTTTTCCAACATTAATCAACGTAACATGAACGGTTATTCGTTTCCTCTAAACATCCAGAATTATCGGGCAAACTCGAAAGATAAATCACTTACCGAGGCTAGATTGCAAAAATCCAGAGTTCCGGTACTTCGACGAACCAGTCCTCGAACCACCTTTGCTCGATCAACGGATGGAGAAAACGAATGGGGAGAAGCAGTCGACGATGGAGAAACTAGAAGCGAGAGAATGGAAATCCGTAATCAAGGTATACGGCGGATTAGGGTGGGCAGAAGTACAAGATCTCTTGCAATTATACGTATGAATTCTTAGGGGCTTAAAGCCCGAGCTCATGCAAGTTGGGCCCTTCACTTCCTTACGCAAGCCCAAGAAATACAATTATCGTGGGCCAACACTAGACGGTGGCCTAAGGTTTGTTTAATCCGGAATTATTCAAGTGACACGAATAGGAGTGAGCTGGTAATAATTTCCGGCCTTGGCCTTTGGCCGGCCTTGACCCGACACTCAAATCTCGAATATAAATAGCGTACTGGAACGATTCACTTAAGTATTCTATCACGACATAACAACTCAAAATATCCGTACAAAAATATTTAAGATTCCTATTAACGCGTAACCGAAACGTCGCGTGCTCAATTCACTTAACAATGTCAAATAAACAATGAAGAAGGGTTTTTAATAAAAACATAAAACGCAATTAAATTAATTCCTAAAAATTTCTGGGCGTTACAACTCAATCCCACTTGAATCAGACTTCGTCCTCGAAGTCTTCACTCGGAAATAGCTCAGGGTAGTTATCACGCATCTCAGACTCGGGTTCCCATGTCCACTCGGAACCCTTACGGTGCTGCCACTGCACCTTAACTAACACAATCTCCTTGTTACGCAAGGTCTTGATCTTGCGGTCAAGAATCGCTATCGGCCGTTCAATATAGTTCAACTTCTCATCTATCTGGATGTCTTCTAATGGTACCACTTCAGACTCGTCCACAATACACTTTCTAAGTTGTGAAACGTGGAAAGTGTTATGGATAAGATGGAGTTCTTCTGGTAATTCTAGACGATAGGCAACCTTGCCAACCCTGGCGATCACCTGGTATGGACCGATGTAACGGGGTCCCAACTTTCCCCTCTTCCGGAACCGGATTACTCCCTTCCACGGGGAGACTTTGAGCAGTACATAATCTCCAACCTGAAATTCTAGAACCGATCGCCTCTTATCTGCATAACTTTTCTGACGACTCTGCGCGGTAATCAACCTCTCACGCACCATCTGAATCATCTCAGTAGTTTTCAACACGATCTCAGTACTACCAAGTACTTTGTGCCCGACTTCGCCCCAGCAAATAGGCGTTCGGCACTTCCTACCGTACAACATCTCAAAAGGTGGTTTACCTAAATCAGAGAAAAGATTAGAACTTGATTCTACACATAACTAAGGGAGGAAAAAAATATTTAATAAACTTACGAATGCTCGAGTGGTAACTGTTGTTGTAAGAAAATTCCGCCAACGGTAAGTACTTATCCCAACTACCACCAAAATCAAGCACACATGCTCTCAGCATGTCCTCGAGCGTCTGAATCGTCCGCTCGCTCTGACCGTCCGTCTGTGGATGAAACGCGGTACTGAAATGAAGTCTCGTGCCCATCTCCTCTTGGAATTTCTCCCAAAATCTCGATGTAAAACGAGTGTCTCTGTCTGATACAATAGAGACTGGTATACCGTGTCTCGCCACAATCTCACGAACAAAGATATCTGCCATCTTCTCGGCTGAAGAACTCTCCCGAATCGGGATAAAGTGGGCACTCTTAGTCAAACGGTCAACGACTACCCAGATAGCATCATAACCTCCTGGCGTTTTCGGTAACTTGGTGATCAAATCCATCGTGATCTGTTCCCACTTCCACACTGGAATCTCTAACGGCTGCAACATACCATGAGGTTTCTGGTGCTCGGCCTTAACTTTGCGACAAGTCAGGCATTTCTCAACATACTCGGCCACCTCTAACTTCATACCTGGCCACCAATAGTTCTCACGAAGATCTCGATACATCTTAGTCGAACCTGGGTGAATAGAAAATTTAGACTTATGAGCCTCGTCTAATAAAATATTACGGTTACCACCGTATGAAGGAACCCAAACTCTACCAAGATGCGTCAAAAGATCTCTACTATCCTTCACAAAACTACCAATCACACCTACAACCCGTTCCTTCTTAGCCTGCTCGGCTTCTGAGGCTTCTATCTGTGCACCGCGAATAGACTCCAACAACGATGCTACTGCGGTCAACCTCATACAAACTCCCCGAATAGGGTGTCTGCTCAAAGCATCAGCTACTACATTGGCTTTCCCCGGATGATAAAGGATCTCACAATCATAATCCTTCAACACATCAAGCCACCTCCTCTGTCTCATGTTCAGATCTTGCTGATCCATCAAGTACTTCAAACTCTTATGATCAGTGTAGATGGTGATTTTCACACCATACAAATAATGCCTCCAGATTTTTAAGGCAAATACCACGGCACCTAATTCGAGATCATGCGTAGGGTAATTTCCTTCATGAGATTTCAACTGTCTCGAAGCATATGCAATCACCTTACCCCTTTGCATTAGCACGGCACCCAAACCCTGAATAGACGCATCACAGTAAACCACAAAATCTTCTACACCCTCTGGCAGGGCTAGAATCGGTGCCTCACATAACCGATTCCTCAATGCTTCAAAAGCTTCTTGCTGCTGACTACCCCAACTAAATGCAGCTGATTTCTTTGTCAACTTCGTCAAAGGTGACGCGATTTTGGAGAAATCTTGAATAAAACGACGATAATACCCAGCCAAACCCAAGAAACTACGAATCTCCGATGGCGTTTTAGGTACTTCCCACTTCATTACTGCTGAGATTTTTACGGGGTCGACTTTTATACCTTCTTCATTCACAACATGCCCCAGAAACTGCACTTCCCGTAACCAAAATTCACACTTGGAAAATTTCGCATAAAGACCTTCGCGTCTTAACGTATCTAACACCTCGCGAAGATGAACCTCGTGGTCCGCTTTGGTCTTTGAGTAAACCAAAATATCATCTATAAACACGATCACCGAACGATCTAACATACTACTACACACCCGGTTCATGAGGTCCATGAAAGCCGCTGGTGCGTTAGTGAGTCCGAAGGGCATCACTACAAACTCATAATGACCATAACGGGTTCGAAAAGCGGTTTTCTCAATATCTTCTTCTTTCACCCGCATCTGATGATACCCTGAACGTAAATCGATCTTTGAAAACCATGACGCACCATGAAGCTGGTCAAATAAATCATCGATTCTCGGCAATGGATAACGGTTTTTCACCGTCAATTTATTTAATTCACGGTAATCGATACACATTCTTTGTGACCCATCCTTCTTCTTCACAAATAATATCGGTGCGCCCCACGGTGAGCAACTCGGTTGGATAAATTCTTTTTCTTGAAGTTCCTGCAACTGATCATACAGTTCTTTCATTTCTGGCGGTGCAAGGCGATAAGGAGCCTTAGCAATTGGCGCCGCACCCGGTACTAAATCAATTCGAAATTCTACCTGCCTCTCAGGTGGTATTCCCGGCAGATCCTCGGGAAATACATCGGCATACTCGCTAACAATAGGAACACTTTCTATCGACCTCGGTTTCGATTCAAGAATGGTGTCGATAACATAAGCTAGATAACCCACGGCACCGTGCTGAAGATATTTTCTTGCCCTCGCAGCCGAACACAGTGCCGGCACCAATCGGTTTATGTCGCCCTGGATTACCAATTCAATCCCACTTGGGGGTTTGATACGGATTTGTTTTTGTTGACAGAGAATCTCGGCATGGTATTCAGTCATCCAATCCATCCCCACAATCACACATAATTCTCTCATAGCGATAGGAATAAGATTTATGGGAAATTTCTTCCCACACAGCTCGATCAGACAATTCCGGTAAACTTTTGTAACCGTTAGAGTTTTTTCGTTGACAACTTCTATCACTAAAGGCTCAGAAAGGTTCTCTAATTAATGAGACATCAGTTTGCTAAAAGCATGAGAGACAAACGAGTGGGTTGCCCCACTATCAAATAACACAAAAGCAGGTATTGAAGGATTTATGTGCACAGCTAAGTACACGTGTCACCGTGTCCAATGTTATAAGACACTAAAGGGTCACACCACTACACACCCAATAATGGACAACCGAATAAAGTAAGTTGTGTGGAATAATTAACTAGTTAAGTTAATTATAAAGAAGAGGATAAATAATAATAAGTCAATTATTATTTGTGAGGATGGTTAAATATTAGGTTAAGTATTTAACGGACAGTTAATTAATAGTTAATTAATTAACTAGTAAAAGTCCAAGGGTTTAAAGTGTTAATAGGAAGTTTAGTTATGAGATTAATCTTAACTAAATTCCAAGGACTAAACCGTAACATCTAGCCTTATAAATAAAGGGCTTGTGTAAGGGTTTAGAGACTAATCACTTTACACACTCAAAACCCTAATACTCCCTCTCCCTCTCGGCCGTACGAACGAACGAAGAACCCATAGGGTTCTTCGAGTTTTTCTTGTTCGAGTCTCGGTCGACGATCACACACACACACGAGTTCGTGTGATACTTTGTTGGTACAACGCGGTCTTGCAGCGTGTTCAGGTGGTGCAGTAGAGGTGGATCACTTCTTTAGCAATCTAAAGGTAATGTTCATCTTCTTCTATTCTCGTGATCTCATTGAATAGTAGAGATCCAGTAATGTGGTATTCAAGTTCCGCCATGTGAATACTACAAGGTTTTCCTACAGTGGTATCAGAGCTTTCTACTAATCTCAATGAGATTCGAAGGAGTTTCTTTTCATCTAGAAAAGAACCCTAGAATTTTCGGCCAAGAACATTGTTCAAGTTTATGAACAATTGGTTGATTAGGGTTCTAGATTAAAAGAAATTAGGCTTCTTTTTCCTCCTTGTATTTTTCGAAATTTCATATACATATATATAATATATTAAGTTTTTTTTATCTTAGAAAGAACCCTAGTAAATTTAATCCAAGAACATTGTTCAAGTTTATGAACAATTGGATTGAATAGGTTTCAAGATAAAAGGAATTAGGTTTCTTTGTTATTTAGTTATAAAACCCTAGAAAATTTGATCCAAGAAAGTTATTCAAGTTTATGAATAATTGGATTGAATAGGATTTTTAGATAACAAAAGAAAAAGGTTATAATTATTATTAATATTATTATTAAAAATTAAAAGCGGGAGTCGAAACCAAACCAACCGAGTTTCGGTGGTCGACCGAAACCTAGTCCACCGATTTCGGTTGGATGATGGTTTCTTGGTGACCAAGTTATCGCATTTAGGGTACAAGATTTTATGTAACCTAAATCGGGAATAAAGAATCTACAAGATCTATGTATATTCTTTTAGTTGGTAAATCAAATCTATGTAAATCTTTTGATTTTTTGACTAAATATCAAGAACAGATCAAAAGAATAGATTTACATAAATCTTGACTAGTTTTTTTTTTAATAATAAATAATAATAGATTATTAAATGAACCTAATGATTTTAAACAGTTAGTTTAATATCAAGATAATTATGAAATTAAGGAGGAAATAAGAAACAAGTTTATGGGTAATTTAATAATTATCAGTTTGGTAATTTAAATTATCAGTTTATCTATTTAGTTAGAATGACATAACCCAAAATGATTGATATTGTGTTTATCTTGTATTTTTTCGGAATTTTAAATTTTTCGGAAATTTATATAAAGTTTTTTTTAAAATAAACAAAACACAATAAACCAAGTCTTTGGGGTTATGCCATGGCAATTTTCGAAATTGCTAAGTATTGTTTTATTTTATTTTTCGTTTATACATTATAACATAAAATAATAAAGTGGTGATTATAAACAGTTTGTTTAGAAAACCAAGATTTAATTATAAGATGGTTATTATAAACAGTTTGTTTAGAAAACCAAGGTATAAATTAATAAGGTGGTAATTATAAACAGTTTGTTTAGAAAACCAAGTTTAAAATTAATAATGGTAAAGTAAACAGTTTGTTTATAAACCAAGTTTTATGAAACATATTAAAAGGTGGAATTTATAAACAGTTAGTTTATAAAATCCAAGTAATTAAAAACTGGCTAACTTTTCGAACAAAGGAAAATCCTTTTTAGAAAATCTTAGATCAGAGTGCAACCCATCTAATGGAACACCTCACTTGTTCAACGATATTCACATTGTAAGGAGAAAGAACCTTAGATGTGGATTCAAATCATTGCGAGTGTTAGGGTGCGTAGGGTCTTGTGATAATCGGGAGTCCCGGCGCAAGGCATCACACTGTCTTAGATGGTACGATCTATTTTGGTGATAATCGGGAGTCCCGGCCCAAAATGCACTAGAGGGATTAAAACATGTACAAGTTTGTTGTTCAACTTGATATCCCGAGGATCTAGGAATCGTTTCTAGTCTAGAGGCGATCGGTATGGCTATACCTACCAGAAATAGCGTGGCTCTAATGGGAAGTGCCCAAACCTTGCATTAGAGGACGTGAAATATGGGTCCTAGTCTAACTATTATTATTAAAAGGTAATAATGTTAGAAGTTATTTATTTTATCTAATCTTACTAACCGTTTGTTTGTTTTTCTTATAGATGTCTGTACTGTCAGAAATTCCGTTTTATTCACCGACTGAATCACGAAAGTTCATTACTGGAAAATGGAAGCTTACTGGTCCAAACTACAAAGTTTGGAAGGTGCATTTTAGGAGTTACCTAAAAGCACAGAATCTGTTGTACGTGATAGACGAGATGCCCAAGGGACAACCAGGGCAAGATGCCCAGGATAATGAGCTTGACGCTTATTATCAGTATCTGGCAGATGAATCACAAGTTATGTCGATTCTTATTCTTACTTCATTATCAGAGCTTACTGATAGTCTACGTAAGAAACCATGCTATGAGTTTGTCCAGTATCTTGAGGAGACGTTTAAAGATAGTACTGAAGATAGCAAGCAGTTCATTTTACAAGAAATCATCTCGTCAAAAATGACAGATGATCAACCACTGAGTGACCACCTTATCAACATAAGGAGGTTACTAGGTTGTCTCACCCTAGTTACTGGCACATCAAACGAACATGAACAAGTCTTGTTCTTGTTTGGATCTCTCACTCAGTACTATCAGGACAAGGTAGTACGTATGATAGGGAATTTTGATTTGACTGTCGCAGGTCTACACGAGAGTCTCTTGTGTATACGCGATGTTCAAAGGCTGGAGGAAGAATCTCTTCCCTAGATTCAGCAGGATGAGTTTTATGATTGGTTGAATGACTTTGCTGATTTGTGTTGCCCAACTTGTGGCAGCAAGGATATTTGCGAGCACACGTCGGACGTGGGGCTGTTGGACGCTGACTTTGTCAGTGATTCAGGTATCTTTATGATAGATTGTCTCGTTACTTCTAGTGAATCTTGGGTATTGGATACCGGATGTGGTCATCACATTTGCAATCATTTGCAGGGATTTAAGAAGAACAGGAGGCTGGGACGAGGGGATGTTGAACTACGAGTAGGCGAAGGTTCCAAGGTTGGAGCTGAAGCCGTAGGGACATATCTTCTCAAGTTGCCTTCAGGAAGAGTTTTGGAACTTAAAGATTGTTATTATGTTCCTAGACTTATTAAGAATGTTATTTCTTTTGATTTACTTATAGACAGTGGTTTTTATTATGAGTTTTATGGAAAAACAATTTCGTGTTTAAAAGATGACTTTTTATATTTTAACGCAAATTCTCATAATGGTCTATACACGTTAAATCTAAATAACATAGAACGAGAAGTTTATCATATAAGTAAAAGATCCAAGAGTAACTTGAATCAAACTTATCTTTGGCATTGTCGTTTAGGTCATATAAACGAGACTCGCATTAAGAAGCTCCACGATGATGGAATTCTAGAACCATTTGATTTGGAATCATATGCAATATGCGAAGCTTGTCTATCTGGCAAGATGACAAAAGACCCTTTCAATCACTACAATGAAAGGGCATGCGAGTTGTTAGGGATTATACACACAGATGTGTGTGGACCCTTTACTCCAGAAGCTAGAGGAGGATACCGCTACTTCATTACCTTTACTGACGACTTCAGTAGGTATGGTTATGTCTTTCTTATGAGACTAAAGTCTGAAAGCTTTGACAAGTTCAAAGAATATCAGAGGGAAGTAGAAAACCAACTAGGCAAGAAAATTAAGTCACTTCGGTCTGACCGGGGAGGCGAATATTTGAGCCAAGAGTTCGACAATCATTTGAAGGAATGTGGGATTGTTTCACAACTCACACCTCCGTATACGCCTCAGATGAATGGCGTATCAGAAAGGAGGAATCGCACCTTGTTAGACATGGTACGTTCAATGATGTGTCGCGCCCCACTACCACTATCATTTTGGGGACATGCACTCGAGACTGCAGCATTCACACTGAATAGGGTTCCGACCAAGTCAGTAGAAAAGACTCCGTTCGAGCACTGGGCGGGGAGAAAACCTAAGTTATCTTTTCTCAAGATTTGGGGTTGTTAAGCGTACGTTAGACGTAACTTCACAGACAAACTAAACCCCAAGTAAGATAAGTGTATTTTCGTTGGATATCCAAGGGAAACCTTAGGATACTATTTCTATCATCAAGAAGACAACAAAGTCTTTGTTGCTCGGAAAGGTGTCTTCTTGGAGGAGAAGTTTCTAGGAACTGAAACTCCAAGAAAAGAAATAGAGCTTCAAGAAATTGAAGAGAACGAAGATCCACCGACGACTTCAGTCGAACCAGTAGTTCAACAAAGAATTGTTGATTCCCAACCAGACCCACCGGTTGAGGAAGAAGAGACACGCAACCCACGTAGGTCCAGTAGACCACGCCAAGAACTAGATAGGTATCTTGGATTCATGATCGATGAAGATGATGGAAGTCTACTAGAACCATTAACCTACAGCGAAGCTGCTAACGGCATAGAGTCTGAAAGATGGCTCGAGGCTATGCAAGCAGAGATGCAATCCATGTATGACAACCAAGTTTGGGTGTTATCAGACTTGCCACCACAGTCTCGTGCTGTTGGATGCAAGTGGGTTTTCAAGAAGAAAACCGACATGGATGGAAAAGTGCATACTTACAAAGCACGACTCGTCGCGAAGGGTTTCACGCAAACACAGGGTGTTGATTATTCTGAAACCTACTCGCCAGTCGCCATGCTTAAGTCTATTAGAATTCTTATGGCCATATCAGCATATTACGACTATGAGATATGGCAGATGGATGTTAAAACCGCCTTCCTTAACGGGGAGTTGAATGAGGACGTATTCATGATACAACCGGATGGTTTTACTGATCCAAAGAATCCTAATAAAGTATGCAAGTTGCTAAAATCCATTTATGGATTAAAGCAAGCATCTAGAAGTTGGAACTTACACTTTGACAAAAGAATCAAAGAATTCGGTTTTGTCAAAAGTGAGTTCGAGGCGTGTGTCTATACAAAATTCAGTGGGAGCATAGTAATCTTCCTAGTCTTGTATGTTGATGACATACTGCTCATAGGAAACGATATACCAGCATTACAAGGAGTAAAATCCTGGTTAGGTAAATGTTTCCAGATGAAAGACCTGGGAGAAGCCGCGTTTATACTAGGTATAATGATCTATAGAGATAGATCTAGGCGGCTTATTGGACTTAGTCAAAGTACATACATTGACAAGGTACTGAAGAGATTCAGTATGAGTGATTCCAAGAAAGGAATCATTCCGATGTCACATGGCATTACACTGAGCAAAGCTCAGAGTCCCACATCTAGCAAGGAAATAGCTAGGATGAGTTTGATACCATATGCTTCGGCAATTGGATCAATCATGTATGCCATGTTATGTACTAGGCCCGATATTGCTTACTCCATAAGTCTCACGAGCAGATATCAAAAGAATCCTGGTGAAGCCCATTGGATGGCTGTCAAGAACATTCTCAAGTATTTGAGAAGGACGAAAGAAATGTTCTTGGTCTTTGGAGGTTCGATGGAAGAATTGCGTGTAACTGGTTACACAGATGCAAGCTTCCAAACCGACAGAGACGATTACAAATCTCAGTCGGGATTTGTCTTCACACTAAATGGAGGAGCTATATCTTGGAAGAGTCAGAAACAAGATACGATAGCAGATTCGACTACAGAGGCTGAGTACATTGCCGCAAATGATGCTGGGAAAGAAGCCATGTGGCTTAAGAATTTTATCGAGGATCTTAGAGTTATTGCCAGTATCTCTAGACCCATCGAAATATTCTGTGATAACAGTGGAACAATAGCGCAAGCTGTTGAACCAAGAGAGCATCAGAAGACCAGGCATGTACGCAGGAAATATCATCGCATACGCGAGTATGTAAGAGAAGGTGATATTGTAATTAAGAAAATACCAACGGATGACAACGTCGCTGACCCGTTGACAAAACCACTAGTTGGGCCAAAGCATGAGAAACATGCGCACGCTATAGGCATGCAGTACCTAGATATTGGCAACTAGTAATTTTGATTAGAATCATAGACATGTTTGAAATCGATACATTATGTAATAACATTTCGTGGGATTGAAATAGAAAGTTTTACGTAATATTTTCACATTGTCTATTCTTAACATGTTTTAAACCTATCCTTGATACACAAAGTCTTTGAGTATCTAAATTGTCTGTGGTTGCTTGAATTTAGTGGGAGCTAGATTCAAGAGTTAATACCATTATGAATATTTATCTATTTCATAGTTATTGAATAGAGAAACAAGGGTTGTTAAAATAAATATTCATAGATGTTTACAGAGTTTGCTAAACATTAGACGTGACCAAAAGATCGATATTACTTCATGGAGCCCAAGCATGAGTAATTTCGAGTAGATATCCTCTGACCTAAGACATTTTGGTTTGAGACACGATGACTTCTGATCTTTAGCTTTTATCTACCGTCATGCCGTAAAAGGGTGATCATAAGGAACTAGACTAAGACAGCGGAAGTCGTGGGCAAGATGACGCAAATGTCAAGATGGAATTTGCACCTTCTTTAACTAGAAGAGATATTTCATGGCCGCTCGACGATTAAGACTACTGAAATGCGTGGCCGCGCTCGGAGAATGATTAGATCATTCGGTAATCCGTTACTGCAGAAAGTCGAAATCAGAGTCGAGAAAATTCAAGTATATAGAACAAGATCCCTGCTCCATGTCTATTACTCAAATTAAGAAATATCGTGATGCGAAAGGAAAATCTGTTAGTGTTATTCATTTATGAATATTATCTCTGGATGTAAGAGTTCTTATGACGTGGTTATCCTAAATGTCTGGCTAGGGACCGCTTTAGGCCAACGATGATCAGAAAGTGTTTCTTAACTTGCACAAGTGGGAGTCTGAAGGATTTATGTGCACAGCTAAGTACACGTGTCACCGTGTCCAATGTTATAAGACACTAAAGGGTCACACCACTACACACCCAATAATGGACAACCGAATAAAGTAAGTTGTGTGGAATAATTAACTAGTTAAGTTAATTATAAAGAAGAGGATAAATAATAATAAGTCAATTATTATTTGTGAGGATGGTTAAATATTAGGTTAAGTATTTAACGGACAGTTAATTAATAGTTAATTAATTAACTAGTAAAAGTCCAAGGGTTTAAAGTGTTAATAGGAAGTTTAGTTATGAGATTAATCTTAACTAAACTCCAAGGACTAAACCGTAACATCTAGCCTTATAAATAAAGGGCTTGTGTAAGGGTTTAGAGACTAATCACTTTACACACTCAAAACCCTAATACTCCCTCTCCCTCTCGGCCGTACGAACGAACGAAGAACCCATAGGGTTCTTCGAGTTTTTCTTGTTCGAGTCTCGGTCGACGATCACACACACACACGAGTTCGTGTGATACTTTGTTGGTACAACGCGGTCTTGCAGCGTGTTCAGGTGGTGCAGTAGAGGTGGATCACTTCTTTAGCAATCTAAAGGTAATGTTCATCTTCTTCTATTCTCGTGATCTCATTGAATAGTAGAGATCCAGTAATGTGGTATTCAAGTTCCGCCATGTGAATACTACAAGGTTTTCCTACAGGTATGTCGTTCACGGAAAAAGTACCTAATACCCAGAGATCACAACATGCACACAGAATTAGAATCACACAGTAGTACTCATGCAAATTTTCTCAGGTTAACTCAGATAATAGCTCAGATTATGCATGAAATAATAACTCAGAAGGTAAAATATTTACCAGCAACAGCATTAGGAGCCTTCTTGGCCTCCTCCCCGGTCATCTGATAGGCTCGTCCTCGAGCCCTAGTAGTAGCTCCCTCAGCGATCCTGAGAGTAGCCGGGGCCGGATTTATCACTGGCCCACCTCTAGCACCACCTAAATTATTATATACATATAGTATACGAAGTTAAATATGAAATATAAGGTTACGAGGAATGAAATAATGAAAAGAAATAGATTTTTGCACCTCCTCTCCCGATATCTCTCTTCTTCGGGCAGTCGTCCCTCGTGTGGCCCTCTTCTTTGCAGTAGAAACACACCACCCCCTTTACGGTGCATGCGTTCGCCATGTGCCCCGTCTGTCCACACTTATAACAAAGGACTATTCTCCCCTCATCTCTACCAGGTGCATCACGAGATGCACTCCTCGTGTCATCTCGAAGTGCGTTACCATAACGGGTACCACTCCCCGACTGACTGCTCCTACCCGAATTACCGCCCCTGTACGGTTTGAACTCGAACCGACGTTTCTTCTCGTTGCCCTGGCTGTAGTTCCCTTGAGATGCTGGTAGGGACCTCTTGGAATCTTTCTTCTGACGATCTAGCTCAATCTCACGGCCTCGTGCCGCCTCTATCATCTCAGCCAAGGAATTACGGGGCATCATCCCCACAAACTCTCTAATGTCACTACGCAACATATCCAAATATCGAGCCATCTTCATCTCCTCAGTAGCAGCATAGTCGGGACAAAAAGAAGCCAGCTCTCGAAACTTTGTAGTAATAGCACTGACGGTCTCGTTGGTTTGCTGAAGGCTCAGGAAATCTCTAGTGATCCGCTCTACTTCCACACGTGGCACATACTGCAACTTGAACCTTTCCACAAACACCTCCCAGGTCAGTTGTTCCTCGGTCATGGACGCTGCTAGTGGTTTCCACCACTCTTTGGCCTCACCCTTTAAGGAGTGGGACGCATAAGTGGTTCTCAAATCAGTAGGGCATCTTGAGATGCGAAAGACACTCTCCATATCGGCAAGCCAACGTATTGCCACTTTCGGATCAGATTCTCCCTTAAACTCAGGAGGTGAACACACGGAGAAATCACGATATGTGAAGGCTTTTGGTGCTGGTGGTTGCGGCACCACAGCATCTCTGGCAGCGAATTCGGTCTGCAACATATGGCTGACCTGATCAGTGATCTCATCAAACATGCCCTGGAACATCGCAGGCAACATCTCTCCCAGTATCCCAGTCATCATGTTTCGCAACTCTTGTGCGGTAGGTCTGGGTGGCGCCATTTTGCTAAAAAGGACAGAAATGAAGGAAATTGTCAGAAAACAAGGATTGTGCCTATAATGATACTTAAACGTCAAATTAATAACTTTCTCAATTTCTCCTGAAAATGTAGTCTTAGGTTCGGTGCGTACAATAATAGGGGCCCTTCTATTATTTTTCGGCACCTACCCTCAACAAATTTCCAGCAAAAATTGAGATCGTCATAACCCTCTGTTTCCATATCAACCATACACTATAGATAGATCCCAAAGTAGATAAGTATATATATAATATGTATATTATGCTTGGCGTCGATGTCTCGAAATATTCTCTAAAAGCTCTCAAAATGTGTCTCTTGACGAAACTTTTAATATAAGGTATAAAATGTTAAACAGACTCTTAAAGATTACCGGCAGCGGGAAAACGAGAGGTCGACGTGACGTGCTGTATGTCTGATGTGGAACTTTTCTCAGAAAAATATTTTACTCTTTTCTCATTTTAAAACTCGACACTCATACTTGAGTTTGAATTTGCCCCTTGCAAATCCAAATCCCTCAAGTCAGAGCTCTGATACCAACTTGTAACACCCTCAAATTTACAAGATTTTTAAAACTTTTTAAATGTAATAATTAAATAAAAATGTCCCAATAATTTAATTATTAAAATCCCAAAGTAATAAAATCGTATTTAACAAAAATCTTAAAAGCGGAAATAGTTTAATAGAGTAAAAAGTTTGTAAATATAATAATTGTTGTCCACATCAGCACGGGTAGAATACAACGGTCAACCGTCCACCTTCTCCTTCCCTTTGCTAGTACCTGAAATGGTGGGGAAAATAGGGGGTCAGCTGGAGAAGCTGAGTGAATATCTCAAAATGCAAACAATTTTAACATACAACACATGAGGGCACATAAGTGTACTCCTAATCAGAAACTACTCGATTAATTACTCAGATTTATTTCTCAGATTTTATTACTCAGATTTATATAGCGCGCTCGGGTGACTTGGGACGAGAGATCAACCTCGACCCGCCTCACACCACCTCAACACCTGTACTCTTCGGTGTGAGTCAAAAAGCCTGGCACCAGTACTCTTCGGTGCCAAGTCAAACGTCTGATACCAGTGCTCTTCGGTGTCAAGTCAGATATATTATGTTTAATGTTTTAACTCTAATCTCAGAAACTCAGAACTCAGAAAGCTAAATCACCGCAAACTCAGATAGTAGTTGACTCGAATAACAGATCAATCTCAGCTAGTAGTTCAGTCTCAGATAACAAATCAGGCTCAGATACAAATCAGTCTCAGATAACAGATCAATCACAGAAATATAACACATAAGTCATGCATGTACGACGTTAAAACTAAATACACGGTGAGAATACTCACCTCGAGAAATGCAAGCTCCAAAGGTTCCCGACAATCAGATGGATAGCACTTATCTCCTAGACGGTCCTAAAACCAAAAAGTGAAACCCGGAATTAAAATCCTACCCGAGGACTTATTTCAGAAAACTGGCAGCCCCCGTCAGTCTCACGGAAACTGCCATAACTCCTAAACGGTTTATTAGATTTTCCTCATATTTTAACCACAGCTAGAAGACAATCAGAACTACAGTTTACTGTGAGACGGTCACTGGCCAAAACAGACTCTAAGTGTGTCCAAACAGTGATGCAAGACGGACATTCTGCACCGTTCAAATTCCTAACAGCAGTCTACTAATTCGCCTATAACTTTTAAACCGTAATTCGGATTAACGAGCGGGTTGCGGCGTTGGAAAGCTAATTCAAAAACCAAGGTTTCATCACGGGCCAAAAGCTCTAAAGATTATTTTAAGTATTTCAAAAACAGAGTAGAACATTAGGGCAGATTCTGCCAGAAAAGTATGGATTCACAAAACTCGTTTTAGCAACCCGACCCGTCACCGGAAACCCGAGCATTTAAAATTCATTAACCGACAGCCCTTCCTACATCACAGTTATCTAGGTTTACAAAAAATTTGATTTGTATTAAAACTAGCTACTACCAATTTTCCCGGTTGAAAACCAAGAACCCTACTGGTTCGGTTTTCCCCCTTCGGTTACCGATTTCTGTTTTAAACGAATGGAACAATAACCCATTCCCAGCCCATCTAAGGCTCAGCCTTAAATTTCCGTCACCACAGATTCTAGTTCGGTTAAAACCACACACACAAAATCTATAACAATCTAATAGACGGACTACATACGGCTAACAAATCAAAACCTCAGACACAAACATCGAATCCAGCTAGCAATTGTAGCAACCCTAGGACTCTATAACGAACCGATTTACAACTTAGTCTACGGCAAAATTAATAGATACGAACAATAGAACCAAGAAAATACCTAAGGTTAAAACCCCACAAACTAGTTCACCGATAATCCGATCGTCCTCGACTCGAGTGATACCTGTTTTCCAACATTAATCAACGTAACATGAACGGTTATTCGTTTCCTCTAAACATCCAGAATTATCGGGCAAACTCGAAAGATAAATCACTTACCGAGGCTAGATTGCAAAAATCCAGAGTTCCGGTACTTCGACGAACCAGTCCTCGAACCACCTTTGCTCGATCAACGAATGGAGAAAACGAATGGGGAGAAGCAGTCGACGATGGAGAAACTAGAAGCGAGAGAATGGAAATCCGTAATCAAGGTATACGGCGGATTAGGGTGGGCAGAAGTACAAGATCTCTTGCAATTATACGTATGAATTCTTAGGGGCTTAAAGCCCGAGCTCATGCAAGTTGGGCCCTTCACTTCCTTACGCAAGCCCAAGAAATACAATTATCGTGGGCCAACACTAGACGGTGGCCTAAGGTTTGTTTAATCCGGAATTATTCAAGTGACACGAATAGGAGTGAGCTGGTAATAATTTCCGGCCTTGGCCTTTGGCCGGCCTTGACCCGACACTCAAATCTCGAATATAAATAGCGTACTGGAACGATTCACTTAAGTATTCTATCACGACATAACAACTCAAAATATCCGTACAAAAATATTTAAGATTCCTATTAACGCGTAACCGAAACGTCGCGTGCTCAATTCACTTAACAATGTCAAATAAACAATGAAGAAGGGTTTTTAATAAAAACATAAAACGCAATTAAATTAATTCCTAAAAATTTCTGGGCGTTACAGCTGTTCCTCCATTTGAATTATTATTTAACACAACTACGTTTGAGATATATAAAGAACCTGATAATACAGAAAAGAAACTTACTGCTACTCAAACTGTTTTAACTAATACTGAATCCACAGGAACAGCAAAGTCAACTACTCAAGAATCTAAAGAACCTGTTCAAGTTGTCATTCTAAAACATGATAAAAAGAAAACAACTTCAACAGGATCTTCAAGTGTCAAAAACAAGAAGTCAACTGATAAAAAGACTTCTATGCAAAATAAAATCAAAACACCAGAATCATCTCCTTCAAAAACAGTCAAAAATAAAATTAAAACTCCATTAAAAAATGACAAACATAACATTTTAAAATCAATTGGTGATCAGATTAAAATTCTAAGTCAAAAGTTTGCAAAATTAACTAATACTGATCAACCAACAGTTAAACAATTTTCAAAAGTTCCTTATGAAAATATGTTTAGAAACAGACCTAGAAAATGTTATCGATGTCATCATACTGGACACAAAGGAGATGAATGCTGGACTGATCTCTCAAGTCCTAGGTACTCAGTACCAAAGAAAAGGAGAGAAACTAAGTCGGTATCACCAAAGAAAACCTCAAAGGTTATTCCTGAAGTGATACTGACCTCTCCCACAAAAGAGATCAAGTCAAACCCTGTTTCTCCTATCAAAGGTCCCATTCAAAAATGGGTTCCTAAAAGGAACTAATTTATTATTTGTGTCTTGTGCAGGGTGACAGAAAATGGTATCTAGATAGTGGCTGCTCAAGACACATGACTGGCAGTATGGAGTACCTTCTAAATTATACTCCAGAGAAGGGTCCTTCTGTCAAGTTTGGAGATGATTCAATAGGGAAAACAAGAGGGTATGGAGTTATAAAAGCAGGCAACATAACTTTTAAAAGAGTTGCCTATGTGGAGGGTCTTAAACACAATCTGCTCAGTATCAGCCAGATGTGTGATGATGATAATGAAGCTCGATTCAGAAAGATTGCAGGGATCATCTACAATGATAAAGGGCAACCTGTACTAGTTGCTAGAAGAGAAAACGATGTTTATGTGGTCAATCTGTCTGAAATAGACCCCACCATTCGAGTTTGCCTGCTGTCTAAAGTCAAACCAGAATTACATTGGTTATGGCACAAGAAGATCTCTCACATAAATTTTCGTAATATTAATGAGCTCAGTATCAAGAAACTGGTGAGAGGGTTGCCCACTTTTACTTATTCAAAAGATAAGTTATGCTCAGCATGTGAAATGGGCAAGCAGAAGAAGGGTTCATTCAAGTCAAAAGTTAATCACTCCATAAATGAATCTCTTACAATGATTCATATGGATCTTTTTGGTCCCATCAGCACACCATCTTTGGCCAAAAAGATCTGTACATTAGTCTTAGTTGATGAATTCTCAAGATACACTTGGGTTATTTTTCTCAAGACTAAAGCTGATGCAACAACAGAAATCATTGCCTTCATTAAAAGAGAAGAACTTCAAAAAGGCAACAAGGTCAAACAACTTAGAAGTGACCATGGTACTGAGTTCAAGAACTCGGTATTAGCTGATTTCTGTGAAGAAAAAGGAATTATACAAAACATCTCTGCAGCCTACACACCACAACAAAATGGTGTTGTAGAACGGAAAAATAGAACTCTTATTGAAGCTGCAAGAACTTTGTTATGCCATGCTGGACTAGCACTGAGCTTCTGGGCTGAAGCTGTTAATTGTGCAAATTTTACTCAAAACAGAGCTACTATAGTCCAGCGTCATCAAAAGACTCCATATGAGTTATATAATGGCAAGATTCCTAATGTGGAATATTTTCACATCTTTGGGAGTAAATGCTTTGTACTCAGTACTAAGCAAAATCTCAACAAATTTGCTCCCAAAGCAAATGAAGGCGTGTTCATGGGCTATTCTCCACATTCTAAAGCCTTCAGAGTGTATGTCATCTCCACTAAGATGATTGTAGAATCTATTCATGTTACATTTGATGAAAATCAGAATGAGCATTCTACCTCAGCAAGTGAAGACATCAGTGGCATAGAAATTCTATGCAATCCAGAAAACTCCATTGCTGAACAGCCCAAGTCTCACCCATACTATGTTGATCACAGTATGAGTGATACTGATCAAAAGACATCTCAGTCTAATGTCAATATAACAAATTCTGAGGTTCCCATTACTGAGAACCCCAATACTGAGGTCCCAATTCTTGATTTGAACAACTCCACATATGAGGAAGGAGAATCCTCCAATACTGCTCAAGAATCCACACCAAATTTGCAAAATTCAGAAGAACAGCAACCAGTATTGTCTGATACTGATCAGGATTCATCACAGTATCAGGCAGACAACCCATCACCACAACAGGATATTGTTGATCTTGCTTCAAATGTTTCCTTAGGAAATAATCTAAGGGAACACAGAGACCATCCTCATGCCAACATTATTGGTCCCATTGAACAAGGTGTTCAAACAAGAAGAAGGTTAGAGTTTGAACCCCAAGCAACTGCAAACTTCTGTTTCTTCTCAAGTTTCTTATCTACCATGGAACCCAAGAAAGCTGATTAGATGAAGACTGGGTAGAAGCTATGCAAGAAGAATTGACAGAGTTTGAAAGAAATAAAGTTTGGAACTTAGTACCACCTCCTGCTGGTAAAACTATTATTGGTACTAAGTGGGTGTTCAGAAACAAAATGGACAAAGATGGTGTTGTCATCAGAAATAAAGCAAGACTGGTTGCTCAGGGTTACAGGCAAGAAGAAGGTATTGACTATGATGAAACTTTTGCACCAGTTGCAAGAATTGAAGCTATTAGGCTGTATCTTGCATATGCAGCTTTCAAGAATTTCAAAGTTTATCAGATGGATGTCAAAAGTGCCTTTCTTAATGGAAAACTACAGGAGGAAGTCTATGTCAAACAACCACCAGGTTTTATTGATCCTAAATTTCCTAATTATGTTTTCAAGCTTGATAAAGCTTTATATGGGCTCAAACAAGCTCCCAAAGCCTGGTATGATACCCTGTCTGAGTACTTAATTGAAAATAAGTTTATAAGAGGTAAAATTGATAAAACATTATTTTCAAAGAGAAATGGTTCTGACATTTTACTCATTCAAATATATGTGGATGATATTATTTTTGGCTCCACTGACAAGTCAATGTGTGACTGGTTTGCAAAGATAATGTCATCTCAGTATCAGATGAGTATGATGGGAGAACTTACTTACTTTCTTGGTTTACAAGTTGAACAAAAGCCTGATGGCACTTTCATAAATCAAAGTAAGTATGTGCATGACATGCTTAAGAAATATAAATTTGAAAATCTATCATCCATGCATACTCCTATGGGTACTCAGGATAAAATAAGTAAAGATGAAACTGGTAAACCAGTATGTCAATCCACATACCGAGGTATGATTGGTTCTTTACTTTACTTAACAGCTAGCAGGCCTGATATCATGTTTGCAACCTGTTTGTGTGCTCGGTATCAGGCTGATCCTAAAGAATCACATATGAAAGCTGTTAAGCGAATTTTTAGATATCTTTCAGGTACTCCTAACATGGGTCTTTGGTATCCCAAAGACTCAAACTTTGATCTTGAAGGGTATACAAATGCAGAGTTTGCAGGTTGTCGGTTAGACAGGAAAAGTACAAGTGGAGGATGTCAGTTCCTCGGTGGCAGATTAGTTGGCTGGTCATCCAAGAAGCAAAATTCAGTTGCAACTTCTATTGCAGAAGCAGAATATGTTGCTGCAGGAAGTTGCTGTGCTCAACTTTTGTGGATGCAGTATCAACTAATGGACTATGGGTTTAACTTCCAGAAGACACCTATACATTGTGATAACAAGAGTGCTATTGCTATCACTGAAAACCCAGTCCATCACTCCAGAACCAAGCACATTGATATCAGACATCACTTTATTCGAGATAATGTGGAAAAGGGTAAGGTTGAGGTAGATTTCGTTCCTACAGATGACCAATTGGCCGATGTCTTTACTAAACCTCTCTCTGAGGAAAGGTTTATGTACTTACTAGGACAATTGGGTATGCTGAATCCTTAAATTCACTTAAATTTTCTGATACCGACTGATCGGTATTGCTTTCAATACCGACCAAGTCCGTATCACTAGTCTGATTTATCAAATTTTGTAAATTTTTATTTTTTATTAATTTATAGATTAAATTAAATGTTTTTCTAATTTTTTTATATTTTTTTTAATTTATTTTTTTTAAACTCGGTATTGGAATCCTGGAGTAACATAACTGACTTTTAACCTCAATACTCCCTAACGGTAACCTTTCTTAATAGGAAAGTTACCGTTAACACAGGATAAGGCTGTCAAATCATCCGGTTTAACTTCCCAATACCGTAAATATCTTTCAATTAAGTATAAATAACCGTTTTTTCTTTCATTATCACTTTTCTTACAACAGTTATTTCTTAACTTAATTTTCGATTCTCTCTGCGATTAACGATTTCAGTTTCTCTTTGCAAGCAAATTTTTTTTAAAATCCAAATCACAGATGGCAAACTACCGATTCTTTGCACCGGAGGCTGCACCGGCAACGCAATTCAGAAACGATGAATTACCAAAGTTTGCGAGGAACAACATCACAGCAAATTTTGATATTCCTCAAGCTTGGGCGTGCCCTGAATTCACACAAATGATAACATTTTTGAAGCACTGCCCAATCACTCAAGCACTGATTAGATCTCCCAGAGCAATTTACCCAGAAATGCTCTGTGAATTCTGGTACTCTGCCAAAATCGACTCACCAGATATGATTACCGGTTGGGTGATTCGTGACCAAAGAAGAACCTTCGTCTCAACAGCAATCATTCGGGAAGCTCTGGGTCTTCCTGCTCATGCTCAATATGAGCCCTTTGTTGACAGAGTCGAGGCTCGATCAGTATTACCACTTATTGGAAGAAGAGGAACCACAGGAATAATTAAAAGAAACGAATTTGGTCCAATGTGGGGTATACTGATCTCTACGATCATTCGGTGTATGACTCACAAGACTGGTGCCTTGGACCAGATCAACGATTTTGGTATGCAGATGGTTCATGCCTTGTACTATGGAAGGGATATCGATTATGCTCGATTGATTTTTGAAGAATTAGCATCTCTGATTCGGGCCAAAGTCAGAGAATTAAACGTTCCTTTCTGCAGATTCCTTTCTCTCATCTTTCAGAATGAGATGCCTGCACATATATATGATGAATTCAACAGTCCAAGAGTGGATCTTCCCCCTCTTCATGAGAAGATTTTCTTCTACAGGCCAAGAGAAGGAGAGCCTGTAATGAGTCACTCAATGTGGGCTATAGTCCAGGCACACATCAATGATGCAGAATCTTCTGATACTGCATCAGAAAATAATGATACTGATGATAACAGTGGTGATGGTGGAAATGATGATCCAGATACTGAGATGGTGGAAGCTCAACAAGCACTAGTTTCTTCTCCACCAGCACAGGATCCGGATGCTCCTATTATTGAAGAAGCTTCTGATACTGAGCTCTCAGAAGACACACCACTAGTTCTTCGAAGAAGAAGAAGAAATCTTTCCCCTGTTCCTATGGGAAATATGTCATCTGAAGAGATGCAAACTGAACACATTCCATCTTTAACTGCATCTCTTCAAGTCCAAAGTGCGGTTGCCGCCAATGCTGACCTTCCAGGTCCAGAACCAGCACATATTGCTCATCATCTTGAGGCTCCTCATGATCCTCTTGATGTCGAACTTCAGTTTGCTCAGCATACACTGGAAGGTCCAGCAAGCAGAAGAGAAGAAGCTCTTGAAGGTGCTGGTGCCTCACATCCAAATCCAAATGATCCAGCACCGACCTCTCATGATGCTAGAAGAGAATCCGATAAAGTCTCAGGTATGAATTTCTAAAATCCTTAAACTTATATATATATATATATATATATATATATATATATATATATATATATATATATATATATATATATATATATATATATATATATATATATATATATATATATATATTTTCCCCCCATAGAGACTATGTATTGGCCAGTACCAACTCAATACTGACCACAGTCTCAATCGAACTTTCAAATATATCATTTTATGGCCAACATAGTATGCCCACTACTGCTATGCAAAATTCATATACCGAGTTTTTCACATGATCATTGTCAGTCTACGGTTGTTTCACCATTTATGAAACAATAGTGGTTGATGTCACACTGACACCCACTGGTGCTGCTTGAATGATGTCCAACATTATTTGAGTTGGATACCATTGTTCAAGAAATGATCCAAAACCCCTTAAGCCACACTTGCCAAAAGCTTCCATGGGTCAAAGCCACATTTCTGTTATCACTCTGATACCGAGTGATGAACATTGAAAATAAAAAGAAGTATATCCCAGACTTCGAATTCCCAACCTAAACCTTTTAGTAAATGTGACCTATCCTACACTGAGCTACTTACAATATCACTCATCTTTACTAAAAACACTTCTTACACATGCTTTGCACTAGTCCACAATATTTCATCATGAACCAGATGAAATACAGACTTCCAAATTCTGTTTATATGATTATAGAGTTAATCAATACCACAATTCTATTTGATAAACCTTTCTTACTAACCAGTTTTATGTTTTTGGTTTCTTTAGCACCATCTGTGCAGGGTCAACGAGCTCAAGCTACTCAGTCTCAGGAAGTACAAGGAGCTTTACAAACTATTCTCAACCAGATCCTGGCTATGCAGACTACTCAGAATAACATTCTAGCCAGGATGGATGAAATGAGCACTGAGATTGATTCCTTGAAGCAATCAGTGGCACAATTACAACAACAACGACAACAGCCTCCACCCCCTCCATCTACTGGAGGCAATAATAATGAAGATAGTCCTGCCACTGAGCCTCGCAGATCACCATCTCCTGCACACACTCATAGTGCAGGGCAGGCTGACACTGAACCCATGCTTTCCCCCAGTCCTGAACAACAACAAGAAGACATGGGTGGTGATACTGAACCCATTCCCTCCCCATCCAATGAAAACAAAAAAGGGGAGAAAAGACAGAGAGATCAAGAGGTTGATCAACCTGAGCCATCTGCTCAGGGGGAGAAAGCTGAATGAAGATCAACCTCCACAGCAACAACAACAACAACAACATCAGCAAACACCTCATACTGAACCTCTTCGATTTAGATATGAGAGGAGCAGACAGAGAGGAAGATCAGTCTTGGAACAACTTGAAGAAGAACCATCTGAGCCATCTGCTCAGGGGGAGACTGATACTGATCAACATCAGCAAGTTGTGACCGAGCAAAACAACTTGCAGATAATTGTGTATAGGCCGTTTGTGTGGCCTATTGCTGATGATGAAGATGAAGAACATCCAGTGGCATCAGAAGATTTTTTAAACTTTGCACTGGATGAAGCAAATAAATAAACCTCTTCATCATCATTCTCTGATGATGAAGAGCATACAGAAAAACCTATCTCTCCTCAAGCTGAAGGACCTTCTAGAATTCCTAGAAGACCAATAACCAGACGAATGACAAATGTGGTTATGTCTTCAGAATCTAGTGAAGAAACAGATCCAGCTCCACTGATCTCTAGACCGAGAAGATCTGTTCAATACACTGAGGATGAGATTGAAGCCCAAAGATTCTTTCCTGTCAAAGAAGAAGATCCTGAAACTGATACTGAGGCAGATGACTCTTGGAAGCCTCATGTTGTCAGAAGAAAAGGTGATGATGTTCTTCAACAATACTGGAACATCATTGCCCAAAGATTCAGATATAGAGAAACCAGGATGAACATGCTGAGGAACAGAATCTTTCTGGATGTGAAGAACATTCACTGGCTAAATGAATTTGTCAACAAAATCAAAGTCAAAATTGTTGACAGATGCATTACTGCAACATGCACTGGGCCAGTCAGTCCTCCATTGAAGTTCTTTCTTCATGATATCCAGAATATGGGTGTACAAGACTGGATTAAAATTGCTAGACTGATTAAGGAACTGAAATCCAGATCTTCTGAAGCTCAAGTGATGATGGATGAAGTATGGGCTGTAGCTGCAGTTTGTTATGAACAAGGCATTTTATATGCAGCAGATTATAGGGCACTCAGTGTTATGACTGAGGCTGTCAAAAACAACAAGCCTGAGTGCCTGAATACCTTCAGAATGTTCCCTAAGTACACTGTCCCTTCTAACCTTATATTTCAGGATCAGAAGAGTACCATATATCCAACATCTGGATATATGTACACTGACTCAGAGGACAGGGAGTGCTTCATCACTAACGCAGAACTGCAAACAGCTCCTATCAGCCATTTGGTGGGCTTGAAATGGATGATAACCAAGAAAGAAGATGCTTGGTTCAGAAAGAAGATTGTTGCTGTGCTAAACAACAGGCAAGATGAACTGAAGAAAAGAGAAGAGTTCATCCATGTAAAGAAAGAAGTCTTCTATGAGTTTGAATCAATCAAGAAAGAATAAAGAAGAAGACTTTGCAGCCTGCAGTTATTTTGTTCTATATCTCTGTATAATTGTTTTGTTATCATTAGATAGGGGGAGATTGTTAAGGCAAAAAGCCTTACCTCTTTGTGAATCTTAGGATAACAAAAACAATATAGAATAGCTTAGATTAAATGTAGATTAAAATAGCTAAGTTAGTAGTGATACTGAGTTCGGCCAATACTGGCCACTCAGTATCAGCACTCAGTATTGGAAAACCAATACCGAGTAGAAGGACTGAGTCATGGTCAGTATAGTAACTGACTAAGATCAAATCCCTTGATCTTAGTCATTACATTTACTTAGTCCTTCGGTTACTCCTTTGCCCATAATGTAAGATCTCTATAGCATTATAAATAGAGATCATCTTGCAAAGGAGTACGTACCAATTTACATATTCATAGTATTCATCTTTGTAATTGTTCAAGTGGTCTTGTATTTCCGCTACAAGCCACACTTAGTGGAATAATATACGTTTGACTAAATTACTATGTTTATCACCTTAATTGTCTTAAGTAAATTATAAATCTAACAATTATCAAGTTAACCAGGGTTGTTGTGACCTAACAAGAGCCATACCAGTGGAAGACTTGTCAATTTTCTTCCAGTTGATCAGTCTTGCAGCATTATTCTCTTCATGATTCAACATTAATCCATACAAAGTTTGAAGAGTGTATGACTCAATGTTGTTAGCAGCATTGACAGAATTTGTCATGTCAAGAAACTGTTGAGGAAGACTATCCAAGAACTTTTGAACAAGCTCTCCTTCTTCCTTTACAATGCCTACACTGATTAAATCATGGACAACAGTATTAAACCTGTTGTAGAGAGTAGTGATGTCTTCATTTGGACTAGAGAAGAAGTTTTCATACTTCCTTCTTATATTGCTTTTCCTCTGCAACTTCACCTTGGGTGTGCCTTCATAAGTGATTGATAGACTATCCCACATAGCCTTTGCTGTTGGCAATTTCATAATTGCATTAAGTATTTCTTTGGTAACAGCATTACCAATCACTCCCTTAGCTCTTGTCTAGACTGAATAACTGACGGTCAGTATCAGTCCAGGTGTGTTTCAGTTTAGGAACTATTCTTGTGCTCTCAGGAGCATCATCAGTAGCAGCAACGGGTTCCACAGTTTGTGGGATGATAGGACCATCATTTAGCACAGTAAGCATCTCATGATGAATGGATTCAAGATACCACTGAGCCTTAAGCTTCCATTGGTGAAAGTCTTTTCCATCAAAGATGGGCACTCCTTTACCAGACATGACTGGGGCAACCATTGTAGACATTTTGGATTTTTGAGTATTGGAAGGATAAGTATAAGGAATGGCTGCCAGGGTTAAAAGATCGACTAAATAAGAATTAATTTAGCCTGCTCTGATACCAGATGTTAGGTCACAACAACCCTGGTTAGTTTGATAATTGTTTAGATTAATAATTTACTTAAGACAATTAAGGTGATTAACACAGTAATTTAGTCAAACGTATATTATTCCACAAAGTGTGGCTTGTAGCGGAAATACAAGACCACTTGAACAATTACAAAGATAGATAAGTGAACGTGTAAATTGGTGAG
The DNA here is from genome assembly GCA_963853835.1 of Calendula officinalis. Taxonomy (NCBI): domain Eukaryota; kingdom Viridiplantae; phylum Streptophyta; class Magnoliopsida; order Asterales; family Asteraceae; genus Calendula; species Calendula officinalis. The sequence continues at coordinate 65,927,802 of OY970828.1, forward strand.
TACTCCTTTGCAAGATGATCTCTATTTATAATGTTATAGAGATCTTACATTATGGCAAAGGAGTAACCGAAGGACCAAGTAAAGGAAATGACTAAGATCAAGGGATTTGATCTTAGTCCGTTACAATACTGAGTATCACTCAGTCCTTCTACTCAGTATTGGTATTCCAATACTGAGTGCTGATACTGAGTGGCCAGTATTGGCCAAACTCATTATTACTCCTAACTTAGCTAATTTAATCTACCTTTTAATCTAAGCTAGTCTAGGTTGTTTTGTTATCCTAAGATTTACAAATGGGTAAGGCTTTTTGCCTTAACACTGTTGACCGTTGTTTTGTGGTTACCGACTTCCTTATTAAGTTATTGATATCGAGTGTCATCCGGTTTGACGTTTATCCACCGGGTGTAGTAAAACTGTTTTGCGCAACTTCGCGATTATCTTAGTAGTTATCTTATTACCTCCTGTTTTTGGTTAAGTGTCGAGTTAGTGGATTGGGAAAATTTTTGTCGAAAACTTAAATGTTTTGTTAACCGAAAAACCGGGAACCGAACCCGTGGGTTCTTGGTTCCCTAAATATAATACTTTCTAAATAAATTAACGAGATTACATGTTATGAACTTATGTGATAAAAATTGGTTTTGGACTGTCGGGAGTCTCGGGAATAGACGGGTTGATGTCGGGATCTAAAACGGGTTCTATTTTAATATGCTGAATTTTAACAGAATCTGTTTGCTGACTTCGGGACTGTTTTTACAACACTTAAAATACGTTTTTGGATTTTTGGCCCGTGTTGATCACTAGTTTTCTGAGTCCTCTTTCCAATGCCGCTAAAGGCTCGTATATCTGATATACGGTTTAAAAGTTATCGATGTTTTAGTAACCTATCGCAGAATAGGTTTCGGTTCAGCTATTCTGTCTTGTGAGCCTGTTTCGACCCCTTTATGTTTGGAATTAGTTCCTGAAGTCTTCTGACAAATTGTAGTCCTCTGATCCGTGCAGCTACTGTAAAAATTTGGTTAAATTATAGTGAACGGTTTAGGAATTTTAACAGTTCCCGCGGGGGTGTCGGGTTCTGGCAGAATGTTGCGAAATGAGTTTGGAGCGATGTTTTAATTCGAGTTTTATTATGCGATGTAGGACCTTCTAGGAACTGTTTGGTGACTCGTACGTGCCGAGGATATTTTTAGGAGCATACGTTTATTCGAGGTGGGTAATCTCATTATAAACTTGTACTTACTTTCGATTCATGATTTTGTGCTATGTGTTGTGAATTGTCTTGTTTATTGAGCTTGAGTATTGATTGGGTTGTTACAAGTTGGTATCAGAGCCAGACCCGGACCGATGTGCACAACGAGGGCGTTGTGTCCCAAGGGGGGGAGAATTGTAACATTCGTCCAACATTGGTTGGAGAGGAGAACAAAACACTCTTTATAAGGGTGTAGATACCTCTCTTAGCATGAGCCCTTTTGGGTGGAAGTGGTCCATACCAAGAACAAAACCGTGCGCCGGTGGGCAAAGCGGACAATATCGTGCTACGGGATTCTGGGATGTTACAACCCAATCAATACTCAAGCTCAATCAACAAGACAATTCATAACACATAGCACAAAATCATGAATCGAAAGTAAGTACAAGTTTATAGTGAGATTACCCAACTCGAATAAACGTATGCTCCTAGAAGTATCCTCGGCACGTACGAGTCACCAATCAGTTCCTAGAAGGTCCTACATCGCATAATAAAACTCGAATTAAAACTTCGCTCCAAACTCATTTCGCAACATTCTGCCAGAACCCGACACCCCCGCGGGAACTGTTAAAATTCCTAAACTGTTCACTCGAATTTAACCAAATTTTTACAGTAGCTGCATGGATCAGAGGACTACAATTTTTCAGAAGACTTCGGGAACTAATTCCAAACAGAAAAGGGTCGAAACAGGCTCACAAGACAGAATAGCTGAACCGAAAACTATTCTGCGACAGGTTACTAAAACATCGATAACTTTTAAACCGTATATCAGATTTACGAGCTGTTAGCGGCATTGGAAAGAGGACTCATAAATCTAGAGTCCTCAACGAGCCAAAAATCCAAAAACGAATTTTAAGTGTGGTAAAAACAGTCCCGAAGTCAGCAAACAGATTCTGTTAAAATTCAGCATATTAAAATAGAACCCGTTTTAGATCCCGACATCAACCCGTCTATTCCCGAGACTCCCGACAGTCCAAAACCACATTTTATCACCGAAGTTCATAACATGTATTCTCGTTAATTTATTTAGAAAGTATTCTGTTTGGGGAACCAAGAACCCACGGGTTCGGTTCCCGGTTTTTCGGTTAACAAAACGTTTAAGTTATCGACAAAAATTTTCCCAATCCACTAACTCGACACTTAACCAAAAACAGGAGGTAATAAGATAACTACTAAGATAATCACGAAGTTGCCCAAAACAGTTTTACTACACCTGGTGGATAAACGTCAAACCGGATGACACTCGATATCAATAACTTCATAAGGAACTCGGTAACCACAAAAAAACGGTCAACAGTTTCAATACAAAATTCCGAACCCTCTTTGGTTCAATCAGAGTTCTACACAACCGGGATTAGATACAATAATCGATACTTGCATGAAACAATTGAATAGATAGATATACTACCGAAAGTAACGATGATAACCGGCTAGGAGAGTGTTGTTTGCTACTTGCTCATGAAGACTTCACACGATCTGCCCGATTGCTGCTTATGTTATGTAATTATCACGCCATCGTTATCATAGATATTAGGAGCAGATAGCAAGAGGAAAACCGAATAGAGAAAAGGGTGGTGGTTCTTACCGATATCAAGGAAATAGCAGCTCAAGAACACAAGACCTCCTTTCCTTGGTTTGATGGAGTTGCGACTGAACAAAAGGGTGGGTGGGAGTGCTTGCGAAATCCACAGAAAGAGGAGGAAATATCGAATCAAGAAGGAGGCTAGGGATTCTGCCTGTTACTCACGCCGCATGGAAGAAGGTAGGGTTGGCCAATGGGAATTAACTTAAGTATCAAAGAAAAAATGAATTTGGTCCTCAAGCTTGAAATCACGTGGGCTGGCTTTGCCTTAAAATGATTTTGGGCCCACTTGCAACAAAAATTAAAGCATGAAAATAAAGACTCGGACCTCACCCCCTTGGTTTGTCATGTACGATGGTTGTCCACAAATGGACATGTTCAACTCAGAATTGAAATGAATTAGTGTAGAACAGGCCTTGACCTATCGGCCGACATCGGAATTTGATAACATCTACTCTTATTAACTCGGGGTTAAAGGTCGCGACACATTTAATTAACTCATAGTAATTTCTCAAGAATTTAATAACACCCTAGTTATTAAATAATTAATCCTCACGATTAATTAAACTCCAACCAACTGACACTCTTGTCATTGTAAGAATAAATGCGTATTATTTTATATCACGATTTAAATACACATACAAGCACATAACACATAATAAGATCTCATATAATAATTGTCACATAATTTATTACAATAAAAATAACTAATTCATTACAAGAAAAATTGAGGCGTTACAATAAGTGTGTGACCCTTTAGGCGCACATGCGTCTAGCCATATAACTGTATGTCATGTACGTGAAGCATTTTCCAACAGAAGATAGACATGGATGAGAATGTGCATACATATAAGGCTAGGTTGGTTGCAAAAGGTTATACTCAAACTCATGGGATTGATTATGATGACACATTTTCACCAGTAGCCAAGATAAAGTCTGTCAGAATATTGCTTGCTATAACTGCATTTCATGGTTATGAAATTTTGCAGATGGATGTTAAAACCGCCTTCCTTGACGGAAGACTTACTGAGGATGTCTATATGGCACAACCAGAAGGTTTTATCAAAAAGAAATATCATGATAAAGTGTGCAAGCTTGAGAAATCAATCTATGGATTGAAACAAGCCTCTCGGAGCTGGAATCTTTGCTTCCATGGAAAGTCAAGGAGTTTGGTTTCTCTAGGGGTGAAGTTGAGTCCTGCGTTTACATCAAAGCTAGTGGGAGCGTTGTAATCTTTCTAGTAGTGTATGTGGACGACATATACTTTATTGGAAATCATATTCCTACACTGCAAGATGTGAAGTCTTGGTTGGGAAAATGTTTCCAATGAAGGATCTAGGAGATGCAGCGTACATATTTGGTATAAAGATATTGTTAGGTCATAACAACCCTGGTTTACTTGTAAATTAGATAGAATTTAATTACTTAATACAAATAATGTATTAAACACAAGATTATAGTCAAATGTAATATTCCACTAAGTGTGGCTTGTTGTGGAAAAACAAGACCACTGAACAATTACAAAGATATGAATGAACGTGTAATTTGGTGAGTACTCCTATGCCAAGTGATCTCTATTTATAGTGTTATAGAGATCTTACAAATGTGACAAGGAGTAGTGGAAGGACTGAGATAAGGAAAGTGACTGAGATCAAAGGGATTTGATCTGGTCTGTTAAACATGGAAATGTTTAACTCAGTCCTTCTACTCAGTATTGGTTTCCAATACCGAGTTTCAATACTGAGTCGTCAATACTGTCCACTCAGTATTGCACCAAGACTTAGCTACTTTATATTACATATTAATCTAAGCTAGTGTAGGTTGTCTTGTTATCTTAAGATCCTAAAGGGGTAAGGCTTTTTGGCTTCACAATCTCCCTCTATCTAAAACAAGACACTATTACAAAGAGAAGGAATAAAGCAAAACTAAATAAAATAAATAAGAAGATTGCAAAATCTTCTTCTTCATCTAAACAGTTGAATCTTCTTCTTCATCATCTGTTGATGGACTCATGCTCATAGAAGACTTCTTTCTTGATGTGGTCTAACTCTTCTTTCTTCAACAGTTCATCCTTTCTATTGTTGAGCACAACAACAATCTTCTTTCTGAACCAAGCATCCTCCTTCTTGGTTATCATCCATTTAGGTCCAACCGGATGACTGATATGGGCCTTGGGCAGATCTGCTTCAGAGTTAAAACACTCTCTGTCTTCTGAGTCAGTGTACATATATCCAGAGGTTGGATATATGACAGCCTTCTGATCCTGAAAGACAAGGTTAGGGGTACATGGTCCTTCTAGAAAAACCTGTAAGTATGGAGGCACTATGCTCTATTGTTTGAGTATGCTTCAATCATCACACAGAGTGCTCTATACACTCCTTCATGGAGAATCCCCTTATCAAAACATACAGCAGAAATTGCACAAATCTCACCTAAGACTATCTGAGCTATACTTGATCTGGTTGGTAGCTCTTTGATCAGTCTTGTGATCTTGACCCAGTCTTGAACACCAACATTCTGAATATCATGAAGAAAAATCTTCATAGGAAGAATGATTATGCCAGTGCAGGTAATTACAATTTGTCCTTCTTTTGACTGCACTTTTACCTTATTGACATCAGGGTTTTAACCGGTGTATGCTCCTCACATTTGGAAATGCTTTGTTCTTCAAGAACTCCTTCCTACTCTCCTTTTAACAGGTCCGTGCTGCAACCATATTCCAATAATGTTGAATATAGTCTGGACCTTTTCTTTTAATTTTGTGAGAAGGACCAGTATTATCAGTATCTGGGTCAGTATCTAGTTCTTCTTCTTTAATCCCCAACTCTTGTTGATATAAAAATCTTTCTGCCTCTTCTACGAGTTGTTGATCAGTCTTTCTTGGAACCTGCTCATCATCACTGTCCACAGTATGGACAGGTCTTCTTAGTCTAGTGATCAAAGGAGCAGATTCCTCACTTGATTCAGAAGAGGTGAGGACCACATTTGTCATTCTTCTTGTGGGTGTTCTTCTTCTTCTGGTAACTAGATAATCTTGACGTTCTCCTGGGCTCTTCATTATCTGAGGATGATGATGAAGAGCTATCTTTATCTGCCATATCCAGTGTATAGTTGATAAGATTCTGAATGGGCACCGGATTTGGTTCTTCATCTTCATCATCACCAATTGGCCAGATGAAAGACCTGTATACCACAATCTGCAGGTTATTTTCTTCCTGAGCAGGAGGCTCGGTATCAACCTGCTGAGGTTGGTCAGTGTCAGTCTCCCCTGAGCAAATGGCTCCGACTGATGTTCTTCAAGTTGTTGCAGGACGGACCTTTGCCTTCTTCTCACATACTGAAACCTGAGTGGTTCAGTATGTGGTATTTGCTGAGATTGTTGTTGCTGAGGTTGATCTTCATTTATTTTTCTTCTTTTCTCCCCCTGAGCAAATGGCTCAAGGTGATCAACCTCGTCTTCTCTTTGTACCTTCTCCCCCCAATTGTCATCATTGGATGGGGAGGGAAGAGGTTTAGTATCACCACTTATGTCCCCATCTTGATCATCATGTGTAGGGGAGGGCATAGGTTCAGTATCAGAATCAGTATCACCCTCTGGATCTTCAATGTTGGTGATTTCCTTGGTTCAGTATCGTCTCCTCCTTGATCTGCATTGTCTCCACTGTGTTGAGAGTTTGGAGTCAGTGGAGGTTGATGTTGTTGTTGGAGTAGTGCAACTGACTGTTTTAGTGAGTCAGTTCCACTACTCATTGTCTCCATCCTGGCCAGAATTGTATTCTGAGTGTTCTGCGTGGCCAGGATTTGCTGCATGATTGTCTGTAGAGAGGTTTCTTCACCTTGAGCCTGTACTGCTTGAGGACCCTGCACAGATGGTGCTAAAGAAACAAAAATAGAAACTGGTTAGTATAGAATGGTCTATCAAATAGAATTGTGTTGTTGTTTAAGTCTGTAATCATTTAAACATAATTTTGAAGTCTTTATTTCATCTGGTTCATGATGAAATATTGTTCACTTGTGCAAAGCATGTGTAAGAAATTTTCAGTCTAATGTGAGTGTGAATTTATAGTAGCTTAGTGCAGGACAGGTCACATTTTCTGAAAAGGTTTTGGGTTTGGAAAGTGAAGCCTGGGATATGCTTCTTTTCATTTTCAATGTTTATCACTTGGTATTAGAGTGATAACAGAAATGTGGCTAAAACCCCATGGAAAATATTTGGCTATTGTGGCTTAAGGGTTTGTGATCACTTCTTAAATCATGAGATCCAACTCAAAAATAAGTTGGGCATGATTCAAGCAGCACCAGTGGGTGTTAGTGTGACATCAACCACCGTTGTCTCTTTAAATGTTGAGACAACTGTAGACTGACAGTGATTAACTTTTGGTGCTCAGTGTATGAATATTGCATAGTAGCAATGGGCTAACTATGTTGGCCATAGGAGTATATATTTTGAAAGTTCGTGTAAGACATTGGTCAGTATTGAATTGGTACAGGCCAATACTAAGTCTTTATTTGGGAAAAAAAAAAGATATATATATATATATATATATATATATATATATATATATATATATATATATATATATATATATATATATGTATATATATATATATATATATATATATATATATATATATATATAGAAGTGAGTTCCATTGAGAATTAGTATATTAGGTGAGAATGTGAGAATAGATCTCAGCCACTCATCTCCTTCCGGCCCTCACGCGCGCGGTGGCATTTTTGTAATTAAGTCCAACTTTCCTCACGCGCGCGGTGGCATTTTTGTAATTAAGTCTAACTTTTCTGTCCCACACGCGGTGACATTTTTGTAATTAAGTCCAACTTTCTTTAATCATCGATGATTAAACTGGGTGTAGTGTTTTAATCATCAATTATTAAACTTTTGAGATTGTTTTTAATCATCGATGATTAAACCCAATCCCGAGTTTAATCGTTAATGATTAAACACATTATCAAGTTTAATCATCGATGATTAAAAAGCATCTTATGATTATTACACAGATAAAGTTTAATCATCGATGATTAAAGTTTAATCATCGATGATTAAAGAGCATCTTATGATTATTACACAGATAAAGTTTAATCATCGATGATTAAACACTACACCCAGTTTAATCATCGATGATTAAAGAAAGTTTAATCAAATAATAAAGAAAGCAGACACGCTAATCATCGATGATTAAACAACATCTTATAAAGAATTAAGAATCTAAAAAACGGAGACAAATTTAATCATCGATGATTAAACAACATCTTTGATTTTAAAGACAAAATTGTTCTATTAATCATTGATGATTGAACACTACACCGGGTTTAATCATCGATGATTAAATACAATCTCAAAAGTTTAATAATTGATGATTAAACACTACACCCAGTTTAATCATCAATGATTAAAGAAAAAAGTTGGACTTAATTACAAAAATGTCACCGTGCGTGGGACAGAAAAGTTGGACTTAATTACAAAAGTGCCACCGCGCGTCTTTTTGCCTAATTCTCACATTCTCACTTAATATATCAATTCTCAATGGAACCCTCCCCTATATATATATATATATATATATATATATATATATATATATATATATATATATATATATATATATATATATATATATATATATATATATATACATACATATATAGAAGTGGGATCCTGTGAGGACTCTTTTTTCGGTGAGGACTCGCGAGGACACCTCATAAAAATTTCAAAAAATTCCGAAAAAAATATATATAACCCACCATGATTATTACTACATTTGACAAAAAAAAAAATTATGATCCACTTTTTTTAGCGAATCATAACAATGATCCAAATTTTTTTTTGTGGATCATTATTATGATCCATATTTTTTTTTTTTGATCATTTTTGGAATTATTTTTTTTTGATCTTATACATAGCGATTTTAATGTTTTAAAAAGGAATTTTTTGAAAAAAGTTTGTTTTAGATCATTTTTAGAGTTTTTTTTTGGAGTCCTCACAGTCCTCGTGAGGAAAAGAGTCCTCACCGGATCCGGACCCTATATATATATATATATATATATATATATATATATATATATATATATATATATATAGAGAGAGAGAGAGAGAGAGAGAGAAGTTTTAGGGTTTTATAGGAATTCATACCTGAGACTTTGTCAGACTCCCTTCTTACATCTGCAGAGCTCGGTGCTGGATCATTAGTGTGTTGATTTGAGCCTCCAGCACCTTCTTTTCCTCTATTCTGAGCTCCTTCCAGAGTGTGCTGCTCATATTCTATTTCCATATCAAGGGGAATATGAGGTTCCTCGATTGGTTGAGCAATTTTTTCTGGTTCTAGAGTCAGTGCTGGAGCATGTGTGTGCTGCAGCATGTCTGTGCTGGAGCATGTCCGTGCTGCACTGAGTCTGATGATAGAGCTCCCATGAATACTGGAGTCAAACTCCGTCTTTGTCTTCTGCTTGCAATCAGGGGTTACTGAAGTGACTCAATATCAGTATCTAATGCAGTATGAGGAGCATCAGGATCCTGTTGAGGTTGTGGAATGTTTGGTTGTACTGGTTCTTGTTCTGGTTGAACATCCACCATTTCAACATCTTGACCAGCATTGTCATCATCATCAATATCATCAGGTTCATCATCACTGTCTGTATTTGTTCAGTATCAGAATCATCTACATCATCATCATCTATGTGAGCCTGAGCAATGGCTAACATAGTTGCACTCAGTGGTGGTTCTTCTTCCCTTGGTTGATGAAAGAATATATTCTCCTGAATAGGAGGAAGATCTGCCTGTATGCCTTCAAAATCGTCATACGTCTCCGCAAGCATTGAATTTTGGAAGATGATGGAAAGAAACCTGCTAAAGGGAACATTTGGTGTGTTAAGGCAAAAAGCCTTACCCATTTGTAAATCTTAGGATAACAAAACAACCTAGACTAGCTTAGATTAAAAGGTAGATTAAATTAACTAAGTTAGGAGTAATACTGAGTTTGGCCAATACTGGCCACTCAGTATCAGCACTCAGTATTGGAAAACCAATACTGAGTAGAAGGACTGAGTGATACTCAGTATTGTAACGGACTAAGATCAAATCCCTTGATCTTAGTCATTTCATTTACTTGGTCCTTCGGTTACTCCTTTGCTCATTATGTAAGATCTCTATAACACTATAAATAGAGATCATCTTGCAAAGGAGTACTAACCAATTTACACGTTCACTTATCCATCTTTGTAATTGTTCAAGTGGTCTTGTATTTCCGCTACAAGCCACACTTTGTGGAATAATATACGTTTGACTAAATTACTGTGTTAATCACCTTAATTGTCTTAAGTAAATTATTAATCTAAACTGTTATCAATCAAACCAGGATTGTTGTGACCTAACAACTGGTATCAGAGCAGGCTTATTTAGTCGATCTATTACCCTGGCAGCCATTCCTTATATTTATCCTTCCAATACTCAAAAATCCAAAATGTCTACAATCATTGCACCAGTTATGTCTGGTAAGGCAGGAAATATAACTTTTAAAAGAGTTGCCTACGTGGAGGGTCTTAAACACAATTTGCTCAGTATTAGCCAGATGTGTGATGATGATAATGAAGCTCGTTTCAGAAAGATTGCAGGAATTATCTACAATGATAAAGGGCAACCTGTACTCGTTGCTAGAAGAGAAAAGGATGTCTATGTGGTCAATCTGTCTGAAATAGACCCCACCATTCGAGTTTGCCTGCTGTCTAAAGTCAAACCAGAACTACATTGGTTATGGCACAAGAAGCTCTCACACATAAATTTCAGAAATATAAATGAGCTCAGTATCAAGAAACTTGTGAGAGGGCTGCCCACTATTACTTATTCAAAGGATAAGTTATGCTCAGCATGTGAAATGGGCAAGCAGAAGAAGAGTTCATTCAAATCAAAGGTTAATCACTCCATCAATGAACCTCTTACAATGATACATATGGATCTTTTTGGTCCCATCAGCACTCCATCTTTGGCCAGAAAGATCTACACATTAGTCCTGGTTGATGAATTCTCAGGATATACTTGGGTTATTTTTCTCAAGACTAAAGCTGATGCAACAAAAGAAATCATTCCCTTCATTAAAAGAGAAGAACTTCAAAAAGGCAACAAGGTCAAACAACTAAGAAGTGACCATGGCACTGAGTTTAAAAACTCAGTATTGGCTGATTTCTGTGAAGAAAAAGGACTCATACAAAATTTCTCTGCAGCCTACACACCACAACAAAATGGTGTTGTAGAACGAAAAAATAGAACCTTGATTGAAGCTGCAAGAACTTTGTTATGCCATGCTGGACTGGCACTGAGCTTCTGGCCAGAAGCTGTCAACTGTGCTAACTTTACTCAAAACAGAGCTACAATAGTCCAGCATCATCAAAAGACTCCTAATGAGTTATATAATGGCAAGATTCCTAATGTGGAATACTTCCACATCTTTGGGAGCAAATGTTTTGTACTCAGTACTAAACAAAATCTCAATAAATTTGCTCCCAAAGCAAATGAAGGTGTGTTCATGGGCTACTCTCCACACTCTAAAGCCTTCAGAGTGTATGTCATCTCCACCAAGATGATTGTAGAATCTATTCATGTTACATTTGATGAAAATCAGAATGAGCATTCCACCTCAGCAACAGAAGACATCAGTGGCATAGATATTCTATGTAATCCATAAAACTCAATTGCTGAACACCCCAAGTCTCACCCATACTATGTTGATCATAGTATGCTTGATACTGCTCAAGAAAGAACTCAGTATAACTCAAATATATCAATTTCTGAGGAAGACATTCCTGAAAACCTCAATACTGAGTTCCCAATCCTTGATCTGAACAACTCCACGAATGAGGTAGGTGAATCTTCTAGTACTGCTCAAGAATCCACATCAGATTTGCAAAATTCAGAAGAACAGCAACCAGTATTGTCTGATACTGAACAAGTTTCAACTCAGTATCAGGCAGATGATTCATCATCACAACAAGATATTGTTGATCTTGTTTCAAATGTCCCCTTAGGAAATAATCTAAGAGAACATAGAGACCATCCTCATTCAAATATTATTGGTCCCATTGAACAAGGTGTCCAAACAAGAAGAAAGTTAGACTTTAAACCTCAAGCAACAGCAAATTTTTGTTTCTTCTCAAGCTTTCTATCTACCATGGAACCAAAGAAAGCTGATGAAGCTTTATTAGATAAAGACTGGGTAGAAGCTATGCAAGAAGAACTGACAGAGTTTGAAAGAAATAAAGTTTGGAACTTAGTACCACCTCCTGCTGGGAAAACTATTATTGGTACTAAGTGGGTGTTCAGAAACAAAATGGACAAGGATGGTGTTGTCATCAGAAATAAAGCAAGACTGGTTGCTCAGGGTTACAGGCAAGAAGAAGGCATTGACTATGATGAAACTTTCGCACCAGTTGCCAGAATTGAAGCTATTAGGCTGTATCTTGCATATGCAGCTTTCAAGAATTTCAAAGTTTATCAGATGGATGTCAAAAGTGCCTTTCTTAATGGAAAACTACAGGAGGAAGTTTATGTTAAACAACCACCAGGTTTTGTTGATTCTAAATTTCCAAATTACGTTTTTAAGCTTGATAAAACTCTATATGGGCTCAAACAAGCTCCCAGAGCCTGGTATGATACCCTCTCTGAGTATTTAATTGAAAATAAGTTTATAAGAGGTAAAATTGACAAAACATTATTTTCAAAACGAAAAGGTTCTGACATTTTACTCATTCAGATATATGTAGATGATATTATCTTTGGCTCCACTGACAAGTCAATGTGTGACTGGTTTGCTAAAATAATGTCATCTCAGTATCAGATGAGTATGATGGGAGAACTTACTTACTTTCTTGGTTTACAAGTTGAACAAAAGCCTGATGGCACTTTCATAAATCAAAGTAAGTATGTGCATGACATGCTCAAGAAATATAAATTTGAAAATTTATCTTCCATGCACACTCCTATGGGTACTCAGGATAAAATAAGTAAAGATGAAACTGGTAAACCAGTATGTCAATCCACATACCGAGGTATGATTGGTTCTTTACTTTACTTAACAGCTAGCAGGCCTGATATCATGTTTGCAACATGTTTGTGTGCTCGGTATCAAGCTGATCCTAAAGAATCACATATGAAAGTTGTTAAGCGCATTTTTAGATATCTTTCAGGTACTCCTAACATGGGTCTTTGGTATCCCAAAGACCCAAACTTTGACCTTGAAGGGTATACAGATGCAGATTTTGCAGGTTGTAGGTTGGACAGGAAGAGTACAAGTGGAGGATGTCAATTCCTCGGTGGAAGATTAGTTGGTTGGTCATCCAAGAAACAGAATTCAGTAGCAACTTCTACTGCAGAAGCAGAATATGTTGCTGCAGGAAGTTGCTGTGCTCAACTCCTGTGGATGCAGTATCAACTAATGGACTATGGGTTTAATTTCCAGAAGACACCAATACATTGTGATAACAAGAGTGCTATTGCTATCACTGAAAAACCCAGTCCATCACTCCAGAACAAAGCACATTGATATCAGACATCACTTTATTAGAGATAATATGGAAAAGGGTAAGGTTGAGGTAGATTTTGTTCCTACAGATGATCAATTGGCTGATGTGTTTACTAAACCTCTATCTGAGGAAAGGTTTATGTACTTACTAGGACAATTGGGTATGCTGAATCCTTAAATTTTCTTAAATTTTTCTGATACCGACTAATCAGTATTAGTTTCAATACTGATCATCTCAGTATCACTCGTCTGATTTATCAAATTTTATAAATTTTAATTTTTTATTAATTTATAGTTTAAATTAAATGTTTTTCTAATTTTTAAAATTTTTTTAATTTAATATTTTTTTTAACTCGGTATTGGAGTCCTGGAGTGATACAACTGACTTTTAATCCTTATACTCTCCAACGGTAACCTTTTGTTGGAATATGCTTCACGCGTATAACATATAGTTATATGGCTAGTTGTTTGTGAGCCTAAAGGGTCACACACTTAAACATTAAACACCATTATATAATTAGTGTAATTAGTGTAATTACATTAATTATTAATATATATAAGCTATAAGCTTGTCTATCATAAGTTTAATATTAAAAGTTAATATTGAAACTTTCTTGTGGGCAAACTAGAAGAAACAAAAGATAGGGACTTGTGGGCAAATAAGACTAATGATTTATGGAAATCATTAAAGGATTGTAATGGCACCATTAAGAGATATAATGGTCCATAAACTCCCTTTTGACCACCTCTCTTGGCCGTCCCTCTCTCTCACACTTTGTAGGTGTTTTGTTTTCTTTCTTTTGCTCTCAAGACTCTAGGACTAGCATCCATTACATTGGTGTTCTTGGAAGTGTTGTGTGGACTTGCTTTAGAGGTATTCCCCATTGGAATCCTTGGTTTCGGTTGCTCACAATATCCATACGAATTCATCATTGATCAAAGGCAACTAGGGTATGATTCTTATACCATTCTCTTTGATTTTTCTTTTAGTTTAATTGTATGATTGATATCAAGATCCTTTCATGGTGATAAATACTTTCCGCTGCGTTTTGTTAATTGTTTTAACCGAAAATCACCATTAGTGGTATCACGAGTCATTATATTAATCATATAATTAGCTAGATTTTGTAAAAAGTGGCAAAAATCAATCGGTTTTGATGTATAAAAATCCCGATCGGAAAGAAAAAAAAACCCTACGGTTTTTTTTTGTTTTTTTTTTTCGGTTTTTTTTAATTTAAAAGATGGGTTAAAACATGTATTTTTGGAACCCTATTGTCACTTGTTACAAAATCAAATCAAAAAGTTAATCTAGTTTATTGAATTTTTTGATTATTTGGCTTGGAATTCTTGTTTAATTATGTTTTTGATATGGCAAAACATGTATTTTTGCCATATCCCAAGCCAAAGCCTTGTCAATTGTTGATTGTTTGTGCAAACCGATGAAAGCCTAGACCGTTTGTGAATGAATGTGGTTGATGTTTGGTTGTTTGTTTATTTCGGGAAAAGCCGTGTTTTTTGGCTTAATTGTTGAAATTTGTTTAATTTTTTCTTTTATTTTTTGGTGCCATTTTTTTGGGGCAATTTGTAATGTAAAAGTAATAGAATAGATTGTATTTATTTTATCTTTTTATTGTAAATTGTTTGACAAAAAATATAGAAGACTAATGAAGAAAACAACAAATTTCCGTCATAAAAGCGAGGGCTGTACGAAAACAGGTTTTCCAGAGGCATACGGACTCCTTTTTGGGCGATTCAAAAGCCCAAAATGCTTGCAAAGTCGTGGGCTACAACTTTCCAGAAGGCCGGGAAGACCAACGAAGACTCCTTCAGTGACTTTTCGGGCTTCAAAGTCTGCTGGAATTTTCTGGCAGATTACATTTTTTCACAATTTTGGGCTCTACTTACTCAAGAATGTCTTGGAGCAAGTGGGAGCCCATTGGGTTTATGTAGGCCCGTTTGGGTTCATGTTGGCCCGTCCCCTAGTTTGACCTTTCGGTCCGTCGTGATGACTCACGTGACCGAACCTAGGATTTCATCGGTCGAGGTTTGCACAAAATTATGTTGCATGTTTTATTCTTTGTTTGTGGTTGTTTTTCTTTTCTATTAGATACAAATAGTAAAACAAATTAAAAATGGTTTTTTGACACAAACATTAAAACATTCAAACCCTTAATCATCGATGACTACTAGTTAATCATTGATGATTAAACCTTTAATCTAAAATCGTTTTGAGATTAAACTAAGTTTAAATATGATTTGAAACTCATCACTTAATAATCGCTAAAAGTTTTTACCGTTTATTACAAGACTTATGAAGTGGTATGAATGAAGTACATGATTCATTCATATCTTAAATAAAATTTTATTAAATTAAAATTTAAACATACCTAAAATTTAAGTCACGCCGTCCAATCGGTTGTAAATCACTTGCTTCTATTTTTGAATTCACGTGAGACGTGGTTTGAATTTAAATCCGAGGTCATTATTCTCTACGGTGAGACCTAGATCTATTTTGACAAGATTTCACATTGGATGACTTAATCAAGTTAACGGTGAGACCTTGACTCGAGGCGAAGATGCGACAAACATGCCACTTGACCCTAGATGCTTGTTCACTAGGTGCCATGAAGTCCCATACCTCTAAGAGTTGCACGTGTAATGCAATTGTTGATCGTCACCTACCTATTGGATCTATCATCTCTAGCAGATCAACTGATGCGATGATAGAAGCTCAATGGGATCTTAGCTTTTAATTAAAATTAATTGGGTAGTTAATTTATTAAAAGACATTATTATTGAAAATACTAATTAATGGACTTTGTAATTTTGTAGATGACTTCAAACAATCAAACCCTAACACACACCACCATTCGTTCCGTTCTCGAAAAAGAGAAACTTGATGGAACGAACTTTGTGGACTGGTCTCGAAACCTAAGGATTGTCCTTAGGGCCGAGCACAAGTACCACCATTTGGAGGAGGCGCTGCCCCCTGCCCCTGCTGCTACCGCCACTGCTGCTGTTCGTACAGCCTATACCAAAAGGTTTAACGAACAACAGGAAGTCGCCGCGCTTATGCTAGTGAGCATGATTCCCGAGATTCAAAAGAACCTCGAGGACCTCACTGCATTTGACATGATGCGTGAACTAACGGCCATGTATCAAAAGCAAGCCGAGCAGGAACTCTTTGACACTGTCAAAGCCTTCCACGCTTGCAAGCAGGAGGAGGGACAGTCTGTTAGCTCTTATCTCTTGAAGATGAAGAGCTACTTAGACCAAATGGAGAGGCTTGGTTACGCTATGCCGCACATCCTTGGGATTAGCTTGATTCTAACGTCCCTAAACAAGGATTTTGCACCGTTTGTCATGACTTATCATATGCATAGTATGGGGAAGACATTCGCCGAATTACATGCTATGCTGAAACAAACGGAGGCAAGCCTACCCAAGAAAACTCCGGCCCCTACTGTCCTTGCTATAAGGCAAGGAAAGATCCAAAAACCAAAACCGCAAGTAGTTGCGAAGGGCCAAGGCAAGGGAAAGCAAGTTTACAAGCCCAAGCCAAAGGTTCCCCCACCTACTCGTAAGGAGCATCCCGCTAAGGATCTTGCTTGCCATCACTGCGGTGAAACAGGCCATTGGAGGAGGAATTGTCCTGCCTACCTGGCAGAGTTGATGAAGAACAAAGCCAACAAGGTTGGCACATCAGGTATCTTCACAATAGAACTATATGCTTTCCCTAAGAAATCATGGGTATATGACACTGGTTGTGGAACTCACATTTGTAATACCATGCAGGGTCTAAGGGGAAGTAGAAAGCTAAACCATGGAGCTTTGGACTTGTACGTGGGCAATGGCAATCGTGCACCGGTCGAAGCTATAGGAAGCTTTGATTTAATCCTTCCTAGTGGTTTAATTATTGTATTAGACAATTGTCACTATGCGCCTAGTATTACTAGGGGTATAGTATCGCTTTCTTGTTTGTGGAATAATGGTTTTATTCATACGTTTACGGATTATGGTATTTCAGTTTCAAAGGATAATGTTTTTTACTTTAATGCTATTCCTCGTGATGGTATCTTTGAGATTGACATGCATAATCGTATCACAAACAGTAGTTCTATTTATACATGTAGCAATAAGAAATCCAAGAAGAATTTGGATTCTACTTACCTATGGCATTGTCGCCTTTGCCATGTTAACAAGAAACGCGTTTTGAAATTACAAAAGGATGGACTTATAAAATCAGATGATTCTGAATCATTTGATAAATGTGTTTCTTGCATATCTGGTAAAATGGCGCGCAAGCCTTTCTCCCATGTAGGTGAAAGGGCCAATGATCTACTTGGACTCATACATACTGATGTATGTGGCCCTTTTAGAACTCAAACTAGGGAAGGTGCTACCTACTTCATTACTTTCACTGACGACTTTAGTCGTTATGGTTATGTTTACTTGATTAAACATAAACATGAAACCTTTGAAACGTTCAAAGCTTTCCAAAATGAAGTAGAAAATCAACTCGGCAAGAAGATAAAGGCTCTTCGTTCTGATCGAGGAGGAGAGTACATGAGCCATGAGTTTCAAGACCATCTTAAGAATTGTGGGATTGTCTCACAATTCACTCCCCCTTATACACCACAGCATAATGGTGTATCGGAGAGGAGAAATCGCACCTTGCTTGACATGGTCCGATCGATGATGAGTCCTACAACTCTGCCTCTATCCTTTTGGGGTTATGCACTCAAATCGGCTGCTCGCATACTGAATATGGTTCCCACCAAGAAGGTTGAAAAGACACCATATGAGATATGGCATGGGAAAGTCCCTAACTTGTCTTACTTGAAGGTCTGGGGTTGTGAGGCTCTCGTGAAACGAGACACGCCAAACAAACTTGAACCCAGAGCTGTCAAGTGCATCTTTATAGGATACCCTGAGGAAACAATGGGTTACTATTTCTACTACCCACCTGAGCAAAAAGTAATTATTGCTCGTTATGCTGAGTTTCTTGAGAGCAATCTCATTTCACAAGAAGCAAGTGGGAGTACCATCGACTTTGACGAGATTCCAAGCGATGAAGATGCACAACCTATTGTAGATACTAGCGAACATCAAGATGAGGTTGAACATGAAACTGTTCCTGTTGCACCTCAAAATGATGAAGTCCCCGTTCGAAGGTCCGCAAGGACACCTCATGCACCTGAACGATATGGTTTCCAAATCGATGCTGAGGAGCTAAGTTTAGGGGATCATAATGAACCCCCTAACTATCGAGCTGCATTATCAGATTCTGAATCTGACAAATGGCTTGATGCTATGAACGCGGAAATGCAATCCATGAAAGATAACCAAGTATGGACGTTGGTTGATCTTCCTCCTAACAGTAAGACTGTTGGTAGCAAGTGGCTCTTCAAGAAGAAGACCGACATGGATGGAAATGTACACACCTATAAAGCTCGGTTGGTAGCAAAAGGTTACACTCAAACCTACGGGATTGACTATGATGAAACCTTCTCGCCTGTTGCCGACGTTAGAGCTATTAGGATTGTCATAGCCATAGCAGCGTACTATGACTATGAGATTTGGCAAATGGATGTTAAAACTGCTTTCTTAAATGGACATCTTGATGAAGATGTTTATATGGTTCAACCTGAGGGTTTTGTTAATCCAAAACACCCAAAGAAAGTATGTAAGCTTCAAAGGTCCATTTATGGACTAAAGCAAGCATCCAGGAGTTGGAACAAAAGATTCGATGAGGAAGTCAAATCGTTTGGCTTTACTCAGAATCCCGACGAGCCATGTGTATATGTAAGAGCTAGTGGGAGCATTGTCGTCTTTCTAATCCTATATGTCGATGACATACTACTCATAGGGAATAACATTCCAATGCTACAAGATGTAAAATCCTGGCTTGGGAAGTGCTTCGCTATGAAGGATCTTGGGGAAGCGGCATATATACTTGGTATAAAGATCTATCGAGATCGATCAAAGCGGTTAATCGGACTAAGTCAAAGTGCGTACATTGATAAGATTCTAAAACGGTTTAGAATGGATGCTTCCAAACGTGGAAGTCTCCCTATGCAACACAATGTACACTTGAGTAAGACTCAAGGACCGTCCTCACCTGATGAGATGAAACGTATGCGTGATGTCCCCTATGCCTCGGCAGTAGGATCTATCATGTATGCTGTGCGGTGCACAAGACCTGATGTAGCGTTCTCTCAGAACCTTACAAGCCGATATCAACAGAATCCAGGTGAGAGTCACTGGACTGCTGTTAAGAACATACTGAAGTATCTTAGGAATACTAAAGATATGTTTCTTGTTTATGGTGGTGAAAGTCAAGATGAACTGAGCGTCACTTGTTATTCTGATGCTAGTTTTGAGACTGATAGAGATGATTCCAAATCTCAAACGGGGTATGTTTTCGTTTTGAACGGAGGCGCTGTTGATTGGAAAAGTGCAAAGCAGAGCACTATCGCTATGTCTTCTACAGAAGCTGAATACATTGCAACTACTGAAGCTGCAATGGAAGCTGTTTGGATGAGGAAATTCATCTCTGGGCTTGGAGTTGTCCCCAGTAATGAAAAACCTATGGATATGTACTGTGATAACACAGGTGCTATCATCATTGCCAACGAACCTGGTGTTCAGAAAGGCGCCAGACATTATCGGAGGAAGCTTCACTACATTAGAGATGCGATCCTAATGGGAGATGTACGCTTGCTCAAAGTTCATACAGATGACAACTTAGCTGATCCCTTCACGAAGCCAATGTCATGTACCAAACATATTGAGCATGCTAGAAGCATTGGACTTCGACCAGCTAGTAGTTTCATGTAATCTGTTTTAGTATTTGGATAATGGAACATTGAGCAGTTTTTATTGGAATAAATTGATATATTTGATATGATCGTTTTTATATGAATATCTACTGTGTTCTATATTTGCATGTTTATATCCGTGAATATCTACTGCGTTTTATATTCTAAATTGTCCATTGTCATATTAATAATATGGGAATATTATTAAGACAAATCTGAGGGCATTGATGACATTATCTTAGTATGACTAAGGATGATGAAATCAAACTCACATGTTGTTCATATTGATGCACAATTGGACTGACCCAACCTATGAGAAATCACTTCTTGGATTTATGTCACAAGTGAATCTCACAAAGGCTTTGTCACTTATCCTCTGACTTGAGATGCAAGTTGGTTTGTGTATGTAGAGGGGCAAACTTTGATATGGTTAAACGCTGACCTGAATAAGGCTGCTATAACAACTATTATCGGGTTTGTCATTAAGCATATGACAAACACGTGCAGTCAACAAAGAATTTGTTCCTCCACGCATGTGGATTAGATACTACTGGGCCCCTCGATGATTTTGAATAGATGTATGTGTGGCCACACCCAAAAGGTAATCAAGATGAATCTTGATTGATTTTGGTAATCTACTTCATTATATAGATCGAGAAACAGAATCGTTGAAATTTTAGATTGACATTAATCCTTGTCTAAAATTCAACATAGTATCAGTAACAAAAGGATAACTGCTCGAAAAACTTTGAACAAAGATTTTATGAAACTCCTCATATACTCCTAGGGGCATTGGCGGGTTGCTAGACTCTAACCTTTGCTTGTATAACTACTTGATGTTATCACGTGCGCAAGTGGGAGCTGTTGGAATATGCTTCACGCGTATAACATATAGTTATATGGCTAGTTGTTTGTGAGCCTAAAGGGTCACACACTTAAACATTAAACACCATTATATAATTAGTGTAATTAGTGTAATTACATTAATTATTAATATATATAAGCTATAAGCTTGTCTATCATAAGTTTAATATTAAAAGTTAATATTGAAACTTTCTTGTGGGCAAACTAGAAGAAACAAAAGATAGGGACTTGTGGGCAAATAAGACTAATGATTTATGGAAATCATTAAAGGATTGTAATGGCACCATTAAGAGATATAATGGTCCATAAACTCCCTTTTGACCACCTCTCTTGGCCGTCCCTCTCTCTCACACTTTGTAGGTGTTTTGTTTTCTTTCTTTTGCTCTCAAGACTCTAGGACTAGCATCCATTACATTGGTGTTCTTGGAAGTGTTGTGTGGACTTGCTTTAGAGGTATTCCCCATTGGAATCCTTGGTTTCGGTTGCTCACAATATCCATACGAATTCATCATTGATCAAAGGCAACTAGGGTATGATTCTTATACCATTCTCTTTGATTTTTCTTTTAGTTTAATTGTATGATTGATATCAAGATCCTTTCATGGTGATAAATACTTTCCGCTGCGTTTTGTTAATTGTTTTAACCGAAAATCACCATTACCTTTCTTAATAGGAAAGTTACCGTTGATACAGGATAAGGCTGTCAAATCAGCCGATTTTACTTCCCAATACCGTAATTATCATTATAATTATGTATAAATAACCGTTTTCTCTTTCTTTACAATTTTTCTTTCAACAGTTATTTCTTATTTACGATTACGAATCTCTCTGCGATTAACGATTTCACTTTCTCTTTGCAAGCAAACTTCTTAAAAATCCAAATCGCAGATGGCAAATTATAGATTCTTTGCACCGGAGGCTGCACCGGCAACACAGTTTACAAACTCTTAATCTTATATATATATATATATATATATATATATATATATATATATATATATATATATATATATTTTTCCCCCATAGAGACTATGTATTGGCCAGTACCAACTCAATACTGACCACAGTCTCAATCGAACTTTCAATTATATACTCTTATGGCCAACATAGTAAGCCCACTGCTGCTATGCAACATTCATATACTGAGATCTTCAAAAGATCATTGCCAGTCTACAGTTGTTCCAACATTTAAAGGGACAATGGTGGTTGATGTTACACTGACACCCACTGGTGCTGCTTGAATGATGTCCAACTTATGTTAAGATTGGATAACATTGTTCAAGAAATGATCAAAAACCCTTTAAGCCACATTAAAATTTCTCCATGGGTTACAGCCAAATTACTGTTATCACTCTAATACCGAGTGTGTAACGCCCTAAAATTTATTGTAATTAAATTATTCATTGTTATTAAATAAATTATGTGTATCTATTTAATTGAGTCTATGTGTGATTATGTGCTTTTAAGCGTATTTAGTTCGAGTATTTAATACGTGACGTTTTGTTAAATAACTAGAGGGATATTCATTTTATTTCTTAGATAATTAATCTAGAGAATTAATTATGAGATTAGTTAATGTTAGATTAGACGTTTATAGAACCTCGAGGCCGGCCCAAGGCCAAAGCCGAACCCCCTAATTCGTTTGTATCTGAGTTTGGTTTAGGTAAGCCCGAAGTTATGAGCTAGTTTAGGCCCGGGATCATTGGTACTTAAACTCCTTGTTAACCTAATCCCCACTTAATTCCTTTTCTTCCAAATATCGGCTGAGTCAAGCCCTCCCAAGCCTCCATCGTTTTCTTTCTCTTCCCCAAATTGACGAACACAGAAACTACGAAAAAGGAGTAATCACTGTGGTGTGTCGGGCTAGAATTCATGGTAAGAACTCGAGTATAATCCTTGCTAATTTCCCCGATTTCCTCTTTTCCTTCCTCGTGATTTCCCGATTCAATTCTAACCTGTTTGTCATTCGGTGATTTAGAGAAACAGAAGTTGGACGTCCTCCTCAGCTGTGACCATCGTTCTTCACTGTTTTGTAGCCGTATTCTTGATTCGCCGAGCAGATTCTGTCTGGCAGGTTTGTGTCTGTTTTTGGATAGGTTAGAGCCGGAATTTGAATTCCCGTCCTTCTCTAATGTTTTAGTTCTCTGAGTTAGCTTTCCAAATTGACCAAACACTCGTTAAACGGGTTTACGGTTTGGGAGATACGACCCTTTTAGTAACTGACTGCAGTGCTGAAATACTGCACGAAGCTGCCTGTTGCGGGCCTGTTCCGGGACCCTTCGGGGCAGAACCGGGCCGAACTTTATATAGACGGTTTGTAGGGTCTTATGTATACTATATGCTGTAAAAATTTGGTCTCATTTGGTGTACCTAGTGGAAAGTTACGGTCGTCCGATTTTACTTCAAATTGTGTTTTGGATTATGTTGAAATTCGGGTTTTTGAAATTCTAGTTTTACCAATTTATGAGTCTTTATTTTCGTGGGTTTATAGAGCTGTGTTTCGGGTTTAAGGGCTGCATTGTAAGTGTCGGGTTGGGTCAAAACCATCTTGATTATAGCTAGACGTTTTGTTGAACCGAGAAACGGAAACCGAACCTTAGGGTTCTTGGTTTCCTAAAACCGAATAGTTTTCTTAAATAAAAGACTAGATTAATGGTAAACATGTTTCTGAGGCTAAATGAGAATTTCGGAAATGTCGTGTATTTCGAAAATAGACGGGTTGATGTCGGGATTTAAAACGGGTTCTATTTTAATATGCAGAATTTTAACATAATCTGTTTGCTGACTTCGGGACTGTTTTTACCACACTTAAAATATGTTTTTGGATTTTTGGCCCGGGTTGGTCACTTGTTTTCTGAGTTAGCTTTTCTATGCCGCACCCCTCTCGTCAATCCGAATTACGGTTTAAAAGTTATAGCTAACTTAGTATGTTGCTGTTAGGAAAATGACCTGTGCGACATGCCTGTCTTGCAACACTGTTTTGAGACACTTAGAGTCTGTTTTAGCCAGTGACCGTCTTACAGAGATATGTAGTTCTAGTTGTCTACTTTTCATGGTAAAAATATGGGATAAATCTACTGCACAGTTTAAGAGTTATAGCAGTTTCCGAGAGACCGACGGGTACGGCCATTTTTCTAAATTGAGTCCTTAGAACGGATTGTAATTCGGGTTTCATTTTTATGCTTTTAAGATCGTCTAGGAATAACCGAGCAGCGCCTTAGAGTATTGAGGATCCTTTGGAGCTTACGTTTCTCGAGGTGAGTATTCTCACCGTGTATTCAGTTTTAACATAGTACATGCATGACTTATGTATTACATTAGTTGAACCTTATGTGTTATCTGAGTTGATATGTTATCTGAGTATCTGAGCATCTGTTGATTTATTTTGATCCGAGACATTGTGCCTGGGTAACCGAGCTCGGCACAGGGTCATTCTGTGCTACTACCTGCTAGGGCATCTGAGATAATTATGTTAAAGAGATAATAAAACATAATAACACACATCTGAGTTTTTGGCTATATGTCTATCTTGGGATCACCTCCCGTCTGAGTTTTTGGGATTATTCCCGTCTGAGTTTTTGGTATCACTCCCGTCTGAGTTTTTGGCTTACGCCTATCTGAGGTGTGAGGAGGGGCGAGGTTGATCTCTCGTCCCAAATCACACAAGCGCGCTATATAAATTAAAATCTGAGTAATAATATCTGAGAAATAAATCTGAGTAATTAACCGAGTAGATTCTGACTAGGAGTACACCGATGTGCCCTCATGTGTTGTATGTTTTAATTGGTTGCATTTTGAGATTATTCACTCAGCTTCCCAGCTGACCCAAACTTTCCCCCACATTGTTTCAGGTACCAGCAAAGGAAAGGAGAAGGTGGACGCTTGACCGCTGTATCTTTTCATTACTGATTTGGACAACATTTAATATTTTAAAACACTTTATTTTATTTAAACTATTTCCGCATTAAATACATTTTATATTAAACAATTATATTTGGGGTTATTTAGGGGACCTTTTTGATTATAATACTTGTTTTCTAAAATTTTAAAAATCTTGTAAATTTTAGGGTGTTACAGAGTGATATACATTGAAAATAACAAGAAGCATATCCCAGGCTTTGAATTACCCAACCAAACCTTTTAGTAAATGTGACTTATCCTACACTGAGCTACTTCATATTTCACACTCACTTTTTCTAAATACTTCTTACACATGCTTTGCACAAGTCCACAATATTTCATCATGAATAAGATGAAATACAAACTTCAAAAAATCTGTTTATATGATTATAGAGTTAATCAATACCACAATTCTATTTGATAAACCTTTCTTACTAACTTGTTTTATGTTTTTGTTTCTTTAGCACCATCTGTGCAGGGTCAACGGGCGCAAGCCACTCAGTCTCAGGAAGTTCATGGAGCCTTACAAACTATTTTGAATCAAATCCTGGCCATACAGACAACTCAGAATAACATTCTGGCCAGGATGGATGAAATGAGTACTGAGATTGACTCCTTAAAACAGTCAGTGGCTCTCCTACAACAAAACCAACAACCACATGCTCCACCACCTCCACCACCTCAAACTGGAGGAAATACTGATGAAGAAGGCCCTGATACTGAGCCTAGAAAATCACCCTCTCCAGTGCATACTGAAGGTGCAAGGGATGCTACTACTGAACCTATGCTCTCCCCAACTCCTGAAGATCCACAGGGGGACATAGGTGGTGATACTAAACCATTCCCTCCCCCTCTAATGATAACAATAAGGGGGAGAAAAGACAAAGAGATCAGGGGGTTGATCAACTTGAGCCATCTGCTCAGGGGAGAAAAGAAGGAAACTGAATGAAGATCAACCTCCACAGCAACAACAACATCAGCAAACACCTCATATCGAACCACTCAGGTTTAGGTATGAAAGAAACAGACAAAGGGGAAGGTTAGTTTTGGAAAAACTTGAAGAAGAACCATCTGAGCCATCTGCTCAGGGGAGACTGAAACTCACCAACCACAGCAAGCTGTTACTGAGGAAAACAACTTGCAGATTATTGTGTATAGGCCATTTGTGTGGCCTATTGTTGATGATGAAGATGAAGAACATCCAGTGGCATCAAAAGATTTTTTAAACTTTGCACTGGATGAAGCAAATAAAGAAACCTCTTCATCATCATTCTCAGATGATGAAGAGCATACAAGAAAACCAATCTCATCTCAAGCTGAAGGACCTTCTAGAATTGCTAGAAGACCGGTAACTAGAAGAATGACAAATGTGGTTATGTCCTCAGAATCAAGTGAAGAAACAGATCCAGCTCCACTCACTACTAGACCCAGAAGATCTGTTCAATATACTGAGGATGAGGTTGAAGCTCAAAGATATTTTCCTGTCAAGGAAGAAGATCCTGAAACTGATACTGAGGCAGATGATTCATGGAAGCCTCATACTGTCAGAAGAAAAGGTGATGATGTTCTCCAACAATATTGGAACATTGTTGCTCAAAGATTCAGATATAGGGAAAACAGGATGAATATGCTGAGGAACAGAGTTTTTCAGAATGTGAAGAACATATACTGGCTAAATGAGTTTGTCAACAAAATTAAAGTTAAAACTGTTGACAGATGCATTACTGCAACCTGCACTGGGCCAGTCAGTCCTCCAATGAAGATCTTTCTTCATGACATTCAGAATATGGGACTCCAAGACTGGATTAAAATTGCTAGATTGATTAAGAAGTTGAAATCCAGGTCTTCTGAAGCCCAAGTGATGATGGATGAAATCTGGGCTGTATCTGCTGTATGTTATGAACAGGGCATTCTTTATGCAGCAGATTATAGGGCACTCAGTGTGATGACTGAGGCTGTGAAAAACAACAAACCTGAGTGCCTAAATACGTTCAGAGTGTTCCCTAAATACACTGTTCCTCCTAACCTTATTTTTTAGGATCAAAAGAGTACCATATATACAACATCTGGATATATGTATACTGACTCAGAGGACAGAGAGTGCTTCATTACTGAAGCAGACTTGGCAACAGCTCCTATCAGCCATTTGGTGGGTCTAAAATGGATGATAACCAAGAAAGAAGACTCTTGGTTCAGAAAGAAGATAGTTGCTGTACTAAACAACAGGCAGGATGAACTGAAGAAGAGAGAAGAGTTTATCCATGTGAAGAAAGAAGTCTTCTACGAGTTTGAATCAATCAACAAAGAATAAAGAAGAAGACTTTGCAGCCTGTAGTTTATTTAGTTTGAAATCTCTTTGTAATTGTTTTGTTATCATTAGATAGAGGGAGATTGTTCAGGCAAAAAGCCTTACCCATATGTAAATCTTAGGATCACAACACAACCTAGACTAGCTTAGATTAAAAGGTAGATTAAATTAGCTAAGTTAGGAGTAATACTGAGTTTGGCCAATACTGGCCACTCAGTATCAGCACTCAGTATTGGAAAACCAATACTGAGTAGAAGGACTGAGTGATACTCAGTATTGTAACGGACTAAGATCAAATCCCTTGATCTTAGTCATTTCCTTTACTTGGTCCTTCGGTTACTCCTTTGCTCATTATGTAAGATCTCTATAACACTATAAATAGAGATCATCTTGCAAAGGAGTACTAACCAATTTACACGTTCACTTATCCATCTTTGTAATTGTTCAAGTGGTCTTGTATTTCCGCTACAAGCCACACTTTATGGAATAATATACGTTTGACTAAATTACTGTGTTAATCACCTTAATTTTCTTAAGTAAATTATTAATCTAAATAGTTATCAATCAAACCAGGGTTGTTGTGACCTAACATGGTGCACGGAGTCTAGCTTGAACCAGTGAAGCCAACTCATTAAATATCAATCTGGCATAGTCAATCTGCGGATTGTGGTACATGGCATGTAACGGTTGCATCCCAAAGTCATTTATTTGATCAAGGGCCCCTGTTTTGTGTGTCATACATCGAATTATGGTTGAAATGATAATTCCCCACATGGGACCAAGTTCATGCCTCTTTATTATCTCTGTTGTGCTTTGTCTTCCAAGTAGAGGCAATACTGACCTTGCAGTTTCTCGATCAACAAACTCATCATACTGAACATTTGCAGGAAGATGAATTTCTCTGCGTATGATAGATGTTGATATGCATGCTCTTCGTTGTTCCCTGATCATTCATCCATCAATCATATCTGGTGAATCCATTTCTGCAGTGTACCAGAATTCACAAAGCATAGCAGGATATATTGCTCGTGGATAGGCTTTAAGAGCACGAGAGATTGGGCTATGTCGCAGATATGTAACCATCGGTCGAAATTGAGGACATACCCAACCTTCAGGAATCTCGAAATTCACCGTGATGTTGTTTCTCGAGAACTTCAGAAGTTCATCACGTTGAAAGTCCTACGCCGGTGCAGCATTCGGCGCTACGAACTGGAAATTTGCCATCTTTATCTGTGATTTACGAAACGACAAGAATTTTGCTTGCAAAGAAAGAGTAGAATCGTTAATCGCAGAGAGAAATTTAGAGAATAAAGAATGAAGATCTGTTAAAAAGATTTTAAATTAAAAAAAAACGGTTATTTATACTTTAAGATCACAATAATTATGGTATTGAGAAGTAAAACGGCTGAAATGACAGCCCTATCCTGTTCCAACGGTAACTTTTCTATTAATGAAAGTTACCGTTTGGGAGTATGAGATTTAGAATCAGTGTTAACACTCCAGGACTCCCAATACGGAGTAAGTATTAAAAAAATTAAATTAAAAACAAAATTTTAAATTTTAAAAACATGTCATTTAACCTATAAATTACTGAAAAATAAAAAGTATTTAAATTTGATAAATCATAAGAGCTATACTGTGCTGGTCAGTATTGAATCCAACACTGAACAGACAGTATCAGATATATTTAAAGAGAATTAAGGATTCAGCATACCCAATTGCCCTAGTAGACACATAAACCTTTCTTCCGAGAGAGGTTTAGTAAACAAATCAGCCAATTGATCCTCTGTAGGGACATAATCTACCTGAACCTTAGCATTTTTCACATTATCTCGGATAAAGTGGTGTCTGATATCAATGTGCTTTGTTCTTGAATGATGGACTGGGTTTTCAGTGATAGCAATAGCACTATGGTTATCACAATGAATATGTGTCTTTTGAAATTCAAACCCATAGTCCATGAGTTGGTACTGCAACCATAATAGTTGAGCACAACAACTTCTTGTAGCAACATATTCTACTTCTACTGTGGAAGTAGCTACTGAATTTTGCTTCTTGATTGACCAACAAACTAATCTTCCACCAAGGAATTGGCATCCTCCACTTGTGCTTTTCCTAAACAACCAGCAACCTTCGTAATGTGCATCTGTATACCCTTCAAGGTCAAAGTGTGAGTCTTTGGGATACCAAAGACCCATGTTAGGAGTACCTGAAAGATATCTGAAAATTCTCTTAAGAGCTTTCATATGTGATTCCTTTCGATCAGCCTGATACCGAGCACACAAGAATGTGGCAAACTGTTAAGGCAAAAAGCCTTACCCCTTTGGAATTTAGGATAACAAAACAACCTAGACTAGATTAGTATAAATAGTAGATTTAAATTGCTAATCTTAGGTGTGATACTGAGTTTGGCCAGTATTGGCCACTCAGTATCAAACTCAGTATTGGAAATCCAATACTGAGTAGAAGAACTGAGTTACAGTCAGTTTTGTAACGGACTAAGATCGCATCCCTTGATCTTAGTCATTTCCCTAGTTTAGTCCTTCAGTTACTCCTTTGCCCATTATGTAAGATCTCTATATCATTATAAATAGAGATCATCTTGCAAAGGAGAACTCATACATTCACTTTACACTTTCATATCTTATTGTAATTGATCGGTGGTATTGATATTCCACAACATACCACACTTAGTGGAATTATACATTTTACTATAGTCTTGTTCTGTACACTATTTATCTTAAGTATTAATAATTCTATCAATTAACTAAGTAATCCAGGGTTGTTGTGACCTAACAACTGGTATCAGAATAGGCTAAATAAATCCTTATTTAGTCGATCTATTACCCTGGCAGCCATTCCCTATATCTATCCCTCCAACACTCAAAAATCCAAAATGTCTACAATTATTGCACCAGTTATGTCTTGAAAGGGAGTGCCCATCTTTGATGGCAAAGACTTCCATCAATGGAAGCTAAAAGCTCAGTGGTATCTTGAATCTATTCATCATGAGATGCTCACTTTGCTGAATGATGGTCCTATCATTCCACAAACTGTGGAACCCGTTGCTGCTACTGATGATGCTCCTGAGAGCACAAGAAAAATTCCTAAACTGAAACACACCTGAACTGATACTGACCATCAGTTATACAATTTAGACTCCAGAGCAAAGGGGGTGATTGGTAATGCTGTTACCACAGAAATACTTCATGCAATTATGAAATTGCCAACAGCAAAGGCTATGTGGGATAGTCTATCAGTCACCTATGAGGGCACACCTAAGGTGAATTTGCAGAGGAAAAGCAACATGAGGAGGAAGTATGAAAACTTCTTCTCAATTCCAAATGAAGACATCTGCACTCTCTATAACAGGTTAATACAGTTATCCATGATTTAATCAGTGTAGGCATTGTGAAGGAGGAAGGAGAGCTTGTTCAAAAGTTCCTGGATAGTCTTCCTCAACAGTTTCTTGATATGACAAATTCTGTCAATGCTGCTAACAACATTGAGTCATACACATGAGGAGAATAATGTTGAATCATGAGGAGAATAATGCTGTAACACTGATCAACTGGAAGAAAACTGACAAGTCTTCCACTTGCATGGCTCTAGTTGTGCAACAAGCATATATTGTGACTGAGCCTGAAGAACCAGAAGTTGATCTTGCTGATGCTGAGGCAGAAGAGCTTGAAACCCAAATAGCTCATATGTCTATGAAGCTGGATCAGTTGAAAAAGAAGAGGCTTGGAGTTAGCTCTTCCAATACTGACCCAAGATCAGGTCTTTGCTATAGGTGTGGAAAGCCTGGGCACATTGCTGCTAATTGTCATACTAAGTCAACTGAAACTGATCAGAATGACAAGATTTCATACCGAGCTAAACGGTATAGAGACAAGTATGTCAAGCTAAAGAACTGGAGAAAGGGCAAGAATGCAGCAGGGAATGGAGCACCTCATCAAGCACTTTACTCTGAAGCTTGGATGGATGAAGAGCTTAGTGATGATGAGGAAGAGGTTGAAAACAAAGCCTTTATGGCTTTCACTGAAGATGATTTGAAGAGCTTCTTTGTAAAGGACATCAAAGAAGCTGAGAGGATGAGTGTTCATACTGATTGGGATTCCACTCAGTTGTACAAGGTGAGTTCCTTTCAAACTTATTCAGTGAATGAAAAAGAAAAGTTTTTTGAGTATATGATTGTTGATCTTAAAACCTTAGTACAAAGAGAAAAAGCTTTAAAATTAACAATTGTTGAACTTGAAAAGGTAAATAATGAACAATTAGTTAAATTAGCAAAATTTAAAGATTTAGAACGAAATTTTTTAAACTTACAAGACATTAACCAAAGATTAGCTGATAAAGCTCATTTACACAAATTAGAAAAAGAAAAATTTGAAAACTAGTGTAAATCTTGGGGAATTGCATCTATTCAATTAAATAAATGTCTAAATCAACAATTTCCAGAAAATGTGAGGGCTGCACTTGGTGTTGATCCTCAGTTAAAAAATAGAAATAATTTTGCTGATTTATTTGAATAATTTTCTGATATGAACCCTATTCCAGTTGTGAAAGCAAAAACGTTTTGTGAAGTTGGATGTCAAACTTAGTCAGATGATGAGGATAAAACTATTTTTGAAAAACCAATTGGTCCTTCCATCTGTTTGAAGTGCTATACTGAACTACAAGAGTTCAGTATTGAATTTTCTAAAAAAGAAATTTCTGATACTGACCTCGAAGTCGTGCAATATGATACTTCTGCTGTCCCTCCATTTGAAGTATTATTTAGCACAACCACTTTTGAGATATATAATGAAAATAAAACCACTTCTACTCAAAATGTTCTATCTAATACTGAGGTTGCAGAAACAGGAAAGTCAACTACTCAAGAATCAAAAGAACCTGTTAAAGTTGTCATTCTAAAACATGATAACCAGAAAACAACTTCAACAGGATCTTCAAGTGGCAAAAACAAGAAGTCTAATATTAAAAAGACTTCTGTGCCAGATAAAAGGACACCAGATTCATCTCCTTCTAAACCAGTCAAAAACAACATTAATACACCAGTAAAAAATGACAAAAGTAATATTTTAAAATCTGTTGGTGATCAGATCAAAGTTTTAAGTCAAAAGATTGCAAAACTTACTCATACTGATCTACCAAAAGTCAAACAATTTTCAAAAATTCCTTATGAAAATATGTTCAGAAACAGACCTAGAAAATGTTATAGATGTCATCATACTGGACATAAAGGAGATGAATGTTGGACTGATCTCTCGAGTCCTAGGTACTCAGTACCAAAGAAAAAGAGAGAAACCAAGTCAGTATCACCAAAGAAAACCTCCAAAGTTTCTCCTAAGGTGATACTGACCTCTCCAATAAAAGAGATCAAGTCTACCCCTGTTTCTCCTACCAAAGGTCCCATTAAAAAATGGGTTCCTAAAAAGAACTAATCCTTATTTTGTGGTTTGTGAAGGGTGACAGAAAATGGTACTTAGATAGTGGCTGCTCAAGACACATGACTGGCAGTATGGAATACCTTCTAAAATATACACCAGAGAAGGGTCCTTCTGTCAAGTTTGGAGATGATTCAATTGGAAAAACAAGAGGGTATGGAGTAATCAAGGCAGGCAACATAACGTTTAAAAGAGTTGCCTATGTAGAGGGTCTTAAATACAATCTGCTCAATATCAGTCAGATGTGTGATGTTGACAATGAAGCTCGTTTCAAAAAGGTTGCAGGAATCATCTACAATGATAAAGGGCAACCTGTACTCATTACTAGAAGAGGAAAAGATGTCTATGTGGTCAACCTGTCTGAAATAGACCCTATTATTCGTGTTTGCCTGCTTTCTAAAGTCAAGCCAGAACTGAACTGGTTGTGGCACAAGAAACTCTCTCATATAATTTCAGAAATATAAATGAGCTCAGTATGAAGAAATTGGTGAGAGGGTTGCCCACTATTACTTATTCAAAAGATAAGTTATGCTCAGCATGTGAAATGGGCAAGCAGAAGAAGAGTTCATTCAAGTCAAAGGTCGATCATTTAATTAATGAACCTCTTACAATGATACACATGGATCTTTTTGGCCCCATCAGCACACCATCATTAGCCAAAAAGATCTATACCTTAGTCTTGGTTGATGAATTCTCAAGATATACTTGGGTCATCTTTCTCAAGACCAAATCAGATGCAACAATAGAAATCATTGCCTTTATCAAAAGAGAAGAACTTCAGAAAGGCAACAAGGTCAAGCAACTAAGAAGTGACCATGGTACTAAGTTTAAGAACTCAATATTAGCAGATTTCTGTGAAGAAAAAGGAACCGTTCAAAACTTCTCTGCAGCCTACACACCACAACAAAATGGTGTTGTAGAAAGAAAGAATAGAACATTAATTGAAGCTGCAAGAACTTTGTTATGCCATGCTGGATTGGCACTGAGCTTCTGGGCAGAAGCTGTAAACTGTGCAAATTTCACTCAGATCAGAGCTACAATAGTCCAGAGACATCTAAAGACTCCTTATGAGTTATACAATGGCAAGGTTCCTAATGTGGAATACTTCCACATATTTGGGAGTAAATGTTTTGTACTCAGTACTAAACAAAATCTCAACAAATTTGCTCCCAAAGCAAATGAAGGTGTGTTCATGGGCTACTCTCCACACTCTAAAGCTTTCAGAGTGTATGTCATCTGAACTAAGATGATTGTAGAATCCATTCATGTCACGTTTGATGAAGATCAGAATGAGCATTCTACCTCAGCAAAGGAAGACATAAGTGGCATAGACATTCTATGCAATCCAGAAAACTCAATTGCTGAACAGCCCAAGTCTCTCCCATACTATGTTGATCATGGTATGGGTGACACTGATCAAGAAAGAACTCAGTATACCTGGAATGCATCAAGTACTGAGGTTCCCATATCTGAGAACCCCAATACTGAGTTCCCAATAATTGATCTGAACAATTCTACCTATGAAGAAGGTGAATCTTCCAGTACTTTTCAAGAATCCTCCTCAGATCTGCAAAATCAAGAAGAACAGCAACCTGAACTGTCTAATACTGACCAGAATTTTGCTCAATATCAGGCATACAACACATCACTGCAACAAGATATTGTTAACCTTGCTTCAAATGCTCCATTGGGAACCAATCTAAGGGAACACAGAGATCATCCACATTCTAATATTATTGGTCCTATTGAACAAGGTGTCCAAACAAGAAAAAAGTTAGATTTTGAACCACAAGCAACTACAAATTTTTGCTTCTTCTCAAGCTTCTTATCTACCATGGAACCAAAGAAAGCTGATGAAGCTTTATTAGATAAAGACTGGGTAGAAGCTATGCAAGAAGAACTGACAGAGTTTGAAAGGAACAAAGTTTGGAACATAGTACCACCTCCTGCTGGCAAAACTATTATTGGTACTAAGTGGGTGTTCAGAAACAAGATGGACAAGGATGGTGTTGTCATTGGAAACAAAGCTAGACTGGTTGCTCAGGGTTACAGGCAAGAAGAAGGCATTGACTATGATGAAACTTTTGCACCAGTTGCAAGAATTGAAGCTATTAGATTGTATCTTGCATATGCATCTTTCAAGAACTTCAAAGTTTATCAGATGGATGTCAAAAGTGCTTTCCTCAATGGAAAACTACAACAGGAAGTTTATGTTAAACAACCACCAGGTTTTGTTGATCCTAAATTTCCTAATTATGTTTTCAAGCTTGATAAAGCTTTATATGGGCTCAAACAAGCTCCAAGAGCCTGGTATGATACCCTGTCTGAGTACTGAATTGAAAATAAATTTATAAGAGGTAAAATTGACAAAACATTATTTTCAAAAAGGAAAGGTTCTGACAATATACTTATTCAAATATATGTAGATGATATTATCTTTGGCTCCACTGACAAGTCAATGTGTGACTGGTTTGCTAAGATAATGTCATCTCAGTATCAGATGAGTATGATGGGTGAACTTACTTACTTTCTTGGTTTACAAGTTGATCAAAAGCCTGATGGCACTTTTATAAATCAAAGTAAGTATGTGCATGACATGCTAAAGAAATACAAATTTTAAAATTTATCTTCCATGTACACTCCTATGGGTACTCAGGATAAAATAAGTAAAGATGAAACTGGTAAACCAGTATCTCAATCCACATACCGAGGTATGATTGGTTCTTTACTTTACTTAACAGCTAGCAGGCCTGATATCATGTTTGCAACTTGTTTGTATGCTCGGTATCAGGCTGATCCTAAAGAATCACATATGAAAGCTGTTAAGCACATTTTTAGATATCTTTCAGGTACTCCTAACATGGGTCTTTGGTATCCCAAGGACTCAAACTTTGACCTTTAAGGGTATACAGATGCAGATTTTGCAGGTTGTAGGTTGGACAAGAAAAGTACAAGTGGAGGATGTCAATTCCTCGATGGTAGACTAGTTGGTTGGTCTTCCAAGAAGAAAAACTCAGTAGTAACTTCCACTGCAGAAGCAGAATATGTTGCTGCAGGAAGTTGTTGTGCTCAACTCTTGTGGATGCAGTATCAACTAATGGACTATGGGTTAAATTTCCAGAAGTCACCTATTCATTGTGATAACAAGAGTGCTATTGCTATCACTGAAAACCCAGTCCATCACTCAAGAACAAAGCACATTGATATCAGACACCACTTTATTCGAGATAATGTGGAAAAGGGTAAGGTTGAGGTAGATTTCGTTCCTACAGATGACCAATTGGCCGATGTGTTTACTAAACCTCTCTCTGAGGAAAGGTTTATGTACTTACTAGGGCAATTAGATGTGCTGAATCCTTAATTTTTCTTAAAATTTTCTGATACTGACTGCTCAGTAATAGCTCTAATACTGACCAGCTCAGTATCACTCGTCTGACATATAAAATTTTAATTTTTTTTTATTAATTTATAGATTAAATTAAATGTTTTTATAATTTTATAATTTTTTTTTAATTTAATTTTTTTGAACACTCGGTATTGAAGTCCTAGAGTGGTAAAACTGAATTTTTATCCTCATACTCCCCAACGGTAACCTTTCTTAATAAGACAGGTACCGTTGGAACTAGGATAAGGCTGTCAAATCAGCCGTTTTTACTTCCCAATACCGTAACTATCTCTAATTAAGTATAAATAACCGTTTATTTTCTTTCTTTCAAATTTTCTAACAGTTATTTCATACTTTCTCTTTCAATTCTCTCTGCGATTAACGATTCTACTCTTTCTTTGCAAGCAATTACTTAATCGAAATCGCAGATGGCAAATTACAGACCCCTACTATGCATAACACTGATGACCCCACCTACGCATACTAGTTTTTTTTAAGAACTCTTACTACACATAACAAATAAACCCCCTACAATTTAAATGACTAAGCGTGCCCTCACATCATTACTTGTTGTTCTCATTGGTTGATCCGACACCGAATCATCAAATTCAAGTTTAAGCGCATATAAACGGTGGTTTCGGACTAAGCATGCCATGGCGTCTTTACTAGGAGTTCTCACGAGTTTGATCATTTCTAAACACGTTGGTGCTTTTATACGTTTTCATTCCTACTTGTCATGCAGAGTACATTTACCCACAAAACCCCTACGATGCATAACAGTGATGACCCCTACCATTGGTTGTTTGTTCATCAGCCTGTGTGTTTGGTCACGGAAATATATTTAAATGACTAAGCATGCCATGGGGTCTTTACTTGGCGTTCTCATGAGTTTGTTCATTTCCAAACACGTAGGTGCTCTTATACCGTTTCATTCCTACTTGTCATGCAAGGTATATTTACCAAGAAGATCCCTACTATGAATAACACTGATGACCCCTACTACGCATACTAGTTTTTTTTAAGAACTCTTACTACACATAACAAATAAACCCCCTACAATTTAAATGACTAAGCGTGCCCTCACATCATAACTTGTTGGTCTCATTTGTTGATCCGATACCGAATCATCAAATTCAAGTTTAAGCGCATATAAACGGTGGTTTATGACTAAGCATTCCATGGCGTCTTTACTTGGCGTTCTCACGAGTTTGATCATTTCCAAACACGTTGGTGCTCTTATACGTTTTATTTCTTACTTGTAATGCAAAGTACATTTACCCAGAAGACCCCTACTATAGGATCCACTGATAACCCTTACTATGAGTTGTTTGTTCATCAACCTGTGTGTTTGTTCACGGAAATATACTTTGCATGACGTCTTTACTTGGCGTTCTCACGAGTTTGTTCATTTCCAAACACGTTGGCGCTCTTATACTTTTTCATTCCTACTTGTCATGCAAAGTACATTTACCTAGAAGACCCCTACTATGCATAACACTGATGACCCCTACTATGAGTTGTTTGTTCACGGAAATATATTTAAATGACTAAGCATGCCATGGGGTCTTTACTTGGCGTTCTCACGAGTTTTTTAATTTCCAAACACGTTGGTGCTTTTATACGTTTTCATTCCTACTTGTCATGCAAAGTACATTTACCCAGAAAACCCCTACGATGCATAAGACTGATGACCCATACTATGGGTTGTTTGTTCATCAGCCTGTGTGTTTGTTCACGGAAATATATTTAAGTGACTAAGCATGCCATGGCGTCTTTACTTGGTGTTCTCACGAGTTTGTTCATTTCCAAACACGTTGGTGCTTTTATACGTTTTCATTCCTACTTGTCATGCAAGGTATATTTACCAAGAAGATCCCTACTATGCATAACACTGATGACCCCTACTACACATACTAGTTTTTTTAAGAACTCTAACTACACATAACAAATAAACCCCCTACAATTTAAATGACTAAGCGTTCCCTCACATCATTACTTGTTGTTCTCATTGGTTGATCCGACACCGAATCATCAAATTCAAGTTTAAGCGCATATGAACGGTGGTTTATGACTAAGCATGCCATGGCATCTTTAATTGGTGTTCTCACGAGTTTGATCATTTCCAAACACGTTGGTGCTCTTATACGTTTTCATTCTTACTTGTCATGCAAAGTACATTTACCCAGAAGACCCCTACTATGAGTTACACTGATAACCCCTACTATGAGTTGTTTGTTCATCAACCTGTGTGTTTGTTCACAAAAATATACTTTGCATGACGTCTTTACTTGGCGTTCTCACGAGTTTGTTCATTTCCAAACACGTTGGCGCTCTTATACTTTTTCATTGCTACTTGTCATGCAAAGTACATTTACCCAGAAGACCCCTACTATGCATAACACTGATGACCCCTACTATGAGTTGTTTGTTCACGGAAATATATTTTAATGACTAAGATATGCAATGGCGTCTGTACTTGGCGTTCTCACGAGTTTGATCATTTCCAAACTAGTTGGTGCTTTTATACGTTTCCATTCCTACTTGTCATGCAGAGGACATTTACCCAGAAAACCCCTACGATGCATAACACTGATGACCCCTACTATGGGTTGTTTGTTCATCAGCCTGTGTGTTTGTTCACGGAAATATATTTAAATGACTAAGCATGCCATGGGGTCTTTAATTAGTGTTCTCACGAGTTTGTTCATTTCCAAGCACGTTGGTGCTTTTATACGTTTTCATTCCTACTTGTCATGCAAGGTATATTTACCAAGAAGATCCCTACTATGCATAACACTGATGACCCCTACTATGCATAATAGTTTTTTTAAGAATTCTTACTACACATAACAAATAAACCCCCTACAATTTAAATGACTAAGTGTGCCCTCACATCATTCCTTGTTGTTCTCATTGGTTTATCCGACACCGAATCATCAAATTCAAGTTTAAGCGCATATAAACGGTGATTTATGACTAAGCATGCCATGGCGTCTTTACTTGGCGTTCTCACGAGTTTGATCATTTCCAAAAACGTTGGTGCTCTTATACGTTTTCATTCTCACTTGTCATGCAAAGTACATTTACCCAGAAGACCCCTACTATGCATAACACTGATAACCCCTACTATGGGTTGTTTGTTCATCAGCCTGTGTGTTTGTTCACGGAAATATATTTAAATGACTAAGCTTGCCATGGCGTCTTTACTTGGCGTTCTCACGAGTTTGTTCATTTCCAAACATGTAGGTGCTCTTATACCGTTTCATTCCTACTTGTCATGCAAGGTACATTTACCAAGAAGACCCCTACTATGCATAACACTGATGACCCCTACTACGCATACTAGTTTTTTTTTAAGAACTCTTACTACATATAACAAACAAACCCCTTACAAATTAAATGACTAAGCGTGCCCTCACATCATTACTTGTTGGTCTCATTGGTTGATCGGACACCGAATCATCAAATTCAAGTTTAAGCGCATATAAACGGTGGTTTATGACTAAGCATTCCATGGCGTCTTGACTTGGCGTTCTCACGAGTGCTCTTATACGTTTTATTTCTTACTTGTAATGCAAAGTACATTTACCCAGAAGACCCCTATTATAGGATCCACTGATAACCCCTACTATGAGTTGTTTGTTCATCAACCTATGTGTTTGTTCACGGAAATATACTTTGCATGACGTCTTTACTTGGCGTTCTCACGAGTTTGTTCATTTCCAAACACGTTGGCGCTCTTATACTTTTTCATTCCTACTTGTCATGCAAAGTACATTTACCTAGAAGACCCCTACTATGCATAACACTGATGACCCCTACTATGTGTTGTTTGTTCACAGAAATATATTTAAAGGATTAAGCATGCCATGGGGTCTTTACTTGGCGTTCTCACGAGTTTGTTCATTTCCAAACACGTTGGTGCTTTTATACGTTTTCATTCCTACTTGTCATGCAAAGTACATTTACCCAGAAAACCCCTACGATGCATAAGACTGATGACCCCTACTATGGGTTGTTTGTTCATCAGCCTGTGTGTTTGTTCACGGAAATATATTTAAGTGACTAAGCATGCCATGGCGTCTTTACTTGGCGTTCTCACGAGTTTGTTCATTTCCAAACACGTAGCTGCTCTTATACGTTTTCATTCCTACTTGTCATGCAAGACCCCTACTATGCATAACACTGATGACCCCTACTACGCATACTAGTTTTTTTAAGAACTCTTACTACACATAACAAATAAACACCCTACAATTTAAATGACTAAGCGTGCCCTCACATCATAACTTGTTGGTCTCATTTGTTGATCCGATACCGAATCATCAAATTCAAGTTTAAGCGCATATAAACGGTGGTTTATGACTAAGCATTCCATGGCGTCTTTACTTGGCGTTCTCACGAGTTTGATCATTTCCAAACACGTTGGTGCTCTTATACGTTTTATTTCTTACTTGTAATGCAAAGTACATTTACCCAGAAGACCCCTACTATAGGATCCACTGATAACCCTTACTATGAGTTGTTTGTTCATCAACCTGTGTGTTTGTTCACGGAAATATACTTTGCATGACGTCTTTACTTGGCGTTCTCACGAGTTTGTTCATTTCCAAACACGTTGGCGCTCTTATACTTTTTCATTCCTACTTGTCATGCAAAGTACATTTACCTAGAAGACCCCTACTATGCATAACACTGATGACCCCTACTATGAGTTGTTTGTTCACGGAAATATATTTAAATGACTAAGCATGCCATGGGGTCTTTACTTGGCGTTCTCACGAGTTTTTTAATTTCCAAACACGTTGGTGCTTTTATACGTTTTCATTCCTACTTGTCATGCAAAGTACATTTACCCAGAAAACCCCTACGATGCATAAGACTGATGACCCATACTATGGGTTGTTTGTTCATCAGCCTGTGTGTTTGTTCACGGAAATATATTTAAGTGACTAAGCATGCCATGGCGTCTTTACTTGGTGTTCTCACGAGTTTGTTCATTTCCAAACACGTTGGTGCTTTTATACGTTTTCATTCCTACTTGTCATGCAAGGTATATTTACCAAGAAGATCCCTACTATGCATAACACTGATGACCCCTACTACACATACTAGTTTTTTTAAGAACTCTAACTACACATAACAAATAAACCCCCTACAATTTAAATGACTAAGCGTTCCCTCACATCATTACTTGTTGTTCTCATTGGTTGATCCGACACCGAATCATCAAATTCAAGTTTAAGCGCATATGAACGGTGGTTTATGACTAAGCATGCCATGGCATCTTTAATTGGTGTTCTCACGAGTTTGATCATTTCCAAACACGTTGGTGCTCTTATACGTTTTCATTCTTATTTGTCATGCAAAGTACATTTACCCAGAAGACCCCTACTATGAGTTACACTGATAACCCCTACTATGAGTTGTTTGTTCATCAACCTGTGTGTTTGTTCACAAAAATATACTTTGCATGACGTCTTTACTTGGCGTTCTCACGAGTTTGTTCATTTCCAAACACGTTGGCGCTCTTATACTTTTTCATTGCTACTTGTCATGCAAAGTACATTTACCCAGAAGACCCCTACTATGCATAACACTGATGACCCCTACTATGAGTTGTTTGTTCACGGAAATATATTTTAATGACTAAGATATGCAATGGCGTCTGTACTTGGCGTTCTCACGAGTTTGATCATTTCCAAACTAGTTGGTGCTTTTATACGTTTCCATTCCTACTTGTCATGCAGAGGACATTTACCCAGAAAACCCCTACGATGCATAACACTGATGACCCCTACTATGGGTTGTTTGTTCATCAGCCTGTGTGTTTGTTCACGGAAATATATTTAAATGACTAAGCATGCCATGGGGTCTTTAATTAGTGTTCTCACGAGTTTGTTCATTTCCAAGCACGTTGGTGCTTTTATACGTTTTCATTCCTACTTGTCATGCAAGGTATATTTACCAAGAAGATCCCTACTATGCATAACACTGATGACCCCTACTATGCATAATAGTTTTTTTAAGAATTCTTACTACACATAACAAATAAACCCCCTACAATTTAAATGACTAAGTGTGCCCTCACATCATTCCTTGTTGTTCTCATTGGTTTATCCGACACCGAATCATCAAATTCAAGTTTAAGCGCATATAAACGGTGATTTATGACTAAGCATGCCATGGCGTCTTTACTTGGCGTTCTCACGAGTTTGATCATTTCCAAAAACGTTGGTGCTCTTATACGTTTTCATTCTCACTTGTCATGCAAAGTACATTTACCCAGAAGACCCCTACTATGCATAACACTGATAACCCCTACTATGGGTTGTTTGTTCATCAGCCTGTGTGTTTGTTCACGGAAATATATTTAAATGACTAAGCTTGCCATGGCGTCTTTACTTGGCGTTCTCACGAGTTTGTTCATTTCCAAACATGTAGGTGCTCTTATACCGTTTCATTCCTACTTGTCATGCAAGGTACATTTACCAAGAAGACCCCTACTATGCATAACACTGATGACCCCTACTACGCATACTAGTTTTTTTTTAAGAACTCTTACTACATATAACAAACAAACCCCTTACAAATTAAATGACTAAGCGTGCCCTCACATCATTACTTGTTGGTCTCATTGGTTGATCGGACACCGAATCATCAAATTCAAGTTTAAGCGCATATAAACGGTGGTTTATGACTAAGCATTCCATGGCGTCTTGACTTGGCGTTCTCACGAGTGCTCTTATACGTTTTATTTCTTACTTGTAATGCAAAGTACATTTACCCAGAAGACCCCTATTATAGGATCCACTGATAACCCCTACTATGAGTTGTTTGTTCATCAACCTATGTGTTTGTTCACGGAAATATACTTTGCATGACGTCTTTACTTGGCGTTCTCACGAGTTTGTTCATTTCCAAACACGTTGGCGCTCTTATACTTTTTCATTCCTACTTGTCATGCAAAGTACATTTACCTAGAAGACCCCTACTATGCATAACACTGATGACCCCTACTATGTGTTGTTTGTTCACAGAAATATATTTAAAGGATTAAGCATGCCATGGGGTCTTTACTTGGCGTTCTCACGAGTTTGTTCATTTCCAAACACGTTGGTGCTTTTATACGTTTTCATTCCTACTTGTCATGCAAAGTACATTTACCCAGAAAACCCCTACGATGCATAAGACTGATGACCCCTACTATGGGTTGTTTGTTCATCAGCCTGTGTGTTTGTTCACGGAAATATATTTAAGTGACTAAGCATGCCATGGCGTCTTTACTTGGCGTTCTCACGAGTTTGTTCATTTCCAAACACGTAGCTGCTCTTATACATTTTCATTCCTACTTGTCATGCAAGACCCCTACTATGCATAACACTGATGACCCCTACTACGCATACTAGTTTTTTTAAGAACTCTTACTACACATAACAAATAAACACCCTACAATTTAAATGACTAAGCGTGCCCTCACATCATTACTTGTTGTTCTCATTGGTTGATCCGACACCGAATCATGTTTAAGCGCATATAAACGGTGGTATATGACTAAGCATGCCATGACATCTTTACTTGGCGTTCTCACGAGTTTGATCATTTCCAAACACGTTGGTGCTCTTATACGTTTTCATTCTTACTTGTCATGCAGAGTACATTTACCCAGAAGACCCCTACTATGAGTTACACTGATAACCCCTACTATGAGTTGTTTGTTCATCAACCTGTGTGTTTGTTCACAAAAATATACT
Source organism: Calendula officinalis (assembly GCA_963853835.1). Lineage (NCBI taxonomy): Eukaryota > Viridiplantae > Streptophyta > Magnoliopsida > Asterales > Asteraceae > Calendula > Calendula officinalis. The sequence continues at coordinate 65,971,639 of OY970828.1, forward strand.
TTGCATGACGTCTTTACTTGGCGTTCTCACGAGTTTGTTCATTTCCAAACACGTTGGCGCTCTTATACTTTTTCATTCCTACTTGTCATGCAAAGTACATTTACCCAGAAGACCCCTACTATGCATAACACTGATGACCCCTACTATGAGTTGTTTGTTCACGGAAATATATTTTAATGACTAAGCATGCAATGGCGTCTGTACTTGGCGTTCTCACGAGTTTGATCATTTCCAAACTAGTTGGTGCTTTTATACGTTTTCATTCCTACTTGTCATGCAGAGGACATTTACCCAGAAAACCCCTACGATGCATAACACTGATGACCCCTACTATGGGTTGTTTGTTCATCAGCCTGTGTGTTTGTTCACGGAAATATATTTAAATGACTAAGCATGCCATGGGGTCTTTAATTAGTGTTCTCACGAGTTTGTTCATTTCCAAGCACGTTGGTGCTTTTATACGTTTTCATTCCTACTTGTCATGCAAGGTATATTTACCAAGAAGATCCCTACTATGCATAACACTGATGACCCCTACTATGCATAATAGTTTTTTTAAGAATTCTTACTACACATAACAAATAAACCCCCTACAATTTAAATGACTAAGTGTGCCCTCACATCATTCCTTGTTGTTCTCATTGGTTTAACCGACACCGAATCATCAAATTCAAGTTTAAGCGCATATAAACGGTGATTTATGACTAAGCATGCCATGGCGTCTTTACTTGGCGTTCTCACGAGTTTGATCATTTCCAAAAACGTTGGTGCTCTTATACGTTTTCATTCTCACTTGTCATGCAAAGTACATTTACCCAGAAGACCCCTACTATGCATAACACTGATAACCCCTACTATGGGTTGTTTGTTCATCAGCCTGTGTGTTTGTTCACGGAAATATATTTAAATAACTAAGCTTGCCATGGCGTCTTTACTTGGCGTTCTCACGAGTTTGTTCATTTCCAAACATGTAGGTGCTCTTATACCGTTTCATTCCTACTTGTCATGCAAGGTACATTTACCAAGAAGACCCCTACTATGCATAACACTGATGACCCCTACTACGCATACTAGTTTTTTTTTAAGAACTCTTACTACATATAACAAACAAACCCCTTACAATTTAAATGACTAAGCGTGCCCTCACATCATTACTTGTTGGTCTCATTGGTTGATCGGACACCGAATCATCAAATTCAAGTTTAAGCGCATATAAACGGTGGTTTATGACTAAGCATTCCATGGCGTCTTTACTTGGCGTTCTCACGAGTTTGATCATTTCCAAACACGTTGGTGCTCTTATACGTTTTATTTCTTACTTGTAATGCAAAGTACATTTACCCAGAAAACCCCTACGATGCATAACACTGATGACCCCTACTATGGGTTGTTTGTTCATCAGCATGTGTGTTTGTTCACGGAAATATATTTAAATGACTAAGCATGCCATGGCATCTTTACTTGGCGTTCTCACGAGTTTGTTCATTCCCAAACACGTAGGTGCTCTTATACGTTTTCATGCCTACTTATCATGCAAGGTACATTTACCAAGAAGACCCCTACTATGCATAACACTAATGACCCCTACTATGCATAACACTGATGACCCCTACTGTGCATACTAGTTTTTTTAAGAACTCTTACTACACATAACAAATAAACTCCCTACAATTTAAATGACTAAGCGCGCCCTCACATCATTACTAGTTGTTCTCATTGGTTGATCCGACACTGAATCATCAAATTCAAGTTTAAGCGCATATAAACGGTGGTTTGTGACTAAGCATGCCATGGCGTCTTTACTTGGCGTTCTCACGAGTTTGTTCATTTCCAAACACGTTGGTGCTTTTATACGTTTTGATTCCTAATTGCCATGCAAAGTACATTAACTCAGAAAACCCCTCTGATGCATAATACTGATGACCCCTTCTATGGGTTGTTTGTTCATCAGCCTGTGTGTTTGTTCACGGAAATATATTTAAATGACTAAGCATGCCATGGCGTCTTTACTTGGCGTTCTCACGAGTTTGTTCATTTCCAAACACGTAGGTGCTCTTATACGTTTTCATTCCTACTTGTCATGCGAGGTACATTTACATAAAAGACCCTTACTATGCATAACACTGATGACCCCTACTATGCATAACACTGATGACCCCTACTATGCGTACTAGTTTTTTTAAGAACTCTTACTACACATAACAAATAAATCCCCTACAATTTAAATGACTAAGCGTGCCCTCACATCATTACTTGTTGTTCTCATTGGTTGATCCGACACCGAATCATCAAATTCAAGTTTAAGCGCATATAAACGGTGGTTTGTGACTAAGCATGCCATGGCGTCTTTACTTGGCGTTCTCACGAGTTTGATCATTTCCAAACACGTTGGTGCTTTTATACGTTTTCATTCCTACTTGTCATGCAAAGTACATTTACGCAGAAAAACCCCTACGATGCATAACATTGATGACCCCTACTATGGGTTGTTTGTTCATCAGCCTGTGTGTTTGTTTACGGAAATATATTTAAATGACTAAGCATGCCATGGGGTCTTTACTTGGCGTTCTCACGAGTTTGTTCATTTCTAAACACGTTGGTGCTTTTATACGTTTTCATTCCTACTTGTCATGCAAACTACATTTACCCAGAAAACCCCTACGATGCATAACACTGATGACCCCTACTATGGGTTGTTTGTTCATCAGCCTGTGTGTTTGTTCACGGAAATATATCTAAATGACTAAGCATGCCATGGCGTCTTTACTTGGCGTACTCACGAGTTTTTTCATTTCTAAATACGTAGGTGCTCTTATACGTTTTCATTCCTACTTGTCATGCAAGGTACATTTACCAAGAAGACCCCTACTATGCATAACACTGATGACCCCTACTATGCATAACACTGATGACCCCTACTACGCATACTAGTTTTTTTAAGAACTCTTACTACACATAACAAATAAACCCCATACAATTTAAATGACTAAGAGTGCCCTCACATCATTACTTGTTGTTCACATTGGTTGATCCGACACCGAATCATCAAATTCAAGTTTAAGCGCATATAAACGGTGGTTTGTGACTAATCATGCCATGGCGTCTTTACTTGGCGTTCTCACGAGTTTGATCATTTCCAAACACGTTGGTGCTTTTATACGTTTTCATTCCTACTTGTCATCCAAAGTACATTTACCCAGAAAAACCCTACGATGCATAACACTGATGACCCCTACTATGGGTTGTCTGTTCATCAGCCTGTGTGTTTGTTCACGGAAATATACCTAAATGACTAAGCATGCCATGGGGTCTGTACTTGGCGTTCTCACGAGTTTGTTCATTTCCAAACGCGTTGGTGCTTTTATACGTTTTCATTCCTACTTGTCATGCAAAGTACATTTACCCAGAAAACCCCTACGATGCATAACACTGATGACCCCTACTATGGGTTGTTTGTTCATCAGCCTGTGTGTTTGTTCACGGAAATATATTTAAATGACTAAGCATGCCATGGCGTCTTTACTTGGCGTTCTCACGAGTTTGTTCATTTCCAAACACGTAGGTGCTCTTATACGTTTTCATTCCTACTTCTCATGCGAGGTACATTTACATAAAAGACCCTTACTATGCATAACACTGATGACCCCTACTATGCATAACACTGATGACCCCTACTACGCGTACTAGTTTTTTTAAGAACTCTTACTACACATAACAAATAAATCCCCTACAATTTAAATGACTAAGCGTGCCCTCACATCATTACTTGTTGTTCTCATTGGTTGATCCGACACCGAATCATCAAATTCAAGAGTTAAGCGCATATAAACGGTGGTTTGTGACTAAGCATGCCATGGCGTCATTACTTGGCGTTCTCACGAGTTTGATCATTTCCAAACACGTTGGTGCTTTTATACGTTTTCATTCCTACTTGTCATGCAAAGTACATTTACCCAGAAAAACCCCTACGATGCATAACATTGATGACCCCTACTATGGGTTGTTTGTTCATCAGCCTGTGTGTTTGTTTACGGAAATATATTTAAATGACTAAGCATGCCATGGGGTCTTTACTTGGCGTTCTCACGAGTTTGTTCATTTCTAAACACGTTGGTGCTTTTATACGTTTTCATTCCTACTTGTCATGCAAAGTACATTTACCCAGAAAACCCCTACGATGCATAACACTGATGACCCCTACTATGGGTTGTTTGTTCATCAGCCTGTGTGTTTGTTCACGGAAATATATCTAAATGACTAAGCATGCCATGGCGTCTTTACTTGGCGTTCTCACGAGTTTTTTCATTTCTAAATACGTAGGTGCTCTTATACGTTTTCATTCCTACTTGTCATGCAAGGTACATTTACCAAGAAGACCCCTACTATGCATAACACTGATGACCCCTACTATGCATAACACTGATGACCCCTACTACGCATACTAGTTTTTTTAAGAACTCTTACTACACATAACAAATAAACCCCATACAATTTAAATGACTAAGAGTGCCCTCACATCATTACTTGTTGTTCACATTGGTTGATCCGACACCGAATCATCAAATTCAAGTTTAAGCGCATATAAACGGTGGTTTGTGACTAATCATGCCATGGCGTCTTTACTTGGCGTTCTCACGAGTTTGATCATTTCCAAACACGTTGGTGCTTTTATACGTTTTCATTCCTACTTGTCATCCAAAGTACATTTACCCAGAAAAACCCTACGATGCATAACACTGATGACCTCTACTATGGGTTGTCTGTTCATCAGCCTGTGTGGTTGTTCACGGAAATATATCTAAATGACTAAGCATGCCATGGGGTCTGTACTTGGCGTTCTCACGAGTTTGTTCATTTCCAAACGCGTTGGTGCTTTTATACGTTTTCATTCCTACTTGTCATGCAAAGTACATTTACCCAGAAAACCCCTACGATGCATAACACTGATGACCCCTACTATGGGTTGTTTGTTCATCAGCCTGTGTGTTTGTTCACGGAAATATATTTAAATGACTAAGCATGCCATGGCGTCTTTACTTGGCGTTCTCACGAGTTTGTTCATTTCCAAACACGTAGGTGCTCTTATACGTTTTCATTCCTACTTCTCATGCGAGGTACATTTACATAAAAGACCCTTACTATGCATAACACTGATGACCCCTACTATGCATAACACTGATGACCCCTACTACGCGTACTAGTTTTTTTAAGAACTCTTACTACACATAACAAATAAATCCCCTACAATTTAAATGACTAAGCGTGCCCTCACATCATTACTTGTTGTTCTCATTGGTTGATCCGACACCGAATCATCAAATTCAAGAGTTAAGCGCATATAAACGGTGGTTTGTGACTAAGCATGCCATGGCGTCATTACTTGGCGTTCTCACGAGTTTGATCATTTCCAAACACGTTGGTGCTTTTATACGTTTTCATTCCTACTTGTCATGCAAAGTACATTTACCCAGAAAAACCCCTACGATGCATAACATTGATGACCCCTACTATGGGTTGTTTGTTCATCAGCCTGTGTGTTTGTTTACGGAAATATATTTAAATGACTAAGCATGCCATGGGGTCTTTACTTGGCGTTCTCACGAGTTTGTTCATTTCTAAACACGTTGGTGCTTTTATACGTTTTCATTCCTACTTGTCATGCAAAGTACATTTACCCAGAAAACCCCTACGATGCATAACACTGATGACCCCTACTATGGGTTGTTTGTTCATCAGCCTGTGTGTTTGTTCACGGAAATATATCTAAATGACTAAGCATGCCATGGCGTCTTTACTTGGCGTTCTCACGAGTTTTTTCATTTCTAAATACGTAGGTGCTCTTATACGTTTTCATTCCTACTTGTCATGCAAGGTACATTTACCAAGAAGACCCCTACTATGCATAACACTGATGACCCCTACTATGCATAACACTGATGACCCCTACTACGCATACTAGTTTTTTTAAGAACTCTTACTACACATAACAAATAAACCCCATACAATTTAAATGACTAAGAGTGCCCTCACATCATTACTTGTTGTTCACATTGGTTGATCCGACACCGAATCATCAAATTCAAGTTTAAGCGCATATAAACGGTGGTTTGTGACTAATCATGCCATGGCGTCTTTACTTGGCGTTCTCACGAGTTTGATCATTTCCAAACACGTTGGTGCTTTTATACGTTTTCATTCCTACTTGTCATCCAAAGTACATTTACCCAGAAAAACCCTACGATGCATAACACTGATGACCTCTACTATGGGTTGTCTGTTCATCAGCCTGTGTGGTTTTTCACGGAAATATATCTAAATGACTAAGCATGCCATGGGGTCTGTACTTGGCGTTCTCACGAGTTTGTTCATTTCCAAACGCGTTGGTGCTTTTATACGTTTTCATTCCTACTTGTCATGCAAAGTACATTTACCCAGAAAACCCCTACGATGCATAACACTGATGACCCCTACTATGGGTTGTTTGTTCATCAGCCTGTGTGTTTGTTCACGGAAATATATTTAAATGACTAAGCATGCCATGGCGTCTTTACTTGGCGTTCTCACGAGTTTGTTCATTTCCAAACACGTAGGTGCTCTTATACGTTTTCATTCCTACTTCTCATGCGAGGTACATTTACATAAAAGACCCTTACTATGCATAACACTGATGACCCCTACTATGCATAACACTGATGACCCCTACTACGCGTACTAGTTTTTTTAAGAACTCTTACTACACATAACAAATAAATCCCCTACAATTTAAATGACTAAGCGTGCCCTCACATCATTACTTGTTGTTCTCATTGGTTGATCCGACACCGAATCATCAAATTCAAGAGTTAAGCGCATATAAACGGTGGTTTGTGACTAAGCATGCCATGGCGTCATTACTTGGCGTTCTCACGAGTTTGATCATTTCCAAACACGTTGGTGCTTTTATACGTTTTCATTCCTACTTGTCATGCAAAGTACATTTTCCCAGAAAAACCCCTACGATGCATAACATTGATGACCCCTACTATGGGTTGTTTGTTCATCAGCCTGTGTGTTTGTTTACGGAAATATATTTAAATGACTAAGCATGCCATGGGGTCTTTACTTGGCGTTCTCACGAGTTTGTTCATTTCTAAACACGTTGGTGCTTTTATACGTTTTCATTCCTACTTGTCATGCAAACTACATTTACCCAGAAAACCCCTACGATGCATAACACTGATGACCCCTACTATGGGTTGTTTGTTCATCAGCCTGTGTGTTTGTTCACGGAAATATATCTAAATGACTAAGCATGCCATGGCGTCTTTACTTGGCGTTCTCACGAGTTTTTTCATTTCTAAATACGTAGGTGCTCTTATACGTTTTCATTCCTACTTGTCATGCAAGGTACATTTACCAAGAAGACCCCTACTATGCATAACACTGATGACCCCTACTATGCATAACACTGATGACCCCTACTACGCATACTAGTTTTTTAAGAACTCTTACTACACATAACAAATAAACCCCCTACAATTTAAATGACTAAGAGTGCCCTCACATCATTACTTGTTGTTCACATTGGTTGATCCGACACCGAATCATCAAATTCAAGTTTAAGCGCATATAAACGGTGGTTTGTGACTAATCATGCCATGGGGTCTTTTCTTGGTGTTCTCACGAGTTTGTTCATTTCCAAACACGTTGGTGCTTTTATACGTTTTCATTCCAACTTGTCATGCAAAGTACATTTACCCAGAAAACCCCTACGATGCATAACACTGATGACCCCTACTATGGGTTGTTTGTTCATCAGCCTGTGTGTTTGTTCACGGAAATATATTCAAATGACTAAGCATGCCATGGCTTCTTTAATTGGCGTGCTCACGAGTTTGTTCATTTCCAAACCCGTTGGTGCTTTTATACGTTTTCATTCCTACTTGTCATGCAAAGTACATTTACCCAGAAAACCCCTACGATGCATAACACTGATGACCCCTACTATGGGTTGTTTGTTCATCAGCCTGTGTGTTTGTTCACGGAAATATATTTAAATGACTAAGCATGCCATGGCGTCTTTACTTGGCGTTCTCACGAGTTTGTTCATTCCCAAACACGTAGGTGCTCTTATACGTTTTCATTCCTACTTGTCATGCAAGGTACATTTACCAAGAAGACCCCTACTATGCATAACACTGATGACCCCTACTATGCATAACACTGATGACCCCTACTACGCATACTAGTTTTTTTAAGAACTCTTACTACACATAACAAATAAACTCCCTACAATTTAAATGACTAAGCGCGCCCTCACATCATTACTTGTTGTTCTCATTGGTTGATCCGACACCGAATCATCAAATTCAAGTTTAAGCGCATATAAACGGTGGTTTGTGACTAAGCATGCCATGGCGTCTTTACTTGGCGTTTTCACGAGTTTGTTCATTTCCAAACACGTTGGTGCTTTTATACGTTTTCATTCCTACTTGTCATGCAATGTACATTTACCCAGAAAACCCCTACGATGCATAACACTGATGACCCCTACTATGGGTTGTTTGTTCATCAGCCTGTGTGGTTGTTCACGGAAATATATTTAAATGACTAAGCATTCCATGGGGTCTGTACTTGGCGTTCTCACGAGTTTGTTCATTTCCAAACACGTTGGTGCTTTTATACGTTTTCATTCCTACTTGTCATGCAAAGTACATTTACCCAGAAAACCCCTACGATGCATAACACAGATGACCCCTACTATGGGTTGTTTGTTCATCAGCCTGTGTGTTTGTTCACAGAAATATATTTAAATGACTAAGCATGCCATGGCGTCTTTACTTGGCGTTCTCACGAGTTTGTTCATTCCCAAACACGTAGGTGCACTTATACGTTTTCATTCATACTTGTCATGCAAGGTACATTTACCAAGAAGACCCCTACTATGCATAACACTGATGACCCCTACTATGGGTTGTTTGTTCATCAGCATGTGTGGTTGTTCACGGAAATATATTTAAATAACTAAGCATGCCATGGCGTCTTTACTTGGCGTTCTAACGAGTTTGATCATTTCCAAACACGTTGGTGCTTTTATACGTTTTCATTCCTACTTGTCATGCAAAGTACATTTACCCAGAAAACCCCTACGATGCATAATACTGATGACCCCTACTATGGGTTGTTTCTTCATCAGCCTGTGTGGTTGTTCACGGAAATATATTTAAATGACAAAGCATGCCATGGGGTCTTTACTTGGAGTTCTCACGAGTTTGTTCATTTCCAAACACGTTGGTGCTTTTATACGTTTTCATTCCTACTTGCCATGCAAAGTACATTAACCCAGAAAACCCCTACGATGCATAATACTGATGACCCCTACTATGGGTTGTTTGTTTATCAGCCTGTGTGGTTGTTCACGGAAATATATTTAAATGACTAAGCATGCCATGGGTTCTGTACTTGGCGTTCTCACGAGTTTGTTCATTTCCAAACACGTTGGTGCTTTTATACGTTTTCATTCCCACTTGTCATGCAAAGTACATTTACCCAGAAAGCCCCTACGATGCATAACACTGATGACCCCTACTATGGGTTGTTTGTTCATCAGCCTGTGTGTTTGTTCACAGAAATATATTTAAATGACTAAGCATGCCATGGCGTCTTTACTTGGCGTTCTCACGAGTTTGTTCATTCGCAAACACGTAGGTGCTCTTATACGTTTTCATTCATACTTGTCATGCAAGGTACATTTACCAAGAAGACCCCTACTATGCATAACACTGATGACCCCTACTATGGGTTGTTTGTTCATCAGCCTGTGTGGTTGTTCACGGAAATATATTTAAATGACTAAGCATGCCATGGGGTCTGTACTTGGCGTTCTCACGAGTTTGTTCATTTCCAAACACATTGGTGCTTTTATACGTTTTCATTCCTACTTGTCATGCAAAGTACATTTACCCAGAAAACCCCTACGATGCATAACACTGATGACCCCTACTATGGGTTGTTTGTTCATCGGCCTGTGTGTTTGTTCACGGAAATATATTTAAATGACTAAGCATGCCATGGCATCTTTACTTGGCGTTCTCACGAGTTTGTTCATTCCCAAACACGTAGGTGCTCTTATACGTTTTCATTCCTACTTGTCATGCAGGGTACATTTACCAAGAAGACCCCTACTATGCATAACACTAATGACCCCTACTATGCATAACACTGATGACCCCTACTACGCATACTAGTTTTTTTAAGAACTCTTACTACACATAACAAATAAACTCCCTACAATTTAAATGACTAAGCGCGCCCTCACATCATTACTTGTTGTTCTCATTGGTTGATCTTACACCGAATCATCAAATTCAAGTTTAAGCGCATATAAACGGTGGTTTGTGACTAAGCATGCCATGGCATCTTTACTTGGCGTTCTCACGAGTTTGATCATTTCCAAACACGTTGATGGTTTTATACGTTTTCTTTCCTACTTGTCATGCAAAGTACATTTACCAAGAAAACCCCTACGATGCATAACACTGATGACCCCCTACTATGGGTTGTTTGTTCATCAGCCTGTGTGTTTGTTCACGGAAATATATTTAAATGACTAAGCATGCCATTGCTTCTTTAATTGGCGTGCTCACGAGTTTGTTCATTTCCAAACACGTAGGTGCTCTTATACGTTTTCATTCCTACTTGTCAAGCGAGGTACATTTACCAAGAAGACCCCTACTATGCATAACACTGGTGACCCCTACTATGGATAACACTGATGACCCCTACTACGCGTACTAGTTTTTTTAAGAACTCTTACTACACATAACAAATAAACCCCCTACAGTTTAAATGAATAAGCGTGCCCTCACATCATTACTTGTTGTTTCCATTGGTTGATCCGACACGGAATCATCAAATTGAAGTTTAAGCGCATATAAACGCTGGTTTGTGACTAAGCATGCCATGGCGTCTTTACTTGGCGTTCTAACGAGTTTGGTCATTTCCAAACACGTTGGTGCTTTTATACGTTTTCATTCCTACTTGTCATGCAAAGTACATTTACCCAGAAAACCCCTACGATGCATAATACTGATGACCCCTACTATGGGTTGTTTCTTCATCAGCCTGTGTGGTTGTTCACGGAAATATATTTAAATGACAAAGCATGCCATGGGGTCTTTACTTGGAGTTCTCACGAGTTTGTTCATTTCCAAACACGTTGGTGCTTTTATACGTTTTCATTCCTACTTGCCATGCAAAATACATTAACCCAGAAAACCCCTCTGATGCATAAAACTGATGACGCCTACTATGGGTTGTTTGTTCATCAGCCTGTGTGTTTGTTCACGGAAATATATTTAAATGACTAAGCATGCCATGGCGTCTTTACTTGGCGTTCTCACGAGTTTGTTCATTTCCAAACGCGTAGGTGCTCTTATTCGTTTTCATTCCTACTTGTCAAGCAAGGTACATTTACCAAGAAGACCCCTACTATGCATAACACTGATGACCCCTACTACGCATACTAGTTTTTTTAAGAACTCTTACTACACATAACAAATAAACCCCCTACAATTTAAATGAATAAGACTGCCCTCACATCATTATTTTCTGTTCTCATTGGTTGATCCGACACCGAATCATCAAATTCAAGTTTAAGCGCATATAAACGGTGGTTTGTGACTAAGCATGCCATGGCGTCTTTACTTGGCGTTCTCACGAGTTTAATCATTTCCAAACACGTTGGTGCTTTTATACGTTTTCATTCCTACTTGTCATGCAAAGTACATTTACCCAGAATACCCCTACGATGCATAACACTGATGACCCCTACTATGGGTTGTTTCTTCATCAGCCTGTGTGGTTGTTCACGGAAATATATTTAAATGAAAAAGCATGCCATGGGGTCTTTACTTGCCGTTCTCACGAGTTTGTTCAATTCCAAACACGTTGGTGCTTTTATACGTTTTCATTCCTAATTGCCATGCAAAGTACATTAACCCAGAAAACCCCTCTGATGCATAACACTGATGACCCCAACTATGGGTTGTTTGTTCATCAACCTGTGTGTTTGTTCACGGAAATATATTTAAATGACTAAGCATGCCATGGCGTCTTTACTTGGCGTTCTCACGAGTTTTTTCATTTCTAAATACGTAGGTGCTCTTATACGTTTTCATTCCTACTTGTCATGCAAGGTACATTTACCAAGAAGACCCCTACTATGCATAACACTGATGACCCCTACTATGCATAACACTGATGACCCCTACTACGCATACTAGTTTTTTTAAGAACTCTTACTACACATAACAAATAAACCCCCTACAATTTAAATGACTAAGAGTGCCCTCACATCATTACTTGTTGTTCACATTGGTTGATCCGACACCGAATCATCAAATTCAAGTTTAAGCGCATATAAACGGTGGTTTGTGACTAAGCATGCCATGGCGTCTTTACTTGGCGTTCTCACGAGTTTGATCATTTCCAAACACGTTGGTGCTTTTATAGGTTTTCATTCCTACTTGTCATCCAAAGTACATTTACCCAGAAAACCCCTACGATGCATAACCCTGATGACCCCTACTATGGGTTGTTTGTTCATCAGCCTGTGTGGTTGTTAACGGAAACATATTTAAATGACTATGCATGCCATGGGGTCTGTACTTGGCGTTCTCACGAGTTTGTTCATTTCCAAACGCGTTGGTGCTTTTATACCTTTTCATTCCTACTTGTCATGCAAAGTACATTTACCCAGAAAACACCTACGATGCATAACACTGATGACCCCTACTATGGGTTGTTTGTTCATCAGCCTGTGTGTTTGTTCACGGAAATATATTTAAATGACTAAGCATGCCATGGCATCTTTACTTGGCGTTCTCACGAGTTTGTTCATTCCCAAACACGTAGGTGCTCTTATACGTTTTCATTCCTACTTGTCATGCAAGGTACATTTACCAAGAAGACCCCTACTATGCATAACACTGATGACCCCTACTGCGCATACTAGTTTTTTTAAGAACTCTTACTACACATAACAAAGAAACTCCCTACAATTTAAATGACTAAGCGCGCCCTCACATCATTACTTGTTGTTCTCATTGGTTGATCCGACACGGAATCATCAAATTCAAGTTTAAGCGCATATAAACGGTGGTTTGTGACTAAGCATGCCATGGCGTCTTTACTTGGCATTCTCACGAGTTTGATCATTTCCAAACACGTTGGTGCTTTTATACGTTTTCATTCCTACTTGTCATGGAAAGTACATTTACCAAGAAAACCCCTACGATGCATAACACTGATGACCCCTACAATGGGTTGTTTGTTCATCAGCCTGTGTGGTTGTTCACGGAAATATATTTAAATGACAAAGCATGCCATGGGGTCTTTACTTGGAGTTCTCACGAGTTTGTTCATTTCCAAACACGTTGGTGCTTTTATACGTTTTCATTCCTACTTGCCATGCAAAATACATTAACCCAGAAAACCCCGACGGATGCATAAAACTGATGACGCCTACTATGGGTTGTTTGTTCATCAGCCTGTGTGTTTGTTCACGGAAATATATTTAAATGACTAAGCATGCCATGGCGTCTTTACTTGGCGTTCTCACGAGTTTGTTCATTTCCAAACGCGTAGGTGCTTTTATTCGTTTTCATTCCTACTTGTCAAGCAAGGTACATTTACCAAGAAGACCCCTACTATGCATAACACTGATGACCCCTACTACGCATACTAGTTTTTTTAAGAACTCTTACTACACATAACAAATAAACCCCCTACAATTTAAATGAATAAGACTGCCCTCACATCATTATTTTCTGTTCTCATTGGTTGATCCGACACCGAATCATCAAATTCAAGTTTAAGCGCATATAAACGGTGGTTTGTGACTAAGCATGCCATGGCGTCTTTACTTGGCGTTCTCACGAGTTTAATCATTTCCAAACACGTTGGTGCTTTTATACGTTTTCATTCCTACTTGTCATGCAAAGTACATTTACCCAGAATACCCCTACGATGCATAACACTGATGACCCCTACTATGGGTTGTTTCTTCATCAGCCTGTGTGGTTGTTCACGGAAATATATTTAAATGAAAAAGCATGCCATGGGGTCTTTACTTGCCGTTCTCACGAGTTTGTTCATTTCCAAACACGTTGGTGCTTTTATACGTTTTCATTCCTAATTGCCATGCAAAGTACATTAACCCAGAAAACCCCTCTGATGCATAACACTGATGACCCCAACTATGGGTTGTTTGTTCATCAACCTGTGTGTTTGTTCACGGAAATATATTTAAATGACTAAGCATGCCATGGCGTCTTTACTTGGCGTTCTCACGAGTTTTTTCATTTCTAAATACGTAGGTGCTCTTATACGTTTTCATTCCTACTTGTCATGCAAGGTACATTTACCAAGAAGACCCCTACTATGCATAACACTGATGACCCCTACTATGCATAACACTGATGACCCCTACTACGCATACTAGTTTTTTTAAGAACTCTTACTACACATAACAAATAAACCCCCTACAATTTAAATGACTAAGAGTGCCCTCACATCATTACTTGTTGTTCACATTGGTTGATCCGACACCGAATCATCAAATTCAAGTTTAAGCGCATATAAACGGTGGTTTGTGACTAAGCATGCCATGGCGTCTTTACTTGGCGTTCTCACGAGTTTGATCATTTCCAAACACGTTGGTGCTTTTATAGGTTTTCATTCCTACTTGTCATCCAAAGTACATTTACCCAGAAAACCCCTACGATGCATAACCCTGATGACCCCTACTATGGGTTGTTTGTTCATCAGCCTGTGTGGTTGTTAACGGAAACATATTTAAATGACTATGCATGCCATGGGGTCTGTACTTGGCGTTCTCACGAGTTTGTTCATTTCCAAACGCGTTGGTGCTTTTATACCTTTTCATTCCTACTTGTCATGCAAAGTACATTTACCCAGAAAACACCTACGATGCATAACACTGATGACCCCTACTATGGGTTGTTTGTTCATCAGCCTGTGTGTTTGTTCACGGAAATATATTTAAATGACTAAGCATGCCATGGCATCTTTACTTGGCGTTCTCACGAGTTTGTTCATTCCCAAACACGTAGGTGCTCTTATACGTTTTCATTCCTACTTGTCATGCAAGGTACATTTACCAAGAAGACCCCTACTATGCATAACACTGATGACCCCTACTGCGCATACTAGTTTTTTTAAGAACTCTTACTACACATAACAAAGAAACTCCCTACAATTTAAATGACTAAGCGCGCCCTCACATCATTACTTGTTGTTCTCATTGGTTGATCTGACACCGAATCATCAAATTCAAGTTTAAGCGCATATAAACGGTGGTTTGTGACTAAGCATGCCATGGCGTCTTTACTTGGCATTCTCACGAGTTTGATCATTTCCAAACACGTTGGTGCTTTTATACGTTTTCATTCCTACTTGTCATGGAAAGTACATTTACCAAGAAAACCCCTACGATGCATAACACTGATGACCCCTACAATGGGTTGTTTGTTCATCAGCCTATGTGTTTGTTCATGGAGATATATTTAAATGACTAAGCATGCCATGGGGTCTTTTCTTGGCGTTCTCACGAGTTTGTTCATTTGCAAACACGTTGGTGCTTTTATACGTTTTCATTCCAACTTGTCATGCAAAGTACATTTACCCAGAAAACCCCGACGATGCATAACACGGATGACCCCTACTATGGGTTGTTTGTTCATCAGCCTGTGTGTTTGTTCACGGAAATATATTTAAATGACTAAGCATGCCATGGCGTCTTTACTTGGCGTTCTCACGAGTTTGTTCATTTCCAAACGCGTAGGTGCTCTTATTCGTTTTCATTCCTACTTGTCAAGCAAGGTACATTTACCAAGAAGACCCCTACTATGCATAACACTGATGACCCCTACTACGCATACTAGTTTTTTTAAGAACTCTTACTACACATAACAAATAAACCCCCTACAATTTAAATGAATAAGACTGCCCTCACATCATTATTTTCTGTTCTCATTGGTTGATCCGACACCGAATCATCAAATTCAAGTTTAAGCGCATATAAACGGTGGTTTGTGACTAAGCATGCCATGGCGTCTTTACTTGGCGTTCTCACGAGTTTAATCATTTCCAAACACGTTGGTGCTTTTATACGTTTTCATTCCTACTTGTCATGCAAAGTACATTTACCCAGAATACCCCTACGATGCATAACACTGATGACCCCTACTATGGGTGGTTTCTTCATCAGCCTGTGTGGTTGTTCACGGAAATATATTTAAATGAAAAAGCATGCCATGGGGTCTTTACTTGCCGTTCTCACGAGTTTGTTCATTTCCAAACACGTTGGTGCTTTTATACGTTTTCATTCCTAATTGCCATGCAAAGTACATTAACCCAGAAAACCCCTCTGATGCATAACACTGATGACCCCAACTATGGGTTGTTTGTTCATCAACCTGTGTGTTTGTTCACGGAAATATATTTAAATGACTAAGCATGCCATGGCGTCTTTACTTGGCGTTCTCACGAGTTTTTTCATTTCTAAATACGTAGGTGCTCTTATACGTTTTCATTCCTACTTGTCATGCAAGGTACATTTACCAAGAAGACCCCTACTATGCATAACACTGATGACCCCTACTATGCATAACACTGATGACCCCTACTACGCATACTAGTTTTTTTAAGAACTCTTACTACACATAACAAATAAACCCCCTACAATTTAAATGACTAAGAGTGCCCTCACATCATTACTTGTTGTTCACATTGGTTGATCCGACACCGAATCATCAAATTCAAGTTTAAGCGCATATAAACGGTGGTTTGTGACTAAGCATGCCATGGCGTCTTTACTTGGCGTTCTCACGAGTTTGATCATTTCCAAACACGTTGGTGCTTTTATAGGTTTTCATTCCTACTTGTCATCCAAAGTACATTTACCCAGAAAACCCCTACGATGCATAACCCTGATGACCCCTACTATGGGTTGTTTGTTCATCAGCCTGTGTGGTTGTTAACGGAAACATATTTAAATGACTATGCATGCCATGGGGTCTGTACTTGGCGTTCTCACGAGTTTGTTCATTTCCAAACGCGTTGGTGCTTTTATACCTTTTCATTCCTACTTGTCATGCAAAGTACATTTACCCAGAAAACACCTACGATGCATAACACTGATGACCCCTACTATGGGTTGTTTGTTCATCAGCCTGTGTGTTTGTTCACGGAAATATATTTAAATGACTAAGCATGCCATGGCATCTTTACTTGGCGTTCTCACGAGTTTGTTCATTCCCAAACACGTAGGTGCTCTTATACGTTTTCATTCCTACTTGTCATGCAAGGTACATTTACCAAGAAGACCCCTACTATGCATAACACTGATGACCCCTACTGCGCATACTAGTTTTTTTAAGAACTCTTACTACACATAACAAAGAAACTCCCTACAATTTAAATGACTAAGCGCGCCCTCACATCATTACTTGTTGTTCTCATTGGTTGATCTGACACCGAATCATCAAATTCAAGTTTAAGCGCATATAAACGGTGGTTTGTGACTAAGCATGCAATGGCGTCTTTACTTGGCATTCTCACGAGTTTGATCATTTCCAAACACGTTGGTGCTTTTATACGTTTTCATTCCTACTTGTCATGGAAAGTACATTTACCAAGAAAACCCCTACGATGCATAACACTGATGACCCCTACAATGGGTTGTTTGTTCATCAGCCTATGTGTTTGTTCATGGAGATATATTTAAATGACTAAGCATGCCATGGGGTCTTTTCTTGGCGTTCTCACGAGTTTGTTCATTTGCAAACACGTTGGTGCTTTTATACGTTTTCATTCCAACTTGTCATGCAAAGTACATTTACCCAGAAAACCCCGACGATGCATAACACGGATGACCCCTACTATGGGTTGTTTGTTCATCAGCCTGTGTGTTTGTTCACGGAAATATATTCAAATGACTAAGCATACCATGGCTTCTTTAATTGGCGTGCTCACGAGTTTGTCCATTTCCAAACACGTAGGTGCTCTTATACGTTTTCATTCCTACTTGTCATGCGAGGTACATTTACCAAGAAGACCCCTACTATGCATAACACTGGTGACCCCTACTATGGATAACACTGATGACCCCTACTACGCATAGTAGTTTTTTTAAGAACTCTTACTACACATAACAAATAAACCCCCTATTATTTAAATGACTAAGCGCGCCCTCACATCATTACTTGTTGTTCTCATTGGTTGATCCGACACCGAATCATCAAATTCAAGTTTAAGCGCATATAAACGCTGGTTTTTGACTAAGCATGCCATGGCGTCTTTACTTGGCGTTCTCACGAGTTTGATCATTTCCAAACACGTTGGTGCTTTTATACGTTTTCATTCCTACTTGTCATGCAAAGTACATTTACCAAGAAAACCCCTACGATGCATAACACTGATGACCCCTACTATGGGTTGTTTGTTCATCAGCCTGTGTGTTTGTTCACGGAGATATATTTAAATGACTAAGCATGCCATGGGGTCTTTTCTTGGTGTTCTCACGAGTTTGTTCATTTCCAAACACGTTGGTGCTTTTATACGTTTTCATTCCAACTTGTCATGCAAAGTACATTACCCAGAAAACCCCTACGATGCATAACACTGATGACCCCTACTATGGGTTGTTTGTTCATCAGCCTCTGTGTTTGTTCACGGAAATATATTTAAATGACTAAGCATGCCATGGCTTCTTTACTTGGCGTTCTCACGAGTTTGTTCATTTCCAAACACGTAGGTGCTCTTATATGTTTTCATTACTACTTGTCATGCGAGGTACATTTACCAAGAAGACCCCTACTATGCATAACACTGGTGACCCCTACTATGGATAACACTGATGACCCCTACTACGCATACTAGTTTTTTTAAGAACTCTTACTACACATAACAAATAAACCCCCTACAATTTAAATGACTAAGCGTGCCCTCACATCATTACTTGTTGTTCTCATTTGTTGATCCGACACCGAATCATCAAATTCTAGTTTAAGCGCATATAAACGCTGGTTTGTGACTAAGCATGCCATGGCGTCTTTACTTGGCGTTCTCACGAGTTTGATCATTTCCAAACACGTTGGTGCTTTTATACTTTTTCATTCCTACTTGTCATGCAAAGTACATTTACCCAGAAAACCGCTACGATGCATAACACTGATGACCCCTACTATGGGTTGTTTGTTCATCAGCCTGTGTGGTTGTTCATGGAAATATATTTAAATGACTAAGCATGTCATGGGGTCTTTACTTGGCGTTCTCAGGAGTTTTTTCATTTCCAAACACGTTGGTGTTTTTATACGTTTTCATTCCTACTTGTCATGCAAAGTACATTTACCCAGAAAACCCCTACGATGCATAACACTGATGACCCCTACTATGGGTTGTTTGTTCATCAGCGTGTGTCTTTGTTCACGGAAATAAATTTAAGTGACTAAGCATGCCATGGCGTCTTTACTTGGCGTTCTCACGAGTTTGTTCATTTCCAAACACGTAGGTGCTCTTATACGTTTTAATTCCTACTTGTCATGCAAGGTACATTTACCAAGAAGACCCCTACTATGCATAACACTGATGACCCCTACTATGCATAACACTGATGACCCCTACTACGCATTCTAGTTTTTTTAAGAACTCTTAATACACATAACAAATAAACCCCCTACAATTTAAATGACTAAGCGTGCCCTCACGTCATTACTTGTTGTTCTCATTGGTTGATCCGACCCCGAATCCTCAAATTCAAGTCTAAGCGCATATAAACGGTGGTTTGTGACTAAGCATGCCATGGCGTGTTTACTTGGCGTTCTCACGAGTTTGATCATTTCCAAACACGTTGGTGCTTTTATACGTTTTCATTCCTACTTGTCATGCAAAGTACATTTACCTAGAAAACCCCTACGATGCATAACACTGATGACCCCTACTATGGGTTGTTTGTTCATCAGCTTGTGTGTTTGTTCACGGAAATATATTTAAATGACTAAGCATCCCATGGGGTCTTTACTTGGCGTTCTCACGAGTTTGTTCATTTCCAAACACGTTGGTGCTTTTATACGTTTTCATTCCTACTTGTCATGCAAAGTACATTTACCCAGAAAACCCCTACGATGCATAACACCGATGACCCCTACTATGGGTTGTTTGTTCATCAGCCTGTGTGTTTGTTCACGGAAATATATTTAAATGACTAAGCATGCCATGGCGTCTTTACTTGGCATTCTCACGAGTTTGTACATTTCCAAACACGTAGGCGTTCTTATTCGTTTTCATTCCTACTTGTCAAGCAAGGTACATTTACCAAGAAGACCCCTACTATGCATAACACTGATGACCCCTACTATGCATACTAGTTTTTTTAAGAACTCTTACTACACATAACAAATAAACCCCCTACAATTTAAATGACTAAGCGTGCCCTCACATCATTCCTTGTTGTTCTCATTGGTTGATCCGACACCGAATCAACAAATTGAAGTTTAAGCGCATATAAAATGTGATTTATGACTAAGCATGCCATGTCGTCTTTACTTGGCGTTCTCACGAGTTTGATCATTTCCAAACACGTTGGTGCTCTTATACGTTTTTATTCTTACTTGTCATGCAAAGTACATTTACCCAGAAGACCCCTACTATGCATAACACTGATAACCCCTACTATGGGTTGTTTTCTCATCAGCCTGTGTGTTTGTTCACGGAAATATATTTAAATGACTAAGCATGCCATGGCGTCTTTACTTGGCGTTCTCACCAGTTTGTTCATTTCCAAACACGTAGGTGCTCTTATACGTTTTCATTCCTACTTGTCATGAAAGGTACATTTACCAAGAAGACCCCTACTATGCATAACACTGATGACCCCTACTACGCATACTAGTTTTATTAAGAACTCTTACTACACATAACAAATAAACCCCCTACAATTTAAATGACTAAGCGTGCCCTCACATCATTACTTGTTGTTCTTATTGGTTGATCCGACACCGAATCATCAAATTCAAGTTTAAGCGCATATAAACGGTGGTTTGTGACTAAGCATGCCATGGTGTCTTTGAAGGAATTATGTTCACAGTTAGTCAACCTATGATGATACATCCATGCCTACCAAACACTTAAGGGTCACACCGGTGAGTGTATGTAATACGAACAAGTTATCTAACGATACTACGAAGAGGAATGATTCATAATAGTCATTATGAATCAGTTAAGTATTAAGTTAAGTTTAACTTATTACTAGATTAGTTTAACTAACTAATTAATACAAGTAGTTGTACATTTATTAGTTGAGTAAATATACAATGCGTTAATTATAGATTATCCATGATATGATTTAAAGCTATTGAATCATATAGTAATTGGATAATATTATTGTATAAATTATATAAAGGTTATTATATAATTAACTATTAAAAGTATAAATACAAGTGTATAATTTCGTGTATATGTGTACCAAAATTATAGTGTGTTAATACTAGACATTTGATAGTTAAGTGCAACAATAATAAAGTAGTTAAAACTATAAGGGATGGAAGTGTAAAAAGGAAGTTTAATTAAGAAGTTAATCTTAATTAAACTATAACGGTTTTAAGTGCAACATCTTCTATTATAAATAGAAGGCTTATGCTAAACCCTAGATGTTGGTTCCTTAGCCTTTTTACACGAAATCCCTTCCCCCATTGTTCCCTTCGATCGGCCGAAGTCCAACACAAGAACACAAGTCTTGTGTTCTTCGTGTTCTTCGTTCGTTCTTCGTGTTCTTCAAGTCTTTAAGTACCAAGATTGTTGCAAGTGATCAACTAGAAGATCGTTCGTTGTGTTCATCATCAGTGGACTTATCTTAAGAATTAACCTAAGGTATGTTTCATGGAACACATCTTCTTCTTCTCCTCTTGTTCGAAGTCGAACCAAGAACCCTAGGGTTATTGGTAGTAGTCGACGAACACACACAAGTATGTGTGTGTGTTCTAGTTCTTCGTACAAGGTTTCTTTCTTGGTAACCTAATCTAGTTTTCCAACATCCCAATCCTTTAGGATTTAAGGATTAGGTTTAATCTCAGTTCCGCATTTAGGGATTAAATCAGCTAGTTAGTTTTAACCGGTCAAGAACAAGATCATGTTCTTTGTCAGTCATGGTTCGAACTCGTGTACTAGGTGGTCGACCCAAGTGGTTGATCAGTCGCATGGTGCGTAGTAAATCCCTACTGTGGTATCAGAGCGTTGGTTTAGAAATCTAGACTAGATTAACAAAGATTGTTTGTTTACTTTAATTATTTTTTTGTTTCAAGTATTTTTCTTTTTCTCCTTCTTCATATTTTACGAAAAAGGGTAAAACCCTAAGATCAAGAATATTAAACTAGCCTAGTTTAGTTGATCAAGAAGGTTTCTAAGAACCCTAGCAATTTTCGAAAAACTGTGGAAGAACCCTAGGATCAAGTATGTTAAACAAGATTTGTTTAATTGATCAAAAGGATTCTTTCCTTCTTTCCCTAGAATTTTCGTGACCTAGGAAGAACCCTAGGATCAAGTATGTTAAACAAGATTTGTTTAATTGGTCAAAAGGATTCTTTCCTAAACCCTTAGAGATTTGGAAATAGAGGATACTTGGACACCAAGTTTATTAAACTAGCCTAGTTTAATTGGTGGAAAAGTTTCCTAGCCTTAAGAATTCGAAACCCTAAAAGAACCCAAGAAGTTTTAACTAGGTTAAGTTTATTACTTTGAAAATATTAATTAGGATAATAATCTAAAACCTAGTCAATTAAACAAGTTTATGTTTAATAGGTTTAATTATTATTTTTGATAAATTTAATTTAACTAGTTCTTTAAACCTAGTAATTTAGACAAAGTTTTATTGTCTTACAGGTTTAATTTAAAAGGTTTAAATGAATTTATTAAAAGTTATAATCTATCTTAGAATTTAAACAAAGTTTATATTTTAGATAGGATTGATTAAAATTAATCTTTTAATGATGTCTTTGATCTAGAAAGTCAAAACCCTAGTTTTGATTGGTCGAAAACAAGATTAGGGTTCATCTAATTAATTTAGGGAATTAATAAAGATTAAAAGAAAAAGGGTGTTAATTTTTAAGTTCTAAAATTAACAAGGTGTATCTAATTATGTATAAATATATATATGTATTTAAATTTTCATTTTTTTAAAGTAAAATTGAATTTTAAAAGATATAATAAGTTTATACACATTTTAATTAGTTCAAGTTAAAGTGTATACGTATAAATTAGATGTAATATTCTTATTAGAATGTTACAAGTTTATTATTATAGATATACATATATACGAATTTATATATATATTAAATACAAGATAAAATGGAACAATTAAAAGGATAATGTTATTTTGATCATGAAGCATAATATTATAATTAGTTATTGTATAAGTTATAATATAATTAAAACTAGATTGTACAAAGTTATGATTTCATTATAACTAGAAATTGTACAAGTTGAAATTATATTATTAACTAGAAATATACAAAGTTATATGTTATCGTATATTAAGGTGTATAAAGTTATAAGTTATTATAACTAGATAATTATACAAGTATGATATAAGTATTTTACAAGTCATGTAATATACTAGATTAATGATCAAGTATAAATAACAAGAACCTATATTTAACTAGTTCAAGTTAAATATAAGAAAGGTTTAAACAAACTAAAGAATTATTATATATAGTTTTTATATAATAGGTTTATTAGTTTCACCAAGTATAAACCGGTGATTGTGTTAGCTTAAATTTCATCATGGTTGTTGAAGCTAGTGGGAGCTACACAAGAAAATCACAAAGTTTGTAAGTGTGTCGTTAAGGCATAAGTTATGGTCGAATTTAATAAGTAAGAAATAAATGTTTAATTTCGTTATTAGACATTTTGAAAAGCTAGGTGTGTTAAACTAAGTTTATGTTTCAAGTTCATGAATCATAAAAGTTTTAAAAGTTTAACATAAGTTTTATAAGTTTTTTCAAGTAATATAAAACAAGTAAGTTTTATTAGAAATAAGGTTTCTCACAAAACCTATTAAAAACGTATTGTATACCTCGTTTTAGGTATACATGTAAAATCGTGTGAATTCTTGAAACTATAAGTTTTAAAGAATATGTCTTATGTTTTAAAAAGGTGTCTTTGTAGAATTCCTAAATTCACAAGTCACACATTTTAAACAAGGATTAAGATTGGAATAAAAGTTTAAGTTTAGTTTTAAGACATAAACAAACCCAAGAAAATCTTAGATCGAAGTACTATCCACCTAATGGAACACCTCACTTGTTAAACGATATTCATATTGTAAGGATAAAGAACCTTAGATATGGATTCAAATCATTGCGAGTGTTAGGGTGCGTAAGGTTCTGTGAAAATCGGGAGTCCCGGCGCAGAGCATCGCACTGTCTTAGATGGTCTGATCTACTTTGGTGATAATCGGGAGTCCCGGCCCAAAAAGTACTTGAGTAGAATAAACATACTAGACTTTATTACTTACTTAGAAATGTACAATTAGATTGTACAAAGTTGTAATAAGTTAAAAGTCTAAAGATTCTACGACCCCTATGTAACACCCTAAAATTTACAAGATTTTTAAAATTTTTGAAAACAAAATTATAATCAAAAGGTCCCATAAATAAGTCTCAGATATAAATATTTAACATTTAAAACGTATTTATTGCGGAAAAAGTTTTAAATAAAATTAAAGTTCAAAATAATAAATGTTAACAACTTTTGAAAATACAGTTGTCAACCGTCCACCTTCGCTCTTCCTTTGCTAGTACCTGAAACAGTGGGGGAAAGTTTGGGTCAGCTGGGAAGCTGAGTGAATAATCTCAAAATGCATACAATCATAACATACAACACATGAGGGCACATCGGTGTACTCCTACTCAGATTCTACTCAGTTAATTACTCAGATTTAGTTCTCAGATTTTATTACTCAGATTTTAATTTATATAGCGCGCTTGTGTCATTCGGGTCGATCGCCCCTCCTCTGTAACGCCCCGAATTTAATAAATAATTAAATAATAAATTTTTTTAAGTAAATTACGTTATTCTTTAAATCGTCTATGTGATTAAGTGCTTAACCGAGATTTTGAGATTTCGTGATTATGTGTACATTTAATTGAGATGATTAAATGCGAGACGTTTCGAATAAATATCTAGAGCGTTATTTATATTACTTTCGTGTGATGAGACAATAACGTTTAATTAATTGGGTGCGTAAAGTTATTAACTAAACGTCAAATCCCGAGCTTTTAGTTGCAATGAGTTTTATGTCGGGTGTAGAGATTTTGAGGCCGGCCAAGGGTCCGGACCGAACCAGTTAAATTGCTCCTTTCTTATATTCGGTTCTAAGCTATTACTTTTATTAGCCCATATCTGGAGCCTGAGTTATCTGAGTTTTGAGTTCTTGAGTTAAAACATTAAACATAATATACTTGAGTTGTCTTGGCACCGAAGAGTACTGGTGCCAGACGTTTTGACTCAACACCGAAGAGTACAGGTGTTGAGCCTTGAGTTGTGTGAGGCGGGTCGAGGTTGATCTCTCGTCCCAAGTCACACAAGCGCGCTATATAAATTTAAAATCTGAGAAAATAACTTGAGTAATTGAGAATTGAGTAGAGTCTCTAGGGATCACTTATGTGGCTTGAGTTGTTTGTAATTATTTGTTTATTTTGCTATTATTCACTCAGCGGTGGCTGACCCCAATCACTCCCCCATTCTACAGGTACTAGCAAGGGCAAAGAGAAGGTCAATGGTTAATGAGCTGCGTTTCTATTTTTATATTTATGGATTTGGATTAAAACATTTATTTCGAGTCAAACATGTTTTGTTTTAAAGCCTTTTATTATTCCGCATTTAAACCACGAGACGGTTTTATATTTTTATTCATGAGTTGGGACCTTTGAGTTACTTGTACTCTTGGGGAGATTGTTTTATTTTATTATTTAAATTTTTTAATTTCCCCTGATTTTTGGGATGTTACAAGTTGGTATCAGAGCTCTGGCTTGAGAGTATTGGGTTCACAAGTGGTGAATTCCAAACTCAAGTCGAAGCACGAGTTTTCAAAATGAGTTTTCAAAAGTGTTTTAAAAATGAGTCCAAATCCAAATCGAGAAGCAGCGCATCACAACGACCTTATGCCTCTAGTACTTATTTATGAGTTATTTAGTTTATTAAAAATGTCGCGAGTGACATTGATTACTAAGAGAATAAAATAAAATTTACTCAAGATGAGCGTGAATTGTACGACTATATATGTATATATACTATATATATATTGTAGTGAATTACTTGTTATGTGGATGGTATGAGGATGGGAGATCGTGGAATTTTTGAAACTGGCTCGAAACCATTACAGGGTAGGTGCGGATAATAATAGAGGGCCCCTATTATTATACGCACAGGACTCATGTCTATGTTTCGAAAAGGATTCAAGGAGACCATTCGTCAAGCATCTAAGTATCATAAAAATCCTCAATTATTATATATAATAATTGATAATAAAATCACTAAAAAAAAAGATTTATGACAAAACAGTGCAATCAATTGAATAAGAGAATCATTAGACACGAATTGATAAATAGTTATCAAAACATGTCAAGAGAGAGACTAGTAAACCAAATTGAGTTGAATTCGTTAAATGATTCAATTGAGTTATTAATACATCGAGGACGATTGAACAATCGTCAAAGCGAAATAAATGAGAAAATATAGAAAAATGTTAAGTGATAAGGAGTATGTGAAAACATCTCTAAATTAAGATTTATGTGAATATAATAAACAATGAAATAAGAGATTATTAATTTAAGTTGATAAGGAGTTATCCAAACAAATCAAGTAAAGGTTTATTAAACCAAATTGAGTGAGGATCACTAATGATGGATTGTTAAATTGAGTAATATTAATTTTTCAAAAACCTAAGATAATAATCAAGTAAGAATGATTAAGAATAATTTAATTCATATAATTGAGAATAGAGTATAAGAATCCAATAATGTGATTGAAAATAACTAATGAGAAGTTTTGAATTATGAGAAAGTAATAAATCAAGAGAACATTTATTTAAAACGAATTAAATGGAAAATTATATTTAGATTTGTAAGTAACTACTAATTTGAGTCAAGATGTTTGATCTAATTAATTATTGTGCTGAATAAATATGCTTGATTACTAAGAACTATTAATTGAGTAAGAGATAAATTTTAATAAAATTTTAAACATCTTTAATTGAACAAGATGAGGGACCCAAAATGAGTTATTTAATAAGTTAAGCGAAAAGAGAAAATTTACGAGATGTGCTCACTACGAATAAAATGAGAATTCTATTTAATGAAAAAATTGTTATATGGTAATAATAATACCAAACACGCTATGAGTAAGCAAAAAATAAAATAAAAATGAGAACTTAATACTAAGATTTGAAAAAGAGATAATCATGAACGTGTAACGCGAAATAACAAATTGTGGTACTAATACATGTAATAAGTTTAATTTATGAGGATTCATAAAATGAATAGTTGTTAATGAGAAATAATTGTAACACTATTATGAGTAATAAATTATTTTTATAAGCGATAAAATTTAATGGGTATGGGTGTGAGAGGGGCGTAAAGAGTATATGTTGGGACCGACTCACACCTGTACATGAGAGTTTGCTTATCGAATAATTAAATGAAACCCTAAAATATATAATCAAATATGAGAATCAGCAAACCGAACTATCGAGTGTTCGTAACGAGTTCTTTGAGATTTTGAGTGCCACTTCCAAACTCGGGGACGAGTTTTCTCCAAGTGGAGTTGAGTGGTGGTAAAAGTGAAAACTACCAATATTAAGAGTGCGAATAGAGAGTAATTATAAAGTTGTGAATTATTAAATTCGTATAATTGAGCTAATGGAGATAAATAACTCGAGCTAAATGTGAAAAATAAAGTTTGTATGGAGTAAATAAGAGAATTACCAGGAGAAAGTTTTGTTAAGTGTTATTATGAGCATTTATGTGCATATAACCGACTAAAAAGTTATAAGAGTGATTAATTAATCGAGAATTTATTCCTGTGGGAATATAATGAGATAAAAGAGATTATTAAAATATGAGAATTTATTATGAATTATTCAAGTCAATTTAAATGGGAAAAACATGATTACGAGAAGTTATTAAATCTAGTCGAGAAATTCTTGATCCAAATTATTGTGTTGAGTAATATAAATACACGTGACTAGGGAATTTATAAGAATAATTAGGAATAATTAATTTTATGTGACGGTATAATTATCAAGTAGTGAGAAATTCATTAATTGAGGGTAACGGTGCAAATGAGAAGGGGCAAGTATATAATCATATAAATAACGAGAACTTATGAAATTAGAGTAATCAAAATGTTGTTAATAAGTCGGTCATGAGAAGATCGCGATAATAAATTATGTGGAAAATTTTATTATTACTGAGAAATTGTCGAGCTATAAGAAACTAATGAATCGAGTTAAGAGAATAACTTATTAAAATGAACCAAGTGACAAAACTTTATTTATGAACGAATATTAAATTAAAACTAAAGAGGAGTATCGAGTTAAATTATTAAATTGAATATCATCAAATATTGTGTTTTACTAAATCAAGAATAGTTATTAAAATGAGCAAAATATAGGCGTATCAAACAATAAAATACTATGAGTTTCAAAATCAAGAAAACAATAAAAATATAAAGTAACGAGGAAACTTTATATGGAGAACGAGAAAATAGCTGTGTAATCAAGTGCATGAGAACTACCGAGTTGATTAATTAACCAAGTGAAGAAGAAATATTAACTGAAAGTGTTTGAGACCAAAAAAATAAAAATAAAATAAATAAATAAATGAGATTAATGAGTGGAAAGTTTGGTCATATTGATGATCAAGAGACAATTTAAATGAGAACAAAGCAATAAATTTATTAATGAGCTGAATGATAAAAACCATTAAAAAGAGTTAATGGGTATCATTAAAATAAGTTGGTGTGTACCAATATAATGAGTTGAGCGAGTAATATTAAATAAGAGATATTATATGTTCTTGTAACTTAATAATTTAATTTGATCACGCGAGGGATCGCAAAGAGTGAGAAAATGGGCATTTTGTGCGACTTGTGATAAGTTGTTAAGCGAAACTTGAGTTAAATTGATAATATAGCTTGGGTTTAGTTAAAAGCAAGTTGTGGAATTTTGAGATGAATGCATTCTGAGTATATGCAAATTGAGTAAAAGGCATGAGTCGCCTACTATCTGAGGTTTATGTGTGATAAAATATGTTTATGTGAATTATCTACTTGATTGTGTTGTTTGATAGCAGTGTGACCAGCGAAATTGTTTATTTCGCCTTAAAACAAACTAATGTCCTATAGAGTAAAGGACCTTGAGATACTGCTTATTAGTAGAGATTGCCAATAATAAGATGTTAATTGTGGATAAATTGTGTAAGTAATTAGTTGATAAAGCTGTGCGGGAAGAAATTCCGCCACCAAATTTATTGTTATCGCCATGAGACGACCGAGTATGATTGTGAACACGAATTAGACGACCGAGTACCACGCCGAGATCATCTGTCGCTACAAACCAAACCGTAACCAATCTCCAAGTGGAGTTGAATCGGAGATTTAAAGCAACGTCAACCGTTGGGTGGCGCAAGTGTGTTCGACTATGAGAGCAAGAAGACGCCTTCAACAAATTATCTTGAATTTGTTCGTAATATTTTTCTCCTCGTTTTTTAAACGAACCGATATTCTAAGAGAACAGTTTGAATTTATTTCTTCTAGCCTTATCCTTCGCGCCTTTAGAGTCGGAGTTTATTCTGATCGAGTGGATCACCATGACGAGTTTTTTTTTTCTATACACAACATGTTCGTTTTCTTCTATTGCGGGTGTGTATCATTGTCGAGCCTGAGTCTGAAATAGAAGAGTGCTATCCCGAGTTTCATCCGATTCATGACTTCGGGGACGAAGTCTATTTCAAGTGGAGTTGAGTTGTAACGCCCCGAATTTAATAAGTAATTAAATAATAAATTTTTTTTAAGTAAATTACGTTATTCTTTAAATCGTCTATGTGATTAAGTGCTTAACCGAGATTTTGAGATTTCGTGATTATGTGTACATTTAATTGAGATGATTAAATGCGAGACGTTTCGAATAAATATCTAGAGCGTTATTTATATTACTTTCGTGTGATGAGACAATAACGTTTAATTAATTGGGTGTGTAAAGTTCTTAACTAAACGTCAAATCCCGAGCTTTTAGTTGCAATGAGTTTTATGTCGGGTGTAGAGATTTTGAGGCCGGCCAAGGGCCCGGACCGAACCAGTTAAATTGCTCCTTTCTTATATTCGGTTCTAAGCTATTATTTTTATTAGCCCATATAATTAAGTTGCTTGTGGTCTTGTACAATAAATAATTAGTCCCCTAATCTCTTTAACTATTGATCAATCCTCTTGTTCGTTTTTTTTGGGGCTATATTCGGTACAAGAAAAGGATAGGCAGACCCTTGGGATCCATACGGTATTCAAGCCCAATCCCAATTAAGCCTTAACCCATAGTTGACGATACTTAAATCCCAAGTTTACTCTAATCCCTAATTTTGTTCCATTCATCCCTGTGCAATCTCAGCCGCAAGCTTGGGCTCTCCCCTGGTCGTTTTGCTCGATCAGTCATTTCCCCAAGCTGTGTTCATGATCAAGTGGGATCTGAATGTGTGGACGCTGATAGAGGAAGTGCTTTTTGTTTTTGTTTTTGTTTTTTTTTTAAACTTCCGGTGACGGTGGGGATAATAATAGGAGGCAGCCAAAGAATTTGTGATGTCATTAAGATGTGGAAATTCTTTTCATTATCTTTGTCGGTAGTGCTGGTGGATTAAAAAGCCAATCGATCTTTGAAAATTTCTTTTGTTCCTTGTTTATTGCGACGTGAGGATCAAAGAAGTAATGGGATTTAATTTGAGTAGCCAATCAGAATTGGGTGGTTTTATTGAAGTCGGGTGTATGTCTTGACTTTGGTGAGCATGTGGCGAAGAATCAAGAAGAGAATCGGGGTGGATTTAATTAACCAAGTTAGCAGGCACGTCAATTAATTTAACCTAGCAAGCAGGCTGCTGAATTAATATAAGCTAGCAAGCAAGCAAGTAAGTTTATGCGTTTTCTTAATCGTTTATTAGTTTTCGTTTTTGCTCCAAGACAAGCTTGAAGAACTCATTTACATGATATTCCTTGAAGTCTTGGTAGATTTTTGAGTGGTTCATGTCGGTTTTATCTTTAAATTGCGATTTGTTTGATTGTTATACCGGGAATTTGCTTGTTGTTGTTTCTATAGTCAAACCGTTTTGTCCATTTTTCCTCGTGAGTTATGGTTCGGGTTTTGACCACTGATTTTTAGTCTGAATTTAGAGGTTGGGTCGTGTCGGTTTTGGTTTGGGTAAAATCCGTTTGATGATTGGCTAGATGTTTTCAACGAAAAACCCGGAAACCGATCCTTGGGTTTCTTGGGTTCCTTAAACCAAAAAGATTATATAATAATGAGATAGATTAATCATAAACATGTTTCTGAATTAAAAATGAGTTTCGGTGCTGTCGGGTGCCTCGGGAATAGACGGGTTGATGTCGGGATTTAAAACGGGTTCTATTTTAATATGCTGAATTTTAACAGAATCTGTTTGCTGACTTTGGGACTGTTTTTACCACACTTAAAATACGTTTTTGGATTTTTGGCCTGTGATGATCTCTAGGTTTCTGAGTCCTCTTTCCAACGACGCTGACGGCTCGTTGATCTGATTCACGGTTTAAAAGTTATTGCTGTTTTAGTAAACCTTCACTGGATAGTTTTCGGTTCAGCTATTCTGTCTCGTGAGCCTGTTTTGAGCCTTTTCCGTTTGGATCTAGCTTTCGAAGTCTTCTGTAAAATTGTAGTCCTCTGAGTCATTTAACTACTGTAAAAGTTTGAATAATATCTAGTGAGCGGTTTGAGAGTTATAGCCGTTCCCGCGAAAGTGCTGAGTGCTGTTTAGTTTCTGCTGAAACAACCTTTGAGTCTAATCCTAACCCGAGCTTCCTTGTACATTGTAGGACCTTCTAGGACCGGTTAGAGACGCTCTTCAGTACCGAGGATATTTAGGAGCTTACGGTTATTCGAGGTGGGTAATCTCACTATAAACTTGTACTTACTTTCGATTCATGATTTTGTGCTATGTGTTGTGAATTGTCTTGTTGATTGAGCTTGAGTATTGATTGGGTGATTTATTTGAGTTATCTGTGATTTGAGTTATCTGTGATTTGAGTTATCTGGAGCCTGAGTTATCTGAGTTTTGAGTTCTTGAGTTAAAACATTAAGGATAATATACTTGAGTTGTCTTGGGACCGAAGAGTACTGGTGCCAGACGTTTTGACTCAACACCGAAGAGTACAGGTGTTGAGCCTTGAGTTGTGTGAGGCGGGTCGAGGTTGATCTCTCGTCCCAAGTCACACAAGCGCGCTATATAAATTAAAAATCTGAGAAAATAACTTGAGTAATTGAGAATTGAGTAGAGTCTCTAGGGATCACTTATGTGGCTTGAGTTGTTTGTAATTATTTGTTTATTTTGCTATTATTCACTCAGCGGTGGCTGACCCCAATCACTCCCCCATTCTACAGGTACTAGCAAGGGCAAAGAGAAGGTCAATGGTTAATGAGCTGCGTTTCTATTTTTATATTTATGGATTTGGATTAAAACATTTATTTCGAGTCAAACATGTTTTGTTTTAAAGCCTTTTATTATTCCGCATTTAAACCACGAGACGGTTTTATATTTTTATTCATGAGTTGGGACCTTTGAGTTACTTGTACTCTTGGGGAGATTGTTTTATTTTATTATATAAAATTTTTAATTTCCCCTGATTTTTGGGATGTTACATCCTCACACCTCAGATAGGCATAAGCCAAAACTCAGACGGGAATAATCCCAAAAACTCAGACGGGAATGATCCCAAAAACTCAGACGGGAGGTGATCCCAAGATAGGCATATAGCCAAAAACTCAGATGTGTATTATTATGTTTTATTATCCCTTAACATAATTATCTCAGATGCCCTAGCAAGTAGTAGCACAGAATGACTCTGTGCCGAGCTCAGTTACCCAGGCACAATGTCTCAGATCAAAATAAATAAACAGATGCTCAGATACTCAGATAACAGATCAAACTCAGATAACAAGTATGGTTCAACTAGTATAACACATAAGTCATGCATGTACAACGTTAAAACTGAATAAATGGTGAGAATACTCACCTCGAGAAAACGTAAGCTCCAAAGGATCCTCAATACTCTAAGGCGCTGCTCGGTTATTCCTAGACGATCCTAAAAGCATAAAAATGAAACCCGAATTACAATCCGTTCTAAGGACTCAATTTAGAAAACTGGCAGCACCTGTCGGTCTCACGGAAACTGCTATAACTCTTAAACTGTGCAGAAGATTTATCTCATATTTTTACCATGAAAAGTAGACAACCAGAACTAAATATCTCTGTGAGACGGTCACTGGCCAAAACAGACTCTAAGGGTCTCAAAACAGTATCACAAGACAGACAAGTCGTACAGTCACGTTTCCTAACAGCAGCATCCTAAATTAGACATAACTTTTAAACCGTAATTCGGATTGACGAGAAGGTTGCGGAAATTGAAAAGCTAACTCAGAAAACAAGTGACCAGCACGGGCCAAAACTCCAACAACATATTTTAAGTGTGGTAAAAACAGTCCCGAAGTCAGCAAACAGATTCTGTTAAAATTCAGCATATTAAAATAGAACCCGTTTTAAATCCCGACATCAACCCGTCTATTACCGAAATACCCGACATTCCCGAAATTCACATTTAGCCTCAGAAACATGTTTACCATTAATCTAGTCTTTTATTTAAGAAAACTATTCGGTTTTAGGAAACCAAGAACCCTAAGGTTAGGTTTCCGTTTCTCGGTTAAACAAAACGTCTAGTTATAATCAAGATGGTTTTGACCCAACCCGATACTTACAATGCAGCCCTTAAACCCGAAACACAGCTCTATAAACCCACGAAAATAAAGACTCATAATTTGGTAAAACTAGAATTTCAAAAACCCGAATTTCAACATAATCCAAAACACAATTTGAAGTAAAATCGGACGACCGTAACTTTCCACTCATTACACCAAATGAGACCAAAGTTTTACAGCATAAAGTATACATAAGACCCTATAAACCGTCTATATAAAGTTCGGCCCGGTTCTGCCCCGAAGGGTCCCGAAACAGGCCCGCAACAGGCAGATTCGTGCAGTATTTCAGCACTGCAGTCAGTTACAAAAAGGGGCGTATCTCACAAACCGTTTACTCGATTAACGAGCGGTCGGCGGCCACAGAAAGGTATAACAACGAGCTACAAAAGTCTAGAAGAAATAGGGTCCAGAATCTGACCCGAAGTAGGTCAAACACAGTCACGAAAAACCCGACAGCAAGCTGTCCAAAAGTCAGCACAGTCACAAATCGATAAGACAATCCCGACATCGCAACCCAGAAACGAAACTCATATATTACGAAATTCAATAAATGGAAAGGAGAAAAAGATGACTACCGAATTAATCTTGTCTTCAGCTATAATCTTTTCCTTGGCTGCCGCTTGTCTCGACGGCTGCTTAATCTCTTCTTCTCGTTGATCAAAATAGAAAAGAAATAGAAGATACCACCTTAGCTTTCCATTGCCATTAAAGAACATAATTACACTCACATATTTTGGTTAGTTTCCTCCACAATAAATATCAGCCACAAATAAAATGGAATTCCACCACATGCCATCTTGCATCTCATGGGTCGGTAGTGTAATACAAGCTCCTCCAATTTCCGATTGTTATCACCATTTGTAGAGTTATTCACACGCATCCCAAGACAATTCCAATGGAATTCTTTGCTTTCCTTCCTCTTGTTAATTACTGACCACGAACAAAGAAAAGGAAGAGAAAGAGAGATGTTGTCGACGGCTAGGGCCAAAAGAAGAGAACTAGGGATTCTTAATTAATTTAACATTAAATATAATTGTTATTGGGCTCAAGGCCTTAGCTACCGGTCGGGCTAACATTAAAACTCAGGTTCACTAACTTGGGAACAAATGGCATCCGGCCCTTGGCCTATTGGCCGACCCAACTCAGAAGAGTACCACACAACTCATACGGTTAACTAACCGGTCCAAAACAGAGACGAACTATATAATTATTTTTAATAATATACGAACGTCTATAAAATATTAAAGTGTCCAAATAATTAAAACGTCTAACTAATACGAACCGTCTAATTAAAGGTCGTCTAAATAATATGAACCGTCTGAACTATTTAATAATTATTATTTTTAAACTTAAATATGACGATTAAATTAATATTATTTAATTATTAAAATTTCAGGGCGTTACAACTCAACTCCACTTGAAAAGACTTCGTCCCCGAAGTAATCGTTCGGAAGAAGCTCAGGCTAGCGATCTTGCATCCCATACTCAGGCTCGCCAACGACAGACATTTTCCGACAAGAAAAGAAAGCGACAAGGTTAAGAATAAAAAGGGACTCCTC
This sequence comes from Calendula officinalis, assembly GCA_963853835.1. NCBI lineage: Eukaryota > Viridiplantae > Streptophyta > Magnoliopsida > Asterales > Asteraceae > Calendula > Calendula officinalis. The sequence continues at coordinate 66,007,297 of OY970828.1, forward strand.
AGGTTGACCTACTCGATCAAGATAAACTCTGGCTCTTGCAACTGCTCCTACAATCTTATGTCTCCAACGACGCAAAAGATAAGGCTAAAACGAGAGTCAGGATGTTCTCTAAGGATCTCGGTTTATCGATGAAAAAAACGATGTCGAATACAAGTACAAAATAACTCACGGTACCCTGCTGAAGGCGTCTTCTTTCTCTCGTAGTCGGACATAGTTACTGCACCCAGCGGTTAACGTTGCGTTGAATCTCCGATTCAACTCCACTTGGAGATTTGGTACGGTTTGAATTGTAGCGACATATGATCTCGACGTGGTACTCGGTCATCCGATCCATTCTCATCATCACATACGGCTCTCTCATGGTGTCAGGGATAAAGTTTATGGGGAATTTCTCCCCGCACGGTTCAACTAAATGATCATTAAATAGTTTAGAAACAGGTAACATCTCATTATTGGAAATTCTCTATAAGAATGGCTCAGAAGGGTCCCCTATTCTATAGGACAATAGTTTTCTTAAGGTATAAAAACAATTAGTGGTTTACACCGCTATCAACTAATACAAAAACTGGAAAAAAAAAATATACACAAAGATTATACATATCTCACTTAATTCACATATACTCAGGTATATAACTCAGAAATATAATATAGAAATATGACTCAGAAGTCTAACTCGGAAATGAACTCCAAACAATTCCCAGGAGTATAACTCGGAAATCTGTCTCAGAAATAAACTCGGAAATATAACTCAGGAGCAAACTCAGAATTCTTGCTCGGAAATAAACTCAGGAATAAACACAGAAGGTATTAATATTTACTAGTAATAATATTAGATATAAATCACATTTTACTCATTTTTATGATTCCTCGCGGGTTCCAGTTTACTAACTTATAGTACTTGGACTGATAATTCTCTCTCAATCCACGTTATTGGTTCTCAAAATAACTCTTCTATAACCATTTATCATTACCTTACTCTATTAGGGTTGCATATTACTTATTTTGATAACCCTCTAATTAGCCTCATATTAACAATCTTGTCATTTTATTCTCTTTAGTAGGTTCTCTTCCTACTACATTTAGTGGTTTCTCAATAATTCTTAATAGATATTTTCTCATACATATAGTGTAACGATACATACTAGTCCGCTTCACTGATTTTGCACACTTTAAAATGTCTCTTGAATATTTTGACCATATTTTTACTCATTATTCATTGATTTACTACTTTCTCATCTTTTAGAAAATCTCGTTAATGCAATAAAATTTTATTGTTAAATTCATTTATTGTATTCTTCATATACTTGATTCAATAACTATTCTTAGTTCAATAATTTAATAATAATAAAGTATATTATTTGATAACTTTAAATTATAAAATATATTACTCAAACCAATAAGTTCATTTGATAGTTCTTCTTATCCTGTTTTAATAATAAACTCTTCTCATTGTTCCGATCTATCAACTTCCCATTAATTAAAACTTTTCTCTTTTAACTCATTAGTAAATTTTCATTAATTAAATTTTTAATAATCTCTCATTATCTCACTATAATTACAAATGAACAAGTACACAGATCTCATTAATTATATAATTATAGTACTTACCATGTCTCTGTCCACAATTGCACCTAACTCGATAAATCTTGGTTTATTAATTTCTCCATTAGTCCCGATTATCAATTTTATAAACTTGATAGTTACACCATAGAATTAATTCAATTACTCGATTTTATAGTTACTTTTATAGATTCTCCAATTAGATATATGTATCTCGCTAATAGAAATTTCATGCATATGCATCATACTCATAGTACTTATAAATAATAAATAATGATAATTATTTCTTGGCAACTTCCCTTTTTGTCCCTACTCAACTCCACTTGGAGAAAACTCGTCCTCGAGTTTGGAACTAAAATTCTCTATCGTGATAACACAAACAAAATACACTCACTCAAGCAATTAATATGCGTATAATAAATTCACAATAGCAAGCATTGGTCCATCGTTTCCCTCAAGATCTCTCCATAACCAACCAAAAGTACGGTGTGTACGATAATAGGGGCCCTCTATTACTTTCGACACCTACTTTTGTTTGGTCACGAGTCAATCCTAAAGTTTACAACTTCCCACATAGAAATTCATCAACAAATCACACTCGGGAGAAAGAAAGTTTATTTTCAGTATCTAATAAATACAGATATGCACTCAGCTGTGTGTAGTCAAAATCTCATAAACATTACTCAGAAATTCATGCGTATATTGTCTCGTACGCGATACTCGGATAACTCAGATTCATAGAAATATTTCCACTTGGTTACTTCCACAATACAAACCCCATTTATAATTTATTATTTGGGTATGTCATTTATCATTCCTCACAAATATGATTTACACTTTCTCTAAATTTTATCCGACTTATTGTCGTCTCGAGCGGCACTTAATACTTTCTAGTTCAATATTCTCGGTTAATTAGTTTCTCTTTTAACTTGATTTGGTTACATCTCTTTCAACAAACTTATGATAATAATTTCCCATTACTTTGCATTAAATAAATACCCTATCGGCTAAACTAAAAAATTCGGATTAATTGACTAAGCAAATTCTCGATTAATTAGTCTAATAAGCCTTTATAGCTCGTGTTAATAATTCTCGTTTAACTCAACTTGATTGTTTCCCATAAACCACTTTATTAATTACTGTTAAGTTTACTTAAATAAATATCCTTTTAAAATAAATTCATTTTTAAATAATTCTTGATTTAACTATTTCTCATTCACTTAATTTTAGCGGTCATACCCCAAGTTTTATCTATCTCTCATTAATTAAATTCTTCATTTTGACGTATTCGAGATTTCTCATCTCTTTAATATTAAGGGTTTACTCATATATGTTATCTCATTAAACCGTTCTTTAGATCTTCATTCTGATTTGAAAATTCACATTAAGGTATCTTTTGATTATTTAAACTTGGTCTAATAACTTCTCATTATGCATGCTCTTTTTCTTGAATTATTAATTCCTCCTTATTTACTCAAAGCATGATTCTCATTTAAATAATTTATGGATTTTATATCCTAAATTTATATGCGTTTATTACACTTTCGGTTAAAATTCCTCAGAAATTATAAAATCTCGTTTCAACTCTATTAGGTGTTCCTCTAATTGGAAACTCTCATTATTTTCTCATTAAGATTTAGAGTTTCTCATTTCTCCAGTATATGTTTTGTATATATATAAAATATATATAGAATATATAGAGCTCTAAGAATTAAAATCAAAATGATGCTCAAATTAAGCTCTAAAATATACTCTGAACTATAGAATCTCGTAATTGAATATCTATCTACATATATGTTTAGCCATACAATTCACTTGTAATTCTCTCAGGATATAAACCAAAAATTCTCAGAATATGCTACTCGTCTATACTCAGAAAATAGTAAAATCTCAAAAATAATACTCTTAAATATTACCGGCAGTAGGAACCTGGCTCTGATACCAACTTGTAACACCCTAAAATTTACAAGATTTTTAAAATTTTTGAAAACAAAATTATAATCAAAAGGTCCCATAAATAAGTCTCAGATATAAATATTTAACATTTAAAACGTATTTATTGCGGAAAAAGTTTTAAATAAAATTAAAGTTCAAAATAATAAATGTTAACAACTTTTGAAAATACAGTTGTCAACCGTCCACCTTCTCTCTTCCTTTGCTAGTACCTGAAACAGTGGGGGAAAGTTTGGGTCAGCTGGGAAGCTGAGTGAATAATCTCAAAATGCATACAATCATAACATACAACACATGAGGGCACATCGGTGTACTCCTACTCAGATTCTACTCAGTTAATTACTCAGATTTAGTGCTCAAATTTTATTACTCAGATTTTAATTTATATAGCGCGCTTGTGTGATTCGGGTCGATCGCCCCTCCTCACACCTCAGATAGGCATAAGCCAAAACTCAGACGGGAATAATCCCAAAAACTCAGACGGGAATGATCCCAAAAACTCAGACGGGAGGTGATCCCAAGATAGGAATATAGCCAAAAACTCAGATGTGTATTATTATGTTTTATTATCCCTTAACATAATTATCTCAGATGCCCTAGCAAGTAGTAGCACAGAATGACTCTGTGCCGAGCTCAGTTACCCAGGCACAATGTCTCAGATCAAAATAAATAAACAGATGCTCAGATACTCAGATAACAGATCAAACTCAGATAACAAGTATGGTTCAACTAGTATAACACATAAGTCATGCATGTACAACGTTAAAACTGAATACACGGTGAGAATACTCACCTCGAGAAAACGTAAGCTCCAAAGGATCCTCAATACTCTAAGGCGCTGCTCGGTAATTCCTAGACGATCCTAAAAGCATAAAAATGAAACCCGAATTTCAATCCGTTCTAAGGACTCAATTTAGAAAACTGGCAGCACCCGTCGGTCTCACGGAAACTGCTATAACTCTTAAACTGTGCAGTAGATTAATCTCATATTTTTACCATGAAAAGTAGACAACTAGAACTAAATATCTCTGTGAGACGGTCACTGGCCAAAACAGACTCTAAGGGTCTCAAAACAGTATCACAAGACAGACAAGTCGTACAGTCACGTTTCCTAACAGCAGCATCCTAAATTAGACATAACTTTTAAACCGTAATTCGGATTGACGAGAGGGTTGCGGAAATTGAAAAGCTAACTCAGAAAACAAGTGACCAGCACGGGCCAAAAATCCAAAAACATATTTTAAGTGTGGTAAAAACAGTCCCGAAGTCAGCAAACAAATTCTGTTAAAATTCAGCATATTAAAATAGAACCCGTTTTAAATCCCGACATCAACCCGTCTATTTCCGAAATACCCGACATTCCCGAAATTCACATTTAGCCTCAGAAACATGTTTACCATTAATCTAGTCTTTTATTTAAGAAAACTATTCGGTTTTAGGAAACCAAGAACCCTAAGGTTCGGTTTCCGTTTCTCGGTTAAACAAAACGTCTAGTTATAATCAAGATGGTTTTGACCCAACCCGATACTTACAATGCAGCCCTTAAACCCGAAACACAGCTCTATAAACCCACGAAAATAAAGACTCATAATTTGGTAAAACTAGAATTTCAAAAACCCGAATTTCAACATAATCCAAAACACAATTTGAAGTAAAATCGGACGACCGTAACTTTCCAATCGGTACACCAAATGAGACCAAATTTTTACAGCATAAAGTATACATAAGACCCTACAAACCGTCTATATAAAGTTCGGCCCGGTTCTGCCCCGAAGGGTCCCGAAACAGGCCCGCAACAGGCAGATTCGTGCAGTATTTCAGCACTGCAGTCAGTTACAAAAAGGGGCGTATCTCACAAACCGTTAACTCGATTAACGAGCGGTCGGCGGCCACAGAAAGGTATAACAACGAGCTACAAAAGTCTAGAAGAAATGGGGTCCAGAATCTGACCCGAAGTAGGTCAAACACAGTCACGAAAAACCCGACAGCAAGCTGTCCAAAAGTCAGCACAGTCACAAATCGATAAGACAATCCCGACATCGCAACCCAGAAACGAAACTCATATATTACGAAATTCAATAAATGGAAAGGAGAAAAAGATGACTACCGAATTAATCTTGTCTTCAGCTATAATCTTTTCCTTGGCTGCCGCTTGTCTCGACGGCTGCTTAATCTCTTCTTCTCGTTGATCAAAATAGAAAAGAAATAGAAGATACCACCTTAGCTTTCCATTGCCATTAAAGAACATAATTACACTCACATATTTTGGTTAGTTTCCTCCACAATAAATATCAGCCACAAATAAAATGGAATTCCACCACATGCCATCTTGCATCTCATGGGTCGGTATAGTGTAATACAAGCTCCTCCAATTTCCGATTGTTATCACCATTTGTAGAGTTATTCACACGCATCCCAAGAAAATTCCAATGGAATTCTTTGCTTTCCTTCCTCTTGTTAATTACTGACCACGAACAAAGAAAAGGAAGAGAAAGAGAGATGTTGTCGACGGCTTGGGCCAAAAGAAGAGAACTAGGGATTCTTAATTAATTTAACATTAAATATAATTGTTATTGGGCTCTAGGCCTTAGCTACCGGTCGGGCTAACATTAAAACTCAGGTTCACTAACTTGGGAACAAATGGCATCCGGCCCTTGGCCTATTGGCCGGCCCAACTCAGAAGAGTACCACACAACTCATACGGTTAACTAACCGGTCCAAAACAGAGACGAACTATATAATTATTTTTAATAATATACGAACGTCTATAAAATATTAAAGTGTCCAAATAATTAAAACGTCTAACTAATACGAACCGTCTAATTAAAGGTCGTCTAAATAATATGAACCGTCTAAACTAATTAATAATTATTATTTTTAAACTTAAATATGACGATTAAATTAATATTATTTAATTATTAAAATTTCAGGGCGTTACACCCTAGGAATCGTGTCAAGTCTTGATACGATCGGTAAGGAAGTTACCGACCAGAAATAGCATGTCTCGTCGGGAAGTGCCCGAACCTTGCGGCGAGAATGTGATATATGGATCCTAGGCCTAAAATATTAATTATGGGGTATATAATATATTTTAGAGAATGTTTATTGATGATTACTAATTAAACTGAGTTTGATTTGTAGATGCAGCAAGAAACGTGATTGCGACAACAAGTACCAATAATCTCTCACTTCGCTCAATCCTCGAAAAGGACAAGTTGACTGGGTCAAACTTTCTCAATTGGGAACACAATCTTCGTATTGTGCTCAGGCATGAGAGAAAGTGGTATGTCTTGGAGAGAGCAGTACCGAACACCCCTGCTGTTAATGCTAGAGCTGAAACAAGGCAAGCTTATGATAAGCATGTCAGTGATGCACTCGATATGAGTTGACTGATGCTCGCCACCATGAGTCCTGAGTTACAAGCGGGACTTATGGATGTGCCTGCATTTGAGATGATCCAGTAACTTATGGATTCATTTCAAGAGCAAGCTCGCACCGAGAGGTTTCACATCAATCGAGCCTTCAACTCTTCCAAGATGGTCAAAGAAACGCCGGTGAGTGCCCACGTCATGAAAATGAAGGGGCACATGGATCACCTCGCTAGACTTGGTCACCCCATACCGTTGCAAATGGCAACAGATACTATACTCCACTCGTTGTCTGATGACTACAAGTCTTTTGTGGTCAACTAAAACATGCATAATATGGAGAAATCCATTGTTGAGCTACATTCCATGGTCAAGACAGCCGAGTTGAGTTTGGGGACCAAATCTAAGGACGTTCTCTTGATTGGTAACGGCGGTGGCGGTGGGAAGAAGAGAAAAGGGCATGGTGGTAAAGGAAAGGGTAAAACCTATCCTGACCAAGGAGTGCCAAATGGTAAAGGTGTCAAACAAAAGGTCAAGAAGGTTAAGCCTAACACTGCGAGGACCGAGAACCGGTGCTTCAAGTGTGGTGAGGCTGGGCATTGGAAAAAATATTTGTCCAAAGGGTGCAAGTGGTAGTGGAGGAAATGCAAGTTCCTCAGGTAACACAACCACACTTCTTAATCACTTTAAGATACTTGTAAAGTACATTACGAGTAATCTAACTTTTGCAATCATTTATTGCAGGAGATGGAAAGTGATAGTGACCAGCATGAGATGATCCCACGAGCACCAAGTTTTTATAATTCAGTTTTTTTTTTGGATTCGTTTTAAACAATTTTAGTTTATTGTTTGGATAATTTTATTTTTGTTAAAACAAGTTTCATTTTGGTTTTAATTAAATCTCGAATCCATGATTGAATTATATTATGTGCATGTGTGATAATTACACTAGTCAAGGTTTATGACTAGGTTGTAAGTCAAGTTTTGATTTACTTATATTTCATGTTATATATATTTGTTTGATTGCTGTATAAATAATGTCTTGATAGCTCAAGGTATTTGGATACTAGTAATTAGAAAGTTTTTCTAATGAAAGTATTTAACAGTTTTATGGAAGCATAAGGTTCAATAGTTATTGAACTTAGTTAAAACATCTTATGTAATAGTCATTACTTATGATAGAAAGTTTTAAAGTATTAGTATTAATATAGTGTGATTATATTGGATATAATCAAGATAGACTCTAAAGAGTATTATTACAAGTCTTTCATACTTGTAGTAAAGGGTTTAATGAAGTCATAATTCCCTAATATGAATAATTGGATATTCGCATAATCCAAGTAAAATGACTTAGACATTAAATGAACTCTTAAAAGGGACATAACTATATTAAAGTTTTAAGAATTAAAAGAGATTATGGCAAGTCTTTTATACTTGTAATAAATACAATATTTAATCAAGTCATAATTTCCTAATAGGAATAATGGATATTTGACAAATCCAAGAAATGACTTTGGCATTAAATAAGATTCTTAAAAGAATACTAATAAATTTAAGAATTGATAGTATCGTTTCAAGTGTTTTATACTTGCTAGATACAGTAATCAATAAAGATCATGATTCCCTTAAAAGGAATATTAGATATTCGCAAATCCAAAGGATGATCTTAATTATTGATAGAATTCTTGAAAGATTGAACTACAAGTTATTGACTAGGTCAAAGTAGTTTAAGAGATACTTAAGTTCCATAAAAGTAAGTGGGAGCTAAGACTAACGTAATTCATTAAAGACGTTAGTGAATTTAGTAAGTTAGTAAGACATTAACAACAAGGTTTTACCAAGTCGTTAGCCAAAGAGTTAAGAGAAATAATAAATGATCGATTAGATTATTGCAAACCAAATAGCGTGATCACAAGTCTTGTGATTGATTATTGCATATCTAATAGGTTGTTAACACTTCAGTGGATAACACAATCATTTAAGGAAATTTCTTTAACTAGTAAAGATATCTACAAATCAAGTAACTAAAAGTAGCTTTAGTTACAAGAAGAATTTTATGAATTCAAGAAACTAAGGAGTTAATTTCCAATCCTCCTATGTTTACCAAATTGCATAAAAGGAAAGACTGGAATATGTTCTAAAATGTTGCAAGAACAATATCTAGCAAAGACAAAAGTAATAGTATTCCTAAATACTCGTCTTATGTCTTTAGTTTAATAGAAATGATTGATTTAGTAATAAAGTTACAATTAAGGTTGTAAGAATCATTAAGTAATCAACACAAACGAAAGGAATAAGTAATGATCCAGTAATAATTCAGTATCTATGTCCAATGAGGAATAGTACATGAGTTAGCATCATTTTTATTCAGACTGTGTATGTTTTACAACATCCATGGATAAAAGTCTATTTATTCAAAAGATATAAAATCCATGACTACTCGTGTAGGTGGGAACCTCGATGGGACATTAACGTCATCGCGGTATTTGGTGGTAGATTCGAAGTTCTTCGAAGATAGCTACACAAGTTTTGTGTCAACCAAATATCGGTGATATTCTGTTGGAGGCTCAACGAATATTGAATTGACCACCGTGACAATACTTCGTGATTGAAAAGTTCAAAAGTATTGTTCACTAGGATTGTCCTTAAGCCTGAGGTATTTGGTTTAGGATACAATGACTAATGTGCTTTGGTTCAACTTAGACAATTCTGAAATACGTTTGTCATACGAGGCGATACTGGGCACAAAGGAATGAAGGGTTTCATTATACTCGATCAACCACTTGGGTCGACCGCCTAGCATGCTTGGTTCGAACCTTGCTGACCAAGAACATGAACTTGTTCTTGACCGGTTAAACCAACTAGCTGATTTAATCCCTAAATGCGGAACTGGGATTAAACCTAATCCTTAAACCCTAAAGGATTGGGACTTTGGAGATTTAGATTAGGTTAACAAGAAAGAAACCTTGTACGAAGAACTCGAACACACACATTGCTTGTGTGGTTCGTTCGACCATCAACCAAAGAACCCTAGGGTTCTTTGGTCGAATTCGTCCAAGAGGGAGAAGGGAAGAAAGGGTTTTCCCAAAACATACCTTGTTGATTGCTTAAGATAGATCCACTGATGATGAACAAACCAAGCGATCTTCTAGTTGATCTAAGCAAAGAAATTGTTCTTCAAAACTTGAAGAACACGAAGAACGAACGAAGAACACGAAGAACACAAGACTTGTGTTCTTCCCTTGTTCCTAGTTCGGCCGAAAATAGGAGAGGGAGGGAGGGAATTTTCGTGGCTATTGATAAGTGTTAAGGGGTTTAGGGTTTACCCTAAGCCTCTTATTTATATAGAAATAAGTTACGCTTAGAACCCTTCTAGTTTAATTAATATTAGAACTTTAATTAAACTTCCTTTTAGCACTTCCATCCCTTATAGTTTAACTAGTTTATTATTGTTGCACTTAACTATCAAATGTCTAGCATTAACACACTAATAATTCGGTACCCATATACACGAATTATATACTTGTGTTTATACTTCTAATAGTTAATTATATAATAACCTTTATATAATTTATACAACAATATTATCCAATTACTATATGATTTAATAGCTTTAAATCATATTATGGATAATCTATAATTAACACATTGTATATTTACTCAACTAGTAAATGCACAACTACTTGTATTAATTAGTTAGTTAAACTAATCTAGTAATAAGTTAAACTTAACTCAATACTTAACTGATTCATAATGACTATTATGAATCTTTCCTCTTTGTAGTGTCATTGCTTATCTTGCTCGTATTACATGTACTCACCGGTGTGACCCTTAAGTGTTTCGTAGGCATGGATGTATCATCATAGGTTGACTGACTGTGCACATAATTCCTTCAGACTCCCACTTGTGCAAGTCTGTAACCTTTGTCTTAATGATACGAGCTACAGTGGCCTTCTAGATGGGCATGTAGGTAACCAACCCCCATAAAAACAGCTTACGTAACCCAGGTATGGTTTATGAAAAACTCTTTAATAGCGTCTCCTAGTAAAGAACACTCTGTCTCTACTTCTTGGGAAAACTATGTTAGGCTCATCCCTTGCAGCACGATATTTGTGATAACGAATACGAGCATGGTAGAAATTATCAACTCCTGTATTCGAAATCATTTCATGACTTCTTGATTCAAACTGCTGTGATAAACGACAAAGAACAGATCAGTTCGTTTGGGCACGGCCGTGCACTTGCCAGTTTCTTATCAAGTCAAAGGACCTATAAATATCTCTCCTAAAGAGGAGGTGCAATTACCATCTTGTATATTTCGATTTAAAAATACAACTTCCTTTGTACCCAGTATCGCCTCGTATGACAAACGTATTACAGTATTGTCTAAGTTGAACCAAAGCACATTAGTCATTGTATCCTAAACCACATACCTCAGGCTTAAGGACAATCCTAGTGAACAATACTTTTGAACTTTTCAACCACGAAGTATTGTCACGGTGGTCAATCCAATATTCGTTGAGCCTCCAACAGAATATCACCGATATTTGGTTTACACAAAACTTGTGTAGCTATCTTCGAAGAACTTTCGAATCTACCACCAAATACCGCGATGACGTTAACGTCCCATCGAGGTTCCCACCAAGAGGAGTAGTCACGGATTTTGTGTCTTCTTGAATAAATATACTTTTATTCGTGGATCTTGTAAAACATACAAAGTCTGAATAAAAATGATACTAACTCATGTACTATTCCTCACTGGACATAGATACTGAATTATTACTGGATCATTACTTATTCCTTTCGTTTGTGTTGATTACTTAATGATTCTTACAACCTAGATTGTAACTTTATCACTAAACCAATCATTTCTATTAAACTAAAGATATAAGACGAGTATTTAGGAATACTATTACTTTTGTCTTTGCTAGATATTGTTCTTGCAACAATTTAGAACATATTCTAGTCTTGCCTTTTATGTAATTCGGTAAACATAGGAGGATTGGAAATTAACTCCTTAGTTTCTTGAATTCATAAAATCATCCTTGTAACTAAAGCCTCTTTTAGTTACTTGATTTGTAGATATCTTTACTAGTTAAAGAAATTTCCTTAAATGATTGTGTTATCCACTAAAGTGTTTAACAACCTATTAGATATGCAATAATCAATCACAAGACTTGTGATCACGCTATTAGGTTTGCAATAATCTAATTGATCATTTATTATTTCTCTTAACTCTTTGGCTAACGACATGGTAAAATCTTGTTGTTAATGTCTTGCTAACTTACTAAATTCACTAACACCTTTAATGAATTATGTTAGCCTTAGCTCCCACTTACTTTTATGGAACTTAAGCATCTCTTAAACTACTACTTTGACCTAGTCAATAACTTGTAGTTTAATCTTTTAAGAATTCTATCAATAATTAAGATCATCCTTTGGATTTTCGAATATCCAACATTCCTTTTAAGGGAATTATGATCTTCATTGATTACTGTATCTAACAAGTATGAAACACTTGAAACGATACTATCAATTCTTAAATACATTAGTATTCTTTTAAGAATCTTATTTAATGCCAAAGTCATTTCTTGGATTTGTCAAATATCCATTATTCCTATTAGGGAATTATGACTTGATTAAATAACGTATTTATTACAAGTATAAAAGACTTGCAATAATACCATTTAATTTCTTAAATAATATAGTTTGTTTCTTTTAAGAGTTTATCTAAGTCATTTTACTTGGATTATACGAATATCCAACTATTCCTATTAGGGAATTATGACTTCATTAAATCCTTTACTACAAGTATGAAAGACTTGTAATAGTACTCTTAAAGTATATCTTGATTATATCCAATATAATCATACTATATTAACACTAATACTTTAAAACTTTCTATCATAAGTAATAACTATTACTTAAGATGTTTTAACTAAGTTCAATAACCTTTGAACCTTATGCTTCCATAAAACTTTTAAATACTTTCATTAGAAAAACTTTCTAATTACTAGCATTTAAATTCCATGAGCTATCAAGACATTTATTTATACAACAATCAAACAAATATAAATATAAACATGAAACATAAGTAATCAAAACTTGACTTACAATCTAGTCATAAATCTTGACTAGTGTAATTATCACACATGCACACATTATAATTCAACCATGGATTCAATAATTTAATTAAAACCAAAATGAAACTTGTTTTAACATAAAAATAAAATTATCCAAAACAATAAAGTAAATTGTTTAAAACCGAATCCACTGAAAAAACTGAATCATAAAAAAAAACTTGGTGCTCGTGGGATCATCACCATCTCATGCCGGTCATCTCACTTATCATCTTATGCAATAAACGATTGCTAAAGTTGAGTTACTTGTAATAAACTTTTACAAGTAGGAAGCGAGTTTCTAGAAGTTGGTCAAGTCAACTAAGGAGCAAGCATTGCCTCCTACCCTTTGACCTTTGCCACAACCAAGGCACCGTTTCTCGGTCCTTGTTTGGCTTTACCTTCTTAACCCTTTTGTTTGACTCCATTACCCTTTAGTCACGCCGTGGCTGGGATCGGTTTTATCCTTTCCCTTTCCACTGCGCCTCTTTCTCTTATCACTACCATCATCGGTTACTATGAGATCATTCTTAAACTTGGTCCCCAAATCAACTCAGTAGTCTTGAGCACGGAATGTAGCTCAAAAATGGATTGCTCCATGTTATGCATGTTGTAGTTGACTACATAAGACTTATAGTCATCTAACAACGAGTTGAGTATCATTACTGTTGCTAACTGCAACGGTACTGGGTGACCTAATATGATCCATGTACTCTTTCATTTTCATGACGTGAGTACTTACCGATGATTCCTTTAACCACCTTGCGAGATTTGAACACCCTAGTTCATTTCTAGCATTTGCGGTAGGAGCATTTAGCATTTCTTTTTCTAGGACATTTCCTTTTCTCTCATGCGTAAGCATAATCCGAAGATCACGCTTCCAATAGAGAAACATTGACCCAGTCAATTCGTCCTTTTCTAGAAACAAGCGTAGTGAGAGACTGTTGGTACGTGTCGCTATGGTTGTTGCTGCCATCTACAAATCAAACCCAGTTTAATTAGTAATCATCAATAAACATTATCTAAAATATATTATAAACCCATAATTAATATTTTAGGCCTAGGATCCATATGTCACATTCTCGCCGCAAGGTTTGGGCACTTCCCGACGAGACATGCTATTTCTGGTAGGTAACTTCCTTACCGATCGTATCAAGACTTGACACGATTCATAGGGGTCGTAGAATCTTTAGACTTATAACTTATTACAACTTTGTACAATCTAATCGTACATTTCTAAGTTAGTAATAAAGTCTAGTATGTTTATTCTACTCAAGTACTTTTTGGGCCGGGACTCCCGATTATCACCAAAGTAGATCAGACCATCTAAGACAGTGCGATGCTCTGCGCCGGGACTCCCGATTATCACAGAACCTTACGCACCCTAACACTCGCAATGATTTGAATCCATATCTAAGGTTCTTTATCCTTACAATATGAATATCGTTGAACAAGTGAGGTGTTCCATTAGGTGGATAGTACTTCGATCTAAGATTTTCTTGGGTTTGTTTAAGTCTTAAACTAAACTTAAACTTTTATTCCAATCTTAATCCTTGTTTAAAATGTGTGACATTGAAGGATTGAAACGTCCAACAAGACACCTTTTTAAAACTTAAGAACTATTCTTTAAAACTTATAGTTTCAAGAATTTATACGATATTACATGTATACCTAAAACGAGGTGTACAAAACGTTTTTACTAGGTTTTGTGAAAAACCTTATTTCTAATAAAACTTACTTGTTTTATATTACTTGAAAAACTTATAAACTTATGTTAAACTTTTAAGACTTTTATGATTCATAAACTTGAAACATAAACCTAGTTTAACACACCTAGTTTTTCATATGTCTAATAATGAAATTAAACATTTTGTTTATAATTATTAGATTCGACCATAACTTATGCCATAACGACACACTTACAAACTTTGTGATTTTCTTGTGTAGCTCCCACTAGCTTCAACAACCATGATGAAACTTTAAGCCAACACAATCACCGGTTTATACTTGGTGAAAATAATAAACCTATTATATAAAAACTATATACAATAATTCTTTAGTTTGTTTAACCTTTCTTATATTTAACTTAACTAGTTAAATATAGGTTCTTGTTATTTATACTTGATCATTTAATCTAGTATATTACATAACTTGTAAAATACTTATATCATACTTGTATAATTAACTAGTTATAATAACTTATAACTTTATACACCTTGATATATATAACAATATAACTTTGTATATTTCTAGTTAATAATATAATTTCAACTTCTACAATTACTAGTTATAATTAAATCATAACTTTGTACAATCTAGTTTTAATTATATTATAACTTACACAATAACTAGTTACACTATTATTTCTTTAAAGATCAAAATAACATTATCCTTTTAATTGTTTCATTTTATCTTGTATTTAATATATATATAAATTCGTATATATGTATATTTATAGTAATAAACTTGTAACATTCTAATAAGAATATTACACCTAATTT
The DNA here is from genome assembly GCA_963853835.1 of Calendula officinalis. Lineage (NCBI taxonomy): Eukaryota > Viridiplantae > Streptophyta > Magnoliopsida > Asterales > Asteraceae > Calendula > Calendula officinalis. The sequence goes on from OY970828.1 coordinate 66,022,798, forward strand.
ATACTTATACATTTTAACTTAAACTAATTAAAATGTGTATAAACTTATTATATCTTTTAAAATTCAATTTTACTTAATAATAAAAAAAACAAAAATTTAAATACATATACATATTTATACATAATTAAATACACCTTGTTAATTTTAGAACTTAAAAATTAACACCTTCTTTATCAATACCCTAATTCAATTATACGAACCCTAATCTTGTTTTTGACCAATCAAAACAAGGGTTTTGACTTTCTTGATCAAACACATTATTTTAATTAAAAGATTAATTTTAATCAATCCTTTTAAACAATAAACTTTGTTTAAATTCTAAGATAGATTATATCTTTAATAGATTTATTTAAACTTTTTAATTTAAACCTTATAGACAATAAACTTTGTCTAAATTACTAGGTTTAAAAAAACTAGCTTTAATAAACCTATCAAAATAATAATTAAACCTATTAGACATAAACTTGTCTAATTAACTAGGTTTTAGATTATTATCCTAATTAATACTTTTAAACTATTAAACTCAAACTAGTTTAATGTTCTAGGGTTTTTAGGGTTTTCGAAAACTTAAGACTAGGATACTTTTCCACCAATTAAACTAGGCTAGTTTAACAAACTTGGTGTCCAAGTTTCCTCCATGATCACGAAATCTCTAAGGATTTATGGAAAGAATCCTTTTGATCAATTAAACCAAATCTTGGTTTAACATACTTGATCCTAGATTTGGAAGATCATGTAACTTAGAAAAGAATCCTCTTGATCAAAATTTTTGACAATCTTGATCCTAGGGTTCCTCCTAATTTTCGAAAAACACGAGGGTTAGGGAAAAGAAGCCTTTTGATCAATTAAACAAAACTTGTTTAATGTTCTTGATCCTAGGGTTCTTTTGCCTCACACGAAATTTCTAGGGTTTTCTAGAATCCTTTTGACCAATTAAACTTAACTAGTTTAACATACTTGGTCCTAGGGTTTCTTCCCTATTTCGAAAATATGAAGAAGAAGAAGAAAAACTTGAAACAAAAAAAACTTGTAAATTAAAGTAAACAAACAACTTTGTTAATCTAGTCTAGATCTCTAAACCATCGCTCTGATACCACTGAAGGGTTTCATTATACTCGATCAACCACTTGGGTCGACCGCCTAGCATGCTTGGTTCGAACCTTGCTGACCAAGAACATGAACTTGTTCTTGACCGATTAAACCAACTAGCTGATTTAATCCCTAAATGCGGAACTGGGATTAAACCTAATCCTTAAACCCTAAAGGATTGGGACTTTGGAGATTTAGATTAGGTTAACAAGAAAGAAACCTTGTACGAAGAACTCGAACACACACATTGCTTGTGTGGTTCGTTCGACCATCAACCAAAGAACCCTAGGGTTCTTTGGTCGAATTCGTCCAAGAGGGAGAAGGGAAGAAAGGGTTTTCCCAAAACATACCTTGTTGATTGCTTAAGATAGATCCACTGATGATGAACAAACCAAGCGATCTTCTAGTTGATCTAAGCAAAGAACTTGTTCTTCAAAACTTGAAGAACACGAAGAACGAACGAAGAACACAAGACTTGTGTTCTTCCCTTGTTCCTAGTTCGGCCGAAAATAGGAGACGGAGGGAGGGAATTTTCGTGGCTATTGATAAGTGTTAAGGGGTTTAGGGTTTACCCTAAGCCTCTTATTTATATAGAAATAAGTTACGCTTAGAACCCTTCTAGTTTAATTAATATTAGAACTTTAATTAAACTTCCTTTTAGCACTTCCATCCCTTATAGTTTAACTAGTTTATTATTGTTGCACTTAACTATCAAATGTCTAGCATTAACACACTAATAATTCGGTACCCATATACACGAATTATATACTTGTGTTTATACTTCTAATAGTTAATTATATAATAACCTTTATATAATTTATACAACAATATTATCCAATTACTATATGATTTAATAGCTTTAAATCATATTATGGATAATCTATAATTAACACATTGTATATTTACTCAACTAGTAAATGCACAACTACTTGTATTAATTAGTTAGTTAAACTAATCTAGTAATAAGTTAAATTTAACTCAATACTTAACTGATTCATAATGACTATTATGAATCTTTCCTCTTTGTAGTGTCATTGCTTATCTTGCTCGTATTACATGTACTCACCGGTGTGACCCTTAAGTGTTTCGTAGGCATGGATGTATCATCATAGGTTGACTGACTGTGCACATAATTCCTTCAAGGAAGTTGTATTTTAAATCGAAATATTACAAGATGGTAATTGCACCTCCTTTTTAGGAGAGATATTTATAGGTCCTTTGTCGTGATGATATAACTGGAAAGTGCATGGCTATGCCCAAACAAACTGATTTGTTCTTTGTCGTTTATCACAACAGTTTGAATCAAGAAGTCATGAAATGATTTCGAATACAGGAGTTAATAATTTCTACCATGCTCGTATTCGTTATCACAAATATCGTGCTGCAAGGGATAAGCCTAACAACGTTACCCAAGAAGTAAAGATAGAGTGTTCTTTACTAGGAGAACCTATTAAGAGTTTTTCATAAAACTATACCAAGGGTTACATAAGCTGTTTTTATGGGGTATGTTACCTACATGCCCATCTAGAAGGCCACTGTAGCTCATATCATTAAGACAAAGGTTACAAACTTGCACAAGTGGGAGTCTGAAGGAATTATGTGCACAATTAGTCAACCTACGATGATACATCCATGCCTACGAAACACTTAAGGGTCACACCGGTGAGTGCATGTAATACGAACAAGTTATCAAACGATACTACGAAGAGGAATGATTCATAATAGTCATTATGAATCAGTTAAGTATTAAGTTATGTTTAACTTATTACTAGATTAGTTTAACTAACTAATTAATACAAGTAGTTGTACATTTACTAGTTGAGTAAATATACAATGTGTTAATTATAGATTATCCATGATATGATTTAAAGCTATTAAATCATATAGTAATTGGATAATGTAGGGATTTACTACGCACCATGCGACTGATCAACCACTTGAGTCGACCACCTAGTTGACGAGTTCGAACCAAGACTGACCAAGAACATGAACTTGTTCTTGACCGGTTAAAACTAACTAGCTGATTTAATCCCTAAATGCGGAACTGGGATTAAACCTAATCCTTAAATCCTAAAGGATTGGGATGTTGGAATTCTAGATTAGGTTAACAAGAAAGAAACCTTGTTCGAAGAACTCGAACACACACATACTTGTGTGTTCGTCTACTACTACCAAGAACCCTAGGGTTCTTGGTTCGACTTCGAACAAGAGGAGAGGAATAAAGAGTGTTCCATGAATCATACCTTAGGTTAATGCTTAAGATAAATCCACTGATGATGAACACGATGAACGATCCTCTAGATGATCACTTGTAACGATCCTTGATCTTCGAAACTCGAAGAACACGAAGAACGAACGAAGAACACGAAGAACACAAGACTTGTGTTCTTGTGTTGATGTTCGGCCGATCGAAGGGAGAGAGAGGGGCAAGGATTTCGTGTAAAGAGGCTAAGTGAGTAACCATTAGGGTTTAGCATAAGCCTTCTATTTATAATAGAAGACGTTACACTTAAAACCCTTCTAGTTTAATTAAGATTAACTTCTTAATTAAACTTCCTTTTTACACTTCCATCCCTTATAGTTGTAACTAGTTTATTATCATTGCACTTAACTATCAAATGTCTAGTATTAACACACTATAATTTCGGTACCCATATACACGAAATATATAGACTTGTATTTATACTTTTAATAGTTAATTATATAATATCCTTTATATAATTTATACAATAATATTATCCAATTACTATATGATTTAATAGCTTTAAATCATATCATGGATAACCTTTAATTAACACATTGTATATTTACTCAACTAGTAAATGTACAACTACTTGTATTAATTAGTTAGTTAAACTAATCTAGTAATAAGTTAAATTTAACTTAATACTCAACTGATTCATAATGACTATTATGAATCATTCCTCTTCGTAGTATCGTTGCATAACTTGTTCGTATTACATGCACTCACCGGTGTGACCCTTAAGTGTTTCGTACGCATGGATGTATCATCATAGGTTGACTGACTGTGCACATAATTCCTTCAGACTCCCACTTGTGCAAGTCTGTACCCTTTGTCTTAATGATACGAGCTACAGTGGCCTTCTAGATGGGCATGTAGGTAACCAACCCCATAAAAACAGCTTATGTAACCCTCGGTATAGTTTTATGAAAAAACTCTTAATAGCGTCTCCTAGTAAAGAACACTCTGTCTTTACTTCTTGGGTAACATTGTTAGGCTTATCCCTTGCAGCACGATATTTGTGATAACGAATACGAGCATGGTAGAATTTATCAACTCCTGTATTCGAAATCATTTCATGACTTCTTGATTTAAACTGCTGTGATAAACGACAAAGAACAGATCAGTTCGTTTGGGCACGGCCGTGCGCTTGCCAGTTTTTTATCAAGTCAAAGGACCTATAAATATCTCTCCTAAAGAGGAGGTGCAATTACCATCTTGTATATTACGATTTAAAATACAACTTCCTTTGTACCCAGTATCCCCTCGTATGACAAACGTATTTCAGTATTGTCTAAGTTGAACCAAAGCACATTAGTCATTGTATCCTAAACCAAATACCTCAGGCTTAAGGACAATCCTAGTGAACAATACTTTTGAACTTTTCAACCACGAAGTATTGTCACGGTGGTCAATCCAATATTCGTTGAGCATCCAACAGAATATCACCGATATTTGGTTTACACAAAACTTGTGTAGCTATCTTCGAAGAACTTCGAATCTACCACCAAATACCGCGATGACGTTAACGTCCCATCGAGGTTCCCACCAAGACGAGTAGTCACGGATTTTGTCTTTTGAATAAATAGACTTTTATTCATGGATGTTGTAAAACATACAAAGTCTGAATAAGAATGATACTAACTCATGTATTATTCCTTACTGGACATAGATATTGAATTATTACTGGATCATTACTTTATTCCTTTCGTTTGTGTTGATTACTCAATGATTTTTACAACCTTGATTGTAACTTTATCACTAAACCAATCATTTCTATTAAACTAAAGACATAAGACGAGTATTTAGGAATACTATTACTTTTGTCTTTGCTAGATATTGTTCTTGCAACAATTTAGAACATATTCTAGTCTTGCCTTTTGTGTAATTCGGTAAACATAGGAGGATTGGAAATTAACTCCTTAGTTTCTTGAATTCATAAATCATCCTTGTAACTGAAGTCTCTTTTAGTTACTTGATTTGTAGATATTCTTACTAGTTAAAGAAATTTCCTTAAATGATTGTGTTATCCACTGAAGTGTTTAACAACCTACTAGATATGCAATAATTAATCACAAGGCTTGTGATCACGCTATTAAGTTTGCAATAATCTAATCGATCATTTATTATTTCTCTTAACTCTTTGGCTGACGACTTGGTAAAATCTTGTTGTTAATGTCTTACTAACTTACTGAATTCACTAACACCTTTAATGAATTACGTTAGTCTTAGCTCCCACTTACTTTTATGGAACTTAAGCATCTCTTAAACTACTACTTTGACCCAGTCAATAACTTGTAGTTTAATCTTTCAAGAATTCTATCAATGATTAAGATCATCCTTTGGATTTGCGAATATCCAACATTCCTTTTAAGGGAATCATGATCTTTATTGATTACTGTATCTAACAAGTATGAAACACTTGAAACGATACTATCAATTCTTAAATATATTAGTATTCTTTAAGAACTATATTTAATGCCAAAGTCATCACTTGGATTTGTCAAATATCCATTATTCCTATTAGGGAATCATGACTTGATTAAATATTGTATTTATTACAAGTATAAAAGACTTGCAATAATACCATTTAATTTCTTAAAGACTTTAATATAGTTATGTCCCTTCTTAAGAGTCATTTAATGTCTAAGGCATTTTACTTGAATTATGTGAATATCCAATTATTCCTATTAGGGAATTATGACTTCATTAAATCCTTTACTACAAGTATAAAAGACTTGTAATAATACTCTTTAGAGTCCATCTTGATTATATCCAATATAATCATACTATATTAATACTAATACTTTAAAACTTTCTATCATAAGTAATAACTATTACTTAAGATGTTTTAACTAAGTTCAATAACCTTTGAACCTTATGCTTCCATAAAACTCTTAAACACTTTCATTAGAAAAACCTTCTAATTACTAGCATCAAAATACCTTGAGCTATCAAGACATTATTTATAAACCAATCAAACAAATATATATGTTAGGTCACAACAACCCTGGTTAACTTGATAATTGTTAGATTAATAATTTACTTAAGACAATTAAGGTGATTAACACAGTAATTTAGTCAAACGTATATTATTCCACTAAGTGTGGCTTGTAGCGGAAATACAAGACCACTTGAACAATTACAAAGATAGATATATGAAAGTGTAAAATAATAAGTACTCCTTTGCAAGATGATCTCTATTTATAATGTTATAGAGATCTTACATTATGGGCAAAGGAGTAACCGAAGGACTAAGTAAATGAAATGACTAAGATCAAGGGATTTGATCTCAGTCCGTTACTATACTGACTGTGACTCAGTCCTTCTACTCGGTATTGGTTTCCAATACCGAGTGCTGATACTGAGTGGCCAGTATTGGCCAAACTCAGTATCACTCCTAACTTAGCTATTTTGATCTACATTTTAATCTAAGCTATTCTATATTGTTTTCTTATCCTAAGATTCACAAAGAGGTAAGGCTTTTTGCCTTAACAATCTCCCCCTATCTAATGATAACAAAACAATTACACAGATATATTAAACAAAATAAACTACAGGCTGCAAAGTCTTCTTCTTTATTCTTTGTTGATTGATTCAAACTCATAGAAGACTTCTTTCTTCACATGGATAAACTCTTCTCTTTTCTTCAGTTCATCTTGCCTGTTGTTTAGCACAGCAACAATCTTCTTTCTGAACCAAGCATCTTCTTTCTTGGTTATCATCCATTTCAAGCCCACCAAATGGCTGATAGGAGCTGTTTGCAGTTCTACTTCAGTGTTGAAGCACTCCCTGTCCTCTGAGTCAGTGTACATATATCCAGATGTTGGATATATTGTACTCTTCTGATCCTGAAATATAAGGTTAGAAGAAACATTGTACTTAGGGAACATTCTGAAGGTATTCAGGAACTCAGGCTTGTTGTTTTTCACAGCCTCAGTCATAACACTGAGTGCCCTATAATCAGCTGCATATAGAATGCCCTGTTCATAACAAACTGCAGCTACAGCCCATACTTCATCCATCATAACTTGGGCTTCAGAAGACCTGGATGGCAACTCCTTAATCAGTCTAGCAATTTTAACCCAGTCTTGGAGTCCCATATTCTGAATGTCATGAAGGAAGATCTTCATTGGAGGAATGACTGGCCCAGTGCAGGTTTCAGTGATGCATCTGTCAACAATTTTAACTTTGATTTTGTTGACAAATTCATTTAGCCAGTGTATGTTCTTCACATCCAGAAAGATTCTGTTCCTCAGCATGTTCATCCTGGTTTCTCTATATCTGAATCTTTGGGCAATGATGTTCCAGTATTGTTGAAGAACATCATCACCTTTTCTTCTGACAGTATGAGGCTTCCAAGAGTCATCTGCCTCAGTATCAGTTTCAGGATCTTCTTCCTTGACAGGAAAGAATCTTTGGGCTTCAATCTCATCCTCAGTACATTGAACAGATCTTCTAGGTCTAGAGATCAGTGGAGCTGGATCTGTTTCTTCACTAGATTCTGAAGACATAACCACATTTGTCATTCGTCTGGTTATTGGTCTTCTAGGGATTCTAGAAGGCCCTTCAGCTTGAGGAGAGATAGGTTTTTCTGCATGCTCTTCATCATCAGAGAATGATGATGAAGAAGATTCTTTATTTGCTTCATCCAGTGCAAAGTTTAAGAAATCTTCTGATGCCACTGGATGTTCTTCATCTTCATCATCAGCAATAGGCCACACAAAAGGCCTATACACAATTATCTGCAAGTTGTTTTGCTCAGTCACAACTTGCTGAGGTTGATCAGTATCAGTCTCCCCCTGAGCAGATGGCTCAGATGGTTTTTCTTCAAGTTGTTCCAAGACTGATCTTCCTCTCTGTCTGCTCCTTTCATATCTAAACCGAAGAGGTTCAGTATGAGGTGTTTGCTGATGTTGTTGTTGTTGTTGCTGTGGAGGTTGATCTTCATTTAGTTTTCTCCTTTTCTCCCCCTGAGCAGATGGCTCAGGTTGATCAACCTCTTGATCTCTTTGTCTTTTCTCCCCCTTATTGTTATCATTTGATGGGGAGGGAATGGGTTCAGTATCACCACCCATGTCCCCCTGTTGATCTTCAGGACTTAGGGAAAGCATAGGTTCAGTATGTGCAGGAGATGGTGATCTTCTAGGGTCAGTGGCAGGACCTTCTTCATCATTACCTCCTCCAGTTGGAGATTGTGGAGGTGGTGGAGGCTGTTGTTGTTGCTGAAGTAGGGCCACTGAAAGTGAATTTAAGAAATAACGGTTGTAAGAAAAATGATAATGAAAGAAAAAACGGTTATTTATACTTAATTGAAAGATATTTACGGTATTGGGAAGTTAAACCGGCTGATTTGACAGCCTTATCCTGTATTAACGGTAACTTTCCTATTAAGAAAGGTTACCGTTGGGGAGTATAGGGGTTAAAAGTCAGTTGTATCACTTCAGGATTCCAATACCGAGTTAAAAAAAAATTAAATTAAAAAAAAATATTAAAAATTAGAAAAACATTTAATTTAATCTATAAATTAATAAAAAATTAAAATTTACAAAATTTGATGAATCAGACGAGTGATACTGACTCGATCGGTATTGAAAGCAATACTAATCAGTCGGTATCAGAAAATTTAAGTAAATTTAGGGATTCAGCATACCCAATTGTCCTAGTAAGTACATAAACCTTTCCTCAAAGAGAGGTTTAGTAAAGACATCGGCCAATTGGTCATCTGTAGGATCGAAATCTACCTCAACCTTACCTTTTTCCACATTATCTCGAATAAAGTGGTGTCTGATATCAATGTGCTTGGTTCTGGAGTGATGGACTGGGTTTTCAGTGATAGAAATAGCACTCTTGTTATCACAATGTATAGGTGTCTTCTGGAAGTGAAACCCATAGTCCATTAGTTGATACTGCATCCACAATAGTTGAGCACAACAACTTCCTGCAGCAACATATTCTGCTTCTGCAGTAGAAGTTGCAACTGAATTTTGTTTCTTGGATGACCAGCCAACTAATCTGCCACCGAGGAACTGACATCCTCCACTTGTACTCTTCCTGTCTAACCGACAACCTGCAAAATCTGCATCTGTATACCCTTCAAGGTCAAAGTTTGAGTCTTTGGGATACCAAAGACCCATGTTAGGAGTACCTGAAAGATATCTAAAGATTCGCTTAACAGCTTTCATATGTGATTCTTTCGGATCAGCCTGATACCGAGCACACAAACAAGTTGCAAACATGATATCAGGCCTGCTAGCTGTTAACTAAAGTAAAGAACCAATCATACCTCGGTATGTGGATTGACATACTGGTTTACCAGTTTCATCTTTACTTATTTTATCCTGAGTACCCATAGGAGTATGCATGGATGATAAATTTTCAAATTTATATTTCTTGAGCATGTCATGCACATACTTACTTTGATTTATGAAAGTGCCATCAGGTTTTTGTTCAACTTGTAAACCAAGAAAGTAAGTAAGTTCTCCCATCATACTCATCTGATACTGAGATGACATTATCTTAGCAAACCAGTCACACATTGACTTGTCAGTGGAGCCAAAGATAATATCATCCACATATATTTGAATGAGTAAAATGTCAGAACCTTTTCTTTTTGAAAATAATGTTTTGTGAATTTTACCTCTTATAAACTTATTTTCAATTAAGTACTCAGATAGGGTATCATACCAGGCTCTGGGAGCTTGTTTGAGCCCATATAAAGCTTTATCAAGCTTGAAAACGTAATTAGGAAATTTAGGGTCAACAAAACCTGGTGGTTGTTTGACATACACTTCCTCCTGTAGTTTTCCATTAAGAAAGGCACTTTTGACATCCATCTGATAAACTTTGAAATTCTTGAAAGCTGCATATGCAAGATACAGCCTAATAGCTTCAATTCTTGCAACTGGTGCAAAAGTTTCATCATAGTCAATACCTTCTTCTTGCCTGTAACCCTGAGCAACCAGTCTTGCTTTGTTTCTGATGACAACACCATCCTTGTCCATTTTGTTTCTGAACACCCACTTAGTACCAATAATAGTTTTACCAGCAGGAGGTGGTACTAAGTTCCAAACTTTATTTCTTTCAAACTCTGTCAATTCTTCTTGCATAGCTTCTACCCAGTCTTCATCTAATAAAGCTTCATCAGCTTTCTTGGGTTCCATGGTAGATAAGAAACTTGAGAAGAAACAGAAGTTTGCAGTTGCTTGGGGTTCAAACTCTAACCTTCTTCTTGTTTGAACACCTTGTTCAATGGGACCAATAATGTTTGCATGAGGATGGTCTCTGTGTTCCCTTAGATTATTTCCTAAGGGAACATTTGAAGCAAGATCAACAATATCTTGTAGTGGTGATGGATTGTCTGCCTGATGCTGTGATGAATTCTGATCAGTATCAGACACTACTGGTTGCTGTTCTTCTGAATTTTGCAGATGTGGTGTGGATTCTTGAGCAGTATTGGAGGATTCTCTTTCCTCAAATGTGGAGTTGTTCAAATCAAGAATTGGGACCTCGGTATTGAAGTTCTCAGTAATGGGAACCTCAGAATTTGTTGTATTGAGGTTAGACTGAGGTGTCTCTTGATCAGTATCACTCATACTGTGATCAACATAGTATGGGTGAGACTTGGGCTGTTCAGCAATGGAGTTTTCTGGATTGCATAGAATTTCTATGCCACTGATGTCTTCATTTACTGCGGTAGAATGCTCATTCTGATTTTCATCAAATGTAACATGAATAGATTCTACAATCATCTTAGTGGAGATGATAAACACTCTGAAGGCTTTAGAGTGTGGAGAATAGCCCAAGAACACGCCTTAATTTGCTTTGGGAGCAAATTTGTTGAGATTTTGCTTAGTACTTAGTACAAAGCATTTACTCCCAAAGATGTGAAAATATTCCACATTAGGAATCTTGCCATTATATAACTCATAAGGAGTCTTTTGATGACGCTGGACTATAGTAGCTCTGTTTTGAGTAAAGTTGGCACAATTAACAGCTTCAGCCCAGAAGCTCAGTGCCAGTCCAGCATGGCATAACAAAGTTCTTGCAGCTTCAATCAAAGTTCTATTTTTCCGTTCTACAACACCATTTTGTTGTGCTGTGTAGGCTGCAGAGAAGTTTTGTATAATTCCTTTTTCTTCACAGAAATCAGCCAATACCGAGTTCTTGAACTCAGTACCATGGTCACTTCTAAGTTGTTTGACCTTGTTGCCTTTTTGAAGTTCTTCTCTTTTAATGAAGGCAATGATTTCTGTTGTTGCATCAGAAATCAACTAAGACTAATGTATAGATCTTTTTGGCCAATGATGGTGTGCTGATGGGACCAAAAAGATCCATATGAATCATTGTAAGAGGTTCATTTATGGAGTGATTAACTTTTGACTTGAATGAACTCTTCTTCTGCTTGCCCATTTCACATGCTGAGCATAACTTATCTTTTGAATAAGTAATAGTGGGCAGCCCTCTCACCAGTTTCTTGATACTGAGCTCATTCATGTTTCGGAAATTTATGTGAGAGAGCTTCTTGTGCCATAACCAATGTAATTCTGGTTTGACTTTAGACAGCAGGCAAACTCGAATGGTGGGGTCTATTTCAGACAGATTTACCACATAAACATCTTTTTCTCTTCTAGCAACGAGTACAGGTTGCCCTTTATCATTGTAGATAATTCCTGCAATCTTTCTGAACCGAGCTTCATTATCATCATCACACATCTGGCTGATACTGAGCAGATTGTGTTTAAGACCCTCCACATAGGCAACTCTTTTAAAAGTTATGTTGCCTGCTTTTATAACTCCATACCCTCTTGTTTTCCCTTTTGAATCATCTCCAAACTTGACAGAAGGACCCTTCTCTGGAGTATAATTTAGAAGGTACTCCATACTGCCAGTCATGTGTCTTGAGCAGCCACTATCTAGATACCATTTTCTGTCACCCTGCACAAGACACAAATAATAAGTTAGTTCTTTTTAGGAACCCATTTTTGAATGGGACCTTTGATAGGAGAAACGGGGTTTGACTTGATCTCTTTTGTGGGAGAGGTCAGTATCACTTCAGGAATAACCTTTGAGGTTTTCTTTGGTGATACCGACTTAGTTTCTCTCCTTTTCTTTGGTACTGAGTACCTAGGACTTGAGAGATCAGTCCAGCATTCATCTCCTTTGTGTCCAGTATGATGACATCTATAACATTTTCTAGGTCTGTTTCGAAACATATTTTCATAGGGAACTTTTGAAAATTGTTTAACTGTTGGTTGATCAGTATTAGTTAATTTTGCAAACTTTTGACTCAGAATTTTAATCTGATCACCAATTGATTTTAACATGTTATTTTTGTCATTTTTTAATGGAGTTTTAATTTTATTTTTGACAAATTTAGAAGGAGATGATTCTGGTGTCTTAATTCTATTTTGCATAGAAGTCTTTTTAATAGTTGACTTCTTGTTTGTGACACTTGGAGATCCTGTTGAAGTTGTTTCCTTTTTATCATGTTTTAGAATGACAACTTGAACAGGTTCTTTGGATTCTTTAGATTTTTGAGTAGTTGACTTTGCTGTTCCTGTGGATTCAGTATTAGTTAAAACAGTTTGAGTAGCAATAAGTTTATTTTCTGTATTCTCAGGTTCTTTATATATCTCAAACGTAGTTGTGTTAAATAATAATTCAAATGGAGGAACAGCAGAAGTGTCATACTGTACTATTTCGAGATCAGTATCAAAAATTTCTTTTTCAGGAAATTCAATACTGACCTCTTGTAGTTCAGTATAGCACTTAGAATAGATGGAAGGACAAATTTGTTTTTCAAAAATGATTTTATCCTCATCATCTTATTCAGTTTGACATCCTATCTCAGAAAAAGTTTTTGCTTTTACAAACTGAATAGGGTTCATATCCGAAAATTCTTCAAATAAATCAGCAAAATTATTTCTATTTATTAATTGAGGATCAACACCAAGTGGAGCCCTTACATTTTCTGGAAATTGTTGATTTAGACATTTATTTAGTTTAATAGATGCATTTCCCCAAGATTTACACTGATTTTCAAATTTTTCTTTTTCCAGTTTGTGTAAATGAGCTTTATGAGCTAATCTTTAGTTAATGTCTTGTAAGTTTAAAAAATCTAATTCTAAATCTTTAAATTTTGCTAATTTATCTAAGTGTTCATTATTTACGCTTTCAAGTTCATGAATTGTTAATTTTAATGCCTTTTCTCTCTGTACTCAAAAATCTTTTCTTTTTCATTTTCAGAATAAGTTTGAAAGGAACTCACCTTGTACAACTGAGTTGAATCCCAATCAGTGTGAACACTCATTCTCTCAGCTTCTTTGATATCTCTATCAAAGGAGCTCTTCAAATCTTCTTCAATAAAAGCCATAAAGGCTTTGTTCTCAATCTCTTCGTCATCATCACTTATTTCTTCATCCATCCAAGCCTCTTTTGAGTAAAGTGCTTGATGAGGTGCACCATTCCCTGCCGCATTCTTCCCCTTGCTCCAATTCTTCAGCTTGACATATTTATCTCTATACCGTTTAGCTCGGTATGCAATCTTGTCATTCTGATCAGTTTCAGATGACTTGGTATGACAATTAGCAGCAATATGTCCAGGCTTTCCACACCTATAGCAAAGACCTGATCTTGGATCAGTATTGGAAGAGCTAACACCAAGCCTCTTCTTTTTCATCTGATCCAGCTTCATGGACATAAGAGCCATTTGTGTTTCAAGCTCTTCTGCCTCAGCATCAGCAAGATCAACTTCTGGTTCTTCAGGTTCTGTTACAGTGTATGCCTGTTGCACAACTAGAGCCATACCAGTGGAAGACTTGTCAGTTTTCTTCCAGTTGATCAGTCTTGCAGCATTATTCTCTTCATGATTCAACATTAATCCATACAAAGTTTGAAGAGTGTATGACTCAATGTTGTTAGCAGCATTGACAGAATTTGTCATGTCAAGAAACTGTTGAGGAAGACTATCCAAGAACTTTTGAACAAGTTCTCCTTCTTCCTTTACAATGCCTCCACTGATTAAATCATGGACAATAATATTAAATCTGTTGTAGAGAGTAGTGATGTCTTCATTTGGGCTAGAGAAGAAGTTTTCATACTTCCTTCTCATATTGCTTTTCCTTTGCAATTTCACTTTGGGTGTGCCTTCATAAGTGATTGATAGACTATCCCACATAGCCTTTGTTGTTGGCAATTTCATAATTGCATTCAGTATTTCTTTGGTAACAACATTACCAATCACTCCCTTAGCTCTTGAGTCTAGACTGAATAACTGACGGTCAGTATCAGTCCAGGTGTGTTTCAGTTTAGGAACTGTTCTTGTGCTCTCAGGAGCATCATCCGTAGCAGCAACGGGTTCCACAGTTTGTGGGATGATAGGACCATTATTTAGCACAGTGAGCATCTCATGATGAATTGATTCAAGATACCACTGAGCCTTAAGCTTCCATTGATGGAAATCTTTTCCGTCAAAGATGGGCACTCCCTTACCAGACATTACTGGGGCAACAATTGTAGACATTTTGGATTTTTGAGAATTTGAAGGATAAGTATAAGGAATGGCTGCCAGGGTTAAAAGATCGACTAAATAAGAATTAATTTAGCCTGCTCTGATACCAGTTGTTAGGTCACAACAACCCTGGTTAACTTGATAATTGTTAGATTAATAATTTACTTAAGACAATTAAGGTGATTAACACAGTAATTTAGTCAAACGTATATTATTCCACTAAGTGTGGCTTGTAGCGGAAATATAAGACCACTTGAACAATTACAAGGATAGATATATGAAAGTGTAAATTGATAAGTACTCCTTTGCAAGATGATCTCTATTTATAATGTTATAGAGATCTTACATTATGGGCAAAGGAGTAACCGAAGGACTAAGTAAATGAAATGACTAAGATCAAGGGATTTGATCTTAATCCGTTACTATACTGACTGTGACTCAGTCCTTCTACTCGGTATTGGTTTCCAATACCGAGTGCTGATACTGAGTGGCCAGTATTGGCCAAACTCAGTATCACTCCTAACTTAGCTATTTTGATCTACATTTTAATCTAAGCTATTCTATATTGTTTTGTTAACCTAAGATTCACAAAGAGGTAAGGCTTTTTGCCTTAACAATATATAAAAACATGAAACATAAGTAAATCAAAACTTGACTTACAATCTAGTCATAAACCTTGACTAGTGTAATTATCACACATGCACACAATATAATTCAAACATGGATTCGATAATTGATTAAAACCAAAAATGAAACTTGTTTTAACAAAAATAAAATTATCCAAACAATAAAGTAAAATTGTTTAAAACGAATCCACTGAAAAAACTAATTATAAAAAACTTGGTGCTCGTGGGATTATCACCATCTCATGCCGGTCATCTCACTTATCATCTTATGCAATAAATGATTGCTAAAGTTGATTTACTTGTAATAAACTTTTACAAGTAGAAAGCGAGCATCTAGAAGTTGGTCAAGTCAACTAAGGAGCAAGCATTGCCTCCTACCCTTTGACCTTTGCCATAACCAAGACACCGTTTCTCGGTTCTTGTTTGGCTTTACCTTCTTGACCCTTTTGTTTGACTCCTTTACCATTTGGCACTCCTTGGTTAGGATAGGTTTTACCCTTTCCTTTACCACCATGCCTTGTGCTCTCACCATCAACAGTCATACGATCCCTTTTAGAATTGGTCTCAACATTCAACTCAACAGCCTCGAGCATGGGTTGTAGCTCGGGAATGGAATGATCCATATTACGTTTGCTGTAGTTGGCTACAAAGGACTTGTAGTCATCAGACAATGAGTTGAGTACCATGTCAATTGCAAACTGCAATGGCACGTGGTGACCAAGTCTAGTAAGGTGATCAATGTGCACTTTCATTCTCATGACGTGTGCACCTACTGATGCTCCTTTTGCCATCTTGCAAGAAGCGAACGCCTTACAAGCGTAAAATGCTTGTCCTGGTTCGTTTTCTTCATCCTTGGCAGGAGTTTTCAACACGTTTCTCTCTTGGTCAATCCTTTCCCTCTCTTGTCTGAGCATGATCTTAATATCACGCTTCCAATTGAGGAAATTTGACCCAGTCTTTTATTTCTTTCCTAGAAAGAAACGTCGCGAGAGTTTGTTGTAGGTTATTGTTGTGTTTGTTGCTGCCATCTACAAATCAAACCCAGTTTAATTAGTAATCATCAATAAAAATTCTCTAAAATATATTATAAACCCATAATTAATATTTTAGGCCTCGGATCCATATGTCACATTCTCGCCACAAGGTTTGGGCACTTCCCGACGAGACATGCTATTTCTGGTAGGTAACTTCCTTACCGATCGTATCAATACTTGACACGATTCCTAGGGGTCGTAGAATCTTTAGACTTATAACTTATTACAACTTTGTACAATCTAATCGTACATTTCGAAGTTAGTAATAAAGTCTAGTATGTTTATTCTACTCAAGTACTTTTTGGGCCGGGACTCCCGATTATCACCAAAGTAGATCAGACCATCTAAGACAGTGCGATGCTCTGCGCCGGGACTCCCGATTATCACAGAACTTTACGCACCCTAACACTCGCAATGATTTGAATCCATATCTAAGGTTCTTTATCCTTACAATATGAATATCGTTGAACAAGTGAGGTGTTCCATTAGGTGGATAGTACTTCGATCTAAGATTTTCTTGGGTTTTGTTTAAGTCTTAAACTAAACATAAACTTTTATTCCAATCTTAATCCTTGTTTAAAATGTGTGTCATGAAGGATTGAAACGTCCAACAAGACACCCTTTTAAAACATAAGAACTATTCTTTAAAACTTATAGTTTCAAGAATTTGTACGATCTTACATGTATACCTAAAACGAGGTGTACAAAACGTTTTACTAGGTTTTGTGAGAAACCTTATTTCTAATAAAACTTACTTGCTTTATATTACTTGAAAAACTTATAAAATTTATGTTAAACTTTTTAAAACTTTTATGATTCATAAACTTGAAACATAAACTTAGTTTAACACATCTAGTTTTCCATATGTCTAATAATGAAATTAAACATTTGTTATACTCATTAGATTCGACCATAACTTATGCCATAACGACATGCTTACAAATTTTGTGATTTTCTTGTGTAGCTCCCACTAGCTTCAACAACCATGATGAAACTTAGGCTAACACAATCACAAGTTTATACTTGGTTAAACTAATAAACTTATTATATAAAAACTATATATAATAATTCTTTAGTTTGTTTAAACCTTTCTGATATTTAACTTGAACTAGTTAAATATAGGTTCTTGTTATTTATACTTGATCATTAATCTAGTATATTACATAACTTGTAAAATACTTATATCATACTTGTATAATTATCTAGTTATAATAACTTATAACTTTATACATCTTGATATATGTATAACAATATAACTTTGTATATTTCTAGTTAATAACATAATTTCAACTTGTACAATTACTAGTTATAATTAAATCATAACTTTGTACATTCTAGTTTTAATTATATTATAACTTATACAATAACTAGTTACACTATTATTTCTTTAAAAATCAAAATAACATTATCCTTTTAATTGTTTCATTTTATCTTGTATTTAATATATATATATATATATATAAATTCGTATATATGTATATTTATAATAATAAACTTGTAACATTCTAATAAGAATATTACACCTAATTTATACTTATACATTTTAACTTAAACTAATTAAAATGTGTATAAACTTATTATATCTTTTAAAATTCAATTTTACTTAATAATAAAAAAACGAAAAATTTAAATACATATATACAATTTATACATAATTAAATACACCTTGTTAATTTTAGAACTTAAAAATTAACACCTTCTTTATCAATTTCCTAAATTCATTAGATGAACCCTAATCTTGTTTTTGACCAATCAAAACTAGGGTTTTGACTTTCTTGATCAAACACATTATTTTAATTAAAAGATTAATTTTAATCAATCCTTTTAAACAATAAACTTTGTTTAAATTCTAAGATAGATTATAACTTTTAATAAATTTATCTAAGCTCTTTAATTTAAACCATATAGACAATAAACTTTGTCTAAATTACTAGGTTTAAAGAACTAGCTTTAATAAACCTATCAGAAATAATAATTAAACCTATTAGACATAAACTTGTCTAATTAACTAGGTTTTAGATTATTATCCTAATTAATACTTTTAAACTATTAAACTTAAACTAGTTTAATGTTCTAGGGTTCTTTAGGGTTTCGAAAATCTTAACACTAAGAAACTTTTCCACCAATTAAACTAGGCTAGTTTAACATACTTGGTGTCCAAGTTTCCTCCTAGATTTCGAAAATCCTAAGGCAACTAGGAAAGAATGCATTTGATCAATTAAACATATCTTGTTTAATATACTTGATCCTAGGGTTCTTTCTAGGTCACGAAATTTCTAGGGTTTATGGAAAGAATCCTTTTGATCAATTAAACATATCATGTTTAATATACTTGATCCTAGGGTTCTTTCTAGGGTTTCGAAAATTCCTAGGGTTTTCTAGAAACCTTCTTGACCAATTAAACTTAGACTAGTTTAATGTTCTTGGTCTTAGGGTTTCTTCCCTATTTTCGAAAAATATGAAGAAGAAGAAAGAACTTGAAACAAAAAAAAAACTTTGTAAATAAAAGTAAACAAACAAAACTTTGTTAATCTAGTCTAGATTTCTAAACCAACGCTCTGATACCACTGTAGGGATTTACTACGCACCATGTGACTGATCAACCACTTGAGTCGACCACCTAGTTGACGAGTTCGAACCATGACTGACCAAGAACATGAACTTGTTATTGACCGGTTAAAACTAACTAGCTGATTTAATCCCTAAATACGGAACTGGGATTAAACCTAATCCTTAAATCCTAAAGGATTGGGATGTTGGAATTCTAGATTAGGTTAACAAGAAAGAAACCTTGTTCGAAGAACTCGAACACACACATACTTGTGTGTTCGTCGACTACTACCAAGAACCCTAGGGTTCTTGGTTCGACTTCGAACAAGAGGAGAGGAAGAAAGAGTGTTCCATGAATCATACCTTAGGTTAATGCTTAAGATAAATCCACTGATGATGAACACGACGAACGATCCTCTAGATGATCACTTGTAACGATCCTTGATCTTCGAAACTCGAAGAACACGAAGAACGAACGAAGAACACGAAGAACTCAAGACTTGTGTTCTTGTGTTGATGTTCGGCCGATCGAAGGGAGAGAGAGTGTTCCATGAATCATACTTTGCATGACGTCTTTACTTGGCGTTCTCACGAGTTTCTTCATTTCCAAACACGTTGGCGCTCTTATACTTTTTCATTCCTACTTGTCATGCAAAGTACATTTACCCAGAAGACCCCTACTATGCATAACACTTATGACCCCTACTAGGAGTTGTTTGTTCACGGAAATATATTTAAATGACTAAGCATGCCATGGGGTCTTTACTTGGCGTTCTCACGAGTTTGTTCATTTCCAAACACGTTGGTGCTTTTATAGCTTTTCATTCCTACTTGTCATGCAAAGTACATTTACCCAGAAAACCCCTACGATGCATAACACTGATGACCCCTACTATGGGTTGTTTGTTCATCAGCCTGTGTTTGTTCACAGAAATATATTTAAGTGACTAAGCATGCCATGGCGTCTTTACTTGGCGTTCTCACGAGTTTGTTCATTTCCAAACACGTAGGTGCTCTTATACGTTTTCATTCCTACTTGTCATGCAAGGTACATTTACCAAGAAGACCCCTACTATGCATAACACTGATGACCCCTACTACGCATACTAGTTTTTTTAAAAACTCTTACTACACATTACAAATAAACCCCCTACAATTTAAATAACTAAGTGTGCCCTCACATCATTACTTGTTGTTCTCATTAGTTGATCCGACACCGAATCATCAAATTCAAGTTTAAGCGCATTAAATGGTGGTTTATGACTAAGCATGCCATGGCATCTTTACTTGGCGTTCTCACGAGTTTGATCATTTCCAAACACGTTGGTGCTCTTATACATTCTCATTCTTACTTGTCATGCAAAGTACATTTACCCAGAAGACCCCTACTATGAGTTACACTGATAACCCCTACTATGAGTTGTTTGTCCATCAACCTTTGTGTTTGTTCACAGAAATATACTTTGCATGACGTCTTTACTTGGCGTTCTCACGAGTTTGGTCATTCCCAAACACGTTGGCGCTCTTATACTTTTTCATTCCTATTTGTCATGCAAAGTACATTTACCCAAAAGACCCCTACTATGCATAACACTGATGACCCCTACTAGGAGTTGTTTGTTCACGGAAATATATTTAAATGACTAAGCATGCCATGGGGTCTTTACTTGGCGTTCTCACGAGTTTGTTCATTTCCAAACACGTTGGTGCTTTTATACGTTTTCATTCCTACTTGTCAAGCAAAGTACATTTACCCAGAAAACCCCTACAATGCATAACACTGATGTTAAGGCAAAAAGCCTTACCCATTTGTAAATCTTAGGATAACAAAACAACCTAGACTAGCTTAGATTAAAAGGTAGATTAAATTAGCTAAGTTAGGAGTAATACTGAGTTTGGCCAATACTGGCCACTCAGTATCAGCACTCAGTATTTAAAAACCAATACTGAGTAGAAGGACTGAGTGATACTCGGTATTGTAACGGACTAAGATCAAATCCCTTGATCTTAGTCATTTCCTTTACTTGGTCCTTCGGTTACTCCTTTGCTCATTATGTAAGATCTCTATAACACTATAAATAGAGATCATCTTGCAAAGGAGTACTAACCAATTTACACGTTCACTTATCCATCTTTGTAATTGTTCAAGTGGTCTTGTATTTCCGCTACAAGCCACACTTTGTGGAATAATATACGTTTGACTAAATTACTGTGTTAATCACCTTAATTGTCTTACGTAAATTATTAATCTAAACAATTATCAATCAAACCAGGGTTGTTGTGACCTAACAACTGGTATCAGAGCAGGCTAAATTAATTCTTATTTAGTCGATCTATTACCCTGGCAGCCATTCCTTATATTTATCCTTCCAATACTCAAAAATCCAAAATGTCTACAATCATTGCACCAGTTATGTCTGGTAAGGGAGTGCCCATCTTTGATGGAAAAGACTTTCATCAATGGAAGCTTAAGGCTCAGTGGTATCTTGAATCTATTCATCATGAGATGCTCACTGTGCTAAATGATGGTCCTATCATTCCACAAACTGTGGAACCCGTTGCTGCTACTGATGATGCTCCTGAGAGCACAAGAACAGTTCCTAAACTGAAACATACTTGGACTGATACTGACCGTCAGTTATTCAGTCTAGACTCAAGAGCAAAGGGGGTGATTGGTAATGCTGTTACCAAAGAAATACTTAATGCAATTATGAAATTGCCAACAGCAAAGGCTATGTGGGATAGTCTATCAATCACTTATGAAGACACACCCAAGGTGAAGTTGCAGAGGAATAGCAATATGAGAAGGAAGTATGAAAACTTCTTTTCTAGTCCAAATGAAGACATCACTACTCTCTACAACAGGTTTAATACTGTTGTCCATGATTTAATCAGTGTAGGCATTGTAAAAGAAGAAGTAGAGCTTGTTCAAAAGTTCTTGGATAGTCTCCTTCAACAGTTTCTTGACATGACAAATTCCGTCAATGCTGCCAACAACATTGAGTCATATACTCTTCAAACTTTGTATGGCTTAATGTTGAATCATGAGGAGAATAATGCTGCAAGACTGATCAACTGGAATAAAACTGACAAGTCTTCCACTGGTATGGCTCTAGTTTTGCAACAGGCATATAATGTAACTGAGCCTGAAGAACCAGAAGTTGATCTCACTGATGCTGAGGCAGAAGAGCTTGAAACACAAATGGCTCTCATGTCCATGAAGCTGGATCAGTTGAAAAAGAAGAGGCTTGGTGTTAGCTCTTCCAATACTGACCCAAGATCACGTCTTTGCTATAGGTGTGGAAAGCCTGGGCATATTGCTGCGAATTGTCATACCAAGTCAACTGAAACTGATCAAAATGATAAGATTGCATACAGAGCTAAAAGGTATAGAGACAAATATGTCAAGCTAAAGAACTGAAGTAAAGGGAAGAATGCAGCAGGGAATGGAGCACCTCATCAAGCACATTACTCAGAAGCTTGGATGGATGAGGAGATAAGTGATGATGAGGAAGAGATTGAAAACAAAGCCTTTATGGCATTTAATGAAGATGATTTGAAGAGCTCCTTTGAGAGAGATATCAAAGAAGCTGAGAGAATGAGTGTCCATACTGATTGGGATTCCACTCAGTTGTACAAGGTGAGTTCCTTTCAAACTTATTCAATGAATGAAAAAGAACAGATTTTTGAGTATATGATTGTTGATCTTAAAACTTTAGTACAGAGAGAAAAAGCTTTAAAATTAACAATTCTTGAACTTGAAAGGGTAAATAATGAACATTTAGATAAATTAGCAAAAGTTAAAGATTTAGAACTAAACTTTTTAAACTTACAAGACATGAACCAAAGATTAGCTGATAAAGCTCATTTACACAAATTAGAAAAAGAAAAATTTTAAAATCAGTGCAAATCTTGGGGAAATGCATCTATTAAACTAAATAAATGTCTAAATCAACAATTTCCAGAAAATGTAAGGGCTGCACTTGGTGTTGATCCTCAATTAAAAAATAGAAATAATTTTGCTGATTTATTTGAAGAATTTTCTGAAATGAACCCTATTCAGTTTGTAAAAGCAAAAACTTTTTATGAAGTAGGATGTCAAACTGATTCAGATGATGAGGATAAAATCATTTTTGAAAAACCAATTGGTCCTTCCATCTGTTCAAAGTGCCATACTGAATTACAAGAGATTAGTATTGAATTTCCTGCAAACGAAATTTTTGATACTGACCTTGAAATTGTACAGTATGACACTTCTGCTGTTCCTCCATTTGAAGTTTTATTTAACACAACTACTTTTGAGATATATAAAGAACCTGAAACTACAGAAAAGAAAATCACTGCTACTCAAAATGTTTTATCTAATACTGAATCCACAGGAACAGCAAAGTCAACTACTCAAGAATCTAAAGAACCTGTTCAAGTTGTCATTCTAAAACATGATAAAAAGAAAACAACTTCAACAGGATCTTCAAGTGTCACAAACAAGAAGTCAACTAATAAAAAGACTTGTTTGCAAAATAAAATAAAGACATCAGAATCATCTCCTTCAAAATCAGTCAAACATAAAATTAAATCTTCATTAAATAATGACAAAAATAACATTTTAAAATCTATTGGTGATCAGATCAAAGTCTTGAGTCAAAAGTTCGCAAATCTTACCAATACTAATCAACCAAAAGTTAAAAATTTTGAAAAATTCCTTATGAAAATATGTTTAGAAACAGACCTAGAAAATGTCACCTAGAAAATGTTATAGATGTCACCATACTGGACACAAAGGACATGATTGCTGGACTGATCTCTCAAGTCCTAGGTACTCAGTACCAAAGAAAAGGAGACAAACTGTTAAGGCAAAAAGCCTTACCTCTTTATGAATCTTAGGATAACAAAACAATCTAGAATAGCTTAGATTAAAATGTAGACTAAAATAGCTAAGTTAGGAGTGATACTGAGTTTGGCCAATACTGGCCACTCAGTATCAGCACTCGGTATTGGAAACCAATACCGAGTAGAAGGACTGAGTCACAGTCAGTATAGTAACGAACTAAGATCATATCCCTTGATCTTAGTCATTTCATTTACTTAGTCCTTCGGTTACTCCTTTGCCCATAATGTAAGATCTCTATAACATTATAAATAGAGATCATCTTGCAAAGGAGTACTCACCAATTTACACGTTCACATATCTATCTTTGTAATTGTTCAAGTGGTCTTGTATTTCCGCTACAAGCCACACTTTGTGGAATAATATACGTTTGACTAAATTACTGTGTTAATCACCTTAATTGTCTTAAGTAAATTATTAATCTAACAATTATCAAACTAACCAGGGTTGTTGTGACCTAACAACTGGTATCAGAGCAGGCTAAATTAATTCTTATTTAGTCGATCTTTTAACCCTGGCAGCCATTCCTTATACTTATCCTTCAAATACTCAAAAATCCAAAATGTCTACAATTGTTGCCCCAGTCATGTCTGGTAAGGGAGTGCCCATCTTTGATGGAAAGGACTTCCATCAATGGAAGCTTAAGGCTCAGTGGTATCTTGAATCAATTCATCATGAGATGCTCACTGTGCTAAATGATGGTCCCATCATCCCACAAACTGTGGAACCCGTTGCTGCTACTGATGATGCTCCTGAGAGCACAAGAACAGTTCCTAAACTGAAACACACCTGGACTGATACTGACCGTTAATTATTCAGTCTAGACTCAAGAGCTAAGGGAGTGATTGGGAATGCTGTTACCAAAGAAATACTTAATGCAATTATGAAATTGCCAACAGCAAAGGCTATGTGGGATAGTCTATCAATCACTTATAAGGGCACACCCAAGGTGAAGTTGCAAAGGAAAAGCAATATGAGAAGGAAGTATGAAAACTTCTTCTCTACAACAGTTTCTTGACAATACAACAAGTTTAATATTGTTGTCCATGATTTAATCAGTGTAGGCATTGTAAAGGAAGAAGGAGAGCTTGTTCAAAAGTTCTTAGATAGTCTTCCTCAACAGTTTCTTGACAATACAAATTCTGTCAATGCTGCTAACAACATTGAGTCATACACTCTTCAAAATTTGTATGGATTAATGTTGAATCATGAGGAGAATAATGCTGCAAAACTGATCAACTGGAAGAAAACTGACAAGTCTTCCACTGGTATGGCTCTAGTTGTGCAACAAGCATATACTGTAACAGAACCTGAAGAACCAGAAGTTGATCTTGTTGATGCTGAGGCAGAAGAGCTTGAAACACAAATGGCTCTTATGTCCATGAAGCTGGATCAGTTGAAAAAGAAGAGGCTTGGTGTTAGCTCTTCCAATACTGATCCAAGATCAGGTCTTTGCTATAGGTGTGGAAAGCCTGGGCATATTGCTGCTAATTGTCATACCAAGTCAACTGAAACTGATCAGAATGACAAGATTGCATACCGAGCTAAATGGTATAGAGATAAGTATGTCAAGCTGAAGAACTGGAGCAAGGGGAAGAATGCGGCAGGGAATGGTGCACCTCATCAAGCACTTTACTCAGAGGCTTGGATGGATGAGGAAATAAGTGATGATGAGGAAGAGATTGAGAACAAAGCCTTTATGGCTTTTAATGAAGAAGTTTTGAAGTGCTCCTTTGATAGAGATATCAAAGAAGCTGAGAGAATGAGTGTCCACACTGATTGGGATTCCACTCAGTTGTACAAGGGTGATAGAAAATGGTATCTAGATAGTGGCTGCTCAATACACATGACTGGCAGTATGGAGTACCTTCTGAACTATACTCCAGAGAAGGGTCCTTCTGTCAAGTTTGGAGATGATTCTAAAGGGAAAACAAGAGGGTATGGAGTCATAAAGGCAGGCAATATAACTTTTAAAAGAGTTGCCTATGTAGAGGGTCTTAAACACAATATGCTCAGTATCAGCCAGATGTGTGATGATGATAATGAAGCTCGATTCAGAAAGATTGCAGGAATCATCTACAATGATAAAGGGCAACCTGTACTCGTTGCTAGAAGAGAAAAATATGTTTATGTGGTCAATCTGTCTGAAATAGACCCCACCATTCGAGTTTGCCTGCTGTCTAAAGTCAAACAATAATTACATTGGTTATGGCACAAGAAGCTCTCTCACATAAATTTCCGAAATATAAACGAGCTCAGTATCAAGAAACTGGTGAGAGGGCTGCCCACTATTACTTATTCAAAAGATAAGTTATGCTCAGCATGTGAAATGGGCAAGCAGAAGAAGGGTTCATTCAAGTCAAAAGTTAATCACTCCATAAATGAACCTCTTACAACGATTCATATGGATCTTTTTGGTCCCATCAGCACACCATCATTGGCCAAAAAGATCTATACATTAGTCTTAGTTGATGAATTCTCAAGATACACTTGGGTTATTTTTCTCAAGACTAAAGTTGATGCAACAACAGAAATCATTGCCTTCATTAAAAGAGAAGAACTTCAAAAAGGCAACAAGGTCAAACAACTTAGAAGTGACCATGGTACTGAGTTCAAGAACTCAGTATTGGCTGATTTCTGTGAAGAAAAATGAATCATACAAAACTTCTCTGCAGCCTACACACCACAAAAAAATGGTGTTGTAGAACGAAAAAATAGAACTTTGATTGAAGCTGCAAGAACTTTGTTACGTCATGCTGGACTGGCACTGAGCTTCTGGGCTGAAGCTGTTAATTGTGCCAACTTTACTCAAAAAGAGCTACCATAGTCCAGCGTCATCAAAAGACTCCTTATGAGTTATATAATGGCAAGATTCCTAATGTGGAATACTTCCACATCTTTGGGAGTAAATGCTTTGTACTAAGTACTAAGCAAAATCTCAACAAATTGGCTCCCAAAGCAAATGAAGGCGTGTTCATGGGCTATTCTCCACACTCTAAAGCCTTCAGAGTGTATGTCATCTCTACCAAGATGATTGTAGAATCTATTCATGTTACATTTGATGAAAATCAGAATGAGCATTCTACATCAGCAACTGAAGACATCAGTGGCATAGAAATTCTATGCAATCCAGAACACTCCATTGCTGAACAGCCCAAGTCTCACCCATACTATGTTGATCATAGTATGAGTGATACTGATCAAGAAGAACCTCAGTCTCACTCCAATATATCAAATCCTGAGGATCCCTTTACTGAAAACCTCAATACTGAGTTCCCAATCCTTGATCTGAACAACTCCACGAATGAGGTAGGTGAATTTTCCAGTACTGCTCAAGAATCCACATCAGATTTGCAAAATTCAGAAGAACAGCAACCAGTATTGTCTGATACAGAACAAGTTTCAACTCAGTATCAGGCAGACGATTCATCATCACAACAAGATATTGTTGATCTTGTTTCAAATGTCCCCTTAGGAAATAATCTAAGGGAACATAGAGACCATCCTCATTCAAATATTATTGGTCCCATTGAACAAGGTGTCCGAACAAGAAGAAAGTTAGACTTTGAACCTCAAGCAACAGCAAATTTTTGTTTCTTCTCAAGTTTCTTATCTACCATGGAACCTAAGAAAGCTGATGAAGCTTTGTTAGATGAAGACTGGGTAGAAGCTATGCAAGAAGAATTGACAGAGTTTGAAAGAAATAAAGTCTGGAACTTAGTACCACCTCCAGCTGGTAAAACTATAATTGGTACTAAGTGGGTGTTCAGAAACAAAATGGACAAGGATGGCGTTGTCATCAGAAACAAAGCAAGACTGGTTGCTCAGGGTTACAGGCAAGAAGAAGGCATTGACTATGATGAAACTTTTGCACCAGTTGCAAGAATTGAAGCTATTAGGCTGTATCTTGCATATGCAGCTTTCAAGAATTTCAAAGTTTATCAGATGGATGTAAAAAGTGCTTTTATTAATGGAAAACTACAGGAGGAAGTTTATGTCAAACAACCACCAGGTTTTGTTGACCCTAAATTTCCTAATTACGTTTTCAAACTTGATAAAGCTCTATATGGGCTCAAACAAGCTCCCAGAGCCTGGTATGATACCCTGTCTGAGTACCTAATTGAAAATAAGTTTATAAGAGGTAAAATTGACAAAACATTATTTTCAAAACGAAAAGGTTCTGACATTTTACTCATTCAAATATATGTGGATGATATTATATTTGGCTCCACTGACAAGTCAATGTGTGACTGGTTTGCTAAGATAATGTCATCTCAGTATCAGATGAGTATGATGGGAGAACTTACTTACTTTCTTGGTTTACAAGTTGAACAAAAGCCTGATGGCACTTTCATAAATCAATGTAAGTATGTGCATGACATGCTCAAGAAATATAAATTTGAAAATTTATCTTCCATGCACACTCTTATGGGTACTCAGGATAAAATAAGTAAAGATGAAACTGGTAAACTAGTATGTCAATCCACATACCGAGGTATGATTGGTTCTTTACTTTACTTAACAGCTAGCAGGCCTGATATCATGTTTGCAACATGTTTGTGTGCTCGGTATCAAGCTGATCCTAAAGAATCACATATGAAAGCTGTTAAGCGCATTTTTAGATATCTTTCAGGTACTCCTAACATGGGTCTTTGGTATCCCAAAGACTCAAACTTTGACCTTGAAGGGTATACAGATGCAGATTTTGCAGGTTGTAGGTTGGACAGGAAGCGTACAAGTGGAGGATGTCAATTCCTCGGTGGAAGATTAGTTGGTTGGTCATCCAAGAATGGACTATGGGTTTAATTTCCAGAAGACACCAATACATTGTGATAACAAGAGTGCTATTGCTATCACTGAAAACCCAGTCCATCACTCCAGAACAAAGCACATTGATATCAGACACCACTTTATTAGACATAATGTGGAAAAGGGTAAGGATGAGGTAGATTTTGTTCCTACAGATGATCAATTGGCCGATGTGTTTACTAAACCTCTCTCTGAGGAAAGGTTTATGTACTTACTAGGACAATTGCGTATGCTGAATCCTTAAATTTTCTTAAATTTTTCTGATACCGACTGATTAGTATTACTTTCAATACTAATCATCTCAGTATCACTCGTCTGATTTATCAAATTTTATAAATTTTAATTTTTTATTAATTTATAGTTTAAATTAAATGTTTTTCTAATTTTTAATTTTTTTTTTAATTTAATATTTTTTTTAACTCGGTATTGGAGTCCTGGAGTGATACAACTGACTTTTAATCCTTATACTCCCCAACGGTAACCTTTCTTAATAGGAAAGTTACCGTTGATACAGGATAAGGCTGTCAAATCAGCCGATTTTACTTCCCAATACCGTAATTATCATTATAATTATGTATAAATAACCGTTTTCTCTTTCTTTACAATTTTTCTTTCAACAGTTATTTCTTATTTACGATTACGAATCTCTCTGCGATTAACGATTTCACTTTCTCTTTACAAGCAAACTTCTTAAAAATCCAAATCGCAGATGGCAAATTATAGATTCTTTGCACCGGAGGCTGCACCGGCAACACAGTTTAGAAACGATGAAGTACCAAAATTTGCGAGGAACAACATCACAACAAATTTTAATATTCCTCAAGCTTGGGCGTGCCCCGAATTCACACAAATGGTTTCGTTTCTGAAGCACTGCCCAATCACTCAAGCATTAATTCGATATCCTAGAGCCATTTATCCAGAAATGCCCTGTGAATTCTGGTACTCGGCGGCACTTGACTCACCGGACATGATTACCAGTTGGGTTATTAGAGAACAAAGAAGAACCTTCGTCTCCACAGCAATAATTCGGGAATCTCTGAGACTTCCTGCTCATTCTCAATATGAGCCCTTTGTTGATTGAATCGAGGCTCGATCAGTGTTACCATTAATTGGACGTAGAGGTACTACGGTGATCATTAAAAGAAATGAATTTGGTCCAATGTAGGGTATACTGATCTCTACAATTATTCGGTGTATGACTCACAAGACTGGAGCCTTGGATCAAATCAACGATTTTGGTATGCAGATTGTCCATGCCATGTACCATGGAAGGGACATTGATTATGCTAGACTGATTTTTGAAGAATTAGCTTCTCTGGTCAGTGCTAAAATCAGAGAATTAAATGTTCCTTTCTGCCGATTTCTTTCTCTCATATTTCAGAATGAGATGCCTGCTCATATCTATGATGAGTTCAATAGTCCAAGAGTGGATCTTCCTCCTCTTCATGAGAAGATTTTCTTTTACAGGCCAAGAGAAGGAGAGCATGTACTAAGTCACTCTATGTGGGCTATTGTTCAGGCACATATTAATGATGAACAAAATTCTGATACTGAATTAGAACATGATGATACTGATGATGACAGTGGTACTGGTGGGAATGATGATCAAGATGTTGAGATGGAAGAATTTCAACAAGCAGCAATACAAGCACCAACACACATTTCTCCACCTGCACAGAATCCTGATGCTCCTCTTATTGAAACAGCTTCTGATACTGAGCCATCACATGACACACCACTGGTCCTCCATAGAAGAAAAAGAAATCTCTCTCCTGTTATTATGGAAAATTTATCCTCAGAAGAGATGCAACCTGGCAATGTTCCTTCTTTAACTGCATCTCTTCAAGAACAAAGTGGTGTTGCAGCCAATGCTGACCTTCCAGGTCCTGAACCAGAACCCATTGCTCAACAAATTGAGGACCCTCATGATCCTCTCGATGTCGAAATTCAATATGAGTAGCATACACTGGAAGGTGTAGCTACCAGAAGAGAAGACATTCCTGAAGGTGCTGGTGTCTCAAATCAGAATGCAGAAGATCCAGCACCGACTTCTCATGATGCCAGAAGAGAATCAGATAAAGTCTCACGTATGAATTTCTACAAACTCTTAATCTTATATATATATATATATATATATATATTTCCCCCATAGAGACTATGTATTGGCCAGTACCAACTCAATACTGACCACAGTCTCAATCGAACTTTCAATTATATACTCTTATGGCCAACATAGTAAGCCCACTGCTGCTATGCAACATTCATATACTGATATCTTCAAAAGATCATTGCCAGTCTACAGTTATTCCAACATTTAAAGGGACAATGGTGGTTGATGTCACACTGACACCCACTGGTGCTGCTTGAATGATGTCTAACTTATGTTAAGATTGGATAACATTGTTCAAGAAATGATCAAAAACCCTTTAAGCCACATTAGCCAAAATTTTTCCATGGGTTACAGCCAAAATTACTGTTATCACTCTAATACCGAGTGATATACATTGAAAATAACAAGAAGCATATCCCAGGCTTTGAATTACCCAACCAAACCTTTTAGTAAATGTGACTTATCCTACACTGAGCTACTTCATATTTCACACTCACTTTTTCTAAATACTTCTTACACATGCTTTGCACAAGTCCACAATATTTCATCATGAACCAGATGAAATACAGACTTCAAAAAATCTGTTTATTTGATTATAGAGTTAATCATTACCACAATTCTATTTGATAAACCTTTCTTACTAACCTGTTTTATGTTTTTGTTTCTCTAGCACCATTTGTGCAGGGTCAACGGGCGCAAGCCACTCAGTCTCAGGAAGTTCATGGAGCCTTACAAACTATTTTGAATCAAATCCTGGCCATACAGACAACTCAGAATAACATTCTGGCCAGGATGGATGAAATGAGTACTGAGATTAACTCCTTAAAACAGTCAGTGGCTCTCCTACAACAAAACCAACAACCACATGCTCCACCACCTCCACCACCTCAAACTGGAGGAAATACTGATGAAGAAGGCCCTGATACTGAGCCTAGAAGATCACCCTCTCCAGTGCATACTGAAGGTGCAAGGGATGCTACTACTGAACCTATGCTCTCCCCAACTCCTGAAGATCCACAGGGGGACATAGGTGGTGATACTGAACCCATTCCCTCCCCCTCTAATGATAACAATAAGGAGGAGAAAAGACAAAGAGATCAGGAGGTTGATCAACCTGAGCCATCTGCTCAGGGGGAGAAAAGAAGGAAACTGAATGAAGATTAACCTCCACAGCAACAACAACATCAGCAAACACCTCATACTGAACCACTCAGGTTTAGGTATGAAAGAAACAGAAAAAGGGGAAGGTTAGTTTTGGAAAAACTTGAAGAAGAACCATCTGAACCATCTGCTCAGGGGGAGACTGAAACTCACCAACCACAGCAAGCTGTTACTGAGGAAAACAACTTGCAGATTATTTTGTATAGGCCTTTTGTGTGGCCTATTGCTGATGATGAAGATGAAGAACATCCAGTGGCATCAGAAGATTTTTTAAACTTTGCACTGGATGAAGCAAATAAAGAAACCTCTTCATCATCATTCTCAGATGATGAAGAGCATACAAGAAAACCAATCTCATCTCAAGCTGAAGGACCTTCTAGAATTGCTAGAAGACCAGTAACCAGAAGAATGACAAATGTGGTTATGTCCTCAGAATCAAGTGAAGAAACAGATCCAGCTCCACTGACTACTAGACCCAGAAGATCTGTTCAATATACTGAGGATGAGGTTGAAGCTCAAAGATATTTTCCTGTCAAGGAAGAAGATCCTGAAACTGATACTAAGGCAGATGATTCATGGAAGCCTCATACTTTCAGAAGATAAGGTGATGATGTTCTCCAACAATATTGGAACATTGTTGCTCAAAGATTCAGATATAGGGAAAACAAGATGAATATGCTGAGGAACAGAGTTTTTCAGAATGTGAAGAACATATACTGCCTAAATGAGTCTGTCAACAAAATTAAAGTTAAAACTGTTGACAGATGCATTACTGCAACCTGCACCGGGCCAGTTAGTCCTCCAATGAAGATCTTTCTTCATGACATTCAGAATATGGGACTCCAAGACTGGATTAAAATTGCTAGATTGATTAAGGAGTTGAAATCCAGGTCTTCTGAAGCCCAAGTGATGATGGATGAAATCTGGGCTGTATCTGTTGTATGTTATGAACAGGGCATTCTTTATGCAGTAGATTATAGGGCACTCAGTGTGATGACTGAGGCTGTGAAAAACAACAAACCTGAGTGCCCGAATACGTTCAGAGTGTTCCCTAAATACACTGTTCCTCCTAACCTTATTTTTCAGGATCAAAAGAGTACCATATATCCAACATCTGGATATATGTATACTGACTCAGAGGACAGAGAGTGCTTCATTACTGAAGCAGACTTGGCAACAGCTCCTATCAGCCATTTGGTGGGTCTAAAATGGATGATAACCAAGAAAGAAGACTCTTGGTTCAGAAAGAAGATAGTTGCTGTACTAAACAACATGCATGATGAACTGAAGAAGAGAGAAGAGTTTATCCATGTGAAGAAAGAAGTCTTCTACGAGTTTGAATCAATCAACAGAGAATAAAGAAGAAGACTTTGCAGCCTGTAGTTTATTTAGCTTGAAATCTCTTTGTAATTGTTTTGTTATCATTAGATAGGGGGAGATTGTTAAGGCAAAAAGCCTTACCCATTTGTAAATCTTAGGATAACAAAACAACCTAGACTAGCTTAGATTAAAAGGTAGATTAAATTAGCTAAGTTAGGAGTAATACTGAGTTTGGCCAATACTGGCCACTTAGTATCAGCACTCAGTATTGGAAAACCAATACTGAGTAGAAGGACTGAGTGATACTCAGTATTGTAACGGACTAAGATCAAATCCCTTGATCTTAGTCATTTCCTTTACTTGGTCCTTCGGTTACTCCTTTGCTCATTATGTAAGATCTCTATAACACTATAAATAGAGATCATCTTGCAAAGGAGTACTAACCAATTTACACGTTCACTTATCCATCTTTGTAATTGTTCAAGTGGTCTTGTATTTCCGCTACAAGCCACACTTTGTGGAATAATATACGTTTGACTAAATTACTGTGTTAATCACCTTAATTGTCTTAAGTAAATTATTAATCTAAACAATTATCAATCAAACCAGGGTTGTTGTGACCTAACAACTGATGACCCCTACTCTGGGTTGTTTGTTTATCAGCCTGTGTGTTTGTTCACGGAAATATATTTAAATGACTAAGCATGCCATGGCGTCTTTACTTGGCGTTCTCACGAGTTTGTTCATTTCCAAACACGTAGGTGCTCTTATACATTTTCATTCCTACTTGTCATGCAAGGTACATCTACCAAGAAGACCCCTACTATGCATAACACTGATGACCCCTACTATGGGTTGTTCGTTCATCAGCCTGTGTGTTTATTCACGGAAATATATTTATATGACTAAGAATGCCATGGTGTCTTTACTTGGCGTTCTCACGAGTTTATTCATTTCCAAACACGTTCGTGCTTATATACGTTTTCATTCCTACTTGTCATGCAAAGTACATTTACCTAGAAAACCCCTACGATGCATAATACTGATGACCCCACTATGGGTTGTTTGTTCATCAGCCTGTGTATTTGTTCACGGAAATATATTTAAATGACTAAGCATGCAATGGCGTCTTTACTTGGTGTTCTCACGAGTTTGTTCATTTCCAAACACGTAGGTGCTCTTATACGTTTTCATTCCTACTTGTCATGCAAGGTACATTTACCAAGAAGACCCCTACAATGCATAACACTGATGACCCCTAGTATGGGTTGTTTGTTCATCAGCCTGTGTGTTTGTTCACGGAAATATATTTAAATGAAAAGCATTCCATGGCGTCTTTACTTGGCGTTCTCACGAGTTTATTCATTTCCAAACACGTTGGTGCTTTTATACGTTTTCATTCCTACTTGTCATGCAAAGTACATTTACCCAGAAAACCCCTACGATGCATAACACTGATGACCCCTACTATGGGTTGTTTGTTCATCAGCCTGTGTGTTTGTTCACGGAAATATATATTTAAATGACTAAGCATGCCATGGGGTCTTTACTTGGCGTTCTCCAGAGTTTGTTCATTTCCAAACACGTTGGTGCATTTATACGTTTTCATTCCTACTTGTCATGCAAAGTACATTTACCCAAAAAAAAACCCCTACGATGCATAACACTGATGACCCCTACTATGGGTTGTTTGTTCATCAGCCTGTGTGTTTGTTCATGGAAATATATTTAAGTGACTTAGCATGCCATGGCGTCTTTACTTGGCGTTCTCACGAGTTTGTTCATTTCCAAACACGTAGGTGCTCTTATACGTTTTCATTCCTACTTGTCAAGCAAGGTACATTTACCAAGAAGACCCCTACTATGCATAACACTGATGACCCCTACTACGCATACTAGTTTTTTAAGAACTCTTACTACACATTACAAATAAACCCACTACAATTTAAATGACTAAGCGTGCCCTCATATCATTACTTGTTGTTCTCATTGGTTGATCCGACACCGAATCATCAAATTCAAGTTTAAGCGCATATAAATGGTGGTTTATGACTCGGCATGCCATGGCATCTTTACTTGGCGTTCTCACGAGTTTGATCATTTCCAAACACGTTGGTGCTCTTATACGTTTTCATTCTTACTTGTCATGCAAAGTACAATTACCTAGAAGACCCCTACTATGAGTTACACTGATAACCCCTACTATGAGTTGTTTGTTCATCAACCTGTGTGTTTGTTCACAGAAATATACTTTGCATGATGTCTTTACTAGGCGTTCTCACGAGTTTGTTCATTTCCAAACACGTTGGCGCTCTTATACATTTTCATTCCTACTTGTCATGCAAAGTACATTTACCTAGAAGACCCCTACTATGCATAACACTAATGACCCCTACTATGAGTTGTTTGTTCACGGAAATATATTTAAATGACTAAGCATGCCATGGGGTCTTTACTTGGCGTTCTCACGAGTTTGTTCATTTCCAAACACGTTGGTGCTTTTATACGTTTTCATTCCTACTTGTCATGCAAAGTACATTTACCCAGAAAACCCCTACGATGCATAACACTGATGACCCCTACTATGGGTTGTTTGTTCATCAGCCTGTGTGTTTGTTCACGGAAATATATATTTAAATGACTAAGCATGCCATGGGGTCTTTACTTGGCGTTCTCCAGAGTTTGTTCATTTCCAAACACGTTGGTGCATTTATACGTTTTCATTCCTACTTGTCATGCAAAGTACATTTACCCAAAAAAAAACCCCTACGATGCATAACACTGATGACCCCTACTATGGGTTGTTTGTTCATCAGCCTGTGTGTTTGTTCATGGAAATATATTTAAGTGACTTAGCATGCCATGGCGTCTTTACTTGGCGTTCTCACGAGTTTGTTCATTTCCAAACACGTAGGTGCTCTTATACGTTTTCATTCCTACTTGTCAAGCAAGGTACATTTACCAAGAAGACCCCTACTATGCATAACACTGATGACCCCTACTACGCATACTAGTTTTTTAAGAACTCTTACTACACATTACAAATAAACCCACTACAATTTAAATGACTAAGCGTGCCCTCATATCATTACTTGTTGTTCTCATTGGTTGATCCGACACCGAATCATCAAATTCAAGTTTAAGCGCATATAAATGGTGGTTTATGACTCGGCATGCCATGGCATCTTTACTTGGCGTTCTCACGAGTTTGATCATTTCCAAACACGTTGGTGCTCTTATACGTTTTCATTCTTACTTGTCATGCAAAGTACAATTACCTAGAAGACCCCTACTATGAGTTACACTGATAACCCCTACTATGAGTTGTTTGTTCATCAACCTGTGTGTTTGTTCACAGAAATATACTTTGCATGATGTCTTTACTAGGCGTTCTCACGAGTTTGTTCATTTCCAAACACGTTGGCGCTCTTATACATTTTCATTCCTACTTGTCATGCAAAGTACATTTACCTAGAAGACCCCTACTATGCATAACACTAATGACCCCTACTATGAGTTGTTTGTTCACGGAAATATATTTAAATGACTAAGCATGCCATGGGGTCTTTACTTGGCGTTCTCACGAGTTTGTTCATTTCCAAACACGTTGGTGCTTTTATACGTTTTCATTCCTACTTGTCATGCAAAGTACATTTACCCAGAAAACCCCTACGATGCATAACACTGATGACCCCTACTATGGGTTGTTTGTTCATCAGCCTGTGTGTTTGTTCACGAAAATATAATTAAATGACTAAGCATGCCATGGCGTATTTACTTGGCGTTCTCACGAGTTTATTCATTTCCAAACACGTTGGTGCTTTTATACGTTTTCATTCCTACTTGTCATGCAAAGTACATTTACCCAGAAAACCCCTACGATGCATAACACTGATGACCCCTACTATGGGTTGTTTGTTCATCAGCCTGTGTGTTTGTTCACGGAAATATATTTAAGTGACTTAGCATGCCATGGCGTCTTTACTTGGCGTTCTTACGAGTTTGTTCATTTCCAAACACGTAGGTGCTCTTATACGTTTTCATTCCTACTTGTCAAGCAAGGTACATTTACCAAGAAGACCCCTACTATGCATAACACTAATGACCCCTACTACGCCTACTAGTTTTTTAAGAACTCTTACTACACATTACAAATAAACCCCCTACAATTTAAATGACTAAGCCTGCCCTCATATCATTACTTGTTGTTCTCATTGGTTGATCCGACACCGAATCATCAAATTCAAGTTTAAGCGCATATAAATGGTGGTTTATGACTAGGCATGCCATGGCATCTTTACTTGGCGTTCTCACGAGTTTGATCATTTCCAAACACGTTGGTGCTCTTATACGTTTTCATTCTTACTTGTCATGCAAAGTACATTTACCTAGAAGACCCCTACTATGAGTTACACTGATAACCCCTACTATGAGTTGTTTGTTCATCAACCTGTGTGTTTGTTCACAGAAATATACTTTGCATGACGTATTTACTTGGTGTTCTCACGAGTTTGTTCATTTCCAAACACGTTGGCGCTCATATACTTTTTCATTCCTACTTGTCATGCAAAGTACATTTACCTAGAAGACCCCTACTATGCATAACACTGATGACCCCTACTACGAGTTGTTTGTTCACGGAAATATATTTAAATGACTAAGCATGCCATGGGGTCTTTACTTGGCGTTCTCACGAGTTTGTTCATTTCCAAACACGTTGGTGCTTTTATACGTTTTCATTCCTACTTTTCATGCAAAGTACATTTACCCAGAAAACCCCTACAATGCATAACACTGATGACCCCTACTATGGGTTGTTTGTTCATCAGCCTGTGTGTTTGTTCACGAAAATATAATTAAATGACTAAGCATGCCATGGGGTCTTTACTTGGCGTTCTCACGAGTTTGTTCATTTCCAAACACGTTGGTGCTTTTATACGTTTTCATTCCTACTTGTTATGCAAAGTACATTTACCCAGAAAACCCCAACGATGTATAACACTGACGACCCCTACTATGGGTTGTTTGTTCATCAGCCTGTGTGTTTGTTCACGAAAATATAATTAAATGACTAAGCATGGCATGGCGTATTTACTAGGCGTTCTCACGAGTTTATTCATTTACAAACACGTTGGTGCTTTTATACGTTTTCATTCCTACTTGTCATGAAAAGTACATTTACCCAGAAAACCCCTACAATGCATAACACAGATGACCCCTACTATGGGTAGTTTGTTCATCAGCCTGTGTGTTTGTTCACGGAAATATATTTAAATGACTAAGCATGCCATGGGGTCTTTACTTGGCGTTCTCACGAGTTTGTTCATTTCCAAACACGTTGGTGCTTTTATACGTTTTCATTCCTACTTGTCATGCAAAGTACATTTACCTAGAAAACCCCTACGATGCATAACACTGATGACCCCTACTATGGGTTGTTTGTTCATCAGCCTGTGTGTTTGTTCACGGAAAAACATATTTAAATGACTAAGCATGCCATGGCGTCTTTACTTGGCGTTCTCACGAGTTTATTCATTTCCAAACACGTTGGTGCTTTTGTACGTTTTCATTCCTACTTGTCATGCAAAGTACATTTACCCAGAAAACCCCTACGATGCATAACACTGATGACCCCTACTATGGGTTGTTTGTTCATCAGCCTGTGTGTTTTTTCACGGAAATATATTTAAATGACTAAGCATGCCATGGCGTCTTTACTTGGCGTTCTCACGAGTTTGTTCATTTCCAAACACGCAGGTGCTCTTATAAGTTTTCATTCCTACTTGTCATGCAAGGTACATTTACCAAGAAGACCCCTCCTATGCATAACACTGATGACCCCCACTATGCATAACACTGATGACCCCTACTACGCATACTAGTTTTTTTTAAGAACTCTTACTACACATAACAAATAAACCCCCTACAATTTAAATGACTAAGCGTTCCCTCACATCATTACTTGTTGTTCTCATTGGTTGATCCGACACCGAATCATCAAATTCAAGTTTAAGCGCATATAAACGGTGGTTTGTGACTAAGCATGCCATGGCGTCTTTACTTGGCGTTCTCACGAGTTTGATCATTTCCAAACACGTTGGTGCTTTTATACGTTTTCATTCCTACTTGTCATGCAAAGTACATTTACCCAGAAAACCCCTACGATGCATAACACTGATGACCCCTACTATGGGTTGTTTGTTCATCAGCCTGTGTGTTTGTTCACGGAAATATATTTAAATTACTAAGCATGCCATGGGGTCTTTACTTGGCGTTCTCCCGAGTTTGTTCATTTCCAAACACGTTGGTGCTTTTATACGTTTTCATTCCTACTTGTCATGCAAAGTGCATTTACCCAAAAAACCACTACGATGCATAACACTGATGACCCCTACTTTGGGTTGTTTGTTCATCAGCCTGTATGTTTGTTCACAGAATATATTTAAGTGACTAAGCATGCCATGGCGTCTTTACTTGGCGTTCTCATGAGTTTGTTCATTTCCAAACACGTAGGTGCTCTTATACGTTTTCATTCCTACTTGTCATGCAAGATACATTTACCAAGAAGACCCCTACTATGCATAACACTGATGACCCCTACTACGCATACTAGTTTTTTAAGAACTCTTACTACACATTACAAATAAACCCCCTACAATTTAAATGACTAAGCGTGCCCTCACATCATTACTTGTTGTTCTCATTGGTTGATCCGACACCGAATCATCAAATTCAAGTTTAAGCGCATATAAATGGTTGTTTATGACTAAGCATGCCATGGCATCTTTACATGGCGTTCTCACGAGTTTGATCATTTCCAAACACGTTGGTGCTCTTATACGGTTTCATTCTTACTTGTCATGCAAAGTACATTTACCTAGAAGACCCCTACTATGAGTTACACTAATAACCCCTACTATGAGTGTTTGTTCATCAACCTGTGTGTTTGTTCACAGAAATATACTTTGCATGACGTCTTTACTTGGCGTTCTCACGAGTTTGTTCATTTCCAAACACGTTGGCGCTCTTATACTTTTTCATTCCTACTTGTCATGCAAAGTACATTTACCCAGAAGACCCCGACTATACATAACACTGATGACCCCTACTATGAGTTGTTTGTTCACAGAAATATTTTTAAATGACTAAGCATGCCATGGGGTCTTTACTTGGCATTCTCACGAGTTTGTTCATTTCCAAACACGTTGGTGCTTTTATACGTTTTCATTCCTACTTGTCATGCAAAGTACATTTACCCAAAAAAACCCCTACGATGCATAACACTGATGACCCCTACTATGGGTTGTTTGTTCATCAGCCTGTGTGTTTGTTCACGGAAATATATTTAAATGACTAAGCATGCCATGGCGTCTTTACTTGGCGTTCTCACGAGTTTGTTCATTTCCAAACACGCAGGTGCTCTTATAAGTTTTCATTCCTAGTTGTCATGCAAGGTACATTTACCAAGAAGACCCCTACTATGCATAACACTGATGACCCCTACTATGCATAACACTGATGACCCCTACTACGCATACTAGTTTTTTTTAAGAACTCTTACTACACATAACAAATAAACCCCCTACAATTTAAATGACTAAGCGTGCCCTCACATCATTACTTGTTGTTCTCATTGGTTGATCCGACACCGAATCATCAAATTCAAGTTTAAGCGCATATAAACGGTGGTTTGTGACTAAGCATGCCATGGGGTCTTTACTTGGCGTTCTCCCGAGTTTGTTCATTTCCAAACACGTTGGTACTTTTATACGTTTTCATTCCTACTTGTCATGCAAAGTGCATTTACCCTAAAAACCCCTACGATGCATAACACTTATGACCCCTACTTTGGGTTGTTTGTTCATCAGCCTGTGTGTTTGTTCACGGAATATATTTAAGTGACTAAGCATGCCATGGCGTCTTTACTTGGCGTTCTCACGAGTTTATTCAGTTCCAAACACGTTGGTGCTTTTAAACGTTTTCATTCATACTTGTCATGCAAAGTACATTTACCCAGAAAATCCCTACGATGCATAACACAGATGACCCCTACTATGGGTTGTTTGTTCATCAGCCTGTGTGTTTTTTCACGGAAATATATTTAAATGACTAAGCATGCCATGGGGTCTTTACTTGGCGTTCTCACGAGTTTGAGCATTTCCAAACACGTTGGTGCTCTTATACGTTTTCATTCTTACTTGTCATGCAAAGTACATTTACCCAGAAGACCCCTACTATGAGTTACACTGATAACCCCTACTATGAGTTGTTTGTTCATCAACATGTGTGTTTGTTCATTGAAATATACTTTGCATGACGTCTTTACTTGGCGTTCTCACGAGTTTGTTAATTTCCAAACACGTTGGCGCTCTTATACTTTTTCATTCCTACTTGTCATGCAAAGTACATTTACCCAGAAGACCCCT
This sequence comes from Calendula officinalis, assembly GCA_963853835.1. Lineage (NCBI taxonomy): Eukaryota > Viridiplantae > Streptophyta > Magnoliopsida > Asterales > Asteraceae > Calendula > Calendula officinalis. The sequence goes on from OY970828.1 coordinate 66,064,565, forward strand.
ACTATGCATAACACTGATGACCCCTACTAGGAGTTGTTTGTTCACGGAAATATATTTAAATGACTAAGCATGCCATGGGGTCTTTACTTGGCGTTCTCCCGAGTTTGTTCATTTCCAAACACGTTGCTACTTTTATACGTTTTCATTCCTACTTGTCATGCAAAGTGCATTTACCCTAAAAACCCCTACGATGCGTAACACATATGACCCCTACATTGGGTTGTTTGTTCATCAGCCTGTGTGTTTGTTCACGGAATATATTTAAGTGACTAAGCATGCCATGGCGTCTTTACTTGGCGTTCTCACAAGTTTGTTCATTTCCAAACACGTAGGTGCTTTTATATGTTTTCAATCCTACTTGTTGTTCTCATTTACCAAGAAGACCCCTACTATGCATAACACTGATGACCCCTACTACGCATACTAGTTTTTTTAAGAACTATTACTACACATAACAAATAAACCCCCTACAATTTAAATGACTAAGCGTGCCCTCACATCATTACTTGTTGTTCTCATTAGTTGATCCGACACCGAATTATCAAATTCAAGTTTAAGCGCATATAAACGGTGGTTTGTGACTAAGCATGCCATGGCGTCTTTACTTGGCGTTCTCACGAGTTTGATCATTTCCAAACACGTTGGTGCTTTTATACGTTTTCATTCCTACTTGTCATGCAAAGTACATTTACCCAGAAAACCCCTACGATGCATAACACTGATGACCCCTACTATGGGTTGTTTGTTCATCAGCCTGTGTGTTTGTTCACGGAAATATATTTAAATTACTAAGCATGCCATGGGGTCTTTACTTGGCGTTCTCCCGAGTTTGTTCATTTCCAAACACGTTGGTGCTTTTATACGTTTTCATTCCTACTTGTCATGCAAAGTGCATTTACCCAAAAAACCACTACGATGCATAACACTGATGACCCCTACTTTGGGTTGTTTGTTCATCAGCCTGTATGTTTGTTCACAGAATATATTTAAGTGACTAAGCATGCCATGGCGTCTTTACTTGGCGTTCTCATGAGTTTGTTCATTTCCAAACACGTAGGTGCTCTTATACGTTTTCATTCCTACTTGTCATGCAAGATACATTTACCAAGAAGACCCCTACTATGCATAACACTGATGACCCCTACTACGCATACTAGTTTTTTAAGAACTCTTACTACACATTACAAATAAACCCCCTACAATTTAAATGACTAAGCGTGCCCTCACATCATTACTTGTTGTTCTCATTGGTTGATCCGACACCGAATCATCAAATTCAAGTTTAAGCGCATATAAATGGTTGTTTATGACTAAGCATGCCATGGCATCTTTACATGGCGTTCTCACGAGTTTGATCATTTCCAAACACGTTGGTGCTCTTATACGGTTTCATTCTTACTTGTCATGCAAAGTACATTTACCTAGAAGACCCCTACTATGAGTTACACTAATAACCCCTACTATGAGTGTTTGTTCATCAACCTGTGTGTTTGTTCACAGAAATATACTTTGCATGACGTCTTTACTTGGCGTTCTCACGAGTTTGTTCATTTCCAAACACGTTGGCGCTCTTATACTTTTTCATTCCTACTTGTCATGCAAAGTACATTTACCCAGAAGACCCCGACTATACATAACACTGATGACCCCTACTATGAGTTGTTTGTTCACAGAAATATTTTTAAATGACTAAGCATGCCATGGGGTCTTTACTTGGCATTCTCACGAGTTTGTTCATTTCCAAACACGTTGGTGCTTTTATACGTTTTCATTCCTACTTGTCATGCAAAGTACATTTACCCAAAAAAACCCCTACGATGCATAACACTGATGACCCCTACTATGGGTTGTTTGTTCATCAGCCTGTGTGTTTGTTCACGGAAATATATTTAAATGACTAAGCATGCCATGGCGTCTTTACTTGGCGTTCTCACGAGTTTGTTCATTTCCAAACACGCAGGTGCTCTTATAAGTTTTCATTCCTAGTTGTCATGCAAGGTACATTTACCAAGAAGACCCCTACTATGCATAACACTGATGACCCCTACTATGCATAACACTGATGACCCCTACTACGCATACTAGTTTTTTTTAAGAACTCTTACTACACATAACAAATAAACCCCCTACAATTTAAATGACTAAGCGTGCCCTCACATCATTACTTGTTGTTCTCATTGGTTGATCCGACACCGAATCATCAAATTCAAGTTTAAGCGCATATAAACGGTGGTTTGTGACTAAGCATGCCATGGGGTCTTTACTTGGCGTTCTCCCGAGTTTGTTCATTTCCAAACACGTTGGTACTTTTATACGTTTTCATTCCTACTTGTCATGCAAAGTGCATTTACCCTAAAAACCCCTACGATGCATAACACTTATGACCCCTACTTTGGGTTGTTTGTTCATCAGCCTGTGTGTTTGTTCACGGAATATATTTAAGTGACTAAGCATGCCATGGCGTCTTTACTTGGCGTTCTCACGAGTTTATTCAGTTCCAAACACGTTGGTGCTTTTAAACGTTTTCATTCATACTTGTCATGCAAAGTACATTTACCCAGAAAATCCCTACGATGCATAACACAGATGACCCCTACTATGGGTTGTTTGTTCATCAGCCTGTGTGTTTTTTCACGGAAATATATTTAAATGACTAAGCATGCCATGGGGTCTTTACTTGGCGTTCTCACGAGTTTGAGCATTTCCAAACACGTTGGTGCTCTTATACGTTTTCATTCTTACTTGTCATGCAAAGTACATTTACCCAGAAGACCCCTACTATGAGTTACACTGATAACCCCTACTATGAGTTGTTTGTTCATCAACATGTGTGTTTGTTCATTGAAATATACTTTGCATGACGTCTTTACTTGGCGTTCTCACGAGTTTGTTAATTTCCAAACACGTTGGCGCTCTTATACTTTTTCATTCCTACTTGTCATGCAAAGTACATTTACCCAGAAGACCCCTACTATGCATAACACTGATGACCCCTACTAGGAGTTGTTTGTTCACGGAAATATATTTAAATGACTAAGCATGCCATGGGGTCTTTACTTGGCGTTCTCCCGAGTTTGTTCATTTCCAAACACGTTGCTACTTTTATACGTTTTCATTCCTACTTGTCATGCAAAGTGCATTTACCCTAAAAACCCCTACGATGCGTAACACATATGACCCCTACATTGGGTTGTTTGTTCATCAGCCTGTGTGTTTGTTCACGGAATATATTTAAGTGACTAAGCATGCCATGGCGTCTTTACTTGGCGTTCTCACAAGTTTGTTCATTTCCAAACACGTAGGTGCTTTTATATGTTTTCAATCCTACTTGTTGTTCTCATTTACCAAGAAGACCCCTACTATGCATAACACTGATGACCCCTACTACGCATACTAGTTTTTTTAAGAACTATTACTACACATAACAAATAAACCCCCTACAATTTAATTGACTAAGCGTGCCCTCACATCATTACTTGTTGTTCTCATTAGTTGATCCGACACCGAATTATCAAATTCAAGTTTAAGCGCATATAAACGTTGGTTTGTGACTAAGCATGCCATGGCGACTTTACTTGGCGTTCTCACGAGTTGGATCATTTCCAAACACGTTGGTGCTTTTATACGTTTTCATTCCTACTTGTCATGCAAAGTACATTTACCCAGAAAACCCCTACGATGCATAACACTGATGACCCCTACTCTGGGTTGTTTGTTCATCAGCCTGTGTTTGTTCACGGAAATATATTTAAATGACTAAGCATGCCGTGGGGTCTTTACTTGGCGTTCTCCCGAGTTTGTTCATTTCCAAACACGTTGGTGCTTTTATACGTTTTCATTCCTACTTGTCATACAAAGTACATTTACCCAAAAAACCCCTACGATGCATAACACTGATGACCCCTACTATGGGTTGTTTGTTCATCAGCCTGTGTGTTTGTTCACGGAAATATATTTAAGTGACTAAGCATGCCATGGCGTCTTTACTTGGCATTCTCACGAGTTTGTTCATTTCCAAAAACGTAGGTGCTCTTATAAGTTTTCATTCCTACTTGTCATGCAAGGTACATTTACCAAGAAGACCCCTACTATGCATAACACTGATGACCCCTACTACAAATAAACCCCCTACAATTTAAATGACTAAGCGTGCCCTCACATCATTACTTGTTGTTCTCATTGGTTGATCCGACACCGAATCATCAAATTCAAGTTTAAGCGTATATAAAGGGTGGTTTATGACTAAGCATGCCATGTCATCTTTACTTGGCGTTCTCACGAGTTTGAGCATTTCCAAACACGTTGGTGCTCTTGTTAAGGCAAAAAGCCTTACTCCTTTATGGATCTTAGGATAACAAAACAATCTAGAATAGCTTAGATTAAAATGTAGATCAAAATAGCTAAGTTAGGAGTGATACTGAGTTTGGCCAATACTGGCCACTCAGTATCAGCACTCGGTATTGGAAACCAATACCGAGTAGAAGGACTGAGTCACAGTCAGTCTAGTAACGGACTAAGATCAAATCCCTTGATCTTAGTCATCTCATTTACTTAGTCCTTCGGTTACTCCTTTGCCCATAATGTAAGATCTCTATATCATTATAAATAGAGATCATCTTGCAAAGGAGTACTTATCAATTTACACATTCACATGTCTATCTTTGTAATTGTTCAAGTGGTCTTGTATTTCCGCTACAAGCCACACTTAGTGGAATAATATACGTTTGACTAAATTACTGTGTTAATCACCTTAATTGTCTTAAGTAAATTAGTAATCTAACAATTATCAAGTTAACCAGGGTTGTTGTGACCTAACAACTGGTATCAGAGCAGGCTAAATTAATTCTTATTTAGTCGATCTTTTAACCCTGGCAGCCATTCCTTATACCTATCCTTCCAACACTCAAAAATCCAAAATGTCTACAATTGTTGCCCCAGTAATGTCGGGTAAGGGAGTGCCCATCTTTGATGGAAAAGACTTTCATCAATGGAAGCTTAAGGCTCAGTGGTATCTTGAATCAATTCATCATGAGATGCTCACTGTGTTGAATGATGGTCCTATCATCCCACAAACTGTGGAACCCGTTGCTGCTACTGATGATGCTCCTGAGAGCACAAGAACAGTTCCTAAACTGAAACACACCTGGACTGATACTGACCGTCAGTTATTCAGTCTAGACTCAAGGGCTAAGGGAGTGATTGGTAATGCTGTTACCAAAGAAATACTTAATGCAATTATGAAATTGCCAACAGCAAAGGCTATGTGGGATAGTCTATCAATCACTTATGAAGGCACACCCAAGGTGAAGTTGCAGAGAAAAAGCAATATGAGAAGAAAATATGAAAACTTTTTCTCTACCCCAAATGAAGAAATCACTACTCTCTACAACAGGTTTAATACTGTTGTCCATGATTTAATCAGTGTAGGCATTGTAAAGGAAGAAGGAGAACTTGTCCAAAAGTTCTTGGATAGTCTCCCTCAACAGTTCCTTGATATGACAAATTCTGTCAATGCTGCCAACAACATTGAGTCATACACTCTTCAAACCTTGTATGGATTAATGTTAAATCATGAGGAGAATAATGCTGCAAGACTGATCAACTGGAAGAAAACTGACAAGTCTTCCACTGGAATGGCCATAGTTGTACAACAGGCATATACTGTTACTGAGCCTGAAGAACCAGAAGTTGATCTTGCTGATGCTGAGGCAGAAGAGCTTGAAACACAAATGGCTCTTATGTCCATGAAGCTGGATCAGTTGAAAAAGAAGAGGCTGGGTGTTAGCTCTTCCAATACTGACCACAGATCAGGTCTGTGCTATAGGTGTGGAACGCCTGGGCATATTGCAGCAAATTGTCATACCAAGTCAACTGAAACTGATCAGACTGACAAGATTGCATACCGAGCTAAAAGGTATCGTGACAAGTATGTTAAGCTAAAGAACTGGAGCAAGGGGAAGAATGTAGCAGGGAATGGTGCACCTCATCAAGCACTTTACTCAGAGGCTTGGATGGATGAGGAAATAAGTGATGATGAGGAAGAGGTTGTGAACAAAGCCTTTATGGCTTTTACTGAAGAAGATTTGAAGAGCTCCTTTGAGAGAGATATCAAAGAAGCTGAGAGAATGAGTGTCCATACTGATTGGGATTCCACTCAATTGTACAAGGTGAGTTCCTTTCAAACTTATTCAGATAATGAAAAAGAAAAGATTTTTGAGTATATGATTGTTGATCTTAAAACTTTAGTACAGAAAGAAAAGGCATTAAAATTAACAATTCATGAACAAGAAAGGGTAAATAACGAACATTTAGATAAATTAGCAAAATTTAAAGATTTAGAACTAGATTTTTTAAACTTACAAGACATTAACCAAAGATTAGCTGATAAAGCTCATTTACACAAACTTGAAAAAGAAAAATTTGAAAATCAGTGTAAATCTTGGGGAAATGTATCCATTAAACTAAATAAATGTCTAAATCAACAATTTCCAGAAAATGTAAGGGCTGCACTTGGTGTTGATCCTCAATTAAAAAATAGAAATAATTTTTCTGATTTATTTGAAGAGTTTTCGGATATGAACCCTATTCAGTTTGTAAAAGCAAAAACATTTTGTGAAGTAGGATGTCAAACTGAATCAGATGATGAGGATAAAATCATTTTTGAAAAACAAATTAGTCCTTCCATCTGTTCTAAGTGCTATACTGAACTACAAGAGCTCAGTATTGAATTTCCTGAAAAAGAAATATCTGATACTGATCTCGAAATAGTACAGTATGACACTTCTGCTGTTCCTCCTTTTGAATTATTATTTAACACAACTACGTTTGAGATATATAAAGAACCTGATAATACAGAAAAGAAACAACTGCTACTCAAACTGTTTTAACTAATACTGAATCCACAGGAACAGCAAGGTCAACTACTCAAGAATCTAAAGAACCTGTTCAAGTTGTCATTCTAAAACATGATAAAAAGAAAACAACTTCAACAGGATCTTCAAGTGTCAAAAACAAGAAGTCAACTGATAAAAAGACTTCTATGCAAAATAAAATTAAAACACCAGAATCATCTCCTTCAAAAACAGTCAAAAATAAAATTAAAACTTCATTAAAAAATGACAAAAACAACATTTTAAAATCTATTGGTGATCAGATCAAAATTCGGAGTCAAAAGTTTGCACAATTTACTAATACTGATCAACCAAAAATTAAACAATTTTCAAAAATCCCTTATGAAAATATGTTTCGAAACAGACCTAGAAAATGTTATAGATGTCATCATTCTGGACACAATGGAGATGAATGCTGGACTGATCTCTCAAGCCCTAGGTACTCAGTACCAAAGAAAATGAGAGAAACTAAGTCGGTATCAACAAAGAAAACCTCAAAGGTTTCTCCTGAAGTGATACCGATCTCTCTCACAAAAGAGATCAAGTCAAACCCCGTTTCTCCTACCAAAGTTCCCATTCAAAAATGGGTTCCTAAAAAGAACTAACTGATTATTTGTGTCTTGTGCAGGGTGACAGAAAATGGTATCTAGACAGTGGCTGCTCAAGACACATGACTGGCAGTATGGAGTACCTTCTAAATTATACTCCAGAGAAGGGTCCTTCTGTCAAGTTTGGAGATGATTCAATAAGGAAAACAAGAGGGTATGGAGTTATAAAAGCAGGCAACATAACTTTTAAAAGAGTTGCCTATGTGGAGGGTCTTAAACACAATCTGCTCAGTATCAGCCAGATGTGTGATGATGATAATGAAGCTCGGTTCAGAAAGATTGCAGGAATCATCTACAATGATAAAGGGCAACCTGTACTTGTTGCTAGAAGAGAAAAAGATGTTTATGTGGTCAATCTGTCTGAAATAGACCCCACCATTCGAGTTTGCCTGCTGTCTAAAGTCAAACCAGAATTACATTGGTTATGGCACAAAAAGCTCTCTCACATAAACTTCCGTAATATTAATGAGCTTAGTATCAAGAAATTGGTGAGAGGGTTGCCCACTATTACTTATTCAAAAGATAAGTTATGCTCAGCATGTGAAATGGGCAAGCAGAAGAAGAGTTCATTCAAGTCAAAAGTTAATCACTCCATAAATGAACCTCTTACAATGATTCATATGGATCTTTTTGGTCCCATCAGCACACCATCTTTGGCCAAAAAGATCTATACATTAGTCTTAGTTGATGAATTCTCAAGATACACCTGGGTTATTTTTCTCAAGACTAAAGCTGATGCAACAACAGAAATCATTGCCTTCATTAAAAGAGAAGAACTTCAAAGAGAACAACTCCACATATGAAGAAGGAGAATCCTCCAATACTTCTCAAGAATCCACACCAAATCTGCAAAATTCAGAAGAACAACAACCAGTATTGTCTGATACTGATCAGAATTCATCACAGTATCAGGCAGACAATCCATCACCACTACAAGATATTGTTGATCCTGCTTCAAATGTTTCCTTAGGAAATAATCTAAGGGAACATAGAGACCATCCTCATGCAAACATCATTGGTCCCATTGAACAAGATGTTCAAACAAGAAGAAGGTTAGAGTTTGAACCCCAAGCAACTGCAAACTTTTGTTTCTTCTCAAGTTTCTTATCTACCATGGAACCCAAGAAAGCTGATGAAGCTTTATTAGATGAAGACTGGGTAGAAGCTATGCAAGAAGAATTGACAGAGTTTGAAAGAAATAAAGTTTGGAACTTAGTACCACCTCCTGCTGGTAAAACTATTATTGGTACTAAGTGGGTGTTCAGAAACAAAATGGACAAAGATGGTGTTGTCATCAGAAACAAAGCAAGACTGGTTGCTCAGGGTTACAGGCAAGAAGAAGGTATTGACTATGATGAAACTTTTGCACCAGTTGCAAGAATTGAAGCTATTAGGCTGTATCTTGCATATGCAGCTTTCAAGAATTTCAAAGTCTATCAGATGGATGTCAAAAGTGCCTTTCTTAATGGAAAACTACAGGGTGAAGTTTATGTCAAACAACCACCAGGTTTTATTGATCCTAAATTTCCTAATTACGTTTTCAAGCTTGATAAAGCTTTATATGGGCTCAAACAAGCTCCCAGAGCCTGGTATGATACCCTGTCTGAGTACCTAATTGAAAATAAGTTTATAAGAGGTAAAATTGACAAAACATTATTTTCAAAAAGAAAAGGTTCCGATATTTTACTCATTCTAATATATGTAGATGATATTATTTTTGGCTCCACTGACAAGTCAATGTGTGACTGGTTTGCTAAGATAATGTCATCTCAGTATCAGATGAGTATGATGGGAGAACTTACTTAGTTTCTTGGTTTACAAGTTGAACAAAAGCCTGATGGCACTTTCATAAATCAAAGTAAGTATGTGCATGACATGCTCAAGAAATATAAATTTGAAAATTTATCATCCATACATACTCCTATGGGTACTCAGGATAAAATAAGTAAAGATGAAACTGGTAAACCAGTATGTCAATCCACATACCGAGGTATGATTGGTTCTTTACTTTACTTAACAGCTAGCAGGCCTGATATCATGTTTGCAACCTGTTTGTGTGCTCGGTATCAGGCTGATCCGAAAGAATCACATATGAAAGCTGTTAAGCGAATCTTTAGATATCTTTCACGTACTCCTAACATGGGTCTTTGGTATCCCAAAGACTCAAACTTTGACCTTGAAGGGTATACAGATGCAGATTTTGCAGGTTGTCGGTTGGACAGGAAGAGTACAAGTGGAGGATGTCAGTTCCTCGGTGGCAGATTAGTTGGCTGGTCATCCAAGAAACAAAATTCAGTAGCAACTTCTACTGCAGAAGCAGAATATGTTGCTGCAGGAAGTTGTTGTGCTCAACTATTATGGATGCAGTATCAACTAATGGACTATGGGTTTAACTTCCAGAAGACACCTATACATTGTGATAACAAGAGTGCTATTGCTATCACTGAAAACCCAGTCCATCACTCCAGAACTAAGCACATTGATATCAGACACCACTTTATTAGAGATAATGTGGAAAAGGGTAAGGTTGAGGTAGATTTCATTCCTACAGATGACCAATTGGCCGATGTCTTTACTAAACCTCTCTCTGAGGAAAGGTTTATGTACTTACTAGGACAATTGGGCATGCGGAATCCCTAAATTTACTTAAATTTTTTTGATACCGACAAATCAGTATTGCTTCCAATACCGATCATGTCAGTATCACTCGTCTGATTTATCAAATTTTGTAAATTTTTATTTTTTATTAATTTATAGATTAAATTAAATGTTTTTCTAATTTTTAATTTTTTTTTTATTTTTTTTAAAACTCGGTATTGGAATCCTGGAGTAATACAACTGATTTTTAACCCCTATACTCCCCAACGGTAACCTTTCTTAATAGGAAAGTTACCGTTAACACAGGATAAGGCTGTCAAATCAGCCGGTTTAACTTCCCAATACCGTAAATATCTTTCAATTAAGTATAAATAACTGTTTTCTCTTTCATTATCACTTTTCTTACAACAGTTATCTCCTAAATTCACTTTCGATTCTCTCTACGATTAACGATTTCAATTTCTCTTTGCAAGCAAATTTTTTAAGTCACAATCACAGATGGCAAACTACCGATTCTTTGCACCGGAGGCTGCACCGGCAACACAGTTCAGGAACGATGAACTACCAAAGTTTGCGAGGAACAACATCACAGCAAATTTCGATATTCCTCAGGCTTGGGCATGCCCCGAATTCACACAGATGGTAACATTTCTGAAGCACTTCCCAATCACTCAAGCACTGATTAGATCTCCCAGAGCCATTTACCCAGAAATGCTCTGTGAATTCTGGTACTCTGCCAAAATCGACTCACCAGATATGATTACCGGTTGGGTGATTCGTGACCAAAGAAGAACCTTCGTCTCAACATCAATAATTCGGGAAGCTTTGGGTCTTCCTGCTCATGCTCAATATGAGCCATTTGTTGACAGAGTAGAGGCTAGATCAGTGTTACCACTTATTGGAAGAAGAGGAACCACATGAATCATTAAACGAAACGAATTTGGTCCAATGTGGGGTATATCGATCTCTACGATCATTCGGTGTATGACTCACAAAACTGGTGCCTTGGACCAGATCAACGATTGTGGTATGCAGATGGTTCATGCCATGTACCATGGAAGGGATATCGACTATGCTCGATTAATTTTTGAAGAATTAGCATCTCTGATTCGGGCCAAAATCAGAGAATTAAACGTTCCATTCTGTAGATTCCTTTCTCTCATTTTTCAGAATGAGATGCCTGCACATATATATGATGAATTCAACAGCCCAAGAGTGGATCTTCCCCCTCTTCATGAGAAGATTTTCTTCTACAGGCCAAGAGAAGGAGAGCCTGTAATGAGTCACTCAATGTGGGCTATAGTACAGGCACACATTAATGATGCAGAATCTTCTGATACTGCATCAGAAAATGATGATACTGATGATGACAGTGGTGATTGTGGAAACGATGATCAGGATACTGAGATGGTGGACGCTCAACAAGCAATAGTATCATCTCCACCTGCACAGGATCCTGATGCTCCAATTATTGAAGAAGCTTCTGATACTGAGCCCTCAGAAGACACACCGTTGGTTCTTCGAAGAAGAAGAAGAAATCTTTCCCCTGTCCTTATGGGAAATATGTCATCAGAAGAGATGCAAACTGGAAACCAATGCTACTGCAGCCAATGCTGACCTTCCAGGTCCTGAACCAGAACCTACAGCTCAACATATTGAGGAACCCCATGTTCCTCTTGATGTAGAACTTCAATTTGAGCATCATACACTGGAAGGTGCAGCTGTTGGCAGAGAAGAACTTCATGAAGGTGCTGGTGCCTCTATTCAAAATCCAAATGATCCAGCACCGACCTCTCATGATGCCAGAATAGAATCAGATAAAGTCTCAAGTATGAATTTCTAAAATCATTAAACTTATATATATATATATATATATATATATATATATATATTTCCCCCATAGAGACTATGTATTGGCCAGTACCAACTCAATACTGACCACAGTCTCAATCGAACTTTCAATACATACTCTTATGGCCAACATAGTATGCCCACTGCTGCTATGCAAAATTCATATACCGAGTTTTTCACATGATCATTGTCAGTCTACAGTTGTTTCACCATTTAAAGAAACAATAGTGGTTGATGTCAAACTAACACCCACTGGTGCTGCTTGAATGATATCCAACTTATATTGAGTTGGATCACATTGTTCAAGAAATGATCCAAAACCCTTTAAGCCACACTTGCCAAATATTTCCATGGGTCACAGCCACATTTCTGTTATCACTCTAATACCGAGTGATAAACATTGAAAATAAAAAGAAGCATATCCCAGGCTTCGAATTCCCAAACCAAACCTTTTAGTAAATGTGCCCTATCCTACACTGAGCTACTTAAAATATCACACTCATCTTTACTGAAAACATTTCTTACACATGCTTTGCACTAGTCCACAATATTTCATAATGAACCAGATGAAATAAAGACTTCCAAATCTTGTTTATTTCATTATAGAGTTAATCAATACCACAATTCTATTTGATAAACCTTTCTTACTAACCAGTTTTATGTTTTTGGTTTCTTTAGCACATCTGTGCAGGGTCAAAGAGCTCAAGCTACTCAGTCTCAGGAAGTACATGGAGCTCTACAAACTATTCTCAACCAAATCCTGGCTATGCAGACCACTCAGAATAATATTCTGGCCAGGATGGATGAAATGAGCACTGAGATTGATTCCTTGAAGCAGTCAGTGGCACTACTACAGCAACAACAACAGCCTCCACCACCTCCACAAACTCCAACTGGAGGAGGTAATAATGAAGAAGGTCCTACCACTGACCCTAGAAGATCACCATCTCCTGCACATACTGAACCTATGCTTTCCCCAACTCCTGAAGATCAACAGGGGGACATGGGTGGTGATACTGAACCCATTCCCTCCTCCTCAAATGATAACAATAAGGGGGAGAAAAGACAGAGAGATCAAGAGGTTGATCAACCTGAGCCATCTGCTCAGGGGGAGAAAAGAAGAAAATTAAATGCAGATCAACCTCCACAGCAACAACAACATCAGCAAACACCTCATACTGAACCTCTTCGGTTCAGATATGAAAGAAGCAGATAGAGAGGAAGATCAGTCTTGGAACAACTTGAAGAAGAACCATCTGAGCCATCTGCTCAGGGGGAGACTGATACTGATCAACCTCAGCAAGTTGTGACTGAGCAAAACAACTTGCAGATAATTGTGTATAGGCCTTTTGTGTGGCCTATTGCTGATGATGAAGAAGAAGAACCAAATTCAGTGCCATCTCAAAATCTTATTCAACATGCACTGGATATGGCAGAACAAGAAAGCTCTTCATCATCATCCTCCGATGATGAAGAGCCTCAAGATTATCTGGTTCTCAGAAGAAGAAGACCACCCTCAAGAAGACTTATTAATGTGGTTCTTACCTCCTCTGAATCTATTGAGGAATCTGTTCCCTTAATTACAAGACCTAGAAGACCTGTTCATACTGTGGATAGTGATACAGATACTGAACAGATTCCAAAACCTACTCGCCAACAACTATGTGCAGAACAAGAAAAATTTCTGTATGAACAAGAGTTGGGAGTCAAAGAAGAACCAGATACTGACTCAGATTCTGATACTCCTGGTCCATCTCATAGAATTTCAAGGAAGGGTTCAGATCATATTCAACATTATTGGAATATGGTTGCTGCTCGAACTCAGTACAAGGAGAGAAGGAAGGAGTTCTTGAAGAACAAAGTATTCCCAAACGTAAGGGGGATACACTGGTTAAACCTTGATGTAAATAAGGTGAAAGTGAAATCCAAAGAAGGAAAAATTGTTATCACCTGCACTGGTTTAATCAGTCCCCCCATGAAGATATTTCTTCATGATATCCAATCAATTGGGCTTCAAGACTGGGTGAAAATTACAAGACAGATCAAAGAGCTTCCAACCAGATCATCCTATGCTCAGATAGTCTTGGATGAAATCTGTGCAGTTTCTGCTGTATGCTATGAGAAGGGACTACTCCATGAGGTGGAGTATAGGACACTCAGTGTAATGACTGAAGCATTCTCAAACAACAAACCTGAGTGTCTTCATGCATACAAATATATTCAGAAGTACCCTCTACCTCCTAACCTTATTTTTCAGGATCAAAAGAGTGTCATATATCCAACTTCTGGATATATGTATACTGATTCAGAGGATAGAGAGTGCTTCATCTCTGAAGCAGATCTGCCAAGAGCCAGCATCAGTTATCTTGTTGGACTGAAGTGGTTGATAACCAAGAAAGAGGATTCTTGGTTCAGAAAGAAGATTGTTGCTGGGCTAAACAACAGGCAGGATGAACTGAAGAAAAGAGAAGAGTTCATCCATGTGAAGAAAGAAGTCTTCTATGAGTTTGAATCGATCAACAAAGGATAAAGAAGAAGACTTTGCAGCCTGTAGTTTATTTTTTTTAACTTTTTGTAATTGTTTTGTTATCATTAGATAGGGGGAGATTGTTAAGGCAAAAAGCCTTACTCCTTTATGGATCTTAGGATAACAAAACAATCTAGAATAACTTAGATTAAAATGTAGATCAAAATAGCTAAGTTAGGAGTGATACTGAGTTTGGCCAATACTGGCCACTCAGTATCAGCACTCGGTATTGGAAACCAATACCGAGTAGAAGGACTGAGTCACAGTCAGTCTAGTAACGGACTAAGATCAAATCCCTTGATCTTAGTCATCTCATTTACTTAGTCCTTCGGTTACTCCTTTGCCCATAATGTAAGATCTCTATATCATTATAAATAGAGATCATCTTGCAAAGGAGTACTTATCAATTTACACATTCACATATCTATCTTTGTAATTGTTCAAGTGGTCTTGTATTTCCGCTACAAGCCACACTTAGTGGAATAATATACGTTTGACTAAATTACTGTGTTAATCACCATAATTGTCTTAAGTAAATTATTAATCTAACAATTATCAAGTTAACCAGGGTTGTTGTGACCTAACAGCTCTTATACGTTTTCATTCTTACTTGTCATGCAAAGTACATTTACCCAGAAGACCCCTACTATGAGTTACACTGATAACCCCTACTATGAGTTGTTTGTTCATCAACCTGTGTGTTTGTTCACAGAAATATACTTTGCATGACGTCTTTACTTGGCGTTCTCACGAGTTTGTTAATTTCCAAACACGTTGGCGCTCTTATACTTTTTCATTCCTACTTGTCATGCAAAGTACATTTACCCATGGGGTCTTTACTTGGCGTTCTCACGAGTTTGTTCATTTCCAAACCCGTTGGTGCTTTTATACGTTTTCATTCCTACTTGTCATGTAAAGTACATTTACCCAGAAAACCCCTACGATGCATAACACTAATGACCCCTACTATGGGTTGTAATTCATCAGCCTGTGTGTTTGTTCACAGAAATATATTTAAATGACTTAGCATGCCATGGCGTCTTTACTTGGGGTTCTCACGAGTTTGTTCATTACCAAACACGTAGGTGCTCTTATACGTTTTCATTCCTACTTGTCATGCAAGGTACATTTACCAAGAAGACCCCTACTATGCATAACACTGATGACCTGTACTATGCATAACACTGATGACCCCTACTACGCATACTTGTTTTTTTAAGAACTCTTACTACACATAACAAATAAACCCCCTACAATTTAAATGACTAAGCGTGCTCTCACATCATTACTTGTTGTTCTCATTGGTTGATCCGACACCGAATCATCAAATTCAAGTTTAAGCGCATATAAACGGTGGTTTGTGACTAAGCATGCCATGGCGTCTTTACTTGGCGTTCTCAGGAGTTTGATCATTTCCAAACACGTTGGTGCTTTTATACGTTTTCATTCCTTCTTGTCATGCAAAGTACATTTACCCAGGAAACCCCTACGATGCATAACACTGATGACCCCTACTATGGGTTGTTTGTTCATCAGCCTATGTGTTTGTTCACGGAAATATATTTAAATGACTAAGCATGCCATAGGGTCTTTACTTGGCGTTCTCCCGAGTTTGTTCATTTCCAAACACGTCGGTGCTTTTATACGTTTTCATTCCTACTTGTCATGCAAAGTACATTTACCCAAAAAACCCCTACGATGCATAACACTGATGACCCCTACTACGGGTTGTTTGTTCATCAGCCTGTGTGTTTGTTCACGGAAATATATTTAAGTGACTAAGCATGGCATGGCGTCTTTACTTGGCGTTCTCACGAGTTTGTTCATTTCCAAACACGTAGGTGCTCTTATACGTTTTCATTCCTACTTGTCATGCAAGGTACATTTACCAAGAAGACCCCTACTATGCATAACACTGATGACCCCTACTACGCATACTAGTTTTTTTAAGAACTCTTACTACACATTACAAATAAACCCCCAACAATTTAAATGACTAAGCATGCCCTCACATCATTACTTGTTGTTCTTATTGGTTGATCCGACACCGAATCATCAAATTCAAGTTTAAGCACATATAAATGGTGGTTTATGACTAAGCATGCCATGGCATCCTTAATTGGCGTTCTCACGAGTTTGATCATTTCGAAACACGTTGGTGCTCTTATACGTTTTCATTCTTACTTTTCATGCAAAGTTCATTTACCTAGAAGACCCCTACTATGAGTTACACTGATAACCCCTACTATGAGTCTTTTGTTCATCAACCTGTGTGTTTGTTCACAGAAATATACTTTTCATGACGTCTTTACTTGGCGTTCTCATAAGTTTGTTCATTTCCAAACACGTTGGCGCTCTTATACCTTTTCATTCCTACTTGTCATGCAAAGTACATTTACCCAGAAGACCCCTACTATGCATAACACTGATGACCCCTACTATGAGTTGTTTGTTCACGAAAATATATTTAAATGACTAAGCATGCCATGGGGTCTTTACTTGGCGTTCTCACGAGTTTGTTCATTTCCAAACACGTTGGTGCTTTTATACGTTTTCATTCCTACTTGTCATGTAAAGTACATTTACCCAGAAAACCCCTACGACGCATAACACTAATGACCCCTACTATGGGTTGTAATTCATCAGCCTGTGTGTTTGTTCACGGAAATATATTTAAATGACTTAGCATGCCATGGCGTCTTTACTTGGCGTTCTCACGAGATTGTTCATTACCAAACACGTAGGTGCTCTTATACGTTTTCATTCCTACTTGTCATGCAAGGTACATTTACCAAGAAGACCCCTACTATGCATAACACTAATGACCTGTACTATGCATAACACTGATGACCCTTACTACGCATACTTGTTATTTTAAGAACTCTTACTACACATAACAAATAAACTCCCTACAATTTAAATGACTAAGTGTGCCCTCACATCATTACCTGTTGTTCTCATTGGTTGATCCGACACCGAATCATCAAATTCAAGTTTAAGCGCATATAAACGGTGGTTTGTGACTAACCATGCCATGGCGTCTTTACTTGGCGTTCTCACGAGTTTGATCATTTCCAAACACGTTGGTGCTTTTATACGTTTTCAATCCTACTTGTCATGCAAAGTACATTTACCCAGAAAACCCCTACGATGCATAACACTGATGACCCCTACTATGGGTTGTTTGTTCATCAGCATGTGTGTTTGTTCATGGAAATATATTTAAATGACTAAGCATGCCATGGGGTCTTTACTTGGCGTTCTCACGAGTTTGTTCAATTCCAAACACGTTGGTGCTTTTATATGTTTTCATTCCTACTTGTCATGCAAAGTACATTTACCTAGAAAACCCCTACGATGCATAACACTAATGACCCCTACTATGGGTTGTTTGTTCATCAGCCTGTGTGTTTGTTCACGGAAATATATTTAAATGACTAAGCTTGCCATGGCGTCTTTACTTGGCGTTCTCATGAGTTTATTCATTTCCAAACACGTTGGTGCTTTTATACGTTTTCATTTGTACTTGTCATGCAAAGTACATTTACCTAGAAAACCCCTACGATGCATAACACTGATGACCCCTACTATTGGTTGTTTGTTCATCAGCCTGTGTGTTTGTTCACGGAAATATATTTAAATGACTAAGCATGCCATGGCGTCTTTACTTGGCGTTCTCACGAGTTTATTCATTTCCAAACACGTTGGTGCTTTTATACGTTTTCATTCCTACTTGTAATGTAAAGTACATTTACCCAGAAAACCCCTACGATGAATAACACTTATGACCCCTACTATGGGTTGTTTGTTCATCAGCCTGTGTGTTTTTTCACGGAAATATATTTAAATGACTAAGCATGCCATGGGGTCTTTACTTGGCGTTCTCACGATTTTGTTCATTTCCAAACACGTCGGTGCTTTTATACGTTTTCATTCCTACTTGTCATGCAAAGTGCATTTACCCAAAAAACCCCTACGATGCATAACACTGATGACCCCTACTACGGGTTGTTTGTTCATCAGCCTGTGTGTTTGTTCACGGAATATATTTAAGTGACTAAGCATGCCATGGCATCTTTACTTGGCGTTCTCATGAGTTTGTTCATTTCCAAACACGTAGGTGCTCTTATACGTTTTCATTCCTACTTCTCATGCAAGATACATTTACCAAGAAGACCCCTACTATGCATAACGCTGATGACCCCTACTACGCATACTAGTGTTTTTAAGAACTCTTACTACACATTACAAATAAACCCCCTACAATTTAAATGACTAAGGGTGCCCTCACATCATTACTTGTTGTTCTCATTGGTTGATCCGACACCGAATCATCAAATTCAAGTTTATGCGCATATAAATGGTGGTTTATGACTAAGCATGCCATGGCATCTTTACATGGCGTTCTCACGAGTTTGATCATTTCCAAACACGTTGGTGCTCTTATACGTTTTCATTCTTACTTGTCATGCAAAGTACATTTACCTAGAAGACCCCTACTATGAGTTACACTTATAACCCCTACTATGAGTTGTTTGTTCATCAACTTGTGTGTTTGTTCATAAAAATATTCTTTGCATGACGTCTTTACTTGGCGTTCTCACGAGTTTGTTCATTTCCAAACACGTTGGCGCTCTTATACTTTTTCATTCCTACTTGTCATGCAAAGTACATTTACCCAGAAGACCCCTACTATGCATAACACTGATGACCTCTACTATGAGTTGTTTGTTCACGGAAATATATTTAAATGACTAAGCATGCCATGGCGTCTTTACTTGGCGTTCTCACGAGTTTGTTCATTTCCAAACACGTAGGTGCTCTTATACGTTTTCATTCCTACTTGCCATGCAAGGTACATTTACCAAGAAGACCCCTACTATGCATAACACTGATGACCCCTACTATGGGTTGTTTGTTCATCATCCTGTGTGTTTGTTCACAGAAATCTATTTAAATGACTAAGCATGCCATGGCGTCTTTACTTGGCATTCTCACGAGTTTATTCATTTCCAAACACGTTGGTTCTTTTATTCGTTTTCATTCCTACTTGTCATGCAAAGTACATTTACCCAGACGATGCATAACACTGATGACCCCTACTATGGGTTGTTTGTTCATCAGCCTCTGTGTTTGTTCACGGAAATATATTTAAATCACTAAGCATGCCATGGGGTCTTTACTTGGCGTTCTCCCGAGTTTGTTCATTTCTAAACACGTTGGTGCTTTTATACGTTTTCATTGCTACTTGTCATGCAAAGTACATTTACCCAAAAAACCCCTACGATGCATCACACTGATGACCCCTACTATGGGTTGTTTGTACACAGCCTTTGTGTTTGTTCACGGAAATATATTTAAGTGACTAAGCATGCCATGGCGTGTTTGCTTGGCGTTCTTACGAGTTTGTTCATATCCAAACACGTTGGTGCTTTTATACGTTTTCATCCCTACTTGTCATGCAAAGTGCATTTACACAAAAAACCCCTACGATGCATAACATTGATGACCCCTACTTTGGGTTGTTTGTTCATCAGCCTGTGTGTTTGTTCACGACTAAGCATGCCATGGCGTCTTTACTTGGCGTTCTCACGAGTTTGTTCATTTCCAAACACGTTGGTGCTCTTATACGTTTTCATTCCTATTTGTCATGCAAAGTACATTTACCCAGAAAACCCCTACGATGCATAACACTGATGACCCCTACTATGGGTTGTTTGTTCATCAGCCTGTGTGTTTGTTCACGGAAATATATTTAAAAGACTAAGCATGCCGTGGGGTCTTTACTTGGCGTTCTCCCAAGTTTGTTCATTTCCAAACACGTTGGTGCTTTTATACGTTTTCATTCCTACTTGTCATAGAAAGTACATTTACCCAAAAAAACCCCTACGATGCATAACACTGATGACCCCTACTATGGGTTGTTTGTTCATCAGCCTGTGTGTTTGTTCACGGAAATATATTTAAGTGACTAAGCAAGCCATGGCGTCTTTACTTGGCGTTCTCACGATTTTGTTCATTCCAAACACGTAGGTGCTTTTATATGTTTTCAATCCTACTTGTCATGCAAGGTACATTTACCAAGAAGACCCCTACTATGCATAACACCGATGACCCCTACAACGCATACTAGTTTTTTTAAGAACTCTTACTACACATTACAAATAAACCCCCTAGAATTTAAATGACTAAACGTGCCCTCACATCAATACTTGTTGTTCTCATTGGTTGATCCGACACCGAATCATCAAATTCAAGTTTAAGCGCATATAAAAGCTGGTTTATGACTAAGCATGCCATGGCATCTTTACTTGGCGTTCTCACGAGTTTGAGCATTTCCAAACACGTTGGTGCTCTTATACTTTTTCATTCTTACTTGTCATGCAAAGTACATTTACCCAGAAGATCCCTACTATGAGTTACACTGATAACCCCTACTATGAGTTGTTTGTTCATCAACCTGTGTGTTTGTTCACAGAAATATACTTTGCATGACGTCTTTACTTGGCGTTCTCACAAGTTTGTTCATTTCCAAACACATTGGCGCTCTTATACTTTTTCATTCCTACTTGTCATGCAAAGTACATTTACCCAGAAGACCCCTACTATGCATAACACTGATGACCCCTACTATGAGTTGTTTGTTCACGGAAATATATTTAAATGACTAAGCATGCCATGGGGTCTCTACTTGGCGTTCTCACGAGTTTGTTCATTTCCAAACACGTTGGTGCATTTATACGTTTTCATTCCTACTTGTCATGCAAAGTGCATTTACCCTCAAAACCCCTACGATGCATAACACTTATGACCCCTACTTTGGGTTGTTTGTTCATCAGCCTGTGTGTTTGTTCACGGAATATATTTAAGTGACTAAGCATGCCATGGCGTCTTTACTTGGCGTTCTCACGAGTTTGTTCATTTCCAAACACGTAGCTGCTTTTATATGTTTTCAATCCTACTTGTCATGCAAGATACATTTACCAAGAAGACCCCTACTATGCATAACACTGATGACCCCTACTACGCATACTAGTTTTTTTAAGAACTCTTACTACACATAACAAATAAACCCCCTACAATTTAAATGACTAAGCGTGCCCTCACATCATTACTTGTTGTTCTCATTAGTTGATCCGACACCGAATCATCAAATTCAAGTTTAAGCGCATATAAACGGTGGTTTGTGACTAAGCTTGCCATGGCGACTTTACTTGGCGTTCTCACGAGTTGGATCATTTCCAAACACGTTGGTGCTTTTATACGTTTTCATTCCTACTTGTCATGCAAAGTTCATTTACCCAGAAAACCCCTACGATGCATAACACTGATGACCCCTACTATGGGTTGTTTGTTCATCAGCCTGTGTTTGTTCACGGAAATATATTTAAATGACTAAGCATGCCGTGGGGTCTTTACTTGGCGTTCTCCCGAGTTTGTTCATTTCCAAACACGTTGGTGCTTTTATACGTTTTCATTCCTACTTCTCATGCAAAGTACATTTACCCAAAAAATCCCTACGATGCATAACACTGATGACCCCTACTATGGGTTGTAATTCATCAGCCTGTGTGTTTGTTCACGGAAATATATTTAAATGACTAAGCATGCCATGGCGTCTTTACTTGGCGTTCTCACGAGTTTGTTCATTTCCAAACACGTAGGTGCTCTTATACGTTTTCATTCTTACTTGCCATGCAAGGTACATTTACCAAGAAGACCCCTACTATGCATAACACTGATGACCCCTACTATGGGTTGTTTGTTCATCATCCTGTGTGTTTGTTCACAGAAATCTATTTAAATGACTAAGCATGCCATGGCGTCTTTACTTGGCATTCTCACGAGTTTATTCATTTCCAAACACGTTGGTTCTTTTATTCGTTTTCATTCCTACTTGTCATGCAAAGTACATTTACCCAGACGATGCGTAACACTGATGACCCCTACTATGGGTTGTTTGTTCATCAGCCTCTGTGTTTGTTCACGGAAATATATTTAAATCACTAAGCATGCCATGGGGTCTTTACTTGGCGTTCTCCCGAGTTTGTTCATTTCTAAACACGTTGGTGCTTTTATACGTTTTCATTGCTACTTGTCATGCAAAGTACATTTACCCAAAAAACCCCTACGATGCATCACACTGATGACCCCTACTATGGGTTGTTTGTTCATCAGCCTTTGTGTTTGTTCACGGAAATATATTTAAGTGACTAAGCATGCCATGGCGTGTTTTCTTGGCGTTCTTACGAGTTTGTTCATATCCAAACACGTTGGTGCTTTTATACGTTTTCATCCCTACTTGTCATGCAAAGTGCATTTACACAAAAAACCCCTACGATGCATAACATTGATGACCCCTACTTTGGGTTGTTTGTTCATCAGCCTGTGTGTTTGTTCACGACTAAGCATGCCATGGCGTCTTTACTTGGCGTTCTCACGAGTTTGTTCATTTCCAAACACGTTGGTGCTCTTATACGTTTTCATTCCTATTTGTCATGCAAAGTACATTTACCCAGAAAACCCCTACGATGCATAACACTGATGACCCCTACTATGGGTTGTTTGTTCATCAGCCTGTGTGTTTGTTCACGGAAATATATTTAAAAGACTAAGCATGCCGTGGGGTCTTTACTTGGCGTTCTCCCAAGTTTGTTCATTTCCAAACACGTTGGTGCTTTTATACGTTTTCATTCCTACTTGTCATAGAAAGTACATTTACCCAAAAAAACCCCTACGATGCATAACACTGATGACCCCTACTATGGGTTGTTTGTTCATCAGCCTGTGTGTTTGTTCACGGAAATATATTTAAGTGACTAAGCAAGCCATGGCGTCTTTACTTGGCGTTCTCACGATTTTGTTCATTCCAAACACGTAGGTGCTTTTATATGTTTTCAATCCTACTTGTCATGCAAGGTACATTTACCAAGAAGACCCCTACTATGCATAACACCGATGACCCCTACAACGCATACTAGTTTTTTTAAGAACTCTTACTACACATTACAAATAAACCCCCTAGAATTTAAATGACTAAACGTGCCCTCACATCAATACTTGTTGTTCTCATTGGTTGATCCGACACCGAATCATCAAATTCAAGTTTAAGCGCATATAAAAGCTGGTTTATGACTAAGCATGCCATGGCATCTTTACTTGGCGTTCTCACGAGTTTGAGCATTTCCAAACACGTTGGTGCTCTTATACTTTTTCATTCTTACTTGTCATGCAAAGTACATTTACCCAGAAGATCCCTACTATGAGTTACACTGATAACCCCTACTATGAGTTGTTTGTTCATCAACCTGTGTGTTTGTTCACAGAAATATACTTTGCATGACGTCTTTACTTGGCGTTCTCACAAGTTTGTTCATTTCCAAACACATTGGCGCTCTTATACTTTTTCATTCCTACTTGTCATGCAAAGTACATTTACCCAGAAGACCCCTACTATGCATAACACTGATGACCCCTACTATGAGTTGTTTGTTCACGGAAATATATTTAAATGACTAAGCATGCCATGGGGTCTCTACTTGGCGTTCTCACGAGTTTGTTCATTTCCAAACACGTTGGTGCATTTATACGTTTTCATTCCTACTTGTCATGCAAAGTGCATTTACCCTCAAAACCCCTACGATGCATAACACTTATGACCCCTACTTTGGGTTGTTTGTTCATCAGCCTGTGTGTTTGTTCACGGAATATATTTAAGTGACTAAGCATGCCATGGCGTCTTTACTTGGCGTTCTCACGAGTTTGTTCATTTCCAAACACGTAGCTGCTTTTATATGTTTTCAATCCTACTTGTCATGCAAGATACATTTACCAAGAAGACCCCTACTATGCATAACACTGATGACCCCTACTACGCATACTAGTTTTTTTAAGAACTCTTACTACACATAACAAATAAACCCCCTACAATTTAAATGACTAAGCGTGCCCTCACATCATTACTTGTTGTTCTCATTAGTTGATCCGACACCGAATCATCAAATTCAAGTTTAAGCGCATATAAACGGTGGTTTGTGACTAAGCTTGCCATGGCGACTTTACTTGGCGTTCTCACGAGTTGGATCATTTCCAAACACGTTGGTGCTTTTATACGTTTTCATTCCTACTTGTCATGCAAAGTTCATTTACCCAGAAAACCCCTACGATGCATAACACTGATGACCCCTACTATGGGTTGTTTGTTCATCAGCCTGTGTTTGTTCACGGAAATATATTTAAATGACTAAGCATGCCGTGGGGTCTTTACTTGGCGTTCTCCCGAGTTTGTTGATTTCCAAACACGTTGGTGCTTTTATACGTTTTCATTCCTACTTCTCATGCAAAGTACATTTACCCAAAAAATCCCTACGATGCATAACACTGATGACCCCTACTATGGGTTGTAATTCATCAGCCTGTGTGTTTGTTCACGGAAATATATTTAAATGACTAAGCATGCCATGGCGTCTTTACTTGGCGTTCTCACGAGTTTGTTCATTTCCAAACACGTAGGTGCTCTTATACGTTTTCATTCTTACTTGCCATGCAAGGTACATTTACCAAGAAGACCCCTACTATGCATAACACTGATGACCCCTACTATGGGTTGTTTGTTCATCATCCTGTGTGTTTGTTCACAGAAATCTATTTAAATGACTAAGCATGCCATGGCGTCTTTACTTGGCATTCTCACGAGTTTATTCATTTCCAAACACGTTGGTTCTTTTATTCGTTTTCATTCCTACTTGTCATGCAAAGTACATTTACCCAGACGATGCGTAACACTGATGACCCCTACTATGGGTTGTTTGTTCATCAGCCTCTGTGTTTGTTCACGGAAATATATTTAAATCACTAAGCATGCCATGGGGTCTTTACTTGGCGTTCTCCCGAGTTTGTTCATTTCTAAACACGTTGGTGCTTTTATACGTTTTCATTGCTACTTGTCATGCAAAGTACATTTACCCAAAAAACCCCTACGATGCATCACACTGATGACCCCTACTATGGGTTGTTTGTTCATCAGCCTTTGTGTTTGTTCACGGAAATATATTTAAGTGACTAAGCATGCCATGGCGTGTTTGCTTGGCGTTCTTACGAGTTTGTTCATATCCAAACACGTTGGTGCTTTTATACGTTTTCATCCCTACTTGTCATGCAAAGTGCATTTACACAAAAAACCCCTACGATGCATAACATTGATGACCCCTACTTTGGGTTGTTTGTTCATCAGCCTGTGTGTTTGTTCACGACTAAGCATGCCATGGCGTCTTTACTTGGCGTTCTCACGAGTTTATTCATTTCCAAACACGTTGGTGCTCTTATACGTTTTCATTCCTATTTGTCATGCAAAGTACATTTACCCAGAAAACCCCTACGATGCATAACACTGATGACCCCTACTATGGGTTGTTTGTTCATCAGCCTGTGTGTTTGTTCACGGAAATATATTTAAAAGACTAAGCATGCCGTGGGGTCTTTACTTGGCGTTCTCCCAAGTTTGTTCATTTCCAAACACGTTGGTGCTTTTATACGTTTTCATTCCTACTTGTCATAGAAAGTACATTTACCCAAAAAAACCCCTACGATGCATAACACTGATGACCCCTACTATGGGTTGTTTGTTCATCAGCCTGTGTGTTTGTTCACGGAAATATATTTAAGTGACTAAGCAAGCCATGGCGTCTTTACTTGGCGTTCTCACGATTTTGTTCATTCCAAACACGTAGGTGCTTTTATATGTTTTCAATCCTACTTGTCATGCAAGGTACATTTACCAAGAAGACCCCTACTATGCATAACACCGATGACCCCTACAACGCATACTAGTTTTTTTAAGAACTCTTACTACACATTACAAATAAACCCCCTAGAATTTAAATGACTAAACGTGCCCTCACATCAATACTTGTTGTTCTCATTGGTTGATCCGACACCGAATCATCAAATTCAAGTTTAAGCGCATATAAAGGCTGGTTTATGACTAAGCATGCCATGGCATCTTTACTTGGCGTTCTCATGAGTTTGAGCATTTCCAAACACGTTGGTGCTCTTATACTTTTTCATTCTTACTTGTCATGCAAAGTACATTTACCCAGAAGATCCCTACTATGAGTTACACTGATAACCCCTACTATGAGTTGTTTGTTCATCAACCTGTGTGTTTGTTCACAGAAATATACTTTGCATGACGTCTTTACTTGGCGTTCTCACAAGTTTGTTCATTTCCAAACACATTGGCGCTCTTATACTTTTTCATTCCTACTTGTCATGCAAAGTACATTTACCCAGAAGACCCCTACTATGCATAACACTGATGACCCCTACTATGAGTTGTTTGTTCACGGAAATATATTTAAATGACTAAGCATGCCATGGGGTCTCTACTTGGCGTTCTCACGAGTTTGTTCATTTCCAAACACGTTGGTGCATTTATACGTTTTCATTCCTACTTGTCATGCAAAGTGCATTTACCCTCAAAACCCCTACGATGCATAACACTTATGACCCCTACTTTGGGTTGTTTGTTCATCAGCCTGTGTGTTTGTTCACGGAATATATTTAAGTGACTAAGCATGCCATGGCGTCTTTACTTGGCGTTCTCACGAGTTTGTTCATTTCCAAACACGTAGCTGCTTTTATATGTTTTCAATCCTACTTGTCATGCAAGATACATTTACCAAGAAGACCCCTACTATGCATAACACTGATGACCCCTACTACGCATACTAGTTTTTTTAAGAACTCTTACTACACATAACAAATAAACCCCCTACAATTTAAATGACTAAGCGTGCCCTCACATCATTACTTGTTGTTCTCATTAGTTGATCCGACACCGAATCATCAAATTCAAGTTTAAGCGCATATAAACGGTGGTTTGTGACTAAGCTTGCCATGGCGACTTTACTTGGCGTTCTCACGAGTTGGATCATTTCCAAACACGTTGGTGCTTTTATACGTTTTCATTCCTACTTGTCATGCAAAGTTCATTTACCCAGAAAACCCCTACGATGCATAACACTGATGACCCCTACTATGGGTTGTTTGTTCATCAGCCTGTGTTTGTTCACGGAAATATATTTAAATGACTAAGCATGCCGTGGGGTCTTTACTTGGCGTTCTCCCGAGTTTGTTCATTTCCAAACACGTTGGTGCTTTTATACGTTTTCATTCCTACTTGTCATACAAAGTACATTTACCCAAAAAACCCCTACGATGCATAACACTGATGACCCCTACTATGGATTGTTTGTTCATCAGCCTGTGTGTTTGTTCACGGAAATATATTTAAGTGACTAAGCATGCCATGGCGTCTTTACTTGGCATTTTCACGAGTTTGTTCATTTCCAAAAACGTAGGTGCTCTTATACGTTTTCATTCCTACTTGTCATGCAAGGTACATTTACCAAGAAGACCCCTACTATGCATAACACTGATGACCCCTACTACGCATACTAGTTTTTTTAAGAACTCTTACTACACATTACAAATAAACCCCCAACAATTTAAATGACTAAGCGTGCCCTCACATCATTACTTGTTGTTCTTATTGGTTGAACCGACACCGAATCATCAAATTCAAGTTTAAGCGCATATAAAGGGTGGTTTATGACTAAGCATGCCATGGAATCTTTAATTGGCGTTCTCACGAGTTTGATCATTTCGAAACACGTTGGTGCTCTTATACGTTTTCATTCTTACTTGTCATGCAAAGTACATTTACCTAGAAGACCCCTACTATGAGTTACACTGATAACCCCTACTATAAGTCTTTTGTTCATCAACCTGTGTGTTTGGTCACAGAAATATACTTTGCATGACGTCTTTACTTGGCATTCTCATGAGTTTGTTCATTTCCAAACACGTTGGCGCTCTTATACTTTTTCATTCCTACTTGTCATGCAAAGTACATTTACCCAGAAGACCCCTACTATGCATAACACTGATGACCCCTACTATGAGTTGTTTGTTCACGGAAATATATTTAAATGACTAAGCATGCCATGGGGTCTTTACTAGGCGTTCTCACGAGTTTGTTCATTTCCAAACACGTTGGTGCTTTTATACGTTTTCATTCCTACTTGTCATGTAAAGTACATTTACCCAGAAAACCCCTACGATGCATAACACTAATGACCCCTACTATGGGTTGTAATTCATCAGCCTGTGTGTTTGTTCACGGAAATATATTTAAATGACTAAGCATGCCATGGCGTCTTTACTTGGCGTTCTCACGAGTTTGTTCATTTCCAAACACGTAGGTGCTCTTATACGTTTTCATTCCTACTTGCCATGCAAGGTACATTTACCAAGAAGACCCCTACTATGCATAACACTGATGACCTGTACTATGCATAACACTGATGACCCCTACTACGCATACTAGTTTTTTTAAGAACTCTTACTACACATTACAAATAAACCCCCAACAATTTAAATGACTAAGCGTGCCCTCACATCATTACTTGTTGTTCTTATTGGTTGAACCGACACCGAATCATCAAATTCAAGTTTAAGCACATATAAAGGGTGGTTTATGACTAAGCATGCCATGGAATCTTTAATTGGCGTTCTCACGAGTTTGATCATTTCGAAACACGTTGGTGCTCTTATACGTTTTCATTCTTACTTGTCATGCAAAGTACATTTACCTAGAAGACCCCTACTATGAGTTACACTGATAACCCCTACTATAAGTCTTTTGTTCATCAACCTGTGTGTTTGGTCACAGAATATACTTTGCATGACGTCTTTACTTGGCATTCTCATGAGTTTGTTCATTTCCAAACACGTTGGCGCTCTTATACTTTTTCATTCCTACTTGTCATGCAAAGTACATTTACCCAGAAGACCCCTACTATGCATAACACTGATGACCCCTACTATGAGTTGTTTGTTCACGGAAATATATTTAAATGACTAAGCATGCCATGGGGTCTTTACTAGGCGTTCTCACGAGTTTGTTCATTTCCAAACACGTTGGTGCTTTTATACGTTTTCATTCCTACTTGTCATGTAAAGTACATTTACCCAGAAAACCCCTACGATGCATAACACTAATGACCCCTACTATGGGTTGTAATTCATCAGCCTGTGTGTTTGTTCACGGAAATATATTTAAATGACTAAGCATGCCATGGCGTCTTTACTTGGCGTTCTCACGAGTTTGTTCACTTCCAAACACGTAGGTGCTCTTATACGTTTTCATTCCTACTTGCCATGCAAGGTACATTTACCAAGAAGACCCCTACTATGCATAACACTGATGACCTGTACTATGCATAACACTGATGACCCCTACTACGCATACTAGTTTTTTTAAGAACTCTTACTACACATTACAAATAAACCCCCAACAATTTAAATGACTAAGCGTGCCCTCACATCATTACTTGTTGTTCTTATTGGTTGATCCGACACCGAATCATCAAATTCAAGTTTAAGCGCATATAAATGGTGGTTTATGACTAAGCATGCCATGGAATCTTTAATTGGCGTTCTCACGAGTTTGATCATTTCGAAACACGTTGGTGCTCTTATACGTTTTCATTCTTACTTGTCATGCAAAGTATATTTACCTAGAAGACCCCTACTATGAGTTACACTGATAACCCCTACTATGAGTCTTTTGTTCATCAACCTGTGTGTTTGTTCACATAAATATACTTTGCATGACGTCTTTACTTGGCGTTCTCATGAGTTTGTTCATTTCAAAACACGTTGGCGCTCTTATACTTTTTCATTCCTACTTGTCATGCAAAGTACATTTACCCAGAAGACCCCTACTATGCATAACACTGATGACCCCTACTATGAGTTGTTTGTTCACAAAAATATATTTAAATGACTAAGCATGCCATGGGGTCTTTACTTGGCGTTCTCACGAGTTTGTTCATTTCCAAACACGTTGGTGCTTTTATACGTTTTCATTCCTACTTGTCATGTAAAGTACATTTACCCAGAAAACCCCTACGATGCATAACACTAATGACCCCTACTATGGGTTGTAATTCATCAGCCTGTGTGTTTGTTCACGGAAATATATTTAAATGACTAAGCATGCCATGGCGTCTTTACTTGGCGTTCTCACGAGTTTGTTCATTTCCAAACACGTAGGTGCTCTTATACGTTTTCATTCCTACTTGCCATGCAAGGTACATTTACCAAGAAGACCCCTACTATGCATAACACTGATGACCTGTACTATGCATAACACTGATGACCCCTACTACGCATACTAGTTTTTTTAAGAACTCTTACTACACATTACAAATAAACCCCCAACAATTTAAATGACTAAGCGTGCCCTCACATCATTACTTGTTGTTCTTATTGGTTGATCCGACACCGAATCATCAAATTCAAGTTTAAGCGCATATAAATGGTGGTTTATGACTAAGCATGCCATGGAATCTTTAATTGGCGTTCTCACGAGTTTGATCATTTCGAAACACGTTGGTGCTCTTATACGTTTTCATTCTTACTTGTCATGCAAAGTACATTTACCTAGAAGACCCCTACTATGAGTTACACTGATAACCCCTACTATGAGTCTTTTGTTCATCAACCTGTGTGTTTGTTCACATAAATATACTTTGCATGACGTCTTTACTTGGCGTTCTCATGAGTTTGTTCATTTCAAAACACGTTGGCGCTCTTATACTTTTTCATTCCTACTTGTCATGCAAAGTACATTTACCCAGAAGACCCCTACTATGCATAACACTGATGACCCCTACTATGAGTTGTTTGTTCACAAAAATATATTTAAATGACTAAGCATGCCATGGGGTCTTTACTTGGCGTTCTCACGCGTTGGTGCTTTTATACATTTTCATTCCTACTTGTCATGTAAAGTACATTTACCCAGAAAACCCCTACGACGCATAACACTAATGACCCCTACTATGGGTTGTAATTCATCAGCCTGTGTGTTTGTTCACGGAAATATATTTAAATGACTTAGCATGCCATGGCGTCTTTACTTGGCGTTCTCACGAGTTTGTTCATTACCAAACACGTAGGTGCTCTTATACGTTTTCATTCCTACTTGTCATGCAAGGTACATTTACCAAGAAGACCCCTACTATGCATAACACTGATGACCTGTACTATGCCTAACACTGATGACCCCTACTACGCATACTTGTTTTTTTAAGAACTCTTACTACACATAACAAATAAACTCCCTACAATTTAAATGACTAAGTGTGCCCTCACATCATTACTTGTTGTTCTCATTGGTTGATCCGACACCGAATCATCAAATTCAAGTTTAAGCGCATATAAACGGTGGTTTGTGACTAAGCATGCCATGGCGTCTTTACTTGGCGTTCTCACGAGTTTGTTCATTTCCAAACACGTTGGTGCTTTTATACGTTTTCAATCCTACTTGTCATGCAAAGTACATTTACCCAGAAAACCCCTACGATGCATAACACTGATGACCCCTACTATGGGTTGTTTGTTCATCAGCCTGTGTGTTTGTTCATGGAAATATATTTAAATGACTAAGCATGCCATGGGGTCTTTACTTGGCGTTCTCACGAGTTTGTTCAATTCCAAACACGTTGGTGCTTTTATACGTTTTCATTCCTACTTGTCATGCAAAGTACATTGACCTAGAAAACCCCGACGATGCATAACACTAATGACCCCTACTATGGGTTGTTTGTTCATCAGCCTGTGTGTTTGTTCACGGAAATATATTTTAATGACTAAGCTTGCCATGGCGTCTTTACTTGGCGTTCTCACGAGTTTATTCATTTCCAAACACGTTGGTGCTTTTATACGTTTTCATTCGTACTTGTCATGCAAAGTACATTTACCCAGAAAACCCCTACGATGCATAACACTGATGACCCCTACTATTGGTTGTTTGTTCATCAGCCTGTGTGTTTGTTCACGGAAATATATTTAAATGACTAAGCATGCCATGGCGTCTTTACATGGCGTTCTCACGAGTTTATTCATTTCCAAACACGTTGGTGCTTTTATACGTTTTCATTCCTACTTGTCATGTAAAGTACATTTACCCAGAAAACCCCTACGATGAGTAACACTTATGACCCCTACTATGGGTTGTATGTTCATCAGCCTGTGTGTTTTTTCACGGAAATATATTTAAATGACTAAGCATGCCATGGGGTCTTTACTTGGCGTTCTCCCGAATTTGTTCATTTCCAAACACATTGGTGCTTTTATACGTTTTCATTCCTACTTGTCATGCAAAGTGCATTTACCCAAAAAACCACTACGATGCATAACATTTATGACCCCTACTTTGGGTTGTTTGTTCATCAGCCTGTGTGTTTGTTCA